>CANJKZ010000863.1:0-1200000 GCA_947471745.1 Closterium sp. Naga37s-1
GAAACCGGGAAACCGGGATACCGGGAACCGGGAAACCGGGATACCGGGGAAACCGGGAACCGGGAAACCGGGAAACCGGGATACCGAGAAACCGGGATACCGGGATACCGGGATACCGGGATACCCGGAAACCGGGAAACCGGGAAACCGGGATACCGGGATACAGGGAAACCGGGATACCGGGGTACCGGGGTACCGGGAAACCGGGAAACCGGGAAACCGGGAAACCGGGAAACCGGGAAACCGGGAAACCGGGAAACCCGGGAAACCGGGAAACCGGGAAACCGGGAAACCGGGAAACCGGGATACCGGGATACCGGGAAACCGGGAAACCGGGAAACCGGGATACCGGGATACCGGGATACCGGGAAACCGGGAAACCGGGAAACGGGGATACCGGGATACCGGGATACCGGGAAACCGGGAAACCGGGAAACCGGGAAACCGGGAAACCGGGAAACCGGGAAACCGGGATACCGGGGAACCGGGGAACCGGGAAACCGGGAAACCGGGAAACCGGGAAACCGGGAAACCGGGAAACCGGGATACCGGGAAACCGGGAATCCGGGAAACCGGGAAACCGAGAAACCGGGATACCGGGGAACCGGGGAACCGGGAAACCGGGAAACCGGGAAACCGGGAAACCGGGATACCGGGAAACCGGGAAACCGGGATACCGGGATACCGGGGGATACCGGATACCGGGAAACCGAAACCGGAAAACCGGGAAACCGGGATACGGGGATACCGGGAAACCGGGAAACTGGGATACCGGGATACCGGGATACCGGGAAACCGGGAAACCGGGAAACCGGGAAACCGGGAATCCGGGAATCCGGGAAACCGGGAAACCGAGAAACCGGGATACCGGGGAACCGGGGAACCGGGAAACCGGGAAACCGGGAAACCGGGATACCGGGAAACCGGGAAACCGGGAAACCGGGATACCGGGGGGATACCGGGATACCGGGAAACCGGGAAACCGGGAAACCGGGAAACCGGGAAACCGGGAAACCGGGATACCGGGGAACCGGGGAACCGGGAAACCGGGAAACCGGGAAACCGGGAAACCGGGAAACCGGGAAACCGGGATACCGGGAAACCGGGGAACCGGGAAACCGGGAAACCGGGAAACCGGGATACCGGGAAACCGGGAAACCGGGATACCGGGATACCGGGGGGATACCGGGATACCGGGATACCGGGAAACCGGGAAACCGGGAAACCGGGAAACCGGGAAACCGGGAAACCGGGATACCGGGAAACCGGGAAACCGGGAAACCGGGAAACCGGGATACCGGGAAACCGGGAAACCGGGATACCGGGATACCGGGGGGATACTGGGATACCGGGAAACCGGGAAACCGGGAAACCGGGATACCGGGATACCGGGAAACCGGGATACCGGGATACCGGGGGGATACCGGGATACCGGGAAACCGGGAAACCGGGAAACCGGGAAACCGGGATACCGGGATACCGGGAAACCGGGAAACCGGGAAACGGGGATACCGGGATACCGGGATACCGGGAAACCGGGAAACCGGGAAACCGGGAAACCGGGAAACCGGGAATCCGGGAAACCGGGAAACCGAGAAACCGGGATACCGGGGAACCGGGGAACCGGGAAACCGGGAAACCGGGAAACCGGGATACCGGGAAACCGGGAAACCGGGAAACCGGGATACCGGGGGGATACCGGGATACCGGGAAACCGGGAAACCGGGAAACCGGGAAACCGGGATACAAGGGGAACCGGGGAACCGGGAAACCGGGAAACCGGGAAACCGGGAAACCGGGAAACCGGGAAACCGGGAAACCGGGAAACCGGGATACCGGGAAACCGGGGAACCGGGAAACCGGGAAACCGGGAAACCGGGATACCGGGAAACCGGGAAACCGGGATACCGGGAAACCGGGATACCGGGATACCGGGATACCGGGAAACCGGGAAACCGGGAAACCGGGAAACCGGGAAACCGGGATACCGGGATACCGGGAAACCGGGAAACCGGGAAACCGGGATACCGGGATACCGGGATACCGGGAAACCGGGAAACCGGGAAACCGGGAAACCGGGAAACCGGGAATCCGGGAAACCGGGAAACCGAGAAACCGGGATACCGGGGAACCGGGGAACCGGGAAACCGGGAAACCGGGAAACCGGGATACCGGGAAACCGGGAAACCGGGAAACCGGGATACCGGGAAACCGGGATACCGGGATACCGGGAAACCGGGAAACGGGGAAACTGGGAAACCGGGAAACCGGGAAACCGGGAAACCGGGAAACCGGGAAACCGGGATACCGGGATACCGGGATACCGGGAAACCGGGAAACCGGGATACCGGGAAAACGGGAAACCGGGAAACCGGGAAACCGGGAAACCGGGAAACCGGGAAACCGGGATACCGAGAAACCGGGATACCGGGATACCGGGATACCGGGATACCGGGATACCGGGAAACCGGGAAACCGGGATACCGGGATACAGGGAAACCGGGAAACCGGGATACCGGGGTACCGGGGTACCGGGAAACCGGGAAACCGGGAAACCGGGAAACCGGGAAACCGGGAAACCGGGAAACCCGGGAACCCGGGAAACCGGGAAACCGGGAAACCGGGAAACCGGGAAACCGGGAAACCGGGAAACCGGGAAACCGGGAAACCGGGATACCGGGATACCGGGAAACCGGGAAACCGGGAAACCGGGAATACCGGGAAACCGGGAAACCGGGAAACCGGGATACCGGGATACCGGGATACCGGGATACTGGGAAACCGGGAAACCGGGAAACCGGGAAACCGGGAATCCGGGAAACCGGGAAACCGAGAAACCGGGATACCGGGAACCGGGGAACCGGGGAAACCGGGAAACCGGGAAACCGGGATACCGGGAAACCGGGAAACCGGGATACCGGGATACCGGGGGGATACCGGGATACCGGGATAACCGGAAACCGGGAAACCGGGAAACCGGGAAACCGGGATACCGGGATACCGGGAAACCGGGAAACCGGGAAACCGGGAAACCGGGATACCGGGAAACCGGGAAACCGGGATACCGGGATACCGGGATACCGGGGGGATACCGGGATACCGGGGGGATACCGGGATACCGGGAAACCGGGAAACCGGGAAACCGGGAAACCGGGAAACCGGGATACCGGGATACCGGGAAACCGGGAAACCGGGAAACCGGGATACCGGGATACCGGGATACCGGGAAACCGGGAAACCGGGAAACCGGGAAACCGGGAAACCGGGAATCCGGGAAACCGGGAAACCGGGAAACCGGGATACCGGGAAACCGGGGAACCGGGAAACCGGGAAACCGGGATACCGGGAAACCGGGGAACCGGGGAACCGGGAAACCGGGAAACCGGGAAACCGGGAAACCGGGAAACCGGGATACCGGGGAACCGGGGAACCGGGAAACCGGGAAACCGGGAAACCGGGATACCGGGAAACCGGGAAACCGGGATACCGGGATACCGGGGGGATACCGGGATACCGGGAAACCGGGAAACCGGGAAACCGGGAAACCGGGATACCGGGATACCGGGAAACCGGGAAACCGGGAAACCGGGATACCGGGATACCGGGATACCGGGAAACCGGGAAACCGGGAAACCGGGAAACCGGGAATCCGGGAAACCGGGAAACCGAGAAACCGGGATACCGGGGAACCGGGGAACCGGGAAACCGGGAAACCGGGAAACCGGGATACCGGGATACCGGGAAACCGGGAAACCGGGATACCGGGGGGATACCGGGATACCGGGAAACCGGGAAACCGGGAAACCGGGAAACCGGGAAACCGGGATACCGGGGAACCGGGGAACCGGGAAACCGGGAAACCGGGAAACCGGGAAACCGGGAAACCGGGAAACCGGGAAACCGGGATACCGGGAAACCGGGGAACCGGGAAACCGGGAAACCGGGAAACCGGGATACCGGGAAACCGGGAAACCGGGATACCGGGATACCGGGGGGATACCGGGATACCGGGATACCGGGATACCGGGAAACCGGGAAACCGGGAAACCGGGAAACCGGGATACCGGGAAACCGGGAAACCGGGAAACCGGGAAACCGGGATACCGGGAAACCGGGAAACCGGGATACCGGGATACCGGGGGGATACCGGGATACCGGGAAACCGGGAAACCGGGAAACCGGGATACCGGGATACCGGGAAACCGGGATACCGGGATACCGGGGGGATACCGGGATACCGGGAAACCGGGAAACCGGGAAACCGGGAAACCGGGATACCGGGATACCGGGAAACCGGGAAACCGGGAAACGGGGATACCGGGATACCGGGATACCGGGAAACCGGGAAACCGGGAAACCGGGAAACCGGGAATCCGGGAAACCGGGAAACCGAGAAACCGGGATACCGGGGAACCGGGGAACCGGGAAACCGGGAAACCGGGAAACCGGGATACCGGGGAACCGGGGAACCGGGAAACCGGGAAACCGGGAAACCGGGAAACCGGGAAACCGGGATACCGGGAAACCGGGGAACCGGGAAACCGGGAAACCGGGAAACCGGGATACCGGGAAACCGGGAAACCGGGATACCGGGAAACCGGGATACCGGGATACCGGGATACCGGGAAACCGGGAAACCGGGAAACCGGGAAACCGGGATACCGGGATACCGGGAAACCGGGAAACCGGGAAACCGGGATACCGGGATACCGGGATACCGGGAAACCGGGAAACCGGGAAACCGGGAAACCGGGAAACCGGGAATCCGGGAAACCGGGAAACCGAGAAACCGGGATACCGGGGAACCGGGGAACCGGGAAACCGGGAAACCGGGAAACCGGGATACCGGGGGGATACCGGGATACCGGGAAACCGGGAAACTGGGAAACCGGGAAACCGAGAAACCGGGAAACCGGGAAACCGGGAAACCGGGAAACCGGGAAACCGGGATACCGGGATACCGGGATACCGGGATACCGGGAAACCGGGAAACCGGGATACCGGGAAACCGGGATACCGGGATACCGGGAAACCGGGAAACCGGGAAACCGGGAAACCGGGATACCGAGAAACCGGGATACTGGGATACCGGGATACCGGGATACCCGGAAACCGGGAAACCGGGAAACCGGGATACCGGGATACAGGGAAACCGGGAAACCGGGATACCGGGGTACCGGGAAACCGGGAAACCGGGAAACCGGGAAACCGGGAAACCGGGAAACCGGGAAACCCGGGAAACCGGGAAACCGGGAAACCGGGAAACCGGGAAACCGGGAAACCGGGAAACCGGGATACCGGGATACCGGGAAACCGGGAAACCGGGAAACCGGGATACCGGGATACCGGGAAACCGGGAAACCGGGAAACGGGGATACCGGGATACCGGGATACCGGGATACCGGGAAACAGGGAAACCGGGAAACCGGGAAACCGGGAAACCGGGAATCCGGGAAACCGGGAAACCGAGAAACCGGGATACCGGGGAACCGGGGAACCGGGAAACCGGGAAACCGGGATACCGGGATACCGGGGGGATACCGGGATACCGGGATACCGGGAAACCGGGAAACCGGGAAACCGGGAAACCAGGAAACCGGGAAACCGGGATACCGGGATACCGGGAAACCGGGAAACCGGGAAACCGGGAAACCGGGATACCGGGAAACCGGGAAACCGGGATACCGGGATACCGGGATACCGGGGGGATACCGGGATACCGGGAAACCGGGAAACCGGGAAACCGGGAAACCGGGATACCGGGATACCGGGAAACCGGGAAACCGGGAAACTGGGATACCGGGATACCGGGATACCGGGATACCGGGAAACCGGGAAACCGGGAAACCGGGAAACCGGGAAACCGGGAATCCGGGAAACCGGGAAACCGAGAAACCGGGATACCGGGGAACCGGGGAACCGGGAAACCGGGAAACCGGGAAACCGGGAAACCGGGATACCGGGAAACCGGGAAACCGGGATACCGGGATACCGGGGGGATACCGGGATACCGGGAAGCCGGGAAACCGGGAAACCGGGATACCGGGATACGGGGATACCGGGAAACCGGGAAACTGGGATACCGGGATACCGGGATACCGGGAAACCGGGAAACCGGGAAACCGGGAATCCGGGAATCCGGGAATCCGGGAAACCGGGAAACCGAGAAACCGGGATACCGGGGAACCGGGGAACCGGGGAACCGGGAAACCGGGAAACCGGGATACCGGGAAACCGGGAAACCGGGATACCGGGATACCGGGGGGATACCGGGATACCGGGAAACCGGGAAACCGGGAAACCGGGAAACCGGGAAACCGGGATACCGGGGAACCGGGGAACCGGGAAACCGGGAAACCGGGAAACCGGGAAACCGGGAAACCGGGAAACCGGGAAACCGGGATACCGGGAAACCGGGGAACCGGGAAACCGGGAAACCGGGAAACCGGGAAACCGGGATACCGGGAAACCGGGAAACCGGGATACCGGGATACCGGGGGGATACCGGGATACCGGGAAACCGGGAAACCGGGAAACCGGGATACCGGGATACCGGGAAACCGGGAAACCGGGAAACTGGGATACCGGGATACCGGGATACCGGGATACCGGGAAACCGGGAAACCGGGAAACCGGGAAACCGGGAAACCGGGATACCGGGAAACCGGGGAACCGGGAAACCGGGAAACCGGGATACCGGGAAACCGGGAAACCGGGATACCGGGATACCGGGGGGATACCGGGATACCGGGAAACCGGGAATCCGGGAAACCGGGAAACCGGGAAACCGAGAAACCGGGATACCGGGGAACCGGGGAACCGGGAAACCGGGAAACCGGGAAACCGGGATACCGGGAAACCGGGAAACCGGGATACCGGGGGGATACCGGGATACCGGGAAACCGGGAAACCGGGATACCGGGATACCGGGGAACCGGGGAACCGGGGAACCGGGAAACCGGGAAACCGGGAAACCGGGAAACCGGGAAACCGGGAAACCGGGAAACCGGGAAACCGGGATACCGGGAAACCGGGGAACCGGGAAACCGGGAAACCGGGAAACCGGGATACCGGGAAACCGGGAAACCGGGATACCGGGATACCGGGGGGATACCGGGATACCGGGAAACCGGGAAACCGGGAAACCGGGAAACCGGGATACCGGGATACCGGGAAACCGGGAAACCGGGAAACCGGGATACCGGGAAACCGGGATACCGGGAAACCGGGAAACCGGGAAACCGGGATACCGGGAAACCGGGAAACCGGGAAACCGGGAATCCGGGAAACCGGGAAACCGAGAAACCGGGATACCGGGGAACCGGGGAACCGGGAAACCGGGAAACCGGGAAACCGGGATACCGGGAAACCGGGAAACCGGGAAACCGGGATACCGGGGGGATACCGGGATACCGGGAAACCGGGAAACCGGGAAACCGGGAAACCGGGAAACCGGGAAACCGGGAAACCGGGATACCGGGAAACCGGGGAACCGGGAAACCGGGAAACCGGGAAACCGGGATACCGGGAAACCGGGAAACCGGGAAACCGGGAAACCGGGGGGATACCGGGATACCGGGAAACCGGGAAACCGGGAAACCGGGAAACCGGGATACCGGGATACCGGGAAACCGGGAAACCGGGAAACCGGGATACCGGGATACCGGGATACCGGGAAACCGGGAAACCGGGAAACCGGGAAACCGGGAATCCGGGAATCCGGGAAACCGGGAAACCGAGAAACCGGGATACCGGGGAACCGGGGAACCGGGAAACCGGGAAACCGGGAAACCGGGATACCGGGAAACCGGGAAACCGGGAAACCGGGATACCGGGGGGATACCGGGATACCGGGAAACCGGGAAACCGGGAAACTGGGAAACCGGGAAACCGGGGGGATACCGGGATACCGGGATACCGGGATACCGGGAAACCGGGAAACCGGGAAACCGGGAAACCGGGAAACCGGGAAACCGGGAAACCGAGAAACCGGGAAACCGGGAAACCGGGAAACCGGGAAACCGGGATACCGGGATACTGGGATACCGGGAAACCGGGAAACCGGGATACCGGGAAACCGGGAAACCGGGAAACCGGGATACCGAGAAACCGGGATACCGGGATACCGGGATACCGGGATACCCGGAAACCGGGAAACCGGGATACCGGGATACAGGGAAACCGGGAAACCGGGATACCGGGGTACCGGGAAACCGGGAAACCGGGAAACCGGGAAACCGGGAAACCGGGAAACCGGGAAACCGGGAAACCGGGAAACCCGGGAAACCGGGAAACCGGGAAACCGGGAAACCGGGAAACCGGGAAACCGGGAAACCGGGATACCGGGATACCGGGAAACCGGGAAACCGGGAAACCGGGATACCGGGATACCGGGAAACCGGGAAACCGGGAAACCGGGATACCGGGATACCGGGATACCGGGATACCGGGAAACCGGGAAACCGGGAAACCGGGAAACCGGGAAACCGGGAATCCGGGAAACCGGGAAACCGAGAAACCGGGATACCGGGGAACCGGGGAACCGGGAAACCGGGAAACCGGGAAACCGGGATACCGGGAAACCGGGAAACCGGGTAACCGGGAAACCGGGAAACCGGAATCTTGGGAAACCGGGAAACCGGGAAACAGGGAAACCGGGATACCGGGATACCGGGAAACCGGAAAACCGGGAAACCGGGAAACCGGGATACCGGGAAACCGGGATACCGGGATACCGGGATACTGGGAAACCGGGAAACCGGGAAACTGGGAAACCGGGATGCCGGGAAACCGGGAAACCGGGAAATTGATACCAGAACAAATGCACTCATCTGCAAAGTGAGGGGATGTGAGCAGATGAGAGAAGGGGAGGGTTGAGGGAGCAGAGACAAAGGGGAAGAGAGTGACTCACGATTCTGGAGAAGAGGCTTTCGAAGCACCAGAAGGCGTCGGCGGGGTGCGGGAAGAGGATGATGAAGGGAGATAGCAGGTCGCACATGCCTGCATGCATGCAGGGTGGAGGGGCAGCAGATGGGATATGGTACATGGTGGGATGGATAAGGCGTCTGTGGGGTGTGGGAAGAGGATGATGAAGGGAGATAGCAGGTCGCACATGCCTGCATGCATGCAGGGTGGAGGGCAGAAGGTGGTAGGATGGGCGTGCAATGGCACATATAATGGGATATATGCAAGCAAGAGCAGAGATGGCACAAGATCACGGAAGGCGACTGCATGTCACAGATGCAGGGGCACATGGTGAGATGGCACACAGTGGGCAGAAAGAAGTCATCTGGGCTGATATTCGCATGTGCTTTCAAGCCAGTGCTACACGCCGTACCAGCCCACTCCATACCTTGACAGAAGTCAGTGGCGGGGTCGATCCACGCGTGCACGGCCAGGATGTCACTCATGGCTGCCAGGTTGCGCTAGTCTTACTTGCCAATGGCATCACAGCTCACCTTGACAGAGCAATGTTCCCTTGGTGTTTTCACGCCGTACCTTGACAGAAGCCAGTGGCGGGGTCGATCCACGCGTGCACGGCCAGGATGTCACTCATGGCTGCCAGGTTGCTGCGATCCGCGTAGAACGCCATGTGGCGATCCGTGCGCTCCACGTCCACGGCTGGGAGGGGGGGCGGAGGGGAGAGAGGGGAGGGAGCAGGGGTGGAAGCGCGGAGTGAGCAGCTGGGTATAAGAGAGTGATCCAGGTTGCTGCGAACCTACGTTGGCAGATACGCCCTGGGCAGGGTTGCGTACCACGTATATACGCTTGCGTATATACGTGGTACGCTAATACGCTCGTATTTCTTGGAAATACGCCCGGGCAGCCCGCCGGGAAAAAAAATTTGAAATTGAAAATTTTCGCGAAGGTTTTGCGACTTCGCGATTTGTTACCGCGCAGTCGCATATCGCCCAACCCACTTCTGAAATTCAAATTTCGAGCTCCAAACCTCTCACCACCCCAACCACACACCACCCCATCAAACCTCTCATCTCCAACCATCCCTCTCAAATGTTGTTCACCAACTCGTCTGCTCATATACTGTATGACGAGTTCCTTTGTGTCATTCAGTTTCCGTGGTCGTTTTCATTCCCGTAGCTCTCTTCTCCCGTTTTTCCTCATGGCGTCTAACTCCACCTCTCCTGCTGCGACGAGCAATGTTGCCTCTGTTCACGCGTCTACTAGCGAAATCAATAAGGAGCCTGTTGAGGCTGGCCTTTCGAACCCCATTTTGAAACATTTCCTTGTTCCGTACCATACCAAAGGCACTCCCAAGATGTGTAAGTTTTGTGACTTCACGTTTGAGGGCGGAACCACTCGCTGCGCGGTTCACCTGGCGAAATGGAAAGGGCAGGAGAAACGCGCTGTCCCCCCCTGAAACAGGTTTTTTAGCCCTGCCCGGGAAAAAAGTTTTACCTGCCCGCCCAGCGTATTTTTACGTATCACCAGTACGCCACCCCTAGCGTACCGCGTCTATACCCAGCGTATAATACGCTAGCGTATTATACGTGATACTCGTATCTGCCAACGTAGCTGCGAACCGCGTAGAACGCCATGTGCCTGTCTGTGCGCTCCACGTCCACCGCTGGGGGGGAAGGACGGCAGGGGCAGGGGAGGGGGCGGGAGGTGGAAGGGTTGAAGAGCTATTGGGTATAAGAGAGGGAGTTGGGTATGAGGAGAGTGATCCAGGTTGCTGCGATCCGCATAGAACGCCATGTGCCTGTCTGTGCGCTCCACATCCACCGCTGGAAGGTGGGTAGGGGAGGGGGGAAGAAATGGGGAAACGAGCCTAAATGTGGCGCGTTTATGAAGTGAAGGCCATGTGGCAGTTGGTGCACTCAACATCCACCTCTTAGGAGAGGAGGGGAGAGGAGAGGGGGAAAGGAAGGGTGTAAGAGGGGAGAGGAAACGAACACGACTCGCATATCTCATCCCACTCACATATCTCATCCCACTCGCATATCTTATCCCACTCGCATACTGTATCCCACTCACATATCTCATCCCACTCACATATCTCATCCCACTCACATTTCCTACCAAACTCACATATCTTATGCAGCGTCCACAGCCACTCCGCCACCCTCTCAGGAGTCACCCCCAGCTGCTCTGCCACCACCGGATCGACCGTCAACCGCGCATCGCCCCCCTCCTCCTCCTCCTCCTCCTCCTCCCCCTCCTTCCCCTCCCCACCTCCCTCCTTTCCTCCCGCCCCCTCCCCCGCACCACCCTTCCCCGCGCCCCCATCGCCTCCCCCATCGCCATTACCCCCACCAGCACCACCGCCACCGCACCCCCCGTCGCCATCACCCCCCCCATCCCCATCCCCATCACCACCACCATGGGCACCACCATCCCCATCCCCAGCACCATCGGCATCATCATCATGGCCCAGGATCCACGACCACACCTGCTCCGCGGTGGGGTGAGGGGAAGAGGGGGGGGAAGGGAGCAGGGCAGAGGAGAAGGCATAGGTGAGGGGGTGCAGCAACTACATCAGTTCCCCACCATCCCCATCCCCGCCACCACCATCAGCATCAGCATCAGCATCAGCATCAGCAGCATCAGCATCAGCATCAGCATCATCATCAGCATCAGCATCAGCATCATCATCAGCATCAGCATCAGCATCATCATCATCATCAGCATCAGCATCATCATCATCATCATCATACCCAGGATCCACGACCACACCTGCTCCGCAGTGGGGTTGCGGCCGTTGAACGACCGCTGCCGCACATACGCCTGCAGGATGCTGCCCCCCCGCTTCTCCCCCCCTCCTGCCCCGTCGCTCCCCTCACTCTTCTCGCTCCTCTCGCTCCACTCGCTCCTCGCGCTGCCCACAAACGGCCCAGTTTTCTCCACCCCTCCTCCTCCCCCTCTCTCCCCTCCTCCTCCCCCTCTCTCCCCTCCTCCTCCTGCTGCTTCTTCCCTCCTTTGCCGTCCCTCACCCTCAGCACTGAGGGCTCTGCCTGCAGCGCAAGGGCCCTCCTCTTCCCCCTCTTCCGCCTCCTCCTCTTCTTCCTCTGCCCGCACAGCCCTCTCGCGCCCCTCCTCTTTCCTCCTCTCCTCTCTCTTCGTCTCCTCCCCTCGCCGTTCTCTCCTCTCTGCTTCACCACCGTCTGCCTCTCTTGCTGCTGCACCTGCTCCTCCTCCTCCTCCTGCTGCTCCTTCACGGAAGCTTCCTCCGCCGCCCACGAATCCAAGCCCCCAGCCATCCCCAGACGCTGCTGCTGGCCCCCCTCCGCGCTGCCCCCGCCCTGCTCTGACCTCCGCCCCTCCCCCACTCCTCGCTCCGCCTTCCGCCTCCCCCCTCCTCTCCCGCTCCTCTCCCTCATCGTCCTCCTCTTCCTCCTCTAACTCCCACCCTGCCTCCCTCCGCCCCGACCCTCCGACCCGTTGCTTCCTGTGTGGACCACCCTCCTCTGTACCAGCCCTGCGCCCCTCCCACTCCGCTGCACCCACCACTTGCCACTCACCCTCCTCCCTCTCCCCCTCCCCCTCCTCCCCCTCGTCCCCCTCCCCCTCCACCCGCTCCGAAACACTCCCCAGCTCCCCTCCCGCCTCCCCCTTGCCCCGGCGCCGCTCCCCCCACACACCACCGCCGCCACCACTGCTCGCACTACCACCATCCCCTGCACTCCCCATCCGATTCCCTTTTGGAATCCCAGCCGCACTTGCTATGCTGCCGCTGCCGCTGCCACTACTGCCGGCGCTGGCAGCATTAATAGCGGCAGTGGCAGTGCCGACACCGCTGACAGAGCTGGCAGTGGCAGTGGTGGGATTGCTGGCATTGCTGGCCGCGGCATTGCTGGCGGGGGTGGCAGAGGAGTGGGTGGGGGCGCGGATGGAAGCAAGGAGATCGTCTACAGACACACCCCCCCAATCAGCACTCAGAACCTTCTTCAGCCGGTTTCCCCCCGCCATCAAACCCCTCTGAATTCCCCCCATCCCCCCTCCCAACCCCCCCAGCCCTCCCCCTCCCGCTCCCGTTCCCACTCCCGCTCTCCCCACACCCACACCCCCCGCACCCCCCACACCCACAGCACCCGCCCCCTCCCGCGCTGCTCCCCCCGCCCTCGCTCCCCGCTCGCCCCCCTCGCCCCCGTCCCCGCTTTCCACATGCCCCTCCTCCCCCCCTGCGCTCTCCCCTGCACCCAAGTACCCCCGCAGTTTCTTATGTGCCTTCTTCACACTTTTCACTCCCCTCTGCCACGGCCCCTTGCCCTCTCCCCCTGCTCCCCCGCCCATCCCCCCTTCCCCTCCGCCTCCTCCCCCTGCAGAACCCTCCTCCTCTGCGCCGATCCCCCCACCCTCCTCTTCTTCCTCCACCTCGCCTCCTTGCTCTATAACGAGGACGTCTGGGTCCAGCAGGGCGTTGCCACTAACGGATCCAACACCTGTCAGCAACCGACCCTTCCCCTCCTTAGCCTCCCTCCCCTCCCTACCGTCCTTCCCTTCCTTCCCTTCCTTCCCCTCCTTCCCCTCCTTGCCCTCCTTCCCCTTACCCGGCAACAGTCTGGTCCATTTCTTCTTGCCCTTGCGCCGCTGCCCCTCTCCACCCACCCCATCATCCGGGCAGCTCCCCTCCCCCTCCTCCCCGCCTGCTGCTTGCCACACTGCTGCATCTGCCCCTGCTGCAGCATCTGCATTTCCAGCACCATCAGCACCAGCGGCACCGCCTGTGCCATCAGCACCTGCTGCGCTGTCACACTCGCCTGAAGTTCTGGTTGTACCTGTGCCGCGTGACTGTGTATTCTCAGAAGCACCAGCAGAGGCACCAGCAGCAGCAGCAGCGGGCGCAGCAGCGGCAGCACGAGCAGCATGAGGGGGTGCAGGGAGGGGTTCCTCCGTGCGAGCACTGCGGGCGCGTGTGAGGGGCGCCTCTGCACCCGCCGCCGCTCCCACTGCCCCTCGCCCAACCAGCGACCCCACATCTGTGCTGCGCGTGCGCTGTGACCTGCTGCTCTCCCGCACCCCTGCTGCTCCCACCCCACTCACCCCACCCCCTGCCACCCCACCTCCTCCTCCTCCTACTCCTGCCCCTGCCAACCCTTCTCCATGTCTCAACCCTCCCCCCCCCCTGCTGCCACCGCCACCGCTGGCCCTGGCATGCGGGGGGTGTGAGTGGTCTACCCTCTCATACCGCCTCTGCCTCTCCCGCGCCCACTTAGCCCTCATCTCCTCCATCCCCCCCTTCTCCCCCTTCCCTCCCGCCCCCTCACCTCCCCCTCCCCAACTCCCCCTCACTCCTCCCCTTACACTTGCACCTCCCTCCGTCCGTTTTCTCCCCTTCGCCTTCCTCTTTTCGTGCCCCACTCCCACACCCCCTTCTCCTTCCTTCTCCCCATCCTCCCCCTCCTCTCCCTCCCCATCCTCCCCATCCCCCTCCTCATCCTCCTCATCATCCTCCTCCTCCTCGTCCTCCTCGCCCCCCCCACCACCAAGCAGCGCGCGGGGGTCTTCAAGGTCAAGCAGGTCAAGGGCGAAGGATAAGGAAGAGGAGTGCAGGCGAGGCCCGCCCTCCTCCATCAGCTGCTCCATGCGGAACGCCGGGGTGCCGCCGCTGCCCGCGCTCTTGTCTGAGAACTGGCGCGGGAACTTGTCTGCTGCTGAGCTTGAGGAGCCACTGCGTGGCCGAGGCAGCACGATGCTGCTGCTGGTGCCAGCGCCGCCGCTGTTGCTGGTGGTGGTGGTGGGAGTGGGGGTGCTGGTGAGGGAGTTGGTGACGCCGCTGCTGCTGCTGATGGCCGTGGTGGAGGGAGTGGAAATTCTGCCGCTGCTGCTGCCGCTACCCGGTCTGCTAATGCTGCTGCTCGTGCTGCTACCCGGAATGCCCGTGGCGCTGCTGCTGGCAGTGGTGGTGCTTGTGGTAGTGGTGGTGGTGGTAGTAGTGGTGGTGGTGTTACCAGCAGCCACTGTGACTAACGTGGTTGTCACGCTGCTCTGCCTGAAGCTGTCCTCCTCTGCGCCCCTGCCGTCCCTACCAATGCCGCCCCGCCCACCGCCATCCATACCACTGCCAGCATCACCAGCAGCGGCGGCGGCAGTGGCAGCAGCAGGAGCGGTAGAATCCGCAGTGGCGGCGGCGGCGGCGGCGGCGGCAGGGTGGGAGGAGGCTTGGGCGGTGAGGATGCGGACGTCCATGATGCGCGAGCCCACGGGGAAGGCGAGCTGTCCCGTGCCCACCCGCCCGTGCATGCGCGCGCACTGCTGCACCAACTGCTCGTACCGCTCCCTGCGAGTCAGACACAGGGAGGGGAGGGAAGGGGGAGTGGTCACTTGGGTGTTTAGGGGCTGCCCCGTGCCCACCCGCCCGTGCATGCGCGCACACTGCTGCACCAACTGCTCGTACCGCTCCCTGCGAGTCAGACACAGGGAGGGGAGGGAAGGGGGAGTGGTCACTTGGGTGTTTAGGGGCTGCCCCGTGCCCACCCGCCCGTGCATGCGCGCACACTGCTGCACCAACTGCTCGTACCGCTCCCTGCGAGTCAGACACAGGGAGGGGAGGGAAGGGGGAGTGGTCACTTGGGTGTTTAGGGGCTGCCCCGTGCCCACCCGCCCGTGCATGCGCGCACACTGCTGCACCAGCTGCTCATACCGCTCCCTGATTGGGGTTTGGCAGCAGGGAGGAAGTGGTAAAGGGAGGGAAAGGGGAGTCTTCACTTGGGTGTATGGGGCGCTGCAGGAGAGAGGTAGAGGGGGACATGGTGTGTCCATGTGGGTTTTGTGACGTCTCATAACTGTGTGCAAGTGTGTGCGAGTGGGGCAGCATGCACTCACTGGCGGGCGGCAGTGACTCACTGGCGGGCGGCAGTGACTCACCGGCGGGCGGCGCGCACGTAGTTGCGCTCTTCAGCGGTGGAGTCGAGGGAGAAGCACCCCAGCAGGAACTCCCACACCTCCCCTCGTATCGACCGGTCCACCCCCTGTATGCAACACGCACACATGCACGTGCCACACACATGCCAGGCACGCGCCAGGCACACGCCAGACACACGCCAGGCACGCGCCAGGCACACGCCAGACACACGCCAGGCAAGCACCACCCAACCACGCACCAGGCACAGAGAAAGGAGGAGAGCATGTAGGAAGGACACAGCAGTTGGCATTGGCACCAGCTGCGTGCTGCTGCCACACAGACAGCAGTTGGCATTGGAACGGCACTCGCAGCACTCATTTGTGTTCCGCTCATGCTCATCTGACACAAACCACTGGCGCCTGCCAATTCCACTCAACGCTTGGAATCCACATCACTGTAGCCCAGACCTTGACCAAGCAAGCACTACCGTTGAATCATATCTCGTTACAAGAGAAATCTGCTAGTCTCCATTTTCCCCTTCACCACGCAGACACTCCCATCCTCTCCCTCTCTCCCGTACCCCCCTTCCTCTCTGCCCACCTTTACCCGCACGCAAAACAGCCCCATTTTCTCCTCCCCACTCCCCTCTTCCCCCCCCTTCTGTCTCCTCTCACCCCAATAAGTATGACGGACATGTGCACTAGACACACTTTTTCAGGCGCCTGAAAAAACACCTTTCCCCTTAACCCCTGCTTTTCCCCCGCTCCACCTTTCCTCTCCTCTCCGCCCCACCCCCCAACCCCCGTTTCCTTCTCCCCCCCCACCTTATCTCCCTTCCCTCCCTCCGTCTCACCCCGTCCAGCACGGCGCACAGCACGGCGGACATACGCACGAGACGGGGGACGCCCGTGCCTTCCTACTGTCCCGCCCGCTCCCCCCTTCTTCCCCCCATTCTCACCCCGTCCAGCACGGCGCGCAGCACGGCGGGCATGCGCACCAGACGCCCCTCCGCGTCGAACGCCGCTCGCCACGCGCGCGGCTTTAGACGCCGTGCCCGCCCCGCCTGCATGGGGGAACCAGTGGCGGAGAGAGGCGCGGGGAAGAAGGTGCGGGGGAGGGAGGTTGGGGAGAGAGGCGCGGGAATGTGATGCATCGCGGAGGCGAAGGCAATGCGGCGGCTGGAGGAAGGGCGGAATGGAAGAGGAATCAGGGTAGGGGGAAGAAGGGAGGGGTGGGTGGGGGCATGGGAAGCTTCAGGGCTTTTCAATGCGAGGCGCGAGGCGCGGCGTAGCGCGCAGCACTTACCTGCGCGTTCCATGGTGCGCCGTGCTGCTGCTGCCGCGCGTCCGCGGAGATCCAGCTGCCGTCCTTCATGCTCGTCGGCGGCTTCTCCGCGCGCCCATGGCTCCGCCCCTCTCCGCTCGACTTCTCCGCGCGGCCGAGTACCTTCCCCTCGCCGCCCGGCTTCTCCGCGCGCCCCCCAAGCCCCTTCACCTCGCCGCCGTGCCCCTGGCCGTGCGACGATGGCGGGCGAAACGCCATCGCACGGCGCGACTATCAGCGAAAAGCTTCGCAGATGTAGCTATCAATGCGACTCGCATGGGGTTTTCCTGTCTGCGCGTGCAGCGGTACCGCGACGACTCGGAACGAAAATGCGTCGAGCGGGCGACAGTGTGCGACTTGGAACTGCAATGCGACGAACGAAACGACCTGGTTACCACTCCATCTAACCGATTCGATGCATCACATGCCTGCATTACATCCCCACGTGCTGTAGACAATGCGCGCTGTGCGGTTTATCCCTCTACGGCTGGCATTGTTCATAAGATGTAAAAAATCGCGAGAAGTGCCGCGTCCGACAAATGGGCTATTACGTGCTCGCTACAACGCTACTCCGTTGAGTTGTGCAGCCTCCGAAGGCGAGTGAGCAAAACGCGCGAGCGAGGCAGAGCGTCCTGATGAGTCGACCTATCAACGCGAGGAAAGCCTCGGATTACGACGATAAGACACCGAAGCTGCCCTGTTTGAAACGAGCAGTTTCTACCTCCATTCCCTTTTGCTCACAGCTGAGAAATGTATGGATTAAAAAAACGACTGCAGAGTGAAATGTGTTGATAAGGCTAGGCGCAATGCAAGAGCAAAGGAGCAGACAAGCAGCAGTTGTCCTCAGAGCAGGTGGTGCCTGCGTGCGTACGGACAGACTGAACTGACGGAAGGCAGCAGCAGCAGCAGCAGTGAGTGGGAGATCAGTCCAGTAGGCCACCAGCAAGGACGCCCCACGACTGCTGCTGCAGCCATGTGGGGGGGAGGAGGAAGGACACTGATTGAGCAGGACTGCACAGTTACAAACGAGGTTGGTTGGTGGGCTCTGTTGGCGGGTGCTGCACTATATCTTCGTTACCACATATTGATCATCAAATTCTTTCACTAATGTTGACAATCTACATAGACTTACGGCATTGGGTTTAGCAACCTGTTTCTCTAGAACCTGTTGCCATCAACATTCCAATAATTTTCTCTATAACCTGTTGCTTTGCTTTTCTTTCAAAGATAAATTTCGAAAGAATCTCTGCATACGTCTCATTTCTAATATATCATTATTTCATTAGAAAAAGGCGTCTGAAATGGAGAGATAAGGATGGGAAACCAAGCGGAGACATAGCGGAGACCCTTATAAGTAGTCAATTCTGGAAGCATTTTCCGAAGGGTGAATGAACACTAAAGCACAGATTCATGCCTCACGTGAACATCGCTCACTGATGATAAGCAGATCGTCGACCATAGACGACAGACCCTACATATGTCCATACATATACGCATATAATCCTGTCGAATGCTGGTGACTGATCGGCATTATCGACCCGCGCTTTCTTGTTGCGAGTGAATCGAACTTCGCTGAAACCAAACTTGTTTTCTCGGCTGGCCCTGCGAGTGAAACGAACTTCGCAGTCGCAGTGTGGTCGCGATGCTGGTGGATCTGAACGCGTTCGCCGACGAGCACTTCGACCCCAAGGCGTGGGTCAACGATGCGTGCGCTGCGCTCCCGCCGGAGGAACCTCCGGAGAAGTTTCTCGCGGACATTGAAATGAAGCTGCAGCTCTTATCGGGTATATGCTGCGAGTGTGCAGAGAACATGGGCGGAGCGTTGGAGGAGCAGAGTGCGGGCGCGCTGCTGAGGGTGCCGCGTGCTGTGAGGGAATAGGTCACATGCTTCGTCCTTGCTACCAACTCCTTCACACGTGTGTATGCTGCGTGTGTGCTGTGTGTGTCCTGCGTGTGTGCTACACGCGTGCAGAGGACATGGGCGGCGCGTTGGAGGAGCAGAGCGCGGGCGCGCTGCTGAGAGTGCCGCGCGCCGTGAGGGAGACGAAGCGCGTGCGCGATGATGCTGTGTCGCTCAAAGGCACCGTCGCCAGCATCCTGCAGCGCCTGCAGCAGGTGGGGGGGACGGGGGGGGGGAAATAGAGGGGGGAGGCGGAGGTGGGGGGGGAAGGTGGGACAGGCAGGAGCAGGGAGGGTCAGGGAGGGCAATGTCGCTCAGAGGCACCGTCGCCAGCATCCTGCAGCGCCTGCAGCAGGTGCGTGGGGGTGAGGGGAGGGGAGGGGGGGTGAAGTAGATGGGGGGAAGGCGGGGTGAAAGTGGGACAGGCAGGAGCAGGGGGGGTCAGGGAGGGCAATATCTCGGCACCGTCGCCAGCATCCTGCAGCGCCTGCAACAGGTGGGAGGGGGAGGAGAGGGGAGGGGGGGGGGAGGAAGGGCAGGCAGGTTCAGGGGGGATTAGGCGGTGCAATGTCGCTCAGAGGCACCGTCGCCAGCATCTTGCAGCGCCTGCAGCAGGTGGAGGGAGGAGCTGGGAAGGAGGGGGTTAGTGTGCGCAGGAGGGGAACGGCAGGCAGGTTCGAGGGGAATCAGGGGGGAAGGGGGAGGAGGTGGGTGGGAGAGGGGGGTGGGGGGGGGAAATGGGGCGGGGGGAGTTTGCAGAGCTGGATGGGGATTCATACACGAGCATACATGCATGCGAATATATTTAAACTTGTGTCCATGTGTGTACGTGTCTTCCCTTATGCTGAGCTAGATGGGGATTCATACACGAGTATACATGCATTTGAATATATTTAAACTTGTGTCCATGTGTGTACGTGTCTTCCCCTGTGCTGAGCTGGATCAGGTGGAAGCCACGTCAGCAGCCTCAGTGGCGGTGCTGGCGAAGGTGGATGCAGTGAAGCAGCAGATGGAAGCGGCGAGAGACACGCTCCAGGTGAGCAGCAGGTCCTCTCCCCTTCCCCATCCTCTTTCCACCGTCCCTCTCCATCATCCCCCCCTTCCCTCACTCACGGTTGCCTTGGCCCACTCTCCACTCCCCCGTTCCCTCCCCCATCCCCTTCACCCTTCTCCTTCCCCCTCTCCATTTCCCGCTTCCCCCTCTTTCCTTAACCTCTCCACTCCCCCCCTGCCCTTTCCCCCCTCCCCTCCCCATCCCCTCTTGCAACCCACAGTACGCGGCGGGCCTGGCACAGCTGAGTGCGTCAGTGGAGCAGGTGTTCGCCAGTGGGGACCTGCCACGTGTCGCCGAGACACTGGCCAACATGCGGCGCTGCCTGGAGGTGGTCGGCGATGTGAGTCTCCCTCGCACCCGCTTCCCCTCTGTGCCCTCGTGGCCTGTACCCCGTGGCCTGTACCCCGAGCCCTGTACCCCGTGCCCCATGACCTCTGCTGCATACCCCATGCCCCATGGCCATGCCTGCATGTCCAATTGCTTATGCTCCTACCTACTGCATTCAACCCCCACCCTCGTTCTCCCACAATCCCCTTGTTTCTTCCTCTTGCCTTGCACCCCCCTCCCCGCTCGTCCTCCCTGTCATCCTCTCTCTTGTCTCTGCCCCGATCGCCTTGGCACGTCCTCTCTCCCCCTCCCTCCCCGCCCTGGCGACCATCAGGCGCCGGAATTCGCGGCGAACAAGAGGCAGCTGCAGTCGCTGGAGGACCGCCTGGAGTAGATGGGAAGGCCCCTCCCTCACGAGTCACACCCCCCCGGTCATCCTCTCTCCCCTCCCCTCCCAATTTTCCATCAGGCGCCAGAGTTTGCGGCGAACAAGAGGCAGCTGCAGTCGCTGGAGGACCGCCTGGAGCAGATGGTGCAGCCGCGGCTGTCAGACGCACTCACACACAGCAAGGTGGGTCGACATTCATGCACCCCATGAATTTTACCCTTCCGTTCTACCACTGCTATGTGGTGCCAGGCAATGCACTGCTTGCTAACCCTGAACCGCTTTACATCTCTCACCACTTGCCCTCTCTCCCACCATGGCACCACCCACGCCAGTTGGAAGCGTGTCGCTCGCTTACAGGCACCCTGGCAGCCATTGGCCGGCAGCACACAGTGGAAGCTCTTTTCTGCCTCGTGCGCTGCCCTGTTACCCCTCAACTCAACCACCTCTCTTCCATCCACCACCCCTCTCCTATGCCAGTTGGACGCGTGCCGATCGCTGACAGGTATCCTGGCGGCCATAGGGAGACAGCACACAGTGGAGGCTCTCTTCTGCCTCGTGCGCTGCCCTGTTACCCCTCAACTCAACCACCTCTCTTCCATCCACCACCCCTCTCCTATGCCAGTTGGACGCGTGCCGATCGCTGACAGGTATCCTGGCGGCCATAGGGAGACAGCACACAGTGGAGGCTCTCTTCTGCCTCGTGCGCTGCCCTGTTACCCCTCAACTCAACCACCTCTCTTCCATCCACCACCCCTCTCCTATGCCAGTTGGACGCGTGCCGATCGCTGACAGGTATCCTGGCGGCCATAGGGAGACAGCACACAGTGGAGGCTCTCTTCTGCCTCGTGCGCTGCCCTGTTACCCCTCAACTCAACCACCTCTCTTCCATCCACCACCCCTCTCCTATGCCAGTTGGACGCGTGCCGATCGCTGACAGGTATCCTGGCGGCCATAGGGAGACAGCACACAGTGGAGGCTCTCTTCTGCCTCGTGCGCTGCCCTGTTACCCCTCAACTCAACCACCTCTCTTCCATCCACCACCCCTCTCCTATGCCAGTTGGACGCGTGCCGATCGCTGACAGGTATCCTGGCGGCCATAGGGAGACAGCACACAGTGGAGGCTCTCTTCTGCCTCGTGCGCTGCCCTGTTACCCCTCAACTCAACCACCTCTCTTCCATCCACCACCCCTCTCCTATGCCAGTTGGACGCGTGCCGATCGCTGACAGGTATCCTGGCGGCCATAGGGAGACAGCACACAGTGGAGGCTCTCTTCTGCCTCGTGCGCTGCCCTGTTACCCCTCAACTCAACCACCTCTCTTCCATCCACCACCCCTCTCCTATGCCAGTTGGACGCGTGCCGATCGCTGACAGGTATCCTGGCGGCCATAGGGAGACAGCACACAGTGGAGGCTCTCTTCTGCCTCGTGCGCTGCCCTGTTACCCCTCAACCCAAGCACCTCTCTTCCATCCACCCCACCTACCCGCACCAGCTGGACGCGTGTCGCTCGCTCACAGGCATCCTGGCAGCCATAGGCCGGCAGCACACGGTGGAAGCTCTTTTCTGCCTCGTGCGCTGCCGCCCGCTCACACGCCTGTGGGAGCAGTTCGAGGTCACTGCTGTTGCACCTGGCGCAGGTAGGGCGGAAAGGAGGGGCGGAGAGGCAGAGGGATTGGGATGGCAGTGGTCCTTCAGTTCAAGTTGTGAGGTCAAAGCAGCCGCCCACTCACACGCCTCTGGGAGCAGTTCGAGGTCACTGCTGTTGCGCCAGGAGCAGGTAGGGGGTCAGGGGGTGGAAGTGACAGAGGGTTGGAGGGGCAGAGGGGTGGACTGGCGGACATGCTTAATATAGGTTGTGATTTGAGGGCTGTCTCACAAATTATTTCCTCTCCCTCCTGTTCCTGCTTTCCTCCATCCTTCACTCGCCTCCTCTCCTCTGTCATAATCTCATCAATTCTTCTCATCTCCCCTTCCCCAAACCCACTGGCCCTTTCCCCCTCTGCCCTTCTCTTCTCTGCCCCCCCCCCGTTCTCACAGGTCCCTTGGCAGCAGCGTTACAGTTCCCTGAGTGGTTACCGCGTTGGTACGACGAGATGCTACTAGCAGTGGAGCAGGAGGCGTGCTGGTGCGTGGCGACCGCAACTCATTCCTTTCCCTCCCCACGACTCCCACCTTCCCCGGTCCTTTCCCCGTGGTCCCTCAGGCCCGCTAGCAGCAGCGTTACAGTTCCCCGAGTGGTTACCGCGCTGGTACGATGAGATGCTGCTGGCCGTGGAGCAGGAGGCGCGCTGGTGCGTGGCAGCCTTCCCCCACCACGCCTCCCCTCTCCTGCTGCGTCTGCTCACGGCCACATGGGGCGGGCTCGCCTCCAGCTTCACTGCTCGCGTCGATGCTGCTGTGTCTGATGCTGCGCTGTCTGCTCTTGCCGCTGCTGATGCAGGTAGGCAGGGTGGGGGTGGGAAAGCATGAAGCCAGGGGGTGGGGGGGCTGTGGCACCTGCTCACGGCCACGTGGGGGGGGGCTCCTCCAGCTTCACTGCTCGCGTCGATGCTGCTGTGTCTGATGCTGCGCTGTCTGCTCTTGCCGCTTCTGATGCAGGTAGGCAGGGTGGGGGTGGGAAAGCATGAAGCCAGGGGGTGGGGGGGCTGTGGCACCTGCTCACGGCCACGTGGGGGGGGGCTCCTCCAGCTTCACTGCTCGCGTCGATGCTGCTGTGTCTGATGCTGCGCTGTCTGCTCTTGCCGCTGCTGATGCAGGTAGGCAGGGTGGGGGTGGGAAAGCATGAAGCCAGGGGGTGGGGGGGCTGTGGCACCTGCTCACGGCCACGTGGGGGGGGGCTCCTCCAGCTTCACTGCTCGCGTCGATGCTGCTGTGTCTGATGCTGCGCTGTCTGCTCTTGCCGCTGCTGATGCAGGTAGGCAGGGTGGGGGTGGGAAAGCATGAAGCCAGGGGGTGGGGGGGCTGTGGCACCTGCTCACGGCCACGCGGGGGGGGGCTCCTCCAGCTTCACTGCTCGCGTCGATGCTGCTGTGTCTGATGCTGCCCTCGCTGCTCTCTCCGCTGCTGCTGCTGATGCGGGTGAAGCAGGTAAATTGGGGGGTGGGGGAGAATGAAGGCAAGGAGGGGGAAAGAGTGGGGCTGTGCCCTCTGCTACCTGCCTTCCCTCCTCCGCCCTGCAGCATCCCAGTGGCGACCATCCACCCGTCTGACCATCCTGCTCGCCCTGCACGCCACCACCGCCACCGTTGCCCGCATGCTCTCCTCTGAACCACTCCCGTTGCCCTCCTTTTTCTCATGTTCTGCTCTGCCTCCCCTCCCCTACCTGCAGCGTCCCAGTCACGGCCGTCCACCCGCCTGGCACTCCTGCTCGCCCTACACGCCACCACCACCACTTTCGCGCGCAATCTCTCCCGCCTCCTTGCCTCCCTTCCTTCCTCCGCCACCGCCGATGCCACTAAACCATCTTCCTCTGAAAAAAACACACAAGGAGCCACCGCAGCAGCAGCAGGAGGAGGAGGGACAGGAGGAGGAGGCGCAGGGGGAGGAGAGAAAGGCAGCAAGAGCAAGGGCAGGGAGGAGGAGGGGGAGCAAGAGGGAGAGGGGCCTGTGAGTGTGAGCGCCGTGGTGTGGGCAGTGTTCCGCCCCTTGGAGCCCTTCAAGCAGCGCTACGGGGACTATGAGCGTGCCCAGCTGGCGGCCGATCTGGGCGGCATAGATCTCAGACCGGGCGGCGCAGTGAAGCAAGTGGGGCAGCGTGGGCTCGTGCTGGCAGATGCTGTGCGGCGCATGGAGGTGAGAGGCGGTGCTGTGCGGTGCATGGTGGTGAGACGGGTACTGGGAGGGGCATGGAGGTGAGAGGGGTGCTAGGAGGGGATGTGAGAGCGGTGCTGTGCGGTGCATGGCGGTGAGAGAGATGCTGGGAGACGCTCCTCAACCACCTATCCCATGCTGCTTGCTCCCTCTTCGCATCACCTCTCTTCTCCTTCTCCCCTCCTCTACCCCCTTCGTCCCCTCAACTCCTCCAGCAGCCATGGCAGCACTCGCAGCAGTAGTGGAGCGCTGTCTCGCATTCACAGGGGGCTCAGCAGTGTTGCTCACCGCTCTCAACCACTCCCTCCTCTTCGTCCCTTCTTTCTTACCCGCCCCACTACGCCCTCCCCAACCCCTCCACAGGCGGCCATCCCAGCAGCCATGGCAGCACTAGAAGCAGCAGTGGAGCGTTGTCTCGCCTTCACAGGGGGCTCAGAGGCAGCAGCGCTCCTCACCGCTCTCGACCACTCCATCCTCCTCTTCCTCTCCCGCCTCTCCTCCTGCCTCCAATCCCTCCCCCCCATCTGCGGCCTCTCCCCTCCCCCTCCTCCTCCCCCCACTTCCTCCGCCACTCCTTCCGCTCCAACCCGAGCCTCCGGCCCAGGCTCGGACCGAACCAACCCAGTCTCAGACGATCCGTTAGCCAGTCTACCGGACCCCGCAGGGTACGGAGCAGGGGGGGCAGGGGGAGTGGAGGAGGAGGAGGAGTGGGCAGTGGTACAGGGCGCCCTGCAACTGCTGATGGTAGCAGAGAGTGTGGCAGTGCGCGTGGCAGTGTTTGAAGCATCCCTCCGCAGTGCCCTCACCCAGCTCTCCCCCCGCCTGGGGCTGGATGCTGGGGGCGATAGCGCAGGGGAAGGGGGAGGGGAGGGCGCGGGAGGGGAGGTGAAGCGGGTGGGATCGGTTGGTGGCGCAGGGGGAGGGGGAGGCGCAGGGGGAGGGGGAGCGGGAGGGGGAGGGGGAGCAGAGGGGAGTGAGGTGGATGTGGCGGTGCTGAGACTGGCGGAGTATCCCGACAAGGCACAGCGTCTTACTAGGTGCAGCGTGATGGGGTGAAGGGATAGTGGGCCATGTGGTGACAGCAGTGCAAGGCTTGAATGTGCTTTCAATACAGCACGAAAATGACCACGTGGTCATTCGGGCCTGCCTCCATAACTGTTGCCTGCCCCCTCTTGCCCTCCCCCCGTTCCCCCCTTCCTCCTTCCCGCCAATGGATGTGCACGTGCCCTCATCAGGCTGCTGGACGAGCTCAGGGAGTTGTCAATAACCCCAATAAGGCCCTGGTCGCCCTCTTCTCTTCCTGTCCCCAACCCCTCCCCCTACTCCCCATCACTGTGCACGTGCCCTCATCAGGCTGCTGGACGAGCTCAGGGAGTTGTCAATAACCCCAATAAGGCCCTGGTCGCCCTCTTCTCTTCCTGTCCCCAACCCCTCCCCCTACTCCCCATGACTGTGCACGTGCCCTCATCAGGCTGCTGGACGAGCTCAGGGAGTTGTCAATAACCCCAATAAGGCCCTGGTCGCCCTCTTCTCTTCCTGTCCCCAACCCCTCCCCCTACTCCCCATGACTGTGCACGTGCCCTCATCAGGCTGCTGGACGAGCTCAGGGAATTGTGACTTGATTCAAGAAGCCCCTGGTCGCCCTCATCCCCATGGCTCCGCCCTCCCCCTCATGGATGTGCACCTGCCCTCATCAGGCTGCTGGACGAGCTCAGGGACCCGCGCATCCACGCGCTCCCGCGCACGGCGCAGCGAGTGAGAAGCTTCCAGGAAGCAGTGTCATCGTTGGTGTACGACGTGCTCATTGCCAAGGTGCGACCATCCCCGCCTCGTGCTCATTTCCCATCACCAACTCTCCTCCCCCCCTTACCCCACTCTCTGTCCTCGCCTTCTTTGCTCGACCCCCACTTTCTCTCCTCACCCTCCACTCCCTCCTCCCTTCCCTCGCTCTCTCCTCCCTCATTGCTGGTGCACGATGTGCTCAATGCTCATTGGCTCTCCTATGAGCACATCGTCCAATGACTGCGATCGTCCCTCTGTGCTCTCGCTCACTCGCTCGCTCTCCCCACTCCCCTCACTCGCCCCGCTACCCTCACTCTCCCTGCTACCCGCAATCTCCCCATTTCCCTCACTTTCTTTGCACGCTTCATTGTCTTCCCTTTCCTCGATTTCCTTCCTCTCAACAATTGTGTTCCTCCATGCTGCTGCAACACTCCGCCCTGCACTCGTCTCATCACCTACTTCCTCGCTTGCCTCGTTCCCCCTTTTCTTATATCCATCCCTGTGCCTCTCGCGCCCCCACCTTGCAGGTGCGGCGGCAGCTGGCGGGGGTATCCACGATGCCGGACTGGGCATTGGGTGAGGAGGAGAACGTGTTTGACCTACCAGCCTTCAATGCATATGCTCTACCATACATCACGGCCGTGGGAGAATACCTCCTCACTCTCCCGCAGCAACTCGAGCCTCTCGCCGTTGCTGCCTCCGAAGCTGCCCCGAGCCTGCTCCTGCAAGCCTCGGCAAGCGGTGCGTCGGCGGGCGGGGAATCCGCGACTCCGACCGCAGCAGGGGAGGAGGATGCGGGGGCATATTTCGTCCGTGAGTGGATGACAAAGGTTGCTGACGGGGCGACATCTCTATTCCTTGAGCAAATTCGGGCGATTCCCGAGGTTTCGGACCGGGGGGCACAGCAGCTAGCAGCAGACATAGAGTATCTGTGCAGTGTACTGTCTGTGCTGTATGTGGCTGCATCGCCTGCCATCGCGACCTTCCAAGCGTGCTTTGCCACGCCCAAGGCGAGCCTGGCGGAGTTTATTGCTCAGGAGAGTGGTGCTGGGGGGTCGCTGGATGCTACCTCTGCTCGCCTGGTCGCCAAGATGAGGCGGGTTGCGCTGGAGTGATGATGACTCTGAAACATTTCTGGTAAAAGCACTGTTTTGAGTCTTGTGTTAAATCAAATGCAAGTTTGAGGCACTCTTACTATGTTGACCCATTTTCTTAGAATGTAACACGTGCAGCATGGTTATTCCAGCGCATCGTTTCGCCCACTCCAGCATTGTCTCGAAAGTTCCAGGTGGCAGCCAGATTCTCGTCATTTTTCGTGAAAATCACGCAGCGAGCAAGTCACACAATCCCCATCAAGCCGAGCTAAACCCATTGTTGCCTGTACCGTACCGATCTGTTCACAAAAATCCAGACCAAACCCCGAGCACTTGGCATTGCGTTGTGGTAACCGCAAGAAAGAAATATCTCGAAGCTCATCAGCACAGCAGCGCGTACAAACTCCCACTCGTACCTCTCCTGCTGACAGATCTAAATGCAAAGCATTCTTTGCTCTTGGTCACGTTCTGCTCCTGAAACTAGCGACGTACCTTGCGGATACCAGTGTCATCCTTCCCGCTGCTCCGCTTGCTTCCTTCACCGCTCCTTGCATCGCGTGCCATCATCTGCGATCCCTCCGTCATGGCGGCTACAGCATCGCGGGGCTCGTCCCCTTTCTCCCGCTTCGGGGACTCGCAATCCTTCAACTTCGACGCGCTGAAAAACTTCTCCGCGCTCACCCCCTCGATACAGTCACATCTGCAGAAAGTCTACCTGACGCTCTCGCTGACGCTGGTCGTCGCGTCGCTAGGCGCGTACGCGCACGTGCTGTGGGGGCTCGGTGGCGCGCTCTCGTCGATAGCGTCCATCGCGGGCGTTCTTTGGCTCAACGCCACGCCCGCCGTTCCCGCTAACGAGGTGCGCCTCCTCGCGCCCCCCCCCCTCTCCTCGTCTTCCAGTCTCCTCTTTCGCTAGTATTCTTTCTCCGAAGCTGTGTACTAGCTTTAACGTTTTGTCGCGTCCGTAGGCGTACTGGGTTAGTATATTCCAAGGCGATGTTCTCATGACCTCCGCAATGCAAGCAAAGCGACGAAACTTTCTGAATGTTTAGCCGACCGTTTTTTTGTTTTGTTTTTGTTTTGTTTTTTGTTTTGTAACGCCTTTCTTCGTATTTCCTTGTTGTAACACCCTTTCCCCCGTTTTTCCCGTCTCTCCCTTCCTGCGCCTTCCCGCGTCCTCGCGAATCTTTCGCCAGTCGTTTCGCTTTCGCCTGCTTCTCGCCATCGCCTTCTCGCACGGCTGCTCCATCGGCCCGCTCGTCGATGCTGTTATTCAAATCAACCCCGGGTAGGTCCCCTTATATGGCAGCCTTAGGTCACCCTGGGTACGAGAGTCTTAGGTTAACCGAGGTATGACGAGCGCAGGACCACGCATTAATAAGGCTAACCCCTCTGGTAACGCGCGGTTTTCTTGTCCCTCCTCAACTCCCACCCTCGCGGCTTCCTTCCGCGCTGCATGCTTTTCAATCACTCCCCTGCTCCCCGTCTCTGCGCTTGCGCCGTTTCCCATTCTTCGGCCTCGTTCTCCTCCCACTCTCCCCTCACTTCCCCCTCGCATCGTCTCCCCCATCCCGCTCCCACCCTCGCATTCTCCCACCCTTGCGTTCTCCACCGCACATCCCCCATGCTTATCTTCTCTACTCTTAACCTCTCTCTCCCGCCCCGTGCCCCCCTCCCGGCGCGGGCACCCAGTCTGTTAGTTGCAGCATTCGCAGCAACAGCGACCATCTTTATGTGCTTCTCAGGAGCGGCACTGCTCGCTAGGCGCCGCGAGTACGTCTACATGGGGGCCTTCTCTCCCTCTACCCGAGCACCTCAGTTTTGCCCACTTCTAACCCCTCTTCCCCTCCCCGCCCCCTTCCCCAACCCTCCACCCCCCAGTCTGCTAGTCACAGCATTCGTCGCAACAGCAGCCATCTTCCTGTGCTTCTCAGGGGCAGCGCTGCTCGCTAAGCGCAGGGAGTACCTGTACCTGGGAGGATTCCTTGCCTCTGCCGTCTCCACCATGCTCGCCCTGCGCCTCGCTTCCATCTTCTTTGGCGGCTCTAACGCTGTCTTTCAGATCGAGGTATGTGTGTGAGGTGTGTGTGTGAGGTGTGTGTGTGAGGTGTGTGTGTGAGGTGTGTGTGTGTGAGGTGTGTGTGTGAGTGAGGTGTGGCGCTGCTCGCACAGCGCAGGGAGTACCTGTACCTGGGCGGATTCCTCGCCTCTGCCGTCTCCACCATGCTCGCCCTGCGCCTCGCCTCTAACTTCTTCGGTGGCTCCAATGCTGTTTTCCAGATTGAGGTACGTGTGTCAGTTGCGTGTGTGAGTGCAATGTGGTCTCTGCTCTGTGAATTTGTTGCCTGTGCCTTGCAACTCCCCTCCGCCCTCTCCACCATGCTCGCCCTGCGCCTCGCCTCCTTCGTCTTCGGCGCCTCTGATGCTATCTTCCAGATCGAGGTTATTGTGTAACGAGCCCTTTCCTCTAATTCTGAGCACACCTGGGACGGCACCCTGTACGGGGGCCTGTTGGTGTTCGCATGCATTCATGGCACGCAGGTGTTGCTGAGGGCCAGTGCGGCTGCTCAATCCGCTCCCTTGCCGCTCCATCTCACTGCTTCTCCCACACTCTCTTCCACTTCCTCTTTCGCACAGCTGTACGGGGGCTCCTGGCGTATACATCATGTACGGCATACAGATGCTGGTGAAGAGGGCCAGTGTACCTGCTTGCTACACTGATATACTCTTCTCCTCTCCCCATCTCTCTTTAACCCACCAGAAACATATGGAGGCCTCCTGGTCTTCTCAGGATACATCATCTACGACACACAGGTGCTGCTGGAGAGAAGCAGAGCGGCTGTTTAATCCGCTTCCTTGCTACACCATCTCCCTTCTCCTCTCACCCCCCTCTCCCAATCTGTCCCTTTTCCTTCAACCCCACCAGCTGTATGGAGGCCTCCTGGTCTTCTCAGGATACATCATCTACGACACACAGGTGCTGCTGGAGAGGGCGAGGCAGGGCCACTGCGACCACGTGGTGGACGCCCTCGAGCTTCTTTTGGACTTTGTCGCTGTCTTTGTCCGCATCCTCTTCATCCTCGTGAGTCTGTAACCAACCTCCACGTAACCACACAGCATTCCATTTCACTGCTCAGTGCTGTAGCAAACTCATTTGTTCACTCCCACCCCTCTCGTCAACTCATCATCTCTCATGCTATGCTGTGCTGTGCCGTGCTGTCTTGTGCTGTGCCATGTCGTGCTGTGTCATGTGCTCTGCTTGCACTGTGCTACTTCACGTGCCGGGCAGACGAGGAAGGAGGAGAGGGAGGAGGAGCAGCGGGCATCATCCAAGCGCAGGGCTGCTGCCAGCACCTCCCGCCGTTGACTCTTTCGCCGTTAGACTCTCACACTACTGTTTACTCACCTCAACACAGCTGTAGCAGTTCTGTTGTTGATATCTTAAAATGCCCCCACTGATGCCTAACCTCCTGTTGGCTATGTGGAGAATCTCTTGGTGCATCAGCGGGTAGAGAGACGGGATGTAGAGATCCCTGTAGACATGTAGCAGAGGTCAATCGAAGACTGCTTTAGGTCGACTATTTGAGTCTACCAGAAAATATCGCAGACCAATGCCGTTTATAGAACTACACATGTTACAGTCTCTTATCATGGCACCTTATCGCGATACAGTAACACTGTGTGGTGGTTCCTCATAACGGGGTATCGACTGCTGCTGATTGCACAAGCCACACTCGCCCCATCCCATTTCAGCTCCAGCAACAAATCCACCACCCCATTTCACGTACCCGCATTGACAGAAGCCGCGCCCATGCCTGCCAGAGCTTGCAACAATTGATCGCAAACAGCGTAGCTTCTCCCTGAGCAACCCACTGTGCGACACTCTCGTCGGTGTCGCGTCGACCTAGTCGCACGTCGCATCGTCGCTGCTTTTCATCCGCGATTCCGCCGCTCCCTGAGTCGACGCACAAGTCACCGCATTTCCGTTGCTCTCTGTCCGCAACCCCCCGAGACCCAATCGAATGCTCCTCGCGCATTCTCTCCGCCGCCCCGTCCGCCGTCCGCGCCTCCTACCGCTCGCTCCCCCTTCCCCTCCCCCGCTCGCTCCCCATTCCCCTCCGCCGCCCCGTCCCCTGGTCCGCTCCCCGCTCTGCCCCTCCCTCCGCTGCTTACACTCGTCTGAGCTTTGGAGTCGACTCAATAATCGACCTGAGCTAGCCACCTCTCCCCGACGGTGCTTGCCAAAGGAGCGACCTTCCCTTGACGGGTGGGCTGAGCGAGCGACCTCTCTCAAGCGATTCCGCCTCCCTGTCGCCCTCGCGTGCCTCTCCCGGCCGCGTGTCGCAGTCGGGGCTTTAAACGGCGTGATAGCAATTGGGGCGTTGCATGGCGTGACAGCAATCGGAATTGCGCCGTCGAATTGTGTAACTGTAACGGATGTCGGCGCGCTGCAGCGGAGCATGCGGATGGGGATTCATGTGGCTGCAGGGATAAAGGCGGGTGTGACTGTAGTGAGTGTGAGAGGGAATGCGAGAGGAGGGATTGTAAGAGGGAGAGGGAAGAAAGGGATTGTGAAAGAAGGGGAGGTGAAAGAAGGAAGCGGGAGAGAAGGGAGTGTGAGAGCGTGGAGAGTGGCAGAGGAAAGGGTGACAACAAAGAGGTTGTCTGTAGGGAGAGTGGCAGTGGCAAGAAAAAACTCAACAGTAGAAGTAGTAGTGGCAGAAGCAGCAGAATCAGAAGCAGCAGCAGCGCAGGCAAAACAAAGGCGAGGGCGGAAGCCGAAACATGACAAGGAGAAAGACCCCAAAAATCCCGAGCAAGCCGCTGAGGATGCTTATAGCGAGGACGGCCCGCTGCCAGTGGTGATTCTGCTGGACTTTGAAACGACCGGGCAGGGCACCACGCAGAACCGCATAGTGGAGCTGGCTCTCAGGGACGTGGCGGGTGGGCGGGGAGCAGCGTTGCACACGCTGGTGAACCCGTTCCCGTGGCACATCTCTCTTGATGCGGAGAGGGTTCATGGGATCAGCATGCGCATGGTCAACCGCCCCTCCGTTCCCCAGTGAGTCCCCCGTGTGAGTCTCGGGTGCTCTTTTTCTCCCTGTTTGAGAGAGCAAAAGGAAGTTTCTAGGGCTGAAAAGGAAGCTGCTTGTTTGCTGTTTCGGGAGATGGCTCTGAGGGATGTGGCGGAGGGGAAGGAGGGGAGGGGGGGGGGGGGGGGGAGGGGAGGGGGAGACACTGCACACGCTGTTGAACCCGCTCCCTGGACATCTCTCCCGACTCTAAGGCAGTTCATGGCATCAGAATGCGCATGGCCAACGGCCGGCCCCTGCATTACCCTTACTCTCACTCATCATCCACCTGTGCATTTTGTCGAAGGCGCCTCGAAAGGCCTTATAAGGCGTCTCAAATGGCCCCTACTTTCACTCATTCAATTCTACATATTCTCTGCCCCTGCGCTCCTGATTTCTTTTCTCTTTTGTCACATGAATCGAATCGCCTCAGCTGGCGAGAAGCCGGGCGGCTGCTGGTGGACTTTGTAGAGGCCAGGCGGGCGGCGCAGGCAGAACAAGCAACAGTCTCAGTGCACAGCAGTGCGACCACTGGCGTCTATGTCAACACCGAGATGGGGGCAGGGATGCGCATGGGGATGATGAGTGCAGAGATGAGTGCAGAGATGAGCGCAGAGATGAGCGCTGTCTCTTCTGCAGCCCCCCTGCTGCTCCCCCCAGTGGTGCTGGTGGCGCACAATGGGTGGTCGTTTGACTTCCCTCTCCTGCGCAATGAGTTACAGCGAGTGGGAATCCCAGTGCCGCCCGGCTGGCACTCCCTCGATTCCATGCGCCTCGTGCAGAGGCTATTCAAAGGTGCGCTGTGGCACTTCAAAGGTGCATTGCTTCCTGCTGCTGCCCCAGTGGTGGCGCAAAGGTGACCGCTGTCTCTCCTGCAGCCCAGCCATTCCCCCCGGTGGGGCGTGGTGTAGCACTTCCGCTTCTACACCACGCCCCATCACCCCCCTTCTTCTCCCCATCCCCGCCCAATCTTCTCCCTGACAGACACGGATCGCAAGCCAGCGAGCAAGGAGCTTGGATTCCTCTTCTCAACGCACTTCCGCTGCTCCCCCCATCACCCCCTTTCTTCCGCCCCACCCCTCTCATCTTTTCTTCGCCTCCCATGACATCGCCTGCACACTCTTTCCCTTCTCTTCCCTGACAGACACGGATCGCAAGCCAGCAAGCAAGGCGCTGGGATTCCTCTTCTCAACGCACTTCCGCTGCTCCACGCCCTTTGCCCACCCTGACCTGGCCCACCGAGCCATGGCAGATGTGGACAAACTGGCCGAGGTGATGGCTGCTGCGATGTGGGAGAAGGGAGTTACTGTACCACAATTGCTACAGTACACTAAGTCATTCTTTTAATAATATGTTCAATTACTTAAAACCAATAATTACCGTACAGAAGGTATGGCAGGATGTGGACAAACTGGCCGAGGTGCTGGCTGCTGCGATGTGGGAGTGAGGGGTTACTGTACAACAATTGTTACAGTACACTAAACCGTTCTTATAATTATGTATAACATGAATACCAGGACCTCACTCAAAAGCCACGAGCACCGAGATACACTGGCTGGCAGAGGTGATTGCTGATGTTGTTGTTTGGGATCAACGGGTTACCGTACCACAGTTGTTGCAGTACAATCCTCTGGACTGACCCACCCCAATGCACTGTCTTCACAAAGGTGTACCGTAAAAAATTACAGAACAACAGTACAACAAAGTACAGTACAGCAACACTATCATCCTACACTTGTTGCACTGCTTCCACCACTATTCACAGTAACACTATTCACACCAGAGCCATATCCATCACCCTGTTGTGCTTGTAAGAGAGGTGTAGTCTCATTCAATCTCAGTGCAGCCACACTCTCATCTTCAGCCGCTGCTGCTGCAGCCCCATCAGCTGTTGCTCCACAGCCCTCCTCCTCGTCCTTTTCCGCACCTTCCCGCGCCCTCCTCTCCTTCTCCACAGCCCAGCTATACAGCACCATTCCTGTCACAGCCAGGAGCATCCCTAGGAGGGTCTTAAGAGTAAGGGGGTCTTTAAAGACCGCCCAGCCTAGTAGCAGTATGGCGACGGTCTTCATGTGACCTAGCACCTGGAAGGAAACCGCGGAGAACTTTCCGATGCAGAGGTAGACGCTGACTGTGGTGAGGAGGGCGAGGATGCAGGAGAGGAGAATCCACGCCTGTGGTGGTGGTGTGCAGGGGGGATGGTGATGGGGAAAGGTTAGGAAGCTTGGTGGGAGCTTAGTCAAACCTTAGTAGGTGATCGACAGTGATGGGTCGGGAAGCCTGCTGTGAAAACTTAATCTGGATAACATTTGGGATGATACGTGCTGCGACTGCAGAATCAGCTTCGACTCCACAAAAAACGCGGCACCTACAGTGGCATCGGCAGTCAGGGTGTAATGAGCCACGCGGTGGCCTGTGAGGAGGAGGTCCACAGCAGGTCCCAGCAGCAGCAGGAATGTGGCTTGCATTGCTTGCATCGACTTATGATTCAACAAGTAAAAAACAGCACCTACAGTAGCATCAGCAGTCAGGGTGTAGTGAATGACGCTGTAGCCTGTAAGGAGGTAGTCCACAGTGGGTCCCAGCAGCAGCAGCGACACTGCTTGCAGGGGGGCGGTCTGAATGAGCAGGTCAAAGGAGCCCAGCGCATAGCGCTGCTGCAAGTCGCCCACCGACTGCATGAATGGGGACAGGAGAGGGTATGGTAGGGTAGTGAAGAAGGGGTAGGGCAACCGTCAGACTTTGCTTGCAGGGGAGCAGTCTGAATGAGCAGGTCAAAGGAGCCCAGTGCGTAGCGCTGCTGCAACTCACCCACCGACTGCATGAATGGGGACAGTGGGGATGGTGGGGATAGGAGGGGTGGCAGGGGATGTAGGGAAGTGAAAGGCGTGGTGAGGAGGAAGAAAGGTCGTCTTATCTATGCTCCATTCTCTGCACATTCGTTACACTCACAATCTGCTGCAGGGACGTGGAAATAGCGCCAGCAGCAGCGGTGACGAGCCCAAACGCGCTGACAGAGAGGTCAGTGACCGTGCACACACCCACTCCCACCAGCACCACCAGCACCACCAGCACCACCAGCACCCCTGCTTCACTCACAATCTGCTGCAGGGATGTCGAAAGTGCGCCAGGAGCAGCGGTGACGAGCCCAAACGCGCTGACAGAGACGTCAGTGACCGTGCACACACCCACTCCCACCAGCACCACCAACACCCCTAGCACCACCCGCACCACCGGCACCACCAGCACCAACAGCACCACCAGCACCACCGGCACCACCAGCACCCCTGCTTCACTCACAATCTGTTGCAGGGACGTAGAGACAGCACCAGCAGCAGCAGTGGCAAGGCCAAACGCGCTGACAGAGACGTCAGTGACCGTGCACACACCCACTCCCACCAGCACCACCAGTACGGCGCCTAGCGTGGGGGGCGAGTAGGTCTTGCCGTGTAGCAGAGACTCAAACGCGCAGGTTAGAGGGATGATCGCCAGACGACTGATCTGGTGGTCAGTGGCGGGGAAATGAAGGGTCGTTCAGTCAATGATGAGCTGGTGAATCTGCTATATTGCGCTGCATACATCGGTGACGGTACAGTAGATTGAGTGGGTGTGTTACCTTTGAGGGGCCTCAAAAATGTATAAAAGCTTGAACGTGTGTGTTGCTCGGGCGGTAGAAATGGATTGAGTTGGCGAGGAGGGCAAAGTTGGTGGTGATGACACAGACATTGAACAGCAGCGTGAGGCGCCCCACCTCCCTTTAAGGCGCCTAAAAGGACGTTCCAGTGAGGGCATTGTGTGTGTCGCTCAGTTGCGCACCTGGTAGAACCCCACGGAGTTGGCAAGGAGGGCGAAGTTGGTGGTGACGACACACACGTTGGAGAGCAGCGTGAAGCGACCCACCTCCCACGCGGGTAACGTGGGGACCGGGGCGGGTGGAGGCGTGGTTGAAGGGGGGAGCAGAGAGGCGGAGGGAGAGAGCGGAGCGGGGGAGGGGAAAGAGGGGGAGGGGGAGGGGGAGGGGGGAGGAAGGAAGCGCGCGAGGCAGAGGCATAGCAGCCCGGCTAGAGCGGCGAAAGACAGATGCAGGCCGCTCAAAGTGGTGGCTGGGTGGGCCGGAGACCGGGGAAAACGGAGAAGGTGGTTTTTTTGGAGGGGGGAAAAGGGGGAGAAGGGAGAAAACGAGGGAAGTCTCGGAAGGTGCGTGTGATGCAAGGCACGGGAAATGTGAGGAGATGCGACTAAGAAAGGAAATGGACGGCGGACGGGCATGCCTGGCTGGACACTACTGACGGCGAATAAGAACAGCGCTACCACTGACCGTAGACGAAGGCGTATCTGGACATGACTTGCTTGTTGACGAGAATGATGGCGACCGAGCTGACCACGTTCAACGTCCACGCCGTCGCCGACGACACGCGCGACGGATGGTTCAACATGATTGAGAATTCTACAATCTGGCAAAAAAGGTTTGAAGCCTAAGCCGTCGCGGACGACACGCGCGAGGGATGGTTCAACATGATATCTGTGAACTACTCTGGCTGAATTCCGACGAGATCCGATCGGACATCTGTTACGAGATCGGACCGAGTCGCATTCACATATTCACACAATAAAAGCGAGCAGTGCTGAATCTACATGCGTTGGCTGCTATCACGGACCGCGTCATATGGATCTCGCAGTTGAAGCTGCAGCGATGGGAGCAGCTATGTGCCTGGGAGAATTTACACTCGATGGATCTGGATTTGTGTGCATATCTGTCCTCGTTTTGGGAGATCCATTTTTTTCGTTTGTGCGCTGCCTATAGTGACCAGCCTAACCAATTCCCAAGGAGGTCCATAGGAAACACGACCAAAGGGCCCCAACTTGAGATGGGTTGGACTTGGTTTTCTATGTTACCGAGAGTTGCCGTGTGGTCCAGTGTGGTGAAAGCTCCACTTTCTGACAACAAATCGAGGAATAGCGTAACCTTGAAGCTGCCGTGCCATCCCAGATATGGAATCTGATGGCTCAAACTTCTGAACTCCTTTCCTGGACTTCAAAGTTTTTGTGGAATCGTTTCTTGCTCTGTCGCATCAAGCACACACACGGTGATGGATATAGTTTCATAGTTGGCTACTCCTTCGTCAGGCTGAGTTATTCTCCTTCTACTTTCCGGTGATAATTTCTTAGTGATATTGCGTTATCCTTTCGGGCATCATGCCGTTACCCTCTAGGATTATAGACCAGTCCTAAAGTGCGAAAGGTTTTGATATATTTTCACCGAGCGACGCTTTCGTGCGATGCGATCGCCACTGTTCGCTGCGTGAATATATCATTTCGCCAGAACGAGCTCAATGGAGGCCCTCAATAGATCTGCCGTTCAAGCGTCTGGTGTACCGATTTCGTGGACGCTTTATTTTCCTAGCGAGGAGTTTTCACCCGAGGACAGACGAGCGGAGCTCATCAAATCGCTCATTGACGGATTCCTCACGGAGAAAGGCCAGCATCTGCTGCAGCAGGTAGTACTGGAGGACATGTGTTGCAATGTTAGGAGGTTCCTGATGCCACGACAGCCTATTTCTGACATTTGTGACTGACAACTCCTGAGGCAATGACTGACTGAAATTCATCGCCTCATGCACAGACGGCCATTTCGTGATGCAGTTACTGGCATTTCTTAATCCATGAATTTTTATAGTGGCAAGTCTGACGTTGCCTGGGCTATTGACTGACATTCTCTGATGAAACAACTGTGGCTAACATTGACTGATGCTCACTTTCTATGCAATGACTGACATTGCTCTATACTGCGAGTCTGCGACTGACAATCTCAGGTTCATGGCAAATACATCCCAACGCCATGACAGGCATTTTCTTATCCAACGGCCACAACTCACCCTCCGTCTATTCTCATTCCTGCCTCCCACCGAAAACAGGCCGACCCCAAGGAGCTGTTTCTTAACTCGAGATGGACGGTCAGTATGGAGGCACTGAAGCAGCACCTGTGCAGCACGCACGAAGCAGCCAGTGGCAGGAACGAGCTGGGTGCAGCTGCGGAGCTGCTGCTTCAAGCGCTTGAAGCAGCGCCAGAGGAAGCACTTTCCTGCCTGGGTGCTGCTGCCACTGAGGTACGATGCGTTCGGTGACGTGCTGGTTCATCTCATGTACGCAAAGCAGGATTGGGTGCCACTGCAGTAAAGGTTCAACTGCGCAACTGTATGACTCAGACTTCCTTCATTGACAGAGGGTTCCGCGAGTGGTGCTGCGCTCCATGTGTCCTCTCCTTTGCTTTCCTGCCGTCGGTGCGTTGCTGAGTCGTTCTTGTCGGGATCTGTTTTCATCACCCATGTGTGTGCGCTGATGATCAGGTATTCTCTCAGTGGCGTGTTCTCCCCTTCCTCCGCAATCATCCTCACACTGCCTCCACCGTTCGCCCGGCCCTATATGCCACTTGTTCCTCAAGAGAGGCCTGATTGAGCCCCCACCTTCCACTTGTGACTTTTGCGTCGACTAAGGATTCGCCTCTCTCCCCCCACGTGCCAGATGTTTCTGGAAAGAGGCCTGATCGAGACCCCGGCCCTCCCCTCCGTCGCCGCACAGCATGCCTCTTCTCGCCTGGCTGTGAGGCTGGTGGATCATACCGACTCGATTATTGAATTCAAGAAGCTTAAAGCCAGCAGCCTCGGTGAGAGCATTCAGCAGACTCACCTACTGTCTATGTCAGACGCATTTGTATCAGTTTGTATACATTGTGGTTAGGGCTTTAGCTGCAAAGATCTGTAGCACCATTTTGGTTTTCGATTGTTTGTTTTGCAACCAACAATTCTGCATCTTTATCGCCTTGCTTGGTTGCCTGTGGAAATGTGGGAGTCTTCCACAAGCTGAATATTTATTTGAAAGTTCGCTTCCCCTCACTGTTGTCACCCGTCCCTCTCCTTTCCTCTACTCTCCTCCCCTCCCATCCCCGCTTCTTTCACGCAGATCGGCTGGTGACAGTGTGTGGGACAGTGGTGCGGGTGGGTCCACTGCGGCCTCTAGTGGTGGCAATGGATTTCACCTGCACGCGCTGCGGCGCCGTTACCTCCCTCTCCTTCCCTGACGGTCGCTTCACCCAACCTGCTGCCTGTGGCCATGACAACTGCCGCAACCGCACCTTCCTGCAAAACCGGGCAGGTGCCCGGAAAATAAACTTCCAAACAATACGGTGAGTAGCATGTGTTTGTCACACACCATTGCGACCGTTCCACCATTCCAATCATATGTTTGTTCCCCATCCTCTGCCCTTGCCCTCTATTTCTATTTTCTTGGCATCTCTGTCTCAGCCCCTTTGAGCTCCATGCCAGTTCTTCTTTCTTACTTTCTTTCTCCCGAGGTGCAGTCTCCAGGAGCTGACAGGGGGCACGGGAGGGGGCGAGGACATGGGGAGGATGCCACGAGTGGTGGACTGCGAGCTGAGGGAGGACCTGGCGGATGCATGCCTGCCTCCCACACACCCCTTCTGATTTCTATCCCTCTCCCCCTCGGTGCAGTCTCCAGGAGCTAACTGGCGGCACTGGTGGAGGCGAGGACATGGGGAGGATGCCCCGTGTGGTGGACTGCGAGCTCAGGGAGGACCTGGCGGATGCGTGTCTTCCTCACATGCACCGCTTCTGACTATTACCCCAATCCCTCCCATTTTTCTCCTGCATGCAGTCTCCAGGAGTTGACAGGCGGCACAGGAGGGGGCGAGGACATGGGGTGGGGAGGATGCCCCGGGTGGTGGACTGCGAGCTGAGGAAGGACCTGGCGGATGCGTGCCTGCCTCACACTCACCCCTTCTGATCAATTATATCCCAATTCCTCCCACTTTTCTCCTGCGTTTTTCTCCCTCGGTGCAGTCTGCAGGAGCTAACAGGCGGCACTGGTGGAGGAGAGGACATGGGGAGGATGCCCCGTGTGGTGGACTGCGAGCTCAGGGAAGACCTGGCGGATGCGTGTCTGCCGGGGGATGTGGTGGCGGTGTGCGGCATTGTCAAGATCATCAATAATGAGACTGACGTGGGGGGAGGTGAGAGGGTAGGAGGAGCGGGAGGTGAGGGGATGGGAGGAGTGGGAGGTGGTTGTCGAGTGTGGGAGGGACCAGGAGGGGATGTTCGAGGGTCAAAGAAGCTTGTCTGGGGGGGGACGTGGTGGCGGTGTGCGGCATTGTCATGATCATCAATAATGAGACTGACGTGGGGGGAGGTGAGGGTGTAGGTGAGGGAATACAAGGAATAGGGCGTCGGTTTTGAGTCTGCTCAAAGGTGCCTGCCTTGGGGGGGACGTGGTGGCGGTGTGTGGATTGTCAAGATCATCAACAATGAGACAGACGTTGGGGGAGGTGAGGGGTAGGGAGGTAGGAGTGGGAGGTTGGAGGTACTAAATAGAGATTACTGGAGTGGGAGCCGATTGGGGTGCGAGTGGGGCCAGGGGGGTGGGGAATGGTGGAAGACGGTTGGGACATTAGAGTGAATAGAGTGCAAACGGAGATGCTTGTGAAGAGGCCGCTCAGCCATGTTCTTTGCTCCATGTGCGTTGCTCCAGAGCTCAAAGGCGCACACACATGTGCGTGCCGTGCATGCACGTGCTCCTTTCCTGGATGGCAGGGCGGTCAAAGAAGAGAGAGCAGTGCCTTTTCCAGCTCTGCATAGACGCCATCTCCGTCGTCAACGCCAACTCCTGAGGCACCTCAAGAGTCGCAGTCACTTACACACACACGCACGTGCTCCTCTCCTCCTTCCCTTGCAGGGCGGTCCAAAAAGAGAGAGCAGTGCCTTTTCCAGCTCTGCATAGACGCCATCTCCGTCGTCAACGCCAACTCCTGAGGCACCTCAAGAGTCACAGTCACTTACACACACACGCACGTGCTCCTCTCCTCCTTCCCCTGCAGGGCGGTCCAAGAAGAGAGAGCAGTGCCTTTTCCAGCTTTACATAGACGCCATCTCCGTCGTCAATGCCAATGCCCACTCCACCGCTTCTGCTCTCCGCTCTCCTCCCTCTGCGGGTGGGGCGAGTGGAGGCGCGGTGGAGATGGGGGAGGAGGACCTGAGGAGCATGTTGGAGTATGTGGGGGAGCATGAGGGGGAGGGCGACCTGTTTCAGCATATCGTGCACTCCTTCTGTCCTTCCATCTACGGCCACGTGCTCGTCAAAGGTGAGCTGACTTGTGTTGTGAGTGACTTTTTAGTAGAATCAAAAGGTACGTTGGAGTATGAATGTGGTGGAGATGGGGGAGGATGACATGAGGAGCATGTTGGAGTACGTGGTGGAGCATGAGGGGGAGGGCGACCTGTTTCAGCATATCGTGCACTCCTTCTGCCCTTCCATCTACGGCCACGTGCTCGTTAAAGGTGAGATACTTGCCTGTTCTCTGCGCTCCTAACTGTGTGCTGCGGGTGGTGCGAGTGGAGGGGCGGTGGAGCTGGGGGAGGATGACATGAGGAGCATGTTGGAGTACGTGGGGGAGCATGAGGGGGAGGGCGACCTGTTTCAGCACATCGTGCACTCCTTCTGTCCTTCTATCTACGGCCACGTGCTTGTCAAAGGTGACGTGGCTTGCTGAACCCTGTCGCTTTGTGTTGCTGTCACCCTTTGTTTATTCTTGCCGCCTCCATTCGCTGCCACCTTCCTCATGCCTTGCCATCTTTGCCATCCATTGAAGGATCAACCAGCCAATCCTCCTTCTTGATGGCCCTCCATTCAACCTTTTTCCTGCCACCCGCCTCTCTCTCTTTGACGCTCGCATTTGCAGCGGGCATCATTCTGTCCCTCTTTGGAGGGGTGCGCAAGCACGAGGGGGAGGCCAACCGCGTGCCAGTCAGGGGAGACGTGCACGCGTTGCTAGTGGGTAAGTGCTTACCAAGGTCACTTCTGAGTCGACTCAAACAGCAGCGGGCATCATTCTGTCCCTCTTTGGAGGGGTGCGCAAGCACGAGGGGGACGCCAACCGCGTGCCAGTCAGGGGAGACGTGCACGCGTTGCTAGTGGGTAAGTGCTTACCAAGGTCACTTCTGAGTCGACTCAAACAGCAGCGGGCATCATTCTGTCGCTCTTTGGTGGGGTGCGCAAGCACGAGGGGGATGCCAACCGCGTGCCAGTCAGGGGCGATGTGCTCGCGCTGCTAGTAGGTAAGCGGGTACGATGGTGTGTGATGGTAATGGACAGGTGCACGCTTGTCTATGCCACTGAAAACTATCTCTGCGAGTGGGTGTATCCTGCAGGCAGTGGGTGCGGAAATTATTACCTCTAGCTGCTTGTGATTGTGCCTTTTTTCTTGAATTAAAGCACTTCCGACTTTCCTCCACCTTCCCGACATCCCGCTCCCTGCCAACACAGGTATGGGAAGTGTATCACTGGAAAGCGTGACTGCGCTCAGAGGTATCAACTTCCTTTACATCCCCTCTCACTCACTCTAACCATCCAACCAGGCGGTCCAGGCATGGGCACGAGCCAGCTGCTCAAGGCAGCAGCAGCGGTGATTTTGAAGTAGAATCAAAACCACCTGTAGGAAGCCCAGTGTCATAAACTTCCCAATGCATTCCCTCTTCTCTCTCTCTCGATCACTCACTCGCACCAACCAGGCGATCCGGGCATGGGCAAGAGCCAGCTGCTCAAGGCAGCAGCAGCGGTGGCACCTCGCGGGGTGTACGTGTGTGGCTCTGGCGCCTCATCTGTGGGGCTCACGGTGGCAGTGGTGAAGGACGGGCCTGGGGGGGAGTACGCCTTTGAAGCAGGTTAGTGGTGGGAGGGTAAGAAGGGCGAGGGGGAGGGGATGGGTGCTGCAGTGGCTGTGGCACCTCGTCGGGTGTATGTATGTGGCTCTGGCGCCTCCTCTGTGGGGCTCACAGTGGCAGTGGTCAAGGACGGGCCTGGCGGGGAGTACGCATTCGAAGCAGGTTGGTTGGTGGTGGGGTGGGGTAGGAGATGGGGTGGGAAGGGGTTTGTGCACATGTCACAATTCATGTGGGGTGTACGCGTGTGGCTCTGGCAGCTCCTCTGTGGGGCTCACAGTGGCAGTGGTGAAGGACGGGCCTGGAGCAGAGAATGCCTTTGAAGCAGGTTGGTGGCGGGTTAGGAAATGCGGGAGGAGAGAATGGGTGCAGCAGTGGCTGTGGCGCATCGTGGGGTGTACGTGTGTGGCTCTGGCAGCTCCTCTGTGGGGCTCACAGTGGCCGTGGTGAAGGACGGGCCTGGAGAAGAATATGCCTTTGAAGCAGGTTGGTTAGTGGTAGTTAGGAAGGGCGCGCAAGGGGGAATGGGCGCAGTGGTTGTGCGTTGTCAGGTGTAGTGCATTGTAAATGGTAAATAGTATGCTTGCGGGCTGGCGGGGACGCGGGGATGCTTGAGATTCGAACTTGAGACTTTTCTTATCGGCACAATTTTCCTACCAACTGGGCTAACTATTTTGCTCTTGTGAAGCACCCTAACTTTCTTCAACCCTTCGTCTTCCCCCCGTTGCAGGGCACATGCTGCATTGACGAATGTGACTTTTTTCCTGATGCCTGAAGAGCTCTCTCATTATCTCCCTCTCTCACCTCCGCCATCACCATTTGCAGGAGCAATGGTGATGGCGGACCAGGGCACGTGCTGCATTGACGAGTTTGATAAGATGGGCAACGAGCAACAGGTGGGCGGGGTGTGGGTAGCGTGCTGTGAGGAGGTATGATGGAATGTCGTGAGCAATAGTAGAATGGATGGAGTGTGCAATGATACGCATCTCTTCCTCCTGTGCCTCTTGTCTTTCCACATCTCGCACTCCACTCCCTCCCTCCCACCCACCAGCTCCGCTTCTCCCTCCTTCCCCAACTATCCCCACTAAGAGCCATGGCGCCGCACACTCTCCGCAGAGCGTGACTGCACCCAAGACTGCTCCGACAGCTGCACCCTCTTCATCTATACTTTGCTCTTTCCGTCCTCACCCCCCACGCCCCCTCTCTAGGTACTGTGGAAGCAATGGAGCAGAAGAGGGTGAGTGTGGCCATAGCTTCATTTACGTCCTCGCCCCCTCCAGCTTTACTTGGCTCTTTCCTTTCCTCTTCCTCGCCCCGCTCCCTCCCCCAGGCGCTACTAGAGGCCATGGAACCGCTGAGTGTGAGCGTGAGTGTGGCCAAGGCTTCTTTTCCGTGCTCACCCGCTTCATCTGGCTGTTTCCTCCTCTCAACCCCTGCCCTCCCTTTTCCTACGCCAGGCGCTACTGGAGGCAATGGAGCAGCAGAGCGTGAGTGTGGCCAAGGCAGGTCTGCTGGCAAACTTCAGTGCGCGCACTGCTGTACTTGCTGCTGCCAACCCCGTTGGCGGGCATTACAAGTGAGTGCCAAGAACCGAGGAACGAGCTTTCAGCCTCGTATTCTGCAACCAAAGTTTTGTTATTTCACAGGTCCCAGCCATGGTGTTCTCTCTCCGTTCCCCCCGTAGCGGATCGCTCCTTCTTCCTCTCTTTCTGTTTCTCTTCTTGACGTGTTTCCTTCATGTCCGCCTGATCTCTCATTGTTCCGCTACTTCCGTTCCCCACCCTCTCTTTTCCATCTTGGCATCTCCCTTCCCCTCCCATCCTCTCCCATCTTCTCCCATCCCCTCCTCACACCAGTCGAGCGCGCACGCTGAATGAGAACCTGAAGCTGTCTGCCGCCCTGCTGTCACGATTCGATTTGATCTTCATACTCCTGGCCCATCCCTTCGCCCCCCTTGCCCTCCCATCCTCTCCCATTTCCCCTGCTCGCCAGTCGAGCGCGCACACTAAACGAGAATCTGAAGCTGTCTGCCGCCCTGCTGTCAAGATTCGATTTGATCTTCATTCTCCTGGACCGCCCAGACCACCACACGGACCAACGTCTGTCAGAGCACGTGCTACAGGTGAGAAGAATCTGAAGCTATCTGCCGCCCTGCTGCCTAGATTCGATCTGATCTTCATTCTCCTGGATTGCCCAGACCACCAGACGGACCAGCGCCTATTGGAGCACGTGCTACAGGTGAGAGGCTGGAGAAGCATGCGGGTGGGTTGTGGCGTGTGGTTTACGTATCTGGTGAGGTATGTGGTGTTCATATCTGGTAGAGGTGTATATTCTAATGCCATTCAACGTCGGGGGTAAGCGTATATGGGCTAGAGCCATGTGGTAGAGCTTCCAGGCGAGAGTTCCCTTCACAAGTCTTTCATTTCCTTCAACCTGTTGCCTGTGCTTGCTTGCTGCAGATGCATGCGGGCATGCCATCTCGCTCCAAGGCATCCAAACGCAGCTGTAAGTCGTCCCCACACAGCCTGCCACACTGCCTCCCACACTGACTGCCACACAGCCTGTCACACTGCCTCCCACACTACATGCATGTATGTGGGGCACCTGTGTTGCCTGGGTGTCCCGCAGATGCATGTAGGCGTTCCATCTCGCTCCAAGCCATCCAAAAGCAGCTTTCTGCCACACTGCCTGCCGCACTATCTCCTCCTCTCGTACCATTTTTGTCTCGTCCACTCTCCATTCAGACAATATCTCCCTTGATCACCCCTTCAGCAAGTAATAGCACTCACATCTCGAACTTCCCCTCTCTGTCAACAACCCCCCCTCTCTCATCCCATCCCATCTCACCATCTCATCTTCACATTTCAATACTCCCCCCCAACTCTCACACCCCCACCTTCACCGCATCCCACTCCACCAGCCCATCTCTTCCTCACGGCCCCATCAGCCACGGACGGCCATGCATCGCACCTCGACCTCCCACCTCATCCCACCCCCGCACACCTCATCAGCCCATCTCTTCCTCATGGCCCCATCAGCTACGGATGGCAATGTGTTGCACCTCGACCTGCCTCTCTCCCACCGCCTCAACCTTCCACTTTGTTTACCCCCCTCCCTCATCCCACCCCCGCGCACCCCACCAGCCCATCTCTTCCTCACGGCCCCATCAGCCACGGATGGCCATGCATCGCACCTCGATCTCCCTCTCTCCCACCGCCTCCGCCTGCGCTCCTCTGCTGCCCGCAACTTCTCCCCCCTCCCCCCTGCTCGCCTGCGCCAGTACATTGCCTATGCCCGCACTCACGTGCACCCCAGGTGCGTCCCTTCCACCCGTATTAGTTGAGATCTCTTCTCTCGTCTCCCTCCCCCCTGTTCGCCTGCGCCAGTACATTGCCTACGCTCGCACGCACGTGCACCCCAGGTGCGTTGTGTTCTCACTAGCGGTGTCTGCCCCCTGTTGTGTCTTGAAGCGTCTCACTCACACCTGCACCTCCCTCTCTCCCAACGTTTCCACCCGCGTTCCTCTGCTGCCCGCAACTTCTCCCCCCTCCCCCCTGCTCGCCTGCGCCAGTACATTGCATACGCTCGCACGCACGTGCACCCCAGGTGTGTCCCTCCCACCTCTATTACTGGTTGAGATTTCTCCCCTCGCTCCCCCCTGCTCGCCTGCGCCAGTACATTACCTATGCCCGCACGCACGTGCACCCCAGGTGCGTCCACCCACCTATTACATGCTGAGACTTCTCCTCCTTTTCCCCTGCTCGCCTGCGCCAGTACCTCGCACACACGTGCACCCCAGGTGTGTTGTGTTCTCACTAGCGGTGTCTGCCCCCTGTTGTGTCTTGAAGCGTCTCACTCACACCTGCACCTCCCTCTCTCCCAACGTTTCCACCCGCGTTCCTCTGCTGCTCGATACTTCTCCCCCCTCTCCCCTGCTCGCCTCCGCCAGTACATTGCCTACACTCGCACGCACGTGCACCCCAGGTGCGTTCACCTGTAGTGCCGGATGCTTTCATCTCTCCACCCTGCTCGTCTTTGAAAGTACATCGCTTGCGTTCGTGTGTGCATTGGCAGTCCCAAATTCGTTCTCCTTAGCAGTGGGTTTTCCCTATTGTGTGATGACTTGTCTCAATGCCACTGCCTCCCACTGCAACTCCACTGCGACCAAATGCCACCCCTGCAATCCCACTGCCACCCATAATGCCGCCCACTGAAATTCCACCCTTTATCATTCATGGAACCCATCCCATATTGTATCAAAGTTTCGCTCGCTGCAATCCCACCCGTTTTGCTGCCCGCTACAGGTTGTCGGAGGAGGCGCGGGCAGTGATCAAGGTATTCTACCTGCGGCTAAGGGAGCACAGCCGCGATCCCACCTTTTTTTTCCCCCGCTGCAATCCCCACTCCCACCCTTTGTGCCGCACGGTACAGGTTGTCAGACGAGGCGCGGGCAGTGATCAAGGCGTTCTACCTGCGGCTGAGGGAGCTCAGCTGCGATTCCACCTTTTTTGCCCCCCTTGCAATCCCACTGCCACCCTGTTTTCCACCCGTTTGCCACCCTGTTTGCCACCCGTTACAGGCTATCAGAGGAGGCGCGTGCAGTGATCAAGGCATTCTACCTGCGACTGAGGGAGCACAGCAGAGCCATGGACGGCCCTCCAATCACAGCGCGCCAGCTGGAGAGCCTCGTCCGGCTTGCCGAGGCTCGGGCCCGCGTGGAGCTACGGGAGGAGGTTACCGAAGCTGATGCCCAAGAGGCAGTGGAGCTGATGGGGGAGTGCTTGCTAGACAAGCTAACAGACGAGGCGGGCAACATAGACGCGGGGCGGGGCGGCGGCTCGAGCAAGTCAAAGGAGTCAAAGCGGTTCCTCGCCGCCCTGCAGCGCACGGCGAAGCAGGCCATCAAAACGTGCTTCTCAAGGAAGGTTGGTCTTGAATTCTTACCCCACTCACCTTGCAAGGCAGCTCGAGCAAGTCAAAGGAGTCAAAGCGGTTCCTGGCCGCACTGCAGCGGCCATCAAGATGTGCTTCTCAAGGAAGGTCCGTCTTGGCTTTCAACATTTGAGTCAACTCACATCACCACTCACATCAAAACTGACCTCAAGCAAGTCAAAGGAGTCAAAGCGGTTCCTGGCAGCCCTGCAGCGCACCGCTAAGCAGGCCATCAAAACATGCTTTTCCAGAAAGGTCCGTATTGACCCAAAAATGTCTCAGTCAACTCAAAGGTCACTCGAGCAATCATAGGAGTCAAAGCAGTTCCGTACTTTGCCCTCATGCCATTCCTTCCCTTCTTTCTCATACGGTACTTCACTGCCCCATCTCTCCCGGTGCTTGTCAGTAGCTGGCCCAATTACTAGTGGACGACATGTGTCTCAGAGTGCCGGATCTCGATGCTCTCATGCCGTGCCTCATGCTCTCCTTCCATACCCCCATTGCCCAACTTCCACATCCCCTGTGCCTGTCAGGAGCTGGCCCAATTAGCGGACGACATGTGTCTCAGAGTGCCGGATCTCGATGCGCTGATTGACAGCCTCAATGAAGCGGGCTTCCTGCTGAAGAAGGGCGGAGGGCTCTTTCAGGTACGACCCGCTCCCATCCCTCCAGTCGACCCAAAAGTCAGCTCTGAGAGTGTTGGTTGATGCGCTGATTCACAGCCTTAATGAAGCGGGCTTCCTGCTGAAGAAGGGGGGAGGGCTCTTTCAGGTATGAGTCGCTCTCATCCCTCTATTGAAGTTTACGGTTGCGGACACTCATGCGGTACTCGTGACTTGTGCCACTGATCACTGATGCATGCTCTGCTTCTTGTTATGCTCCGTGGGAGCTCCTGATGGTTGTTGATGCCTGTTTTGCATTGCCGTCTGTGCTTCCAGGTGCAAACATGATGTGCAGTATGAGACATAAAGTGCAGCATGAAAGCCTGTCCTGTACATATGTGGATGCAGCTGAGTGGCATTCAAGCTTTAGTATACATTTGCCTTTGGGGGCAGGCGTGTTGGGGTGTGTGAAATCACTTGGCATGTTGCCATCATTGACTGGAAAGTGTGACCTACGGCATGTGGCAATCTTCAGCTGTCTGGCAGAATCTGATGTCGTCTGGCAAATCAATAATCATCACATCCTAGCACATGCAAGCAAGCATCCACCTGGGGTTACGTATGCATCTGATTTGTTCTGTATTGGAGGTCACACAACACAACACAATGCTCAGACACTAAACAGTAGCTTTCCCCACATTGCCCCCATGGTAAGCTGAACATGTCTAAGCACATGAATTGTTCCCTGTGATGCTCACAGGACAGAAGTGAGACTACGGTATCAGATTTGGTGCCAGCTGGCAGTAGCATGACTCATGAACATCCTGGGACATCACGTCACTATGTGAGCTAGTGCACAGCCTCCTTGCCTAACCATTGGGCATCAAATCAACCTGTTACCTCCTCTCTCCCCATTCATAGTGAATAGCAAGTGAAAGCTTTAATATTTAATGGTTGAAGGCTCTAGAGCCCAAAAAAAAGGAGACAATTCGTGGTGGCCTAAATGCATACAAATAACATAAGCTTCCCCAAATATTCCCTTTTTACGAGGACAGAGCCTTCACCAGCTCCTGCTTGGTGTTACCGCGGATACCCCTTTGGGCGGCGATGGCGCGCAGCTGCGCCAGCGACTTCGTGGCGAGGACACTCGCGCTGGGGAGGGACGGCGCGGAGGATGACACGGGAGCGGAGTAGGACGGGGTGGAGGACGAGTACGAGGACGAGGCCACGGCGCTGCCGTTGGTGTAGGAAGCGGCGGCAGCAGCCTTGGGGGCGGCGGAGCCACTGCAATAGGTAAGGGGAAACGAGGTCAGTTAAAAGCACATTGTTCACCGTCTGAAGGCTTTGTTAGCAATACAAGCTTGAAGTTCGTGTTTGGATTAAGGGATTATAAGAAAGTGTACTTACGTCAGCAGCTTGATAAGCTCCTTGCGGGTGTCTCCGCGCACTCCCCGCGCCTTAGCGAGCGCTCGCAGCTCGCTCAACGCGAGGCTCTCTAGCTGGCCGACAATCTCGGGCTTGTCCTGCGCGAAACCCTGCACCGCGGAGGGGGAAGCGCCAACAGCGCCAGCACCGCCGTGGAACGAGAGAAGCCCCGCGACCAGCTCCGCGCGCGTGGTCCCCGAGACTCCGCGCATGCGCGCAACGGCGCGCAGCTTGGACATAGGCTTGGTCTGGAGGCGGCGCTGGTAGTCGGAGACGGACTGGGTCGTGGGGACCACGGGGGAGAGCGCCTCCGCGGAGAAGGACATGGCGGGAGCTGCGGGGGCGGGGGTGACACCGCCGACGCTCCTGCGGTTGGGAAGAACGAGAGAAAACATAGCCGCTAGAAAATCAACAAGGGATCAGAGACAAGGACTTGCAAAAGAAGCAGACACGCGCTCAGGCCAGAGGAATGAGAAGAGCAAGGGAGAAGTGGCGGGGAACGATGGACGAGGCTCGAGGAAGAAGGCAAAGATGCTTACAGGAGCAGCTTGATGATCTCAGCCTTGGTGTCGCCACGGAGACCCTTGGCCGAGGCGAGCGCGCGCAGCTCACCCAGAGTCTTGCTCTGCAGGAGCGCCTCGTCGCCGGAGACAGCGGCGACGCTAGCGTACGGCGAGGGCTTGGATGCGACGGCACCACTGCAAGGTAGATTAAGAGAGTCGCGGGAACAGAGACAAGATTGAGGACATTATGAGCGCGCTTAAAGTTGCGAATAACAACGGAAGGACAAACTATGCTGTGAAGAGCCGACAACTGGTTAACAAGCGGACGGAAGCATGATACACAATGAACTTCCCATACGATCCAGCAGCTTCTGGACGGGGATCATTCGCGGATAAGCAGTAGCACTCACCCAGTGAGGGCGGAGATGAGCTGGGCCTTGTTGTTGCCAGTGATGCCCTTCATGCGGGCCATGGCGCGCAGCTGCTCCAGTGACTTGCTCTGCAGGTCGCGAGCGGTCAAGGCCGCGACAGCGACGAGTGACCGACGCTGCTGCTTGGCCTGAATCGCTGGGAGCGAGACCGACATCGACACTGAGCGTGCCGTCTCCATGGAGGAGAGAGCAGGTGCTGCCAGGAAGGCGGACTGCAAAAAGTGAGGGAAACAGAGACATATGGGCAGATGGAAAAAAACATTGTTAGAGATTTAAAACGGACGGAGAAAGGCGGCATTGCGGTTATGATGGCAGTTAAAACACCTAATGCAGTCGCTGTGGTTCTTAAAGTTTTATGGCCGTCGACATGCTGACCGATCTGTGACTCGAAATCGGATCTTAATCCTAAACGGTAACGTCAATCAAGCCTAAACTAACGAGGACAAGTACCTTCTGAGCGACGGCGGCCATGGCTGCTCTTTGCTGACGAAGCTGACGAAGAAGTGATGTAGGAACGAGCTAACTTGTCAGCAACGAAGAGCAGAAAAGGCATACGAGGGAGCAGAAGACAATTTTCGAAATAATGCTGAGCTTGCTTCAATTTGAGCTGTCTCTCGCCTTGGGATTGCCGTGCCTATCCACTTCGCTTTTCCTCGCTACACGGTGGAGCAATCCGCTGGCATTTTGGCAGTTGGCTTTGGGCGGAGGGGTGTTGAATACGGTGGGGAAGGGTAGTGGGAGATGCATGGGGGAAAGCGGAAACCAGCAGGGCATGGCATGCGCGCCGACGAGTCTTCCGGGGATGCGTGGGAGCCCCCGGGGAATTGCGCGGCTCCAGTGCGGACGAGTTATGGGGCAAGGTTCGTCTCGGTCTCCACCACACGTGCCCCCCAACGAAATTGCTGGTCTGGGATTGACGACGGACGGGTGATAGATCAAATTGCCAGCGTGGCGAGCCTCGAAAAGAGCGTCTGTCGGAATGGTTGGGCCATGCTGGCAGATTCCACATCGGATAAAGAGCCGACGGAATGGGTCTAGGTTCACGAACGGCCGTTTGCCTAGAGACTGCTTTTTGGGGGGACAGAAAGACGAACTAGCACACAAGTTGAAATTTTAGCTTTTCGGGCAGCAACCTCCTGAAGAACTCTTTTTCGTTATCCACGCAGGAACCGCTGACGTGGTTTTGATGTGTCCAGCTAGCCAGCTCTGCCTTGGTAGTCCGTCCAGATTCAAAATCGCCCATCTAGTGGCTCCCGAAGCTTGTCCCGAATCAAGGCCTGATGGGATGTTTCAGCGAGCTCTTGTGGCTGATAGTTCTCCCGAATCGAACCGCCTGCCACGCGGCAAAATCCGAGAGCGGATAGCCTCCTCCTCATCGGTCCTCGAGAGCCGTCGTGGTCTGTAGTTGACCGTGGTGCTCGTAGAGCCCTCGTTGTCCCGTGGCATCTGTCCGACGTGGCATCTGGCGGATCCTCTCATCCACCATCTGTGGTGGCCCAACTCGACACCAGGCAGGCAGCCATGGCTGCCAATCAGCTGGTTCTTCATTCCCCACCAACCTCTTCTTCAATCTGCTCCTGCCTTGGTCTTCCCAGTCTGCTAACTCTGAGAGTGTCGACTCCATTGCGTATTCTTCACTCGCCAACTTGACTCGAGTTTGCTCCCGCGAGTAACTCGTTCTCTTCGCCTTCGCCCGGCTTTTTTGGCGATTGTCGTCCGTGCACTCGCTACTAGCTCTCCGTCTGTGGTGACCTCGTAGCAGACACCATGGCTTCCACCACTCTCTCAGCCAAGGTCCGCCATCCCAACCTCTATCCCGATGATGTCGTCACCTTGTTTTCTTCTTTTCACTCCGCGTCTCGACAACTTGTTTCGTCCTTTTTGCATAATCTATTCTCCTTGCCATACGCTCCACGGTTCTCATTTGACCGCACTCCCCTCACCGTCTTCCCTTCCTTCTCCCGCCTCCCTCTCCATCTCTTCTGCTTCTCCTCCCCCTGTATCGGCCTGCAGATTGCCTCATCCGCGCTGCTCGGCTCGTCCGCGCAGCTCTCTAGCAATGCGACCCTCTCGGGCGCAAAGCTCTCCGGAGCTCCCCCCGCGGGCCGCGCGCGCGTGACATGCATGGCGGAGGACCGCTGGGCGGGGCTTGGGCGCGACATTTCCGACGACCAGCAGGACATCACGCGCGGGAAGGGCATGGTGGACGCGGCGTTTCAGGGCGGGTGGGGACAGGGCACGCACGCGGCGGTGCTCAGCTCTTATGACTACCAGAGCCAGGGCCAGCGCAAGTACGTCCCGCGTGTTCCCTCTGCATCGTTTCCGCGTCTCTTCTGCCTTTCGTATGCGTCTAGTCTGTTCCTTATTATCTATAGCTTTTTTTCTCATTATCTATAGCCCTGCGCCCTGACTATCTATCTTTCTCGTTGGCTGCTAGCAACCTTATCTTGCTTTATCTGCAAAGCGTGTTACAGACGCCTGGCGACTCGTTGCTCCCCACTCCGCTCTCACCCCGCACCAACTCCCCCTTCCCCTCCTTCCCCCTTCCCCTCCTTCCCCCTTCCCCTCCTTTCCCCTTCCCTTCCTTCCCCTCCCCTTCTTCCCGCTCCCCTCGTTCTCTTGATCCCCTCCCGCCAGTCTGAGCAACGTGACGGCGGACGGCCTGTACATCGCGCCGGCGTTCATGGACAAGATGGTGGTGCACATCTGCAAGAACTTCATGGCGCTGCCCAACATCCGCGTGCCGCTCATTCTCGGCATCTGGGGTGGCAAGGGCCAGGGCAAGTCCTTCCAGGTATGCCTTTCGCGCCATGGGTTCCCTCCTCCCCTCCCCTCCCCTCTTTTTTTCTTTTTTTTTAACTTCGAAAATGATAAAAGCTGCTTCCGTCTTGCTCATCGCCCCCCTCCCCCGCCCCCCACTCCCCCGCTCCCCCCACCCCCCCCCTTCCACCTCTTTCTTTAATCCCTTTCGTAATGCCGTGTCGGTTCCTGGTAGTTTCTTAGTTTCATTCCGCTACACTGACATGTTAACACGCTTGATCGTTTCGCCTAAGAGTATCCAACTAGTATGTATACAGTAGCTCTTTCTAGTATGGCCGTCTAACCCGCATATCCGCATATTTCCTTGTGTCTGCGTTACAGTGCGAGCTGGTGTTCGCTAAGATGGGCATCAACCCCATCATGATCTCCGCGGGAGAGCTCGAGAGCGGCAACGCCGGAGAGCCCGCCAAGCTCATTCGCCAGGTGAGCAGAGCACGTCGCATTGCTGAATAGGTGTCAGGAGGATACATTATTTTTCGTGAATCAAAAGTCCTTGGCTTTTTCACCACCATTTGCGTCCATCGCTGTCACTAGCTTTATCGCGCGTTCGTCCTCAAGCCTATTTCGTTTTTTCCTCGTTGCGTTCTTCTTGATTCACCTCGGTTCTTCGCCTCGTTTTTCAGCATACATGCACCGCATCAATCATCGTCAAACGCTGCTATGGTCCATTGCCTCATGCGCAACATATCTCATTCGTCCCTTCCCCTTCCATTTTTTTCGTCTCCGTTCTCTACTGCTATTCCCCCCCCACAGCGTTACCGCGAGGCGTCTGACCTCATCAAGAAGGGCAAGATGTGCGCGCTGTTCATCAACGATCTCGACGCGGGCGCGGGGCGCATGGGCGGCACGACGCAGTACACGGTGAACAACCAGATGGTGAACGCCACGCTCATGAACATCGCCGACAACCCCACCAACGTGCAGGTACGCTGCTGCGCGCCGCCGGTGGTAACGACGATACTGCTATGTTATTTGTTTTTGTGTCATTGTTGTTAGGTAAGAGTGCGACGCCGTGCTGCTTAGTTAAGCGCGCTTAGCGCCGGTTGACCACTCTTCCGTCGCCGTTAAGTGGATGAGCATTAGGTCTCTCGCAAAGTGGGGTGCGCGTCGCTAAAACATGCGAAAACTTCCGAGTCTGGTATAGGGTCAAGGCTCCTCTGTTCGCGTCGTAGGGATAGGTTGGCATCGGTCGTATCGCGGAAACAGGGAGTGCCACTAGATAGAGCGACCCTGGAACTCTGCTGACGTCTGCGCGCTTAGTAACCACCAGGAGTAATAAACGAGTGAAAAATAGGATGTCAGTGACTGCAGGACCCGTAAACTCGATTGCACAGGGATAATGTAAAGCTCGAAACTCGTGCTTCTGCTTATCCTGTTTTCCCCTCCGCAGCCCCATTTCGCCTCTTCCCTCACCTCCTCCTCAGTCATCTCTTATGATGTCTCCCACGCTCCTCCTACGCCTCGTCTCCCTCTTCCGCTTCCCCCACATACACCCCCCTCCTCCGAAAGAGATGAACCGCGTGCCCATCATCGTGACCCCCATGTTGCCTCTCCATTCACCTTCGTCCCATTCTGCTCCCTTGTGCTGTCCCCTGCCCTCCTCCCCGCCTCCCCTCCTCCCCGCCTCCCCTCCTCCCCTCCTCCCCTCCTCCCCTCCTCCCCTCCTCCCCTCCTCCCCCCACTCTACCAGATGCTGGGCATTTACAACAAGGAGGAGATCAACCGCGTCCCCATCATCGTGACCGGAAACGACTTCTCAACGCTCTACGCGCCGCTCATCCCCTCCCCTCCTCCCCTCCTCCCCTGCTCCCCCCTCCTCCCCTCCTTCCCTACCAGATGCCTGGCATTTACAACAAGGAGGAGATCAACCGCGTGCCCGTCATCGTCACCGGCACTCCCCCTCGTGTCCTTGACCCATTGAACATGCCCTCACTTCCCCTGTCCCTACTCCCACCCCACTTTCCCCAACCTACCAGATGCCGGGCATTTACAACAAGGAGGAGATCAACCGCGTCCCCGTCATCGTGACCGGAAACGACTTCTCAACGCTCTACGCGCCGCTCATCCGCGACGGGCGCATGGACAAGTTCTACTGGGCGCCCACGCGCGACGACCGCATCGGCGTCTGCTTGGGAATCTTCAAGGAAGACAAAGTGTCCGAGGCTGACGTCGTCCAGCTCGTCGACACCTTCCCCGGCCAATCCATTGACTTTTTCGGAGCGCTGCGCGCGCGCGTGTACGACGATTTGGTCCGCAACTGGGTGGGCTCGATCGGTATTGAGAACATGGGTAAGAAGTTGGTCAACTCGCGCTCCGGCCCTCCGGAGTTTGAGAGGCCGAGCATGCCGTTGGCGACTCTCCTGGAGTACGGGCACCTCCTGGTCTCCGAGCAGGAGAACGTGAAGCGGGTGCAGCTTGCCGATACCTACCTTAACGAGGCGGCTCTTGGGAATGCCAATGCGGATGCTATTTCCCGGGGGACGTTCGATGGTGGCAGGACTCCCGCTCCTGCTCCCCCTGCTCCTGCTGCGCCCAGGGCTGCTGCTGCTCCGCCTGCTCGTGCCGCTGCGCCGGCAGCAGGGGGAGCGGCTGGGGGCGCGTCTGGGCTGGAGGGCAAGTCACTGGGGGAGCTGCGGGCGCTCGCCAGGCAGAGGGGCGTGCGGGGGGATACCAAGGCGGAGCTTATTAAGGCTCTTTCTACTGCCCCTGCTGCTGCTGCTGCTCCTGCTGCTGCTGCTCCCGCTGGCAACGGTGCTGCCAAGTAAGTTTTGGCTGTAAGATTACCAGGCATTGTGCTGTGTGATCCTCCGTGTGTCTTCCCTCCCCAACCCTTGCCTTCCTTCCTCCCTGTCCCATACTCCTTCCACCATGTGCCATAAGGTTGAGTGAACCCCTTCCTCACCATCCTTACCATTTTCCTCCGCTCGTCCCCTCTCTTGATCACCCACAGGGCGACGCCCATCGCAGCCTCATCGTTGGCGAACAAGACGCTGGGCGAGCTGAGGGCCCTGGCCCGCCAGAGGGGTGTGCGCGGTGATACCAAGGCCGAGCTCATCTCCCTGCTCTCCAAATAGGTGAGCTGCTGGGGATGGTGTTGTGGAATGAATGCATCTCGATTCCTGTGCTAGTTCGGTGTGCTCTCAAAGCTGAAATGGAATACATGTCAAGATTACAGTATGAGCCATCAGCCAGGGGCATCTGTCTGGAATTTTGTGCTTTATGTTTTTCCTTGTCGTTGGTAGTAATTGATTCTATGTGCCTTTCTCCATCTCTTCATCGTGCCTTGCAGGAACATGGCAGACATTCCACTTAATAAGTTGTCATTATCATGCTCCTAGTAAATTTTGTTTGCCTGCCCTGCTCTTTCCATGTCTTTTATGTCTGATTTGTGAAAAAAACCTGGTTGGGATTGGCCCACCTGATTCTTTCTTACCAACTTGTAATGAGGAAACCGTAGATATCTACATCCCCAAGTACCTGCATAATTTATTGAATGTTGCATCAAGAGATGGAACTGTTCACAAAGCTGGTGTGTGTCGTGTCACTATGTTTGTAATTTATGGATATGTTGTAAGGTACAGCAAAAATTTTGTCACTCTCCTTGTACCCCCCTCCCTTCCCTAGTTGACCATCATTCTCCCTTAAGTCTCTAACCTATTTAGTCTATGAGATGTCATCAGCTATCAGGGCCCAAGGCCTACCCTTACGAATCAGGGTTCCAGCCCCTCCTTAACCAGACCCCTAGGGTAAAAAAAATCGTACCCTGTTTGCAGCAGGGTAACTGAACCTGTAGCCTGATTTCGGCAAGATAGTTTTAGGCTAATCCTGTTTGGGCTTCTTGTCAGAGGTCCACTGGTGATCCCCGATTGATCCTAGGGAAGGGATACAGGCACGTTGGCATGGGGGGTTCTGGACGCACTTACCCGCTACACAAACAAGCCACTTTATCCCAGTGGTCTAGTGGCTGGGATTCTGACATGGTATCAGAGCGAAGGTCTCGGGTTCGAATCCCAGTGTGTGCACTTCGGGCATCCCAGTGCGGGGGGGTGTCAGAGGTCCACTGGTGATCCCCGATTGATCCTAGGGAAGGGTTACAGGCTACTTGTCCTGGGGGGTTATGGGCGCACTGACCCGCTACTTAACAAACCATTTTATCACAATGGTCTAGTGGTTGGGATTCTGACACTTCTGTTTCCAGAGATGTGTTATTTATACTGACATAATAAAGTAACACACACAAAATCTATGAAGTCTACAACAGCATCACACTCACAAGGAACCTACTCAGTGCCACCCCCACTGCCTACATCTTCTACAAACTGGGTCTCTGAAGCCATAGTGGCGTCAAACTCCTTGGTGGATCGCCTCAGCTTCTCCCCACGAAAGATGGCGACCACCTCAAACCAGTCGACCTCGTACCGCAGCAGGGAGCAACGCATCAGGTGCTCCAGGCTTGTGTCGCCTAGGCTGCCGCTCCCCAAGACTTGATCAGATTCTGCTTCGAGAAGCCACGCTCGCATTCAACCGTGCTCAATGGCAGCACGGCGACTGACTGCCACATCCGCATGATGTTGGGGAAGGACACACGCCAAGCATCGTCCCGCAGCATGTTCGTGAGCGCCTGATGGAACTCCTCGTTGTTGTGCTGGGAGAACATGGTGGATGTAAACATCCACAGCTCCTGTTGGGCTCTTTTGTAGTCGAACCCTGTGATGGGGCGGGGTTGGGGTGAAAGCTTGGCCGATGCTCGCAGACACGGGTAGGAATGGGGGGCATTAGTCCAACAAGCAACAGTCAGGAATACGTGCACAGGTCACCCTCGCAGCAGAATTCGTTGCGACAACACACATCAGAACATGTGCAATCGCTACACAAGGCTTACCTGGCAACTTGTGGTGGTACAACTTGTGCAGCTGCCCGAGCCACCTCTTGAATGTTTCCACGCACTTCGTGTCGTCGGCCACGTACGAAGCTGTGCGAAACAGCTTCGTACCTTCCAGCAGCTGCAGGTCGCTCATCCGCCACTCCAGCTCGGCGTCAATGGCGCGCACATACTTGATCGACAGCTCGACGCACGCCGTGACATCGCCATCCGTTTCATGTCCTGGGAGTGGCCGCTCGTGCAGCGTGAATTTAAAGGAGATGGGATTCCCATCCGCGTCTACGCCCTCCGCCTTCATCTCGCGCTTATCTGTCGCCTGGTGCCTCTGAATGAATTCTGGCAGCTGCATCTTGTCCCCGCTGCCGAAACTGTGGGCAAGGTCGCGGAGGGAATACCGCGTCTTCAGACGCATCCATGCACTCGGTCCGTGCTCTCGTCTAGGGAAATCCCTATCCACGGGGATTCCAGCAGGTGCTGACGCTGTGTCTCTTGGAGGTATGTTGAGAGGGCGCGCAGGTTTTCTTCGAATCCGTAACTGCCAGGAGAATAAAACGGTGGTCAAATCAGGTAGTGCATCAGAATGAATAAACAAGTTTCACCATCACATGCCTCAACTTACTCGGTGTAGTACGCGCCGTAGCCGCCGGAGGGAGGGAGGTCTGGTAACCCCTCCTTCGCCATAAACCAGCACAGCGGGACGAACATCGCGATGGGTGCGTCCGCCTTGCATACAAAGAGCGCGATGTGGAGGAGACGGATGAGGTGTCGGGTAGAAGCATCCGTGACCTGCCACCGAGTGAGTGTGGCCTGCTTGGCCTTCTCCGCCTCCGATTTCTCTTGATTCTCCACCGCCAGCTTGTGTGCACGGGTCGATGAGTGTGTGCGGATGCTGCCTATCTGGAGGTCCCGAGCACCCTCACCCTTCGCCCCATACGCGGTGTGCGCTAGTGGATCTCCGTGCTTCACACAAATGGCACACTTCAAAAAAGGACGGCCGTTAGACATGCGTAGCAAACGCAACCATTTGAAGCTACCTGTCCACTGAGCCTCAAATGTCTTCTTCACAAATTCGTACTCAGCATCCGCGAGCGCGGTGGGTGGCTTCGGATCGACCGAAGGAGCATGGCGTTTGTGTGACGCCGCGTTTCGGGGAGGAGGGGCGCCCCAGAGCGTCTGCTGCTTGTACGTCGCTCCCAGACGCGATCGCTTCCCGGGCGCGGTGCTGACAGTCGTAGGAGAAGCAGTAGGCGGCTTTGACGAGCCCTCGCCACCTCCGGGAACTAACTCTATGTCAGGGTGTGGCTCCCACGCCGTGTTCGAGTCTAGCGGCTCGAACGGATAAACCGTTCCTACCAGACATTCTGGTGACGGTTCACGAGGCGGTTGTGCGATGGGCACGGCGTAGTTCTCGCTAAGGCGTGGTAAAACGCGCAGCACGGAGAGGCCGTTTCTCGCGCTATCAGGTGGATCGGCCTCTCCAGTAGGCATTGTGGAGTTGAAAGTTGATGTTGGGTGACAATGAGGGACAAGCGAGAGACCCCCTCGTAGAGAACGAGCCTCTGGCAGCCTCGAAAGGGCCGTTTCTTCCACAGGGCGGGAAGTGCATGGCCAGCAGAGCAGGACAGGAGCTGTCCTTGACACCCATCTATGCTGTGATGGCGGTGGGCGTGGCTTCGTGTGCCTAGATTCAAGAATGCGTTGGCAGTCCTGCAGGAGGAACAACCAATGAGGCAACATGGAGTGTCGCCGACAACGAAGCAAGTTTTAATGCGCGTGGTCACAAGCGACAACACTGGTTTGTGGGGTTGTGGTACATTTTGTCACCACACGGAGTATGGTCAGGTTCGCGTTAGAAACGTTTCGGTAAAAGGATAGTCTACACCCTACCCTGATTTCGTCAGGCTAACCATAAAATCTATCAGTGTAAAAAAAAACATGCTCTTTATGGAGAAGGGTAACTATCTAGAAAGCCTGATTTCGTCAGGGTAATCCTGAAAAAACGGCCGGCCCCCAGGGTAATCAGGGCGTTTTAACCTGATATTTTGGGCCCTGTCAGCTATATGTCCTTCCTCTCCTAGAAAAGCGTCCCATAACGTGCCCCGTCATATCACGCCCCATAGCCCGCCCCGTACCGCACGCCCCATAGCACGCCCTGCCCTGTCATGCCCCGTAGCACGCTCCGTACCGCGCACGCTGCCGTGCACGCGACCAGCAGCGTTCAGCCGCGCACGCGCTAGCGCACGCTCGCAGCCGCTCGAGCGTTGCCGCACATGCGTTGCTGCTCGCGTATCAGCAGCCACACGCGCACCAGCGAGTGCACGTGCGGCATCAGCAGCGCGCACAGCAGCAGTCACGCGCACAGGCGCTCGCACAGCAAACCGCAACACGCCCTGCCTGCCTGCGTAGCAGCACACACTTTAGGGGCTGCTGCACGCGCGCTTAGGTGTAGCCACACGCGCGCTTAGGTGCATCTACATGCGCGCTTAGCAGCTGCTGCTCACGCACTTATCTGCTGCCGCCCGCGCCCATAGCAGCAGCCATACGTGCTAGCAGTTGCGCGCACCGCACCGCTGCCCGCACAACTGCGGCCCCGCGTACTGCAGCTGCAGCATTTCGCGCTGCTCCGCCCTGTCCCTTCCCAAGCAACTGCTATGCCTCGTCCCGTCCCCATTTCGCGTAGCTCCGCACACGCGACAGCAGCCACGTGCACAGCTGCCGCGAGGGCAGCAGCAGCCCGCAGCCCCTCCTTTCTCACGCCCCGCGGCCCCTCGTTTCTCACGCCCCGCGGCCCCTCGTTTCTCACGCCCCTCGGCCCCTCGTTTATCAAACAACATGCCTGATGTAGTCGCCATGTACTTCGCCACCCTCACAGCATCCGTCCAGTGAACACGACGGTGTCTCGTAGTCGCAACAAAGTAAGACAGGACCCTGAGGGGGGAAGCGAGGTCCGGACGAGTACAAGTCATCAGGTACATGAGACAGCCGGCAAGCTCTGCATAGGGACTGGTCTCAAAGGGCTCGTCGGAAAAAAGGGTCGGTGAGTCTGTAGTCGACGGAAAGAGAGAGGGTTGTGTGGTGGAGAACTGGAATCCGAACCGCAAAAGGACCTGCTGCACCATGTGTGACTGAGATAGTGTAATGGTGCGAGCGGCTCTGTCCCTGGTGGTCTGCAAGCCAAGGTAGCGGCGCAGCTTACCCAAGTGCACGTGTATCTCTTATGCAACTCGAATTTCACCTCTGCCAGAGCGACCCTGTTTGGTGTAGCGAAGACCAGATCGTCGACGTACGCAAGAACGAAGTACGGAATGGAACTAGTGCGAACAAACAGCGACGGGCCGGCGGATGAAGGTGTCAGAATGAGAAGTGGTTGAACTAGGAAGATAGGGAGTACAAGTATGAAACCCTAGAAGTTGTACCCCCTAAGGCTAAACCCACTACAGCCTACAGAACACAAACATGTACAATGTTTGACACACCCCCATAGGCAAAGTGGGAGACAACCAGATGGTCACAAGACCACTCAAAGCAAAGCAAGGCAAAGCACAGCTCAGGGTGGATCTCAAGGATACCACACAAATTCCGAGCACAAGCAAGCGGTCACAAGACCAGTTCACATGCAGTTTGATAATATAACAAGAGGTACAGTGATCACAACTAGCAAGTGTAAGCATGCAGGTCAGGAAGGCACAAGGCCTAGAACAGTACAGAAACGCTGATGATCACAAGGCTGAAGCGCCTTGGTGAACACATCAGCAGTGTTGGCCCGAGTGGCCACGTAGGCAAGACGAAGCTGACCACGCTGCTGCAACTCTCGAGCAAGGAAGTAACGCAGAGCGATGTGCTTCGTTCTGTGCTCCAGTCTGTGCTCCTGACACAAGGCAATGGCGGCCTTGTTGTCGACGTACAGCACTGGAGGAGAACGAGGCCGCTCTCCCAGGTCGGTCAGCAGGTAGGTGAGCCAGCGTAACTCCTGTGCAGCCATGGCTGTGGCGTAGATCTCAGCCTCACAACTGGAGCTGAGAACTGAAGACGAGCGTGTAGAACGCCAAGAAACTGAACCAGAGCCAAGGCTGAAGGTGTAACCCTGAGACGATCGCTGCGTAGCCTGGTCGTCAACCCAAGAAGCGTCTGAGTGCCCAGTGAGGACAACGTCTCTCCGTCCTCCAAGCACAAGCCCCATGCCCGACGTACTGCACAAGTAGCGCAACACCCTCTTAGCGGCATCCATGTGCTCCTTCCGGTGACGGCCAGGAGCGACATAGCGTGCTAGGATGCTAAGAGGGTATGCAAGGTCAGGTCGAGTGCAGGTCATCAGGTACATGAGGCAGCCCACAAGCTCTGGATACGGGCCACTCGGCTCTACGGACTCATCCTAAGGCAGAGCTGAGAGCAAGTGACCGATAGGCAGAGGAGTGGGCTGAGGCGAGGAGTACGTGAAGCGGAAGCGCTGAAGGACCTGCTGCACCATGTGTGACTGAGTCAAGGTGATGGTGCGCTGTGCTCTGTCCCGGGTGACCCGCAAGCCAAGATAGCTTGTCAGCTCACCCAGGTCTGTGCACGTGTGTCTCTTCTGCAGCTCCGACTTCACGTGGGCGAGTGCCTCAGTGTCAGCAGTAGCAAAGACCAAGTCGTCTACGTACACGAGAACGTAGAACGGCGGCAGAGTGGTGTCGGTGCGTAGAAACAGCGACGGGTCAGCAGTAGAAGTAGCAAACCCAAGAGCAGCAAGACTAGTCCTCAGTGTGTCGTGCCACTCACGGGGTGCCTGGCGGAGACTGTAGACTGGCCGCCGGAGGCTCCACTGGGTACCAGCAGGGAACAACCCAGTGAAGCCAGGTGGGCGGCGCAGCCAGATCTCCTCGTGCAGGCTGCCCTGTAGGAAAGCAGTGCTGAAGTCAAGAGAGTGGAGCTCGTAGTCACGCTGAGCGGCGACGTGCAGCAGAACCCGAAGAGTGGTCATCTTCGGGGTCGGGGAGAAGGTCTGGAAGAAGTCAACTCCCTCTCGTTGACTGAAGCCTCGTGCAACGTAACGCGCCTTGAAGACAGGCGGAGAACCCGACGGCCGCTTCACCCTGAAAATCCACATGCCACTGACGATGTTCGCCCCAGGTGGGGGAACCTCGTTGACGTAGGTGCCTGTGGACTTCCAAGAAGCCATCTCTGCGTCCATGGCTGTCTGCCACTGAGAGGAGTAGGGACCCTCTATCGCCTCTATGTAAGAGTGCGGGGTCGGGATGCCTGGTGCATCCGGGTCTCCCTCAGGGGCAATCAGCATGGACACGGGATGAGGTAAAGCAGCGGCAAAGCACTCAAACTCCTCCTGTCTGTCCTCAAGGACGTCCGTGCCAAGAGCACACTCACCCCCGACGGACGGAGGACAGACAGACTCAGACTCAGCAACAAGGCTAGCGGCGTAGTCTAGATGACAGGCGGCAGCAAAGTCAACAAGCTCAGCAACTAGAGCAGACGCAGCAGTGGACTCAAAGGAAGGGTCAGTGACAATAGTAGCGAGAAGACGCGTGACAGTAGGACTGGCAGCACGAGCAAGGTCTGACGGCGGGTCAGCAACGTCAGGAAGAGAGGACGCAGGAGGAGACGGCAGAGGGACACGCTGTGGGGCAGTGGAAGGACGCAGAGTCATATAGTGAGTGCCAAGTACAGGAGGAGGACGCTGACGTGGAGCACGACGACCAGCGCGGACAGCGCGAACAGGCGACTCTGGACGAGACTCAGGCGACTCAGGACGAGACTCAGGTGACGCAGGACGAGACTCAGGCTCATGACGCTCCGTAAGACCTCTAGTCGGCCCAGCGTAAGGAGAAGGACCAGGCAGCGGAGAGGCAAGCGGTAACTGTGACTGCGACTGGACAGGTGGTGGACTCAGTAGGGGAGGAGAAAGAACAGTGGAGGGCGGGAGTCCAAGAACCTGCTGAAGGAGCGGAACGTAGTACGGCCGCGGCCGCTCAGCACCTCCTGAACCAGCAGAGACAGCACCAGCACCCTCAGCCCCAGGGTCTCCAGCTACAACTCCCGCAGCACCACCAGTAACCCCAGCAGCTCCAGTACCTCCAGCTCCAACCCCCGCAGCAGCTCCAGTCCCAGCAGCTCCAGTACCTCCAGTACGAGCACCTCTAGAACCAGCGGCTCCAGCAGCTCCAGCACCAGCAGTACCTCCAGTAGCTCCAGCACCAGCAGCACCTCCAGTACCAGCAGTGCCTCCAGCAGCTCCAGCACCAGCAGCACCTCCAGCAGCACCACCAGCAGCTCCTGCACCAGCAGCACCAGCACCAGCAGCAGCTCCAGCTCCAGGGTCCGCTGCACCAGCAGCAGCTCCAGCTCCAGGGTCCAAAGCACCAGTAGCGCCACTCCGGAGACTGCAGCGCCGAGCGTACCACTCTCGGAGCCGCTGGGGAGAGGGCGGCTCCCGCCTAGGCGGGGAACCACGAGCACCAGCTCCCGCAGCACCCCTAGCCCCAGAAGCGCCACTCCTGATGCTGCAGTACCGCGAGTACCACTCCCGCAGCTGCTGTGAAGAGGGAGCGCCTCCAGGCGCAGCACTGTCAGTCGCAGCACCCCCAGGCTCAGTACCCTCAGACGTAGCACTCTCAGGCTCAGCACCCCCAGACTCAGCACCCTCAGGCTCAGCACCCCCAGACTCCTCACGCTCAGGCTCAGCACCCCCAGGCTCCGCACCCCCAGGCTCCGCACCCCCAGGCTCCGCACGCGCAGGCTCAGCACCCCGAGCAGGACGAGAGTCGACAGCTACCTCGACAGGCTCAACCGGGTCTACCTGGGACACACCTGAGGGAGCGGCACCCTGAGGGGGGAGGGGGTCTACCACAGCAGCACCTGGTGCGAGGAAGAGAGGCAGGGGGGGGAGCGGGGCAGTGCGGTAGGGGAAGAGGCGGTAGTAGAGGACCGACTCGTCGAAAGTGACGTCCTGAGAGGGCAGGACACGGCGCGAGGTGGCGTGGTAAAACTGCCAACCAGACGCGTCCGGGACAAAGCCAAGGAAGACACAAGGAACAGCGCGGGAGGAGAGCTTGTCCGCGGACGTATCGCGGACAAAAGCACGAGATCCCCAGACCCGGAACACCGACGCATCGCCAACCTCTCCCGTCCAACGCAGTGTCGGCGAAGTCTCCGGAACGGAGACACGGGGCCAGAGGTTGAGCTGATGCGCATCGTATCGGACCGCAAACGGCCACAGAAAGTGGGGGGCAGCCGCATGGATCAAGGAGGTACGAGCGACCTCCATGACCAAGCCAATGCGGCGCTCAGCAACCCCATTCTGCTGTGGAGAGGCCGGAAGCGTGAACGACTGCTCAATGCCCTCCCCACGACAAAAGTCCCGCAAGAGGTCGGAGGAAAACTCCCCACCTCTGTCAGAGTGCAGACGCAGAACAGGAAAGTCCGAGTGGAACCTCTCGTTGAGCTGGAGACGGGCAGTGCGGATCCAAGGGATCAAAACATCAGGGACTTCACCCTTGGTGCGCAAGGCGAGTGACTAGGTGGTAGAGTGTGAGGTACATCGGGGGAGGGTTCTTGGCGAGGAAATCAGGAGGAAGCGCGGCACGGTAGCGGAGATCACTAGTACGGAGGTGAGTGATGAGGTCAGCTACAGTGGCAAAGGCGGACAGATCGGGGAAGAGATAGGGCAGCGAGAGACGGCCTATCGCAGCAGTAGCAGGGGAGGAGTAGCGCGCAACTACAGCATTGTACAGCTCCTTAGCGGTCTTATGCTGGCCAAAGTGCTCGCGCTCATCTAACGGCAGGTGGCTGCGAACGGCTAGGCGAGCGTGAGCGTCACGGATCTACCACTGTGAGCGAGCTGTACTGTCAGCGGTAGCAGCAGGTGCGAGAGCTACGCCGGACGTGTGGTCAAACAGGGAAACATCGTCCTTGGCAGTGATCTGGAGGAACAGGTGCAGGTCATCGAGCCAAACGTCAAACTTAATCGGACGGCCCTTAGAGTCAAAAGTGAGAACAGTAGGACTGGCCATAGTGGCAGTAGCAGCAGTAGCAGTAGCAGCAGTAGCAGTAGCAGTAGCAGTAGCAGTAGCAGTAGCAGTAGTAGCAGTAGTAGCTGTAGCAGGAACAGGAACAGCACTTGCTGCAGGTGGGGCGGCGCGGCTCGATCAGGGCGGCGCGACTCGGGCGGCGCGACTCGGGCGGCGCGACTCGGGCGGCGCGACTCGGGCGGCGCGACTCGGGCAGGTAGGGCGGCGCGACGGCGGGCCTATGCACGGTGCGCGGCGGCGCCTAGGGTGCGGCTGCGCGCGGGCCACGGCTGCGTTCGTGCGGCGGCTAAGCGCGAGCTGCAGCAGCCGACGCGCGATCGCCGCTGCGCGCGGGCTGCGACCTGCGGGCGGGCGGCGGTGGGTCGAGCGTCGGCCTAGGGGCGAGCGGGGCCTACGGGCGACGGCCTACTGGCGCGCGCGAGAAAAAATCGGGCCGCCCTAGGCGGCTAACGAGCTACTCGCGCTAAAAACGCGGGGCCGCGCTCGGGCTGCTAGCGGGCTGCAAACGAGCAGCGTGAGAGGAGGGCGCGCGAGGGCGCACTAGGAAAGAGGCGCACGAGGGCGCTAAGACGGTAGGGCGCACGAGGGCACCTCTAGCGGAACGGTGGGCCCTTAGGTAAGCGGTCCTAGGTCCCTAACCTAGGCTCTTAATACCATGTCAGAATGAGAAGTGGTTGAACTAGGAAGATTGGGAGTACAAGTATGAAACCCTAGAAGCTGTACCCCCTAAGGCTAAACCCACTACAGCCTACAGAACACAAACATGTACAATGTTTGACAGAAGGACGTAACCCGAGGTCAGCAAGAGTGGTGCGTAACATGTCGTACTGCTCACGGGACGCCTGGCGGAGACCGTAGACTGGTCGCCTCAGGCTTTATTGGGTCTCAGGTGGGAAAGTGCAGGTGAAGCCATGAGGACGGCGCAACCATATCTCCTCGTGTAGGCGGCTCTAGAGAAAGGCAGTGGAGAAGTAGAGGGAGCGCAGCTCGTAGTCTCGCTGTGCTTCAATGTGAAGTAACACCCGAAGAGTTGTCATCTTTGGGGTCGGGGCCAAGGTCTGGAAAAAGTCAACTCCCTCACGCTGACTGAAGCCTCTAGCCACGTAGCGCGCCTTGAAGACATGCGGTGATCCCGGTGGCCGCTTCACCTTAAAAATACACAGCACATCGACTACGTTCGCCCCAGGCGGGGGAATTGTGTCAATGTAAGTGCCTGTGTATCTCCAAGACGCCATTTCTGAGTCCATGGCCGCTATCCACTGAGAGGGCCACTTCCCTGACACTGCCTCGCAGTACGTGCGAGGAGTCGGTATGTTAAGGGCATTGGGGTCTCTCTCAGGGGCTAGCAGCATGGCACAGAGAAGGGGAGAAGCGGCTGCCAAGAAATCCAACTCAAATTGTCTGTCCTCCAGGACGTCACACGCCCTGGGCAACTTTGTAGCTAGGGATGTTTCAGTGGATTTTTTCTACGTATTGCAATAATTCAGGACTTTTAGAATACGGTAGATGAAGTACACCAGGCTAGATAAAAAAAACTGCTGAGGAATGTCATTTGTAAGCTGTTTGAAATGCAAAACAGTGAAACTCGGGGCCATCTTGAAAGAGAGCATGTCGAGCAAAACAATCTTCAAACCAAACCGACAAGTTTGCACTCTTTCATTGAGAGCGTTTGAACAGATCGAACACATCTGATTGGTTCCCGCCAAAACCGGAAAAGAAAAGAAGAAGAAGAAGAAGAAGAAGAAAAAAAAAACAACAACAACAACAACAACGACAACAACACAGCACGCCTGGCGTCGCATCTCTGTTTGGGGAGCCCCACAGCAGAAGCACTGCGATCGTTTTGTCACGTCCTTGCGATTTTGGGCCCAGCCTGGGGTTCAAGTTGGGCCTGGGTGAACTACTACACCTGTACTCCGATATCTTCACGGGGTGACACGAAACTGGTTGCACTACGTGGAAACTTCAGCCGATCTTGATCCTCTCCGTCATGGCTCCTCTTGGAAACTTCAGCAGCCTCAATGTCAAGCTCATCTAAATCAGTTTCAACATCTGATTACGTTTTCGGGATCTACTAATCAAGAGCTAGCTTATGATACCTTTTTTGTGTTCACAAAGAGAACATCGGTTCATCGTTGCTGCTCCTGTAAAAACCCGATTTCAGGTTCTGAACTGCATTTGAAGCTCAAGACATTGCTATAGCAGCTTCCAAGGAAGATATTATGGCTTGGTTAATATCAGAGAGTTACTCGAGATGGCAACGGGAAAGTGAAACAGCCTCGAGACAAAGCAGAAAACGGAAAATACAAGAAAGCTGGTCAACGCAATGTATTCCGTCTATCAATCTTTGCTGCCATTCAACGACAACCAGGGAAAATCGAAGCTATAAGCCAAGTGTGGACACCTGTACGACCTCCGGAAAAAATGGTCAAGACTGGATCAGATGCGGCTCTTAAGGAAACAACGTCCACAGCATCAATGGAGCGTGAAGACACTGCTACTCTCATCATGGCTTTTGACATGTTCGAAGATGAGGAGTTATTTCCTACGTTTGGAGGTGGATACTTCTTTTCTAACTTTCAGGACAACTTGAAGGCAAATGAAGCCGACGCCGCTGGAGTTACTAAGAAGCTACAAGAAATATATATGCAACTTGAAGAAACAGATTCATGGCGCCAAGGTAGTGAGAAGCTCCCCTCAGCAGGAGCCATTAACATTTTTTCTGAAGGCGTTTCCTTCTATGGAGAGAGTACCAGAACATCAGTAGCAGCTCGAGCTGCTGCAAACTTCCGGGCCACATTGTCTCACCCACCATTGATGGAACACCCAACCACAGTTGCCATTGCAACCGCTCTCCACCGCATTAGAAGAGAAGTGACAAGTGCAGCTGCTGCAACCACTTTCTGGGTCACTCGACACGGCGAGTTCTTTTTACAACCCAAGCAGGTCAAAAGTCCAAGAGTTACCGGTATTCCAAACGGGCAAGACAATATTTTCAGGCACTTGGTGTTTAGACCCCCATAAGAGGTTCAGAGGGTACGGTACAGTGTACCTAAGCCCTACGAGGGCCAGTACATTGACCTTAGCCCTCCCCCAAACGGTTACGACCGCCGGTGTTTAGCATTGTATAATCTCATTATATACTGCATTTTCACCTCAAAAAAAAAAAAAAAAACGGGGTCACATTCCCGAATCGCGGAAACGATTGCCTGAGAGGGCGTGAAAATATACGGAGCAATAAAGTCCCCCTTAATTTCACACTCGAGCCGCAAAGCCTGCTGCTGACATGGACAAAAAGTGCACGACGATCTCAGGAAATTTTTACAGCCATTGCGAAATTACCACGTCAGGATTGCGTGTGGTCGGAACCCATCCGATACAAAATCAGGGACCCGTCTATGTTTGTTTCTGAGGAGTTTGTGTCAGCCGTTCAAGCGTTGCAACAAGTTTGTTACATGACGTAACTGAAATTGTGGGCTTTTGTTGATTTGACACGAAGGCGAAATCCCATGATCAGAAGACCTCCTGCAAACACCAGAAGCTCAAGCGTCCAAGTCACCCCCTCCAGTATAAATTGCGTCATTTCTGTGGAGGGTGGTCTAGATGTTCAACCACACTTTGGCAGCTCGGATCCCAACAAAGTTGGGCTGAGGACCCCGAAGTGACACCGAAGCGCGGTGTGAAATTAAGGGTAGTGAAGATATCGGAGAACAGGTGTACTAGTTCTTCATATTTTTTCGTGCTTCTTAGTTATCAGTAGCTTGTCTAGCCATATAACCCTGAACTTAGGCTGTTGTTACCGCAACTTAAACGCGTAGTGATTAGCTGGCATGGTTGCGCAGTACTTGTGCCGTTTTGATCGCCCTCTCGCCGCCTTCCTATCCCATCTCACTCGCCCTCCCGTGAAAATCGTCCTTGGGCCTCAGTCCCGACGCCGTCCCGTCGCCCGTCGAGTCGCGATCCTGACAAGGCCCGTCGCCCGAAATGTCGCCTCCACTCGAGGCCTGTCGCCTTGCTATGTCCCTTGCTAAACCCTCCCCGTGCTGCCCGTCGCAGCGCTCTCTCTCCCCTCCCCTCGGTTCGGGTCGCCTCGCTATCTCTCCCCTCCCATCCCAACGCATCGCCATCTCTCCCCTCCCAACCCGTCGCCTCGCTTTTTCTCCCCTCCCATCCCGCACCCTTCCTCTCCCGTCGCCCGTCTTCTCTCCCGTCGCCCTTCCTCTCCCGTCGCCCTTCGCTCCCGTCGCCCTTCATTCTCTCTCGTCGCCCTTCTCTCCCGTCGTCCTTCTCTCCCGTCGTCCTTCTCTCCCGTCGCCCTTCTCTCCCGTCGCCCTTCCTTCACTCCCGTCGCCCTTCCTTCTCTCTCGTCGCCTTTCTTCTCTCCCGTCGCCCTTCTCTCCCGTCGCCCTTCTCTCTCACGTCGCCCTTCTCTCCCGTAGCCCTTCTCTCCCGTCGCCCTTCTCTCCCGATGATAATGCCCAGCAACTTGTTAGTATATTTCTTGAAACATATTTTTGTAAATATTTACCTCCCCTTCCCGCCGCCTTCGCTCTCTCCCCTCCCTTCCCATCTCCTTCGCTATCTCCCCTCCCTTCACGTCGCCCCCCCTCCCTCCTCTCCCTTCCCATCTCCTTCGCTCTCTCCCCTCCCTTCCCGTCGCCCTCGCTCTCTCCTCTCCCGTCCCATCTCCTTCACTCTCTCCCCTCCCTTCCCGTCGCCCTCGCTCTCTCCTCTCCCTTCCCATCTCCTTTGCTCTCTCCCCTCCCTTCCCGTCGCCCTCGCTCTCTCCTCTCCCGTCCCACCTCCTTCGCTCTCTCCCCTCCCTTCCTGTCTCCCTCGCTCTCTCCTCTCCCTTCCCATCTCGTTCGCTCTCTCCCCTCCCTTCCCGTCGCCCTCGCTCTCTCCTCCCCCACCCAATTTCCCCTCTATCGCCCAACTCGTCGCCCTCGCGCGCGCTTTAGAACGCCCTCCCCGCCCCTTCTTATATCCCCTCGAATCACCCACCTCGTCGTTCCTATCACCCACCTCATCGCCCTCGCTCTCTCCTCGAAACGCCCTCCCGTCGCCCTTCTTCTCTCCCCTCCCATCATCCATCTCGTCGCCCTCGCGCTCTACCTCACGTCAACCTCCCATCACCCTACCATGCATCGATTTTTCTCGCACAATTCTCTCCACGTGTCTTCGTTTCCGATGCCCTATCTCTCTCTTATCTCGTCACCTTGAAATTCTTTGTTATTTTCATCCTCTTGTTTTTCCTATGTTGTGATGGCAGACCTAGCAGGCCCATGTCAAAGGCGTTTGCAGTGCGTGAATTGCACATGCTGCAGTAGTCGAAATTGGCACGGCATGTACATGTAATTTGCACGTCGCAAACTTGCGACACATTTGCCTATGCTTGCGACAGATTGTTGTTTGACAAAATTTGGTGAAAGACTCGACTAGTGCTTCTCGCGTTTGGAAAAATATTACGGAAGAACACTTCAACACTCCAAAGTGAGTTTGAGACTTCAAGTGGACCCAACTACGGTAGTAGGGGGGTTCACTATTTTAGATGCGGGCTTTAAGTCACTTGATATTTATTTCATTACTAGTACGGTACCAGGAGTTAGCTTGCTTTGTTTAAAAATATATGAATGGCAAAGGTGAAAATGCCACAGGCAAAGTTTGTTTCTTTGTTTGTTTGTGTGTGTGTGTGTGTTTTCTTTTGTTTTTTTTTACGATGAGAGATTACACTATAAAGCGCAAACAAACATCAACAGTCGTAACTGGCCACAGGCAAAGCTGACGACACTAAAGCGAAACTATTGAGGCGAGCTTGGCGCGCTCTGGTTGTCTGTCTACGCGGAGCGAGCCATCTTCCTGCTGGCTACGGCGCGTGACTGGCGGCTGATGTAGGAATGATGGAGAGACGGACGTCCACCATTGGTTATTCTTTCCCGGACCGCGACACCAGAAACTAGGCAATTGCATTGGCTGCGTTCACACAATTTCACACCGAATGCGCTGCCTGCCCAATCATATCGTAACTATCAAGGCCTGCCTTCCACAAAAATCTTTCCACAAAAAATGCTCCCCAGCCAGAACTGGAATTTTTGCGGATGGAGCGTGCCTTGGGATTTCTGGCGGGGAAACCTCAGGAGAAGCGAATCAATCTCAGGCGTCAAACGAAACGAAATGACCCGAACCGAAGCGGCGTTTCGTATGAGGATCTCCGAGAACTTCGTGGGACCACAACATTTCAGATTCATCTCACACCCTCCCATCCCACCCGCTCGATGTACTCTGAGCTGTTCAAGTGTGCCCCCCTCATCCATGCATGCTTGCCCAGGCTGTCTGTGTGACTGGTGGCAGATTCAAACTCGCCGCCACCTTAGGATTATCCAGACTGACCCACCCCCAATCCATTTCGTGTCATTCATTTGTGGCTTGATGCTTCAACAACTCGCCAGGCCCAGCTCGTCGCTCTCAACTTTCTTTCGACCTTTCTTTTTACGTCAGCAACGGCATCCCACTATCGAACTCGTAGACTGCTCTTTTTTCCGTGCTCCGGCCTTCGTAGTGCTGGCCCAGTGGATATCACAACGTCGTAAACATAGACTGGACAAGACAGGTCTTTAGCAAAAGCACACTTGCAGCTGAAGCGCAGTGAACGGAGCAGGACGCAGCTATGTCTTCCTCAGCCTCGTGCTCACTCTCCTCTCTCTCCGTCGCTTCTCCAACGCAAGCCGACACACCAAACCACTCCTCAGTCACCTCATTTCCAGACCGCTCTCTCAAGCCGTCGCTCCGTAGCCCGCTTCCGCGCCCCGCCTCCCCGTGCTTTCACACCGGCTTGCTTTCCGTCAGACCGGGGTTTATCCAGCGTTATCGTGGCAGACTGAATCCGTCAGTGCCGTCAGCATCCTCCCAGCACACGCTACCGGCGTCCTCCCGGAATTCGCTCTCGACTGGACGAGGACGAGATCATGCTCCTGCCGGCAAGCACCAGTCTACTATTGAAGAAGGTCGAACGGTGGTCTCTCCCGCGACTGACGCCGCACCCCTGCAGGGGTCCGTTCAAGAAAAAAGACCTGCCACGTCACCAGGATCTGTTCGGTCCGTCGCCAACGGCTGGGATGAGCTGGATAATCTGGAGGATACGACGGTGAGGCGGAGCGCGCGGAGTAGCGCGGGAAGTAGGGGAGGCGGGGCGCGGAGGACCGGCAGTGCGCGGTTCCGGGTCGCAGAGGAGCTGCGCCGGAAGCACCGGGAGCGGAGCCAGGCGCAGGAAACGCGGAAACAAGGGGAACGGTACGAGGCGCAGCAGGTTCCGCCATACCGGGAAGGGCAGCCGCAGCAAGCGCAGCAGCAACAGCAGCAGCGGCGATACTCCGAGAACACGCGTGCATTTGAGCCGGAAGTGGTTCTCGAGGGGCCTAACGAGGGCGGCGAGGAGTGGAAGAGAGCAGCGGGTCGCGTGTGGGAATGGATAGCTGTGAAGAGCGGAAACGGCGCCGCCGGCGGCGGCGTCGGCGCTTGGTCGTTCTTTGAGCCGTTGTCTGCGAAATATTCTGCTGGTAACATTTCGCCCGGTTCCGAGGGAGGTTTCGCGGATCTCGTTCTTCTCGCAATCTTTCGCGTCGTCCGCTTCTTCCGCCGAGCGGCTGCTTCGCTCAGCGCCACCATCGTCGCCGCGCTACCGTCGACTTCCCAAACGACACTGGTGAGTCATATCGCGATGCTTCGTGTCTCACATCGCGGTGCTTTGTGTGTCATATCGCGGTTCTTGGTATGTCAACGCAGCTTCAACACTGAACCCCGTCGTCTCCCCCTCCCCACTCGTTTCTTCTATTCGTCGTCAGATAAAGGCCGTGGTGGACGGTGCGCTGCTGCTCTCAGGAGTGTGGCTGCTGCGAGGCGTCTTCGAGGTGAGATTTCTGTTTTCGAGGCTCTCAGGATTTCCGCCCTCCCTCCTTCCGCTCACACGAAGCGCTAATGCCGCCCTTGTTCCTGTTGTCGTTCGTGACATCGGCGGGTATCAGCGAAAGCATACTTTCCTCCCCCTCCACCACCCCCCCAAACCCCATGTTTTCTTCTGTCGCTCTGTCCCTCTCTCCCTCATCGCGCATTTCTTCTTCAGTTTCCCGCCGTCTCTTCTCGAGCTGTGTCCAAGGCCTCACATCTTCGTCCGTCCCTTTTCTCTTCTCTCCCCGGCCATCCCTCACCAGTTCACTTGGCGTCTGGGCTCCATCGCGCTCCTCTCTCTCCTCCCCGCCCTCGGCGCCATGACCCTTATCTCCGCCACCAACGCTCCGCGCCAACCGCACTCCGCGCCCTTCCCCGCGCACCCGCGCGCTCCCCCATTCGCCTCCGCCCCTCCTCCCCCTCCCCCTTCTCCGCCACCCCAGGGCCGCCGCCAGCCCCCCTTTTCTGGCGTTCAGCCCGTCCCTGGTAGAGTCGCTTCCGTCGAAGTAGATTATAGCGCGTACAGAGATCACGCATCATGGCACGAGGGCGAGCGGTACACGGCAGGGGAGGGATTCGGTAGGCGGAACGGGCGATTTGAGCGGTGGGAGGGGGTGAGCGACGACGAGCTGGGAATTGGATATGCGTCGAACGGATATGCGTCGGGTGGGGACAGCGAGAGTAGCCTGAGCGGAGTAGCCAATGGAATCAGCCATAACGGAGCAGACGCAGAGATAAATTTGAACCCTAGCATCGATTCGGCTGCTACCGAGACAGTTGGACGAATCGTGGGTGATACCAACCATCGGCCACGAGCAGCTGCTGACGTCAGTGCGTACGACCATAGCGAAGCGGTCGCAGCTGCTTATGGCGCGGATGCTTTCCATTCTGTAAATGGTACAACTGCTGCTGCTGCTGCTGCCGCTGCGGCTGCTGCCGCCGAACATTCCAATGTACATAATTCTAGGAGTGGTGTGCGCATCATCGGCAGCAGCATCGGCAGCAGCGTTGGCAGCAGGGGTATGCGCGTGTACGGGTGTTGCAACGGCACCTGCCCTGCTTGCAGAACGCCCGCGTTTACCAAAGCAGTCCATGGCGGGGATAGGGCCATGAGTGATGTGCAAGGAGTTAATAGACCTGGCAGGGGCAGCGGGCATAATAGTGTGGCAGGGGTTGACAGGGCTGGAATGCTGGTGGAGAAGGAAAGTGTAGCGGCAACCTCAGGTGCAGTCGCAGGTGTAAGTTCAGAGATGAGAGCATGGAACGAGGCTTTTGTCGCTAGTGCTCCGCCCCTAGTCCCTACTTATGAAGATGGTGCTCCTGCTGCTTCCGCTGCTCGTGGCGTGGGCGGGTTTCACGACGTAGCCTCTGCTTCCCCTGTGTCGGACGATTATTTTTCACCCGTGCTGCCCGATTCTATTGCTCACGCTAACGCGGCGAGGAGGCTGGAATCCGTCCGATTGGACCTCAAACGCCACGTGGCTGCTGAAACGGCTAATTCTTCTGCTGCTCCTGCTGCTACAGCACCTCCTGCTGTTACTGCCCCAGCAGCCGCTGGCAATACTGCTAGGGTACCTGGTTTCCTTGACCCAGCGGGAACAGCAGCAGCAGCAGCAGAACCTGCAGCAGTAGGTCTAGGTGCAGAGGAGTGGAGATGGGAAGACGCGAGCAGAGAGGATGACATGAACCTCAACGCGGTCTTCCTTGAAAATTTCTGCGAGTGGCCGCGCAAACGCGTTGCTGTGGCTGCTGCTGGGACCAGGGTGGACCCGCCTTACCGAGTGGATAGGGTGGGGCGGGCGGGCAGGGCCGACCGGGTGGGGCCTGCTGTGGGGAGAGCAGGTGCGGGAGGGGAGAACAGGGCGGCGCCTAGCAGGGCGGCGCCTGTGAGTGAGAGCGATGGGGTACAGCCAAGGCAATGGGATGTGCACGCCAGTGCGATGGGAGGAGAGATAGGAGGCATGGCGCAGGAGAGCAAGAAGAGTGTTCCTGGGGGGGCTGGCCTGAGCCTGGACTCGTTTGGGTTGGATTCCCTGGGGTTGGATGCGCTGGGGTTTGATGCGTGGCAGGCGTTCATGTGGGCGTCTGACAGGATCTATGGGAGCAGCTATGGGGACTACAGCTTCCACCGCAGGCAGGGGGGGACAGGGAGAGCAGGGGGGGCTGGGGGAGCGGGGGGAGCTGGGGGAGCAGGGGGAGCAGGGGGGACTGGAGGGGCAAGGGGACAGGGGTTGCTGGGAGGAGAACGAGGGCAGCAGCAGGCAGGACAGGGGGGGCTGTCTGGCAGCAGGAGGGGTATGCCGGGCTGGGGTATGGGAGGTGTGGGTGGGATGGGGGGGATGGGAGGTGTGGGTGGGATGGGGGGGATGGGAGGAAAAGGAGGTATGCCTTTGACGGTTTCCCAAGGGGAGAGGCAGCAGAGCGGTGGTTGGTCAGGAATGCGGTCCAGCAGCAGAAGGCAGGGGAAGCGCTCTGAGTGGGACTTTGACCTGAATAGCATGCCATGAAGTGGTGCTACCATAGCAGCAGAAGGCAAGGGAAGCGCTCTGAGTGGGACTTTGACCTGAATAGCATGCTGTGATGTGGTGCCACCAGTGTGTGCATTTGATTTATTCTCAGGGAGGCAGGCAGCAGAGCGGTGGTTGGTCAACGACGCGGTCTAGCAGCAGAAGGCAAGGGAAGCGTTTCGAGTGGGATTTTGACTTGAATAGCATGCCATGAAGTGGCGCCACCACAGCAGCAGAAGGCAAGGGAAGCGTTCCGATCCGAGTGGGACTTCGACCTGAACAGCATGCCGTGATGTGGCGCCACCAGGGTGTGCCTGGGAGTGCCCCACCACCGCATGCCATTATGTGCCACCGCTACAGCATGCTCTGATGTGCTCTCAGCCTTCCACCATAGCACGGCACTGGCTTGGCTGTATGATATGCTAGTAGCTACCTCAGCTGCTTCATGGGTGCAGGTTGGTTGGTTACGCATGGATGGATAGAACATACGGGCTCACTCCAAGAGCATTGCTCATTTTTGGGACTCGGCCATGTGGTTTGGGCCAGTTTGAGTAGAAGCAGTCAACCGGATATCTAGTACGGTATAGTGCACGGCACAATTTATACCGCGTCTCATTTTGTTTTTCTGGTCTTTAGCAGATCTGGGGACTTGTAAATTTCAAGTATTTGTAACGTGATCAAACATTTATAGATCTCAAGCATATATTGGAGAAATAAATTACTGTACGTATATCAGTTTTACCTCCCCTGCGATCTCACCTCACCAACCCAATCTCCAGGGATCAACCTGCCGAAGCACTTTTTGTCAGGTCAGTGGTTGGGTGTCAGGCTAGGCGGGGCCAAGCCAAGACATTTACATTTGCTAGACTCACCACTGACAGAATTTCTCTGTATCTCTTTCCTCGTACGTCTGTCTCGCATCCACCAGACTCCGGCAATGCCTAGTGCGTGCGCGAAACCGGTACTCTCGTTACGCGTCGACGCCAGTAAGAATAGTCGTACCGTATTCCACCGTACCAATTTCGTTTTGTCAATGCACTGATCTGGACGCATTTGAAACAGTTTCGTTTGCAACATGACGTCGAGCGGGGGGGGAAGCGGAGGCGGTAGGCCGCTCGCTTTCTTAGAGGACATGAATCTTCCCGCGCCGGAAGCGGCGGAGGAAGATCGCGGGGGAGCCTTTTCCGCGCATCAGCTTCCGCAGGCAGTTTCCGCCTCTCCGCCAGCCAGTTCCGCGCAGCCTATCACGGCCAATGCGCCATCCACGCAAACTGCGCTCGCGCAGGCGCCGTTCCCAGCGCAGCCTCCCCCGTCCGCCGTTGCGCCGTATGCTGCTCGACCGTCCGCGTATCCCGCAACAGCAGCCACCCCGCTGCTGTCCATCCCCGCGTCCTTTCCGCCCGCTTATGGCACGCAATCCGCTTCCGCCGGTTCCGCTCTCCCTGTTTCCGCGTTTTCCGCTTCCGCTTCTGGACTGATGCAATCACAGCCGCAGCAGCCGCAGCAGATACAAGCAGGTCAGCAGATATTTCAGCAGCAGCCGCCACAGTTTCAGGCGCAATATCAGGGAGGAACGTTGCAGTATCAGCCGCAGCCGCAGCCGCCGCAGCAGCAGTCGCAGCAGCAGTCGCAGCAGCAGTCGCAGCAGCAGCAGCCGCAGTTTTTCCCGCAGCCGAACCAGTACCAGCAGCAACAGCAGGGTGGGCAGTATCAGGCGCAGCCGCAGCAGTTTCTGCACGCACCGTACCAACAGCAACCAACACAGCAGCCATCACAGCAACAGCAGCACCAGCAGCAGCAGCAGCACCACCAGCAGCAGCAGCAGCAACAGCCCGTAACCTTATGGGCTGGCACATCAGGACAAGGAAGCACTGTAGCAATGGGTGGTCAGGGCACTGTAGCAATGGGCGGCCAAGGCAGTGTAGGCATGGTGGGTCACAGTGTGTCTGGTATGATAAGGCCCATGCCCATGCTGGGCGGCCAATTGCTATCCCACCTCTCCTCCACTGCTCCCCAGCAACCTGCTAACCTAATCCGCTCCCCACGGCCCCCCTTTCCCCTTGCTTTCCCCCCTACCTCCGCTCCCATTAGCTCCGCGCCCTCCCCCTTCCCCATGCATTCTAGCTTCCCCCCCGCCTTTCAGCAAGCGGGAACGCTGGTGCCGAGCCAAGCGCCGAACCAGCTGCCAAGCCAGCCCATGGCTCGGCCGCATTTTGCCCCTGTGGTAGGCCAATCAGGGCCGTCCACGTCAGCAGGGCAGTCCACGGCGATTCCTCTGTTAGGCCAAGGATTGGTTCCTCTTCCTTTTCCGAGCACTGTAGCAGCCGGCACTGTAACGCACAGTACTGTAGCGAGTACTGTAGCACCGGTTGTAGCTGCTCCTACCTCTGCTGCTACAACTGGTCTTCTCTGCATGCCTTCTGCTGCACCAGCAGCAGCAGCAGCGGCACCTGCAGTGAGCAAGCCAGCAGCAGCGTTTGCAGGGCTGGATCTAAACGCCTGTCCAGATGACGCCACTTCCCTCTCCTCGCCCACCTCCCTCGCTGCCACCGCTGCTGCCAGTGCGGATGCACCTGCTGCTACAGCTGCCGCCACAGGCCCCGCTGTTACAGCCGGCCCTGCTGCGGCCGCTCCGCAAACGTCTCCTGGGTTTGCACCTGGGATGGGGGGAGGGGTGAGGGGCCCCATGGGGCTGGTTTTGCCACCCCAGTACAACGCCCCCTTGGGAACTGGCGCTCACTATAGCAATGCTATGGGAGCAGCAGCAGCAGCAGCGCCCGTGACAGGAGCACCACAGTACAGCGTTCCAATGGGCCCAGGCGTGCCTGTGACTGCGCCCCATCCCATGGCCCCCCAGTTCGTTCCACCGCTCCATACCGCTCCCCACGTGCCTCCACCGCTCCATACCGCGCCCCACGTGCCTGCACCGCTCAATACCACAAGCTACTCTGCTGCGGCACACTCACAACCCCAACACATGCGCACAGGCCCGCCCCATCTGCTCTCCATGCCGCCCGCGCTGCATGCTGTGCCGCCCGTGTCTGCCGCCCTTGCTCCCCCTGCCACACTTGCTCCACCTGCTGCCCCTGCTGCTGCTCCTGCTGCTGTTCATTCCGCAGCCACTGCTGATGCTGGTGGCGGAAGCAGCAGTGGTGGTGGTGGTGCTGCTGCTAGTGGTGGTGGCGGTGGTTTCGGGTTTGAGTTGGATCTGAACGCGCCATTAGACGAGGACGAAGGTGATGCTCAAGGTCAGAATGACGGCCACTTTGAAGGTCAGCTCGAAGCTCAGTTTGATGCTAAAGCACGGGGTGAAGCGGAGGATGAAAGAGAAGTAGAAATTGGACGTGAACGTGCAGATGGTGGTGCTGACTCAGCGCGAGGTGGTGCTGACTCAGTGCGAAGCGGTGCTGACTCGGGCAGGGACCACAGCACGGTCACTGATGCGAGCGGTGCTGCTCTGAGTGGTGGGGGCGAGAGAGGGGCGGGAGGAGGGGGTGGGGCAGAGGAGAAGAGCCTGGGGAAGGAATCAAGTAGTCCTAGGAGGGATTTCCTGCATGATCTCAATATGACTCAGGAGGAGGGGGAGGTGGGGCAGGAGGAGAGGGAGGGAGGACTGGAAGAGGGGAGCGAGAGAGGGGTGGTGGGCGGGCAGGGAAGGGGAGATGATGGGCGAAGGAAGGGGTTTATGGTGGATATGAATATGGCTTTGGATGGGGAGGAGGGCGGGGAGGAAGGGACAGTGGGGGGAGTTGCTGGGAGTGAGGGGGTGGAGAGTGAGGGGGTGGAGAGTGAGAAGGTGGAGAGTGTGGGGGTGCCTGGTAAAAATGGAGGGGAATGGGGGGGTAGGGGAGATGGGGAGAGGAGGGAGGAGAGGGGCAGGGAGGAGGTGGGTGAAGCAGGCGAGGGGATTCAAGGGGAAGGGCAGGAGGTTAGAGGGGTTGGAGGAGAGGAGGCAGAGGCAGCGGAGGAGGCGGAGGAGGAGGAGATGGGGGTGGTTGGGTTGCTGGGTCTTGCAGAGGCTCTGGAGGGAATGGCTGCTGGTGCTGCTGATGGTGATGGTGATGCTGCTGCTGCTGCTGCTGCTGCTGCTGCTGCTGCTGGTGCTGCTGGTGCTGATGGTGGTGCCATGGCTTCTGCTGCTGCTGGTGCTGCTTGTGCCGCTGGTGGTGGTGATGGTGCTGAGATGGCTGCGATTCCTGCTGCTCCTTCCGCTATCCCTCTCTCCTCCACCATCCCTGCTGCCTCCTCCGCCGCTGCTGCTGGTGTTGCTCAGGAGGACACGGCTGGTGGCCCCTCCTCTGCCTCTCCTCCCCCTCGTGCCTCGGGAGCTGAATCCACTGATAATGCTGGGGCTGATGTGAGGGTACAGGGGGGGGTTTCGCAGGGGGTCATACAGCGGGGCGCGGAGGGGGGCGCAGAGGGAGAAAAGCAGGGGGGCACAGAGAAGGAAATGCAGGGAGGAACAGAGGGGGGTGCAGAGGCAAGAAGAGGAGTGGTGCACGTGGCAGGGAGAGGAGAAGCGGCAGTGGGAGGAGGGGAAGGGGAGGGGGGCGAGAAGGGGGTGGAGGGAGACGCAGTTGCAAGTGCGGAGGTTGGGGAGGGGAAGAGGGGGAAGAGAGGCGCAGGCGAGGGGGAAACGGGGGGCAGGGAGGGGAGAGAGGGGAAGGAGAAGGGGAAGAGGAGGAGGAAGGAGGTTCGACTTGCAGCGTTACCAGGGGAAGCTGGTACTGGTGGTAGTAAGGAGGCTGGCAGTAGGGACGCAGGTGGTAGGGAGGCAGGTGTTAGGGAGGCAGGTGTTAGAGAGATGGGAGTGGGAGGAGAGGGAGGGGCAGAGGCAAGCGGTGGTACAAGTGATGTGCTGGGAGCAGGAGCGGGAGAGGTGTTGGGGGGTGTGGGTGGTGTGGGTGTGGTACAGAGGGGTGTAAAGAGATTGAAGGTAGAGGAGCTGGGGGGTGAAGGGAGTATGGAAGGGGCGAGAGGGAGTGTGGAGGAGGGAGAAGCGGTTGGGATGGGTGCAGTTGGAGCAGCAACTGAAAGGGGGCCAAAGGGCACTGTAGGTGCCCACGTTGCTGTGGCGTCTGCTGCTGTTTCCGCAGCTGATTCGGCCCTTGCTGCTGCTGCCCCTGCCTCTGCTGTTGCTGCTGCTCCTGCTGCTGCTCCTGCTGCTGCGCCTGCTGCTCCTGCTCCTGCTACTGCTGCAACTACTGCTCCTGCTCCTGCTGCCGCTGCTCCTACTCCCCCTCCTGCTGCTGCTGTAGGCAAGGAGGAGGGGGCAGTGAAGAGAGAGGAGAGTGGCAGCAGGGAGGAGGCAGAGGGGCCGAGGGAGGGGAAGGGGAAGAGGGAGAGGGAGGAGGAGGAGGAGTTGGTGGCGGCAATAGTGGGGAGAAAGCTCACCGCCCTGCCTCCTTTCAGCAAGGCCGAAGGTGAGACGGTGGTGTGGTGGTGGGAGATTGTGATGGTGATGGTGGGGTGTATTAGAGCACCAGGTTGGTGCCATCGGTTCAGAGCAGGCAGCGATAGTGGGGAGAAAGCTCACCGCCCTGCCTCCTTTCAGCAAGGCCGAAGGTGAGACGGTGGTGTGGTGGTGGGAGATTGTGATGGTGATGGTGGGGTGTATTAGAGCACCAGGTTGGTGCCATCGGTTCAGAGCAGGCAGCGATAGTGGGGAGAAAGCTCACCGCCCTGCCTCCATTCAGCAAGGCCGAAGGTGAGATGCTAGGATATTTGCCGCGTCCTCTCTCCCTGTCTCTGCTCCTTGTCCCCTCTCCTTCCTCCCCTCTCTCCTGTCTTCCCTCTCCCACCCATCCCACCCATCCTTCAACCCCCACCCACCTTCACATCCTCCCCATCCCCCTCCAGGACTCGATCTGCTTGACCTGGTATGGTCGGCCCACGCACGCAACGATCTCCCTTCTCTAGACGCCCTTCTCGCCCAGACCATCGCCCTCTGCCATCGCCACATGGCCTTCCACGCCGCTGCTGTCTCTGCTCCTGTTTTCCCTTCTCACCTCTTCCTGCCTCTCCCCACCTCTCCCCATCCCCCGTCCAGGGCTCGACCTCCTCGACCTGGTATGGTCGGCCCACGCTCGCCACGACCTCCCTTCACTAGACGCTCTGCTCGCCCAGACCATCGCCCTCTGCCATCGCCACATGGCCTTCCACCCCAACTTCCCTCTTCCCTCCCCCTCCTATCCCCCTCCAGGACTCGACCTCCTCGACCTGGTGTGGTCAGCACATGCACGCAATGACCTACCCTCACTGGATGCTCTGCTCGCCCAGACCATCGCCCTGTGCCATCGCCACATGGCCTTCCATGCCGCTGCTGTCTCTGCGGGTCCCTCCTCGCTGTCCCTCGCACATGCCTCCCCCGCCGCCACCGCTGCTGCCCTTGCATCGGCCCGCTACCACTACTGCTCGCTCGCGTTTGTTTCCAAGAAGATTCCTGAAGCCTTTGGTCTGCGGCGCACCAGGGAGGTGAGGGGGGGAAAGGGGAGAGAGGGGTGAGGGGGGTGAGGGGGAGTGAGGGGGGGAAGGGAGAGGCAATCTGTCGATGCTGCTGCGTGTGCCTCTGCCCGTGTCAGAATCTCCCTTCCTTCCTCCACGTCCTTTCTCTGCTTCCTTCATCCACTTTCCCCCAGGCGCTCCTATCAGTGCTGATGGCACCAGATGCAGAGGACACAGACGGTTTTTGAGGCGTCTCTCGAATTCAGATTCATCTTTCCGTCCGCCACTTTCCACCGCTTCCCTACTCCGCTTCCTTCTCCCACGTGCTTCCTCCTCCTCCATGCAGGCGCTCTTATCAGTGCTCATGGCACCAGATGCAGAGGACGCAGGAGCAGCAGGAGGGGGAGACCGAGGAGGAGCAGGAGGAGGAGGAGGGGGAGGAGGAGGAGCAGGAGGGGGAGGGGGAGGGGCAGGGGAGAGGGCGTTACGGAAGGCCACACCGGTGCTGCTACAGGCGCTTGCATGCCGGCTGCTGCTGCGCGCCTTTGCTGCTCGCCCCCGCTGGCCCGTTGCTTTCCTAGAGGTAAGCTTCGTTGCTGAGTATGCTTTACAATTTACTGCCCGCCCCCACTGGCCTTCCTGCCTGCCTGCCTCCTCCCCTCTTGACCCACAGCAGTCATTTTTTGCCGTCTTAGCGATTCACCGGCTCGCTAGCCCGCCAACTGCTGGCACCCGGTCTCTCGATCCCTTCCTTGCAAGGAAGGGATCCTCAGGCCTCGATCCCTTCCTTGCAGCATCACTCTCCCTCCTTCCGCCTGTCTCTCCTCCCCCCCATTCCCTCAGGCCTATCTCAGCGATGCCTGTGGCCCACGCCACTGGGTAGACCTGGACACCTGCAGGGACTTCGTCTCGGCCATCTCTGCCTGCCTGCCTCACTCCCTCGTCGCTCCTCCCCCCGCCCTGCTCCGCCCTCTCGCTGCCCCACCTGCTGTCGCTATTGCTGCTCGTGCTGCTGCTGGTCCTGGTGGTGCTGCTGGTTCTAGGATTTCGGCTGCAGCTGATTCGGCAGACTCTGGAGGGAAAGGGCTGAAGGGGAGGGCGGGAGCAGGGGGCCCTCCTCGCTCCCCTGCTGTCAGCACCAGCAGCGTTGGTGGGGGGAGCGTGAGCGGTGGTGCTGCTGCAAAGAAAGGGGTGAGTGGATAGAGAAAGATGGTCATGTGCTGGCTAATAACAGTTGAGCGGGAAAAGGGTGCGTGAGAATAGGGGTGAGGGGAAGAGCAGGGGGGAGCGGCCCTCCTCGCTCCCCTGCTGTCAGCACCAGCAGCGTTGGCGGAGGCAGCTTGAGCTGTGGTGCTGCTGCGAAGAAAGGGGTGAGTGGATAGAGGCAGGCAGATGAGCATGGGGCTGCGAATTCTCAGGACAGGGTCTGTGAGGAGTGTGTGCGGGTGGGGGTGCCTGGGGATGGGGATGCCTTTTATCCCTTTTTCTCCTCCTTACCCCTATTCCCCCTCCTCTCGCTCTCCCTCTTTCAATCTGCCCCAGGCGTCAGACACTGCCACGTCATCAGAGAGGCTCGGAAGCATCGGCTTGGATCGGTTTGGAGGTTCGGAAACCGAGGCTGAGATAGAGCGGCTGTTTGTGGGCAGCATTCAGCGGATGGTCAGCTCCGGTAGCAGCAGAGAGAATCCGAGGCACCTCATCAGGTGTGTGGGTGGCAGCAGGGAGGGGATTGAGTCGGATATCAAGTGGTGGGAGGGGGGCAGTGGGGAGGCAAGTGTGGGTGCTTGTGGGTGTAACTTGCAAGACAAGCATTCAGCCGATGGTCAGCTCTGGTAGCAGCCACGAGAGTCCAAGGCACCTGATCAGGTGCGTTGGGGGTGGGGAGGGTAGCATGGCACCTCATCATCAGGTGCGTGGGCGGTTTGACTGGCAGGCGTGGGTGGTTGTGGGGAGTAAGACAAGCATTCAACGAATGGTCAGCTCCGGCAGCAGCCGAGAGAATCCGAGGCACCTCATCAGGTGCGTGGGTGGCAGGCTTGGGATAGGGTCGGATGTCTCAAGTGGTGGGAGGCGGTTGGGAGGCAGGCATGGATGGTTGTAGGGAGTAAGACAAGCATTTAGCGGATGGTCAGCTCCGGCAGCAGCCGGGAGAATCCGAGGCACCTCATCAGGTGCGGGGGGGGAGGGGTTGGGGTAGCAAGAAACCTGATTAGGTGCGTGGGTGGCGTGGTGCATGGGATAGGGTCGGATGTTGAGTGGCGAGATGCGGTACCAGGAAGAAAGTGTGGGTGGTCTTGGGAGTAAGACAAGCATTCAGCAAATGGTCAGCTGCGGTAGCAGGAGAGAGAATCCGAATCACCAACACATCTTCCCCTTCCCTTTCCCCTCCCCTCCCCGCCCCTTCCCATCTCTATGCCAGGCTGCTGGTGCTGGGAGCAGGATATCTTCTGGTGAGAGTGCAGGCGGCTGTTTGTGCAGGCACAATCACTTCTTATCCATGCATCACCATATCCTTCCCGTTCACTCCCCCTGTCCCCCTCGTCTCGTCTGTACTCCAGGCTGCTAGTTCTAGGGGCGGGGTATCCGCTGGTGAGAGTGCAGGCGGCCTCTCTCCTCCCCCCATGGCTCTCCTCTACTGTCCACGCCCGCTCTGCTCGCCTGCTGCTGGAACGAGTGATAGCTCTTACCCGCGGCACCAGTGCTGCTGATTGGCGCACATTAGAGCACCTGCTGAGCATCAAGGTGAGTGTGTGGTGCGAGTGGGCTGGCAATTCGGTTACGGTTGGAGCGAGCAGTGGGGCTCACTCGGGGCACCACTGCTGCTGACTGGCACACCCTGTAGCACCTGCTCAGCATCAAGGTGAGTTGCTCATGTGACTGCACCAAACCTTTCACTGTGAGGCCGCTGCCCTGGGGTGCTGTGAGTGAGGGGAGTCGACGCGTGAAAGCGTGCGTGCAGCGTATGAGAGTGCGGTGCAGCGTATGAGAGTGCGGTGCAGCGTATGAGAGTGCGGTGCAGCGTATGAGAGTGCGGTGCAGCGTATGAGAGTGCGGTGCAGCGTATGAGAGTGCGGTGCAGCGTATGAGAGTGCGGTGCAGCGTATGAGCGTGCGGTGCAACGTATGAGCATGCGGTGCAGCGTATGAGCGGGCGGTGCAGCGTATGAGCGTGCGTGCAGCGTATGAGCGGGCGGTGCAGCGTATGAGCGGGTGGTGCAGCGTATGAGCGTGCGGTGCAGTGTATGTGCGTGCGGTGCAGCGTATGAGCGGGCGGTTCAGCGTTTGAGCGGGCAGTGCAGCGTATGAGCGTGCGGTTCAGCGTATGAGCGGGCGGTGCAGCGTATGAGCGGGCGGTGCAGTGTATGTGCGGGCGGTGCAGCGTATGAGCGTGCAGTGCAGTGTATGAGCGGGCGGTGCAGCGTATGAGCGGGTGGTGCAGCGTATGAGCGTGCGGTGCAGTGTATGTGCGTGCGGTGCAGCGTATGAGCGGGCGGTTCAGCGTTTGAGCGGGCAGTGCAGCGTATGAGCGTGCGGTTCAGCGTATGAGCGGGCGGTGCAGCGTATGAGCGGGCGGTGCAGTGTATGTGCGGGCGGTGCAGCGTATGAGCGTGCAGTGCAGTGTATGGGCTGTGAGGGGAGTCATCACATGCCCCTCACATGCCACTCGCGTGCCCCTCACATGCCACTCACATGCCATGTGTGTATGCTCAGACAAAGGGGTCAACACAGGGAGGCAGCACACTGCCGTTAGTGTCTCAGGTCGTCAACATGCCCCTCTCATCACATGCTTATCACATACCCCTCACATGCCCATCTCATGCCCCTCACATGCTTATCACATACCCCTCACATGCCCATCTCATGCCCCTCACATGCTTATCACATACCCCTCACATGCCCATCTCATGCCCATCACACGCAACTCATATACCATTCATGCCATGCATGTGCCATTTGTGTGCAGGCAAAGGGGTCATCACAGGGAGGCAGCACGTTGCCAATGGAGATAGCGGCTCAACTCGTCAACACCCGCCCCTCGCACACACCTCATATGCCTATCCCATCCCCTCACACGCACCTCATATGCCTATCCCATCCCCTCACATGCCATGTGTGTACAGGCGAAGGGGTCGCAGCAGGGAGGCAGCACACTGCCCATGGAGATAGTGGCTCAGGTCGTCAACATTCGTCCTGAATACGCTGCCTTTGTCATCAAGGTGACTTCGCTATTTCATGCCTTGCCATTGTATGCCAGTGCATGCCATGCCACTCTCTAGGTCATTTCCTGCCATGTCGCATGCCCTCGTGTCTGGGAGGGGGGGAGTTTTCAGGCCGACGGGCTTGAGGAAACATTCCTTGAGGAAAACCGTTCTTGAATGCATGTGGAATAACACCCCTTCCACTCCTTCTGTTCCCTTTCACAATTCATCCCCTCTTTTGCCTTTCGCGTGGCCCTCTCTCATCTCTCGCAGGCCCTTCTTATGTGGGAGAGTCGAAAGGAGTCGCCTCACCACATGCGAGTGCTTGCAGCAGCAGTCAGAGCGATGGTCGCGGGGAAGGGGGAGGGGACGGAGATTCTTTCATGCACCTCACATTACACCACTTACACTCCTGTTTCTTTTCCCGTGTCCCTCTCTCATCTCGCCCAGACCCTTCTGCTGTGGGAGATTCGAAAGGAGTCACCCCACCACATGCGTGTGCTGGCAGCAGCTGTCAGTCAGGGCCATGGCTGGAGGGGAGGGGGAGCGGAAAGAGATTGCTTCATGTGCCTCACATAACACTGCTTCCGCTCCTTCTGTTCCCTTTCTCGTGCCCCTTCTCATCCCTCCCAGACCCTTCTGCTGTGGGAGGTTCGGAAGGAGTCGGCCCATCACATGCGAGTGCTGGCGGCAGCAGTCAGAGCGATGACTGGGGGGGAAGGGGAGGGGACGGAGGGTGCTGGAGCAGGGAGGGAGAGGAGGAGGGAAGGGAAGGGAGGTGGCGAGGGCAGGGAAGGGAAGGGAGGGAAGGGGAGGGAAAGGAAGAGGAGTGATGGGGTGGGGGTGGAAGATAAAGCAGGGGCAGATGGGAGGGTGAAGGGGGAAGGGAAAGATATGGTGGAGGGGAAAGAAAAGGCAGAGGGGAAAAAGGGGACGGAGGGGAGGGAGAGGACTTGGAGGGTGTATCCTGAGGTGGAGATCGGCAGAGTGCTGCAGGTGAGGCCAAAACTCCCTTGCTCCTTCCTAATCTCCCTTTTCCCCACGCTCTCGTCTCAAACTCCCACGCTCTCGTCTCAAACTCCCACGCTCTTGTCTCAAACTCCCACGCTCTTGTCTCAAACTCCCACGCTCTTGTCTCAAACTCCCACGCTCTTGTCTCAAACTCCCACGCTCTCGTCTCAAACTCCCACACTCTTGTCTCAAACTCCCACGCTCTCGTCTCAAACTCCCACGCTCTCGTCTCAAACTCCCACGCTTTCGCCTCAAACCCTTCCCTCTCGCCTCAAACTCCCACCCTCTCCCTTTCCCTACTCCTCTCTCCCTTCCCCACATTCCTCTCTTCCCTCCCCACTCCCCTGTCCTTCTCCCTTTTTCTGCCCCTTCTCCCCTCCTCTGTCCGCCATCAGGAGTTCTCAGTGAATCCAATGCTCAATCCGCACCTCCCATCCTCCCCACCCCCACCTGTCTGATCCCCTCTCGTGCCTTTCTCCCTTACCCTGCATTTCCTCCCCCCTATCCTTCCCCTCCCCTCTGCCCTCCCCCCCCCCCTCAGCACGCCATCAGGAGTTCTCAGTGAACCCCAACGCTCAACCCGCACCTCCCAGCCCTCTTGTCTAAAAAATCCCCTTCCTTTTTTAACTGCTCTCCCTTTTCCTCCTCTCTCTTCCCCCCTTCCTCCTCTGTCCGCCATCAGGAGTTCTCAGTGGATCCAACGCTCAACCCGCACCTCCCAGCCCTCGCAACCAAGTAAGCTTCACCACACACTCGTGTGCCTGCTTTCCCAACCACGCTGCTGCTTCGTCCATCCACCTGTGTTGACAACTCTTCCACTCCTTGCCACTTGCAGCCTCAGCCCTCCCATTCCACCTCACTCCTCTCTCCTTCCCATCCCCCTCTCCTCCGCCGTCTGCCCTCCCCTTCCTCCCCCTCTACCCCATTCCCTTCCTTCTGTGGCACCCCACCCTCCAGGCTCCTCCGTGCTCTCTCTGGCCTCATAACGCCCCTCCACCTGTGTCGCCAGCTCTTCCACCCCTTGCCACTCGCAGCCTCACACCTGCCAGAGCTCTTCACCTCCCTCTTTCTCACTGTCCATTTCCCCTGCCTCCTGCCTCCTGCCTCCTGCTTCCTCCCCCTCCCTCTCCCTGCCCCAGGCTCCTCCGTGCTCTCTCTGGTCTCATAACGCCCCTCCACCTGTGTCGACAGCTCTTCCATCCCTTGCCACTCGCAGCCTCAGCGCTTCCAGAGCACCTCACTTCCCTCTTTCTCTCCTTCCCTCTCCCCTGCCTTCTTCCCTCCCCCTGCCACTGCCCTCCCCGGCCCCCCCCTCCAGGCTCCTCCGTGCTCTCTCTGGTCTCATAACGCCCCTCCACCTGTGTCGCCAGCTCTTCCACCCCTTGCCACTTGCAGCCTTAGCCATTCCTGCCCTTCCCCCTTCCCTGCCTTCTGTCCATCCCCCCTGCTACAGGCTCCTCCGTGCTCTCTCTGGTCTCATAACGCCCATCCACCTGTGTCGCCAGCTCTTCCACCCCTTGCCACTCGCAGCATCATCCCTTTCTACCCCTCCCCCTTCCCTGCATTCTGTCCATCCCCCACCTTCCAGGCTCCTCCGTGCTCTCTCTGGTCTCATAACGCCCCTCCACCTGTGTCGCCAGCTCTTCCACCCCTTGCCACTCGCAGCATCATCCCTTTCTACCCCTCCCCCTTCCCTGCATTCTGTCCATCCCCCACCTTCCAGGCTCCTCCGTGCTCTCTCTGGTCTCATAACGCCCCTCCACCTGTGTCGCCAGCTCTTCCATCCCTTGCCACTCACAGCCTCGGCCCTGCCATACCGCCTCACTCTGCTCTCTCTCTCCCTCCCTCTCCCCTGCCTTCTGCCCTCCCTCTGCCACTGCCCTCCCCATCCCTGCTCCAGGCTGCTCCGTGCTCTATCTGGCCTCATCACCGCACTCCACCTGTGCAGACAGCTCTTCCATCCCTTGCCACTCACAGCCTCAGCGCTGCCAGAGCGCCTCCTCGTGCCGGCCTACTGCCGCCTCGCATCGCTCGTCCGCACTCTGCTGCTGCTTCACCTATCTGCTGCCGCTTCTGGTGCTGCCGCTGCTGCTTCTGGTGGTGCTGCTGCTGCCTCAGCTTCTGCTGCTGCTGTCATCGCTGCTGCTGGTGAATCTGCATCTGCTCAGCGTGATGCCGCTGCTGCCTCAGGCCATGCGGGTGCACATGGGCAGACGTACAGGCATGGGGATGGGGATGGGGAGGAAGGGAAAGCGGAGGGACAGAGAGGAGGGAAGGAGAGGGAGCAGAGCGAGGGGTTGACCAAGGCTCTCTTTGACGCAGCATGCGTGCAGGTATGCAGGCGCAACCCACGTATGCCTGTATGCATATGCGTGCATCTGTGCAGGTATGCAGGCGCAACCCACGTATGCCTGTATGCATATGCGTGCATCTGTGCAGGTATGCAGGCGCAACCCACGTATGCCTGTATGCATATGCGTGCATCTGTGCAGGTATGCAGTGCATGTGCAAGCGCTGCCGTGTGTGTGCATGCATATGTGCATGTATGTGGCTTGCGTGTGTGTGTGCATATGTGCGAATGTGTGTGCATGTCTGTGAACGTTAGTGTGCACATTTGTTGAAAGTGGGTGATTCAGTGTGCATCATCTCTGAGAATTCTCAAAAGTGATTTCAGCATGTGCGTGTGTTCTTGAACCCCTTCCTCACTATCTCCTCACGCGCTACCCTCTCTCTCCCCCACTTCCCCCCAACAGACCGAGACAGCCCCCTCCTGCGCCAACCACCCCCCCACCACAGTGGTCGTGTTTCAGCCGAGTCAGAAGCTTGTTCTCCTGCCTTGTGTTCCTGCGCCCTTTTCCCTCCTCCCCCCCAACACACCAGACGGAGGCAGTGACCTGGTGTGCCACAGTGGTGGCAGCAGTCCGCAGCAGCCTCTGCCCCTCGCACCCGCTGAACCTGCCTTCAAGAGGCTGCCTTTGCGCACCTTCCTCCCTCACTATCCCCTCCTGTGCTGTCCCTCCCCTGCCCCTGCCTCTCCCCCCCAACACACCAGACGGAGGCGGTGACCTGGTGTGCCACGGTGGTGGCAGCCGACTGCAGCACCCTCTGCCCCTCGCACCTGCCCTCTGCACCTGCTGCTGCTCAGAAGCTCCAAAAGCAGCAGCAGCAAGGAGTGAAGCAGGAAGAAGGGGAGGCAGTAGGAGCAGGGGCAGGGGCAACAGAGGCGGGGATGCGTGCGATTCAAATGGGTTCAGAGGGGTTCGGTGCGGTGGGGATCGGTGTGACCATCTTTGATCTGCTCCGCTGTGTGCTGTTCTTCGAACCCATCCCGGTATGTCACCAACCATTTTCGCAAGCCATGCAGCTGAGAAGTAGTGAGCTGAGTTGTTTCATTACTGTTTCCTAGAGTCGCATCAGCAGCTGGTTTGCGGGACTCAACACTTGGGACAACCAGGCCCGTCCCATTGAGGGCTTTTTCTTTTTGTTCTTCTGCAATTAGGTTTCTTTTGTCTGATGACGCGCCAATGCCAAGCTCTTCCTGTTTCTTCCAAGTCGTCCCATTTAAGTCGTTTCTTCTGCCATTGTTAAGACGAGACATTGCTCCCTCTTCTTTGCCTATCGTGATTCAGGAAGCTTCTTGGAAAGCGCTCAAGAGAGAGGAGGGCAGTGCAGGAACAAAGGATGGTGGAGAGGAGGGGGGTACGGGTGGTGGAGGGGATGTGGGAGAAACGGAGGAGGAGGAGGAGGGAGAGAGAGTGGTGGAAACGTGGGGACTGCCGGTGCTGGAAGAAACTTTAGCTCGAGTCATTCTGCTGGGAATATCCGTGAGTCCCTCTCGCCGCTGCCTGTCTGCTGTAAGCGCATCACTCTGTCTCTTGGAGTCATTTTCTCAAAGTAGGCGTGTTAGGAGGAGGGAGTGAGAGTGGTGGAGACGTGGGGGCTGCCAGTGTTAGAAGAAACATTAGCTCGGGTCATCCTGTTGGGAATATCTGTGAGTCTGTCTCGTGCTGCCTGTACGCTGTGGGGGCGTTATGAGAATGCTCAGTGCTGCCGGCGCTGGAGACTTTACCTTGTGTCATTTTGCTGGGAACACCTGCAGAATTTGACTTGACTCATACTCAAGTTGATTCAGGGACAAGGAGCTTAAAACTGACTGACCCTTACCTTATCATTACGCCCCCACACATCCCAACCTCCCAGTCCGGGGGACCGGTTCAGGACGAAGCCATGCACATGCTGCTGTTGCTGCTGCCGCCTTGTGTTTCCCTCCCCCCGACTTCCTTCCTGACCCAACTCCTCGCACAACCCCCATCCCCCTTCACCGTCCCCTCGCCCCCCACAGTCCCCAGGACCAGGTCAGGATGCGGCCATGCAAATGCTGCTGCACCTGCTGGTGCGAGCTGCTACAGTGCCCTCCCTCTGGGCGGGAAGGCTTGTCGTTTCTGGCCCTCAGGTGGGTGTTCTTGCAACCCTGCCGCCTTTCCCTGTGTCCGTCCGTCGTTGGTCCCACCACCTATCTTTCTGCCAATCGTCAACTGCTCTTTCCCCTCATCATAGCATTTTCCTCATTTCCAAATTTTTTTTTTTTTTTTTTCCTTTTCAAAACAGCTTCCTTCAGAAAATCATACTAATACTTATCTACCTCGCTCGCCCCTCTTCATCCTTTTCTCCCCCACTCTCCTCCAGCTGTCAGCAGCGATATTCAAGCTCGCCTCAGTGGTCCTGCCGCGCCCTCTCCTCGCCCTCCACCCGCCTCCTCCCAAGCTGCTCGCTGCTCGCCGCTTCTGGCAGGCCTGCTGTGCCGCCGTCCTCATCACTGCCCTCTCCGCCTCACCCCCCTCCCTGCCTCCTCCTCCTCCTCCCACTCCTCAACCTTCCTCTGCTCCTCCTCCTCCTGCTGCGCCCTCTTCAAGTGGCGGCAGTGGCGCTGGTGGCTGCTTCCCATCGTGCCAGTCACCAACAGTGCAGCGCATGCTGGAAGCACTCTTCATGCACCATGTGCCATCCGTGTAAGTGGGTCATATGGGCACTGTTCATGTGCCATCGGTGTAAGCGGTTCATCAGGGCACTGTTTATCCATGCATGCATGAGCTGTTGGTGTGCCAGTCACCAACAGTGCAGCGCATGCTAGAAGCACTCTTCATGCACCATGTGCCATCCATGTAAGCGGGGTTTATGTGGATCACTAGGCCATGTTCATTCATGCATGCGTGCACTGTTGGTGGTGCCACTCCCATCGTGCCAGTCACCTACAGTGCAGCGCATGCTAGAAGCACTCTTCATGCACCACCATCCGTGCAAGGCACTGTTTATGTGGCAGCTGTGATAGCCATTCATTCTTACTGTCCATGTGCCAACCGTGTAAGCGACAGTAAAGAAAAAAAAAATTGCTACAAAAATGTATTTGAGACTTCACAAGCGTCACACAAGTGCAAACCTCCCTCATTTATTCCCTCCACTCCCTTCCCTTCACCTGCCTTGGCAGCACCAAATCACAGCACGCCACGTGGCAGAAGCAAGCCGAGCAGGACACCCAGGCCTCAGCCCTGCTGCGCCGTCTGCTCTCCTCCTCCCCACCGCCTCCCATGAAGCAAGAATGGCACGAAACTGCTGGTCTGGGATCAGGAGCAGCAGCAGCAGGGGAAGCAGAGGGTGGGGGCAACAGGGCGGGGGCAGCAGCAGCAACAGGAGGCTTGGCGGAGGTGCCTGCATGGCTGGAGGCGGAGATGGGGGAGGAGCTGCTGCTGCAGGAGGGGGAGGGGGAGGGGGAGGGCGCGGGGGAGCGGGGAGGCGGGAGGGGGGAGAGGCAGGGGAAAGAGGGCTCAGGGGTGGGTGCGGGCGCCGGGGGGGGCGCGGGGATGGGGGCAGGGGTGGGGGAGGGGCAAGAGAGGATGGGGTGGTATGTGCCGGAGGAGGTATGGGGGGTGGTGTGGGAGTGGGACAGGCAGTTTGGGCTGGGGCGGCTGTTGAGACAAGCCTTTGGCGCGTCTGCTCTGGAACGGCTCATACGCGCACAGGTGAGAGAGAGGGGAAAGAGGTGCTGGGAGTAGGGGAGGGCGAGAGAGGATTTGGGCTGGGCTGGGCCGGCTGTTGAGGCAAGCCTTTGGCGCCTCTGCTCTGGAAGGGCTCATTCATGCACAGGTGAGAGAGAGGGGCCACACATTCACACGCAAGAACGGATCCATTCCTTTTGAGAATTCTCAAAAGCGGCTGTTGAGGCAAGCCTTTGGCGCCTCTGCTCTGGAAGGGCTCATTCATGCACAGGTGAGAGAGAGGGGCCACACATTCACACGCAAGAACGGATCCATTCCTTTTGAGAATTCTCAAAAGCGGCTGTTGAGGCAAGCCTTTGGCGCCTCTGCTCTGGAAGGGCTCATTCATGCACAGGTGAGCAAGGGCCCGTTCGTTCCGTTTTGAAATTTCTCAAAAGTGATTCTTGAGGCAGGCCTTTGGCGCCTCTGCTCTGGAAGGTCTTATACACGCACAGATGGGGAGGGGACCTGCTCCCCTCTCCCTCTCCCACTCCCCTTCCCCCTCTCCCTCTCCGCATCCACTATCCCTTCCCCTCCCCTATTAGGCACCGATGAAAAATGATGTCTTTTCAGTAAGCCATTTCCCTATCCTTGCCGCTCCTCTCTCCCCCTCCTACCAGGGTGGAGTGGCAGCCTCATGGTCATGGCTGCACGGCTTTCTCTCGAGTGACCCGGCAGTGGTGGCTCATCTGGCGCCCACCACTCAGTGCGCCATACTCTACCAGCACTGGCGCCGGGAGGATGCGTCCCTTCCCTCCTCCTCCCCTCCGCCTCTCTCCCCCTCCCACACTCGAAGCACGGTACAGTTGCTGCAAGCTGCTGTTGCCAGGGAGGTGAGGGAAAGAGGAAAGGCAGGCGGGGCGGCAGGCGAAGAGGACAAAGAGAGAGCCGAGAGAGAGAGGGCAGCAGGAGGAGGAGGATCCGCAGAGGAAAAAAGTGTAGTGCTGGGTATCGTGGGGTTGCTTGCAGGCAAGCTGGCCTCTAGAGTTGAGTCCAAACGTGCCAGCAGCAGACGGTGCCTGGCTGAGATCTTCTCCCCGGACTTGCTACTGCTGCTGCTGGCTCCGGAATCAGCAGCAGCAGCAGGAGGAGGAGGAGGAGCAGCAGCATTTGCAGCAGCAGCACCAGCAGCAGTTGCAGAATCGGCAGCTGCTGCAGCCCTACCAGGAGAAGCAGCACTAGTGAAGAAGACAGGGGGCGGGCCCCATGGCGGGGGATGGCTGGCGGTGATAAACCAGCTGCCCATGGCACGGGCTGCTGCTCGCCTGCTCCTGCCAGCAGTTTCCTGTGCTGTGATGCGAGAAACACACATTCCCACGGTGAGTCCCTTTGCTGCATGAGGGGTGGCTGGAGGTGATAAACCAGCTGCCCATGGCACGGGCTGCTGCCCGCCTGCTCCTGCCAGCAGTTTCCTGTGCTGTGATGCGAGAAACACACATTCCCACGGTGAGTCCCTTTGCTGCATGAGGGGTGGCTGGAGGTGATAAACCAGCTGCCCATGGCACGGGCTGCTGCTCGCCTGCTCCTGCCAGCAGTTTCCTGTGCTGTGATGCGAGAAACACACATTCCCACGGTGAGTCCCTTTGCTGCATGAGGGGTGGCTGGAGGTGATAAACCAGCTGCCCATGACGCAGGCTGCTGCTCGCCTGCTGCTGCTGGCAGTGTGCCGTGCTGTGATGCGAGAAACACACGTTCCCACGGTGAGTCCCTTGATTGGTTTTGGCTTAATCCAGGGGTGAACCTTAATCCGGGGGTGAACCTTAATCCGGGGGTGAACCTTAATCCGGGGGTGAACCTTAATCCGGGGGTGAACCTTAATCCGGGGGTGAACCTTAATCCGTGGGCGAACCTTAATCCGGGGGCGAACCTTAATCCGGGGACGAACCTTAATCCGGGGGTGAATCTTAATCCAGGGGCGAACCTTAATCCGGGGGCGAACCTTAATCCGGGGGCGAACCTTAATCCGGGGGCGAACCTTAATCCGGGGTCGAACCTTAATCCGGGGGCGAACCTTAATCCGGGGGCGAACCTTAATCCGGGGGCGAACCTTAATCCGGGGGCGAACCTTAATCCGGAGGCGAACCTTAATCCGGGGGCGAACCTTAATCCGGGGGCGAACCTTAATCCGGGGGCGAACCTTAATCCGGGGGCGAACCTCAATCCGGGGGCGAACCTCAATCCGGGGGCGAACCTCAATCCGGGGGCGAACCTCAATCCGGGGGCGAACCTCAATCCGGGGGCGAACCTCAATCCGGGGGCGAACCTCAATCCGGGGGCGAACCTCAATCCGGGGGCGAACCTCAATCCGGGGGCGAACCTCAATCCGGGGGCGAACCTCAATACGGGGGCGAACCTCAATCCGGGGGCGAACCTTAATCCGGGGGCGAACCTTAATCCGGGGGCGAACCTCCGGGATGAACCTTAATCCGGGGGCGAACCTCAATCCGGGGGCGAACCTCAATCCGGGGGCGAACCTCAATCCGGGGGCGAACCTCAATCCGGGGGCGAACCTCAATCCGGGGGCGAACCTCAATCCGGGGGCGAACCTCAATCCAGGGGCGAACCTCAATCCGGGGGCGAACCTTAATCCGCGGGCGAACCTTAATCCGCGGGCGAACCTCAATCCGGGGGCGAACCTCAATCCGGGGGCGAACCTCAATCCGGGGGCGAACCTCAATCCGGGGGCGAACCCTAATCCGGGGGCGAACCCTAATCCGGGGGCGAACCTCAATCCGGGGGCGAACCTCAATCCGGGGGCGAACCTCAATCCGGGGGCGAACCTCAATCCGGGGGCGAACCTTAATCCGGGGGCGAACCTTAATCCGGGGGCGAACCTTAATCCGGGGGCGAACCTTAATCCGGGGGCGAACCTCAATCCGGGGATGAACCTCAATCCGGGGGCGAACCTCAATCCGGGGGCGAACCTCAATCCGGGGGCGAACCTCAATCCGGGGGCGAACCTCAATCCGGGGGCGAACCTCAATCCGGGGGCGAACCTCAATCCGGGGGCCACCTCAATCCGGGGGCGAACCTCAATCCGGGGGCGAACCTCAATCCGGGGGCGAACCTCAATCCGGGGGCGAACCTCAATCCGGGGGCGAACCTTAATCCGGGGGCGAACCTCAATCCGGGGGCGGACCTCAATCCGGGGGCGAACCTCAATCCGGGGGCGAACCTTAATCAGGGGGTGAACCTTAATCCGGGGGTGAACCTTAATCCGGGGGTGAACCTTAGTCCGGGGGAGAACCTTAATCCGGGGGTGAACCTTAATCCGGGGGTGAACCTTAATCCGGGGGTGAACCTACTTAAATCCGGGGGTGAACCCACCTTAATCCGGGGGTGAACCTACCTTAATCCGGGGGTGAACCTTAATCCGGGGGTGAACCTTAATCCGGGGGTGAACCTTAATCCGGGGGTGAACCTTAATCCGGGGGTGAACCTTAATCCGGGGGTGAACCTTAATCTGGGGGTGAACCTTAATCCGGGGGTGAACCTTAATCCGGGGGTGAACCTTAATCCGGGGGTGAACCTTAATCCGGGGGTGAACCTTAATCCGGGGGTGAACCTTAATCCGGGGGTGAACCTTAATCCGGGGGTGAACCTTAATCCGGGGGTGAACCTTCATCCGGGGGTGAACCTTCATCCGGGGGTGAACCTTAATCCGGGGGTGAACCTTAATCCGGGGGTGAACCTTAATCCGGGGGTGAACCTTAATCCGGGGGTGAACCTACCTTAATCCGGGGGTGAACCTACCTTAATCCGGGGGTGAACCTTAACTGAGTCAATCCTTTTTTTTTTTTTTTTTAATCTAAGGGTGTCTTGTAACCTTGTCCTGCTGCTGACCTGCTGCTCCAGCAGTGTGCCGTGCTGTGATGCGCACTGCACTGATTTTTTTATGGCTTTTTCCCTAACCTCCGGTATGTTCTTATTGCGTAAGTCCTTGTGTAAATATCATACCCCTTGTTAACTCCCAAGAACTTGCACTTACACATTGTGCTAACTCCCTCCCATTTTCCCTTCTGCTCCCTTGTGCCAGATTGTTGCATACATATCATACCTGCACTTCTGGTACCGCCGGCAGCAGAGCAACAAAGCTTGCAGGCAGCCACAGGGAGAGGCGACGAGTGTTTGCAGTGGGGAGGTGGAGGAGAAGCGTGGGGATAGGAAGGTGGGGGTGAGTGAAAAGATGGGGGAGGAGGAGGGGCGCGAGAAGGGAGAAGAGGAGGAGCAAGGGAAGGGAGGAGAGGAGGAAAAAGAGGAGGGAGAGGAGAGAAAAGAGGAAGTAGAGAGAATTGAGAAGGGAGAGGATGGGAACGAGAAGGGAGAAAGTGGAGGAGAGGAGAAGGGAGGGGGTGCGAAAGGAGGGGAGGAGAGAGGGGATGGTGGAAGAGAGGAAAAAGGAGGGGAGGAGGTGGAAGAAGAGCATGAGTGTGAGAAGGAGAGTGAGAAGGAGGGTGAGGAGGGTGAGAAGGAGGGTGAGAAGGAGGGTGAGGAGGGTGAGAAGGAGGGTGAGAAGGAGGGTGTGGAGGAAGGTGAGGGGGCAAAGCAGCGGGTAGGCACAAGGGTTGAGGAGGAAGCAACCAACCAACCAGCAGCTGCTCGTGCTCTGCTCGTCGCCACTCTTACCCCCGTATCTTCACCCCACACCTTCGGATCCTCCGCCCTCAACCTTCCCCCGCTCAATCTCCCCCTCCTCTTGGCGCGTCTCATCCGCACCCGCCCCCTCCTGGCTCGCCAGCTGCTCTCCCCCCTCCCCCCACTCCTCCCCCTTCCGCCCACCCAACCCCTCCCGCCCCTCCTCCCCATTTCGGGAGATGGGGGAAGGGCAAGGGAGAAGGGTGGAGAAGGGGGAAGGGCAGAAGGGGCGGAAGAGAATGCAGGGGGTGTGATGGGGGGAAGAGATGGCGGAAGGAGAGAGGAAGAAGACGAGGAAATGGCAGATGTTGGGGTTGAGGGGAATGAGGGTGATGGTGGGGAGATGGGAGAAGGGAGCATAAAAGGAAGAGGAGGCGAAGAGGGAAAGCGGAGGACGGGGGAGGAGTTGGGGGGTAAGGGGAAGAAGGTGCGGAGTGAGGGGGAAGGGGAGAACGGGGAGGAGGAGGGGAAGGGGGGAACAAAAGGGGAAGATGGGGGGAAAGAGGAGGAGGAAGGGGAAGAGGCTTTAGAACGCCCTCCCTGGTCGCCTGTGGGGAGCCATGGGGAGGATGGGGTTGAAGGGGGGAATGGGGGGGATGAGGGGGAAGAGATGGAGGAAGGAGAGAGGGAAGGTGGGCAGGAGACGGGGGAGAAGAGGGATGGGGAGGGTGGGGTAGGAGATGGAGCACAGGCAATGGAAGTGGAAGGAGGAGCAGAAGGGGGAGGTGGGGATGGTGGGGATGGTGGGGGCAGTGAGGATAAGGGTGAAGTTACCGCTGCTGTTTCTGCTGGTGCTTCCTGTAATGTTGCTGCTGCGGGGGAGGGGATGCAGGTGGACGGGAGGAGAGAGGGTGGAGAGGAGGAGAAGATGGAGGGGAGGGCAGGCGCGATGGATGGTGAGAGGCAGAGAGGAGGGGAGGGAGACGAGGGTGTGGGGTCATGGCATGTGGTGTGTGTGCTCTGTGATTTGCTGCGAGAGGCTCTGGAGGGAGGGAGTTCAGGGGGGATGAGGGAGGAGATGAGGGATGGGATGGGGAAGGATATGGGAACGGGGATGGGAGCGGGGGTATGGGGGCGGATAAGGGAGGGAAGGAGGGCTGACGGTGAAGAGTGGGTTCTCTTCGCCCCCGCTGCTGCTGCTGCGCGCACAGACGGCACAGATGCATCTGCTGCACTCCGTCCTGCCACTCCTGGGCTTGTCCTTGTTCCCCTGGTGGTTGTGCGGGCAGCTGTGGACGTGCTGTTGCTGCTCTCCTCCCTCCCTGCTCTCTCATTACCCCCCACCACAACAACTGCTCTCGCTCCTCCTCCTCCTGCTGCTCCCAGCACAAGTGCTATCGCTCGTGGCACCCCTCTCGCGTCCGATGCTGCAAGGAGCGCGTATCAACGGCTAACCCAGCTGCTCTTCTCTCATCCTATCACTCCCACTTCTGCTCTTGCTCTTGCTGCTGCTGCTGCTTTGCCTCCGCCTGTTGTAGCAGCAGCAGCTGCAACCACTGCTGTTGGGGCATCCAACGCTACAAATGGTGACCCTGATGCAGCTGTTACAGGTGCTGCCTCGGCCAGGGTGTGCTTTGAGGCGCCTCAAAATACAACTGCCGGCCCCGATGCAGCTGTGACAGGTACTGCCTCCGCCAGGGTGTGGCGAGTCAAGTCTGTGGCGTGCAAGGCAGGGGCGGGGAGGGCTTTGCAGGGAGGTGCGGGGATAGCTGCGGAAGGGGAGATGGAAGAGGGAGGGAAGGAGGTGGTGGAGAAAGGGGAGGAGCTGCGCCTTGTAACTGAGGATCAATCGTTGCGGTTTGGTGAGGAATGGAGGGCGATGGGGGAAGGTGGTAGGGATAAAGTTGGTGGAGCAGGAGGAGGAAGAGGAGGAGGCGATATGGATGTGGATGGTGGGAAAGGAAAGCAGAGTAGAGAGCTCACTCAGATAGCAGATGGAGGAGAATTAAGGGGAGTAGAAGGAGGAGGAGCAGAAGGAGGAATAGACGGAGCAGGAGGAGTGGCGATGGAAACAGATGTGGTGGACACAGTAGGCCGGGCACCAACCACACAGGTCATTGCCGCAGAGGCAGCAACAGCCCGAGAGAAAGAAGTGGCAGAAGCAGCAGAGCCAGTGGCAGCAGCAGAAGCCGCACAAGCAGAAGCAGGAGCAGAAGCAGCAGCAGGAGGAGGTTTAGGAGCGGTTCTGCCAAACAGTCTGCTGCTCTCGTCCCCTTTTCTCCTCCCCAGCCTCCTCGCTCTCCCTCTCTCAGCGTTCGAAGCCCAGGTGAAGCAGGCAGTGCAGGCAACCTTGCTTTTTGAGGCGCCTCAAAAGTCAGCGTTCGAAGCCCAGGTGAAGCAGGCAGTGCAGGCAACCTTGCTGGGTGCGGGGATGGGCGAGCTAGGAGCGGAAGGGGGGACAAGCGGGATAGGCCCAAACGCTGCAAGAGAAGCGAGCAGGGGAAGGGAGGAAGCGAGGGAAGGGGGGAAAGAGAGTGGCATGGGGGAGTTAGTGCGGCGGCTTGTGTGCGTGTTGGAAGGACTTGTTGGGGTGCAGGAGGGGGATGAAGCCGCTGCAGCAGGCAAGGCGAGTGGGGCGGATGCGAGGGAGGCGGAAGCAGTTGGCAATGAAGGGGAGGAGGAGGGGCATTGGCAGCATGCAGGGCAGGAAGGGAAGGAAGGAGGGCAGGAGGACCAGGAGGGGGAGACAGCAGAGCAAGAGGACTTGCAGCAGGGAAAGGCAAGAGGCACGCTCCCAACAGCAGAGGACGAGGCGAAGGCTGTAGCTGCTCTGGAAGCACTTCTGCTGCTCGACCCCTCCGCTTCCCACCCCAGCTTCCGCTCCTTCCTCTCTCTCACCCACACTCACGGCCACAAACAAAATCACAGTCAGAATCACGGTCGCGATCACACTCGCTCCTTTTCTCCCTCTCCCCGCCTCCTGCTCCTCCCCCGCGTGCTCCATGCTGCCTATGCCTCCCTCTCTGAATCGCGCACGCCTGATGCTGCCGTTTTCAGTCTGGCTGCCTTCCTCTGCCGGCAGAGGGCGCTCTGCAACTTACCCGCAGTACTACAAGGGCATGGTTCGAAGTTACCTGTTGGAGGGGATGTTAGGGGGGCAGAAGGTGGGGATGAGGTGTGGAGTGTGTGGGCTGTGCGGGAGTCGGTGCAAGCAGCTCTTGGGTTCATTGCAAGAGCTTTAGGGAGAGGTGGAAGTGGTGATCAAATCCGCGAGCTCGCTACAGTGCGATCTCAGCCGTCCGTTTTCGTTTTGACATCCATGGAAGCAGCGGGGCTCGCTCAGATCGCTGCAGCTGAACTGGCAGCTTCTGATTGGCTGACTGAGCATGCCGTTTGTGAAAAGGAGGCGCCAAAGCAGCAAGCAGAGGGAAGCAGGGGAGATGGAGGAGGAATGTGGGGAGTGTGGAGAGGTGCAGGCTTTAGAGAGGGGGAAGCGGAAGGGCAGGAGGAGAGGGAGCAGGAGGAGGAGAGGAGGCGAGCAGATGAAAGGGAGGTGGTGCTGGTGCAGGTTTTGACGAGAGCAGGTGGCTTCCTGGAAGCTGCTGATGATGCTGGTGCTGGTGCTGGTGATGCCAGTGGTTGGGATGCTGATGGCAGTGGCAGTAGCAACCGTGCACGCCAGGCAATTGTGAATGAGCTGTGAGTGCTACTTCCTTCCTCCATAGATCTGTCGGCCCCAGAAAAGGAATCCATGGCTGATTTTTTCCTCTTGAATACGACCAGTCATGTTAACCCCCTTTTCTTTTCTTTTTTTCTTTCTTCCTTGAGTTGAGTGATTCTCCTTTATTGCTCCTCCCTCTCACAATTTCTCAGGTGTCGACTCACTCAGCAGCAGCACAACCACCGGCAGCACAAACAAGACCAGCGTTTCATGGCAGAAGCTGCATGGAAGCTTCTCGCAGGCCTCTACTGCACAGCGCCAGACGCACTTTCCAGGCACCTTCCTGAGCCGCGGGCCGGTTGGAAGGGACGTGTGGCCTCCCGTGCTGTCCCTGAAAGATACGCCCGGGCATCTGAAACTCTATCCTCATTGGCCCGCACTCTCCAGCAGCTCGTTCAGTCCTGCCTGCCCGGACCTTCCTCCGGGCAGAAAAACGAATTGGGTGCCGATTTTTCGACAGGGGTGGGAGGGGAGGCAGTGGGTGGAGAGAAGGGGGAAGAGGGGGAGAGGGAGAGTGGAAGGAAGAGGAAGTTGGAGGAGGAAGAGGAGGCGGAGAGGGAGAAAGAGAAGGAGAGGGAGAGGGAGAGGAAGACTGCAAGCACGTTGTTGCATCTGCGTGGCATGGCAGTGGCTCATCCGATGCTTCTCGTTCCCTTGCTGCCCATGCTGGCCGCACAGCTGCAGGTGAGACCTTGTAAAGGTGAGAGGGAGAGGGAGAGGGAGAGGGAGAGGGAGAGGGAGATGGAGAGGAAGACAGCGAGTACAGTGTTGTATCTGCGTGGCATGGCGGTGGCTCATCCGATGCTTCTCCTTCGCTTGCTACCCATGCTAGCAGCACAGCTGCAGGTGAGTGCTGCTCATTTTTTTAGTAGTGTCAGAACAATTGTTTATCAACCAATGCTTCTCATTTCCTTATCAACCGCGGATTGTCTGTGCGTCCCGGTCTTTGGAACATCAACAGCAATACTCTCTCGCCTCTTCCCTCCCCCACTTCCCCTTTCTCTTCCCCACACTCCAGGACCTCATTCCTCTGGTGACCTGTTCGTCTCAGTCGCTCAAGTCAGCAGCAGTCAACGCCTTCTCATCCGCCCTCGTGCTGCTCTCCGCCCTCCAACCCTCACTGCTCGCTCTCTACAACCGTCCCTCCCCCTCCACCAGCACCACCACTGCCACCACCACTGCCACCGCCGGCGCCACCAGCAGCAGCAGCAGCGATGTATTGGCAGTGTGTGTGCAGCCATACTTGGACCTGCTGTTGACGCTGAGACTAAGAGACAAGCCCACTGTGGTGAGACTCGTGGCGCAGCTCTCTGACTTTCTCCTCCGCTGCTGCTCCCACTCTGCTGCTGCTGACATGCATGCGCACGCACACGTGGGTATGCATGCGCACATACACATGGGCTCACATGGTGCCATGCATGCACAAGCGCACATGGCTTCACATGGTCCCATGCACACAGACACACATCCCCCTCAGCAAGCAGGCTCCCATCTCAGGAGCCTAGAGCTAGTGCGGGCGCACAGGGGCGGGGCGTTGGCGCACGCAGCAAAGCACTTTGGCAAGGTGAAGAAGCTGAAGCTGCTGGTGGCAGCTCTGGATGCTGGAGACAAACCCACTGGGGAAGGAGAGGGTGAAGGAGAGGGTGAAGGAAGGGAAGGGGACCCGTCGCTGGGGAAATGGTTGGGGTTGAGTGCAAGGCTGGTCTGTGTGCTTCAAGGCTCAGCAAGTGGCGCTTCAGTAGAGGAGGAGCGGTGGTTGTCAGGAGATGGTGCTGGTACCAGTTTTGCCGAGGGTGAATGGTGGTCGGGAGTCCATGCCACTGCTGCTGCTGGTGCTATTGGTGCTGGTACAGGAGCAGCAGTAGGGCGCGGGAACGTGGAAGCAGTGATGGGAGTGCTGCAGGAGATAGAGACACTAGCAGCACAGCAACCAGCCAGACTAGCCCTTCTCCAGGAACCCCTCTGTCTTGCCCTTCTCTGCTGCCCGTTCCCCCACTCTCCCTCTCTTCCCCCCTCCCTCGCTGCTGCCACTGGTGCTGCGGGTGTTGCACCCGCTGGGGTAACCGGGTTACCAGCAGCTGCTGCGGCTGGTGGTGGTGGGGTGGAAGGGAGGGTGGATGGGGGAGTGGTGGTGGATATGGTGCTGAGGCTTCTAGAGCGAATGCTGCTGCATGCTTACAGGTGAGAGACAGGGTGCTGCCTGGTGTGGTAACCTGGTTACCAGCAGTGGACGGGAAGGCGGATGGGGGGATGGTGGTGGATATGGTGCTAAGGCTGCTGGAGCGAATGCTGCTGCATGCTTACAGGTGAGAGACAGGGTGCTTGCTCTCTGCTCTCCACTCTCTGTCCTCTGCTCTCGTGTCTACAGGTGAGAGACAGGGTGTTACCACTCCTGAATCTGCAGTTCCGAGTGTGCACAAGTAGCACTTGCATCACGCTCGTTTTCACAAGGCAGGCTGTCCCCGTCATGACCATTCCTCTCGTCGCCTGTACAGCCTGTCCGAAGCTTCCCGCGCCCGGCTTCCCGTGCAACTTCAATGCTCCTAACCCTCCCTTATTTCCCGTCTCTTCTCTCCATCCCACTCGTCAACTCTCCTCCCCTCACCTCCCGAATTCCCTCCTGCTCACCTCCTCTCATCCCCTCCCATGCAGTGCCTGTAACCTCTCCCTCGTCGCCTCCTCCCTCCTGCGCCTCCTCCACTCTCTCTCCCTCCATCCCCAACCCTCCCTCCTGCCGCTGCTCTCCTCCTACATACCTCGCCTGCTCTGCCTCCTCCCAGGTATGAGAAGAAAAAAAGAAACGAGCAAACAAACAAGCTAGCTCGCTCGTACCCATCATATGCACCCTCGAATCCTTTCATCCTCGCATCCGCCCCCACCCACCTGTACCATCCAATATAAATCTCCTTGCAACCTCAATTCTTGCATGCACCCATTCTTCCCCTCACTCCCCCACTCCCAAACCCCAACCACCCCTCCGCCCTCTCACTATCCCCCAGCAGATCACAGGCAGCAGCTGCTGGATGCTCTCATGCACCTGCCGCCCCACTATACGCTCCCACCACCTCCACCCGTCGGCATGGGCTTTGCCATGGGCTTCAGCAGCACCCCTCCCCACTCCCTCACCCCCCTCCCTCACCCCCTTCTCCCCCCACCTTTTCACCTCAATGTTCCCAAGCAGATCACAGGCAGCAGCTGCTAGACGCACTCATGCACCTGCCGCCACACTATTCGTTCCCACCACCTCCACCCGTCGGCATGGGCTTTGCCATGGGCTTCAGCAGCACCCCTCCCCACTCCCACGAGACGCCACCCGAGCCTGGGAGGCCCGGCACCAGCAGCAGCACCCCCCTCCGTGATTCCGATGACCCGCTGTTATGTACAGTGCGCTCTGTAGTGGCCGTGGAGTTGTGATACTACTGAGGAGCTGAGATGCAACTAAAGGTGTATGTGGGTGCTGCAGTGCTCTACATACACCACACGATGCTTCATAGCGGCCACATGGAGTTGTAAAGATTTGGGAGTACATTACGGTACGGTACGGTACAGTACTCTTGAGATTTTAGAATCCGTGTGAGAAGCTGCGGAATTTCGACCTGGCATAGCCAGATGATCATCATGGTAGAAGCATGTAAGCTGTCTAGCGCCCCTGAACATTTAATTTGATTCTACGATAACGTGCTATGGAAGGGGAATGTACAAATTCTCAAAGGACTGCAATAGTAGATGCATCGCCCTAATTCAATATACGATGCCTGTGGATTGGACATGAAAGATACAGTGGGTGGTGCAGTGAGAGCATATTCAACAGCAAGGAGGTGTCCACCCTGCAGAAACGCTGTTGCTGCTCATGACTGAGATCCCTCCTGCTGCCTCAACGTTTCAGTCCATCTGGGCACACCTGCTGCCTCTTGTACATGCGTGTAGTACCTCTTGTACATGCGGGAGATCAGAAAGACGGGTGTGAGCCCGTGCTGCACACCCAAAGAATACCTGGCCTGTCTCCTAGCGACCCGGACTAAGAAAAGACAGTGACCACCTAGCGTGCTTATGGTTCTCCTCCGATTCACCTCGAGCACCCTTCAAATTTGAAGAACATGGATGGTAGCTGAGTACCATGGCACACATGGATGGTAGCTGAGTACCATGGCACACATGGATGGTAGCTGAGTGAGTACCATGGCACACATAACACATGCTCGCAACCTCCGTGATGCAGCATGCATGACTTTACTCCATTCTGCAGAATGGTGCTACCGCGTGTAGTACCTCTTGTACATGCGTGTAGTACCTCTTGTACATGCGTGTAGTACCTCTTGTACATGCGTGTAGTACCTCTTGTACATGCGTGTAGTACCTCTTGTACATGCGTGTAGTACCTCTTGTACATGCGTGTACTACCTCTTGTACATGCGTGTTGTACCTCTTGTACATGCGTGTAGTACCTCTTGTACATGCGTGTAGTACCTCTTGTCTGAAGCACGCGTCCAGCTCCACCTTACTGCCGTTGCACACGTTCCAGAACTTTGGCAATGGGATGCTGACATGTAATTGAATAGGGTTGTAACGTGTGCATTACCTCTTGCCTGAAGCACGCGTCGAGCTCCACTTTAATGCCGCTGCACACGTTCCAGAACTTGGCAATGGGGTGCTCCTCGTGGCATCGCTTCAGCTTCTCGATCAGCTGCACGAGGGAATGATGGAACCGGCGGATTTGATGTAGGTTCATGACCAGGCGAACGGGCAAAGATGAATGCTCTGAGTGTGCCTAATTGGATGTAGGTTTATGAATCAATCACTAGGGCAGTCATGGGATAGTTCAAGCTCAATACCCTGGCAAAAAAAACACCCCAAAGCTGAAACTTCCAGCCATACGATGCTACTCATGTTTACGACAGACCTTCTCTCACCTCTGCGCATTTCGGGTGCTTCTCAACGGTCAATAGAGGGTGCATGTAGCCAGGATGCCTCAACCGCGCAGTAAAAAAGAGTCACCGTGATGAATCTGAACCTCACAACAGCTTCTTAATCGTCAGTCCGTAGCGAGAGTACGCATAGGCCGACCAATATGGATGCGAGAGGTTACAGGCTACCTTTTTGTATGTTACAGAAAGGGGGAACACGTTTCTCCGCTGGGGCCTTGGCGGTCAGCAAGGCTGCTGTGAACCTACGATGTTGATGTGTGAGACGCGGACTTCGCAATAGATAACCACCGCAGCTAGGAAGCAGGTCGCAAATAGAAGGATTATGTACTCAAGCACCTGGCTAATATTCCGTAGAAGATCGTCTGCGTCAGAAGAACCGCGTGTTCAGAGAATAACTACCTGATTACAAGCGTAAATCACGAATCTCTGGCCCTGACCAGCAAGAAGCTTCAAGCGAAACCAGCGAGCAAACCACGTCAGAAAATCCCTCAATCACCCACATTCTGAACATAAACTTGCTATACGTTTGGAATACAGCGATACCTATACACTTTGCCGTTCATAATCTTATCTGAAATATATTTTCCAGAGGGCGTGTGCGTTTGGCGAATACAGCTCTATCGCAGAAACACGTCTGTCACAGACGCGGTTTCTCTGGTCGCGCGGGAGCGGCTGGGGCAACTGCCACTGGGATTGCTTCATCGAGATATCCAGTCTTTGCGAAGTCTTCGCGAACACTTTGGAAGCTCGTCACCCTTTTCGCCTAGAGAAACCGCTCTCGCACAACTGCATTATCGCAACAACCTCAAGCACTTACAGTATTCAAAGATACTGCTACACCTTGTGCGGCCATAACTGAAGCCTGTTTGTAGCACTGTAGATCGCCTCAGGAACTCCGTCAACTCGAAACAACCATGGATGGTCGTCCTCCCTCGAGAATAGAGGATATTTCACGACTTCCAACGTGCACACAGCCTCTGATGCTGACCGGTTTTAGAAGTTGTCTGTTCCTAGACGTGTTCTAGACCTTTCTTAGGTCCCTTGACGCTGGGATTCTCCGTAGAGCTGGCTTTCCCTGATCTACCCTGACTTATCGGCACAGCCGAACTGTTTGGTATAGTCTAGAAGAGATAGCGACGCATTGCACGCCAACACTTTTCATGGCCATCGTCGTATAGGTAGCACTGTTTCGTCATCTTAGGTTTGCGTCGTTTGTGTAGCATTAGCAGAGACTCCTCGTTATGGCCATGCTAAGCAGCTGGCAGGCCGACCCTCTCTTCCCGGCAGCGGAGGAGGTGCAGGACTCAGCAGACAGGTACGCTGATCGAGCCCTGTTGCACGCCTTGCTTGCCTTTTCTCATAGGCGTAGACATAGAGTCTCCGTCGCTATGTTCGTGGTGTATTATCTCGGGTCTGGTTTCTGTCCCTCTATGTTTTTCTTCGCAAGTAGTTTATCGGCCTTCTTTTCAGCATTTTTTTAGACGTTCAGCCATACTTACTCCTAGGCGAGAACATTTCTCTCTCCTCTTTCTGCCGCGCTGCGTAAGCAGGCTGCGATCCAGTTTCCACCAATGGCAGCAGCTCGCGACGGCTGATACCACCGGGTCAGGAGGCGGCGGGTCAGCGAGGGTGGACGAGGAGGGCGTGAGGCTCGTGCTCCTGTCTGCGTGCGATACCTTGAAATGGCAGGTATGGATTGGCCATGCGGCTCGTGCTCTTTTGCGATCGGTGCAATTCCTTCCCAGCTAAGAGCGACGGATATTAAACCGGCGAACCTCCATCCCTCCGCTTCACCTTTTTTCGCCCAAAAAATAGCATCGTTTTCCCCTCTGCTCCTCACCCTTGACCTCGTTCCTACTCACGCTACTCCCTTCTTCCCCTCCCCCTCCTCCCCACCCCCTTCCCCCCTCGAGCAGCTTCAAGAGTTTGAGCGCGCTGTGCTCCGCGATGCGGCTTCCTCCGCCGCGTCTCTCCGCCGCCCGGAGCGTGCGAGCGGGGGGCGACCGCAGGAGGCGCAAGCGCGGAGGCAGCAGTTCATCTCCGCCATCCGCGCGCAGCTCGCGCAGGTCGATACCGCCGTCCGCCGATCTTCCCCTCGGGGGAAGGCCACTCGGCCCACAGGTCCCCCTTATTCTCCCGGAAACGGCCCTTCTGCTGCGGATTCGTCGCGACCGTCACTGCTGCTGTCCTCTCTGTCGTCCAAGTTTTTTGGCTCTGTGTCACGGGCCGTTGGTACTAGCACCCGTTACAACAGCAGCAACAGCAACAGCAGCAGCTACGTCGGTAGAAGTGGTACCAGCAGCAGCAGCAGCAACAACACCAGCAGTAACAGCACGGACCAGATTACGTCGGATCACTTGGTCAGTTTCCTCTCCGCCCCGTCTGCCCCTCCGCCCTCTGTCATTTCCCCGCAAGAGCTGCATCTGCGCCCGCTCACTGTAAGGAAACCGGATGTGCCCGTAACGAGCAGCTGGCGAGGGGCGGGTGATTGTAGGGAGCGTGAGTCTGTAGGGGGACTGCTACCGACCGCAGCACCAGACCAGGGAGGGAATAAAGCGGGGCACAGTGGGTCAGCGTGGGCCTCTGATGAAAACACCATAAGCAGGGAAGGGAGGTCGCGTTGGCAACAGCAGCAGGAACAGGCGCAAGAGCAGGAGCAGAATTGTACATGGCGGGAAACAGCAGTGGGCGCGCATTCTGTTAGCGGAACCAGAGCGGGTGGGAGTGAGAGTCGGGGTGGGTCAAGGCCACCAGTGACTGCTGGAGGGGGGTTTGGTGCAGCTTCTGCTTCTGCGGCTGCTGCTGCTGTTGCTGTACCCTCCCATTTACTGCAGTGGTTGAATGCGGGTAGCAACACCCCACCGTCCGCTGCCTCAGTCGCAGGCAGATGGATGCAAGGCAGTAGAGTGGGTGGGGAGGGTCAAGAGGAGGAAGAGGACGAGGAGGGGGGCGTAGCTTGTGTGGGGAAAAGGTGTGTTGACTACTTGTCTGAGAGTGAGGGGGAGCGGGACGACGTGGGAGCGGCAGGAGAGAGAGAGAGGGCTTCGTTACAATTGAGGGCAGACCATCAGGCTGTGGCTGCAGTGCGAGTGTGTGTGGCTAGGGATGCTGCAGCAGGAACTGGTGTGGGATGGCGGAAAGGAGGCGCCTCGTTTTCGTCCCTTCCCGCCGCTGCCTTGGGGGCAGCAGCAGCAGGAGCAGTGGCAGCAGCTGATTACCCATCTTTGACCCATCCGCCACCTATGCAGCCTCCAGCGTTAAACTTTACCCCACTATCAGACCGTATATCCAACCCCCTCGCATGTGACGCGCCGCCACAGCAACACACTCCGCATCAGCAGCTCCTCTCCCCTACCGCGCACCATCCTCTATTGCCTCCCCCGGCCGCGTTACCTCGGTCCCCCCCTCGCGGGGCCGTTCAATGGGTCGCATTTCTGCTGCAGCAGTTCCAGCAAGGGGTGGAGCGGGGCAGGGAGCAGAACCAGGAGCAGGGGCGAGGGGAGAAGCATGTGTGCTGCCAGGCCTGTGGGAGGCACCACTGCGGCAGTGCTGGTGGGGTGGGGGGCTGTAGGGGCAAGTGCGCTGAGAGTGACAGTGATGGCGGGGGAGTGGCAGGAGCAGGGGAAAGGAGAGTAGGAGGAGGAGGGGGAAGGGGAGGAGTGGTGGCAGCAGGTCCGGAGTTGAAGCTAGGGAGCTTGTCATGTCTGACTGTGGCGGACCTTGAGCTGGTGAGTGTGGATGATTGTGAGGTGTCTTGGAGGCATATCCTGACCACACTGCCTCTCATTGAATCTCCTGTGCACAATTTTCTGTTCTGTGCACCATCTTCCTTCATTTTGTTCCGGCTTGTTGGTCTCTGGCGCTCACTCTGTAGCTCTGGTCTCCTCTCCTCTCTGCCTATCCACGCTGTCCGTCCCCTCCGTCGCTACTGTTCCCTTACCTCAGGGCCTTGCTCATTTCAATGCCTGCAATACCACCACCGCCAACAACAGCAACAGCAGTAACAGCACCAGTCGCTTCCGTCGCTTCCACTATTTCTGGCCCGTAGCCTCCTCGCCAGCCCCTCCTCCCATGACCGAGGAAGAGGACGAAGAAGCCCACCGTCGTGTGGTCGGCTGGCAGCTATCAGTCAAGCGACGGCGTCCGTTACTGGGCGGCAGCAGCAGCGCAAGCTGCAGCTCTGGTGTTACTGGCAGCAGTATTGCCAGCAGTGCTGGCGGTGGCACTTGCAGCAGCAACGGTAATTCTGGGGGATCGTTGGGCAGTGGTGCTGGTGATGTGGGCTTGACAGCGCTACAGGTGGTGGCTGTGGTTGTGTGTACCTCGGTGGTGGTGTGTGTGCTGCTGCTGCTGCTGAAGCTTCACAGCTCATATGAAGGGGTGAATTCCAGTGGCACTGGCACTGGCATGTCAAGCGAGTGAACGTAGTGGTAAGAGTAGAGTGATGAGCATCTAGATTTTGATCCTAGCACAGTTTTCCACATTCTGCACGTCATATGCTTCATTCATTCCCGTTCATTCAGTTTTGTTCTCAGCGGTAGGGCTAGCATGATTGCAGAAATAATCCGAGAGCGTAAGCTTGGTCTGGTCCTCCATATAATAAATGAAATTGTTTTCCTTAGCTGTGTTGTTTCCGATGCTACTGATTTCTTTGTTTGACGGCGACCGCAACAGCGAGTCGTCACAAACCCGTCAAATACCGGTATCTCGCCACTGTCACCCGAATCAGGGTAGCGAATCCCGTTCCAATTGGCAGCGCAGACTGTCGCCTGCCAGGGCCCCAATGACGTGCCACGGACATGACCTGACGTCTTCTGGGTCACAGCTGTCACATCTCACAGTGTATCCTGTCTTCCTTTCGTAAACCAGCTGCTATCAGACGCCGAGGAACTCACTAACGCGGTTAATTCAGCCTGAACCAAGATTGTTGAAGGAACCATGTGAAATGTGTATCACCCTCCGCTCTCGGTGCCACAGTCTACCTCGGTCTCAGTACCGTGTTCTTCTCATTACCGTAGTCTCTGTACCGTCGTCTTCTCGATACCTGTAGACAGCTGGTTCGACCGAAGCATGGTGCGCTTCTTCCTCCCGCCTCTGGATCACGAAGACGGCGACAGCGACGACGACGCCGCCGCGGTGATGAATGACGGAACGGCGGAAACTGACAGGTTTCGAAAAGACGTTAACGTTAGCGTTAACGGTAGCGTTAACGGTAGCGTTAACGACGGCAATGGCCGCGAAGGCGCAGGCAACTCTCACGCTGGTCGACCAGGCCACAATTTTGATAGCGTCAGTCACACGCAACCAGTCCCTTCCACGTCAGACTCTTATCCCGTTGAGACAGCACGTTTCACTGACGACGTATTGCGTGGCAGTGCATCTCAGCCGTTCGTTCGAGAAACTTCTGCTGCAAGGGGGGAAGAGATGCCTGCAGCGGGGGAAGAGAGCGCTGTTGGGGCGATTTGGGGAGAGGCAGCTGCGGGAGAGATAGATAGGGGCGTTGGCGGGGAGGGTTGGGTACGGGAGGGGGAAGTGATGGCGGAGAGACGAGCGGCAGGTGTGGGTGAGGAGGTTGGAGAGGAGAGGAGGGTCAGAGGCGAGGAGGGGACGGCAGGAGGCGAGGAGGGGAGGGAAGGAGGCGAGGAGGGGAGGGAAGGAGCGGCGGATGCGAGGGCATCCGGTGACTCGTATGCAGCACGGTGGCTCTCGAGCAGAGCAGAGCAGTGCTCTCAAGCTGGTGGCTGTGCTCGAGCTGATGACGTCACTCGAGATGGCAACCATTCCCTACCAGAGGGAACGGCAAGGGATTCAGAGGAAGCAAAGCCCGCAGAACCGTCCGTACGTGTGACAGGAGCAGAAGAAGCAGCAGAAGCAGCAGCAGAAGAAGCAGCAGAAGAAGCAGGAGCGTTGGGTCCCAGGCACAGATTCACGGCAAGGCCCTCCGAATCTGGCCTGCGAGCTAGAGGGTTTCAGGGGTGGAAGAGACGGACCCGAAGCTTTGGCTTGGTGCGGTGTGGCAAGGCGGTGGGGAGGACACAAGAGAGGATTTTAACGGACGGGATAGTAACGGGGATGATCAGCCAAGCCAAGCCAGCAGCAGCGGATGGCGATAGGCATAGGAAAGGGGCGGATGCAGTGGGCGGGGGGAAGCGGAACGGCGGATGGGGTGTTGGCAAGGCCGGTGACTGCACTACTGACGCCTCTGGGAGTGCTGGTGAGGGCAATTTGCCTTGCTGCTCAAGTCAGAAGGAGCGTGCAGATTGTGATGACAGTTGTCCGGGGAATAAGACATTGCAGGGAAGTGACGCGTGCCACCAAGATGACACCAGGTGTTTCAAAGACGACACGTGCCTCACAAGAGATGACAGCGGATGCAAACTAGACGACACGTGGTCCGGCAGGAGGCAGAGCTGTGGGAGGCTTGGTGCTGACGTGGCGGTGGGTGAGTCAGCAGCGGATCAGCTGTGGGCGGCAGTGGAGGAGCTTCTGGAGTGCCCAGTCTGCTGCATGGAGCTTTCTGCTCCCATCTACCAGGTAACGTGCCATGTGCTACAATATAGCTCCTGTGACAACGCGTCATGTACCGTAATGGAGCCTGGATATTTTTTAGATGTCTCATGTGTTGTGTTATGTGCCGTAATGTAGCCTGTATGATTTCTGGTGCCACAGCGTCTGGTGCTGACGATCTGCAACAGTCAGAGCAGAATACTCAACTCCAGCGTCTGGTGCTGTCTGTCTGCGACAGTTGGCGCGATTCGCCTCAACTCCAACGTCTACTCCCTTTTAGCGCCATATGGCCAATCTTGGTCCTTTACCTACTCGCCTGCCCCGTTTTCAACCCACCTTCAGCCTTCTCTTCTCCACCCCCTGTCCTCAAGCCGCCTCTCCGTTCCTCTCTGCAACTCATTTTCCCTATGTCCTCTTTTCTCCACCCCCGCACATCACAGTGTCACAGGGGCCATGTGATCTGCTCCGCATGCATCAGCCACCTGGCGCATCATTCCTGTGCGCCTTCCGAACCAGCAAATAGTGCTGCTAGCATTCGTCTTCACGCCAACTCCACACGTGCTGCTGTTGCTGCTGCTGCACCTTCTGCTCCTTCCACTGTTGCTGCTGCTGGGTCTGCTAATGGGGTTGCTGCTCGTGGCAGCGCCATGCCATCACATGCAGCAGTGTGCTGCCCCATGTGCAGAGACCCCATGGCCGTCCCACTCATGGCATCAGAGTGTTGTGCAGGGAGTACAGAGGGGAAGGCTCCAGCAGACTCGGTGGCTGGGACAGCAGCAGGCTGGGTCACAGGCACAGCAGCAGGGGCACCAATGGCTGCTGCGTCATTAGGAGGGGCTGTGTCGCTGATACATGCGACAAGCTCTCCTCTGTTTTCTCCAGGACGAGTTGGAATTGAAGGCAGTAATTCCCGTGGCAGTTTTGTGAGCCTGAGGGGACGGGATCTCGGTGTAGGTAGGTCATGGAGGGATGGACGCAGTACCAGCAGGTTTGGGAGAACGGGTGGGTCAGCTGCAGGAGCTAATGCTCAAGCTGAGTCATCATGCCTTATCAGGAATCTTGCTCTTGAGCAACTCGCTTCTACAGTGGCAGCCTTGCGTACTGCACCTGCTGGCCTGGCTTCACATGTATTGTTTGAGTAAGGCTTGTTTTGTACAGAGAATGCTTGCCTTAAAGCCCAAGACCTGAATTGCTCAACGCAAGTCAACGCGGGGCAAAACTGTGGGCTGCGGGAGGCAAACTGTGCACAGTTTGCCTTCGTTTTTTGTAATTCGGGTCTTGGGCTTTAAGAGTGTAAGGCATAGTACAGCATGGTCAAGCTCCTGAGTGGTATCTACGCATGTGTGAGCACCTTTCATTTCAAAATCGACTGATAAGAACATGGAATGTGCTTGTCTCCCAAATAGTGAAACCGAGTTGTCAACATGTACAGTATCTAAGTGAAGGGATTGGCACACATTGACAAGGATCTTGCCATTATAATGTGTTGGTGATGGTAAGCTATAGGGGCAATCATGTATCAACAAGTTTGTTTTTCTGGGTTTGAGGCACATGGGTAGTTAATATGCTGTGCTACCTGCTATCAAGATGATTAGTTGTGTTATTATTAATGGACAGAATAGACGGTATACATGTCAGACAATTGACATAATACTAGGACGAACCAACATCCAACCTGTGACAGTTATATCCGGTTAGGATAATGCAAGCGTCGAAATCGAGGTGGGCACCTTGACAGGAATATTTGTGCCGCAAGAAGGGGAGCGCACGCATGCTGTTCGGCAATTTCATACGTGGACACTGCGCGGCAATCTTGTCGCCAATAGAAAGCCAGAGGTAGACGTGTCTGCGTCCAGCTCAGACGTGGAATCCCAAGGTATCTGGGCCAGCCACGAACCTTCTGAGCCGCATGAAGGAGAAATGTGTCTGCCCCACAATCAGGTGTGCTTCCCCACAGTCCTTACGCAGAGCAGTTGTAGGCTGACGCTTGTTCAGGTCCAGACCAGTTGAAAGCAGAAAGGGATTTCATATATTGTTTGCGTGTTCGTTTAGGGGCTGGTTCTTCCAAGCTTGCCGTCGAAGTAGACACGCTTCTTGTGCAGAAGCTGCTGACCATGGAGGGCGCTGTTGCTGTCGTGACGGAGGTCTCTAAGCATGCTGTGGGATCCCTTCCTGATACGTTTTTGAATGTCTTTATTCCAGCAACCGCAGTTATTGGCATTCTCTTCGCTATTTTCCAATGGTTCATGGTCTCTCGCATTCGTGTCGGCGGTGCTCCGGACGGCCAGTACGGACTTCTGGAAGATGGGACAGCAGACACTGTACTCCAGCAGGTTTCTGAGATCCAGTCCGCCATTTCCATGGGTATGTGATTAGAAATAACAAGTGGCATGCATCCTTAACCGCAAATTTTGTTATCTTCAACCTGAAATCTGACCGTCTGATATTTGACTCTCGGCAGGTGCTGAGTCGTTCCTGACAACGGAGTACAAGTACCTGGCCGTCTTCATGAGCGGCTTTTCCGTTATCATCTTTCTCTTTCTTGGATCTGTCGACAACTTCGATCAGAAGGGTATCGCCAACGCTGGCTTCAGCACCTTGGCCTTCATCCTCGGAGCTCTTACATCGACGGGTTCTGGCTACCTCGGCATGAAGATTGCTACTTGTAAGTACTTGTCAGTGCGTATTAACTAGCGGCTATCCTGGCAACGATTATTTTTACTGGATATATGTACTTGTTCGCTGCAGATGCTAACGCGAGGACCACCTTGGAAGCCAGGAAGGGAATTCCTGCAGCATTCGTGGTTGCGTTCCGCGCTGGATCGGTCATGGGTTTCCTCCTGTCGGCGAACGGACTGCTGGTGTTGTTCCTGACCATCCTCGCCTACAGGAAGTACTACGGCGATGACTGGGCCGGCCTGTACGAGTCCATCACAGGTTACGGTCTTGGTGGTTCATCTGTGGCCCTGTTTGGTCGTGTTGGTGGTGGTATTTACACCAAGGCTGCTGATGTCGGTGCGGATCTCGTGGGCAAGGTTGAGAGGAACATTCCCGAGGACGATCCCAGGAACCCTGCTGTAAGTACTGCTATCAAGTGGCTTTCTAGCATTTAATCTGAAAGCTTGTGAACAATACTGATGCATTTTTCATCTGTACAGGTTATTGCTGACAACGTGGGAGACAATGTGGGTGACATTGCTGGCATGGGTTCTGACCTGTTCGGCTCCTTTGCCGAGTCGACCTGCGCAGCGCTTGTAATCTCGGCCCTTTCTCAGCCTGGAAAGGACCATGATTTCTCCGCCATGTGCTTCCCTCTTCTGGTCAGCGGTGCTGGTATTCTTGTGTGTCTGATCACCACCATCATTGCAACGGATATTCAGCAAGTGAAGGAGAAGGCTGAGATTGAGCCGGCTTTGAAGAAGCAGCTGGTGATCTCCACTGTGCTGATGACTCCTGTGATCTTCCTTGTCGCGTTCTACGCTCTTCCGCCTACCTTCAATATCACTGTTGTCGGCCAGGCCGACAAGGTTGTTCAGAACTGGTGAGTCCGACTCCGAAATGTGTTTGCGCTAGCACTGGTGAATGTTATCGCAGGCATTGCGCTAAACATTTCACCTTATCTTGCAGGTACGCATTCGCGTGCGTCGCATCTGGACTTTGGGCTGGTCTCCTCATCGGTTTTGTCACCGAGTACTTCACGAGCAATGCCTATGTGTAAGTCGATGGTCATGTGATTGTTCCCCTTTTCGCACCCATTCAACCCCTCGGAAGAATAAGGCTGCATCAAGCGATTACATGGGAACAAGGAGAACGAATGACTGATTCAGAAGTTTGTCTGACCTTCAGGCCTGTTCAAGACGTTGCTGACTCTTGCCGCACTGGTGCGGCCACTAACATCATCTTTGGCCTTGCCCTTGGCTACAAGTCGGTTATCATTCCGGTGTTCGCTATTGCGGCTGCGATCTACGTGAGCTTCCAGTTCGCTGGCATGTACGGTATTGCCCTGGCTGCTCTTGGAATGCTGAGCACTCTCGCAACTGGTCTGGCGATTGATGCGTATGGGCCAATCAGTGACAATGCTGGTGGCATTGCTGAGATGGCGGGTATGGGTGAGGAGATCCGTGAGCGCACTGATGCTCTTGATGCTGCTGGAAACACCACTGCGGCTATTGGCAAGGTAAGTTCGGATTTTTGTTTTGTTTTTTATTTTGTTTTTTTCTTTAATTATTGTTTGCTGTGTCTTGGCATTTGTTTGTCAAATCTGAAGTTGAGCTTTCTGTAATTGCTTGCAGGGCTTCGCCATTGGTTCTGCTGCACTTGTGTCCCTTGCTCTGTTTGGAGCTTATGTGAGCCGGGCCAAGGTCAAGGTTGTCAATGTGACTGAGCCCCAGGTATGCTTTGTTGAACCAGTTTTTCTTACTATGAAACACTTTAGAGCAAGTTTGTGGAGACTGAATTTAGCATGCTTGTCTGTTTGATGCAGGCCTTTGTCGGGCTCCTTGTTGGTGCTATGCTGCCCTACTGGTTCTCTGCCATGACCATGAAGAGTGTGGGCAAGGCTGCTCTTGCAATGGTGGAGGAGGTTCGTCGCCAGTTCAACACCATGCCTGGCTTGATGGAGGGAACCACGAAGCCAGACTACAAGAAGTGTGTGGAGATTTCAACGGCTGCCTCTCTGCGTGAGATGATTCCTCCTGGCGCGCTTGTGATGCTGAGCCCTGTGATTGCGGGAACCCTGTTTGGAACCACCACTCTGGCTGGCATGCTGGCGGGTGCGCTGGTGTCTGGCGTCCAGATTGCCATTTCTGCGTCCAACACTGGTGGTGCATGGGACAATGCCAAGAAGTACATCGAGGCTGGCAACTCTGCCCATGCCAAGAGCCTTGGTCCCAAGGGTTCTGATCCCCACAAGGCTGCGGTCATTGGCGACACTGTTGGTGATCCCCTGAAGGATACATCAGGCCCGTCGCTGAACATTCTGATCAAGCTGATGGCTGTGGAGTCCCTGGTGTTTGCTCCCTTCTTTGCCACTCACGGTGGCATCATCTGGGGTGGCAAATAGATGTTGAAGCATGTGGGAGGGATTAGGATGTGTGTGTGATGCCTAAGGATCATCAGTAATGACCTTGTGAGTGGTGATTAAATTTCAGAGTTTTGAAGAAAGGTTTTACCAAAGAGTGCAGTTGCATTAAGGAATGTGATACACGTATCTACATACAGTACTAGAAGTTCCTGCTTGGCAAGTTAAAATCAAATCCCACCTAGGGTTCTCTTGGATGGGGGACTAATGGCCTGCTTTTGCACCTCCTGGGATAGGAAACCTAAGATCAATTCCAGCCCGATTTTCATTTCAATAATAAAACGTACAAGTCAACCCCCTCAAACGAGAAATCTTTATGTAAATCTTCCTTCTCTATCTTCCTTACAATCGCAAATGTGGAAGGTAATAAGCTCCAGAACTTGTCATGGGCCTCCTGTTGTCTTAGCCTGTAACCAAGCACGAGCGTCGTTTTCTTGTCACTTACTGCTGCCATTGTGGCAATCAACCTCTCGACATCTTCCTCTATGTACACCACATCAGTCACAATGACGAAGTCGAAGGGAGGCTTGACTGAACAAATATGCTTGTCATTGCCCCAGTAGAGTTGCACTGGCTTGAGTTTCCCTGGTGCTGAGAAAGATGATTTGTAAGCCTCAGATAGCGAGTTAAGGTTCCTCTTCAAATTCCGTTTCAGAATAGGGAGGACTGGTTGTATGTCTGTCGCAGTGACATCACAGCCAAGCAAGGCCATAGCCATTCCTGCGGCATGTGAAAAGGTGGGAAGGAAATCCGACTTAATTGCATGATTCGCAGTTGCGGCGAAGTGAGTAGGGAAAGACCGAACGAACCCTGAAAGACCACGAGCTTATTACCAGCTATGCCGCATCCCGCTCCAAGCTCGACCGCTCGTTTTCCAGCGACCTTCGAGCCTGAGAGCTCGCATTCGTCGTTTTCATAATTCTTCTCTAGCCATTTTGCGAACACTAGTGAGGCCTCCCACACGCTCGTCCCCACATGCATAGATTCATTATCCTGCACTATACTTAAAGGCTGACCCCATAACTGCAGATCCACAGTTCGCTCTGCCGAAAACCACATGAGCCTAGATAGTGTGGAAACTGTGCTGGAAAAGCTAAGGCCAGAGCTCGAAGAGTTCGTGAAGAGTTTGTGAGAAAGGAAAGGAGAATGGTGAATCGGTGTTTTGGACAGGCGGAAATGAGATTTAGGGGACATGCATACATGCATAATTTTTGTGTAAGCGGCGGGGACAAGCGATTGGATCAGGGTGGACTGCATGTGTTCAGATTTTCGCAGGACACAGAAACCTTGTGATTCAATTCGCGAGTCTATTGTCGAACTCGCACCTCAATTGTATCACTGATTGCACAAAAGCTGCTCACCAATCGAATCAAAGCCTCCAAGTGCACTTTCATATGTGTACTTCAAGCGGCTGTCAGTTCCCAATAGCGAGTAGAGATTTCACGTGTCGCAACCAGATCAGATGCCCAGCGCAGCTCCGCAGCATTTTCCCGCTGGCGAATTTCATGAATTCTGATCTGCCTTTACATGGCCCTCCTCTCAGGAATTCCCGTAAAAGCCCCAATTTCTTGATGACTGGTCAGATAACCAAGTTTGCAGGGAGGGCTCCAGACTTCTCGGTTCAGCCAAGTACAGACCCGTTTTGACTGCTAGCTCGTCAGCCATGGCTGATGCTGTGACATTGGTCACGGAGGTCTCTAAGCATGCTAAGGGGGCACTTCCTGATTTGTTCCTAAATGTTTTTATTCCAGCAACAGCAGTTGTTGGCATTCTCTTCGCTATCTTCCAATGGTTCATGGTCTCTCGCATCCGTGTTGGCGGTGCTCCCGACGGCCAGTACGGACTTTTGGAAGATGGGACAGCAGACACTGTCATCCAGCAGGTTGCTGATATTCAGTCTGCCATTTCCATGGGTAAGGGAAACATACAGCATTCAGTTTTAATATATATTACAACCATCCAGCTATCATTGGCCACCCTTATCCGGTACATTCACCACAACCGTTCAGTGCAACTGACGTGACGATTTCCTTGCCTGTTTACAGGTGCGGAATCGTTCCTCACCACGGAGTACAAGTATTTGGCCGTCTTTATGAGCGGCTTCTCCGTGATCATCTTTCTCTTTCTTGGATCGGTCGACAACTTCGATCAGCAGGGCATTGCCAATGCTGGTTTCAGCACTTTGGCATTCGTCCTCGGAGCTCTGACATCGACGGGGTCTGGATACCTTGGCATGAAGATCGCTACCTGTAAGCGCTATATATCTTGCAGTTTTCCCTGGAACGCATACCTTGAGCAGCTTGTTCACTAATGTGCTAACTTCGTGATGTGCTCGTTGACGTTGCAGATGCCAACGCGAGGACGACCATGGAAGCTAGAAAGGGAATCCCAGCGGCCTTTGTGGTTGCTTTCCGCGCTGGATCGGTCATGGGTTTCCTCCTGTCGGCGAACGGACTGCTGGTGTTGTTCCTGACCATCCTCGCCTACAGGAAGTACTACGGCGATGACTGGGCCGGCCTGTACGAGTCCATCACAGGTTACGGTCTTGGTGGTTCATCTGTGGCCCTGTTTGGTCGGGTTGGTGGTGGTATTTACACCAAGGCTGCTGATGTCGGTGCGGATCTCGTGGGCAAGGTTGAGAGGAACATTCCCGAGGACGATCCCAGGAACCCTGCTGTAAGTACTGCTATCAAGTGGCTTTCTAGCATTTAATCTGGAACCTTGTGAACAATACTGATGCATTTTTCATCTGTACAGGTTATTGCTGACAACGTGGGAGACAATGTGGGTGACATTGCTGGCATGGGTTCTGACCTGTTCGGCTCTTTTGCCGAGTCGACCTGCGCGGCCCTTGTGATCTCGGCCCTGTCTCAGCCTGGGAAGGACCATGATTTCTCGGCCATGTGCTTCCCTCTTCTGGTCAGCGGTGCTGGTATTCTTGTGTGCCTGATCACCACCATCATCGCAACGGATATTCAGCAAGTGAAGGAGAAGGCTGAGATTGAGCCGGCATTGAAGAAGCAGCTGGTGATCTCTACCGTGCTGATGACTCCTGTGATCTTCCTCGTTGCGTTCTACGCTCTTCCGCCTACCTTTAAGATCACTGTTGTCGGTCAGGGCGACAAGGTTGTTCAGAACTGGTGAGTCCGATTCCGAAATGTGTTCGCGCTTGCACTTGTGAATGTTATCACCGGCATTGCACTAAACATGTCACTTTAACTTGCAGGTACGCATTCGCGTGTGTCGCATCTGGACTTTGGGCTGGGCTCCTCATCGGTTTCGTCACCGAGTACTTCACGAGCAATGCCTATGTGTAAGTGGATGGATTTGTGATTGTTTCCTTTTCCTAGCAACCCCTTGAAGAAGAAGACTACATCAAGCGACTGCATGGAAACAAAGAGAACGAGTTACTAATTCAGAACTTTGTTTGAACTCCAGGCCTGTTCAAGACGTTGCTGACTCTTGCCGTACTGGTGCGGCCACTAACATCATCTTTGGCCTTGCCCTTGGCTACAAGTCGGTTATCATTCCGGTGTTCGCTATTGCTGCTGCGATCTACGTGAGCTTCCAGTTCGCTGGCATGTATGGCATTGCCCTGGCTGCTCTTGGCATGCTGAGCACTCTTGCAACCGGTCTGGCCATTGATGCGTACGGACCAATCAGTGACAATGCTGGTGGCATTGCTGAGATGGCGGGTATGGGTGAGGAGATCCGTGAGCGCACCGATGCTCTGGATGCTGCTGGAAACACCACTGCTGCTATTGGCAAGGTAACAATTCATTTCTCGTGGCGTGTCTTTGTGTTGTGCTGTTTCCCTTTGGTATCAATCTTAAGTAGCGTTTCTTGTTATCTGCTTGCAGGGCTTTGCCATCGGCTCTGCTGCACTCGTGTCCCTTGCTCTATTTGGAGCTTATGTAAGCCGGGCCAAGGTTAACGTTGTCAACGTGACCGAGCCCCAGGTATGCTTTTGTCATATCACTTCTGTGACTTAGCAACGCAGTTGTGCGACAACTGAAAAATTACATGCTTTTCTGTTGGATGCAGGCCTTCGTCGGGCTCCTCGTTGGTGCTATGCTGCCCTACTGGTTCTCTGCCATGACCATGAAGAGTGTGGGCAAGGCTGCTCTTGCAATGGTGGAGGAGGTTCGTCGCCAGTTCAACACCATGCCTGGCTTGATGGAGGGAACCACGAAGCCAGACTACAAGAAGTGTGTGGAGATTTCGACTGCTGCCTCTCTGCGTGAGATGATTCCTCCTGGCGCGCTTGTGATGCTGAGCCCTGTGATTGCGGGAACCCTCTTTGGAACCACTACCCTTGCTGGCATGCTGGCGGGTGCGCTGGTGTCTGGCGTCCAGATTGCCATTTCTGCGTCCAACACTGGTGGTGCATGGGACAATGCCAAGAAGTACATTGAGGCTGGCAACTCTGCTCATGCCAAGAGCCTTGGCCCCAAGGGCTCTGATCCCCACAAGGCTGCAGTTATTGGGGACACTGTTGGTGATCCCCTGAAGGACACGTCAGGCCCGTCCCTGAACATTCTGATCAAGCTGATGGCTGTGGAGTCGCTGGTGTTTGCACCCTTCTTTGCCACCCACGGTGGCATCATCTGGGGAGGCAAGTAGATGAGATCTGGTTCTGTGAGGTAGTTGTGTTTCGGCTTGAAGATCTGTTGTCTCTTCGTGATTGTGAGGGACGTTATATCTAGGGTAGACATGTTTGAGGTGAGGTAGTACTATGTAGTGACATTTGGTGTAGTGTCATGATTCCATGGCATGTAAGGCTATATTGAGCAAGAGAGCTAGTTGATAATTTTCATGCAGGCCTAGTTTGTAACAGGAACTTGAGGGACACTGATTGAGGAAAATGAACAACGTTTGTACACAGATTGAGAATACTCTGTTGAAATTCATCATCTTTCTGTACAGTCACAGTCTGTCTTGGTAATGAGATTAAGGGTACATTCCTGCCTGGAAATTCATATTTTTTGGTAAGGATCAACATAAACTTGGTGTAGGTACCAAAGCCCGTTTTCAACGTCATGCCAAGACATCAGTCAAGCTGCTTGCCGCACAATACCATATGCTGGAAAACCAGTCCTAACCCCAGGTGTAGGCTTGATTTCAAGATCTGGGCATCTAGACATTAGAAATGCAAGGCAATGAAAAGAGAGCGGCACACCCCACAAGTTGAGTTCTCTCAGTTGCATACATCCTGCCACCACAGCAAGAACTCCCTTGTCCGTCACTTTACGACATCCCCACAAATTTAGAATCTGCAGGATAAGGGGTGGACAAAAACACATTTAAACCATGTCAACATGAGTGAAATGCAACAAATTGCTTCAAGACTAGGGGCCAGGAGAACCAACCTCCAGAGATGGGCATGAACGGGCGATGTTGAAGATTGAAGATGAGGTGACACAGGTTCCTCCCAAGTTTAGATGCTTGAGCCCCTTACACTTCACCACCTGCATGGATGGAGGTAAGCCTCAAGGAAGTCTCTCAGTCTACTATCATGCACACATGTATGCCTCCAGGAAAGTCGCAATGTACACCATAGATAGCAATAGCAGCAATGACTTGCCAACCCAACCTGGAGGCATTCATTGCAAGTACGTATGGCCTAATCAAACAGGCAACATACCCAGAAAGTACGTGACATCCACCCCACACATGAATTTGCTGCCAGTTCCTGTGTCTGCTTGATTCGGGGTCTCTCTGAAATGGGTGTTCTACTTGCCAACATACCCCTCAAGCTTGTAAAATTGTAAATGACATGCAGTATTTTGTTGATAGTGACTGGAACGAGGCTTGACGAAGCAAGAGGCTTACCAGTCGGCAGATGCCAGCATCAGAGACGCCCTTCACTCCCCACAGAGATAATGACTGAAGCTGGCAAACAGGAGTAGCCTTACTAGCAGCCTCAAGTGATGCATCAGACAAGCGGCAACCACACCTGTACACAAAGGAACCACAGTATGTTTATCCAACTTAAGCTACAATGAGACTCTGACCTCACTCGAGCTGTTGAACAAATCAGCCTCACACATGGGTTGATGTTTTTGACAACGAATCCACGTACAGGTCGAGCTCTGTGACGACGCAAGCCATGGGAATGATGGATGGCAGGGCGAACTCCGGATTACGGCACTTGCCGAAGGTCAAGCGCTGTCGATGCCCCCACAATCGCACTGCTGCACTACGCCAAGACCTCGAAACTCTGGCGGCACTGTAACGCACGATGGGCGAGCAGAACGAAAGAAATTTAAAATGACTTGTGCGAATCGCGAAACGGGGCGGTGGGAATTGAGAGAGAATTTGCAGACTGGATGAGCATCCTAAGACTCGCCTTGCAATGTCATGATACGAGCGAAGGTGTTGGAAGCAATGAATCAGAACATCTTCGGGGAGTTCTGGCGGCTCTTTGTAATCGTCATAAAGGTCTTCCGAGGATGTTTCTGCACCATCATCGTCATCGTGTCTCTCTGACCACCATGCTGATCCATCATCTCTAGGATTTCCCCAGTCTAGTAGCCGCGCCAGAAGCAACTGCGCCATGCGTGTCGCTATACACCCAGAGATCTATACAGGTTATACAGCTGAATTATGTACACGAAAGGGAGCGAATAAACGCTACCAACGGACCATGTTACTCGTGCTGCTTTGGACCACACGCGTGGCAGGTAGGCCAACAAACGATCACGAAACACAGGCCGCGTGAGCGTACGCTAGTCTAGAATGACTGCAGTGACAATGGTCGCTACAATTCGCTAAGCCTTGCTAAATTCAACTTCAGTTCCTATACTTCACCCCACTCTTCAGCCATCCGTGGCATCACAACGCACAACGCACACCTGATCTCTATTCTCTTCTCTTCTCCTCCCTCGCATTCCTAAACCAGAGATAACACAGATCGTCCTGTGTTACTCTTGCTGGCATTATAGTCTTCAGCTACTCTCACAGAAGTCGTCCTGGTTCCTTGCTTTTAGCTTGACCATGGTTTCGTGTCGTCGTGGGCTGTTGTGTTGGGTTCTCTGACAGTAGACTGTTAGAACTGTTGAATCATGGAGGAGATCAGGTGGAAACCTGGGCAGGAAATGCTGGCATACAACACACCGCTGGATGGAAAAAGCGCCCAGAATTGGCCAGTGATTCTCGAGGTCGAGTCAGCAGAGGGTACGTTGATTGGTCGTTTGAACTCCTGCCAGTAATGTCAGCCCCTCGTTCGTTCGAGGGCAGCAGAAACTTGTCCAGCGCTGCGGAGCACTCTCACGTGCCTGCCGAAATTGGGTCATTCTGTCCACACCGAACTTTGCAGACGGGAAACGCGTTTCTAGTTTTCTCGCTATGAAAGTTTGAATCACATGTGTAACACTTCATACCGCTTCCGCAATCCTGAGTTACAGTAAACTCCTGCCTGTTAGCTAGGAGCACACCTCCACATAACCCCGCGTCCGCGGTTGCCAGTTGAGAGAACTTCATTAGGTTACTAGCATAATCGTACCCGCAAGTTTCCGCTCACCATGGGTGGATTGTTTGGAGATTTACCTCCGCCTTCCGACGCGGACAAGGCCTCGTCGGACGCAAATCCTTCCGCGGCTTCCGCTTCCGCATCTTCCGCCGGTCGTCCGAAGCTATGGTCCGCCAAAATGACTCCCGCTGCGCTGCGAAAGCCCTCCGCTGCAACCCTCTTTGCTCCGCCAACGTCCGTCCTCCGCAGTCAGTCGCTTTCCGCGTCCAGTGCGGCTTCCCCCTCAGCAAAATCGGCTCGTTTGCCGGCCCCGCCGCCGCTGCCAGTAAGCGGCGCAAGCGGGGGAACAAGTACATCCGCAATCGTCGCCGCAGCTGCCGCAGCAGCAGCTGCAGCGGCAGCGGCATCGGGACTGGGTCCGGGAGCTGGAGGAACGGAAGCGCAAGCAACCCCTATGGCAGTTGATTCCGCTTCCGCCGGCGAGGCTACTCCCCCTTTTCCTTCCGCCTACTCCGCGCAACCTCCGCACCCTCACGCCCCAGCATACCCCCCTGATCCTCGCTTCGCCGCTCATCCAGGATATCAGGCGCCCCCGCCCCCATACGAAAGCGCAGCCGCAGCGTTTTCCCCGCCTGTCCCCCCGTATGGTTCCGCGCCTCCCCTTCCCCCGTATCCCCCCCCGGGCTCTGCCCCTGCGCCTTCACCTGCGCCTGCACCTGCGCCTGCTCCCCCTGTCCTGCCGCCAGGTGGCGGAGCCGCATTGGTTGCTGCAGCTGCTGCAGTGGTAGATGAATACGATCCGGCTAGACCTAATGACTATGAGAAGATTCTAAGGGAGAGGAAGAGGAAGGCTGCTGAGGAGGAGAGGCGGCGGGAGATGGAGAGGAGGAGGAGGGAGGAGGAGGAGAGGGAGAAGGAGCGGGAGGCAGTGCTGCAGCGGCAGAGAGACCTTGAGCTCGCGATCAAGGCTGAACGAGAGGTAAGTGCTCTCGAAATATGCTGTAGGCATTGGGCGTTTAAACTGGCATAGCACCCTCACGTGAGTCAAGGCAAGAGAAGCAGAAAGTTGCTGTTGTCACGTGAATCAATCAGCGCCCAACTTTTCTGTCTGCTGACATCCGTTTCTGCAGAGGGCGGCAGCAGCCAAGGCAGCAGAGCAGGAGGGGGGCGCGTCAGCATCACCAGCAGCAGGTGCAGCCTCTGCTGGCCCGGAACGCTCCCAGCTGCGCGTCAGTGGGGAGGAGGCCTGGCGCCGCAGAGCAATGCTGAGTGGAGGGGCGGCAGGAGGGGGAGCAGGGGGCGGACTAGGAGCAGCAGCGGGAGGAGCTTCGGCAAGCCCACGAGCGGCAGAGAGATCGCCATCGCCTCCGAAGTGAGACTTCTGAACATTTTCGAAACAGTACATCTGGTTTGCTTCTCTTTGCTTGGCTCGTCATGGCTGGTGATTGTGCATCAACCAGCAAATGCATCAATTGTTCAGTTGCTAGCCCGTTCAGTTGCTAACCTCTTGAAGTGATCATGACATCCCATGGCCTAAATTCTCAGCTCTGGCTTGTTTGACTCCACTCAACTCGACTCTGCTGTTACACTTGACAGGTCTGACGGGTTTGCAATGCCCAAGAATTCTGGCGACGGGTTGACAGCAGCAGAGAGGATGATGATGAAGATGGGATGGAAGGCTGGGCAAGGGCTGGGTAAGCAGGAACAGGGTATTACCACACCTCTCATGGCAAAGAAGACAGACAAGCACGGAGGAGTGATTGTCGCTGCCAAGCCGCTGAAGAAAGGGGGTGGAGGGGAGGGCGGGGAGAATAATGCTGCTGGTGCTGGGGGGAAGAGGGCGAAGCTGGGTGGTGTGGCACTCAATGGGCCTCCCTCGAAGGTTGTCCTGCTAAGAAACATGGTATGGTTTCTCCTTCCAGATTTTATACACAAGCACCAAAGTTGGAAACAAGCGATTGCGATATGTGGTTTTGACGCTGATTATGCTGGTTCTGTGCTCAGGTTGGTCCTGGAGAGGTGGATGAAGAGCTAGAAGAGGAAGTGGCAGGTGAGTGTCTCAAATATGGCACTGTAACGCGGGTGCTTATATTTGAGATTACGGATCCTTCCTGTCGACCAGTGGAAGCTGTTCGCATATTCATCACCTTTGATCGGACGGAGTCTGCTACCAAGGCACTCGTCGACCTTGATGGGAGATTTTTTGGTGGAAGAACAGTACGGGCGTGCTTCTTTGATGAAGAAAAGTTCAAGAAGAATGACCTAGCGCCAGGTCCAAATGAGCCTCCCGTTCCTGACTTTCAGAAAGCCTAGGGTGCCAGTTTTCGATACTGGGTTCTGTTCTGATCAAGTTGGTTGTATCCTATTTGTAATGATTGTGTTCTATATTGCATCATTTCTTGTTCCACATTGGAAATTCTGTATAGCTGGTTGTGAGAAGTAATACACTATTCAGTGGCACATATCGACGGTCGTAACTGGGAACTCTGTATGGTGTACAACACCTCTTCGATTTGCCGATGCGCTGGGAACCCTCATGAACACGAACAGAGCTCATTTTCACTGCTTGTCATTGAATTGCATAATGTTTCGACCTTTCAAGCAACCTTGGATATTCGGTTGCTGCCATCCCAAAGACAAGCCAACTCCAATATCTACGAGCTGGCAGTTGTGCCGTTCCGCCATGATGACTCCCGACGAGAATGTTCTAAAGTCTGTGGAGAATAAGGAGGTGCGGAATGCAGTGGGATAATCCTATCGTTAAGTGTTGTGTGCGTATGGACTTACTCTTGGATGCTCTACAGCCAAGGAAATCGACAGTGAAGGATCTTGCAAAGAAGTTTGACATCAAGCCTAATTTATTGGTCCAGGGAACCAAGGTCGTCTCTAGGGATTATGACGTAAGAATTATTTGCTGCAGACAATGCGCCACTGCTGCTGCTTGGCTGAATACATCACATAACTCGCAGGACGCCGACGGAAGGCTGACTAAGTCAGAATTGGAAGAAGTGAAAACTCGTTTGGAAAAGCTTCACACTCTGCTGGATGGAAGCCAGCGGGATGATGTCGGTTCAATCTTGGAGATTGTGAGCACCATAAAAGCGAGCGGAATTGCTTTCAAATTCGGCATTGGTAAAGCCTAACCGTTGTTTCTCAGGTTGGCAGAGCTTTGCGCCGGAGGTCTAGCGATCGCTCGGAAAACAAATGGACGGAAATCCCGCTCAAGTCAACAGACCTGCAAAATCAGGCTAGTGTTATCAAATCCTGGTTTGAGGGGAGCCTTGTCGTCTAAGCTGTGCTAAATTTCTTCGCAAGTTACAGGGAGATGATGATGCGCTTTTATCACTGCTGGCATCAAAAGGGGAAGAAGTTTCGCGCCTTAAGGCAGAAGTTATGGAGCTCAAGTCTCGCATGGTTGGCGAGCGGGGGATTATGAAGTACGAGATTCAAGGAAATGAAGAGCTGGGAAGCCTCCTTTTCGTGGTTGCATTGTCTGATGAGGTGGCGCACCCATCCCAGTGCAGCATTCGCTGGTATCGATCCAGCAAAGATGGGAAGCATACTCAGCTCATCATAGGTAATGCGTTGTCGTCGCTAATTATCACCATACATTCTTAGCCGTTATCTAATGATCCGGAGTGGCCGCTCTGCAGGCGCGGAAGGGACTATGTATGCAACTGAGCCTGAAGACCTGGGCTGTGTCATTCAGGCGGCAATAGAATCATCATCAGCATGTCAAGGAATAATGTTTCTGACAACAGGAGAGATCCAACCAGGTCAGTAAATGGTGGGATTTAGGCACATGACGATTGACGTCTACATCTAACATGTGTCTCACTTCCAGGGAGCATGTACGAGACGCTGCTTGCTCAGACTGTTCTTCTCAATGACGTCCAATTTTCGGTATGGTTTTTCTTCGCTTCTCTCAGATGCATGAATGCGGTCAGCCTGCGACTCAATTTTGTGTTCAGGTCATCATATGCGACAATGATGGGAGCACAACTGCTAACGTGGATCAGGCCATGTTGCGAATCAACAAAGCGCGAGTGAAACTGGTCACAACCTCAAACTCGTTGATCAGGAGAGAGTCATATAACCAGGCCATGCAGGTGAGGCACCCCTAACTTGGGACGACAGGTAGGCATGTCTGATGGAGACTGATGTCTGGCAATTGGCAGTTCTATGGGCTTAGGTGGAGCACCAATTCTTCTTCTCTTGGTGCATGCTGGGTTCCACGTAAAGGTGTGATGTTCAACATCATGTTCCAGTCCATCACGGAAAGGAACATAGCCATCCAAGTAGCGAAGACATATGCGAGCAAACTGAAGGTGGGCATGACGTACAGCAAGATGCAATGGTGTAGGGTATTTCCAGAAACTAACTTGATTTGCCTTTTTTCAGATTGATGTATCAGGGCCAGAAGGACATTTCCATGGTCATGACGATTGATATGACTAGCATGGACACAATCATGCAGATGTGGGGAGGAATGGGCTTTTACGTTCAATATCAGGCCAATCCAGGATGCGAATGGGGGAGTACGGTAGTACTGGTTCCGGCGATGGTGAGAAGCTGTGTAAACCCCTTGCAGCAGTGCAGGAATTTTTATGTTTGCGCATCATCTAGCAGTAAGCTTCTTGCGCACAATGCAATTTTGAGAATGTGGTAGACTAGATAGCATGCAGTATACTATGGGTACAACGTATGTAAGCAGTAAGCTGTACTAGAATGATCAGAAGAGAGTGACACAAGATGTGTTACCTTTCCCCAAATCATTCCGCAGTGGAAAGAGTGTATTAGATGAGCAATGAGCAATGAGAAGCACCCCTCTCTAGCTACAGCTTCTTAAAGGCTTGATATGTCTCCGCAATGACAGGTTCACCGATGCTGGACTTGAGCCAGCACTCATTACCCCATGTCGTCACAGCAAGAGCACACTTGGTGTTGATTTTGCAAAGAGTCAAGCAGTCCATGGCCTTGACAGGATACTGATACTCCAGAGTCTCACCAAATGGAAAATTGGTGGCCATGGGTGCTGGAGCATACCCAAGATCTGTTCCAGGGGCCAAGTTGGGGCTGGTGAGACCAAGGATGTGGAAGAACAGAGATTGAGGCTTAAAAAGACTTGATGCTCACCACGTGGGTTGATGCAGCTTGAGCTGTTCTTCCCCTCTTTAACCTGGCAGATGAATGAGCCACAGCCACCATTGTTGAAGGAACAAGAGCCAGACTGCGAAGCTAGAACATCCCATAACTGTAAGCTTGTATCTAGGTACTCCTCCTCAGAAGTTATATAAACTTCTGGGCTGATGGTCAGATTTGTGCTTGGATCTTCATAACCCTCAGGTATCCAGAGTGATTCCTGCTGCTTTTTCCTGTAGTAGGAGGTGGCAAAGCTGCTGACACAGACGCCACTGGAACAGGTTCCTGAGTAGGAATTGCCTCCGTTACCGAAACCAGTGCAGCTTGTTCCATCTGCCTCAACCCCAGCATTGCCACACTTGCCGTTGATGCAGGTTGGTGCAATCGTACATGCCGTTGCACGAATCGCATAACACTTGACACATTTCACTGCACAAGGTTGCAATGTGCACAGGCGGTGGACACATGAATGAAGTAAAACTGGACCAGAGTGCAACCGGCGAGAGAAGGACATGAAAGAAGAACAGCACCTCTCTCACCTTTTCCGCATGGCATGTGCCCAAACTGCAGCATGAAATCAATGACTCCTGATGGGTCAAGCTTAGCAGCATTCTCCAGATTAATCGTGAAATCCAAAAACCCCAGCGTTCCCACCAGTCCTTTCCCTGTCTTGAACGCATGCTCTGAAAGCACATAGTGTGAATTTTTAAATTCTTCCAGCGCTGCTTCCTTGTCCTCTGTTCCAGGATCCACAAATGTAATTGTGCTCCGATCATTCCCCTGAGCAGGCTTGGCATAGCTTGCGATGAACAGAGCAGTGAGAGTCCGGCTGGCAATGGTTTTCTGGGCAATAGTATCAAAATCCGATCTCTTTTTCAGGTGGGACAGGAGTGGTGGGAAGATTTTTTTCCACCACTGTGACACAAGACAGCAAGGAGGGCGGGCCAGGAAGAAATGGCAGATGAGTTGGAAGGCAGGATGGTTGTTTTTAGAGGCGTATGCACAGTGGTTGCTGTTAAGAGCGCACATAGACTTTGAAAGAAATGGGTGGTGTGGTGTAAATTTGTGCAATGACGTACGAATGAACCTAGTACAGGAAAGAAATACACTGCAGACGGTGCACATGCTATTGCCTCACTTTGCTCAGCTGCTTCGACAATTTAAAGGCAGGGTCGATGTACGGGTCGATCGCCGGCAGCTTGACCTTGTACGTCAGAAACGTTACCGCGCTAGCCTGTAACGAGGACGTCAAAAGAGAGTCAGGGAAGTGAAGCCACACTAAAATTGGTAAATACTTCATGCCAGAAGAGGTGGAAAGCAGAGCAGACCTTTATCTTGAAATCATTCACTTACCCAGCAGCATGTGTGCATTGCTCACTGTGATGCTTAGAACCTTTTGGGAAGTTGCTACCCACCTGCCTCCAGAGAGTCATAACTCACATCTTGTAGGAAAGGGGGCAGCCACACCCGCAGTTCACCCGTTGCCCTCCAAATGGCGCATACTGATGCTTAGATGTTTTCAGGAAGTTGTGACTCACCTGCTTCCAGACCGTTTTGATGCACATCTTGTAGGAGGGGGAGCAGCCATAGCCGCAGTTCACCCATTGCCCTCCAAACGCCGGGCAGCTGCGTATGCACATCTGCAGCCCAGGGTGGGAAGCGGCGGGGGGAACAGGGAAGGGGGGAGGGGGGTGCGGAAGGGGGGTAGGAGAGGGGGGAGGGACAGGGGCAGTAGAGAATGGAGAGGTGAGGGCAGTGCACGCAAGCACATCTGCAGCCCAGGGTGGAGAGGCGGAAATGGGGAGGGGGAAGGAGGAGGGAAGGGGCGGAGGGGGAAAATGTGGGCAGGGGAGAAATAGGGCAAGAAGATGGGTATTGGAGAATGGGGAGTGGAGAATGGGCAGTGGAGAATGGGTAGTGGAGAATGGGTAGTGGAGAGTGGGTAGTGGAGAATGGGTAGTGGAGAATGGGTAGTGGAGAATGGGTAGTGGAGAATGGGCAGTGGAGAATGGGCAGTGGAGAATGGGCAGTGGAGAATGGGCAGTGGAGAATGGGCAGTGGAGAATGGGTAGTGGAGAATGGGCAGTGGAGAATGGGCAGTGGAGAATGGGTAGTGGAGAATGAGCAGTGGAGAATGGGTAGTTGAGGGCGCTTTCAAGAAATACATGTGGGGGCGAGTGTCGGGCAACAGGACGATGGAATGTCACATTCTTTTGAGCAGTTGACGGTGGGTGTGGAAGAACAGTGGAACATGAGGATGTGATGGGGGCGGGAATGGGCGATGGGCGGCAATAAGCGGCAGTGGGCGGCAATGGGCGGCAATGGGCGGCAATGGGTGGTGATGGGAGGAGATGGGAGACATGATGGGGGAGGGAAGAAAGAGTGTGGGGGGCAGGGGTGAAGGGAAGGGTGTGTGTGTGGGGAGGGAGGTAAAGGGGTGGTTTGCGGAGTAACGCAGATTGATCACACTTTTATTTCGCACGATTTTAATCCCCATGAGCGTTCCTCCCCCCCCCGCCCCACTCATCCCCCCAACCCCTCTCCATTTCCCACCACTCCCCCATTCCCCTTTCATGTTTCCGCTCAGCAGCAAGCGCAAGTGCGACACGTGCGCCTTACCAGTCCGATCCCGCGGAACCTTTTCGCGCATTTCTTGGTTGGCGGCATGCGCACACGCAGCAAGAGCAGGCGCAAGTGCAGCAAGCGCAAAGCGCAGCAAGAGCAAGTGCGGTACGCACGGCTTACCGGTCCGATCCCGCGGAACCTCTTCGCGCATTTCTTGGTTGGCGGCATGCGCGCGTAGGTCTCGCGGTAGCAGAACATGTACACGTTGGTGTAGTTAATCTTCAGACTTAGGTCCTCGCGCCGCGCCGGCAAATGCGCCTCGGGAAATCCGCCAGGGAGTAGCAGCTGGTTGCGCGCTTCGACGGGGAGGTAAGGAGATGGGGCGGCGCGAGAAGGAGCTGCAAGGAAGCTGACGCAAGCAAGGACGGCGATGACGTGGCACGGAAGGGTCTGTTGTCGTCGGCGGAGGGACGACGCGCGAAGATCATGGCCGCGCTTCGGGGGTTTCACTGCCATGCTGCGGCTCACTAGAAACGGAATAACGTAAAGAAAATGTCGTCGAGGAGAAGCGAACAACTATTCGAACCTCGGCACCTCGGCTCGGCTCGGCTCGGCTGGACCTCGCGGAATAACGCGAAGGAAATGTCGTCAAGGAGAAGAGAAGAACTATTCTTCTGTGCTGTGGTGTTATTCGGACCTCGGACCTAGAGGTAGTAGCGATATCTAGTGCCGGCTCGGCTCGGCTCGGCTAGGCTCGGTTCGGTTCGGCTCGGCTCGTCTAGGCTCGGCAGGGCCTCGAAATGTCTAGCTGACTGACAATATCAATAGCGGACTTCGTATGTATGTTTTATCCGCTGCCGCACCTAGAGGTAATGTGGCTTTTATCTTGCTGATGGGACAATTTGGTTGAAACACGTCTACAAGGACCAATTTTGAGGCGCCTCAACAGGACCGGGGCACTTAGGACCTAAGTAGCTCCCAGCTATCGGAGCTAAGCTGCTCTCGGCCGGTACAAAGTTGCGTTTGTAATATAGCTCCACGGGCTGAAGTGTGCAGATTTCAATAGGCGCGGATATTGGTAGGCGCTGATATTAGTGGGCGCGGAGTTTAGTAGGCGCGGAGTTTAGTAGGCGCGGAGTTTAGTAGGCGCTGATATTAGTAGGCGCGGAGTTTGGTTGTGCTGAGGTACTCTGTAGCTGCGCTGGTAGCTGTGTTACAATACTAGGTACGGCGCATGGTGCGTTCAATGCGCGCGCCGCCGGGAAAATCGACGGAATGATGTGTGGTGGAAGAAATGTGAAGATGGTCTCAAGAATTCTCGACAGGTGGAGGAGAGGAGAGGACATGCTCTTGTTGATGTAGCTGTCTGAGGAACGACCAGCTGAACACGAACGTCCTCGGCAGCTAGTGGCGCGTGAACCAACTACAACAGTAATGAAAGGCAGATTTTCCGGGGCTGGATGGAATGGCGTCGAGGAAAGATAGGGAGGGGGTGGGCGTTTGGTTGGGCCTATGTGCTTCGAAAGCTAGGGTGCGGCGGCGGCAGAGCTGATAAAGACCGTCGCTCTGATTGAAGAATCTGGTCGAAGAAATGGAAAGAAGGGTTTCCGCGCCGCGACGTCCGACTATGCGGTTTTGTAAGTTTTGAATGATTTTCACAGCGGTTGGGTGCATTCAGAGCGATAATTACAATTACCACTGCGATAACAGTGTAACACGCCTTGGTGGTTTGGTGGATGGGCTGGTTTACAGGGTGGTTGGGAGGAGGGGAGAAGGCAAGGGACAACTGTTGTTTGGGCCGAGCCGCGGATGTTTGAGTAGGGAGGGGAACGGACAAATGCCTCTATCTAGTTTCCTGAGGTACACACCCTGCTGAATAGCATAATCGATATTAGAATTCAACCTGTAAATTGGAATCAATGAGTTTTGTTCTCGCGTCATCCACGCGCCTTGTTTCAAGGTTACTTTCTTTCGGAGGGTGGGTAGCTAAAAAACTCAGGGCATACCCGAGCCACGACCAGAAACATGTTGATAATCGCACAGCTCTTTCATTGGGTCGAACGACTGCGACAGGGGCAAGTTGCCGATGTTCATTGGAGGACGACCTTCCTGCTGATTTGTTTCAGCGATTCGGTAGCTTCACAGTTGCTGTTAATTCCTTGCGCCTGTAATTTGTAACGTTGCAGAGACTTCTCGCAGTGTTACAATACACTTGGCGTTTCCCACGTCTACGAGTTGCTGTGCCGTCCATGTATATTGTAGGTGACCTTTAGCGACACTAAGGCTCATATATACATTGTGGCCAAGCTGTGCGCCTTGCACACCCTTACACATGTCCCAATTCTGCACAATTTACCTTGATGTTTCGTTCCTCAGCTGTCTTACAGATGTTTCCTGTCTCAACTGCCAGCGTGAATATCCTGGTGCGTGGACAGCTTCCAGGCAATGGAGATATACCTATCATTGCACCACTTCACCTCACTTGGAAGCATCCACCATACAACAATTAAGACACATATACATACACAAAGATGCAATTGCCTTTTTCTGAATCCGCACCAGCCTAAGGTTTTAAAAGTACCATGCAGTCTCTTGTCATACAGCACTTCCATCAGCCCAGTCCTTGGGCGCAGGCGCGGGCAGCGGCAGGCGAAAGCCCCCCACAAAGCGCACGAGCCACACCACCATCAGGTGTAGAACCGCACTGCATCCTGCAGTACCTCAGGGTCCTGGTGAGTGGGGAGAAGAGGGTGAGTGGGGTGAGATGGGAGTCGCCTGGAGCGCGGGCCTGCAGGCACTGCAGCTCCTCCTGCTCCCTTTTGAGGCGCCTCAAAAGTCCTGCTCCCTGTGTCGCTGAGTCTGCAGGAAGGACTGCTGGCGTGCCAGTCAGGTTGCGCTGGTCCACCCATCATGCCACCTCGCCCGAGAGAGGCTCAGCCATCCATGCCACCATGACGCATGGATGGCTGTCAGCTTGCAGGAGAGAGGCGTGTGGAGTTGTGCGGGGGTAGAGGGGAAGGGAGGTCAGAACGTGCAGGGGACTGACTGAGGGTATAGTGCATAGCAGGGGGCAGAAAGCAGGGAGCAGAATGCAGGGGGCAGAAAGCAGATGGCAGAAAGCAGGGCGGAGAGGGCAGATGGGAGGGGGGGTAGGGGAGATGGGGGAGTGCATAGAGATCAAAGAGAACCGAGAACGCAGCATGACGATACAGCAGGGAGAGGGAGCGTGAAGTTGAGGTAGCAGGAAGGGGAGGGAAGGCAGGGCAGAGACCTGAAGTCCAGTCAGCCTGAGCTCTGCAGCACGCATGCGGGGTTCGCAGAGCTGCAGCAGCAGGGTTTGCAGTGCCGTGACTCGCCATGTTCGCCCTGTCAATCTGGGGTTTGGGTGCGGGGGAGGGAGGAGATGAGGCGCCTAAAGCATTATTTGTCTTGAGGTGAACAAACAACAACAAAGAAAGAAGCAGCAGCGACCCGAGGTTCAGGAGCATGCCATTACTTGTTATGTTCACAATGTCAAGTTGAGGGTGTGCGTGCAGAAAGGAGAGAGGGATGAGGGGGGGAGGTTGAGAAGGCGGGCGTGGGAAGGAAGGGGAGGCAGAAGCCAAAGACAGACAGTTTCGGTTCCAACCTCCCACCGCACACCACCCCACCCCACCCTCCCCCCATCCCCCCACTCCCCATCCCAGGCAGCCATCGGGGGTGTGACCTGCAGCGCAGTTGGCGTTGGTGCGGATGAGTGCACACGCAGCACCTCGCGCAGCACCGCCAGCAGAACGTGCGCTCCTTGAGAACGTGCGGGGAGAGGCGTGTGGGGTTGTGTGGGGTTGTGCGGGGGAAGGGAGGTCAGAAGGTGCGCTCCTTGACCTGGGCAACCACGCAACTCATCTGGAGCGGCACTGAGCGAGCAGAGAGACAGGCTGACCTGCAGGACGGCCTCGTCGCATGGATGGCTGAGAGCTTGCAGGGGAGAGGCATGAGGGGTTGTGCGGGGGTAGAGGGGAAGGGAGGTCAGAAAGTGCAGGGGACTGACTGAGGGTACAGTGCATAGCATAGCAGGGGGCAGAAAGCAGGGCGGAGAGGGCAGATGGGAGAGGGGGTAGGGGAGATGGGGGAGTGCGGAGAGATCAAAGAGAACCGAGAACACAGCAAAGAAAGAAGAGAGGGATGAGGGAGGGAGGTTGAGAAGGCGGGCGTGGGAAGGGGAGGCACAAGCCAAAGGCGAGTTTGCACAGACGGTTTCGGTTCCAACCTCCCGCCGCACCCCACCCCACCCAAACCCCCCCACCCATCCCCCCACTCCCCATCCCCCTGTCCCTCCCAGGCAGCAATCGGGGTTGTGACCTGCAGGGCAGCGCGGTTGGCGTTGGTGCGGATGGGTGCAGCGCGGTTGGCGTTGGCGTGAGCACCTCGTGCAGCACCTCGTGCAGCCCCGCCAGCAGGTGCAGCGATGTGATGCCGACCGCACCGCCACGAACGACGAGCGCCGCTCCGCCTTGCGCCGCTCCGCCTTGCGCGGGCCTTGCACCGCCAGCTCCGCCGGCTTCGAGAAGAGCTGCTGCTGTCCACAGCGCGCACGGGGGGAAGAGGGGTGAGGAGCGGGGGAGAGGAGCGGGGGAGGGAAGGGAGGGAGGGGGGAGGGCGGGGAGGGACGGGACGGAAGGAGGGGAGAGAGGGGGGAAGGGAGGAAGTTGGGGGGAAGAACGGGAGGGATTGGGAGAACGACCATCATGCATGTCACAGATGCACTCCCTGCATGTCTCACATGCGGACCCCATGCCGTAGATGTCGACCCGAGACTTCAGCAGCACGAAGTGGCGACCCGAGACAGCGACGGCGGCATGAGTTGGTGCTGTTGCTGCGAGCGCCAACGCGGCAGCGGTGCTGCTGCTGCTGGTACTATGCGCGCGCACTAACGCAGCAGCGCGCCGCTGCTGCTGCTATGCATGCGGCTAACGCAACAGCGGGCCGCGACTGCTGTCGAATGAGTTACGAAGTAGCTACGGCGCGGTGCTGCTGCGGCTGGGCACACTCAAGAGCAGAGGCGCTCTGTTGTTGCTGCTGCTCGCGTTTATAAGGCACCAGCGCTTTGCAGCTTCTGCTCGCAAAGGAAGATTCGTTCCGGAAAAGGCAAGATACATAAGCTGTTGCTTACCTTGCCAAGCCCTGACGGCGTAAGGCGAGTGCAGTAAACGACGCACCAAACTGTTGCTTTCGCTCCCAGCTATTGCTTTAAAGTGCTAAGAAAAGCAAGAAGTGATAAGAAGGCGAGAGGAGTAAACGACGCCGGAAGTGCTAATATTCAATGTCCATGTATCCACTGCTTGGCGATCGTACGCTTCCCAAACTTATCGGCCGCATCATGCTCCTATGCACTGTCGATGAATCGCAACGTCTGTCGGAGGAAGAAAAGCAAGAGATAATGCTCGTAGAGAACTTCGAAGAGATTGCTCGGGACTGTGAGAGACATAATCGCACAGCACAGCTCTAGCAAGGTACCAGTCATAGCTCGTCAAGGATATTCCATTGGTGCTTTCTGTTATGCACAACTGGGACTGGGGGAGGCTGGATCCGTTGGATCAATATCTATTTGCCTCGTCAATTGAAGAAACTTGTATATAAAACACTTTACAGATACAGATAAGCGAATCTGAACTAGAAACTGCAACCAGCTACGAAGGCCGATCTTCTGCTACTCCGCTTGTCTTGAGTCTTCACTTCGAGTCTTCGCCCCTCTTGGCCGCTAGAGGCAAAGCCCCTAGCGTTACACCTGAGCACCGCGTTGAGGTGGGGTTTTTTCGCTCAGGACACCTGTTTGGGAGGGGATGGGGAAAAGAGGAGAGGGAAGGAAAGAATGAAAATAATTTGGGGGGGAAATTTATGAAATTCACTCCCACGGGAAAACCACCTCAGCTCGATGGTTGTCAGATGTCAGGCGACCTGCAGCTCAAATGACAAACCTTATCAGCTCACACCACCCATCCGATCGAAACCACCCACCCACCCCATCGAAACCACCCACCCATCCCGTCGTAACCAACCCAACCGCGGCATACCGTGCCGGGCTTTTAGCTCCTATCGAGTCTGTTCCGTGTCGTCCGTCCGTTCTACACGAGTCTGTCTGTAACGCGTCTGTTCTACTCTAGTGCTCGCAGTCGAGTTGGTGCAGATCCCCGTGTGCTCGTTGTCTCTCAACCTGACACGAGACACTGGAGAAAAAAAAATTGTGAGAGTGATGGCGTCCGCTCCTCCTGCGACACCCGCGTTCCTGCCGAACGTGCAACTTGGAGGAAGCGGCGCTAGTTAGTATAGAAAAAAAGAAATAAAGAAACACGAAAAACAAGCGAGAAACAAGTACAAGCGTAGCATGAAAGATAAACTTACAAGCTCCAAAGCTCCAAGATCCAAGTCTGCAAGGGACAGAGGAAGAAGAGAGGAGAAAGGAGGGGAAAGGTGATGGCGTCCGCGTTCCTGTCGAACCTGCAACTTGGAGGAAGCGGCGATAGTTAGTATAGAATAAAAAAATTTAAGAAACACGAAAAACAAGCGAGAAACAAGTACAAGCGTTGCAGGAAAGATAAACTTACAAGCTCCAAAGCTCTAAGATCCAAGTCTGAAAGGGTAGAAAGCAAAAAAGGAGAAATAGAGATCCAAGGATATTAACGTGGCTCCGTCGCTCCTTCGTTCCTCGCTCCTTCTTTGCACCTGAACGAACACGAAAAAGGACAAACAAACTTATAACGACACTTCTGCCTTCCCGTGCTTAAACCTGCACCATAGAGGAGCAAACCAAAGGAAGTTAGTAAAAGAAAGAAAGAAAGAAAAACGAAAGCAGAAAACAAGACAGCCTTACCCTCCTCCTTACCTCCTTTGCCGAATCTGAAGTCTTCATATCGCCTTCTGTAACGAGCCTACCGAGCCCGCGGTCTGCACTAACGAGTCTGTCGAGCCACCGTCGCGCACTGTGTCGAGCCTAACGAACCGCCGTCGCGCTCCGTTTCGAGTCTACCGAGCCGTCGCGCTCCACTGTTCTAACGATCCGTCGCGTCGCGGTCGACTGTTCTAACGAGCCGTCGCGGTCCGCTGCACTAACAAGTCTTCGAGTCGCGGACCTGCAAAATCCAGCAGGGCTATGCACGGAACAAAAAAGAACAAGAAGAATGAAAAGAAAAACAGGAGCGAATGCACAAGAAAATAGGAAGAAGCGAATGCACAAAGTTTTCTTACATTGCAACGTTACCGTCATTCCGTGCAGCTTCTCCGGTCGTTGAAGGTCGTAGAAGGTCGTCGAAGATCGTCGAAGGTCGTCGAAGGTTGTCGAAAGTCACCCTTACCCAACCACCCCACCCACAACGCGACTCTGCGACGCTGCGACGCTTGCGACGCTGCGACTCGGCGACACTTACGACGATGCCATGCTAGATGCCGTTGGCTGACTTCGGGTTGTCTTGGTGGAAGCAGAAAGAAGCATCCATTCGAGTGCTTACCTTGTGAAGTTAGTTGAAGCAAAATGCTTACCTTCTGAGCATTGTCGAAGTGGGTGTGAAGGAACTTACCATTCAGAAGCTGCTGATTGAACCGATGGGATGGGAGTAAGTCGTGAAGGTGAGTTCAGTTCCTTGGTGGTGCCGAGGGGACCAGAAGTGGGGGTGCCGCCTTCGGGAATCCCTTGGTTGGAATCTGGACATGGTGGGGATTGGAAATCGAGGGTGTAGGTAGCGCCGTAAACAGTGGATGGTTCAGATTTCGCCAGCCGATGTACGGCGGCCAAAATTGGAAAAACATTGCGCGAAGTGTGACGGCAGGTAGTCAGACGGAACATTGGGTTGACTGGGTCAGACCGCTAGTTCAACGCGGGGAAACCTTCAGGCTGACATCTCCCATTGTAGCTGCTTCGATGTCAAACTGTACAGATCAAATCATTTGTGCAGAGGTTATTTTGTTTCTGATTGACTCTGTAGTTGCCATGTGCCAGGAGTGGTTCGGGAAAGTTCGAAACATGCGCAGGTGGCGACCTTTTTCTAGGAGATCGTTGACGTGGCACTATGTTTAGTAGGAACATAAAGTTTTGCGTGATGGGCGGGACGGCATTGGTGCGAAAGGTGGGCGAGTTTAGTAAAAAAAACGTGGTCAGACGAGAGGGAAAATCGTTCCAGCCAGCCAATCAAAATGGTTAGTTGGAGGGACAGATATGAAACGAATTGAGTGTTGTCGTCCAAAAGTCGCAAAAAGTCGCCGGATGTCGCCGTATGTCGTTGTGGAGAAGGAAATGGATTCCACCAGCGACGAATGAGGAAAAGGCACACCGCTTTTCAACAAAACCATTACCCTCTCTGCAAACATTCTGCTTCATATTTTCCTGCGTACTAAGGTATAAGAGAAGGCTTCCGTAGATAGGTTTCGTAGCTAGTATCACTTGTCGTATTTTATGTTGTCTCGCGCTGGTTAGATAACGTCATTTACGAACTTCGTCTCAGATCTTAGTGTTTCATAATATATCCCATCGCAGCTGCTATTGTTCAGATCGAAGTAGCATTGACGAACCGTGGTAGTACGGTCGAGGCGGTAGACGCAGTTTATGACTCGCGTGGTCTCCGCCGTGATCGGAGTAGCATGGCGGACAGCAGTAGTACAATCGCTAATTTCCGCGTCGCAAATGCTTATTGTGTAATCCAGCATAGAGGCACAGATCTGGATCCGTTACCGCGCCTACTCTCCCTTATGAGAGTCCAAGCTCTTCCCACCCGTCTTCCAGCAAACCCTAAGGCTGTCGCGGTGGTAACTCGCGCTGGTACTTCGCGCTGGTAACTCGCGCTGGTAACTCCCACTGGTTATTCGCGCTGGTTATCAGGCGAAACATGCGCGAAGGTGAAATAGAGTTGCTGAGGGCGAAGGCTATCAGGCGCGTTTCTCCCTGCCCACCCCTTTCTCGCTCCACCTTCCCTCCGTTCCTTCTTACACACTCTCCCATAACACATCTACTGGGTATCTGGGGCAGATCTTTCAGCAGCATCTTTCAGGGTCTCCCCTCCCTGCATCCTTGCTTCCCTCTCTCCCTCCCTCCCTCCCTCTCCACCTCCTTCCCTCCCTCCCTCCCTCCCTCCCTCCCTCCCTCCCTCCCTCCCTCCCTCCCTCCCTCCCTCCCTCCCTCCCTCCCTCCCTCCCTCCCTCCCTCCCTCCCTCCCTCCCTCCCACCCACCCCCCTCTCCCCCCCCCCCTCCCCCTCCCCTCCCCCCGCCCTCCTCCCCCCTTCCTCCCCCTTTCGCCTTCACGGGCACTGTCCCTTACGCGATTGCAGGGTGCTTCAGCAGCATCTTTCAGGGTTTCCCCGCCTTCGCTCTCCCTCCCTCCCTCCTTTCAGCAGCATCTTTCAGGGTTTCCCGGCCTTCCCTCTCCCTCCCTCCCTCCTTCCAGAAGCATCCTTCACAGTTTCCCCCGCCTTCCCCCTCCCTTCCTCCTTCCAGAAGCATCCTTCACAGTTTCACCCGCCTTCCCCCTTCCTCCCTCCTTTCAGCAGCATCCTTCAAAGTTTCCCCCGCCCTTCCCCCTCTCTCCCTCCTTTCAGCAGCATCCTTCACAGTTTCCCCCGCCTTCCCCCTCCCTTCCTCCTTCCAGAAGCATCCTTCACAGTTTCAGCCGCCTTCCCCTTCAGGATCTGTGCCTAATCATAGGAAGTGCCAGGGAATGTTAGGAGCAATATGGAATGATGCAGGTGATAGATTGGAAAGCTGTGTTATATTTATAGTCAAAGTTACTTGTTGCTACATAGCTGAGGCAGCAGGTGAGGCGAGAGTGCCTGTTATTATGGTGAATCCAAGGGTGGGCCACATTTGTAGAATATCAATTCGCTTCTTCTGCATGAAAATAGAGCACAACGACCATGTACAATTATCGTATGAGACAGAATGGCTGAAGTAACAGCCAGTATGGAGGGAGGAACAAACGTGACTTTGATGAAGGTTCGAGTCGCAGGTCTGGCTTCGTGTGTGTTGGCGCGAACTGTAAAGAGAGATTCCTGTGGGAGGGGTATCCTTGCTAGCAGGGACTTTTGAACAGCCAATCGATGAAATCTGTTTTCCAGCCAACCTACCGCCACTTGGGTTGCACCCCACGGCACCGCTAGCTCAGCAAAAGTGGCACCTGCTTGGCTGTGCTGTGCTGCGCACATTCCACAACAACGCTTCACTTTTGCCAGCGCAGCACAGTTCAACCACATGCCTTGGAATAATCTCAGTTTTTACTGGATAAGCGGTGGCCGCTTCCGCGCCAACTCGCTGACACTTCACCGCTGGAATGCATCCTTTTTGTGGTGGTCAGAGGCCCAGCCACCTCATCAGGGTTCTTTCTTCGGAAACCCGTTGGCCACCCTTCAAACTGGATCAACTCGCCGATGGCACGCAACCTCCCTCCACTCAACAACCAGAGAACGATCACGCGCCGCACCAATCAATTCGGCACCCTCGCAGGTAGCTTCCCTACAACACGTCACTGCGGGAATGTCGCGTTTCCGCAAGTGAGTGACACATCACCAGCGAACATCCGCGTGACGGTGGATTTTGTTTCGTGAACCGCATGTGGTGGTGGTTCTCGTTTCGGAGCTTCGCAGCCAGTTTCGCGAATAGCCTAATGACGCATGAGCAGAACACCAACACCTCGAGCTGTTACCACAATGCACTAGATCGTCTCAAACTGTACAGAACCGCACAAACCATGGATCTCCGCACTCCCCTGTTTCGCTGTTCTCACCTTCCATCTTTGCACTTCCTTCTGGGTGAAACGCTGCAGCAGCAAAGCAGAGTTCTTGCCCGGAGAAGTACAAATACATACCTCAATTCCTGCCGCATCTATCGTCAAAAGCTCAACCTTTTCCTAGTCACTTTTTGCTTTCACTATTGTCCTCCCAGTGTTACTATTATTTGCTCTAGCTCTAACGTCCTAGGCATCTAGCTTGCGACATGGCTGCTCTTTCAACGACTCTCGCTCGCACCTGTGTTCCATCGAGCGCAGCTCTCTCTAAATCCCGTCTCAGTGACAAATGCAACACCTCACCTGCACAACCCACCTCCTTCCGCCTTACTCCTAGAGCCGACGCCTCCCCGTCCTCCCGATCCGTCGCCACTAACGCCATGGCGATAGCGATGCCGGCGCCGACTTATTCTTCCGACTATTACTCCGGTTACCCGACCGAGTCTCTCCCGCCGACCCCGGTATTCCCGTCGAACCAGGCGATGTCGCAGTTTCTGCAGTCGTACGGTCGCATGCTGCAGCACGTTCAGGCGAACGGTCGCAACGAGCAAGCAGGCGACGCTTTGGTGTCGGGCGACTCTCTCGCAGCAGCCGGTGCGACGGTGGTCGAACGGGTTCATCTTGGACTTAACGCGCTACTCGGTCACCCCGTTCATGTGAGTAGTTTATACAAAAGCCTGATGCTTTTTTGTTAATTGGATTTTTAGTCGTCGTTTCCCGTGAAGACGAGAATTGCGAAGCCTGTGGTTAGAGTCAATCTATGTTGCCATCATATTTTTATCCTTGACGCAGACGAACCATCTTCTTTTCTTGTCTGACATACTTTCGTGATGTTGGTTTGTGTTTCTTCTCTCCAGGGTGTGCAAGGAGGCCAGAGGTGGTGTGAGAAGGAGATGCAGGTAGAGCGGTGCTTAGCCGAACTCGAGAAGGACATTGACGGCATGCGTTCGGCCCACGAGCGACCTCCGCGTGCCGCTACTCTCACCCTCGCCTCCGCTCACTGCTACGAAGCCGCTCGCCTCATTCGCACCCTTTGATTGGTTCGCCGTATCCGACCTCGTTCCGCCTTTAGAGTGACTCCTCCATTGTCTCCGTCACGGAATCTGCTTGCTCTGATCTGCTTGCGTTCACAGCCTTCAACCGCAGCAGTCAGATCCGTTGGCATCACGACGCTATTAGGTGCTTTAGGCTCTCGCCGTTCATCGTGAATAATAGGCTAGGGGTGCTCGATCTCCGTCGTTCCTGTTTCTGCCAGCGGTTTTCGTTATTGTAACGAAAGTGCCTCGGGGCTTGTCCCGTGCTGGGGGGAGCAGCCATCACCTGACGCTGAGCGGTGTACATAATTTACAGGAATGATAGACTGGCTGATTACTACGTGTGCTTTACCACTCATTATATGAAGTTGCAGAAATGGCTCTGAGGCCCAGTCAGTATTTTGTGGACTCGAATGAGCATACGCATAAATTGCTTCATAATTTAGCTGTGATAAGTTTATCAGCTCGTAGCCTGCGCATGTATCGAATCTCTTGTAGATGCAGTTCAGCGATACATTCCATTCATCGCAAATCCTGACCATTGTTCGCTCTCTGACGAGACATGTCGCCTTTCACGAGTGCCTGTAACATCGCACCTGCGCCAATTCGCAACGTTCGCTCCATCCATGAATCATCGATCTGGCACCTCAGTCAGCCCATGCATCAACCAACCTTACCAGTTCGTTCCTGAGTTCCTCCTACCTAGAAAATGCCATACTACGGAACTAGTCTTTGATCAGGAAGGCGATCCGGCTAGCGAACCGTTAGTGTTAGTGTCCCGTCGCATCGGATCCAGTGATGCTCTCTTTCCAATGCTAGGTGTTACTGTAACCTGATGACCTTCCCATTAGATAATATCTGTTCAGACACAGAATGGTGACATAATCAGTGACTCGTAAATTTCTGGTATTCATGAATTCATGGATGTTGTCAGTTCGGCCGTTTCATTGACATTTTGCTAGAAATTTGCAAGCGAAGAGTGACATAGTACAGCTACGTTCGGAGCGACGCACAGCCACGTCATTCAGCCACGTCATCCTGTGGAACAGGCAGTCTGACATGTCCAACATTTGTCAGAAGATCCGATTGGATTGTTGATCGTCGTTGGATCTCAAGCACACCCTCTACAGTCACCCCGTGCTCATCTCAATGTCGCTTCCACGAAGATTCGCTCCTCTCCTGCTGCTGATTGCAATCCTGCTGCTGGACCATCAATCAGCAGGGTCCACGTGGCAAGAGCACGGAGCGCTCGGTGCTTGCGCGAGCAAGCAAACATGCGGGGAACAAAATTCGAAATCTGCATTAGAGGGCAAGAGCGATGTTTTTGCGGAGGACGTAGCTGCTGCTTCTGGCTCTGCTATCCCCACTGACGCTGCTGCTGCTGCCGACGGTCCTGTTCCTCCTTTAGCTGATACCAGCGATGCTCAAACGGGTGAAACGCAAAGCAGAGCGGCCGAGTCGGAATCAGAGGCTGAGGGGACTGAGCCGGAAACGAGTGTGGCACAACCGGAGGATGTGACATGGGAGGGCGATTCGAGCTCGTTTGAATCACAAGCTGGTGGTGTGCCTGAAGTGAATGTGACTGCCATGAGGTTAGTCAGTGAGTCAGTCAGTCAGTCAGTCAGTCAGTCAGTCAGTCAGTCAGTCAGTCAGTCAGTCAGTCAGTCAGTCAGTCATTTAGTCAGTCAGTCAGCCAATGACGCTCTCACACCACGATGGCTTGAAATTCGCGATCATGGTTTATCGGAGCGTGTGCAGATGCGAGTGTGTGCCTCTGACCTACATGTTACTCGCACCAATTCACTGATCCCACGAGCCTGTTCCTTCATCTCCCAAAGCATTGCCTGGCTGTCCTCCTTTGATCTCCTTGTTCCAGGAATTTAAAAAAATGAGCATGCACCATGTCTACTGACTGAGAATTCGTTCCTTCAAACTCCTTGCAGGCATCAAGTAGAGGAGATGTTCTATCATGCATATGACGGCTACAAGCGATTCGCCTTCTCTCAAGAGCATATGAACCTCTTCCCACTCCTCTCCTCTTCCATTCTGCTTCCATGCATGCAGGCATCAAGTGGAGGAGATGTTCTATCATGCGTATGACGGTTACAAGCGATTCGCCTTTCCACAAGACGAGCTGAAACCTCTCAGGTGTTTCGCGTTGCATCTGCTGCATGTCTCTCTATCTCTCGCTCTCACCGTCAACATTTTTCTGCCCTGACCGCCAGCCTCCTTTGCAGCTTGCCACGTAACTTATTCTCTCCGTCAGTCTGGTCGTGTGATGTAGGGTGCTGTTCTTACAAACTTCATTTGTGCTCTTTTCTTCCTCTAATACCTCTCTCCTTCACTCACCCCTCACCCCCATCGCTTCCCCATGTTTCCCCTGTTTCCTGATTGCCAGCTGCACTGGATCCAACCCCTATGGCGGCATGGCGATGACGCTCATGGAGAGCCTAGGCACGCTGCTGGTGAGGATTGGTGGCAGGTAGAGCGGGTCTCTGTGTGTCTGCAGTTGGTGGTAGCACGTTTTCTCGCTTGCTCCTCTGCTCTGGATCCAACCCCTATGGTGGCATGGCTCTGACGCTCATGGAGAGCCTAGGCACGCTGCTGGTGAGGAATAGAGTGGTGGTAGGTCGGTAGTAGGTACTAGGTAGGATCAAACGCGTCGCTCACTTGCTCGCTTGCTCCTGTGCTCGCCAGCTGCTCCGGATCCAGCCCAGTCCCTATGGAATGGTGGCATGGCTCTGACGCTCATGGAGAGCCTGCTGGTGAGGTGGTGAGAGCACCATTGCCATATTGACTAGATCAGTCGACTCAAAAGTCAGTCGACTCAAAAGTCAGTCGACTCGAAAGTCAGTCGACTCGAAAGTCAGTCGACTCGAAAGCCAGTCGACTCGAAAGTCAGTCGACTCGAAAGTCAGTCGACTCGAAAGTCAGTCGACTCGAAAATCAGTCGACTCGAAAGTCAGTCGACTCGAAAGTCAGTCGACTCGAAAGTCAGTCGACTCGAAAGTCAGTCGACTCGAAAGTCAGTCGACTCGAAAGTCAGTCGACTCGAAAGTCAGTCGACTCGAAAGTCAGTCGACGCGAAAGTCAGTCGACGCGAAAGTCAGTCGACTCGAAAGTCAGTCGACTCGAAAGTCAGTCGACGCGAAAGTCAGTCGACGCGAAAGTCAGTCGACGCGAAAGTCAGTCGACTCGAAAGTCAGTCGACGCGAAAGTCAGTCGACTCGAAAGTCAGTCGACGCGAAAGTCAGTCGACGCGAAAGTCAGTCGACGCGAAAGTCAGTCGACTCGAAAGTCAGTCGACTCGAAAGTCAGTCGACTCGAAAGTCAGTCGACTCGAAAGTCAGTCGACTCGAAAGTCAGTCGACTCGAAAGTCAGTCGACTCGAAAGTCATAGAGAGCCTGCTGGTGAGGTGGTGGTGAGAGGATCTGCATCGATTTTTTCCGCCCATCCCCCCACCTTCCCCCTTGCAGCTGCTGGGCAACGTATCAGAGTTCAACTGGGGCGTGAAGTACCTCTCTCAGCATCTCTCCTTTGATCTAGACATACGCGTGTGTGTTCCATACTCGCCCCTCCTTTTTCCATGCCTCTCTCTTCTCTTCCTTCTCTCCCTCCCTCTCTCGCCACCTCTCCTTCAATCTGGACGTACGCGTGTGTGTTCCATACTCGCCCCTCCCTCTCCCCTCCTCTCGCTGCCTCTGTCTCTCTTTGTTGCTCTTCTGCCTACTCGCTTCCTCCCTCCCTATCTGCTTCCCTCCTCTCCTACCGCACCTAATATATCCTCCAACCGTTTTAACTCACCTTCCAACCACTGTATATAGCTCTTGCAACCCCCCACCCTCTACTCTTTTCCCCCTTTGCTCTTCCTGTCGTTCTCGCTTTCTTCCTCACAGCAACGTGTTTGAGGCCAACATAAGGGCACTGGGAAGCCTCCTGTCCGCCCACATGCTTATCCTGCAAAGCCGGGACCCCACGCTGCCACCTGTCCATCCCTCATTGGCCAGCGTGCATCTGGCACCTGGCTATAAGGGCCGTCTGTTGGAGCTGGCTATTGATCTGGGCTTCAGGTGAGTCTCAGGTGGGATTCAGGTGGGATTCGGGTAGGTTTCAGGTGAGTTTCAGGTGGGTTTCGTGTGCGTCACTCTCCCTCACTCTCCCTTAGCTCATTCATCTCCACGCTCACTCCTCTCTCTTTCCCAGACTTCTCCCCGCCTTCTCCTCAGGCACGCCCATCCCCTGTGCATGGGTGCACCTGCGGAGGGGAGTTCTGCCAGACGACGTGACCCACACGTGCACTGCCCTCCCCTCCCTCTCTTCCCACCCTCTATCAACCAGGCTTCTCCCCGCCTTCTCATCAGGCACGCCCATCCCCTACGCGTGGGTGAACCTGCGGAGGGGAGTACTTCCAGACGACGTCACGCACACGTGCACTGCAGGCGCCGGCACTCTGCTGCTGGAGTTCAGTGCGCTCTCAAACCTCTCAGGCATTCCCATATTCCAGGTAAGGACACCACAAGGAGTGGAATGGGATTGGGTGAGGCGCATGAAAGGTCTGTCCCACGCCCCCATCGACCGGTCTCCAAGTCACGTGCACTGCCGGCGCCGGCATTCTGCTGCTGGAGTTCAGTGCACTCTCAAACCTCTCAGGCATTCCCATCTTCCAGGTAAGGAATCTATAGACAAGAAGTGGAATGAGACCGAGTGAAGGGTATGAGAGGTCTCGTTTTGAGTCAACTCAACACCTCTCGGGGATTCCCATATTCCAGGTGAGGAATCTATAGACAAGAAGTGGAATCAGACCGAGTGAAGGGTATGAGAGGTCTCGTTTTGAGTCAACTCAACACCTCTCGGGGATTCCCATATTCCAGGTGAGGAATCTATAGACAAGAAGTGGAATCAGACCGAGTGAAGGGTATGAGAGGTCTCGTTTTGAGTCAACTCAACACCTCTCGGGGATTCCCATATTCCAGGTGAGGAATCTATAGACAAGAAGTGGAATCAGACCGAGTGAAGGGTATGAGAGGTCTCGTTTTGAGTCAACTCAACACCTCTCGGGGATTCCCATATTCCAGGTGAGGAATCTATAGACAAGAAGTGGAATCAGACCGAGTGAAGGGTATGAGAGGTCTCGTTTTGAGTCAACTCAACACCTCTTGGGGATTCCCATATTCCAGGTGAGGAATCTATAGGCAAGAAGTGGAATCAGACCGAGTGAAGGGTATGAGAGGTCTCGTTTTGAGTCAACTCAACACCTCTCGGGGATTCCCTTATTCCAGGTGAGGAATCTATAGACAAGAAGTGGAATCAGACCGAGTGAAGGGTGTGAGAGGTCTCGTTTTGAGTCAACTCAACACCTCTCGGGGATTCCCATATTCCAGGTGAGGAATCTATAGGCAAGAAGTGGAATCAGACCGAGTGAAGGGTATGAGAGGTCTCGTTTTGAGTCAACTCAACACCTCTCGGGGATTCCCATATTCCAGGTGAGGAATCTATAGGCAAGAAGTGGAATCAGACCGAGTGAAGGGTATGAGAGGTCTCGTTTTGAGTCAACTCAACACCTCTCGGGGATTCCCATATTCCAGGTGAGGAATCTATAGACAAGAAGTGGAATCAGACCGAGTGAAGGGTATGAGAGGTCTCGTTTTGAGTCAACTCAACACCTCTCGGGGATTCCCATATTCCAGGTGAGGAATCTATAGACAAGAAGTGGAATCAGACCGAGTGAAGGGTATGAGAGGTCTCGTTTTGAGTCAACTCAACACCTCTCGGGGATTCCCATATTCCAGGTAAGGAATCTATAGACAAGAAGTGGAATGAGACCGAGTGAAGGGTATGAGAGGTCTCGTTTTGAGTCAACTCAACACCTCTCGGGGATTCCCATGTTCCAGGTGAGGAATCTATAGGCAAGAAGTGGAATCAGACCGAGTGAAGGGTATGAGAGGTCTCGTTTTGAGTCAACTCAACACCTCTCGGGGATTCCCATATTCCAGGTAAGGAATCTATAGACAAGAAGTGGAATGAGACCGAGTGAAGGGTATGAGAGGTCTCGTTTTGAGTCAACTCAACACCTCTCGGGGATTCCCATATTCCAGGTGAGGAATCTATAGAAAAGAAGTGGAATCAGACCGAGTGAAGGGTATGAGAGGTCTCGTTTTGAGTCAACTCAACACCTCTCGGGGATTCCCATATTCCAGGTGAGGAATCTATAGACAAGAAGTGGAATCAGACCGAGTGAAGGGTATGAGAGGTCTCGTTTTGAGTCAACTCAACACCTCTCGGGGATTCCCATATTCCAGGTGAGGAATCTATAGACAAGAAGTGGAATCAGACCGAGTGAAGGGTATGAGAGGTCTCGTTTTGAGTCAACTCAACACCTCTCGGGGATTCCCATATTCCAGGTGAGGAATCTATAGACAAGAAGTGGAATCAGACCGAGTGAAGGGTATGAGAGGTCTCGTTTTGAGTCAACTCAACACCTCTCGGGGATTCCCATATTCCAGGTGAGGAATCTATAGACAAGAAGTGGAATCAGACCGAGTGAAGGGTATGAGAGGTCTCGTTTTGAGTCAACTCAACACCTCTCGGGGATTCCCATATTCCAGGTAAGGAATCTATAGACAAGAAGTGGAATGAGACCGAGTGAAGGGTATGAGAGGTCTCGTTTTGAGTCAACTCAACACCTCTCGGGGATTCCCACATTCCAGGTGAGGAATCTATAGGCAAGAAGTGGAATCAGACCGAGTGAAGGGTATGAGAGGTCTCGTTTTGAGTCAACTCAACACCTCTCGGGGATTCCCATATTCCAGGTAAGGAATCTATAGACAAGAAGTGGAATCAGACCGAGTGAAGGGTATGAGAGGTCTCGTTTTGAGTCAACTCAACACCTCTCGGGGATTCCCATATTCCAGGTAAGGAATCTATAGACAAGAAGTGGAATCAGACCGAGTGAAGGGTATGAGAGGTCTCGTTTTGAGTCAACTCAACACCTCTCGGGGATTCCCATATTCCAGGTAAGGAATCTATAGACAAGAAGTGGAATCAGACCGAGTGAAGGGTATGAGAGGTCTCGTTTTGAGTCAACTCAACACCTCTCGGGGATTCCCATATTCCAGGTAAGGAATCTATAGACAAGAAGTGGAATCAGACCGAGTGAAGGGTATGAGAGGTCTCCCAGTCACACACTGCCAGCGCCGGCACTCTGCTGCTGGAGTTCAGTGCGCTCTCAAACCTCTCAGGCATTCCCATCTTCCAGGTAAGGAGCCTCTCAGGCATCCCTGTGTTGCAGGTGAGACAGATTCATCCCCTCACAAGGATGCACAGTGTTCACTCTGCTTGTCACTCACATGCACTGCTGGCGCCGGCACTCTGTTGCTGGAGTTTAGTGCACTATCAAACCTCTCAGGCATTCCCATCTTCCAGGTGAGGAGTCACACCCCTCACATGAAAACTGAACTCAATGTATGGTCTCCCAGTCACGTGCACGGTGCACTGCTGGCGCCGGCACTCTGCTGCTGGAATTTAGTGCGCTCTCAAACCTCTCAGGCATTCCCATCTACCAGGTGAGACATGTCAAAGTTACCCCCCTCACATGGATAGTCAATGCACGGTCTCCCAGTCACGTGCACTGCTGGTGCTAGCACTTTGCTTCTGGACTCCAGTGCTCCCTCAAAACCTCCCAGGGATTCCCATTTCCCTGGTGAGGGAGAGTTACGCCCCTCATGTAAACACTTAATGTATGCACTGCTCACGAGCGAATGTCTCTCAATCATGTGCACCACGTGCACTGCTGCAGCCTGCACTCTGCTGCTGGAATTCACTTCGCTCTCAAAACTTTCTCAGGCATCCCCACCTCTCAGGCGAGCATATCAGGGGTAAGTGGACTGTGACTTGGCATGCCATGGCATCACATGGGCCCAACAAGATCAACCATGGCATTTGTCACGCCCATGTGTTGGACAGGACACACACGTGACTCAAATGGATCAGAGTTCCTGCCCACCCACTTTCACTCTCCTCGTTCCTTCCTTCCTTCCCAACAGAAGAGGGCAAAGGTGGGTTGTGATTCGTCTCAAAAGGATTTGGGTACTTAACAGCACCTTCCTCGTTCCTTCCTTGGCAGGAGAAGGCAGAGGCAGCAGTGGTGGCCCTGTACAGAAGGAGGTCGCCTCTGAACCTCGTGGGCAATGGAATCAGCAGCCGGACGCTCACTTGCTTCTTACTGGTTTGCTTCCATTCCATTCCACTCCATCCATCCCATCCCGGCAGGAGAAGGCAGAGGCAGCAGTGGTGGCACTGTACAGAAGGAGGTCGCCTCTGAACCTCGTGGGCAATGGAATCAGCAGCCGGACGCTCACTTGCTTCTTACTGGTTTGCTTCCATTCCATTCCACTCCATCCATCCCATCCCGGCAGGAGAAGGCAGAGGCAGCAGTGGTGGCACTGTACAGAAGGAGGTCGCCTCTGAACCTCGTGGGCAATGGAATCAGCAGCACGTCAGGTGGGAGGGAAGTGATATGAGCACACACCCCAGCATTGCTGTCAGCAGGATGGTAGGTGAACGGTGAATGAGCTGAGCAGTGGTGGCCCTGTACAGACGCAGGTCGCCTCTGACCCTCGTGGGCAATGGAATTAGCAGCACGTCAGGTGGGATGGGGGAGGGCTTGACAGCCCAGATAAGAACTAGATGTATTAGCAGCTTAGAATGCCAGCGTTGGCATCAGCGGGATGTGAGAGGTGGGAGGAGGTGGTGTGAGTGAGCAACCCAGGTGGGAGGTGGTGTGAGGAGTGTGGTTGCTGCAGGCAATTTACTCTCCCTTGTCCACCCACACCATTCACTCCATACCTCCCTCTCCCTTCTCCCACTCATCCCCTACCCCAATCAGGAGTGTGGCTGCAGCGGGAATCCACAGCAGGTGCTGGCGTTGACTCGTTCTTTGAGGTGAGCGTTGACCTGGTCTTTCCACTGCATCCAAGACTCACTTTGAAAAAGGAATTAGAGTTAGAGAGTTGCCTCATAGACACGCCTTGACTCGGTTCTTTGAGGTGAGCGTTAGACACGCCTTGTACATTGCCCATTGGCGTGTTAGTCACGAGATCAAAGAGCCATTTGCCTTGTAACTGGCATGTGAGACGTCTTCTCAGTTGATTGTGAAGTCAAGTGAGGCGTGTTAACACAGCTGTTGACGCCGGTTTAAGTGAGTCTCGACCTCGGTTGTCGAGACCAATGATTTTTTTTTTTTTTTTTTTTTTTATCTTGCATTCAAGGACATCTCGAAACATGACCATTTTTCCAACTCAAATGAAATGAAGCCTTCGTGGGCGAGCGAATGAAGCGTGCCATGCTACCACACAGGTTCACAGTGCGCTTAAAGCGCACCAAGCCAACTGATAAATCCCCCCCTAGTAATCGCCCTAGAGCCTTTGCACTTCATTCATGCCTTCCAGTTTTGCCTCCTCCCTTCCTTCCCCACAGTACCTCCTCAAGGGCTACCTGCTACTGGGAACAAGCACTTTTTGCCGAATGTTCTCCAAGGTCAGTCAGAGTGCCCATGTGCCTTGTTCTAATGTCTCATAGAGTGTCGGGCCCACCAACAACCCGTATATTCAAGGGCGGATTTTGGGGCACTCAGCCTCCCAAGTTCTGGCCCCGGACCAATTGGCAGCCCTGGTCCTCATCCTGTATGTCGTTGTGACCTTGTTTCTGGTCCCTGGTCCCTCCCTGGTCCCTGTTCCCTGGTCCCTTGTCCCTGTTCCCTGTTCCCTGTTCCATGGTCCCTGTTCCGTGGTCCCTGTTCCCTGGTCCCTGTTCCCTGGTCCCTGTTCCCTGGGCCCTGTTCCCTGTTCCCTGTTCCCTGTTCCCTGGTCCCTGGTCCCTGGTCCCTGGTCCCTGTTCCCTGGTCCCTGTTCCCTGGGCCCTGTTCCCTGTTCCCTGTTCCCTGTTCCCTGTTCCCTGGTCCCTGGTCCCTGGTCCCTGTTCCCTGTTCCCTGTTCCCTGGGCCCTGTTCCCTGTTCCCTGTTCCCTGGTCCCTGTTCCCTGGTCCCTGGTCCCTGGTCCCTGTTCCCTGTTCCCTGTTCCCTGTTCCCTGTTCCCTGGTCTCCGCAGCCCACCTGTCCGCTAATGACAGCCAGCCGTGTCGTCTCATTTGCAGTGTATTGCGATTCTCTCACTGTTACATTCCGTCGACTTTTATGCGGTGTCACTCTGTTTCTGGCAGGTGTATTCCGGTGCAATGCGGTACATGGCGGTGCGGGGGGAGTCCATGGTGCGCTGGCTGCTAGACGTGAGCATAGACAATGGGCACCTGGGCCGGCACTATGCCTCGTCCCTCCAGGCGTTCTGGCCCGCCATGCAGGTATGTATGCAGTGAAGTGATGAGGAAGCACAACACAAGTGCTTGTAGGGGTATTTTATGCTGGCTGCTAGACGTTGGCATAGACAATGGGCACCTGTGCCGGCACTATGCCTCGTCACTTCAGGCGTTTTGGCCCGCCATGCAGGTATGTGTCCAACCAACTGTGAAGTTGATGTGAGCCATGCAGGCAGGCAGTTAGTGCAACCCCAAGCATCCCTTGCTGCATCCGTTGATCCATACTGTATGGATGGACGTGGGCATAGACAACGGGCACCTGGGCCGGCACTATGCCTCTTCCCTCCAGGCATTTTTTTTTAGTCGACTCAATTGTCACCTTGTCACCACCTCTCACCTGCCAGTCTCATTGACCCCCTCCATTCTTTCCCCCCCTTTCTCATCCGCCTGCTACCGCCGCCAGGTTCTTGCCGGGCAGACCGCGGATGCCCGAGTCATCCACAGTGGCCTCTGGGCAGTGTGGAAAAGATTTTCCTTCCTGCCCGAGCTTTTCAGCGTGACTGCTTCAGCCGTTCATCCAGTGTATGTATGGATGCTCACATGTAACAGAGAGCGCATTTAGGTGTATGTGTAACAGTGGGCTTATTTATGTACGTACAAAGTTGTACGTGTAACATTGCATGAATAAGGTGCACGTGCCAAGCAGTGTGCTATCTAGACGGCAAGGCCGCCGGCCGCCGACCAACGGCAAGGCGACGAACGGCAAGGCCGCCGGCCGCCGACGAACGGCAAGGCCGCCGGCCGCCGACCAACGGCAAGGCCGCCGACGAACGGCGAGGCCGACGGCCGCCGGCCGCCAACCAACGGCAAGGCCGCCGGCCGCCGACCAACGGCAAGGCCGCCGGCCGCCGACCAACGGCAAGGCCGCCGGCCGCCGACCAACGGCAAGGCCGCCTGCCGCCGACCAACGGCAAGGCCGCCGGCCCCCGACCAACGGCAAGGCCGCCGGCCCCCGACCAACGGCAAGGCCGCCGGCCCCCGACCAACGGCAAGGCCGCCGGCCCCCGACCAACGGCAAGGCCGCCGGCCCCCGACGAACGGCAAGGCCGCCGGCCGCCGACCAACGGCAAGTCCGCCGGCCGCCGACCAACGGCAAGTCCGCCGGCCGCCGACCAACGGCAAGTCCGCCGGCCGCCGACCAACGGCAAGGCCGCCGGCCGCCGACCAACGGCAAGGCCGCCGGCCGCCGACCAACGGCAAGGCCGCCGGCCGCCGACCAACGGCAAAGCCGCCAGCCGCCGACCAACGGCAAGGCGAGGAACGGCAAGGCCGCCGGCCGCCGACCAACGGCAAGGCCGCCGGCCGCCGACCAACGGCAAGGCCGCCGGCCGCCGACCAACGGCAAGTCCGCCGGCCCCCGACCAACGGCAAGGCCGCCGGCCGCCGACGAACGGCAAGGCCGCCGGCCGCCGACGAACGGCAAGGCCGCCGGCCGCCGACGAACGGCAAGGCCGCCGGCCGCCGACCAACGGCAAGGCCGACGGCCGCCGACCAACGGCAAGGCCGCCGGCCGCCGACCAACGGCAACGCCGCCGGCCTCCGACCAACGGCAAGGCCGCCGGCCAACGGCAAGGCCGCCGGCCGCCGACCAACGGCAAGTCCGCCGGCCGCCGACCAACGGCAAGGCCGCCGACCGCCGACCAACGGCAAGGCCGCCGGCCGCCGATGAACGGCAAGGCCGCCGGCCTCCGACCAACGGCAAGGCCGCCGGCCGCCGACCAACGGCAAGGCCGCCGGCCGCCGACCAACGGCAAGGCCGCCGGCCGCCCGACCAACGGCAAGGCCGCCGGCCGCCGACCAACGGCAAGGCCGCCGGCCTCCGACCAACGGCACGGCCGCCGGCCGTCGACGAACGCCAAGGCCGCCGGCCGCCGACGAACGGCAAGGCCGCCCGCCGCCGACGAACGGCAAGGCCGACGGCCGCCGACCAACGGCAAGGCCGACGGCCGCCGACCAACGGCAAGGCCGCCGGTCGCCGACGAACGGCAAGGCCACCCGCCGCCGTTTAACGGCAAGGCCGCCGGCCGCCGACCACCGGCAAGGCGACGAACGGCAAGGCCGCCGGCCGCCGACCAACGGCAAGGCCGCCGACGAACGGCGAGGCCGACGGCCCGCCGACGAACGGCGAGGCCGACGGCCGCCGGCCGCCGACCAACGGCAAGGCCGCCGGCCGCCGACCAACGGCAAGGCCGCCGGCCGCCGACCAACGGCAAGGCCGCCGGCCGCCGACCAACGGCAAGGCCGCCTGCCGCCGACCAACGGCAAGGCCGCCGGCCCCCGACCAACGGCAAGGCCGCCGGCCCCCGACCAACGGCAAGGCCGCCGGCCCCCGACCAACGGCAAGGCCGCCGGCCCCCGACCAACGGCAAGGCCGCCGGCCCCCGACGAACGGCAAGGCCGCCGGCCGCCGACCAACGGAAAGTCCGCCGGCCGCCGACCAACGGCAAGTCCGCCGGCCGCCGACCAACGGCAAGTCCGCCGGCCGCCGACCAACGGCAAGGCCGCCGGCCGCCGACCAACGGCAAGGCCGCCGGCCGCCGACCAACGGCAAGGCCGCCGGCCGCCGACCAACGGCAAGGCCGCCGGCCGCCGACCAACGGCAAGGCCGCCAGCCGCCGACCAACGGCAAGGCGAGGAACGGCAAGGCCGCCGGCCGCCGACCAACGGCAAGGCCGCCGGCCGCCGACCAACGGCAAGGCCGCCAGCCGCCGACCAACGGCAAGGCGACGAACGGCAAGGCCGCCGGCCGCCGACCAACGGCAAGGCCGCCGGCCGCCGACCAACGGCAAGGCCGCCGGCCGCCGACCAACGGCAAGGCCGCCGGCCTCCGACCAACGGCAAGGCCGCCGGCCAACGGCAAGGCCGCCGGCCGCCGACCAACGGCAAGTCCGCCGGCCGCCGACCAACGGCAAGGCCGCCGACCGCCGACCAACGGCAAGGCCGCCGGCCGCCGATGAACGGCAAGGCCGCCGGCCTCCGACCAACGGCAAGGCCGCCCGCCGCCGACCAACGGCAAGGCCGCCGGCCGCCCGACCAACGGCAAGGCCGCCGGCCGCCGACCAACGGCAAGGCCGCCGGCCGCCGACCAACGGCAAGGCCGCCGGCCGCCGACCAACGGCAAGGCCGCCGGCCGCCGACCAACGGCAAGGCCGCCGGCCTCCGACCAACGGCACGGCCGCCGGCCGTCGACGAACGCCAAGGCCGCCGGCCGCCGACGAACGGCAAGGCCGCCCGCCGCCGACGAACGGCAAGGCCGACGGCCGCCGACCAACGGCAAGGCCGACGGCCGCCGACCAACGGCAAGGCCGCCGGCCGCCGACGAACGGCAAGGCCACCCGCCGCCGTTTAACGGCAAGGCCGACGGACGCCGACCAACGGCAAGGCCGCCGGCCGCCGACCAACGGCAAGGCCGCCGGCCGCCGACCAACGGCAAGGCCGCCGGCCGCCGACCAACGGCTAGTCCGCCGGCCGCCGACCAACGGCAAGGCCGCCGGCCGCCGACGAACGGCAAGGCCGCCGGCCGCCGACCAACGGCAAGGCCGCGACGAACGGCGAGGCCGACGGCCGCCGGCCGCCGACCAACGGCAAGGCCGCCGGCCGCCGACCAACGGCAAGGCCGCCTGCCGCCGACCAACGGCAAGGCCGCCGGCCCCCGACCAACGGCAAGGCCGCCGGCCCCCGACCAACGGCAAGGCCGCCGGCCCCCGACCAACGGCAAGGCCGCCGGCCCCCGACCAACGGCAAGGCCGCCGGCCCCCGACGAACGGCAAGGCCGCCGGCCGCCGACCAACGGCAAGTCCGCCGGCCGCCGACCAACGGCAAGTCCGCCGGCCGCCGACCAACGGCAAGTCCGCCGGCCGCCGACCAACGGCAAGGCCGCCGGCCGGCGACCAACGGCAAGGCCGCCGGCCGCCGACCAACGGCAAGGCCGCCGGCCGCCGACGAACGGCAAGGCCGCCGGCCTCAGACCAACGGCAAGGCCGCCGGCCGCCGACCAACGGCAAGGCCGCCAGCCGCCGACCAACGGCAAGGCCGCCGGCCGCCGACCAACGGCAAGGCCGCCGGCCGTCGACGAACGGCAAGGCCGCGTGCCGCCGGCCGCCGACGAACGGCAAGGCCGCCGGCCGCCGACCAACGGCAAGGCCGACGGCCGCCGGCCGCCGACGAACGGCAAGGTCGACGGCCGCCGACCAACGGCAAGGCCGCCGGCCGCCGACCAACGGCAAGGCCGCCGACCAACGGCAAGGCCGCCGGCCGCCGACGAACGGCAAGGCCGCCGGCCGCCGACGAACGGCAAGGCCGCCTGCCGCCGGCCGCCGACGAACGGCAAGGCCGCCTGCCGCCGGCCGCCGACAAGGCCGCCGGCCGCCGACCAGCAGCAAGGCCGCCGGCCGCCGACCAACGGCAAGGCCGCCGGCCGCCCGACGAACGGCAAGGCCGCCGGCCGCCGACCAACGGCAAGGCCGCCGGCCGCCGACCAACGGCAAGGCCGCCGGCCACCGACCAACGGCAAGGCCGCCTGTCGCCGGCCGCCGACGAACGGCAAGGCCGCCGGCCGCCGACGAACGGCAAGGCCGCCGGCCGCCGACCAATGGCAAGGCCGACGGCCGCCGGCCGCCGACCAACGGCAAGGCCGACGGCCGCCGACGAACGGCAAGGCCGCCGGCCGCCGGCCGCCGACGAACGGCAAGGCCGTCGGTCGCAGACCAACGGCAAGGCCGACGGCCGCCGGCCGCCGACGAACGGCAAGGCCGACGGCCGCCGACCAACGGCAAGGCCGCCGGCCTCCGACGAACGGCAAGGCCGCCGGCCGCCGACGAACGGGAAGGCCGCCTGCCGCCGGCCGCCGACGAACGGCAAGGCCGCCTGCCGCCGGCCGCCGACGAACGGCAAGGCCGCCGGCCGCCGACGAACGGCAAGGCCGCCGGCCGCAGACCAACGGCAAGGCCGCCGGCCGCAGACCAACGGCAAGGCCGACGGCCGCCGGCCGCCGACGAACGGCAAGGCCGCCGGCCGCCGACCAACGGCAAGGCCGCCGGCCGCCGACCAACGGCAAGGCCGCCGGCCGCCCGACGAACGGCAAGGCCGCCGGCCTCCGACCAACGGCAAGGCCGACGGCTGCCGGCCGCCGACGAACGGCAAGGCCGCCGGCCGCCGACGAACGGCAAGGCTGCCCGCCGCCGACGAACGGCAAGGCCGTCGGCCGCCAACCAACGGCAAGGCCGACGGCCGCCGACCAACGGCAAGGCCGCCGGCCTCCGACGAACGGCAAGGCCGCCGGCCTCCGACGAACGGCAAGGCCGCCGGCCGTCGACGAACGGCAAGGCCGCCGGCCGCCGACGAATGGCAAGGCCGCCTGCTGTCACGATAAGAATGAATTGATAGAAAATGTGAAGTACAACCCTAGATATAGCAAACCCTAATCATGCAAGTAAGTAGAAATGTAACACCTAGACTAACCTAAACAACACATATAAAATATATGTTGACACACCCCCATAGTCTAGGTGACGGAAGTCCTGTAGAAACAACAAGAGCAAGCAAGGGGCCACAAGGCCAGTCCACATGCAGGTATATAGCAAATATAAAGAGATGCAAGAGTACAAGACATGCAGGACAAGACATCTCTAAGCAAGCAAGTGAGGACGGGCAGGCACAAGGCCAAGCTGGGTGCAGAAACGCTGGTGGTCACAAGGCGGCAACGCCTTGGTGAAGATATCTGCCGTGTTGGCCTCAGAGACCACACGTCGAACGAGTGCCTGTCCACGCTGCTGCAACTCACGCAGAAGGAAGTAACGAAGCTGGATGTGCTTCGCCTTCCCAACCAGTCGGGGCTCCTCACACAACAGGACAGCAGACCTGTTGTCGGCGAACAAGACTGGGGGAGAGCGAGGCCGCTCACCAAGGTCGGTGAGAAGGAAAGACAGCCAGCGAAGCTCCTGAGCGGCCATGGCCGCAGCGTACACCTCTGCCTCACTGCTGGAACCGGCGACGGACGACGCCCGAGTCGACCGCCACGAAACAGCACCTGCCCCGAGGCTAAAGGAGTACCCCTGTGTAGACCGACGCGTCTCCGCGTCGTCGGCCCACGACGAGTCCGAGTAACCTGTGAGTGTAACTGGCTGCTTCCCTCCAAGGACAAGTCCCATGCCTGATGTACTCGCCACATACTTCGCCACCCTCTTAGCAGCGTACCAGTGGGAAGGTCGGTGTCTCCCAGGCGCAACAAAGCGCGCAAGGACGCTAAGAGGGTAAGCTAGGTTTGGGCGAGTACAGGTCATCAGGTACATGAGACAACCCACCAGCTCAGGATATGGACCACTGGACTCAAATGACTCGTCCGAAGGTGGAGCCGTGAGCCCATGATCCACACCAAGAGGGGTGAGCTGTACCTTGGAGAACGGGAAGCGAAACCGCGTGAGGATCTGCTCGACCATATGCGACTGAGTCAGCGTAATGGTGCGAGCTGCCCTGTCCCTGGTGATCTGCAGGCCAAGGTAGTGCTGCAGCTCACCAAGGTCAGTGCAAGTGTGTCTCCTCTGCAGTTCCTCCTTCACGGAGGCCAGCGCGCGTCGGTCGGGAGTGGCGAACACTAGGTCGTTGACGTAGACCAGGACAAAGAACGGGGTCGAGCCACGGCGAACGAACAGTGACGGGTCAGCAGACGACGGAAAGAAGTCAAGAGCTGCAAGGGTCGAGCGAAGTGTGTCGTGCCACTCACGTGGGGCCTGACGCAGGCCGTAGACTGGTCGACGCAGCTGCCACTGGGTCCCAGGTGGGAAAGAGCCAGTGAAGCCAGGCGGGCGACGCAGCCAGATCTGCTCGTGCAGGCTCCCCTGAAGGAACGCGGTGGAAAAGTCCAAGGAGTGCAACTCGTAGTCGCGCTGGGCTGCAATATGCAGCAACACCCGAAGAGTACTCATCTTCGGGGTGGGAGCGAAGGTCTGGAAGAAGTCCACCCCCTCTCGCTGACTGAAGCCTCTCGCAACATAGCGCGCCTTGAACACAGGTGGTGATCCAGGCGGCCGCTTCACCTTGTAGAGCCATCGGCCACTGACGACATTCGTCCCAGGTGGTGGGACTGCGTCGACGTAAGTGCCTGTGGACCTATAAGATGCCATCTCTGCCTCCTCAGCTGCTATCCAGTACGAAGCCCAGGGTCCCGAGACCGCCTCGGCGTGAGTGCGAGGGATCGGGATGTCAAGGGCGTCTGGATCCCCCTCAGGGGCAAGCAGCATGGCGCAGAGATGAGGAACAGCGGCCGCAAGGAAACCAAGCTCGAACTGCCTGTCCTCTACGACCTCCAGGGGAAAGACAGGAGCACCCCCAGAGGACGGAGAACGTGCAGGGCCACTCACCAAGTGAGCGGCGTAGTCAAGGCGGTGGGAAGAGGCAAAGCCAGAGACAGTGGTAACAAGTGCTGAGACAGACGACAGAGGTGCAGTCGGGTGAGTGACCAACGCGGACAAAACACGGGAGACGACAGGACGGGAGGCACGGAGGTAGTCGGACAACGGGTCGTGAAGCACAGTGAGGGACGACTCAGGGGGCTGTGGAAGGACAGGAGGAGGTGGAACACGAGAGCGGAGAACAAGGTGAAACGGACCGTCTGCACGGTAACGGGACCGACAGGGCTGTGGAGACACAGCACGACTGAGGGGAGGACGACGAGTCCACTGGGAGGAGGAAAGGGACTCAACTGGTGGAACAGGAGGGGACGGTAGGGGACCACGAACAAAGCGTGCAGGTGCTGGGTCGGGGAGGTCGCGTAGTCGCAGTCGCTGCTGCTCCGCCTCCTCTGGCGTCTGCTGCGACGGTACCGGCCCCTGCTGCTGCTCCTGTGGCTCCGCCTCTGCCCTCTCCTGCTGCGGCTGCAGCTGTACCCGCTGCTGCGACCGGGACTCCTGCGCTACCCTCTCCTGCTGCTGCCGTGACTCCTCCTCCTTCTTCTCTGCGGTCGGTTGCTGCGGAGCCTGGGGGTGTTCCTGCGGGAGGTACTGGAGGCCCCGGGGGTGTCGGTGGTGGAGGTGCTGGTTCTGGGGGTGCTGGAGCTGGAGGCACTGGCACTGTGGCGCCTACACCGCACACTGTACGTTTCCTGACCAGGAGGCAGGTTTCAGGTGGGGAAGCTGTTAAGGCAGCGGGCTACGGGTGAGGCGGCGGTTCTGTGCAGTTCTGTGCGGTTATGTGCAGTACTGTGCGGTTCTGTGAGGTTCAATGCGGTGGAGAGGACTGGGTGGGGCAGCTGATTCCGGGTGAGGTGCCTGGAACGGGTGGGGCAGCAGGTTTCCAGGTGGGGCGGCGGTTGTCAGGTCTGGGGCGGTGGTTTTCAGGTGGGGAAGCTGTTAAGGCGGCGGTTCTGTGCGGTTCTGTGCAGTTATGTGCAGTTCAATGCGGTGGAGAGGACTGGGTGGGGCGGCTGATCCCGGGTGAGGTGCCTGGAACGGGTGGGGCAGCAGGTTTCCAGGTGGGGCGGCGGTTGTCAGGTCTGGGGCGGCGGTTTTCAGGTGGGGAAGCTGTTAAGGCGGCGGTTCTGTGCGGTTCTGAGGGGGATTTCAGGTCTGGGGGCCGGTTACGACGGTGGGCTGCACGTGCGCGCGGCTACGACGTACTAGCGCGGAGCTGCGGGTGCGACTAAGGCTGCGCGCGCAGCTACGTGCGTTCGTCTGCTGCGCGCTAGAGGACTGGGGGGCAACACGCGGGGTAAAACGAGTGGGGCGCGGGGCTAAAAACCGAGTGACGCTCGGCAAAAAAACGGGTGGGGCGCAGGGCAGAAACGGGTGACGCGCGATGTCGACGGGGGGCGCGACCTACTCGGGCTCTACGGGGCAGGGCGCTTCGGGCTATGGGTCGCTACGAGGCGCGCGGGTGGTGGGCCCATAGACTATCGAGAGAAATTCGCCTAGGGGAAAAATCGCCTAAGGGAAACCTAGCTCTGATACCATGTCACGATAAGAATGAATTGATAGAAAATGTGAAGTACAACCCTAGATATAGCAAACCCTAATCATGCAAGTAAGTAGAAATGTAACACCTAGACTAACCTAAACAACACATATAAAATATATGTTGACACCTGCCGCCGGCCGCCGACGAACGGCAAGGCCGACGGCCGCCGACGAACGGCAAGGCTGCCTGCCGCCGGCCGCCGACCAACGGCAAGGCCGCCGGCCGCCGACGAACGGCAAGGCCGCCGGCCGCCGACCAACGGCAAGGCCGACGGCCGACGGCCGCCGGCCGCCGACGAACGGCAAGGCCGACGGCCGCCGACCAACGGCAAGGCCGCCGGCCGCCGACCAACGGCAAGGCCGCCGGCCGCCGACCAAAGGCAAGGCCGCCGGCCGCCGACCAACGGCAAGGCCGCCGGCCGCCGACCAACGGCAAGTCCGTCGGCCTCCGACGAACGGCAAGGCCGCCGGCCGTCGACGAACGGCAAGGCCGCCGGCCGCCGACGAACGGCAAGGCCGCCGGCCGCCGACCAACGGCAAGGCCGACGGCCGCCGGCCGCCGACCAACGGCAAGGCCGCCGGCGGCCGATGAACGGCAAGGCGCGCGCGCGCGTGAACCAAGGCGCACGCGTGGACCAAGTCTTAGAGGAGAGGCGCCTGCCTCTTAGCAAAAGCGCCTTTTAGAGGAAAGGCACCTCTTAAAGGAGTGGCGCCTGCCTCTTAGAGGAGAGGCGCCTCTTAGAGGAGAGGCGCCTCTTAGAGGAGACAACACACCAAGGCACAACACACCCAGGGTAGAAAGGAAACCTTCCCGTTGTCATTTGCCTTGCCTCACCTTCCCCGAGGGTTCAGTGGTGAGAATAAGGTCGACGGCATAGGGGGCTTTGTCTGTGATGCGACCGTTGTGCCAAGTAGTGCAGTGCAGTGCGCAAAGATATCCCTTTGAGGAGTGGCGCCATGCCATGCTTACTACTACGAAGGTGTACCATATCAAGGATTAAGATTCATGTCGGGAGTAGCTGCAAACTCAGAGAAAACGCTAAGCAGTAGGATCAAAACGTGTAAAAACGTTGTTCCCAAAGCTTACTACTACGAAGGTGTACCATATCATGTGCGTGTAACGGTTGAGGCACTAAACAGCACCTGGAAGGAGAAGCTGTGGTTGAAAATGTGCGCCCACCCATGCCATGCCCCCATGCCTTTCTTTCATTATGTGCGCACAGGGAAAGGGGATACCCACTGAGGCCCGAGATGGCAGAGAGTGCATACTTCCTCTTTCAGGTATGGTAATTGTGGGATGCAAGCCCATTACTTGCGATTGCATGATACTAGCTTAGATGCAAGCCTTTCCATTTTTGAGATGTCTCAAACTAGCTTGGATGCAAGCTTTTCCATTTCCAAACCATTCCCTGATCGCCTTGACTCACACCCATCCAGGCCACAGGCAACCACACATACCTGGAGATTGGGAGGGATATTGCTGCAGCCCTCAACACAGTCACACGCACAGGTGATATTTTCTTGATATAACCACTGGGAAATGTGGGTTTGCAAGCGCTGGGAACGTGCAGATGCCTTTTTCAATAGACTTCAGAAGCGGCTCTTGATGCGCCTCAGAAGTCGTCTCCCTTGTTCCGTTCCATGTGTATCTCAGAAGTCGTCTCCCTTTGTTCCGTTCCATGTGTATCTCAGAAGTCGTCTCCCTTGTTCCGTTCCATGTGTATCTCAGAAGTCGTCTCCCTTGTTCCGTTCCATGTGTATCTCAGAAGTCGTCTCCCTTGTTCCGTTCCATGTGTATCTCAGAAGTCGTCTCCCTTGTTCCGTTCCATGTGTATCTCAGAAGTCGTCTCCCTTGTTCCGTTCCATGTGTATCTCAGAAGTCGTCTCCCTTGTTCCGTTCCATGTGTATCTCAGAAGTCGTCTCCCTTGTTCCGTTCCATGTGTATCTCAGAAGTCGTCGCCCTTGTTCCGTTCCATGTGTGTCTCAGAAGTCGTCTCCCTTGTTCCGTTCCATGTGTATCTCAGAAGTCGTCTCCCTTGTTCCGTTCCATGTGTATCTCAGAAGTCGTCTCCCTTGTTCCGTTCCATGTGTATCTCAGAAGTCGTCTCCCTTGTTCCGTTCCATGTGTATCTCAGAAGTCGTCTCCCTTGTTCCGTTCCATGTGTATCTCAGAAGTCGTCTCCCTTGTTCCGTTCCATGTGTATCTCAGAAGTCGTCTCCCTTGTTCCGTTCCATGTGTATCTCAGAAGTCGTCTCCCTTGTTCCGTTCCATGTGTATCTCAGAAGTCGTCTCCCTTGTTCCGTTCCATGTGTATCTCAGAAGTCGTCTCCCTTGTTCCGTTCCATGTGTATCTCAGAAGTCGTCTCCCTTGTTCCGTTCCATGTGTATCTCAGAAGTCATCTCCCTTGTTCCGTTCCATGTGTATCTCAGAAATCGTCTCCCTTGTTCCGTTCCATGTGTATCTCAGAAATCGTCTCCCTTGTTCCGTTCCATGTGTATCTCAGAAGTCGTCTCCCTTGTTCCGTTCCATGTGTATCTCAGAAGTCGTCTCCCTTGTTCCGTTCCATGTGTATCTCAGAGTGTGGGTTTGCAAGCGTTGGCGACGTGCAGACGCATCGACTTGACGACCACATGGAGTCATTCCTGCTCTCGGAAACACTTAAGTAAGTGCTGCTATTGCCTCACGACCTCGAGTGTTTTGAAGAGGGCTTGACAACCACATGGAGTCATTCCTGCTCTCGGAAACACTTAAGTAAGCATTGCCGTGATTGTTTTTTCTCGAGGGTCTTACGCGTTGCAGTGATTGCTGCTCGTTGAGGTTCTTAAGTGACTGCAAATTGTTGTAAGAGACTCATGACAGCCACATGGAGTCGTTCCTACTCTGAAAACACTTACATAAGCGCTGCAGAAAGAGCGCTTACAATATCAACTAGCGATAGCTTGATCTGATTCGATCTGATCTGATCTGATCTGATCTGATCTGATATCACTGCTTCTCCCCCACCAGGTACCTCTACCTCCTCTTCTCCCCTCACATCGACATCGCCGCCCGGTTCGTTTTCTCCACTGAGGGTCATCTGCTCTCTCTGAACCTTCCCAGAATCTTCCGTGTCGTCTGCCCGTCCGAAGACCACCCGGACATGTCGCCAGCTGGCGACTGCCGAGTGGTTGCTGCCACTGGTGACGTGGATGCTGACGTTGACGGTGATGTGGATGCTGACTTGTCGCAATCCGCCTCGCAGGTTGCGAGCGAGGCACAGAAACCCCCGGATGAATCACAAGGACCACAGTCACACCGCCCCTTGCTCGAGATGCATCAACCCTCGTTTGAATCACACAGACCCTCGCTTGAGTCACGCAAACCCTCGTCTGAATCACGCAAGGCCTCGTTTGAGGAACGCGTGTGTGAGGACTCCCTTTCCGCCCTGGGCTCTCTAATTGATCCGGACTTGGCTTTAAGGAGACAGCTGGTCTGTGAAGCAGTGGTTGAGGCGTTTGGAAGAGAGGAGCATGGAGGAAAGGGGTGGTATGGTGCATGGGAGGACGAGGATGAGGCGAGTGGGGAGGGGGAAGGAGGCGAGGAGGAAGAACGGGAGAAGGGAGAGGGGGAGGAAAGGAGGGATGAGGTGGGGGAAAGGACGGAGGGAGAGGACGGGGTTGGGAGATTGAGAGATGGAGCAGGGAGAGCAGGCGAAAAGGGAGAGGAGAAGAGTGGGATGGAAAGTGGAGGGGTGGAGGGTGGAGAATTGAAGAGTGGTGTGATGGTGAGTGGAGTGGCTAGTAATGTGGAGGGAGAGAGAGTGCCAGCTGTAAGTGAGAAAGGGAGCGTGGAGGGTTCAAGGGAGGAGGAAGCGGAGACAAGGGAGGGAGGTTCGAAGGAGATGGAGGAAAATGAGAAGAGGGAGAGGAGGGAGAGGAGGGAGAGGAGAATGGGTAGGGACGAGAGAAGGCGGAGATTAGAGAGAGCTAGGGAAAGAGAGAGGAGGAAGAGAGTGGCCGAGCAAAACTTAGACGAGCGGCAGAGGGACATGCAACGAGAACGAGAGTTGAGACGACTCAGAACGCAAGCAGCAGGGCTGCGGCTGATGCAGGGGAGGGGGGACGAGAGATGGAGGAGCCCTCTAGAGGAGGAGGTGTCTCGACTTGCTTCCTTCATCAGATTCCAAGAGCGGCAGAGAGAGCAGCAACTAGCAGCATCAGCCGCCGCCGCAGCAGCAGCAGCAGCAGCAGAGGGAGCGGAGTGCGCAGAGGGAGCGGAGGGATTAGGGCGAGAGGGTGTGGGTGAGCTGGGGCAATGCCCTGCAGGGGACCTGGAGAGTCCTTTTCCCAATGCTGCTGCTGCTGCTGCTGGTGCTACTGGTGATGCTGCTATGGGTGGGAGGCGGTTGGGAGGGGTGGTGTCACGAATCATGGGTAACCAGCGTCTGCTGTGCTATTTCATGGTGGACCCATCACACGGCCCCTCCTGCTTCGCCTGGAACGCCCTCCCTGCCGCCTTCCCCTACCTTCAGGGTTTCCAGACCTTAACAGTGAACCTTTATATCCGTAAGTGCTGTGGGTGGGTGGGGTGCGGTTGGGAGGGGTGGTGTGCTGCGAATTATGGCCAACCAGCGCCTGCTCTGCTATTTCATGGTGGACCCATGCCACAAAGATGCAAGCAGAGGCTCAGTGTGTGCGTGTCCCCCATCCCCGTTCATAGTGGACATGCCGCATGGTTGGCTGTATTCCCCCAGCCCACTGTGCATGTCCCCCATACCCGTACCTTTTCCCCCAACTCCCTATCCTTCCCCGTATCCAGCGAGCACAAGGCTTTGTCACATACGTTCCCCTTCCCTTTGACTGCTTCCCCATTATTCCTATCTTTTTCTCTCCCCTTTCACCTACCTTTCCCCCCCACTCCCCATCTTTTCCCCAGAGCACAAGGTCCCAGCAGCGCCCCCCTGTGTGGTGCGCCTGGTTAATTCCCCCCCACTCGAGAGTTCCTCTGAGCATGTAACTAATGTGACTGTACGAGGGGGCGAGGATAAGGGGTGGGAGAGAGAAAAAGGAGAGAGTGGAGGGGTGGATGAGGGGGAGAGGGTGGTCGGGGGGAGCGGGGAGGGGAGGGGGGGAAGAGGGGATGGGAGATGGGGAAGAGGGAGGGGGCAGGAGCGTGCAGATGTTGTGAGTGTTGACCTGCCTGCAGGGGCTGCTGAGTTTGGCCCGCTCCTTGGGTCTGGTGATGATGGTGATGATGGTGATGATAATGATAATGGTGGTGATGGTGTTAGTGATGGTTATAGTGATGGTGATGGTGATGGTGATGGTGATGGTGATGGTGATGGTGATGGTGATGGTGGTGGGAGTGGTAGTGGTGAGGATTTTTGTTTGAATGATGATGCTGCTGTTGATGATGTTTATGATGAGGTTGACGACAGTGAGCTTGATGGGTATGAGGATACTGATGCCGATGCCGATGCTGGTGCCGATGCTGCTGCCGGTGCTGATGTGGATGCTGCTAGTCCCAGTCTGAACGAGGGACAAGAAGCAGCAGGGACAGATGCCGCTGCAAGGAGGGGCACATCAGGAAACGCAGACGCCACAACAGCACATGCAGCAGCAGCAGCAGCAGCAGCAGCAGCAGCAGCAGCAGCAGCAGCAGCAGCAGCGGCGGCGGCAACCAGCACTGAAACCCCTCCTTCCACCACCTCTCCCTCTTCTCCTCCCAGCTCCATTCTCGGAACCCTCGCAGAAGCATCCCCTATACAAGCATGCATGGAGCGCTTGTCGAATCCTGATGAGGTGAAAGGGCGGGTGGTGGTGGTGATGCGTGGGGGGTGCTCTTTCCAACAGAAGGTGGTAGCAGCACAGAGAGCAGGCGCTGCTGCTGTGATTGTTGTGAACCATGTTATGGGGGGAGGGGCGCTCAGTATGGCCCCTGATATTCCCCATTCTGATGCTGTTGCAGCTGATGGTGGGGTGTTGAAGGGCGGTGAAGGGACGGATTTCGATACAGTCACACCTGATTCTGGAGTGTTGCAGGGTGGTGAAGGAACGGATTCAGAAACAGTCACGCCCGATGGGCAGATGATGGCAGCAAGTGATGGAGTTTCACCAGGGAAAAGCAACCCTTCATCAGCAGCCGTATCAGAAGAAGGATTGGAAGCAGCAGAAGGGACAGGTTCGGATGCAGTCACGTCTGGTGAGGAATCAGCAGCAGGTGATGAAGTGTCACCAGGGAAAAGCAACCCTTCATCAGCAGCTGTATCAGAAGAAGGGTCGGAACCAGGAGAAGGATCAGCGGCAGGAGAAGGATCAGCGTTAGAAGAAGAACCACCATCAGCAGCAGAAACACCAGGGGTAGGGGATTCTGATCCAGCAGTGCGAATCCCTTCGGTTAGCCTGGGAAATGCAGATGGCACTCTGCTATTGGCGGTTCTGCGAGGGCAGATGAGCGTGAGAGAGGCTGCATGGCGGAAGGCAGAGGGTGCTGCGGGACAGAGTGAGGGAGTGAAGGAGGGAGAGGGTGAGGGAGAGAGTGAATTGGAGAATGAGGGAGAGGGTGAGGGAGAGAGTGAATTGGAGAATGAGGGAGAGAGGGAGGGAGAAGAGGAGGAAGGAGAGAATGAGGGTGGGTGTGAGGGGGAGGGTGAGGAAGAAGCTTCGAGCAAGAATGAAAAGGAGCAAGGCAAGGATCAAACGGATCGAAAACAGTATAACAAGGGTCCCAGGAAACATGGCAGTGGGGATAAAGGCGAAGGAGAAGGGGATGGAGTGCAGAGATTGGATGATGGAAGAGGAGAAGAGGTATGGGTGAAGCTGTTTTGCCCGGATAAACAGGCGGATGAGGATCGGCCTGTTTTGTTTGATGTGGACGTCAGTGTGCCACCACAATCACCGTTGCAGGTTAGTCCATATACCCCATTTGTAAAATGGCGTACGGTATTCAGTGCAATGAAGTGTATGCTTTTGATTATTGCATCTATAATTATCGCCATGATCCAGTTTTTTTGCTACGTTCCATGTGTCTTGTTGGTTTGTGTTGCAGATGCAGCAAGCTGTGAATGCGATGATTATGCTGCTGAGAGCAGGGCAATTGAATCGCCTTCTGACTTTGCCATAAGGAATTAATGGCCTTTCACTCAGTCTCAAAGGGCTGGGTGGGTCGGATCAGATGGGTAGCTGAAGCCTGTGAGACCCACATTTGCTTAACACCAATTTAAAGCCCGTGTCCCAAATTGCGGGCCGCGCGGGTCAAGCTTTTAAAATTTGAAGAAGTGGGCTGTGCAAGCTTTGAAAAGAAGCGCACCTGCAATTTGGGACTTTCGAGGTCTGACACACCCACAAGGGTAAAAACGAGGGGCTGGCTGGGTTTGGCTAAAAAAACGAATTCGACGAAATCAGAAACACTCGCCAAAGCCCAAACTACCAAAACTCCCTCACGTCAACTTTTTAATACTTGTGCAATTTGGGTCAACGGCTTTAAAGCCCGAGTCTAGAATGGTAAGGTTTCAAGAATACTGAACTTGAAAGGTGTTGGGAAAGCGACGGAATGGGCAAGCGATGGTCATGTGAAGGCCAGCGACATGATGGGAGAGCGTGGGAGACACTCAGAGTAAGCGTGGGCGATGGACGCGGAAGGGAGAGCCACCTAAAAGGCGACGGGAGGGGAGGCGAATTCAAGTTCAATAATCTTGAACTTGCAAAGTTGCCATTCTAGACTCGGGCTTTAAGCAATTTCACATAACAAGCATGCCTGACTGCTTTGTCCCATCCAATGATTTGGTTGGGCTGGGGAAGGCCTGGTCAAGATCGTCCATATCCAACTATTTCCAGGTGACTCCGAAGAAGCTTCTGCAAGACGTTCGACTGTGCGAGAGAGGCTCGGCACGAAGGCAGCTTTGGGATGGAGTGTAACAGTGCCACGTCTCGACAAGCAAACGCGCGCACGCGTGCAGAGTGGTAACCAATCTGCATCCAGACCAAAGATTTATTGCCGAACCAGACCGAGTCGCAAAAATCACACTAACCAAGCCTTCCAATCCCCGCACACCTTCCCCTTTCCCCTATTCAATCAACCCCTTCCCCCTTACCCCATTCCCTCCCCTGCACCCTCTTTGTTCAGCGCTGCTCTGCGGAGGGTGGTCCCCCGCCCAAACAGGTCCTCCTGCCGACAGTAAGTTTTGTGCTGAAAAGCTGATCGTACAATCACTGCTGCATCGCTTGACTATTTTTGCGATCAGAGATTGGCCGTAATTGGCTATCGCAATTTCGAACCCGTCGCATACGGTCGCATATCCCTGCCGTGCTGAGAAATGCGAATCTTGACAATCGAACGACTCCGTCAAGCACCCCAAACACCTTGGAGATGTCGCTGCCACGAGCTTATCTCCCCCTCCCCCGCGACCTCGCGCGCTTGCGAAGAAGGCGGCACTTGAGTCCCGAACCGACTCCCGAACGGTGATCGGAGCCCTGCCGAGCTTGAGGGGGCGCGGTTGTCCAGCTCACCTCACAGCGCCAGACCTAGACCCGCGAAATCGAACCAGGCCCTTGACATGCTACTGTTCCGCGCGCTGTCCCCCCTCCCCAACCTCGATGTTGCCGCACCGAAGCTGAATGGCAGACCGACCATCAGCTGGTAACCAGCCAGCCTTCGGTACGTTCAGGCTTCACTTTCCCCCACTGCATTCATCCCTAGTCTCCTGTTTGAACTTCAACCACACTGCACCACATCTTATATCACTGGACACTAAAGCACCGTGGAAAACCTATCGCCAAGTTCGAGTTTCAGTGGTGTTTCTGAATAATAGCTTAGGCAGGTCATGGCGAAATCCAGTCATGGCTGCCTGATGACTTCCTTGTGTTTTACTGTGACTGACCACCAGCACTTCCGTGGTACTAATGCGACGCGACGTGACGTAACCTGACGTAACGTGACGCTGATCGCCAGTAATAACGTGACCCGCAGATAGTAGACTTCGAGTTTCTTTCGCTGAGTTAGTGTCACGGTAAAAAAAACGTCATTTTCTGACGTTTTCGAGGATTTCAGTCGTCAGCCGTGACGCCTTTCGGGTAGATTCATTCCAGTTTCGCGTTGAGCACGCGCAGAGCCTATCAGAAAAAGTCAGGCATCGTCGCGTTTGGAGCGAGAGCGAGTGAGAGGCAGAGTTAGTACGTACGCCGAGTACGTTCGCAAGCTATATTCGAAGCTATATTGCACAAACATCATATATTCGCTACCTTCGACGCCTGTGCGCTTCGACTCTGCAGGACAAGCGATGTGGTCAGAATCGTAGCAGCGAACTTTCCTCTCCTGATTCGTGACGCTGACGATGAAACGCTCCGCTAAGAACGACTTCATAGCGCGTACCACCGTTTCCGGATTGCGACTCAGCTCCGTGACGACGGGAAAATGGATAATGCGACTAGTAGTCTGCGACTGCTAACGACACGGCAATTTCGTATGACTCGCCGACGACTAAACCAGTCGTGCGACGGCGATTCTGAACCTAGCGTCAGACTTCGCGGCGATAACGAGCCAATAGATCAATGCGATTCCCATCAGCCGTACGATCCACGTCAGCCGTACGGCCCACGGCAACACCTTATCTATAGATTTTCGACGAAGAGATACCGGCTGTCCGAGAAGTTCTTGAGAGTATGGCTCGCCTCGCTGTTTATCGGCAGCCTGCTCTCGCCGGCGAATCTATCGGCCGCCGGCGAAGGTAACGGCCTTCCGCTCGCTTCAAATACTGTAGAACAGATTCACTGCTTTCCTTGTTTTGGCTTATTCTCACCCGCGTCGACATCGTCCTCGGTATAAGCCTGAACTTCTTTTGATAGATAAGCTTCTGCATTGTGTCTTGCTGCGTTGCCGCGTCGCCTGCTGCTGATGAAAATGCCGCTCGTCTGGCTTTTAAATCAGCTCAAAGGTCATCTGGTTGGATGCGATGCGATGTTCGTCGGCCGGGGAATGCAAGACTCGTATCATGATGTATCCCTGTTTCTATCACATTGCATGAAGGGGATTTGTGAGTCGACTCAGCAGTCACCTCGTTCCTATCTTATCACACCGCACCACATCTCATGACATAGCATTGCCTTGCATTGCCTTGCCTTGCCTTGCCTTGTGGTCCGGTGCGCTTGCGTTTGCGTGCCGTAATGCAGAGGTCCGGTGGTGCGTGGTGGAAGGTAGTTCCTCCTCCCTCTGCAAGAACCTCCTCTTACAGTCACATCCCGGCGGCGACGACAACACCTGTGACTCTGACCAATCCCACCCACCATGCTGGAAATGGTGTGTGCTAGCTAGCTATCGCTGCAGCAGCATTCCTTCGTTAGGCGTCTCAAATGTCTGTTCTTAGGCCCCTAAGAAATGTTTTTTTTGCCTCGTCTCGGCCTTCTCCCCTCTCCGCCGTTTCTTTTGAGCTGATAAAATCGGTTTTTTTCTCTGTCATTCCCTTCCCCCACCCTCCCTCCCTCCTCCCCTTCTCCCCCCCTCGAACACCAGCGTTCCGCGCGCCCTTGACCAGCACTGCTGGCGAGCGCTGCTGCTTCCGCACGCCGCCCCTGGCGCTGCTGACGTGGCGCTGCTGCCTCCGCCGTTGGATCTTCTACAATCGCATCTCGCAGATGGCTTGCAGCAGCAGCAGCAGCAGCAGAAGGAACAGCGAGAGCCAAGATATCAGCAGCAACAGCGGGAAAAGCAGCGGGAGCAGCAGGGAGAGGAGGTACAGGTAGCTAGAGGGAATGCAGGTGGGCAGCAGGGGCAGCTGGAGTGGCAAAAGCCGTGGCAACAAAGAGTAGAGGAGTCAGTGGATCAGGAACAGGCGCAGTGGAAACCGAAGCATGGGCAGCAGGAACAGCAGCAGCAGAGGCAGCAAGAACAGCAGCAGCAGCAGCAGCAGCAGCAGCAGAAGCAGAAGCAGAAGCAGAAGCAGAAGCAGAAGCAGACACAGAGTAAGGCTCAACGGAGGAAAGCAAGGGGTGCCAATAGACTAGCAGCAACTGCTGCTGGTGCTGCCGCTGCCGCTGCCAGATACGGCAATATAACGAGCGGGTCAGTAGGGGTGATTGTGACAGGTAGCATGTGCGACAGAATGCCGGACCTGCTGGCTCGGATGGGGCTTGGAATGGAGGCGGAGGAGGTCTGGGAGCAGCAGGCTCGGCAGCAGGGGAAAGTCTTGGTTGGGAACATGCGTATGTGCTCTGGAGAAGGGGTTATCTCGTGCTTAAATCTGCTTCATGAGATGGAGCAGGAGACCAAAGAGGAGGGAGTGGATAGCAGTAGCAGCAGTGGCAGCAACGGTGGCAGTGGCAGCAGCAGCAGCAGTAGGAGGGGGAAGCGGCCAGTCGTGGCGCTCCTGTGGCTGGCAGGCAGCCACGTGGCAGAGCATGATTGGCAGGAGCTTCTGGCGGAAGTGAATGAGAGCGGGTCGCTGCGGCTGCTGTGTGCTGATGGCTCGTGCTCCGATATTCGCCTGGACTCCCTCTGCTGGTATGTTAATCGTGTCTGTATGAGACGGTACGTGCTACTCCCTCTGTTCGTGTTTCTCGGATCTCTTCCTCCTTTCTTGCCTCTCCCTCCCTCCCTCCCTGCCAGTGCCTGCTATGATCAACGTCTCTTTAGCTGCCCTTCCCATCCCCACCTTTATCCCACCACCCATCCCATCTCCTCCTTTCTCAACCCGCACCAACAGGCTGCTGCCACCTGGCTCTCTCTGGCTGCGTCAGCACCGCACTGATGACGTGGCATGGCTTGCAGGGCTCATGGCACGCCACGTCCTCATGCACACGTGGAACATCTCCCTCCCCCTTGCACAACCTCCTCCTCCTCCTCATCCTCCTCCTCTTGCTCCTCAGAACCCACTCACTCCTCCTCCATCCTCCCACTCCCCCTTAGCTCCTTCGTCTTCCTCCCACTCGTCCTCATCTCCCCCCCATCACTCATCATTACCACTCTCTAGTCCTGAAGATTCCACGTCAAGCATGCCATTAGCCACGTCAGGCCTGCCATTAGCCATGTCAGGCACAGTCTCAACACCTGAAGATTCATCTGAGGTGGACCAGAGCAAGACAAAAGAGAATACGCAGTGGTCAGGATGGGTGCACCTATTCTCGCATTTGTCAAGAAAGGTATGCTGTCAATCGCTCTTGTTCTCATACTTGTTTATCTCCATCCGCGATTTTCTTTATACTCGTTTGTCTCGCAATCAAACCCCTCTTTCGTTGCCGTACCTTCCATCTCCCCTCTTCATGTCCCTCACTCCCTCACTCATTGCCTCACTCTCACCCTTGGCCTCGTGCTCCCCTCTTGCTCTCCCGCCCCTTTCCAGGTCACCTTTCACATGCACCGAGTCCTCCTCCACATCAGCCACTCACTGCCTGCCACGTCACACGCTGCCGCCACGTCACACACTGCCGCCACGTCACACACTGTTGCCACGTCACATACTGATGCGCCTGCCACGTCAGCTCCCGAAGCTGCAACCACCACTGCCGCTGTCACGAGTTTGGTGACTCCGCGTCTGCTCTCCCTCATGCCATTCTCAACAGCTTCCTCATCCTCGCTGGTAAGTGGCTGCCTCATGGAATGCAGTGCAATGCAGTGCGGTGCACTCCGGTGCATTCAGGTAGTTTGCTGGCTCCGATTCTGCTCTCCCTTATCCCATTCTCAACCGCTTCCTCATCCTCGCTTGTAAGTGGCTCTTGCAGTGCAGTGCAGAGCAGTGCGGTGCAGTGCAGTGCAGTGCGATGCCTTCAAGTAGCTGCTTGCTTCGTGTCTGCTCCCCCTCATGCTGTTCGCATCTGCTTCCTCACCACTTCTCTCCTCTACTCTCCTCTCCTCTCCTTTCCTCTTCCTCTTTCTTATTTTCCATGCACGCATCATGCATCCATTCATCCATGCATCGACATCCATGCCATGCCCCCTGTGGTTCCAGGAACTGGCATCAACACCATCGTCACACACCGTTCCACCATCCCCTCCCTCTCCCCCCTCTCCTCCCTCCCCTCCCTCTTCCCCCTCTCCTCCCTCTCCTCCCCTTCCTCCCTCTCCTTCCTCTCCTCCCTCACCTCCTTCCCCTCCTGCATCTCCGTCGCCCCCTTTTTCTCCTCCAATCATTCCTCCACCTCCCCTCCCTCCTTCCGCTGCCCCTTCTCCCCTCCCTCCACCCCAGCCCCTGTCACCACCACCACCACCAACGCCAGGTCAGCTCCTCTCCAAATGCTAGAGTTGAGCATGTGATGCTACTGCAAACACTGTCTTTGAATCCAGAGCCCCATAACACCACATTTTCATTGTCATTCAGGCAAGACGTGGTTGCCTTTGAATGAGGCAATTCCTCATTCATTGTCTTCACCATTCAGTCATTGTCTCCTCCACAGGCAAGACGTGGTTGCAATTCCTCTCTGCGTAATACTAATCTCTGCCTCCTCTTTCCCTTCTTTTCTTGTTTCTCTTCCCTCTTTCTGTGTTCCCACCCCTTCACCCCCCCCCCTCTTTCCTCCTCCCCACATCCTTTCAAATCACGCTACACCTTATCAACATTCCTCGGCTCCTCAGACTCCCCCCCTCCTAGCCCTCCTCCCCTTCCACCTCCCGCGCCCGCCCCAACCCTCTACCCCTTACTGCCCCCCTTTGGGGATCTCAACTCTCCCGCCTCCCCCCCTCCCTCCCCACCAGCACCCCCATTCCCCCCACTTCCACCTCCCTCCCCTCCCACGCCTCCTTCCCCTCCTTCCCCTCCTTCCCCTCCTTCCCCTCCTTCCCCGCCCTCCCCCATTATCTCCTACCCTTCGTCTCCCCCTCTTGCAGATTTAAACTCCCCCTCCTCCCCCCCCCCCCTCCCCTCCCAGACCCCCCTCTCCCCCTTCTCCTCCGCCTGCCCCTCCTTCCCCTCCTCCTCCTCCTTTCCCTCCATCCCCTCCCCCTTCCCCTCCCTTCCCCCCCCCATCCCCTCCCTCCCCTTTTCTCCCCTCATCTCCCCCTCTTGGTGACATGAACTCCCCCACCTCCCCTCCCCCTTCCCCTCCCAGACCCCCCTCCCCCCCTGCTCCTCCCCCTGTCCCCCCCTCCCCTCCGCCCCCGCCTTCTCCCTCTCCTGTGCTCGCCCCTCCCCCTCAAAACCTCGTTCCCCCACTCCCCCTTCCCCCCACAACCGCTCTCCCCCCTTCCTCTCCGCCTTCCCCCTCGACCTCAGCACCCCCACCACAAGAGCCCCCTGCGCTTCTTTCCCCTCCCCCTCCTCCCCCTTCCCCCTCCCCGTCCCCTCCCCAATCCGCCCGTCCCCCTCCCATTCCGCCTAGCCCACCCCCCGTCTCTCCCCCTTCCCCCGACTCTCCCCCGCCTCCCGTCCCCTCCCCCCCTGCGCGCCCACACCCCCCACCTGCCAACTCTAACGATATGGGTAATGCCACAGAACCTCCCCCTCCCTCACTCCCTAATCCCCCTCCCTCACTCCCTCACTCCCCCCCTCCTCCTACTCCTCTCCCTCCCCCCCCGCCTGCCCCTGCTCCCCCGCTCTCCCCATCCCCTCCACCCCACTCTCCCCCATCTCCCCCCACTCCCCCGTCCGTCTTCCCACCCTCACCTCCCCCCTCTCCTCCTTACACCCTCGGTCCTGTCCTCCCAGCTCCTGTTCTCTCCCCTCCCCTCCCCCCCTCCCCACTCCCCTCCGCACCCCCCGCCGCACCCCACTCCTCCTTTCCCTTCTCCGAACTTCCCCCCTTCTCCCCCCATTTCCATCCTCCCTCCCAGCCCTCCAAAACAGCCTCCTCTCCCCCTCTCTCCTCCCTCCCCTCCTCCTCTCACACACTCACCACCCCTGGCACAACCACCAACCAACTCTCCTGCACCAGAATCCCCACCAGTCAAACCACCACCATTACAACCACCACCTGAAAAACCACCTGCGCCAGCACCAAAAGCACCTGAAATACCACCTGCTCCAGCACCAAAAGCACCTGAATTACCATCTGCTCCAGCACCAAAAGCACCGGAAAAACCACCTGCGACAGCACCAGCAGCACCGCCACCACACCCGGCGTTCCTACCCCACCCCAACTCCTCCCACGCTCCTGTCACCATCTGGAACCCTCCCCCCTTGCCTGTGCTGCCGCCCCCTGCGCCTGTGCTGCCGCCCCCTTCGCCTGTGCTGCCGCCCCCTTCGCCCGTGCTGCCGCCCCCGTCGCTTCCGCTGCCGCCCCCACCACCTGACAGCAGAAGTGAGTTTTTGTCTCATCTCCTTGTCGCTATCTCCTAGAAACGGTCTCCTTGCCTCGTTGTATCTTGGATAGATTCTCATGTGTGCATAGAAAATCGTTGAACAGGGGAGGGAGTGAATCCTTGTCACCATACCTGTTGTCTTGTCATCAATCTCCTTCGTCCGGTCATCCGTTGATCCTGCTCTGACTCCACTCTCCCACCTCTCCCCATACTTCCCTTCCCCATTTTCCTCCCCATTCCCCCTCATCACTCCCACCAGACTGCCCCCCCTGCCCAGACACCTACGTCCTCCTCCCCTCCCCCACCCCCTCCTCCGCCTCCCCCGCCGTCCCCCCCTCCGCCCCTCCGCCCTGCACCTGCGGCCTCCCCATGGTGGTGGTTATGAAGCTCTATTGCGGCTTCGACTCCTTCCTCCTCTCCCTCCCAGCCTTCACTGCCCAGACGGCCACCTCCCTTGTGCTGCGGAAGGAACAAGTGGAGGTGAGTCTTGGCTGAATGCACACTCAATCTCTGTTCAAACTTGCGGTCTTCCTCCCCATGGTGGTGGTTATGAAGCTCTATTGCGGCTTCGACTCTTTCCTCCTCAACCTCCCCGCCTTCACTGCCCAGACGGCCACCTCCCTTGTGCTGCAGAAGGAACAGGTGGAGGTGAGTTGTTTCTCCTCGCCCCCCTTCCACCTTCCTTCACACCACTCTGCCCAAACAGCTACCATATCCCGTGCACGTATGGGCGGTGAATCAAGACCCTGATTCTGCTGCTCTGAATGTCACTGTGTGCTCCTCTTCCCCCTCCTTTTCCCCCACTGGTAACCTGGTTACCACATCCATGCTGCACGTATGGGTGGTGAATCAAGACCCTGATCCTGCTGCTCTGAATGTCACTGTGTGTTCGTATCATCATCTTCCCCTTCCCTTTCCTGCATTTGTAACCTGGTTACCGCATGCCGCACAGGTGTGGGTACTGTGAACTACGACCCTGATCCTGCTGCCCTAAAGCTAAATGTTTACTACCACCTGCTCCTCTTCCCCCTCCTTTTCCCCCACTGGAAATCCGGTTACCACATTCTGTGCAGGTATGGGCAGTGAACAACGACCCTGATCCTGCTGCTCTGAATGTCACAGTGTGTGTTGTTACCTCTTCACCCTCTTCCCCTTCCTTTTCCCGCATTTGTAACCTGGTTACCACATTCATGCTGCAGGTGTGGGCAGTCAACTATGACCCTGATCCTGCTGCTCTAGATGTCACTGTGTATCTCCTGCCCCTCGCCTCCTCTTCCTCCTCCTCTGCTGCTGCTGCCACCGCCTCAACCGCTTCTGCTGCTGATGCTGCAAGTGCCACTGGTGTCCAAGGGGCGACGATTACTGGTGGAATGGGTGTCGAAGCGAGACAAATCAAATCAACAGCAGCTACAGAAGCAGTGACAACTGCAACCTCCTCATCCTCCTCACTCTCCCCCCATTCTCATCACTCCTCGTCGACGGGTAAAGTCTCTCGACTCCTTCAGTCCTCCTCCTCCTCCCGCCCACCAGTTGCCACGACTGCTCAGCAGCAGCCAATCACGGATCGGCTGAGTGCAGCAGAGGTGGATCGCATCCGACGGCTGCTGTTGACCGGATCGCTGGTGCTGGATCAACAGCTGTTCGGGGCGTATGAAGTGATATTGGTGCTCAACCCAGGTGAGAGGAAGAGAGTACAAGTGTGAGACAGGGAAGATGAAGGGAGACAGAGAGGGAGAAGCCTCTTTTGAGTGGAGAACTGCTGTTGAGCCGATCGCTCGTGCTGGACCACCCCCTCCTCTTCTCTCCCCCTCCACCTCTCCCGCCCCTCTCCCCCCCTCCTCCGCCTCCTCCTCCTCCCCGTTCTCCCCCTCGCCTCCCTCCATTCCACCCCCTCCTGCCTGCGGGGGAATGCCTTACTGGAAGGCCATGCTTATGATCGTTCTCCCCTCCTTGATCCTCGCGATTATTCTCATCTATGTCCCTTCCCCTCCCTCTCCCCCCTCTACCCCCCTCCCTCCCCCCTGCTCTCCTTCCCCCTTGTTTCCCGCCTGCTTTTTCCCCAGGCCAACGCCCGCCTCCGCCCCCGCCTCTGCTCTCCCCCTCCACTTCTCCTGCCCTTCTACCCCCGTCCTCCGCCTCCTCCTCCTCCCCGTTCTCCCCCTCCCCTCCCTCCATTCCACCCCCTCCTGCCCCCGCGGGCATGCCTTACTGGAAGGTCATGCTCATGATCGTTCTCCCCTCCTTGATCCTCGCAATTATCGTGCTCTGTGTGGTGGTCTGGTGCGTGAGGAGGAGACCGTTGGAGAAAGCAGGGAAAGGGGCTGCGAAACTGGTGGGGAGTTGGAAGGGGAAGGGGGAAAGGGGGCGCGGAGGGAGGAGAGGAGGGAGGGGAGGAGGGAGGGGGGCGGGAGAAGGAGAGGGAGATGGGGCGGGAGAAGGGTGGATGGAGGGCAGGGCGGAGAGGATAGGGTGGGAACGTGGGGGTAGGTCTGGGGAGCAGGAGGGGAGGGGGGAGAGGGAAGAGGGGAGAGCAAGAGGAAGAGGGGGGTCAGGGAGAGGCCAAGAGAGGGAGGTGGGGGAGGAGAGAGAAGAGGTGCAGGAGTGGGGTGGGGTGGAGAGTGATGACGATCATTACACGCCGCTTGCATCGGGGGTAGAGAGGCAGTGGGCAGGTGGAGGAGTGGCAGCAGCAGGGGCAGGGGCAGGGTTTGCGACTGGGGCGAGAGTAGCAGCAGCAGGAGCATTTGCAGAAAGAGAAGCAGGAGAAGGAGGGGCAGGAGTAGGAGGAGGAGCAGGAGCAGGAGCGGCAGGCAGGGGTAAAGGAGCCCTTAGAGAAAGCTCCTTTAGAGGAGCCTCTGTGCAAACCCTAGCCCCATTTGCTGAAGCCACCTTCTCATTCTCCCTCACGGAAATCCACACAGCCACTGGTGGTTTCCACCCGAGCAACCTGATTGGCCGAGGCGGATCCAGCCAGGTGTTCCGGGGGTGCTTGCCGGGCGGCAAACTGGTCGCCGTGAAGAGATTTGATTCGCCGCCCGGGGCGGAGAGGGATTTTATTACGGAGGCCCGGCTGCTGAGCCGGCTGAACCACAAGAACGTGGTGAAGCTTCTGGGAACCTGCGACGAGGGCGGCGTGCGTTGTCTTGTCTTCCAGCTAGCCGAAAAGGGGAGCCTGAGGGAGCACCTCCATGAGAGCAAAGTAAAATCCGAATTGATACCAACTGCTGCAGGACACAGCAGCGACCATACAGACTCTAATTCGACTGCAGATGACCCTAACAAGTCCCTCCTCCCCTCCTCCGCCCTCGCCTCTGCCACCCTTCCCCACTCCACCCTCCCTTCCTCCACCCTCCCCTCCTCCCTCTCCGTCCTCTCCCCTACTCCTGCCCTTCTAGACTGGTCCGCGCGGCTGAAAATAGCTCTGGGGGCGGCCCAGGGGTTAGCTTACCTGCATGAGGACTCTAGTCCGCAGATTATCCACCGGGATTTAAAGACGTCGAATATCCTGCTGGATGCTGATTGGACGGCCAGGATTGCGGATCTGGGGCTGGCGAGAGTGGTGAGGGAGAAGGTGGGGGGTGGCGGGAGGGGTGCGGGTGGGAGGGGAAGTGGGGAGGGGGAGGCGGTAGAGGAGGGAGAGAAGGGGGAGGAGGGAGAGGAGGGGGAGGAGGGAAGTGGGGAGGTGGGAGGAGGACAAGGTTGCAATGCGAAGGGTGTGGATGAAAGAGAGGGGAAACAAGGGGGAAGTCAAGAAAGAAGAGATCAAGAGGTTGTAGCAGGAGGAGAAGGAGAAGAAGGAGAAGGACGAGGAGGAGAGGAGAGAGGGCTGGAGTCCCAGCACATGCGAGGCACGTTTGGATATATGGCTCCAGAATACGCGCTGACAGGCAGAGTGGCGACTAAGAGTGATGTGTTCAGCTTCGGTGTTGTTCTACTTGAAGTGCTGTCGGGCCGCCCCGCCCTTGTGTCTCTGGAGCAGACTCAACAGTCACCTCTGCCTGACCGCCCTGCCCTTGTGTCTCTGGAGCAGTCTCAGACGGTTGGTGATGCAGCAGCAGCAGCTGTGGAGGAGAGTGCAGCGGTTGTAAACGGTGCAAATGGTGCTGTAGGAGCCGGGGTAGCGGTAGCTGGTGCAGCAGCAGCCGAGGAGGAGAGTGCAGCAGTTTTGGAAGGTGCAGGTGCAGCAGCAGCAGGAGCTGCAGGAACTGGAGGGCCAACGCTGGGTGTATCGAGCATCGTGGTGTGGGCCAAGCCCCTGCTCTCCTCGTACGTGCATGCATGCCTTTTCCCCCCCTTTGTTTTCGTTGTTTCCTTCTCTATTCTCTACAACTAGCTCTCCTTACACGTGCATGCGTGCATGCCTGTGACTTTTGAGTCGACTCCAGGTTTTTTTTTTGTTCCCCTTTCTTTCTTGTTTCCCTTTCTCTTCTCTAGTGCCAGCTCTCCTCACTCGTTCTTTCGTGCATGCCTGTGCCGCAGACGCTTTTGGGAAGTCTTAAAAGCGACTCATATCTGACCGATTCAAACCCTTTCAACCATTTCAACTCTCCTCGCACGTGCATGCATGCATGCCAGTGCAGCAGGCGTTCCTATGAATCTTCAGTATGTGCGAATCCCCTCCCATCCCACCAACAGAAAACAAGGCCTGCGACAGTTTGCCGACCCGCGTCTGGGCGGCAGCTATCCACTGGAGGCCATGGCGCGGGCGGCAGCCATAGCCATGCGGTGCACGGAAAGCGAGCCCTCAGCGCGACCATCGATGGGGGACGTGGTGCAAGCCCTCCGTGCCATCGCATTTGAGCACTCCCCCATGACCAGGTGCGTGTGTGTGTTCTGTGCTGTCTCTTTACTTGAGACGGCTCGAAAGGAGAGAGTGAGCCCTCAGCGGGGCCAGCCATGGGGGACGTGGTCCAAGCTCTTCGCTCTATCGCCTTCGAGCACTCTCCCATGACCAGGTGCGTGTGTGTGTTCTGTGCTGTCTCTTTACTTGAGACGGCTCGAAAGGAGAGAGTGAGCCCTCAGCGGGGCCAGCCATGGGGGACGTGGTCCAAGCTCTTCGCTCTATCGCCTTCGAGCACTCTCCCATGACCAGGTGCGTGTGTGTGTTCTGTGCTGTCTCTTTACTTGAGACGGCTCGAAAGGAGAGAGTGAGCCCTCAGCGGGGCCAGCCATGGGGGACGTGGTCCAAGCTCTTCGCTCTATCGCCTTCGAGCACTCTCCCATGACCAGGTGCGTGTGTGTGTTCTGTGCTGTCTCTTTACTTGAGACGGCTCGAAAGGAGAGAGTGAGCCCTCAGCGGGGCCAGCCATGGGGGACGTGGTCCAAGCTCTTCGCTCTATCGCCTTCGAGCACTCTCCCATGACCAGGTGCGTGTGTGTGTTCTGTGCTGTCTCTTTACTTGAGACGGCTCGAAAGGAGAGAGTGAGCCCTCAGCGGGGCCAGCCATGGGGGACGTGGTCCAAGCTCTTCGCTCTATCGCCTTCGAGCACTCTCCCATGACCAGGTGCGTGTGTGTGTTCTGTGCTGTCTCTTTACTTGAGACGGCTCGAAAGGAGAGAGTGAGCCCTCAGCGGGGCCAGCCATGGGGGACGTGGTCCAACCAAGCCCTCCGTGCCATCGCATTTGAGCACTCGCCCATGACCAGGTGCGTGTGTGTGTGTGCTGCTCTTCCCCTTTCTTCTCCCCCTTCCTCTGCGGTGCACGGAGAGTGATCCCTCAGCGCGACCATCAATGGGAGACGTGGTGCAGGCCCTCCGTGCCATCACCTTCGAGCACTCCCCCATGACCAGGTGCGTGGGCTGGTCTCTCATAACCATAACACGAGCAGCCATAGCAATGAGGTGCACGGAGGCCAAGCCCTCAGCGCGACCATCAATGGGGGACGTGGTGCAGGCCCTCCGTGCCATCGCCTTCGAGCACTCCCCCATGACCAGGTGCGTGTGTGTGTGCTGCTCTTCCCCTTTCTTCTCCCCCTCACCAGGACGCTTCTTGCCCCTGTGCCTTGCCTTACTCACTTCCTCCTCCCATTTGTCTTTGTTTTCGCAAACTCTCATGCCGTGCCTAATCTCCTTCTCTCCCCGCCTTCCCCCCTCTCTCATCGTCTCCCCCTCACCAGGACGCTTCTTGCCCCTGTTCCTTACTCCACTTCCTCCTCCCATGCCTCTCCCGCCTCCTCCTCCTCCTCAGCCTCCTACCACCAGTACCACCACCTACACCAGCAACATTACCATCAGTCACAACAGCCACCAGAACAGCAAGTATCAAGCGCACGGCAAAGAAACCACCACCGCCACCGCAGCTACCAGCAACAACACCAGCACTACCAGCAGCAGGACCAAGAACATCAGCAGCAGTATCAACACCGCTACCCTCCAATCAGTCCCCTGCCTCTCCATTCCACCACCGCTGCTACAGCTGCTGCTGGTGCTGTGGTTGGTGCTAGTGTTTCTGGTGCTGGTGGTGTTGGCATTTCTCCCTCCACCCCTCTCTCTCGCCCCATTCACATTTCCATGTCAGCTCCTCTCCTCCCCATCACCTCGCCCCACCACCCTCAACCCTACCCTCTCCCTCAGTCCTATTTCGCCCCTCCCCAAACCGCCCCTTCCCCTTCCCCCATCCCTCCCCTGATGCTGCTCCCCAGCCATTCTCATTCCGCCTCTCTCCACCCCTCCGGGCCCCCTTTAACCTCACCGCACCACCTCTCAACCACTCACCAACCTCCCACATCCCAACAGCCTGTCACCGCTCTCCACCTCTCCGCACCGCTGCACCAACTCCCCCACCGCTCCACACCCCAACCCATCCCAGGCGAAGCCTCAGCGTCAAGTTCGGATCTGCCGAACCTGGCAACCCGGTCTGGTTCGGCCGGACCAGGTTGGGCCTGGCCGAATGCAGCAGAGGTTGCTACCACAGATGCTAACAGGCAGGGCTCTGGCTTTGATCCGCCTCAGGAACAGGTCAACACTACCAGGTCAACCCAGGTCAACACTACTGCACAAAACCCCCCTGCCTCATTTGTACAAAGCTCTACTCGATTTGCCCAGGCGCCTACCTCTTTGGCACGGAACCCTGCTCTAGTGGTGATTGGCAGTTCGTACGGGCAAGTACCACGGCCTTCTCACACTGCCCGTCAGAACTCGCAGGGACTAGTGGTAGTACCATCGCAGTCGCTGTTTGTTCCCTCCGAGCAATTAGGAGCAAGAACCGTGGCTGAGGCACCAGTAGTGTTGGACGGACGAGGAGAGAGTGGAGGATGGGGAGAGGGAGCAGCAGCAGCAGGAGGAGGAGGAGGAGGAGGACAAGGAAGGGAAACAGCAGCAAGAGGAGCAAACAACCCTCCCAATAGAGCCACTCGCTCGCACTCCCACTCCTCCTCTCACCCCACTCACTCACACTCCATCCAGTTCCCCCTCTCCACCCCACACTCTCTCCCCCGCTTCCCTCCCTCTCCCTCTCACTCGCCCCACTCCTCCCAACTCTCTCACTCGCTCCCCTCTCCCTCCGCCTCTCCATATTCTACTCAACCTTACAATACAGCTGCTCTCGCTACCGCCTCCCGTGCCGCATCCCCTCCCGCCTCCCCAAAGGCCTCCCCCTATGCTTCCCCCTATGCCACCCCCTCTGCTGCACCCTCCTCCCCCTCTGCTGCTCCGTCCTCCCCCTTGCATCTGGGTGACCTCTCCCCCCAGTCAAGAGGCGGCATTCCAAGGCTGCTCAGGATGAGCATTCGAGGCCTCGACTACAGGTACAGTACAAGCCTGGAGCACAGGTATGGACCAAACCTCGACTACAGGTACGGTTGATTGCATGTCCGGTGAATTGCATGTCCGTTCGATTCAAGGTCCAATTGGTTGCAGGTTTCACTAGTCTGGTCTCTCTCTTTGTAGTTGAGATCTGTCTCTTGAGGTCCCGTCGATCTTCATCTCCCCCCATCTTGCACTTGTTGTCTCACTCGTCTCTCGTCTCTCTCCTCCCTCTTCCCCTCCTCGCCTCTCGTCTGTCTCGCTTCTCTCTCTTTGCAGTGGTGACATGGCTCTCGATGCCTCCTCTGCATCGCTCCCATACAGCCAGCCTCCCTCACAGGCAAGTGCACTTCTCTATCACACCCTCTCCCTCTTTCCCTTCTCCCCTCTTCCTCTCAATCCTTCTTCCCTGCTCCCCTGCCTCCTCCTCTCTTGATGCCTCATCTCATCTCCATCTCTCCCATACAGCCAGCCTTCCTCACAGGCAATTCGCCTGCTCTATCTATTTCGTTGCACCTTCATACTCCTGTTTTCTTCCCTCTTCCTTCCTCCCCTTTTCCCCTTTTCTCTCTTTTCCGTTCCGCTCTTCCCCCCAGTTCCAAAGTCCCCCTGTTCTTCTATGAACGAATCCCACCAATGATATTCTATGATGCATAGCACCCCTGCAAACGGGACTCTCAAACCCACGAATCCTGTTTCTCAACCCACCAATGCAGGAATTCTCCCGCCCATTCTCACCTGATCACCCCAGTCACAGCACTGGTAACAGAGAGGTGGCAGCAGAGAAACATTACTCTCAAACCCACGAATCCTGTTTGTCAACCCACCAATCCTGCCACCAATCCTGTTTCTCAACCCACCCATGCAGGAATTCTCCGGGCCATTCTCACCTGATCACCCCAGTCACAGCACCCTCAACCGAGAGGGCAACCACACCAGCAGCAGTAGCAGAGCAGCAGATCGCACCGGCAGCAATGGAGAAGGAGGTTATTACAGTGGCAACAGAGACGCAGATTATACCAGGAGCGATGCAGAACGGGATTATCACGGGGATTATCCCAGCAGCAATAGAGAGGGAGAGTATACCAACAGCAGCAGCGGGAATCCAGGCACCAGCAGCAGCAACAGCAGGCGTTTACTAGGGTCAACTATGGGGCCACAAGCAGGAGAATTACACAGTTTACACTCAGGCGACCCTGTTACAACACCTGTAACAGAACTGGTTACCAGCGACGACGATCACCAACCACTGCTGAGGAGATTGTGATGACCTGGCAACCAGGCGACTGGGAGATTGAATGACCAGCTGTCTAGCTGACATGGCGACCAGATGTTATGCTGACCTGGCAGATTGACGACCTGGTGACCAGCTGATCTGGCATGGCGACCAGACAAACTTTAGAGCCACGTCTCGCCTCAATCAAGCCTCCATGTGCGAGCTTCTTCATCAAATGGTTGCCAGGCTGGCCTGGATGTCAGTCTGAGTGTATTGTATTATATTTATTACACTATCGGACGCATGTTGCTAGCATAAGTGTAGGACACTTTCACTTGTATATGAGTGTGTAGATAAATGTAGAACTGAGCCAGATAGCATCCAAATTGTAGGGATGCTAGGCTGTAGTGTACCAGCAGCAGCAACAGCAGGCGTTTACTAGGGTCAACTATGGGGCCACAAGCAGGAGAATTACACAGTTTACACTCAGGCGACCCTGTTACAACACCTGTAACAGAACTGGTTACCAGCGACGACGATCACCAACCACTGCTGAGGAGATTGTGATGACCTGGCAACCAGGCGACTGGGAGATTGAATGACCAGCTGTCTAGCTGACATGGCGACCAGATGTTATGCTGACCTGGCAGATTGACGACCTGGTGACCAGCTGATCTGGCATGGCGACCAGACAAACTTTAGAGCCACGTCTCGCCTCAATCAAGCCTCCATGTGCGAGCTTCTTCATCAAATGGTTGCCAGGCTGGCCTGGATGTCAGTCTGAGTGTATTGTATTATATTTATTACACTATCGGACGCATGTTGCTAGCATAAGTGTAGGACACTTTCACTTGTATATGAGTGTGTAGATAAATGTAGAACTGAGCCAGATAGCATCCAAATTGTAGGGATGCTAGGCTGTAGTGTACCTTCTAAACTTGGTCTTGGGTCCGAGTTAGTGTGCAAGTGTTGCAATCCCGGATTTTGAATGGGTAAAAGCTTTGATTGACTACCTTAGCTCCATTCTATGCACTACCATCACAGATTCACAGAATATATTAGCATAGCACTATGATTTACATTGCACATACCGTATATGTGTTGTTTACTCACAAGATGCACACACACTGCTTTTTAAACATTTCACGAACAAGCAGGAACACACAACACAGAGCTGCAGAGGCTGCTAGAAACACTGGCAAATAAGCCCAAACCCTAACACCACTACAGAAATGCACGTTCTTTTGAAGCGGCAGCTGCCTAGCAAAAACACAAGCTGCTAATACCGTATAATAACCTTACAATGCCTCAAATCGGATGCCATTATTGATCTTGGTCACCGCGACACTGTAGCGATCAGGTCTTGATCTTGGGAGCGCAGAAGTGGTAATCAAGGGACGACAGAGCCCTGCCAGCAGCGTCGGCTGCTCCTGCCACCAGCGCCCTGCTGGTCGCCACCACGAGCTCATTCAGCCTCTTGCTCTCCGCCTTGAGCGCGCGCACCTGCTCAGTGCGCTGTGTGGTTTCCTGGGTTGAAAAGAGCACATGCACAGCAAGAGGGAGGGAAAACGGGAGGAAGATCAGAAGTGTGGTTGAGCCTGCGAGCTCATTCAGCCTCTTGCTCTCCGCCTTGAGCGCGCGCACCTGCTCAGTGCGTTGTGTGGTTTCCTGGGTTGAAAAGAGCACATGCACAGCAAGAGGGAGGGAAAACGGGAGGAAGATCAGAAGTGTGGTTGAGCCTGCGAGCTCATTCAGCCTCTTGCTCTCCGCCTTGAGCGCGCGCACCTGCTCAGTGCGCTGTGTGGTTTCCTGGGTTGAAAAGAGCACATGCACAGCAAGAGGGAGGGAAAACGGGAGGAAGATCAGAAGTGTGGTTGAGCCTGCGAGCTCATTCAGCCTCTTGCTCTCCGCCTTGAGCGCCCTCAGATGCTCAACGCGCTGTGTCGTTTCCTGATAGGGGAAACAGCGGGAAAGGGTAACACACGCAGAGCAAGAGGGAGGGGGGATGCAAGGGAGATCAGAAGAAGATTCGGCTAGAAACACGCTCACCAGATCTTGATCAAGAGACCACCCCCACTTTCCAGTCACTTCAGCATTCCTCTCACCTCTATCTGCTGCGCCAGCTTCGTCTCAGTTTCCTCCAGCATCACCCGTCCCCGGCTCATCTCCCCTCTCAGCACCGCCACCTCCTGCTCTGCCTGCTGCCGTGCCGCCTTCTCAGTCATCAGCAGCTGCAGCCCAGCGCCAGGGCCGTCAGCGCCGTCCCCTGATTCGGAGGCGACTAGTAGGGCTTCCTCCAGGTGCCCCTTCGCCTCCTGCGCCTCCTGCAGCTGCTGCTCCAGCCGCTGCACCACTGCACACGTGGGAGAGTTAGGGGAAAGAAAGGGGGGGGGTTGGGTGGGAGGAGGGGAGGAGGGGAGGAAGGGAGGAGGGAGGGTAGGGGAAAGAGGGAGAGTGGAGGGGAGAAGGCATAAGCAGTGGACGTGAAACTCACGCCCAGGTGACCTTGGCCTCGGTGCCGGAGCACCACCGTTCCTTTAAAAAGTAGAGTTCTGAGATATTGTTAAGCCGTCAGAAATTCAGGCTTGCATGCGGTTATTGAGATTTTTGGAGAAGAAAAAAAAGTGTAAAACTTACTTTCTCGGGCCGATGCCAGCTCTTTGGCCATATCGTCCCGTTCCACTGTAAGGCACTCCGTGGCCTTGGAAAGATTCTGCATACGGTAGTAGGATGTGAGAAGGCAACACCACACAAGGGCAGCACACAGGCAAGAAAAGGGTGACAGACAGGGCATGAGAATGTACGAGAGAAAGCGCGAGGGGAAAGGGAGGGTTGGCAGACCTGCACGTGGGTGAGAGCCACAGAGGTGAAAGCACCAAGGAGCTCCTTCACTCCACTGCCATCCTCCCAATCCTCACTGCCCTCTTCCTCCCCATCCCCACTGCCCTCCCCATCCCCACTGCCCTCCCCATCCCCACTGCCCTCCCCATCCCCACGTCCCCCCTCACTGCCCTTCTCCCCACTATCGCTCTCCTTTGAAGCCTCTTCAGCCATCAGCTCTTGCCCTGCGTCCCCTGCTCCCTCCTTCAGCAAACCACTGGGATCACCACAGGACTGCACAGAACCTTCACTCTCCCCGCGCTGCCTAATCAGCATCCCAGAGAACGAGCCTGAGCTCTCACTCGTCTCATCTCGCCCCTCCCCCACCCCATCCTTCTCCTTCAGCAAACCACTGGGATCACCACAGGACTGCACAGAACCTTCACTCTCCCCGCGCTGCCTAATCAGCATCCCAGAAAACGAGCCTGAGCTGTCGCTAGTCTCGTCTCGCCCCTCCCCCAACCCATGCTCCTGAATAGCTTCCATCCAGTGCCTTTCTGTGCCTTGAATCTGGTCCAACTCTTTGTACCCATGGCAGTCTGATTCCTGCTTTTCCTGGCGTTCTCGCACATCAAATCCCACACCCAGCCCCTCCTTGCACAATTTCTGCTGCCCCAGCCGTTCAGGCTCATGAAAGTCCACACCCTGCATGCCCTCGCTGCCTTGTTGTTCCTGAGAAAGCGTGTGCATTATCAGTGCGTCATCACCTCCCCCCAATTGCTATCGCTACTACACTACTACTGTATTGCTGTTGCCTCGTGTGCTACCGCGTACCTCTGAAAAGGTCTGCTGTGCCTCCTCCATCTGCTGCCTTGCTTCTGTTTCAGCCTGCTCGAGCCTGCACCGATGCACGGACGGGGATGCATGGATGGACGAGGATGAATGGATACGGATAGATGGATGAAAAGGTACGCTGTGCCTCCTCCATTTGCTGCCTTGCTTCTGTTTCAGCCTGCTCGAGCCTGCAGTGATGCACGGAGGGGGATGCATGCATGGACGAGGGTGGATGGATACGGATAGATGGATGAAAAGGTCTGCTGTGCCTCTTCCATCTGTTGCCTCGCTTCTGTTTCAGCCTGCTCGAGCCTGCAGCGATGCACGGACGGGGATGCATGCATGGACGAGGGTGGATGGATACGGATAGATGGATGAAAAGGTCTGCTGTGCCTCTTCCATCTGTTGCCTCGCTTCTGCTTCAGCCTGCTCGAGCCTGCAGCGATGCACGGACGGGTTACGTGGATGAAAATGGATGGACGGGGATGGATAGATGAGGATCATCAGACGAGGATGCATGAACAAGGATGCATGAAAAACGCACACGCAAATCATCTCTACCACCATCCCTTCATCCCCTCCCTACCCACCTCACGTGGCAAACCACTCCTCTTCCACTGCACCTGTTCCCACCACACGTTCCCACCACACACACGCAAACCCCCACACACAGACACCCGCGCACACACAACAACAACACAGCTTACTTGGCAGGCCATTCCACTTCCACTGCAGCCACCCCATCCGCCAGCTTCTGCTCCATCTCCTCACTCTCCGCCTGCAGCGCCCTTTTGGCCGACACACTAAGCACCTATACTCACCACACACACGCACCTTCCCCGTTCTCCCCATCCCCATCCCAATCCCCATCCCCATCCCCATCCCCATCCCTGACCCATCAGACTCACTTGGCGGCCCATTCCTCTTCCACTGCAGCCACCCCCTCCGCCAGCTTCTGCTCCATCTCCTCCCTCTCCGCCTGCAGCGCCCCCACCAGCTCCTTCTGCTCCTCCAGACTCGCCTTGGCCTGCGACAGCTGCTCCTCCTGCGAATACACCACCACCTAAGAAGCAGGAGGGAAGGGTACGGGGTGGAAGCAGGGTAATGAGGAGAACAGGGCAAGACAAGTCAGGAAAATCCCTCAATTTGTGCCGAATAGACGGGGTTGTGCCAGGAGAGTCGGGGTTGTACCTGCTGGAACGGAGTAGTGCCGGATGAGAAGGGGACGGGGATGTGTCATGTGGTACTGGGACGTGGAAAATGGGAGTGGAAGCTGGAGGTCACCAAATCCACGGGCAGGGCGAGTGACCAGCCACAGCAAGAATCAGTGTTGAGGGCGCAGGGGAGAGTAAGGCAGAGCCAAGACAGAGGAAAAGGAGAAAGGAGAGAGGAGAGGGAAGAGTGGGGAGGTCCAAGAGGCGAGGTAGGAGAGAGGATGGGAGGTGGGGTACCTCTAGGGAGTGCACGCGGTCGTCGTGCTCGTCAATTGTCTCTTAATACTGGGACATCAGACCGCGGAGACTTCAAATTCAACCTTTACAAGTCCACTCAATATTAGGTGGGGTACCTCTAGGGAGTGCACGCGGTCGTCGTGCTCGTCAATGGTCTCCTGCAGGGTGCGAGTGAGGATGCGGTACTCCTCCTCCTCGTTCACCATCGCCTTCGTCTTCACCTCCATCGCCTGGTGGTGCAGAGAGGGAGGAGCAGCGCAGAAGGGGGCAGAAAGCAGGGGCAGAGAGCAGGAAGCAGCAGGGAGCAAGGGCACACAGGGAGACATGTCAGGCGCCTGAAAAGGCCCGCAGTGTTTATCAATGGTCTCCTGCAGGGTGCGAGTGAGGATGCGGTACTCCTCCTCGTTCACCATCGCCTTCGTCTTCACCTCCATCGCCTGGCATTGCAAAGGAGGAGGGGCGTGAGGCAGGGACATGGAGAGAAGAGTAGGGGCAGAGAGCAGGGGCAGAGAGCAGGGGCAGAGAGCAGGGGCAGAGAGCAGGGGCAGAGAGCAGGGGCAGAGAGCAGGGGCAGAGAGCAGGGGCAGCATGTGGGGGAAGGAGGAGAGCAGTGACAAACTTGAGTTGGCACAAGAGCAGTGGCTCAGCAGTTGGCACCAAACAATACGAGCAAAGGGAGAACTTGAGGTAGAAAAGAGAGCATAGCCGGGAGGCAAAGAGCAGAGGGAAGGGCTTACCCGGGAGCCGAAGAGCAGGGAGGAGAGGGACTCGTTGAGATGGTGGACGGTGGGCGCCACGTTGATTACTAGCGATGTCTTGGCGTTGCCTGCGGGGGACGGATGGGGGAGAACGAGAACAGAAGCAGGGAGGCAGAGGAGGGCCGAAGAGCAGGGAGGAGAGGGACTCGTTGAGATGGTGGATGGTGGGAGCCACGTTGATCACCAGCGACGTCTTGGCGTTGCCTGGGGGGGGGGGGGAGGAGGTGGGGGAAGGAGAGTAGCAGGGACAAGGAAATATGGGAGAAGTCGCGCGTGAGATGGTGGATGGTGGATGGTGGATGGTGGATGGTGGATGGTGGGCGCCACGTTGATCACCAGCGAGGTCTTGGCGTTGCCTGGGGGGGAGGAGGAGGTGGGGGAAGGAGAGTAGCAGGGACAAGGAAACAGGGGAGAAGTCGCGCGTGAGATGGTGGATGGTGGATGGTGGGCGCCACGTTGATCACCAGCGAGGTCTTGGCGTTGCCTGGGAGGAGGCGGAGGGACGAACGAGAGCAGGAGCAGGGAGGCAGAGGAAGAGGGCGGAAGAGGTGGGAGGAGCAGCAGCGCGTTGAGATGGTGGATGCGTGTGGGATTTCTGCCCGCGCGTTGCTGCTACAGGCACATATTCACACGGGCAGTACAAGGATGGTTCAGATTCTTACCTCCCAGAGACTCCTGCAAAAGGCGGGTGAGCTCGAGTCCCTGAACGGCACATGGTGCGCGTGGGGGTTTGCCCTGGCGTTGCTGCTACAGAAAGATATTCACTTGGCCGTTTCAAGGATGGTACGGATTCTTACCTCCCAGTGACTCCTGCAACAGGCGCGTGAGCTTCGAGTCCCTGAATGGCACATGGTGCGCGTGGGGGTCTGCCCGTGAATTGCTGCTACAAGCATACTCACACGGGCAGTACGAGGATGGTACAGATTCTCACCTCCCAGCGACTCCTGCAACAGGCGCGTGAGCTTCGAGTCCCTGAACGGCACATGGTGCGCGTGGGGGTCTGCTCGGGCGTTGATGCACTTCCCTGCAACCAAGAGAGGGAGTGCGCAAGAGAACAGACGTCGGATGGTTGTGAGATGTGGCTTGGAAAGCGGTGCCCTTTTTGGTTGACGCACAAGGCACCTCAGGAACAGGGAGTCCAGAGGGCTACAGGCATCAGATGGTTGTAAAACGCAGCTCAGATATGCAAGCCGCAAGAACGGGGCCGACTCTTGAGACGTCTCAAAACTCGGGAACAGGGAGTCCCGAGGGCCGCAGGCATTGGATGGTTGTAGAACGCAGCTCAGAAATGCAAGCCGCAAGAAAGGGGCACCAGAAGAAAACAGGAAAATGTGGCTTGCTAAGTCAAAAGGAGTTTTGAAACATGTCAAATCTGGACAGAGGAGGGGAGAGGGAGGGCAGGAAATGTCGCAAATCTGGACAGTGGAGGACAGAGGGAGGGCAGAGGGAGGGCAGAAGGAGGGCAGCGGGAGGGCAGAAGGAGGGCAGAGGATGTCAGGGAAAGGTGGAGAATGCAGTGTGGGACCAACCTAGAACAGTCAGGGATAGGTTGACGCTCTTGGCTTCGCTGGCTCTGAGACCCTCCGACCCTGAACACACCAGGCAGCACCAAGCAACAAGCGCGACGCACAGATACACAAACACGGTGACTTTTGAGTCAACCCAGACGTGACTTCACTGAGTCTGAGACCCTCCGGCCCTGAACACACCAGCCAGCAAGCAGTGACCGGGGCACGTATGCTTAACAAGTTTCGAGCAGAAAATAAAACGACCCACGACAGGACAAAAAGCAGATCAACACACATGTCCACATGACGGAGCAACCCGGTATGCACGCACCTGACTTCTTGAGCCGCTCTGAGCCTGCAAGGTCCACCAGGAAGAGCTTCCCCACCAGAATCCTGGGTTCGCGGAGGTAGAGCGAGGAACGGAAGGGGGGGAAGGTGGGGGAAGGAGGAGCGTGGGGGGGGACGGGGGGAGTGTGAGGAAAGGGGAGTGGGAGGGACGAGTAGTGGGGAGAGTACGGGAAGGAAGGAGAGAAGGAGGAAAGATGATGCGGACTCATTACAGCGCACACAGCGAAATCCATTTAGCGCGCACAACATCAACACAGTGCGCACTTGTCCTTCTTCTCTGGCTTGCGGTGCTCGTCGCTCCCGTGCCCGGCAGCAGCAGTTGCAGGCCCGGAATGCGCCTCAGAGTCGCTGCTCTCCGCGTCCTTCCGGCGCTTCTTCTCCACCGTGATGATCGCGATGGCGTGGCTGCGCGACGAGTGCGCGTTCTGGCCAGGGAAAAGAAGAACCAAAAGAGGCAGCAACACGATACGACGGCGAACGAGGGAAACAGACAGGGAGAAGATACAGACGGGAAGCGAAGCATGAAGTGACATTGAGAAAAGAGAATTCAGGCGCAAGGCGAAAAGCCGAACCTGGCCATCTTCCTTAATCGTTTGCGGGGCAACGTAACGCGAAGAGTCAGCACGAAACCTCGAGCGGGCGAACCTCGCCGAGTTAACCGTCCGCTGACCCTCGCAAGCGAGCAATGAGTGAGTCACATTATCGAGACACAGACTGCACAGGAGAACAGAATGTCCTGTCCTAGTTAGGAAACTTTATAACGAACCGGGTCAGGTCTCGTGACTCACCATCTTTGTGAAGGCGACAGTTCGATTCCTCTCGCCGACGGCGAGCAGCTTGAGGCAGTCCTCCACGCACGTCACCTCCAACCTCCTCCACCCCCGAAATGTACACCCCTCGCTCCCAGCCAACGGGCTGTCTTGCCTTATCGAGGAACTCTATAACGAGTCAATTATTCCAACATGCTCCCACTCACCATCTTTGTGAAGGCGACGGTGCGATTCCTCTCGCCGACGGCCAGCAGCTTGAGGCAATCTTCCACGCACGTCACCTCCACCTCCTCCACTCCCGAGATGTACACCCCGTTCTCGCTCTCCCGTATTTGCATGTTGGAACTCGACGGACGCAGCAGATCTTGAATCTTTTGGAGCGAAACGGGGAGAGGGAAGAGGGGAAAGGGTGGTGGAGAGGAGGGGGGGAGAGGGGGAAGAGGGGAGAGGGGGAGCACGGGGAGGAGGAGACGAACGTGAGGACGATAACTCCGTTCTCGCTCTCCCGTATTTGCATGTTGGAGCTGGACGGACGTAGCAGATCTTGAATCTGCAGAGTCGAGCCGAACGGAGCGACACGGGGAGGGGTAGGAGGGATGGGGAGGTGGGGGAGGAGGGTGGGGAAGGGGAAGGATAGGGGAAATACAGGGAGAAGCAGCAGGAGAAAAAAGGCGCGAGAGATTCGCAAAAAACTCTGAGAAGACTCACAAATCACAGGACGATCATGATCGATGGTCATACCATCTCCATGTAAAAGTGAGTGAACGACATGGGTCCGCTCGGGTCATCACAAACAACCTCTGAGAAGCCTAACAGATCGCACGACGACAATGCACAACGGTCATACCATTTCCATGTAAATTTGGATGTACGACATCGACACCCGGTACGTGTGGGTAGGGTCCGCTGGCGGCATCAGAAACAACCTCAAAAAAGACTAATAAATCCCAGGACAATAGTGATCGACGGTCATACCATTTCCATGTAGATCTGAATGTACGACATCGACACCCGGTATGTGTGGGTCGGGTCCGCTCGCGCCATCACGAAGACTTCAGCAGCTGCTCGCGGGATGATGCCTAGGTGCGGGGGCTTGGTGCTCGAAAGCGTGTACGTCTTTCCCGCACCGGTCTGACCGTACGCCATGACCGTGCCGTTGTAACCGTTCAACACATCCTGTAACAAAAACACAGAAGGGGTAATTTCCGAGTCGACTTAATAACCGGTCCGACCGTACGCCATGACCGTGCCGCTGTAACCATTGGCGGAATGGAGGGGATAAAGTCAGCGACGAGAGCGACGAGAGGGACGAGAGCGCATGGACACAACGAAAGAAGCAAACAAGATATCCAGAATATGACTGTCGCACGAACCGCGACGACGGGCTTCGCGGCGACTTGATACACATCCGCTTGAGTGGCCGTTGGAGGGAGAACGGAGTCGAATTCAAACTCCATCTGCTCCAGCTGACCGTTGCTCCTGTTGCACACAAGCCATGACACAACGCGTGACGACCGTGGATCCCGATCAATAGATGAATCAATTTTAAAATACAAAATTTCACAATACGGCAAGTGAGGTTCAGACGCAGAGGTTCTACTCTCCTGATCTCGTTCGCAGAGCCAAGGATTCTAACGACAGATGGTCGAGGCGGGAACAAATCACAGAAAGTGGGATCCGACGGATGCTGCCTGTTAAGGACAACGGTGATGTCGTCGGGAGATGAATCCATTCCAAGCTCTCCAATGCTAGGTTTCAAGGCGACCAAGAAACTTAACACATGGATCGGACGAAAGTTTACCTGTGAAGGACAACGGTGCTGTCGTCGGGGGAAATGTCCATCGCGAATTCTCCATTGCTGGCTGCTTCCTCTGCTGTAGGCGGCCGTACTCGAATCGTCACTCGCACTCGTTCTACGCGCAAAACAGGGAAAAATACTTACGAATGTTACATGGTGACACGGAGCTCGGAGATGAATTTTAAAGGCATTTAACGGATACAACACTGGAGGTCAGTTATAAGAAGCATCAGGCTATGCGCTCTAAGCAGGCGATACAAGGCTAGAGTAGTACACTAACGATAGGACGGCATTCTCTTTCCTACAGCGATGGTGCACAGTGGGACATAGTCAAACAGCGACGAGTAATTTTCTAACGGTATCCTATGCTGGCCATGTGAACATCTCGGAACACGTCTACCGATGAAGCCTATTAACCTCTTCTGTAGCATTCGCTCCATCGCCTACGGCAGGTTATGACAACTAAGCCAAGCTTCTCCTCACCAGATTCCCCTTGAGTGGCATCATCAAGCAGAGAACCGTCTCTGCTGTCTCGTCCGCATCCTTTCTCTCCTTTTCCACCGGCTCTTCCTCGTCTTCTCTGAGAATCCTGAGAGGTATTCGAGCTTCGAGCTCTCACCAGTGAATGAGAACCCTTTTCGCCATCTACGTTCGTCATAACCTATTGAAGTCCTTACTTATAGCGACAATACTATATGGATCTGGTTCAGCTATTGTCGAAATAAATGCCTCGCTATAAATACGATCACTCTTGCTTCAGTTATACGTCGTTATCAAGGCTGGATGCGCTGCTGGCGTCGTTATCTGGAGAGAGCTATAAATGCAGGACACGTCCGGCGGTAAACGAGGCTACTATAGTTCTTTATAAAAAAAGGGACTGAAAGCACTCCGTCCGTCAATCCTCCGGTTACTCTGTCAGCTCAAACGGAGCAGTATGAAGAAGAAGCAGTCACGACAGACCAGCATTCATGAAGCACCAGAGAGACTTTTGGCTTCTCCGCCTGCTGATAGCAAACAGCCTAATACAGCTGCCAGGAGATGGGTCTGCAGCCTGATAGCACAGGCAGGATGCTGAATGCAAGCCAGGAGATACACCAGTGTGGCACCTTGGGAATGTCACAGATGCCTGAAGTTGTTCATCATGGCCATTGGGAATGCCATTGTTGTCATGGTGCCAGAAACATGATCATTTGGAGGCTCGGGGCCGAGGAACCGAAGCTGGAGTGTCGAAGCGTGAAAGGTTCAAGTCAAAGCGGTTCGGTGCACAAGCATCTGTTAGGCTTGGGAAGTGTGGGGGAGAACCAGTGCGGAAGCGGCGGAGGAACAGCATGTGCTCCCTTCCCCTCCCCTCGCCCTTGTGTAGAGTCATTTGCCCCTGCATGACTCAGCGGATAGTACATTTCTCACGCGCGCATCTCCCCGCTGACCACAACGAATAGTCAGAATCTGAATACCATGCTGAGAGGCTTGGTGCGGTCCGGCTGACGCAGGTCTGTGACGAAATTCCAAATTAATGAGGGTGTTGCTGGAATAGCGCGACTCGATGACTGGATGTCTCGGGCTTCATCAGCAACCCGAAGCTTACGATATGAGGCTCGGCATCAAAATTTGTGGGAGGGAAACTTATTCCGCCAATGAAATCGGCTTTACGGAGTAGCGTGGCAGAAGTGGTACTTCCGGCACGAAATTCGTGTTCCTTTTCACCGTGCTTGGCGGGAAAGGCCTCAGACTAATTGGAGAGAATAAACACCTTATTGATATTACAACTCTATATTTTCATGATTCTGACTTCTGGCATCCAAACACCAAATGACGATGCCTGCCTACGGACAGAAAACAGGATTGTTCAGAGTATAGGACATATCATCTTGGCGCACTGCAGATCTCTATCCATATATAATCTTCCATATCTTGCAGTTGTGAAATTGTTCCCATAAACAGTTACTCTCTAAATGCACTTGACCGACTCATTACACACATATAAACAGATCAACAATGATTTTTCAACACTAACAAGCAAAATGACAACCCATACCAATCTTCAGGTCAGAGCTTGCTGATCAGAGCTTGCTGATCATCTTTGCGGCATCCAAGCAGTGCGCAGTAGCTAGGTTCAGAGTGGTGGCAGGCGGTGGTTTCTCATGGGCATCCCTCATGTGCTCCACGTCCTTCTCTAGCTCTTCCAGACACCGCTCCACGGCCTCCTCCTTGCGGCCCCACACTGTCCCTCCCTGCACGCCCTGTCGCACCAAAGATGTAGAAACCAAAGGAAAAATACATCAGGAGGTAACAACCACTTCGCAAAACTGTGCCCTTTTCTCACAGCGGTTTATTTTCCCGCAGAAAAAAAAAAGGAGCATGGCATAGGAGCTTACATGCTGGGGATGGTGCAGCAGCGCGCCGAGCCCAAGGTGCACTCTCTCCAGCACAGTGTCGCCAGCCGCGGCGAGCGAGTCACCGGAAACCAGCGCGTCGTGGCTGTGGTCAACGCCTACTTTTCTCTTCCCGACCACCTTCCCCGTCTTCACGTGCTGCAGCATGCGCGCGTATGACTGCAGGAACAGAGTCATCGCTTGGTTGGACGGGAAAACCGGAGTCGGCGGGAGCGTCGCAAGAGGTTCGAGCTCAGGCTCTTCTGCAGGCTCTGGTTGCGACGCCGCCACCTTGGACGGTTTCTGGAACCCTGGAGAGAAAATATACACAGGAGACGGAAAAAAGCGTTAACTTCACGGTTTTGAGACGTCGATTGAAAAATCCGTTCGAACCCAGACGTTCGGAACGTTGCACGTAGATTCTGGTTGTGCGCAGCACTATGTGGGCCTTTATTATCTTCCGAGCAAGTGGAGGGCCTACTATAATGCTTACATACAGAGGCTTAGTATCAAATCAATGTAAATGGGGCGTTTTTTACTGTCCAACAAAAAGAAACAAATTTAAAAAAAAGTATTATGGTGCTACGGGATATGTGTATTTACTTAGCGCTTACATGTAGCAGGGTTGAAAAAGTTGACGGGTTCGGGGAGGGAATTATTCGGGGGAGCGATTCGACAGACAGTGACGCGCCGCTTATGAATCTGCTTCGGTTTTGCTGCTCCTGGCGACGCTACGAGCCTCGTCACGGTAGCGGGACAGCTGAGAGTCGTCATAACTCTGATGAAAGGACTCCTTCAAATCTCTTGAAGACAATACTTGAAAAGATTGCGGTGGTGACGCTGGAGGATTTTAGTGGTAAGTAGAAAGAGTAGAGTTACGATGTCTACATATGTGGAGGGTAATCTAGCGTTCTATTGATATCCCAATCTGGTGTGCATCTGTGTGGGGAGCAAGCGGAAATCCCAATCTGGTCAACGAATTTACGATTGATTACCTCTCAGAATAAAGTTCGCGAATGCTGTAAATGGTGTAATAAGCATTTACTTTTCCGCTTTCGCAAATCCCCCTCTTGGTATCTTCCTTGGATCAACGAAGTTAGCGACAAGCGTGCATATCGCTATTCTTCCTATGAACCCGCACACTGTTCGCAGGATGTAACCAGACACGTAATGGAACTGGATCTGGATTTTGGAAGACGTGGCATCAGGTCAACTCACCACCGGGGTTACTGTAGCAACGGCAAGACTCGCTTGTTTGTTGCTCCCCGGTAGAGCCGCGGCACACCGTCCACAAGATTTGCGCACGCCACAAACCAACCACACTCCGCGGATGAGGAGAGCAAGGCGCAGCGCGGCCGATGCCAACCTTTGCTGGGTTGGTTGGGTGGGGGGGATTGGGGGGTTTCCTGTCGGGTCGGGGGTGAGGGGAGGAGAGAGGGAGGGATGGATGTGAAGCACACGACTCCCGCAAACTTGCCACCGCCAGCTGGCTTTGAAGTCGTACGGTTCCAGCATTGCATGGAAAACGAGCAACTTCGTGAGAAACCGCGTTGACCATTGCTGTGCGTTACAATTATGAACGGCTAAGATACAACATTGTAGCTTAACTACATACGATGATTCCACGTGTTCCACATGAGCACGTCATCTTTCCACCTACTATTTCTGTAAGCTGGCGCGGGTCGAACTGTGTATTTCGTGCGATGTGCCTCAGTGAGGTCGTTGATGAGATGAGCTCTCTGTGGCCATTTTTTTTGGTTGACTTTGTAACTTTCCAGCAGCGCAGAGCACAGATGGTGGAGGAATCACGGATCTTGCGGCAGTACACGTCACGCGTCTCATACACCACGACTTTCGATGCTCTTTACACGGGAAAGGCGGTTGATGAATCACCAATCCTCGGGGGATACGATCACACCGCCAACCAGTGTGATTCAGTGCCAAGATCCACCTCACATTGACCATAAAGGAGACTGCTTTGTCAGCCAGCTGTCGAACAGTTGTTTCCGACTGCCGTCTCATGACATGGAATGGAACTCCGTACTGGATGGGCCTCTGCACGCCAGAGGTCTCTTCAAGCCGCTCTTTCTTTACCCAAACCGGATGGGAAAATCTAGGTAGAGTCATGGTGATATGCCAGCGACTGCTGGTTAGTGTGTGTAGATTCAGACACCTTTTCCAGTACTTCTCCAGGGACTGGCCGCACTTCATTCCCACACTTTGCAGTGTCCGCAGCACCAGATGCCTCATTCTGTGAGTACCTTTACAGACCAGAGATGGGTGCTGTGACAAACTTCACAAAATTTCAGACACATCCAGGTTAGCAAGGTACTCTGGGTAAGAAACCCAATGAACAATACGGCTTCAGAGGTAACTCGCCAGCAATGCAAATAAAAAGTTGGGTTACCACGTGCTTGAGCTTGAACGAGGAAGTATTTCTAACCAATGAGAAGCCTGTAAATTATGGAGGGTCTCTCAGCAGAAGTTTCTAAGCACGTTCTTGGCTCCAAAGATGGGGCAGTCGTCGCGGTTGGTCGTCGTCGTCGCCAGCCTGTCTGCTGCTCCGTCGCAACAATCGCAAAAGTCCGTCTCCGCTTTTCGCTTTTCCGCGTTCTGCCACCACCACGGTTGGTTGGTTGGAGAGGCGAGGAGTGAGTGAGGCGCAAAATGGGGAGATGCGCCACGGAGATGAGAGCCGAAGCGCGCTTAATGTGTGCATGCGGCTTGGGATTGTGTGGCGTGAAAAGTTTCTCTCATTAACTCAATGGAACCCATCCAGATCGCTCTGTAACGTTCCCAAACCATTCCAACTTACAAAAGCGCCTCAAATCCGTGCTGTAATGTCAGTCCCAACCATCGAAATTCCGAAGCATAAATTGCTTCTGTTCCTATCACTCCTCACTCGCCAAAATCAGTTCAACTGCCATCTCACAGTATACAAGCCTGTTTGCCGCCTTCAGCTGTCACAAGTTCGAGTTCGCATTCAGAAGACACAGTTTTCCGTCATCCGGATATCGTCCCACTCCTGCCATGGCTCACGCGTTTCTCAATGGCGCCGCCATCGCGTCTCCGAGTTTCACCGCTGATCTTGGCAAGATCCCAGCGCGCCGAGCTCCATCGACGGGCGTTCGCCTCGCGCCAGTCCGCGCTGAAGCTCCTCATGTCATTGCGACCGTCACTGCGGTCCCGATCTCCCTGAATGCTCCAGGTAGGTTCCATATTCAAGCAGCGCAAATACAATTTTAGAAGAGTTTCGCCATTTCTTAAGTCTTTGATACAATTCGCCCTGAATCTCATTTCTCTTTCTCCCGCGGTCGCGGAATGGCGATTTCGTTTTTGTTTCTGTTTTTTTTAATAAATTACCTCCTCCTTTTCACGTCGCTCATCACGGATGTTTCTCGCTTTTTTTCCCTCTCTTTCATCCCGTCATCGGCCGCAGATTCCGCCACATCTTTGAAGGCGCCTCACAACGTTGCTACTCCTACTACCGGCGCCGACGACAATGCCTCACGATGCAGGCGATGCAAATATCCCTGCACCAAAGAAGTTCCCTGCACCGTAGCGCCTGATTTTTACCCATTCACGTCACTCCCGCCGACTCCGGTCTTCCCGTCGCACGCAGCCATGGCGCAGTTCCTCCAATCCTACGCTCGCATGCTGCAGCACGTCCAAACCGCCACATCGGGCGTCGCCCGCATTGACCTCGTTGACCGCGTTGACCACAGCCAGGACGCCCTCGTCTCTGGCGAATCCCTCGCCGCCGCTGGGACGACCGTGCTGAAGCGCGTGCGTGTGGGGATCCGCGCGCTCCTGCGCCACCCGCAGCACGGTGTGCCCTCGGGCCGCGGGGGGGCATGGTGCGCAAAGAAGGAGCGCGCGGAGGAGTGCCTTGCGGAGCTGGAGCGCGATATTGAGGTCATTCGCTCTGCGCATGAGCGCCCGCCCCGTGCTACTACGCTTGCGCTCGCGACGATTCACTGCTTCGACGCCGCTCGGATCATCCGCACGCTGTGAGGCGATCAGAACCGTTGGCGACCATGTGGAGATTGTTTTCCTCACACACCCCATCCATTTAACCTTCGTCCAACCCCATCCGCCATATCCATCCACAAGGCGTGTAACCAGAGGCGCCATTGTAGCTCCAGGGGTAAGGCTCGGAGTGGAGGAGTGGGTATGTGTGAGCCATATGCTTTGTGTTTACCTATGCTCTTGAATGTAGATAATCAATGCCCTAGGATGTAGCCATCAGGGCTCCGCTGCTTGTTCCCTATTGGGACGAGCTTAGTGGGAGTCCAACTACTGGTGGTGTTTATCAATATAAGGGCATCTTGTGTATGTAATTGTCAAGTTTGGAATATATATTATATTTTCTATTATCTCCAACTACCAGTCGCATGTCCCTTTTATGTGCTTTGCAGGATCTGGGTGTAGCACTTGAATTTGATGCCTCGATGTTCGTCCGCTACCAGCATCCCCCCCCCCACCCCCAACATCACCACTGTAGCAGAATCCTTTGTTACCACACATCCGTTTGTTTTTTTTCGCCAAGGTCATTTCCCTCGCAATGGTTGGCAAACCAACCAACCAACCTCCGCTGATTGGGGAGAGAGAGGCGCAGGCGATTCCATGCATTTGCGCACAAGCTGGGAGGGAGAGGGGGGAATGAGCACAACTTTCAGGAGCACATTGACCATCGCTCTTCGAAGCAACCTATAGATGTGAATATGCGATGTACAGTGCAAGATAAGTCCACGTGTTCAGCGAGATGAGCAGGTCAAGCAGAAGTGTACAGTGGGATTTGTAAGTCATGCCACTTTTCTTCCGTTGACTCTAGTACGGTCCAGGGGTGCAGGACACTTGGTGGAGGAACCAAGGACGAAATTGACAGGTGTAGAAAACACGTCACATGTCCCATTCACCGCGCCCCTCACACGAATTGGTTGGTTGAATATCAACTAATCATCTTCGACACACGATCCCAAAACCAATAGGGTCGTCAGGGGGGGATCCACCTCACATCGATCACTAGGGATGGCAGCCAGCTGGCGAACAGACAGCAGAAACGCAATTTTGCCAGCACCGCAATCGAAAATTGGGTTTCTATGCTCTTGCGTGGACGGAACTTCGGTAACCAATGGAAACCCTGTAAAATATCGAGGTGTCTCGCTGCAGCAGATTTTTTTCAAGCACGTTCTTGCCTCCTCACCTGGACAACGTCGCGGTTGGTCGTCGTCGCCAGCTCTGCTGCTCCATCGCGGCAATGGGAAAAGTCCATCTCCGCATTTCGCTTTTCGCCATTCTGCCATCCTCTCCGCTCGGTAGGGTGGATGGAAGGGAGGGGGGAGGGGCGCGCGAGCTTGGGAGATGCGCGACGGAGAAGAGAGGAAGCGCGACCAGTGTTTGCATTTGCATGCGGCTTGGAGTTGGGTGGCATGGAATGTTTCTCTAGTTCACTCATGTGAACCCATCCAGAACGTTCTCTACCTAGCCCAACCCATAGATACTTACAAAAACCCCTCAAATGCAGTGTTGTATGTCAGTCCCTCCCAACCATCGAGATTTGAAAAGCATAAATTGCTTCTGCTCCTGCTACTCTTCACTCGCAAAACCGTTTCAACTCCAATTTAGAATCTATTCCGCTTGATCGAGAGCCACCTGCCAGCTTCAGCTGTCACTACTTCGAGTTCATATTGAAGAATCTCTGCTCTCCTTCATCCGGATATCTTTCCACTCCTGTCATGGCTCACGCGTTTCTCACTGGCGCCGCCGTTGCGTCTCCGAGTTTCACCTCTGATTTTGGCAAGATCCCAGCGCGCCGAGCTCCATCGACGACGGGCGTTCGCCTCGCGCCGGTCCGCGCTGAAGCTCATCCTGTCATTGCGACCGTCACCGCGTCTCCGATCTTCCTGAGTGCACCAGGTAGGTTCCATACTCAAGCCGCTCCAATACATCTTTAAAGAATTTCGCCAATTCTCAGTCCTGGTTTTCATTCGCCCTGAATTCGATTTGCTCTCACTTCTCTTTCTCCTGCGGTCGCAGGGTAGCGTATTTTTTCGTTTCAAACCAAATAAATCCTGCTCCTTTCTCACGTCGACCATCTCACGAATCTTTTCGTTTTGTCCTCTTTCATTTTTCCGTCGTCGGTCGTTCCCGCAGATGCCGCCACATCTTTGAAGGCGCCTCCCAACGTTGCTACACCTACCACCGCCGCCGACGAAAATGCCTCACGATGCAGGCGATGCAAAAATCCCTGCACCAAAGAAGATCCCTGCATCGTATCGCCTGATTTTTACCCCTTCACGTCACTCCCGCCGACTCCGGTCTTCCCGTCGCATGCAGCCATGGCGCAATTCCTCCAATCCTACGCTCGCATGCTGCAGCACGTCCAAACTGCCACGTCGGGCGTCGCCCGCGTTGACCCCGTTGACCGCGCTGACCACAGCCAGGACGCCCTAGTTTCCGGCGAATCCCTCGCCGCAGCCGGCACAACCGTGCTGAAGCGCGTGCGCGTGGGAATCCGTGCGCTGCTGCGCCACCCGGAGCACGGCGTGCCCTCGGGCCGCGGGGGACCGTGGTGCGCAAAGAAGGAGCGCGCGGAGGAGGTCCTTGCGGAGCTGGAGCGCGATATTGAGGTCATTCGCTCCGCGCACGAGCGCCCGCCCCGCGCTACGACGCTCGCGCTTGCGACTATTCACTGCTTCGACGCTGCTAGGATCATCCGCACGCTGTGAAGCGATCCGAACCGTTGCTGCTAACCATGGGTCCAAAGTTCTCCTCACAGGCCCCACCATTCAACCTTCATCCATCATCCTGCCCCATTCGTCTTCCTTCAACCAAGGAGTGAGTGGCACAGATGCAGCAAACAGTGTGGCTGCTAATCTGTGAGCTGGGTGCATGTGAGCCATATGGCTTGTGTTTATCTATGCTTTTGAGGTGTAAATAATTAATGCCCCTGGATGTAGCCATCAGTGTTTGGATTGGTTGGCAGGACCCTTGCGCTTTTTCCATCATGGAAAGAGCTTAGAGGGAGTCCATCTGCTGGTGGTGTATATGATAGGGGCATCTTGTGTCTGGAATTGTCATGTTTGAAATATGTAAGCTTTATATTTATATTTCCTACCTACCTGCTGAATGTCCCTTCTACATTCTCTGGATGGATCTGGGTGTACGTACTTGAATTTTCTCTTTTCCCCTTGCAAATTAAAACATGAGCATAGTGTTCTCAGTGGACCTCAATTTTCGATTGCTGATTCTGGTTACCAGGTTCTCCCCAAATTGCCACCGGCTACAAGACCCTCTACTACCAACCAGCTTTTCAATTCTCTCTTGCAAGGATTTGGCGCTCGCAACTTTCGCCTCATCAATGCCGAAACATAATCGCCAGTGTGTTAGGTGTCGTGCCGTTACGTGACGAGCCTCCATACCAGAAACGTTAATTCTTGAACGGTTATTTACTGTGCTTACTCCATCCTTGGTAACTCCGACCCTACAAGCGAAGGCCTGTTTTAGAGGAAATGAGAGACCGCCCTGCTTTCTTCCTTTCGCTTCCAACGGGCGTTGGTTTTGACAGCACCCTGCTCCGCGATCGCGTCCGATTCCCATGGTCTGTTTTCTGCAACAGTACTCATTTTATGTTTTTTTCGGGTTTAGCACTCACTAATGGTTTCTGCCATATCAGACAGTTACTGTAAACCCCTAGATATAAGACCCCCTCCAGCTGTCGGGGGGTTACTCTATTCGAGTCTATTTTAGTTATACCCCACTAAAGCGCATCTGGCATTATAAGACCCCCCCCCCCTCCAACTAGAGGCCTAGTCATTTGTGATGCACGCAATGAAAAGTTGAGTTTTTCCATGTTCATCAAGGAGGCAGCACAACCAAACGCACATGCACAGGCACATTAATCCTCATCCTGTCTAGCAACCCAGGTCTCTACCTCCTCCTCGTCGTATCGCCCTTCTGCCCACCACTCATCGCCATCAAGCAGCCTAAATCAGGGATGTGTCAGCTACAGGACCGTACAGCCCCCTCGAAGCGTGCATGAGGTGTGAAGGCCGAGATGACATTGTGCGCTGGGCGCATCACACGGCGCCCGTCTTGCAAATGTGGTAACCAATCTATGTGGCCAATGGGAGAAGACGCCCAGCTTGATTTCGCGATGACGTGGGCGGCCACCCGAAACGGCCCGCACATGTCAATGTGCACGACGGCCAGCGCTTCCTCGGCGTCTGCACCCTTGTCGGGAAAGGTGTGCTGCGACAATTTCTCGCCGAACCAAGAGACACACGGCAGGTCGGCTCTGGCCGATGGCTTGATTTCCATGCCGGTGGTGAATTCGTGCTTCGCCGAGCTCTAGGTCGTGTCGACGCCGACGTGCGCGAGCCTTGCGTGTTACATGTCAGGCGTCGACTTTGTTGCCAAGGCGATCTCCTGCAGAGCCACAACCTCGGGCAACGCCGATAACGGCTTCGTCGAGCAGGGGCGAAGGTCGGTCCAAAGGACCCGGCCGGTGTAGTGCGCCCGACCAAGCACATCCCCCGCTGCCGAGGCGAGCAGCATCTCGTCGTCGTCGTCCTGCAGCTTTACGCCGCCGTCCTCCAACTGGCTGGCTGACAGCAGTTTCGCCTGCACGCCAGCGACATAAAGCACATCGGGGACGAGGTCCTGCTTCCCAGCCTCCCCTTGCCGAGCGCTGGTGCCACGGCCTTCGTGGGTCTGCGACGCCCCATTGAAGCCGCGCACGCGTTTCACGTCGTCGCTCGATTTTATGTTGACGATGGCCTCCTTTGTCCCCATCAGGTAGTGGGAGCACCCGCTATCAAAAAGCACCGCCATTGGGTTCGCCAACATGGCGGCGGCGACTGCCAGCGAGACCGTCGGCTCCACGATGCCGACCATCGAGCACGATGCCGACCATCGAGCACGATGCGCCCCTGTTGCCTTGGCCCTTGCTGCCAGAGAAGTCGATACCCTTCACTGACGACGTTTTCTTCGACGCTTGCTTCTCATTGCGCGGCTCGTTGTCTCGACACAGACGACCGCCGTTAGACCTCCCGCGGCCTCCCTTGTGGTCGTCGTCGTCGAACTCCTTGCGGTCGGGATATTCAGAGGGGTGGTCAGGGTCACCACAGACCCAACATTTCCGCCATCGACCACCGCCGCCACGGCCATTGTCCCGAGCCGATTTCGTTCAGTAGGAGTCTTTTGCCGACTTCCCACCTCCACTACCACCTCCGTCCGAGTTCCCACTCTGTCCTTGTTGGTGTCCCTGCTGTTAACGGGAATGGGGTGTTTGCCCCGCCCTCGCTTGGGCAACGCCGACGACTTGGTCGGATGTACGGGAGAAGCAGCCGACCGTTCGCAGTGGGAGAGCTGCTCGACGGGCTTCGTCGAGCTGCAGGGGACCGCTGTGGTGTTGCTGTCGACCAGGGAGCTCGACAGCTGCAGCTGACTGGGCTGGACGACGGGTGGGCCGTTGACCAGGAGGAGCAGTTCGACCGGGGAGGTCGACGGAGCAGTCCATCGACCTGACAAGTGAGCAGCGGTCGACGAGGGGAGCTCGGCGACAACAGCTGACAGTTCTGGTCGACGGAAGGGGTCCGTCGACCAGGGGGTAGCTCGACGGGAGCTGTGGTCGACCAGGGGCACCTGGTGGTCGACCAGAGGTACCTGGTGGTCGACCAGAGGCACTTGATGGTTGATGAGAGCACCTGGTGGTGTCCAGGTCGACCGGGTAACCTGCTCGACGAGTTCTGCGGAGGCACGTAAACGTCGTCGAGGTCGCGATGGCGAAGGCGACTTCGGGCTGGTATCCCGAAGTCGATGTGGCTCGTCAGGCGCAGACAACAGCCGACGGAGGCACAACGGTGCAAGTCGGGCCAATCGTCTGCGCGCACCTGCGAGCGTGCGCACTACTGTCTTATACGGGGCAACGCTGGACAGCCGCTCTGCTGCAGCGTTGGCACGCTGTCGACCTGCTCTGTTGGCGGGTCGCCCTTCTGCAGTGCTGGCGCGACTCCTCTACGCAACGCTGGCAGGCGGTCGACCAGGCTGTGCTGGCGGTCGACCAGGCTAGCTGCAGAGTTGCTAGGTGCCTGATGTAGTCATTGTTGTCATTGCTTGTTCAACCATTATGTAAATTTTCGACTTTGCTAGTGGAAACTCTTGCCGATTTCTCCCGTGAATGTGCAAGCACTAAGGAACCAAGCAAAACTACGATCACTCCTAGTAGTTCGTGCCAACCCCCGTAGTCTAGCTCACTTTCGTTGTAGAGTGATCCTCCGCACCTGCTTCATTGGGGCGACGTAGTTTGCCTGTGGAAGGAGCTCCGTGGGCCACTCGGCCTCCTGCATGGCCTCCTCCTTGATGGTGTGGCGGGTCAGTGTATCCTCGTTTAGCAACTCACGCACGTCCGGCATCGCCAACATCTGGCGCATCAGATTGTAGCCGCTCAGGAGTCCCTTAACGACATGCGTGATGTAGGACGCCGTCGAGTAGTCGACGCCGTCCATCCCCATGTCGGCCAAGATTTGCTGAGCCCGGTTGGAGTAGTCCATCGCCGACTCCTGCTCGCCCATCCTGAGGTGAGTCAGGCGTTCCTCCAGCTGGCCGATGTACAGGTCGTCGGTAACCTGGTACGTCGACATGATGAACCGCCATGCCTGGAGGCCGGCATCCAGCCGAAGTCGGCACGGCTTTAGCGCGATCTGCAGCGTCGGCAACCAGCACCACGAGATGACCATGATGGAAGATCTGGTGAGAAGCGATGAGGACGCATCAGATTCTTCAATTCATTAGAGGTATTGGCACGGGAACTCGGAGATCACAGACTTACGGAGTTGGCGCTCAATGATTGCGCAGCGGCCCCCGAACCCTGAAGACAAGCTCTGCTTAGCTCACCTACGAACATTAGCTCGGCTGGCTCGACAGTTGTTCGACTACCTTTCGTAACACAAGCTGATGAAAACTTTATAGGAGGGGAAACGGCTCACCTCGTCCAAGCGGTTGAAGGATTGACTGGAAACATGTTATAGAAGTTTGAAACTCGTTAGCGACCACCAGCCGTCTAAAGGACGTGGTGCTCAGGATCCACGGCTTGAATCTCAAAGTAGGGGAGAGTCTACACTTCCTCGGCAGCAAACCCACCTGTCCTAATTGCGGGGAAGAAGAAACCTTAGAGTTGCCTCTTCAATTGCCCGCGCATCCAGGTGGTTACCTCGGCCATCAAGCGAGTTTTGCGCATGATGAACCCCTCGCGCCACATTTCCTCGCTGGAGGATCTACTCTTCAAGCGCGCAAGTACCAGCTCGGCTTGTCCCGAAGCCACACTCCGTGCGATTTGTCTACACGAACAGTGGTTCGAACGATGTGAAACGGTTTTTCAGGGCAAAACGTTCATTGCGCGTCGAGTTTTTTTTAGGAAAATTGGTGCAGCCTTATCTTTACATGCAAGGATATGCAGACGAGCGTTTGGCGAGAAAGGTCGAAAGTTACTGAATTCGGGGAACGGCATAAAGAATCTTGAGGAAGAACAGCGGCTACTCAAAAGGATAACGATGACAGGTGACAGTAAGTGGAAGTGGTCCAACGAATTTTCATCGCTTTGGTCCAATCCGAAAAGGGCACGAGGCCTATAGTTTGGGTTGTCCTAGGCGGTCCAACCTCACGCGCAGATAAGAATGTTTTAACATTGTACACTTAATTCCCTCGGTGTACCTTGTCATTATACATAATTAAATGAATGGCTGCATATTCGCAGAATGTTACCAGACACGTAAAGGAACTAGGATCTTGATTTGGGGGGGCTTGGGCATGGCATGAGCCGCGGCACACCGTCCACAAGATTTGCGCACGCCACAAACCAACCACACTCCGCGGATGAGGAGAGCGAGGCGCAGCCGAAGCCAACCTGTGCGCACAAGCTGGGTGGTTGAGGCGGGATGATGAAAGGGTCCGGATGCTCGTCCTGCGGATTTGCCTGGGGAAAAATGCTCGTCATCCTCGTCTCGTCCTGGGAGTTGGGACGAGTCGAAAGTGGGCGCAAAGCTGGCGCAAGGCTGCGCCGAGTACGACATCCCCCACCGCCCCTTGTGCACTGCTGCAACTGCCCGTTTCGACCCGGTCCTGCCCGAGGTTTGCATGTTTGAAGTTTCGAATCTTTGAAGTTTCGAATGGTTGAAGTTCCGAATTGTGTGCTGGCGAAATCGCGACTATCGTCAATGTAACCCGTTCGGCTGCCTTTTGACGGTGTCTTGTCGCCCGGCCGGTTGCGACCAAACGGTGTGCGCGACGTCGCACGACTCTGAATCGTGGTTCCGATAATGAGCGACCTTCGTCTCATCACAGTACCGTCATATTAGACGTGCAGACAATTCGGAAAATCCACTCCTTCTCTACACTTGTTTCGGGAAATAATTGTACTCGACTTTAAGGTACTCTCAAAACTAGTCACGTTATCCGCGCGAACACAATTCACTCCATCAAATTACTTTCCCGTACGATCGTTTCGGTCCACAATCGACACAATATCCCGCCCGCTTGACCGCAACATGACGAGCATTGTCGTCAAGATTTTATATGTTGATGTTTGGAGGTTAATGGCGTTTTTCTTCTGCGTCACATTTCATAGATGAAATACAAAAAACATTTTAGTGCGGAACGAGTGTAGGTCATTACTATTCCCGCCCTGACATAACCAATGATCGTCGAGGTCACACTCTGACATCTGCACCAACACTGTCTGCATCCAGCGAGCGTCCTCCCTCTCTGATGGCATCCAATCGACAGAGCAGAAACTGGCGGGAGCGACCAGATTTGCAGAGAGCCGACAATTGCAGTTCTGCTCGACGCGATGCGAGGAGAACGGGCGATTTCGATCTATGTCCTGCAGTTTTGCTCATCGTTCCGGTTTCGGGTTTAGTTTCTAGTCATTTCCGATCAACATGACATGCATCATTGTCCAGTGGTTGTGCTGCATCTGTTATCGACTTCCTCATCTACAGATTTCTTCTAGTTTTTAGAATCAACGGTTCATCTACCGCTGGGGAGTCGTCGGACATAATGAATGTCTGTAACTTATAGAGTAGACTTCCATGCTAGGTCTGCACATTTGGTGTTGTCGATGATCTTCATTTTTGCGTAGTAGAAGTGGTAGATTATAGCTTTCTTTCAACTCTAGCAGTAGAGATTAGGACCTACGCGGAAGGTTCGCGTTTTTTTTTCGAACATGCAGCAGAGCGTACGGTGTCGTGAATTTTGATTCTACATATCAAAATGGAGCAGCATCAAGAAGCTGGTTGGGTAAACGCTTCCCAACCAGACAACGAACCGGCGGATGTGAACGACGAGGATCTGCAAACAGTACCGGAAGGTATCGACCTTACGGGCGAGGCTCATCATGAGGAGTACTTCGAGCCAGTCGAGGTCGAAGATGTCGACGAGGACATTTTCGCGGATGGAAGGCAAGCTGTCGAGGAGGAGGACATGGAGAACGAGCGATTTTACAACGCTCCTGAGGAGCTAGGAGCCACGGGCGTTGAGCCAAGAAAAGTATGGGACCTCAATGAGCCGCCGAGCGACAGAGTCCCGGGAGAGCACCCAGCGGAAGTTGAGCTATCTGGCGAAGATGGGGCAAGCGGGTCTTCCTCGAGTGGGTCGCCAGCATCAGACAGTGGGCGTAGGGGTCCGACAACGGATTTTCGGCAGCAGAATCCGCAGGACGAGTGGAGGATCCCAGCATCGGACATTGGGTTTAGGGGTCCGACAACGGATTTTCGGCAGCAGAATCCGCAGGACGAGTGGAGGAACCCTTCCAACATCCCAGCATCGGACAGTGGGTTTAGGGGTCCGACAACGGATTTTCGGCAGCAGAATCCGCAGGACGAGCGGAGCAACCCTGTCAACATCCCAGCATCAGACAGTGGGTGCAGAGGCCAGACAACGGGTTTTCGACGTGCGAATCCGCAGGACGAGCGGACGGACCCTTTCGACCGCCCACCTGCACCCGAGGTCGAACGTGAAGACGGAGGGACGGATACGCGCCGGTTCTTGGACTGGGATTCAGAACAGCCTGTTCCTGGTATCCGTCCTGAAATTCCAATGCCACGGGAGAAGAAGGAAGCTATCACTCGAGCATGGAAGCATGTTATTTCAAGGTCGGATCAAACGAATAATTGCTACCACGGTTGCTGGTGGTACTACAAGAGATGGGTTTTCTTGCTGATGGCGCAGTTGCTCGATGTTCCAGAAGATGAGAGGCTGGACCCCGAAAAGCGGGACGAAATTGGGATCTTTCTGGGTAACGACAAGGGACAGGGCTGGGACGGCGTCCCGAAGAACGAATCCCATCTGCACGGGCCGAAGCTGACTTTGTGGCGGCTTTGTCGTTTCATGGAGTACTTGTTCACCGAAACAGAGGAACAAGCGAAGAAAATGCGGGAAGGCCGTCAGATGTATGCGGGTAAAGTGCCGAAGGCCTGCACAGCTTCCATGCTGAAGCGAAGATGAACGCGATGAGTTGTCTAGGAGAAATCGAAGGACGCCTTTTCAACTACTCTGGCTCTCGAGTGTCGGACATGATGAGGGAGGCAAGGGGATTGCTTCGGATCAAGCTCAGCAAGCTCAGCAACAAGCAAATCGAGTGAGTGAAGTAGACTATTGGTTTATTGGGTTCCTTTGGGTTGCTAAGACGCTAACATGTTTGTTTCTGTGCGTTGCAGCGAGGGGTTTGAACAGACGCGCGGTTCTCTGAACGACGTGTACACGGCAGCGCAGTACAGGGATCTGTTTCACAAGGTTCTGCCCGAATGGAGGACAACATACTTCAAGGCCAGCATGCATTTCCTATCTGAGGGATTGTGGAGGGTTCTGGCAGTGGCCGTCATGATCACGCTGGCGCATCAGATGCTGGGCAGAGGGTGCAGTATCCGCTCTCTGCGATTTGCCAACATGTACGTCCACGAGACTCGCAGCACTACTCTCCACGACGAGTTTCTAGACCTTCCAGTCATGGTGTTCGTTTCTCGACAAACGAAGAACAATCCCACGAACCGTTTGTCCCACCAGTATGTTGCTAGGCACATCGACTATAGGCGGTGCGGCTACGGTGGTGTCTTTCTGTGGATCCATTTCGTGTACGACCTTGTCGAGGTCCAGTACAAGAAAAACCTCATTCCACCGTTGAAGTTTGACAAAAACACGGATTGGTTCAAGAAACACATCTTCTTCCCGATCAACAAGCACACCGACAGATCACCCCAAGAGCAAGACCCGATGGAATACAAGACGCACAACAATTGGATCGGCTGGGTGATGAGAAAGGCGGGATGGTCGTCGAGCAAAGTGACCCACATCTTCCGCAGGTCCGGGGCGCAGGGTCTCAGCGACGACCGGTGCCCAGACACCCTCATTGCGAAGCTGGGAGGATGGGAGCAGGGAGAGATGCGGAGGTCGTACCTGTTGGGCGTGCCTTTCGAGCCGGTGCTTTTGATGGCGGGCTATTCGGGTGATCCCGAGGACTACTACATCGGCAGAGCACATGCGAAACTAGAGGATAACACCGAGTGGGAAGAACTCCTAGAATTATTCCGAAAGCACATCTACCCATGGCTCGAAGAAGAGATGGCCAAGGTGCGTCATCAGAGCTGGGCTTTCCGTTTTCTGGGTTTGGTTTCTTCATCTTTTTTTTGGGCGTTTCGCAGGTCGAAAAGTTCAACAAAGACAAGAAGTCGCACGAGAAAGAGCTATCGGCAGAGCAGTTTTTGAAGGCCCTCCGTGACCATGGGCGCTCTACTGTTGCTCAGGACCTTGCGATGTTTTGGATATTTTGCGAGAACCCCAAGTGCGAGAGCAAGTTCACTGGTGAAGGGCGTGCGTGCAATTGTACCCGTCATCCATACGCTGAGATCTCGCCTCTCTGCAAGGAGCCCTTGTTTCAAAAATGGGCCAACATTGTCGCGAACATGGACGAAGAAGGTCGTCGTCTTCGGAAAGATGTGGGCCAGTCTGCAGCAGCGGTAAGAGATTAGTTTCAGTGCGGCTTGGGTTTGTGATTTCCTGAGTCTCGCGTTTTGACAGTTGGTGTTGCACGGGTGCAGGATGCCATCTATCGACTCCAAGGAACCCAGCAGATGACCAAGCTGCGACTCCTAAACCAGGAGCTCATGGAGAATGCGGGGAGGGTGACGGCGGAGAACGGTCAGTTGAGGATGGAGAACAAGAGTCTTCACGAAGAGCTTGCGCTGCTGAAAGTGGCGATGGCGGCGTTGCAACGGGGCGACGACGCTCCGCCCTGTGTTGCGTCGAACGGAGGGGCCGCCGATCCAAAGACGGAGGTTTGCGACGAGAAGCCCGAGGTGGAAACTCAAGAACAAGAGGATCAGAGGATTTTTTTCGCGGCTGTCCTCACCCCATGGCTCAAATGCAGCAAGCTCTCGGACGCGTGGAAGCTTTGGGACCGGGGCACTGGTATGATGGGCGGCAGGTCCATCCGCGATCTGGCGAAGGCTGGAGACTTTCTCGCAACCTACTCCGAGTATGGGGACCAGAAAGTCTTAAAAAACACGCGTTCCAAGCGGTTGGGGCGGAAGAGGAATCAGATGCTCACCATCGACAGTCTGCGACCCGATGACTCTGAAGCCGCGACCGCTTATGCGTTGGCTCTCGGTGACTGGTTGCTAGGGGAGTCATCGGAGAGCGCTATTGGGGACGGGAATGTCGTCACTGCCTTGCAAAAGAGAAAGCGCGAGGTAGCGGGAGATGACGGAATCACTGCGAACGAGAGTTCACGCAACAGGATTGTCTACCTTCTCGTGGACGCAAGGGCATGCGATGAGGCATGGGCTGAGTCGGTCGTGGGAGCGGAGGAGTGGCCCAAAATCAAGGATCGTGAGGCTGGGCAGATCGCGAAGAAACGAAGGAAGAATAACGTTCCCCCTCCGGAGCCTTATGTTGGGGATCGCTCTTGAGGTTTCGACGCGGGTAGTGTTTGTAGAGGGATCTGTAGACTTTCATGTAGTCCAGGTGATTCTACCATAACTCCAACATTTGCGTGGCTCTATGTATTTGACACTCCAGACTCGTAGCTGTTAAGATGTTTAGGTAGAAAATACATTCAGCGGATTATGTTATTTTTGGTTGTAGAGCAATAATCTCGAACCACAATGGAGATCCCCCGGTGATGTTCGTCGGTTTTGGAGTAGAGTGTAGTGTGACACTGGACGTAACTTCGATGCGCTGCTAGTCCATGGATGTTGCGGCTTGATACGTGGGCTGTTCAGAAAAAATCTATGGGCTGGCTACGAAATATAACTCATTCCTTTTCTAGCCACCTCAATCCCAACCGAGATAACAAAAAACTCCACCACAACCGAGATTACAAGTCCCATGATCTCGGAACGTCCCGTCCAATGCGAACACGGCGACACCGTCTCTCGATCGTGCCGCCTAACATGTTAGGCTGGCAGCAACACGGTACATGTTACTTTGGTATAAATGTGCTCTTTATTTAGACCTAAACCATTCCAAGCATGGCTTCACGTAAGGTGAAAGTAGTGGCTCACACCGGTGGCCACCACGTTCTCGACGAGAGAGATTTGAATCGTCTGCTGGATGATACGCAGGAGCTCAACAATATTACTCTACAGATGGGTCTTCTGTAAGTAGATCAATGTTCGGCAGATCCAAATAAGTTGCGGTGGCTGAACCCTTGTGTTGGTTTCTGCAGATCGGCGAGCGAGTGTAAGCCTGACGTGAGAGTTCGTATTCTCACCGACAAAGAGATGGCACAGATATGGTCGTCAAGGGGTCACGGGAACGACCCTGCAGTCATAATCCAGGATTTTGATGTTGTGGTGGTTCCAATCTGGAACGAGTAAGTGTTTGTGTTTATCTTTTTAACACGCAGATTGTCTCCCATTGCTGACGTGCCTTTTGATGCAATCTGCAGTTGGTGTTTCGGATTCGAGTTGCCGGGGTGTGCGTTGTTCGTCGTTACTCATCCGGGCGATCTCGCACTTGCAGAGGGCTCAGTAGCGCGATCTCGCAGCTTCTTCCTCGACCCCAAACGCCGAGGCAACAATGCAGGCTGGTCTGGATTTGGCTGCATGTCGGGCTGGATGAGCAGGTGAGGCTTGCCGCGCGTACCAAGGCTCTTTGCGTGTTGAACTACGCTGATTTACGTACATTCGAAACCGGCTGCTGCAGATGGTTCGAGAATCAGGTGCGTCGTGAACTACGGGCCAATGAGAATCCGATTTCTGGTGAAATCGTGGAAGCCCGCTTGAGGAATCTGCGCAACACAGACTTCAACGACGATCTTCTCGTAGAGGACTTGTCAGAGCCCCTTTCAGGGGTTTGGTGTGTGCGGTTTCTGCAAGACCTGCTGGCTGACATGGAAGGGTTTTCTGCTCGACACGCTATGAAAGAATTGTACCCTACAACTCCGCCGCGTGATTTCCACGTCATGCGTGAGACCATATCGCGATTCATCAACGGACTACTTTCGGGTGCCGTGTTCCAAGTTTGTTATGCAACGCCTCTTGGTGATGCCGCCGAGCCTAGCGAGGTCTTCACCCCAGATGACTCTTCTGACGTTTCCGATTAGTGTGAATGGCTGCGATGATGTGGCATGCTAGGTGTGTTTAGAGAATGCTCAATACGGGCCGATGGAGCCATGCACTGGCACCAATACACGAGCACTCTTGCCGCAACCCTGGACAGGGGTAACGCAGTGTCTTAACTGCACTCCGTGCTAGTTCCTTCGTCTTCGACAACAGACATTAGATTTTCACGATTCACATGATGAATCGTGTTACATGACATGTGCACGGTTACAAGTCACCAAGTTACATCCTTTTCGCAAAGTCCTAAATGCGGCTTGACTAGTCCTCACAGTCTGACATATATACACACACACACGAGCTTGCTATAAAGAAACTGCGCATTAGTGATTACCATCCCGTCAGCAGAATAGCGCAAAGCATGGCTTCACGTAGTGTGAAAGTTCAGTTTCGCACAGGGGGTCACCGCGTCCTTTGTGAGAATGATATTGGGCAGCTGCTTGATGACACAAAGGAGCTCACCAATCTGACACTCGACCTGGGTCTGCTGTACGTCGTCGACTTTTAGGGGGATTCATATTCACTGCACTGGCTGCTGTTTTGCGTGTTTTTCGCAGATGGGCGTGCGAGAGTAAGCCCGAGTTGAACGTGCGTATTATGACTTGCAAGGAGCTGGCCCAGATCGCTCATCTACGATCAAGGTTTTGGATTTCGACGCAATTGTGGTTCCAGTTTGGAACGAGTAAGTGGTTTTTGTCTACTGGCCTAGCACATAAAAGATGGCCCTTGATGACTCATGCAGACCCCACTGTTCGTTATACTTTGCAGTTGGCGTGACGGAGTAGGGGCGCCAGCGTTATTCATCGTTACTCATCCCAACGACTTTGCTAACGCTGAGGGCACGGAAACGCGATTTTGCAGCTTCTTCTTAGACCCGAAGCGTAAAAGCAACAATGCAAGCCAATCTGGTTTTGGCTGTATGTCGGGCTGGATGCAGAGGTGAGTGGGTTGGTAGTCGTGGTTGGTCTTTTTCCGATGCTGGGTTACAAAATTTAACAGCATCCCTTAACTGTGTTGCAGACGGTTTAAAAATCAGGTGCTGCGTGAATTGCGCAACAGTACGCATCACATTTCTAAGGGGAGCGCAAACGACCGTTGGAGGAGGTTTGCCAACAACTGGTTCAACGACGACCTTCTCGTAGACGAGCTGGATTTGGATGAGCCTGTATCAGGGGTGTGGTGCGTGCGTTTCCTGATGGACTTGCTTGCGGACATGGAAGGCTTCGCCGTCCGCCGAGCGGTTGGACAATTGTATCCACCCTCGTCTGCGCGTGACTTCCACGACATGCGTGAATCTATCGCACGTTTCGTCCAGGGACTGTTTTTGGGTGGCGTTTACCAGACATGTTCCGCGACGGCATTAGAGTATGAGGCCGAGCGTAGCGAGGTAGTCACCCCGGATGACATTTCTGAAAATTCCGACTAGTGCATGGCAATTGTTGATGTGGAGGGGTTCGCTTGTGTGGTTTTGGAAATTACATGTGCACAGTAGTAGAATGCATTGTGTAGAGGGAGTGTGTAACAAGTTCACAGTGCCCGGCATACATAGCGGGAACGTTGTGAGCCATATTCAGGGGTTTTAACGAGTTTTTGGTGCGAACATGAATACCAAGCTTGCTGTTTGGCTGTTCCGTAGAGAGAACCCCAAAATCGTCGACCGTTAATAGATAGTTCCGTCACCATCGACGATCCCGTTACCATCTAAAATCGTCATTGCGGCATAGCCGAAGCTCCGAACCACGCACTATAATCCGCCGTCACCACGCAATCTACACCACGCACACTTGGCATTGTCACGACCGTTACACAATATGTTACCACTGCCGAACTTTATCGCGATGCATTTCGGTGACCAATCGAAGATCGCGATGGCACTGCGTGGTTTCCATCAGAGATCACGACGGGATGCCCACCTAGCAGCCCCACCTCGGAACGATGTGACCAGCATATTTATTCATCTGTTCCGTGACAAGAAGCTTTAATTTAGAACCTGCCTTGAAGTAGTTCAATTACAATAGGGAGCATCTAAAGTTTCCGTATCTCACTGATGGCGGCGTTGGTTAACGCTTTGGGGAAGCAGCATGCGGTACACAGGCCATTCAGGTCACGTGGTTGTTTCTCTCGTCGAACAGCCTCCGGAGATGTAATTTTCTTTTCGGTGCAAACCGTTGGTGGTAGAAGGCGCAACATGGGAAACCACAACAGCGAACATAGTCGCAACTTTACTGTCGCCGTATGCTGGAAAGCGTACTTTCCTGATACGGACTTGCTCGCGTACCGGATGGATCCCGAGCATGACTGTTTATGGCCAATCGCCATGATGTACGCAGAGCGAATTCCAACGGGGATGTGGAGTGTGTTGATCAGGCTGCATCTCGACAGAATTGAAAAGTGAGGGGTATCTCGAACCACACCTCTTGTTGTATATATCAAATCGCATCACATTGGCAATTTACACGACTGCCCTTAACACCCGTCGCTTACAATTTGATGTTTGCCGTTGTTCCCCATCCTGACAGCTTCAGGACCGTGGTGAACACAGCCACATGGCGCCAGTTCGCGGGAGACCGATTTATAACAGCAATCTGCGTCGGAGCCGGCCGCACTGTGCTGGACGCCGAGCGTCGCGGCGTGCCGAGTCCTCGCTTTATATCGAGAGAGTTGTTCGCAGCAGGAGTTACAGCTGCTCTCTACATGTTAACCGCAGCGTCAGTGGGAGTTTCTCCTCGATCGTACGCTCGTCGCGCCAGATCAGCAGTTTGCAGCGTTATCAATGACACCGTCCTAGCCAATCGTGCTGCATTGTCTGCAGGGATTGCCATGCGTTTGATGCGGTGTCTCCCGGATGTCGAATACAATGGTCCGACGTGGACTGCATTACTTGGACGAGCCATTTTCGAAATTCAGGATCCTGCCCCTGTCGATAACGACGTGAAATATCTAGCCTTGGTCGTAGCTGGAATTTTTGTCTTCTGGTGTGAATGCGGACACGCCGCATCGCAACTTGCCGCTCAGGTTGGCGGTGCCTTCGTTTTCGGTGAGGGTGGCATGTGTCAAGGCCCTTCGATTAGCGAAGTGATTACGAACTGGTTGATTAGCGCTGGTGACAATTGATTGGACATTCCGACGTGCAAACTATATGCAATTTTAAACTACCGACTGTGTTTGTTCTAAGCGATCATTCATATAGAGGACACACGTAACTTGGCGCATACTCCGTTCACACACTTGGTGATACATGTTAACGCTGTTAATAAAAAAATGGCCAATAGGAAATAGTGTTACATTGATCCGTCACCAGAAGCCACGTGTCTCGACGACGGGTGTCCAATCGGAGAGCACGAAGCCGTGGCATTTAAACCCTGCGGAGATCACGATGCATGATGCCCATAGGAAACCGGTACATATATAACCCAGTACCTAAACACGGCACATCCAGTCACCGTGTCATTGTTCCCTTCTGGCTGAAATATATTGCCCCGAAAATGGCCACCCAAGTCAACGCGCTCGGAAAGCTACGTGGCATGGCTAGGCCATTCAGGTCGACTGGTTTTTTCACGCGTCCCAGGGGCATGCGGGGGGATGTTTTCCTCTCTGAGCAGTTCGTGGGTGGTAGAAAGCGCAACTTGGGAGTCCACCTCGACGAAACTTGTCGCAACTTCACGGTCGCCATTTGCTGGAAGGCGTACTTTCCAGATATAGACCTGCTTTCGTACGGGATTAACCCCGAGCACATCAACGCCTGGTTGAGGTATCTGATGTTCGCAGAGCGTATGCCAACGGGCATGTGGAGTGTTCTGAACGAGCTCCATCTTGACACGTTTGATAAGTGAGTGGCTTTTGTAGCACTGTTTTTCGCTAATTAGGTGTGCTGCTACCGATTTCGAAGGTTGTGTTATGTAGATTACATCACTCCCCTAACGATTGATCATTCATGTCTACCTTCCCAACCCTAGTTTCCGGGACTTCGTGGATAGGGCAGAACGTCTCTTGAGGGCAGGGGTCGGGATGATGACGGCACTCTGCATCGCTGCAGGTCTCACTGTTATGCACACTGAGGATCGCGGCGTGCAGCGTCCGCCATTTATCTCACCAGTCGAGTTCTCTACAGGAGTCACATCTGCCCTCTACACGCTTCATGCAGTGTCGATGGGTGATCCTCCACTGACATACATACCAGGTGCCCGAGCAGCAGTTCGCAGCGTCATCGATGACATCGTCCTTGCCGACCGTGCAGCCGAGTCAGCTCGGATTGGCATTATTGCTATGCAAAGTCTCGCGGGTGTTGAACACCACAAGTCTAGATGGATTACAGTTCTTGGAGGAGCCATATCCGAAATACAAGATCCAGCAGGTCACGATGAAGAGGTTAAGAAGCTAGCCAGAGTGGTTGCTTCGGTCATGGTTTACTGGTGTGAATGCGGACACGCAGCAGCACGACTAGCCGCACAGGTCGGCACTTCCCTTAGCTTCAGTGTTCGTCGTAGAGGTTAAGGGCTGACGCGAGGGTGTAGCCGAACATGTTTTCGTGATTGTTTGTGTTATGCTTTCTAGAGTTCCTTGCAAGGCTGTTTGTAGATGGACGGAACCAATTTTTATAGCAATCTGATGCATTACTTGTTGCTATATGGATCTTCGTCGACCGGCTGCAGAGCTGGAACCCTAGTTTAGGGGAAGCGCAGAGAATGCTTTTGGAGACTACGTGAAGAAACATTGCACTGGCACCAATAGACCACTGATCGTGGCGCAATTCTGGATAGCGGCATGGCAGTGGCGTGTGCGCTGCTCATACAGTACTAATCGGTGTGCGGAACGTCGATGAAATGATCGAAACTGTCGAGTCGATGTCGAAACACGAAAGAAACCAAAGTTGGTAGTTGGTGCTTTGCCGGAGAGAACAAGCACTCCCATACTGGTTGTAGACAAGGTTTATACACAATTAGTCACGCGCAATCAGTATGTAAAAATTACACATCGATCCCTACAGTCACCTCGTTTGCAAAGCTGGCCTCAATATCTATGGAAATTGCAGATACTGTTTTTGAAACTTTTTCAGTCCACATGCAGAAACCTTGCACTGGCATCAATACACCAGTACTCGTGCCGCAACTCGGGACAGCGGCAAAGCAGTGTCGTGGTTGCTGTCCGTCAGCAGACCCTTAATCTTCTCTGCGAGGACAGGGATCCATCCAGCCGTTTCGAGGGACTCGTTTTCCACACTTGGGAGAGCAGCTAGGATGCTCACTGCAGCGTTGGCGACTTTGGAAGCATCATCTTCGTCACTGACCGTGGTTTTGGCAACCACTGATGCGTCCTTCTCTATAACGGCAAGCGGCACTCCTATCGATGCCATCCAGGCTACGTAGATGGATGCAGCCAATCCAGCCCCGATAATCTCGGGGTTAACGCCCTTTGGAGTTGCTGTCAGAATGTATTTGCTGTCTAGCCTGCAGTGGGGTACTCTGTAATGAGTACAACCCAATTTAGGGTGTTGTACTTGTATCCCAACTCTTGCTAGTGAAACCCCATTCCTCTCCTTCCAAACCTCTCGATACTTTTCCTAAACTCGAACTCAACTACCAAGGCTCCTAAACTATGGCTCCTAAGCCAAACTCACGCTAGGATTCTAACATGTTATCAGAGCTTAACGTTCCTGGCCTGTGGGCCCACTCGATTCCGCTGCCCTACTGTGTGTCGCGCGCCCCGTGGCGCGCGACATCCCATTTTTCTTCCCGCCACGCGCTCGGAGCGCGTGGCGGTTTTCTGCCCGCCGTGCACCCCGAGGCGCGCGGCGGGTTCCTACCTCGTCGCGGCGTCTTAGGGGCCCGCGCACTGGCCCCGACCGTCGCCTCGTCGAGGCGTTTTGGGGGCCTGCACGCAGGTCCCTCCCGTCGCCTCGTCGCGGCACTTTCGGGGCCCGCGAGCCGGCCCCTCTCGTTGCCTCGTCGCGGCGCCTTAGGGGCCTGCGCGCGGTCCCCTCTCGTTGCCAGTCGAGGCACTTTTGGGGACCTGCGCGGCTCCCTAGCACATCGCCCGTCAGGGCACAATGGGGGCCGCGCCCTTCCCCTCCCCTCCCTCCTACTTTCCGCTGCAGCAGCCGCCCCTGGAGCTTCCGCCCTTGAAGCAGCCGCCCCTGGAGCGGCCTGCCTTGCAACAGCAGCCGCCCCTGGAGCAGCCGCCCCAGCAGCAGCAGCCCCTGGAGCAGCCGCCCCAGCAGCAGCAACCCCTAGAGCCGCCGCCACTGCAGCGGCCGCCCCAGCAGCAGCAGCCCCTAGAGCAGCCGCCCCAGCAGCAGCAGCACCTGGAGCAGCCGCCCTAGCAGCAGCAGCCCCTGGAGCAGCCGCCCCAGCAGCAGCCGCCCCAGCAGCAGCAGCCCCTGGAGCAGCCGCCCCAGCAGCAGCAGCCTCTGGAGCAGCCGCCCCAGCAGCAGCAGCCCCTGGAGCAGCCGCCCCAGCAGCAGCAGCCCCTGGAGCAGCCGCCTCAGCAGCAGCAGCCCCTGGAGCAGCCGCCCCAGCAGCAGCAGCCCCTGGAGCAGCCGCCCCAGCAGCAGCCGCCCCTGGCCCCTGCAGCAGCCGCTCCTGGACCCGGTGCAGCCGTGGGGGGGTGGGTGTGGGGGTGATGGTTGTGGGGGTGTCGGTTGTGCGTGCCGTTCCCTCCTCCTCCTCCTCCTTCGTCTCCCACTGCTGCAGCTCTCGCTGAGGGGGGTGGATGTGTGGGAGTCTGGAGTTTAGGGTTTAAGGGGGTGCTGTGGGTGTAGGGCTAGGGTTTGAGCAGGGGGTGTGTGAGAAGGGCGTTAGGCAGCTGGGGAGGTCGAGTGGAGGCAGCAGTCTTGTCGTCAGCAGCAGCAGCAGTCCGGAGGCTACAATCTCCGGTAGTCGCCAGTCGCCCGTGGGTCCGTTGCTCGTCTGCCGCTACTTTTAGCCGCGGGGCCAGTTACCCCAGTAGTCCGGAGCGCTGTTTTGGTAGCCACTGAGCCAGCAGCTCGTTTGTGTGTCTGCAGCGTCAGCAGTCGCCTCCCATCTTCTCTCCCCCACAGTCTCTCCTCCTCCTCACTTGCCCTCTGTGATTAGCTCTAGCCTTACTTACCTATTGTGAACTCTTGCTCTATGCTTGCTCATTGTGCTGATTACACCCCACTTTGGCTATGGGGGTGTGTCAGAATGTATTTGCTGTCTAGCCTGCAGTGGGGTACTCTGTAATGAGTACAACCCAATTTAGGGTGTTGTACTTGTATCCCAACTCTTGCTAGTGAAACCCCATTCCTCTCCTTCCAAACCTCTCGATACTTTTCCTAAACTCGAACTCAACTACCAAGGCTCCTAAACTATGGCTCCTAAGCCAAACTCACGCTAGGATTCTAGCAGTTGCGACACTCCCTGCCCTTGTTGCCGCTGACGCGATTCCCGCGCACACGGCAATCTCCCACCGCACCCCATTGCGAACAAGCTCGATCGTCTTCGACATAACCACGCGGTAGCTGCAAAAGAGAGAACAATCGATGAGAGTAGGCCACGCCACACGATAATATACGAAACGTGCAAGACTTACGCGTCGAATCGGTCGAGCGCCAGCTCGTTCATAACACTCCAAACTCCCGTCGGTAGTCGCTTTGCGAAGTCCAACTCCACCTTCCACTTATCGACGTCAGCGACTTCCCACCCGTAGCATAGCAGCTCCACATCCGGAAAATAGACACACCAGCAGACTGCAGTCGTGAAATCCCGGCTCCATTTTTCTTTGTGACACCCCATGTTTCGCTTCCTTCCCCCCACCGTCAGCCTTGATGTGAAATGTTGCTGGTCTGTATCCTTCTGTGACACAAGAAACCTGTTACAGGTGAACGGGCGCTGAACACTTCTCTTCTTTCCGAGATTGTCTTGAACAACCTTCGATTGGTCCTGGGCTTCGACATGCAGACCATCGGATTCCACCACGGTACCAGTAAATTTTGGCGGGCATTTCCTTCCGATAACCGCCTTTAGCGTACTGATTGGGCGGTCTTCTTCAACTTCAGCATCTTCGTCTTCTTCACGATGCTGCTTCAAGAAGTTCACGATTTCTTCGAACGTCATCTTACCACCAGGCTCCCGAGAATGCTCCGGGATTGTCCGCGGAATCTTGGCGGCCGGCTGTGTCTCACTCCCATTCGGATTCCTGGCACGCCGTTTACCGCCTGTCTCTGTCGCATCTCCCTCCGTGCCCTCCTTGGCTCCCTTCATCCCACGTTTCCTAATCAACTCCAAATCCGCCAACTTCCGCCTTTGCTGTTCAATGATCGTGCGTTCTGCTCCGCTCTCAGTCAAGATCCCCTCTGGCTGGGAATGCGTCTCCTCTGTAGTCTCGGCCTCCGAATCTTCTGCATCGTCGTCTGTAGTATCGTTCGCCTCGTCCTCACGCTTGAACAGCGTCTTCAAGTCTGATTTGGGAACGCCTTCATGTGGTGTCGACTGTCGAGGACCCTTTGCCGTAGAGGGGGCGATTGAATACACTCTCTCCCTTACGACGCTTATGATATCTGCCTTGAACGTTTCGAAACTAGTCTTGAACTCAGACCTAAGCTCTACCATGGCTTCCTCGATGCATCTTGTCGCAGCCTTCTCAACACTTGCAATGCCATCTTCATGCAGTTGAACGCGAAACCCACCTTCATTCGCAGCTTTCTCCACAGCCGTTGTCACAAACTCATTCACAATTTTGGGAAGTGAGAGCATCATAACCTTGTACTCTGGGTCTGGACTCTGGCACGCTTTGTCTGGCTCCATTTCCCGCTCCGGAACCTTGTCACCAGTAACCGAACGCTGTGGGTCTCTAACCAGTCTCGCCTTTTCCGTGGCGTCGATGGACGCAACTACTGGAGTTGCTTGATGCTCACCCACGTTTGATGGCGCTGTGGCTTTCACTATACCATCCCCTGCAGGTAGTTTAACGGGTGACGCACCAGGTGCGTCGCTCCTCTTTTTCTTGCCTTTCACTGCAAAATAGAAGTGCGACTTTAAAGAAGCCACTAACTCCGCATGGATGTCGTCCTTGGACAGCCTTCCACGACCCAAGAGGATCGAGTCATTTGAGCTCAGGTTGCGGATGTAGTCCCACCGGTCTAGGATCTTACGCCACTCGTAAATCACATGTAGGCCGGATCCGACCGCCGACTTCGAAACTCGATCCGATGGCTTCTGCGCATACATAATAGAATTGTTGATCGAGGTCACTGACACAACGGAAGCAGTAGCTGGTGTATCTACCTTTACGTCGAGGTGCAGAAGGGACAAGTAGTGTTCCATGTCGCGCACAACCGCTTCGTCATGACTGCTCCCTAATTTCTTCCCACCAGTGTATTCGACGACGAACTGGCGTTTAAGCCACCTGCCATGTGCCGAGAACATACATAAATTGACGTTGAACACAGCTACAACATATTGTAATCCCAACAGCGTTGGCCCCACTTACTCGAAAACACTTGCAGCAAGCTCCGCGTGCTTGTGGGTTGGGATGGTCCCTTTTGGATCGAAGTGGATAGCACGGGTGCGGTATATCCCACGAGGTTGCGTAATCAGATCGTCCGGATGAATGATGACGATCATGCTGATACAGCCATGCGGTGCAATCTCGAGCCTGCAACAAAAACGATGTGGGATCGTCTCGATGAATAACAACTTTCGTGCGGAGACAAGCACGCGGTGTGATCTCGACCCTGCAACAGAAACCCTGCGGATTTGGGTAGTCAAGTTCGTGGCTCCGATCGAAAACATCCACCCACGCGTCAGGAAACTCACTGGGAGTGGAGTGGAACGACGATGGCCTCCTTCGACAACAGGCCAAAGTGTGACTTTATTCCTAACGGTTGTAGGGGATTTTTCCCTTTTGCTTCGGTAGCGATCGTCGATGATATGATGTACAGCTTTTCGAGTTCTTGTGGAAGGAGCACAGATTGGGCTTGCTGTCTGCAACAATCAACGCACAGGTGAGTGCTTTGGCCAACAGCAAAATTATGGTAGTATGAATAAATACTTACAGGGTCGCGTAGTCGAGCAGACGACAGGGCCATTCAAGCACCTTTTCACGCAGAAGAGAATAGAGCGATTTCGGCACAGACACATCAACACCACAACCCGAAAGACGCACAGAATCAGCCATCAAAACGGTCGAGATAGCCGGCGGTCGCAACTAGACAACGTAATTCGGGGAAGATCTATGGGAGTGGTGGGCGATTTATCATCTAGCGTGCCATATGAAAATGGCAAAATGACGCACTGTGTTAAATTACGCCCCGCATGGTCCTTTTCTATAATAGAGGGTGTATTCTTAAGAGGACCGTAGGGTGTAAATGGCAATTTATTGTTTAGCCGACGTGTAGTGTTAAATAACCTCGCAACCTTGTGGTCGCGGAATGTGTAGGTTGCTAACACTCGCGACGTTTACGAGTTAAAACACCCTTGATGCAATTCCTATGTTCCGTTTAGGGTTAATAATAGTAATGTCAAATTCGACACCACGCATGTGCACCCACTAAAATATGTCATTACTAAAATCTGTCGGTCAATTTTCGGCCGCGCCTGTACTCGATATGAAGCTCGCCACGTCGCTCAACCACAGCAGTGCTACTGGAACCGTTCAAAAGGCATCCAATATCCGATTGATGTATGTCGGCGTTTTCAACTACAAGAGAAATCGACAACACGAAATTGAGCAACTCTAACCAATCTTTCGTTTCTGCAAACAACGACAATGTAAACCTCATCTACACGGCAAACATATCGACGGTCACTATTTGGTCTTCGACTTTTGGAGAGCAGCCACCGCGGTCTTCTTCGATCCTTGCTTTGACGGTATGATGTTCAGAGAAACTTGTGCAGTTTCCCCGACTCCAACGGCAGAAACCTGGCACGAGCACCAGTAAACCACTACGCGTGAAGCAACTCTCGCCAGTGTCGGTGCAGTTTCGTGCTGGCTGTCTTGCAGAAGACCCTTAATATTCTCCGCCAGAAGCGGGATCCATTGGTGCTTGTCGTGCGACTCATTCGCAACACTCTTAACAGCAGCTGGAATGCATTCAGCTGCTTCAGCGGCCTTGGTGGCCACTTCCTCGTCGTTGGCAGCGAATTTGGCAGCCTGTAGAGCATTCACCTTCAAGTTATCTTTCGTGGCTCCGATCGAAGACATCCACAGAATGTTGAGGGACGCTGCCAAGCCCGCACCATAGATCAAAGGGTTGACGCGCATCGGGATTGCGCCACTCCCTTTCAGTGTTGCCGCAAACGCTATTCCGGAGCATAGCGCTGTTTCCCATTGAACCCCCGTCGCGGTCCGTTCATTCGTCATGGACATCACATTTCGGAAACTGCAAAATTGGGAAAACAACGATGTCAGAAGGGATTGGACACTGTCGACAAAAGCAAAATTAAAGACGCTCACTTATCGTAGCGGTCGAGCGTGAGCTCGTTCATCACGCTCCAAACACCGGTAGGGACCCGTTTTGCAAAATCGAGCTCTGCCTTCCACTTCGTGACCTCCGATTGGTCCATCCCGTAGCAAATGAGGTCGACGTCGGGGTAAAAGGCACACCAGCAGACGGCGATCGTAAAATTTCTGCTCCACTTTTCCGTGTGGCACCCCATACTGCGTTTCTTGCCACCCACTGTCTGATCTGAAGTGTACTTCGGTTGCGGAGATTCCTTCTGCCTCACAAAAAAGCCGCTGGACTTGAACGGGCGGTTGACCCCAAATTTTTTGCCCAGCTTGTCCGGGACGATCTTGGAATGGTCCTGGACCTCGACCTTTTGACCCTCTTTCTCTTCGAAACTGTCAGGGAGCTCGGGAGATTGCTGCGACTCATAGTTACGGAGAGCTTCGATTGGGTCGTTCTCCTCTTCCTCGTTTTGAGCGGGCATATTATCTTCCAGGTAGCGCAGGACTCCATCGAACGTCAATTTCTCGTCATTGGATGCACGCGCAATCTTTGCCGCCGGTTGTGGTTCCTCGTCTCCAGATGGGCTCGGAAGCCGTTTTCCACATGCCTGATTCCTCTCTGGCTGTTTCGGCGCCGCCTCATCCATCACCATCCTTTCCGTGTCCTCTGGAAAATCGTCCGACTCCTCCCCTTCGCTTACGCCCTCCCACTTGGCTATGATTTCTTCCGCCGCTCCCAGCGATGACCCAGGTGACCCGTCTGCGATCTTGTTCTCTGGCACGATCGGTGTCGAAACTTCGATTTTCGCAGTTGGGGGTCGCATCCCGCCTGCCGTAGACGGGCCAGCCTTGACGGGAGCATTCAGCTTGTTCTCGATAACGTTCAAAAGATCAGACTTGAGATTTTTGAAACTTGCAGCAACCTCCTCCCTAATCACCGCCACAGCAGAGTTCATGCCTTTATGCACAGCCTTCTCCACACTGTCAAGTACGGAGACGAGAAGTTGAACCTGGAAACGGCCCTCTTTGGCCGCCTTCGCCACAGCGGCCGCGACAGACTCACCCACAACTTTGTTAAGCTCTTGCATCATCGGAGTGGAATCTGGTTCATCGCTCTGCCTAGCCGATCCCGTCTCTTTGGCTGCCTCAATTCCTGGTGTGTCGACTGCATTGACCGGACGCAGGGGCACTACACCCGTCGTTGCATCTTTCAGCTCGTCGACGATTCCCACAACTTGCGTAGCAGCGCTTTGTGGGACTGCTGTAGGGTTTAGTCGACCTTTGCCGCCACTTGGGCCACCCTCTAACTCGGTTGTGGCAACTCCCGGCTTCTCTGTCTCTTTCACCAGACTGTCTAAGTGCGCACGCAATGCCGTCTCTAGCTCCTCCTGAATCTTGTCTTTCGAGAGCCGGCCTGTGCCCAAATGTATTTTCGTGTTGGGCGGACAGTCGAGGATGTTGTCAAAACGGTCGAGAATCTTGCACCATTCGTAGATAACATGCAGACACGATCCGACTGCAGACTTTGCCACGGCATCCTTCGGCGTCTGCATGCACGATGTAAGGTTATTTATTATAATTTCTGGCAACATGAGCATCGATGAATTGACTTACCTTTTCGTCGAGGTGCAAACCAGACAGCGTTTTCTTCAGGTCACGCACAACCACTTCATCGCGACTGCTCAGCTCAGGGATGTTGCTTTTGAACTCGACCACGAACTGCCGTTTGAGCCACCTGCCGAACGTAAGACCACGAATTAGCAAGATCACCTACGCCGTACGGTTTGTATGAAAATGTACGTACTTGAACACTTCAGCTGCAATTTTCAGGTTTCGGTGTGTTGGGACAGAGCCTTTCGGATCGAAATGAAATACGCGCGTGCGTTGAGCTCCTAGAGGCTTCAGAATTAGATCGTCTAGGTGAAGAAACACAATCAAGCTTGCGCATGCACCGGGTGCCTCCTTGATTCTGCCGAACAAAGAGAAGAGTTGGTTAGTTTGTTCGACAGATACACCATATTCCCGAATACGGATGCTCACCCTGAAAACAGAGGTATGATTATCATTTCCTTCGACAACAGACCGCGTTCTGTAGATAGGCCCATGGGTTTCAGAGGCTTCAACCTCATTACTTTCGACACGACCAACGATGAAATGATGTGCAGCTTTTCGAGCTGCACTGGGTTGAGAAGACTCGTAGCTTGCCTCCTGCATTCATCAATGGCCATATATGTTAAGGGCCGTCGTAGATCATCGATTAGGCAACGCGTGTAAACTCACAGAATTGCATAGTCAAGCAGACGATTGTGCCATTCTGCCGTTCTGGTGCGGAGTACTGAGTAAAGTGGCTCATTCACAATAACCTCCAGGCCGCATCCAGAGAGCTGCAGAGAACCAGCCATCTGTACCTGCTAGATGGCCAAGGACGATGGGCGCTGCAACGATGGGAGAGATAGATGGGCGTTGCTAAGACGAGGTTCTCACCACGATGGGAGGTAACAATATCTGTCATAATGGCACGGCTTCGCTCAATAAAAGCGGCTTAGAGTTGAGATTGGGATCATCTAGGGCGTATTCTCTAGCATCACAAACGGGGCCAAATCGGGCTTGGTTTTAATTGGTGTACGACGTGGCTAGTGCCGACGTCTGATCCATAATCGAGTCATTGGGTGTAACTAAACTGGGGTTCTCCAATTATAAAGTCAACAAACATTCTCCCATCTAGCATGCACATCGAGGATGCCACGTGGCTAATTTCGTGGAACGGTCACTGCTACCCAGGTGCATGCCTTTACGTCGTCTCGCTCGGAGTGGCAATCGGTGATTCCACAACATAGTTATTGAGTGTCTTTGGGATTTTCCATAACACAGATCCTTGTATGATTTCACCAGAAAACAAGGCGGCACAAAAAGAGACTAGAAAATATATGGTACATGTCTATAACAGCACGCCTATCTACGGGTGTCATACATTCCTAGCTTTGTTGCCTCTTTTTGACGGGATGATGCGAAGAGTTGCACCTACGAATTCTGCGAGACCTGCGGCAGATACATTGCATCCGCACCAGAACACGATTACTCTGGCCACTACCCTATATATGCTTTCGGTTTCCATATCGCTGCAGTCGCCGAAAAGACTGAGAATCTTGGATGTCATGACAGGTTCCCAATCGTTCTTCTCGTGAGCTTCATCAGCAACCTGGAGTAGCGCGGACACTCCATGCGTCGCGGCTGCGGCAGCACGGTGGGCAATCGCATCGTCATCGATTGTGGCGCGTGCAGTTTCGAGAGCACCGTCCTCAATCCCAAGATCAGTTGGGACGCCTGTAGAAGCAGCCAAGAGAGTGAAGAGTGTGGCTGAGATTCCTGCTGCGTAGACAAGGGGGGGCACCCCACTGGGTGCAGCCACATCACACCGTCCAAGTATAACTGCTCGACCGACGCCTGCGCAGATGGCCACCTCCCAGTCTAAGCCCTTGTCCAGTCGCTCGGTAGTCCTCCTCAGAACATTACGGAAACTGCAATTGACGATCCACGTGTTAGAAAAACACGAAACGAACAGAGGCAAACAACTAATTGGACAGGTTCTCACTTATCGAGCCGGTCGAGGTTGAGCTCATTCATGACACTCCACACTCCTGTTGGCAACTTTCTTGCAAATTCGAGTTCGTTGGCCCAACTCTTGACGTCGACTGCAGACATCTTGTAATGCACCAAGTCCGTGTCGGGGAAGTACGCCATCCAGCACACTGCAACGGTGAAATTTCTGAGTGACTCTTCTTTGTGACAGCCCATAGTTCGCTTCCGACCACCCACAGTTTGCTCCGAACAGAAGCGTTGCTGTGCCGTACCTTTTTTACGCACTCCAAAACCACTCGACCTGAACGGCCGTAAGATACCCCACCTCTTTCCGAACTCGTCAGCTTGCACGGACATCAAGTCGTCGGCATCATGAGGTCCAGTCTCCCGCAATCCTTCGATCTCCGTCTCTCCGCCCACATCAGGTTGGCCACGTGCGGACGTAAAATCATCCATCATCCCCTGCGATGCGGTCGCTTGCCGTGTTCGCTCTTCTTGCACATTTGTCTCATGCGGGTACGCCGAAGATTCATTAAGGAAACACCAGACTGAGCCAAACGTCATCCGACCTCCCACTTGGCCCACACCATTGCGACCACTTTTAGAGTCCCCTGCTGCAGCCACTTTGAATCCAGGTCTCGGCGGCTCCTCCATTTCCAGTCGTTGCCTTTTGAAATCCAGTGTTGTCTCAGCTCGCATTTTCGGCCCCATAGGCAAAGTTCCAGAACCAGCTGCTCTTTCCGCATCATGTTTGTTACCGGCCAGAGTAACCGCTGCATCCATGCATCCCTCTTTCATACTCGCCCCCGCCCGGCCTTCCTCTCTGATCACTTTTGTCATTTTAGGCGGCGCCCCATCTGCCCGAGGCGGAACAACGACGCCCCCCTCCTCCGCCTCTGATCGCTCACCATGGAGACCCCTGATGCGCTCGTTGTTGGCGGAGGGTGAACCACTGTTTGCAAACGACACTGCAATGTCCGGCAAAGTACGATCTGGCTGTCCGTTGATCCCGTTGACGGACGCGCTGTACTCCTCGTCGTGCACACACCGCCCCCTTTCAGCCACTGCTGAATATCCTTCTTGATATAATGCTTCTTTTTCGACCAAGAGCTTTTTACAGACTGCCGCGCATATATCCTCCTTCAGAGATCCGAAAAGCAGCCTCTGAGATTCTCTCTCCCCAGTGAGTTTGTCGACGACAGCTGAGAAGATTTCCTCCTTCATTTTTACAAGTATCTCCGCGTTCCGGTTAGTCGCTACCTGTAGTGCGCCCACCTTGTCTGCCAGTGCATCATGCATCTGCCTCTGACTTTTTTTCTGCGCCGATAATTTGTCAACCACAGCTGCGCAGATTTCCTCTTTCAGCTTCCCCATACTCTCCGAGTTCCGGTTAGATGCTATCCGCACTTCTGCCAGTTTGTCTCCAAGGGCCTGATGCATCTGTCTATCACATTCTCTGGCGGCCGAGAGTGTGTCAACCACGGCTGCGCATGTTTCGTCCTTCAACTTCGCAAGAATCTCAGCGTTGAGCTTACCAGCCATTCTAAACTCTGCCAGAGTCTCCCCCACCTCACCCTGCAGCTGCATCCGAGACTCTTTCTCGACAGATAACTTTGCGTCGACAGCGGCGCAAATGGCCTCCAGCTTCCCAGAATTCTCCGCATTCCGGTCAGAGGACTTTTTCACCTCTGCGAGTGTTTCGGCCACGCCCCCTTGCACCTGCCTCTTCATTGACTCCATGTAATCACTTGGTAGAATCACTTTCAGACGTGCCTCCAGCGCCGCCCTAGCCAGCGCCTTATCAACTGATTCCATGACAGTGTCTTTCATGGATCGCAGCACAATGTCATACTGCTTTCCAAACGCACTTGAAGCCGCGTCCGCCAACACTCTCTTCGTCACAACCAAGTTTTCCCTCATCTCATCCCGCAGATCCACCATGGTCTGGCGTTCTTTGACTAGCTGTCCACACAAATCTCTGTATCTGTCTTCAAGTAGATTCTGCTGTCTGTGTATGCGATGGTCGAGACTGTCTATTATGCGGTTCAAATCGCGTATATTGGAGCTGTATCTGCCATTCTGCTCTACAGCGGAGGATGCAAGACTACGCAGCACTCCCGCCATTCGTCGCAGTAAATAATCTGATGCGCCACCTGAACCCCCGGATCTGCCTTCACCAACCTCATCAAAGCCTGTTGCCGTCTCCACATAAACGGCTGGACCTCCCTCCATTTCACGCAATTGCCTTTCAGCATCGGCAAGTTCCACGTGTGGATCATCCCGAACTTCCTGGGGTAACACTTCGCCGGAGGTCGAAGGTGTACCGGACGTGGAAGTGGCTGGCTCGTCAGACGTGGCTGGTGCGTCCGACAAGGAAGCGTCTGTCTCACCCCCGGTTCTGCGACCCGTCTCTGTAAATTCGGAGTCAACCAGCACCGCTGCCTGAATGCGATCCGCAATCCCCTGCTCGACATTTGCAATGTTCCTAATGAACGTTCGCAGGTCCTCGATCCCTGTCTCTGTTGGCCGCACCAGCTGCTCCTGAAGCATCTCTTCGAATGCTGTCGAAGGAACTCTGGCGATGGAAGCTGGAGCGACTTCCGGAAACCATGCTTCCGAAGCTTGCGTCACGACACCAACGTCGCGATTGCCTGCGACTTCCGCTACGGATGGACTCTCTGTTTGCCGGTTCTCGAACCCGTGGTTACCCGCCGCGTCCACCGTGTGCTCATCAATTTCTTCATCTGTAGAGGCGGTCACGCCTGCAGCAACGGGTGTGATCTCAGCCATCTCAGCCAAACAGTCAGCTCCCAAGTCGCCTCCTCGGTCACCTTCCGAAGCAACGCATGCCTGTGGCTCTGCGTTCGACACATGCGCAGCCTGATAAGTTTTCTCGTTGTTGGTAACGAACCTCCCGCAGTCGTCGTCCTCACCCATCCCGTCTGCGTTTGGAAACTCCGTTGGAGTTCCTCCCTCCGGCAACACCTCTGCAGCAATATGGAGCTCGGACGCCATTATCTCGGATGTCCCGGGTTCGACGATCGCATCCAAAGCCTGTACCGGTGCATTTGCATTGACACTCGCTGCGGGACCATCCATAGCTTCGCTCAAACGCGTCCCCTCAGTCACGTAAGTCGCGTAGGATGGTAGGCGATGCTCACCGTCGTTCGAAATGCGGTCCAAGAATTCGTCCAGTTGCTGGTGAGTGGAGTCATCCGCTGCAACGAGCACATCGTTACGATCGTTCGCGGAGTCGGGATGGCGGCTTCTCTCCCCTTCACTACTGACCCCCTCCGTAACCGGCTGAAGTGTACTTGTCTGGACGCACACACGATCAGCGGCGTCTTCACGGGCCTTTTTGAAAGCCTCCGCGACAGTCAGCTGTCGGTCGACCGATGCTTTCCGGCCACTCTTGTACGTAATCAAACGTGAAGGAACCACACCACCAACCGCACGCTCAACTCCATCCCCGGCTGGCTGTGGCCCTTGCTGTTGCTCCGTCCCCTCATCGCCTGGCGGTTCGAAGTGATTGCTGCAGCTGGCCAGCAGGTTATGCAGAACCTCCTCTTTTGTACAATTCCCCCGTCCCATTTTCAGAAATGGTTGGTCACTTGTCAGCTGACGTAACGCATCCCATGAGTCGATGAGCTTGCGCCAGAGATGTGCAATCTGGAGTCCAGACCCAACCTCCCTTCTGCCCAATGTTTGAGTCAACTGCCGTGGCGACGAATACGGTAATACGGTAAAGTTAGTATGTACAACTACGGGTGAACAACTTAACGACTCGGTGTACACTAACCTGTCCTCTCTCCATGGTCAGGTTCGACAAGCGTTCTCGAAGGAGTTCCTCAGTCTCCCTCGCTGAACTGTTGAGCATGTGGTCATTGCCGCGATACTCCACCAAAATTTGCTCTTTGACCCACCTGCACGGGTTTTAGGAGCGAATCAGTAGTGCACTTTAAAAAATCCTGTACGTAAAAGTTGAGCGCAATACGTACTCAGACACCTCCCTGGCCACAACAGTATGACGATGTGAGGGTATAGAGCTTTTGGGGTCGAAGTGCACCAGCCTGGTGTGATATACAGAAGCACCATCCACAATTAGGTCATCGGGGCGCAGGAGGAGGAGCAGGCTGATGCGTGCACCAGGATCGTCTCGAATTCTGTCGATGGCAGTACACGTATCAGTAGAATGTACATAAGAAAAGCTTTTAGGGCTTTGAAAGACGCCTACCTGGACCACAGAGGCATGACGACGACTTCCTTGCCAAGTGGACATGATTCTCGATTATGCCACATTGGTTGCAACGGGGTGTGCACCCTCGCGTCTTGGATAAAGGTACTCGTCTGAAAAATTTTCCGCGACGGACGATGGCATGGTGAACCGTGCAAGCTCCCTGCCATCAGAACATTGAAGAAGTCAGTACATGTGTAGGAACGCAAAAGTTCATGATTTTAAGCAACTCACAGTATCGCCCAGTTCAGCATGTTTTGACTCCACTCGGAATCTCTCGACCGGAGGCGAGAGAACTCCTCCCTCGATAAATTCACGCGCACCCCCCCTCCAACAACTTCCAACGCGTTCTCCATGACCCAGAAAGATTGTGTTTTTCAGTTGCGTTGTTGAAAGTAAAACAATAAAGAAAACATAAACACCTCCTTTTTATACGATACCCTCCCCGTCAAAGGTGAGAACGACATGTGTTCGGTATACATGTCTGATGTATCACATGTTTCTCCTTGTCGCGTATAACGTAGTCTAATGCTTGTTTTTCTCGTTTTCCATCCCATGGACATGTACAGCCACTACTCGTCCCAGGTGCTAGCGACGTCAGCCAATCATCACGGACCTTATAGGATAGGGGTTTACTGGCCGCTATGCCACGTGTTGGTCCGCATGCGGGCCTAAATTTGTGGCGGGAAAGTGGCGCTTGACAGCACGGTGGAAATTCAATTGGCTGGAATTGGGGTTCTACCGGTAATGCGGAAGCAGTTGTGCTGGGCATTTGGGCTCAGCGACATTCATTCTCTACCGAATCTGCCCATGTTCGAACTCGACGTGGTTTCCCACAAACATTGTTTCACCGCAAAATTGAGTTTGACACCCATGCAGACGGGCAGTTAGAATGACTGTTGCGTTCGATCTCCCAATGTTAGGTGACAAACCCGGCGTTAAACTTTTACACGTGTCTAATTGTTATGAGCGAAGTATGGTCGCAACTATGACTGAGCCACTCAGCTCGAAACACACCCCTAGTGCGGCTTGATTTACGAAAAGGGGTGGGAAGATATGTTAATCACGGTGTTGTTGTCCATCAGCCATTCTCGACCGCTATTTTCAATGCACTTTTTGCAAGCCTCGCCTAACCCTAAAGTGACCAAGAAGCTAGTTTGGTCATCGTTCTCGTCGAAGACATGGTGACTAGCTCTGACTCCTCATCGGCCGATGTAACTTTATCGATGACCATTGAGGACTACACCTCTCTCGTCGCCGGGGAGGATATCACTGAACCGATGATGACATTCGGGATCATGTAAGCGTGTACTTTTCTGTCTTTGATTTCCCACCTTATTCTAACTGCATTATAAACTTCGTTTGCAGACACTACGCCATTAACCTGCTATCGCCGGCTCAATATGGAAACGTGCGCGTGTTCTCGTCCACTTGGCTGCGGAAGCAGATGTCAGAAGAGTCAAAAACGACGTTCGACGTGCTCTCCACAGATTGTGTCATTTTTCCAGTGCACTCAAAGTGGGTTATTCCGCTGTTGATTTGTGCCCTGAAAAGTAGGCTCCATATAACATTTGTCTCGTTTGCAGATCGCAGAAAAACGCAGATTGGAACTGGAGCCTTCTCATGGTACTCCGCCCGGGCGACCTCTTGACAGATGCTGATGTTGCGGATTGTAACACACGTTTCATCTACTACAACGAACGTCGCGACGGAGAGGAATTTCTTTTTGCACTAAATGCGTTCAAGTAAGTAACGTGATCTTTGTTTTGCAATTCCACATATCCATGATTGAAACAGTCGATGTCATGTGCAGATGGATGTGTCGAGAGTTGGCATATGAATTTGAAGACCTGGTGACGGAAAACGCGTCCAAGTATTCGGATCTCCGTGTGCCATTTCATAAAAAACTCCGCAACGTCCCGACCGAACAATGGGCGAGTAATAGTGTTCTGCTCCTTCCATCATTTGCAAGCTGCTAACCGAACACCCTTGGCTCTACAGAGTCGTCCTTTGACAAACGATACTGGCGGCGGGTCAGGCCTTCGTGTCATCGATTTGATATACAAGCTTTTCGGCAACTGGAGTGCGGTGATTCAGCAACGCCGGAACGAGCCACTTGAGAATGTGTGTCAGGACACGTCTAGTCCGTATTTGAGGAGAACGGACTTGGTAGACGTCATAGCGAACAAGCACCCGAAAATCGTCGCAAAAGCCCAGGCTGTAGATAGGGGAAGCGGAGCCGGCGAAAATTCTCCGCTTGGTAGCAACAGCAGAAGCAGCAGTGAGGACGGATCAGATGACGAGACCAGTGACGAGGACAGCGACGAAGAAGCTGAGAGTGGTATGCCCATACGGACCGAACATCGAGAGAGGAGTGATGTAAGGCATGCTGCAAGCGCTGCTGCACGAGGAGACACTGCCGGAGATATTGGGCCAGACTTCAATACCTCGGCAACCCGGTCACCCGGAATGCGAGTGAGGGATGCGAGAGGCACATCGGAACAGGCGGTCGCGGACGCCATGGGGGCTGCACGACTTACGCCGATGACTGCTGCGCACCACGAACGTCGTAGTCACCCCGTTGCGAATGCTCACGTTGCGCAAGGTACTCACGACATGATAGCGGAGATTCTTGACCGGGTTTCGCGTTTGGAACAGGTTGAGAGGGATCGAGTTTCAACGCCGTCTGATGTGAACCTGGCGGCGCGATTGGATGAACTGAAGCAATCTCTGCAAGATTTCAGGAACACGGAAAAGTCTTTACACCTCTCTATTTCTGCCGCAAAATCTGATGATAAACGCCTCGAGACGGTTTTGGCGGAAGCTGTGAAACAAGCAACGACAACCAGCGTCGGCTTGATTGTCGATAGCGTTCGGAAGGCGGTTAAAGATGGCTTAATGGAAGCGGCGAAGACAGGCGATTTGAAGATCGAGGTACCCGAGGGTTTCTACAAACAGATCGAAGGAGTGGTGAAGTCAGCTGCCGCCCAAGCAGGAGCGAAGTCTGTTGCGGGATTGGGACGACCACACGTGGCTCCGGATGGCAACCGTACTTCTTTTGGGACAGCGACTGAATTGAATAGTAAATCAGACTCCGAAGCCGGGGGTGCCAGAGAGGCTTATGGATTACAGGCACTTAACGAGTCTCTTGTGGACAAAGCTGGATCTGAGACTGCTCTTCATACGAAGGGGCTGTCGAAGGAGGGTCTCAAGCGTCGTACCATGAAGCGCCGACTCGTGCAATTCGAGGTCACTCCAGGCGTGGAGTCAGATTGTCTGGCGCCTCGAGTTCGCCGTACCAACCACACGACTTTAGTTTGTTCCAGAGATCTCGTCTCTGTGACGATTGTGGGCGGCCGAGAAAGATTCCTTGGAAATTTCAACGCCGTCGATGCACGGAAATTCGCGGAGGCAGTGTGCAAATGCGTCTACGACCCATCCCGAAAACTTGAAGAGGAAGAAAGGCAGTGGGAGGGGTTACTCCAATTTGCACGATCATGGCCAACGGGTTTGTGGAGTGTGGCCAACGAGCACGGATTGTGCCGTTACGAAAAGTACGTAGGTTGTGTTTTGCCCATCTTTGACACGGTGAATGTGCTAATCCTTCTGTCCGTTTTGATGCAGCTTTCTACGATTCAAGACTGCCACAGAAGGGATTCCGAACACCAACGGGAGAGCAGCGGTTGCTGTCTGCGCGGGTGCGGCAATCGCTATATCCGCGAATTTCGAAGATGTCGACAGAGAGCACTTTTCGGGTCTGTCCAAGTCCGAGTTCAGAGCAGCGTTTGCAGCAACTCTGTCTACGTTATGGGCTTCAAGCAGAGGGCTGTCAGAGAATAATGTGCTGTTAGAGGCGAACGATGCAGTTTCAGCGACCAATGAAAGATTTAATTCCCCGTTGTTTGCGGCTGCTGCATGCTGCGTCGTCGTCTCTATCCAGCATCACATGGAGGCCTTGACAGTTCGAGAGTGTGTGGATGCATTAGTAGGGACGGTGTTGTCAACCTTCCCAAAAAGCAACCTAGGGGCAAATATTGTTAGGCTCGCCGCAAAATTGGCGGTGCAGTGGTGCATGTGTAGTCAGGCCGCAGAAGAGTTGTCGGCCAGTGGTTACGGATCACTAACATTAGTTTCTGAACCGCATATCCAGCAAGGGGGGAAGGAGGCAGATTCGCGAGCTGGCGGAATGTGACTTGGGTTGATTGTGTCTTTGCGTGTTGCATACGTGTCATTCATACCAATCGACAATCAGACCAATTTCTTGCCACTTGATCGAACCACTATAATGAATCCCGCTCAAACGATGATGTCGACATACGACGGTGGAAATTCGCTTCTGCGGTGTCACGGCATGCAGTGCCCCTATGTCCGAGTTGTAAACTGGTCGTAGTAACCTAGTTACGTGCGGAACCCATGCACTCGTACCTCGTTGTAGACATTCCCAGTAAATGTCGTGTCGCATGTCAGAATGTAGATAATGTAGAGGATAACGCACTCAATGTCTCCTCTATGAACAATTAAGATGACACGTGGTCCAATGACACGGTGCTCAACGGAAGTTAACTGGATAACTACCAAAACCCTGACTGGCGTTCTCATTCTTTACATCGTCATTCGGGTATCGACACCCTTTTGTTGGTGCAACCCTACGGTTTGCACTCGGCTTGTTGTCCGTGTGCGTGAATGTGTGTGTGTATGGAATGGTATGAGGGCATGGGATAATATATATTTCATGCTTATAATTGTGTGTGAATGTTGAGTCATGATGTCGAGTGTGTGTGTCGAGTCAATAGCGAGTTATCGCTAGACGCGTGTTACGCGGTCGTTTGTGTCTCGCGCGCGGTTTATATTTTGTCCTGTGTCGAACGTTCGGCGTGTCGCAGGTGTGTGCAGCAGACCCATCAAGAACTCAAGGATGAGTTTGTGATGAAGAGCCCGAGCCTTGGTGTCAAGCCTCAAGTGATTTCGAAGCTCGCCAAAAAGGGTACACCTCAAGATATTGAAGATAGTTACATTACTTTGTGTAGTGTAACATTTCACTTGGTGTAGGCCCTAGTGAAGGGTAGTTTCGAGACCCTTCGTGGTTGGGGACAGTGTGGCACTGTTCCACATCACTGTACCTCGGCTCTTGGGGTTTGTAGGAGCTGGGAGTCATTCCCAACTCGTAACTCTTCCTATCTTGTGTTCTAAGACTATAGTGGCTGCCATAGTACCGTTCGTTCAAACCGACACTGTGTCGTCAATTATTTATCAAATCGTGCAATCTGAATTGCTAATTATAGACGACGTGAAGACGCTCCAGATCCAATTTGAATCAAGTCATTTGCAGCTGTGAGCAGAACGCTATCAACGTTTGAAGCCGATGTGCAGAAATCCGTCTGTGCTCTCTATCTTTCGTTTTAGGCACATTCAAGCCTATTGTGACTATAACAAGTGGTATCAGAGCCCCTTGGAGCAGTTTCGACAATGTCTGGACCTGAGGAAAGGGGTGGCAGAGGTGCTGGTGGCAGTGGAGAAGCTCAAGCTCAAGGCCAACCCCGTGATTCAGCCATGGCGCCCATGCAACCAAGTCTTGGCCCACCTAGGGATGAGCCTAGGGTGTTTGGGCTTGACAAGTTCAACGGTGACAACTTTGCTGAATGGTCCTTCAAGATGGAGAACATCTTTGACCACTATGACCTGCTGGAGGTGATGGAAGGAACGGAGAAGCGCCCCGAGAACGACCCGGAGAAGAGCCCGTGGGTGCGGAAGAGCGCACAAGGCTATCTCTTACTTGGGCAAGCGTTGGGGAGCAGTCAGATCCGTCACATCAAGCCATTCCAGCGTGAACCAGAGAAAGGACCAAAGGCATGGGCTGCTCTCAAGGGTGTACATGCTCCTGCAACAGTGGCGGTAGCGGTGGTGTTGGAACGGCAAATGGCGGCACTACGAATTGAAGAAGACGAAGCGGTTGAAGAAGGGGTGCAGAAATTCTTCGACTTGTTGACGCGGCTTGAGGGAGCTGATTTGAACTACAGTGAGCTCCAAAAGAAGACCAAGTTGCTGGCCTTACTCCCAGAGTCATGGTCCTCGCTCATCATCAACCTTAATCGCGACTTGCCCCGCCTCTCGCTTGAAGACGTGAAGCGAGCTATCCTTCAAGAGGATTTCCGCCGCCGTGAGTTGGCGAGTGCGGATGGCGCTGGGGCAGCGAGCATCGGCCGTGGATATGGTCGAGGAAGAGGCAGAGGACGAGGGGGAGGAAGGTTTGGTGGCAGCAACTTCGGCGGAGGCCGCAGGAGTGGCGGTTACGGCAGCGACGACAAGAGCTACAGACGCGGTCGCGGCCGATTCGACGGCGAGTGTCACTATTGCCACAAGAGCGGACACATGTGGCGCGACTGCTACAAACTCCCTGATGGTTGGACCCCTGCTCAAGGCCAAGAGGGTAGAGGAGCAGGAGGAGGGAGAGGACGAGGCCGTGGAGGCCGTGGCGGTCGCGGTGGCGGAGCTGCAAACATGAAGAGCGGAGACAACGACAAGGACCCGAGCGACGATCGATACCCGGGTCTATTCTACTTCGTGTCGACGCAAGTACCGTCTGGTCCAGAGAAGGATGAAGGCTTTGAGGAGCCAGCAGCTGTGGGGAAGGTGACCCTACACCCCCTGGACTATTGGGTGATTGATAGTGGCGCTACCTATAGCATGACACCTCGCCCGGACTTGCTCACCGAACTCGAGCCGTCACCGGTGAAGCATGTCACATCGGCTTTGGGGCAGCGAGCAGAGGTGAAAGGCATGGGCAAGGCCATGTTCAAGGGTGCTGATGGGAAGATGGTGGGCCTCAAGAACGTGCTTTGGGTGCCCAGCCTTGCTGCAAACCTGATTTCCGTGCGGCGGTTGGCAAAGGCCGGCATGGACACGAACTCGAAGGGAGCCAAGACCTACACCGCAAGGCTTGGCGATCGAATTCTTTGGGACCTTCATGAGGACAGGGATGTCTACAACGAGATGTGGCAGATCCCAGTGGTCCCTATGCCTAAGGAGAGGCAAGTGGCAGCAAGCATCAGCACCAAGGATGGAGCGGTCGGTAGCGACGATGGCGCGAATGGTCGCGCTAAGGAGAATGAGCTCAAGAAGAGCAAACCTGGAGGGACCAGCAAGTTCAGTGAACCTAAGGAGAGTGGTGCAGCAACCAAGGAGCAGAAAAAGGGTGAGGAGAACCCAGAGGCAGCAGCGGAGGAGGACTACGGAGAGAGTATGTGGGGCGCTATTGCGAGCGCGGCATTCTCCAATCCAACTTCGGCTACGGGGGAGTGTGATTGGCTCACCTTGCATCGGCGCATGGGGCATGTGGCCCTGCCCATCTTGCAGCAGCTAGTGAAGAATGAGATGGTTGCTGGCATACGTGTGAAGGGGGAGCCCGATGAGGTGCTTGGCTGCCCGACGTGCATTCAAGCCAAGTTCACCCGGTTTCCGTTCCCTAGTTCGGAGGCAACGGCAAAGGCACCGCTTGATGAGGTGGTGATGGACGTGGTGGGCCCCCTGAAGCTTGGAGCTGCTGGAGCTGAGTATTTTCTCACCATTGTCGACGTCTACACCCGCATGACTTGGGTGTACGTGCTGGCCAAGAAGAGCGACGTGGCTAAAACGTTGAAGACGGATTGGTTCCCGATGGTGGAGCGGCAACAAGACCGTCTAGTCAAGTCAATCCGCACCGATCGAGGGGGAGAGTTCCTGAGCAAGGAGTTTGGGTTGTGGCTGAAGAAGAATGGTATCCGGCACTCCCTCACCATGCCATACTCCCCTGCAATGAACGGCATCGCCGAGCGAGCGAACCGCACAATCACGGAGGCGGCACGCGGGTTGCTCATTGAAGCCGGGCTACCCGACTATTTCTGGCCTGATGCGGTGCGGAGCGCGTGTGTGGCCAAGAACAGAGCCTTGACTCATGTGGGAGCAGACAAATGGGTGCCCTATGTGGAGTGGCTAGGAAGGAAGCCAAAGGTGGATATGCTTCGGGTGTTCGGGTGCATGTGCATGGCGCTCGTGCCTAAGCATCTTCGGCACAACAAGCTTGGTGCCAAGGCGGTGTGGGCCGTGCACTTGGGCATGGCTCAAAACAGCAAGGGATGGCTTCTTTGGGACCCATTCACCAAGAAGTTCTTGGTGAGCAGGGACTGCAAGTTCATGGAGAACTTCATGTACAAGGATTGGAAGGCGGAGAATGAGGCGAAGATAGGCGTGCGGTTTGGGGAGGTGAAGAGTTCCGGTTTGGAGCATGTGGAGCTGCCTTTGGAGCTGAGCAGCGGCAGCACAACCACAAGGCAATCCTCCCTTGTGAATGGGGGAGAGGAGGCCAATGATGCAGAGGAAGAAGAGGAGGAGGTGCAGCAAGTGAGCGAGCGTGCACCGTCACTCCCTTCCCGTACTACGAGTGCTCCACGGATTCGAGCCACACCGCAGCAACGCCACGGCCTTCAAGTCCCTGCAGCTGAGGAGGAAGGAAGGGGGAAGAGGAGAGTTCAACCCCCTAATAGGCTGACCTATGATGCGCCGGGAAAGCAGGGCAAGACAGCCCTGGCCGGAGCGGCAATGATGGTCGGAGACGACGAGGAGAGTGACTACGAGGAGTGTGCCTTCGCGTTCTTCTCTCCGGTGGAGATGCCGGGAGAACCAGCAACTCTCAAGGAGGCTTTGGAGAGTAGTGATGCTGAGGAGTGGAAGAAGGCCATGGAGAGTGAGCTGAAGAGCATCGAGGAGAATGACACGTTTGAATTGGTGGAGCTACCGGAGGGGCGTACGGCGATAACGTCCAAGTGGCTCTTCAAAATCAAGTCGGATGCCGACGGCAAGATCGAGCGCTACAAGTCTAGGCTTGTAGCCAAGGGGTACCAGCAGAAGGAGAAGGTGGACTTCAAGGAGCTGTTTGCCCCTGTGGTGAAGCCGACGACGCTGCGAACCCTATTCGCGGGAGCCGCCATCAAAGGATGGGTAGTAAAGCAAATGGACATCGTAACGGCATTCCTTAACGGCATCCTTGAGGAGGAGATATTTATGGCGCAGCCAGAGGGGTTTGATGATGGTAGTGGCAGAGTGTGGAAGCTGAAGAAGGCCCTCTATGGGCTGAAGCAGGCCCCTAGGCAATGGTACATGAAGCTGCGCGAAGTGTTGGAGGGGATCGGCTTCACTCCCTCAACGGCCGATCACTCCTTGTTCATGCTTGGCGAGGGGGAGCAGAGGAGTTTCATGGTGGTTTATGTGGATGACATCCTCATTTTCTCACCCTCTTCTGACCTTGTGAAGGAGGTGATGCTGAAGCTTCAAGACAAGTTCAAGTGCAAGGCCCTTGGTGACGTGAGCTTCTACCTTGGGCTCCACATCGAACGAGATGTGGAGAAGCGGTGCATGCGGGTGCTTCAACGAAAGTACCTGGAGGCATTGGCTGCCAACTTTGGGCAGAGTGAAGGCCATGTGGCTACACCCTTTCCCTCTGGGTTCAAGTGTGTGAAGGGACCAGAGGAGGAGAGCGTTGGTGAAGAGGAGAGGCGCCGATTTCACTCGTTGGTGGGCAGCCTCATGTATGCGGCGGTAAACACCCGACCGGACGTCGCGTTTGCTACCGGGCAGCTGGCTAGGGTTGTGCAATGCCCTAATGAGGAGCAGGTAGCAGCTGGAATGAGGGTGGCCAAGTATCTTGGCCAAACACCGACCGTTGGGCTGCAATACTCGGCGGCGGCACAAAGGCGCCAAAAGGGCGCGGATGGTGTTGAACCCGGGCGTTTGTTCCTCACCGCCTACTCGGATGCTTCATATGCATCAGAACCAGAGGACATGACAAGTGTGGGAGGCTTCATATGCTGTGTTGGTGGAGGCCCAACTGCTTGGGAGAGCAAGAAGCAGGTTGACCAAGCTTTGAGCTCGGTGGAGTCCGAGTACATGGCACTCTTCCGTGCCGTACGGGAGATTGTGTGGCAGCGGCGTTTGTTGGCTGAATTGGGGGAGGAGCAGCAAGGACCTACCCCACTGTACTGTGACAGCCAGGGTGCCATTGCTCTTGCTAAGAACCCTGTGTTGCATGGACTCACGAAGCACATGAGGGTGAAGTGGCATTGGACGAGGAGCACGGTAACCGCGGGTGAAGTTGAGTTGCGCTACGTGAAGACCACGGGGCAGCCGGCTGACATGATGACCAAGAGGCTGGTGGAGCAGCAGCATTGGAAGTGTTGCAAGCTGGCTGGGATGGCTCTGATCTGAGAGAGCAACATATCCTAAGGCCAACAATCCGAGGGGGAGTTTGTTGGTGCAACCCTACGGTTTGCACTCGGCTTGTTGTCCGTGTGCGTGAATGTGTGTGTGTATGGAATGGTATGAGGGCATGGGATAATATATATTTCATGCTTATAATTGTGTGTGAATGTTGAGTCATGATGTCGAGTGTGTGTGTCGAGTCAATAGCGAGTTATCGCTAGACGCGTGTTACGCGGTCGTTTGTGTCTCGCGCGCGGTTTCTATTTTGTCGTGCGCGGTTTCTATTTTGTCCTGTGTCGAACGTTCGGCGTGTCGCAGGTGTGTGCAGCAGACCCATCAAGAACTCAAGGATGAGTTTGTGATGAAGAGCCCGAGCCTTGGTGTCAAGCCTCAAGTGATTTCGAAGCTCGCCAAAAAGGGTACACCTCAAGATATTGAAGATAGTTACATTACTTTGTGTAGTGTAACATTTCACTTGGTGTAGGCCCTAGTGAAGGGTAGTTTCGAGACCCTTCGTGGTTGGGGACAGTGTGGCACTGTTCCACATCACTGTACCTCGGCTCTTGGGGTTTGTAGGAGCTGGGAGTCATTCCCAACTCGTAACTCTTCCTATCTTGTGTTCTAAGACTATAGTGGCTGCCATAGTACCGTTCGTTCAAACCGACGCTGTGTCGTCAATTCTTTATCAAATTGTGCAATCTGAATTGCTAATTATAGACGACGTGAAGACGCTCCAGATCCAATTTGAATCAAGTCATTTGCAGCTGTGAGCAGAACGCTATCAACGTTTGAAGCCGCTGTGCAGAAATCCGTCTGTGCTCTCTATCTTTCGTTTTAGGCACATTCAAGCCTATTGTGACTATAACACCTTTCTGGGGCTTACGAATACCAACCTTCTCCTCTTTGCTTTTTAACCAATCCGTCGAGAAGCTATGGCTGTCTCGCTGTCGTTATCTTCTTGCGGACTAGCTGTGGATGTCACGTCGTCCGACTGCAATATTCTGGCTGTTGAAAATATTGGCAGAGCCCAGTTAACGGATGCATTGGTTCATTCCGGATTGATGTACGTAATCTTCGATTCAACGCTATGCAGCGTTCGAGCTCTACCTCTAACTAAACGTACCGTTCGATGCCAGTCTTTTCGCGCAGAACCTGCTGTCAGACGATCAACGATCGAAGTTGTTGTTGATGTCAACGGAGCAGTTTCGTTTGGAGCAGGCCAAACCTGAGGGCTCTACAGATCTGGGAATTTTGTCCAAGCATGTCGTCCTAGTTTTAAAGAGCAGGTACGTATCGCACAACGCTATTGTGGGTTTATCATCGACAACATACTAACACGTGTGGCCCTGGCAGAACCGCAAACCCACCAGGAGACCATTACAGCCTTTTGGTCCTCTTACGACCAAAAGACATTGTGATGGATGGATCGGTCACCGACAGCCATACTCGCGTCGTCCACTTCGAAGCGCGAGGAGACGTCAGTGACATGAACCACATGGCTCTTGACGATGAGGCTACCGGGTGAGTGTGCATGGTGTTGTGTTCGCATAATCAAGTAGCAACCTGCTTATGTGGATGTGTTTAACATTGCAGATGGATTAAGAAACAACTACGGCTTGAGTACAATTTCCTTGGCAACGAAAATATGTTAGGCGTCCCCGGAAATCGGGACATCGTCGAAGAGCGGTTGCACCAGCTAGATCTCGAGAAGCTGGTGAGTGTTGTTCGAGACAATTAATTGTCGTCCCGAAACTGGTTTTGACGTCATGCTCCGTTGTGCAGACACGGTCTCCAACAGCAATTGACACTGTGACTTCGGGACTAGCCGTCGTACACCGCTTTTACAGGCTGGCCAGCAACTGGTCTGCGGTAACTACCCTCCAACGCGCTGACTCCATCGAGGGGGCCTGCACACACGAAAGGCTCATAGGACCAAAGATTGTTGGGCGCAAACTCCACGGAGCTTTGACAAAAGCGCTAACAGGGATGGGTGTGGGGGAGACACCCGCAGCTGCCAACCTGAACCGAGAAGGCGTTGATTGGGAGGGCGAAAGACGTGATAGCGAAGAGTACGAGGTGGGCGAACAAGGCGAGGAATGTGCGGAAGAGGACACGGCTGCGCTACCTTCGGACACAACTCGGAAACACCTTTCTAAGCACCAGAAGTTGAATGATCTGAACGGCCTGGTTTGGGATGTGCTTGACCGCGTCCGCGACGGGAAGGCTGAAATCCAGGATAAGCTCGACAAGTTTACGGCCAACATACAGCGATCTTTTGTGGAGTTTCAGACCGCTACGGATAAGTCGCTGAAAAAAATCTCGGAATCTGTGTCGGCGGTGGCTGTGGATGAACGACTGTATTCAACTGTTGTAAGAGCAGTCCGTGCTGCCACGGCGCATTTCGAGCCCTCGAACTCGGACGCAGGAAATCTGTTCACGGAATCCCAGATTCGAGAAGTGGCTGCGGTGGTAAAAAGGTCTGTTTCGGAGGGACTAGCTCGGGCAGCAGCACAAGGACTGTGGAGCAAGACCGTTCCTGAAGCTGTTCTGGACGGGATCGTGAAATCCGTGCTGCACGCTCTCCCAAAGAGTTCCAGAGGAGTGAAGCGCGGTGCAGATGCAGTTGCCGTTACTTCACCGTTGGATACAGCCGAAACTGCTCTTCTGACGACAACCGAAACCCTCTCTGCTATAGTGAAGGACGCGAACGCGCCGGGAGCCAACATGGAAGCCGTGGGCCATGAAACTACGACAGGGTCAGCGGGTGAGGGAGGGCCGTCGATGAAGGGCCCTGAACAGTTAGTGGATGTCCCAGTCTTCAATGACGTCGTGGAACCCAACGTTGCCGCTGAGGTCGGAACCACAGTCGGCCCTGGTGGTCTCGGAGACGATGCGGCGAAGGTGGTGGCTGCGTCCAAAAAACCTAGCGCCAAAAGGCTAAGGTGGAGCGCAGTTGCTCCAATGGTCGGAGAGGATGGGAAGACAATGGGGGTGAGGGAGCCGTTCAAGGGTGCAGGTTTTGCAAGCCGGCTTGTTAAAAAGGGTGCTGGGCGTACGTGGATATCGGAGCAGATTGTGGGTGGTCGGAAGAGATTCCTGGGTACGTTCGACTCAGAAACAGAGCAGCACTTCTCGGCGGCTGTTTGCTGGAGCGTCTATTTCCCTGATATCAATCTGCAACATTACAAAATAGATGTGGAGGAGGAGCGCAGTTGGCGCGAGCTTTTGGAATTCGCGCGAAAATGGCCGTCTGGTTTGTGGAGCGTTATGGACGGCTACGATGTGTGCCGCACGACAATGTGAGTACAATGCTAAACCGTGTTGGGATTTTGGTAACTTCCAAATGCTAACCGTGTTAACACTTTGCCAGTTTCCCAGTCGCGAAGACAGAGACTGAAGATCTTGTGGCTCGAGGTGTCAGCTGGGAGATTGCTCTATGTGCTGGGACAGCTATCACGGCGGGACGTGTCTTCGATGGGGGAGTAAAGAACCCTCCGCACGGATTGGGCGTCGAGTTGTTTCGATCCATTCTCGCGGCTATGGTTTCAATTCTGTGGGGTAAATGCAGAGGTGTGGACAACAAAGCCGTTATGGCAGAAGCATGGACAGCCGCTTGGACAGCAGCGGGAAAAAGCGGTTTCGCCAAAGTGTCTGTTGCAGCTGCTGGAGCAGTCTTGGTCGCACTAAGTGATCCCAAGGAAGCCCTACCCTTCAAGAAGTATGTCCAATCGATCGCGGAAACTGCCTCTACGGGTGTCCAGTACGACAACGCGGCATGGAAGGAGATTGTCGAGTTTGCTGCCGATGTTGCCGTGCGTTGGTGCATGTGTGGTCACGCGGTGAAATGGCTAAGGTCTCGTGGATGTGCGGCAGTAGATGTGCTTCCGGGTCATCGGTCGCGGGGAACCAAAGCCGCGGACAGTGAGGGGAGTGCGGGGGGAAAGTAGTGGATCGACCATAATTCTGTTTCGTGTTGCTACCTTTCACAATGCACAATCTGCAATCACATAAAACTGCGCATTGCTAAACCACGAACTTGCTATAATGGACGAAGTTCTAGACATTTGGAGTCCAGCGATTTGCTTGTGCAAAACAGCAGGAATGCAATGCACCTTGAAAACCACGAACAAAGCTGACTGCGAAGTTGCACGACAATGGTCAGTGATCAGCGAACTCCCATCTTGTCGACAACGATCCGTTCACCCTGCGCAATAAGATTATCCCCTACTGTGAGATAATAAGCAACCTTGCGCGGACACCCGTGTTGTGGTCCACAAACTAACCATGAATTTACCATACCCATAAGGTCGCACACTCAACTCAGATATCGCGGTCGACCAACAAAACTATCTGCGAAGTTGCACGACAATGGCTGTTATCAGCGACCTCTCAGTTTTCCGACAACGATCCGATGACCCTGCGCACAATGATTGTCCTAATATGTGAGACAATAAGCGCAACGACATTATATGCACAAGTACCATCAACAGTTGATCGATGAATCTCGAAACACGAGGCGATCTGCAAACTTACGCGGACACATGTGTCCTGATCTGAGGAAATTACCGGAAAGAGATTATCTGCAAAAGTACCATCGACAGAGTGTCAATAAAATCGAAGAACCGGATGCGATCTGCAAACTTACTAGAACACTTGTGTCGTGGTCGACAAACCATCTTTCCATTGTAAAAGCGTTGAACCCTCAATTCCGAAATCGCGGTCGAGCAATCTAAGCGTTGCGCATATCTGGTACTACGACCTCGATCTGCGATCTTGTTTGCAAGTATATAGCGAGATGTATACCATGCGCGAGTATCTGCAATTTCTGATCTGCACGAGGTGGAAATATCGTAGTGATGCAGTCCTCTACATCATTGCATGTGAAAGTGCAACCAGTTCTACGCGGAAAACACCAAACACGATGCTCTGACAGCCGAAACGAGTGTCTTGTTTGAAATGACTTAGCCTTTAAATTGTGTTAGATTCAGATAGGCCCATAATATGAAAGTAAGCTGAAATTGGGATGTGGAGACTTTGGATTGCTCTCAATTTTGGCAGGTGTGCTATATCTGGTGCACTTAGCGTTCACCTATAAAATCAGGTCATGTGAGGAGGTGGATCTTGATTTATGGCCAAATAATTGATAATCACGCAAGTAGGTTGATTTGTGATCTACAGCTTTGTGACTGGACTGATTTTTTGCAGAGTGGTTATATGTAATGGACCAATGATACCATACAAAACTCAACTGATTTGGACCACTGGTTCTTGATTTACAACCTAATATGTAAAAGCAGCGAAGGGGCTGATAATGGGATGTGGAGATCTTAGATTTATCATATTTTTTGCAGAGATGCTATGTTGTGTAGAAAGACAATGACATACAAAGTTCAAGGCAATTGGTCCACTGGTTCTTGAGTTATGGCAAAACATGCAAAAGAATGCAAGTTGTTTAAATATTGATGTGGAAATATCAGAAAGACCAGATTTATTGCATGGAGCCTTTATATAGTATAAGGGGACTACCTTCCAAAAATTGGGCCATTAAGATCTCTGGAGCTTGAGTTATGGTCAAAATAGTTACGTGCACAAGTTACGATGGATAGGCAACAAACAGTTGTAACCTTCCTGTATCAAGACAGTTGTGGCATTCAGTTAGATGGAGCACTACCTGTCATTACCATGCAAGCTCCTAAACAATGTGTTCCATGACTACTAACCATGTTGTGTGCTAGAAACTTGTCAAACATTGTATGTTTACATTGTGTAGGCTATAGTGGGTTTAGCCTTAAGGGGTACACAAACTTAGGGTTTCCTACTTGTACCCAACTTTGTGCTAGTTCAATCATTCCTGTTTCGTTCTTTCTGACATGGTTTCAGAGCAGGTCCTCCGCTAGGACCGATTTTTTTAAGGGCCCACCACACTGACTGCCTACTAGCGCCCTCGTGCGCCCTACTGTCGGAGCGCCCTCGAGCGCCTCCCCCCAGCGCCCTCGTGCGCCCCTCCTTAGCGGCCCCTTACGGCCCCGTCGACCCCTTAGCGGCCCCTCACGGCCCCGTCGACCCCGCGCGCCGCCCCTTAACGGCCCCTTACGGCCCCGTCGACCCCGCGCGCCGCCCCTTAGCGGCCCCTTACGGCCCCGTCGACCCCGCGCGCCGCCCCTTAGCGGCCCCTTACGGCCCCGTCGACCCTGCGCGCCGCCCCTTAGCGGCCCCTTACGGCCCCGTCGACCCCGCGCGCCGCCCCCTAGCGGCCCCTTACGGCCCCGTCGACCCCGCGCACGGCCCCTTATCGGCCCCCTACGGCCCCGTCGACCCCGCGCGCCGCCCCTTAGCGGCCCCGTCGGCCCCGCGTTCGCCCCTTAGAGGCCCCGTCGGCCCCGCGTCCGCCCCCCCCCCCCCCCCCTTAGAGGCCCCGTCGGCCCCGCCAGAACCGAGCCGCCTCACGCGCGACCGCCACGGCCCCGCCAGAACCGAGCCGCCCGAACCGAGCCGCCCGAACCGAGCCGCCCAGCCCGAGCCGAGCCGCGCTGCCCGAACCGAGCCGCGTCGCCCTCCCCGTACTGAGCGGCCCTCTCTGGACTGAGCCGCCCTACCTGAGTCGCGCTGACTGCTGTTTTTAGGGTTTCGCCTGCTGCTACTACTACTGCTACTGTTTCTTCTACTGCTGCTATGGCTAGCCCCGCTGTACTCGCTTTTGATGCCGAGGGCCGCCCAGTGAAGTTTGAGATCTGGCTAGATGACTTGCGCCTGTTCCTCCAGCTCACTGCCAAGGAGGACATCTCGCTGTACGATCACGCACTAGGCCTCGCTGCTGCCCCTGCTGTTACTGCTGACAGTACTGCCCGCTCACAGTGGCAGACTCGTGATGCCCACGCTCGTTTCGCTATTCGCAACTCCCTGCCGGTAGATGAGCGCGAACACTTTGGCCAGCACAAGACTGCACAGGCACTGTACACTGCTGTAGTTGCACGCTACTCCTCACCTGCCTCTGCTGCGCTAGGCCGTCTCTCGCTCCCCTACCTGTTCCCAGACCTGTCCGCTTTAGCCACAGTCGCTGACCTCATCACGCACCTCCGCAATAGTGAGGCTCGCTTCCGTGCCGCTATGCCCGCTGAGTTTCTTGCCACCCACCCCCCCCCGCTCTGGCTCACTCTCTACCACCTTGTCACCCGTCTCCCTGACTCTCTTCGTGCGGTCAGGGACCACTTCCTCGCTCGCTGCCCCACTGAGCTCACCGTTGACCTGCTCGAGAAGGAACTGCTTGCAGCCGAGACTAGCATAGTCGCTGTAGCTGCCTCTCGTGGCGACCCCCGCACCCCGTTCTTCGAGGGGTGTTCCCCTTCCCCCCTGCTCCTCTCTGTCGCCTTTGCTGCTGCTGTCGACCTAGTTGGACCTGAGCAGGTCGGGACTGCGTCCGCTCCGAGCTGGCGCCGCAGCGGCAAGGGCAAAGGGGGCAAGGGAGGTGGAGGTGACGGCGGGGGAGGCGGTGGTGGGGGCGGTGGAGGCGGTGGGGGTGGTGGCGGGGCAGGAGGGGCTAGTGGCAGCGGTGGGGGTGGTGGCGGCGGCAGCGGAGGAGGTGGCCGGGGTGGGGGCGGTGGTGGGGGCGGCGGTGGACGAGGCGGCGGCAGGGGCGGTGGTGGTCGAGGTGGTGGCGGCGGAGGTGGTGGTCGTGGTGGCGCTGGCGGACAGCAGACTCTCTCTCCCCAGGAGCTTCGTGAGTGGTACTCTCAGCACGGGGGGGGGGGTGGCCTTAGCTGCACGTACGTCATCCGCACTGGTGAGCGCACTGGCCAGACGTGTGGGAGGGCGCACACCACGCAGCGCTGCTTCTCCCGCCTCGACGACGCTTGGCGCACTCAGTTCCCTACTGCCACTGAGCTGTCTCGCTGGTGGGATCTGATGAAGAAGAACATTGATGTCTTTGCTCTTGACTTTGATGCTATTCTCACTGCCATGTATGTGTTGTCTACTAGTGGAGAGGGTGATCAGTACCTGCGTGTTCCGCCTGACCCAGGCATTCGCACCAGTGAGGCTGCCGCTCTAGGTGCTTGCGTGTCTGCTGCCCCAGGTGCTGGTGAGGCTGCTGCGCTAGGTGCTTACGTGTCTGCTGCCCCAGGTGCTGGTGAGGCTGCTGCTCCAGGTGCTAGTGAGTCTGCGCCCCCTGGTACTGAGTCCACTGAGGCACTGCACACCTTCACTCTAGACTCAAGCGCTTCTCGCTGTTTCTTTCGTGACCGCACTGCCCTTGAGCAGCTTGCTCGGCCAGTTGCTGTCTCCCTTGCTGACCCCTCTGGGGGTCCGGTCATTGCGACCTCCTCCACTGTCCTTCCTTGTCCTGCGGTTCCGTCGGGCACTCTGTCAGGTCTCCACCTCCCCTCGTTCTCTACGAACTTGGTGGCGGGTTGTGCGCTCCAGGACGGGGGTGTCCACCAGTTCACCCCTGCCTACGAGCGCGTGACACACTGCACGTGTGCTCGGACGGGCCGTCACCTCGCTACCTTCACTAGGCAGCCGGGGTCGGACCTGTACACACTGACCACTGAGTCCCCTCAGGTAGCTGCGTCTGCGTCTGCGTCAGGTCAGTTGTCTGCCCCCTGCTCGTGTCGCTCTCTGGCGCACGAGACTGTCCTCTGGCACCACCGCCTTGGTCACCCGTCCGTGCAGCGCCTTCGTGCCATGCACAAACGGTACCTTGTCTCCGGTCTTCCCCGGGTACTCCCTCCCCTACCACCCTCGCCTGCTCCTCCCTGTCTTCCTTGTGTCGAGGGGCGGCAGCGCGCCGCTCCTCACTCCTCCTCGTTTCCCCCGACGACTGCTCCCTTGCAGACGCTCCACATGGACGTGTGGGGCCCAGCCCGCGTCCGTGGACAGGGTCAGGAGCGGTACTTCCTGATCGTTGTTGACGACTACTCGCGCTACACCACGGTCTTCCCCTTGCGCACCAAGGGTGAGGTCCCTGCTGTTTTGATCCCTTGGATCCGTGCTTCTCGTCTCCAGCTCAGCGAGCGGTTCCACTCAGACTTTCCTGTCTTGCGTCTGCACTCTGACAGAGGTGGTGAGTTCTCCTCCGACCTCTTGGCAGCCTACTGTGCGGAGCACGGCATTAAGCAGTCGTTCACGCTTCCGGCCTCTCCACAGCAGAATGGGGTTGCTGAGCGCCGCATTGGCTTGGACATGGAGGTCGCTCGTACCTCCTTGATCCATGCGGCTGCCCCCCACTTTCTGTGGCCGTTTGCAGTCCGCTACGCTGCGCATCAGCTCAACCTCTGGCCCCGTGTCTCCTTGCCGGAGACCTCGCCCACACTGCTGTGGACGGGGGAGGTTGGCGATGCGTCGCGTTTTCGGGTCTGGGGATCTCGAGCTTTTGTCCGCGATACGTCTGCGGACAAGCTCTCCTCCCGCGCTGTTCCTTGTGTCTTCCTTGGCTTTGTCCCGGACGCGTCTGGTTGGCAGTTTTACCACGCCACCTCGCGCCGTGTCCTGCCCTCTCAGGACGTCACTTTTGACGAGTCGGTGCCCTACTACCGCCTCTTCCCCTACCGCACTGCCCCGCTCCCTCCCCCGCCTCTCTTCCTCGCGCAAGGTGCTGCTGTGGTAGACCCCCTCCCCCCTCAGGGTGCCGCTCCCTCAGGTGTGTCCCAGGTAGACCCGGTTGACCCTGTCGAGGTAGCTGTCGACTCTCGTCCTGCTAGGGGTGCTGAGCCTGGGGTTGCGGAGTCTGGGGGTGCTGAGTCTGGGGGTGCTGAGACTGGGGGTGTTGAGTCTGGGGGTGCTGAGTCTGGGGGTGCTGAGCCTGGGAGTGCTACACCTGGAGGAGCTCTCTCCTCCGAGCAGCTGCGTGAGTGGTACTTACAGTACTGCAGCCTCAGGAGAGGTGCTTCTGGCGCTCGGAGCGCTGCTGGAGCTGGTGCTAGTGCTTCCCCTCCTAGGCGGGCGCTGCCCTCTCCCCTGCAGCTCCGCGAGTGGTACGCTCGGCACTGCAGTCTCCGGAGTGGCGCTCCTCGCGTCGCGGACCCCGGTGCTGCTGCTGGAGCTGCTGGGGGTGCTGCTGGTGCTGGTGCTGCTGGAACTGCTGGAGGTACTGCTGGTGCTGCTGGAGCTGCTGGAGGTGTTACTGGTGCTGGTGCTGCTGGAGCTGCAGGAGGTGCTGCTGGTGCTGCTGGAGCTGCTGGAGGTGTTGCTGGTGCTGGTACTGCTGGAGCTGCAGGAGGTGCTGCTGCTGCTGGCGGTGCTGCTGGCGCTGCTGGAGGTGCTGCTGGAGGTGCTGCTGCTGCTGCAGCTGCTGGAGGTGCTGGTGCTGCTGGTGGTGCTGCTGGTGCTGGAGCTGCTGGAGCCGCCGGTCTTGGAGGTGCTCGTACTGGAGGTACTAGAGCTGCTGGGACTGGAGCTGCTGAGGGGGTTGGCGCTGGAGGTGCTGAGCGACTGCGGCCGTACTACGTTCCGCTCCTTCAGCAGGTTCTTGGTCTCCCGCCCTCTCGTGGTCCTACTCCTCCTCCCCTACTGAGTCCACCACCTGTCCCGTCGCAGTCACAGTTACAGCCTGCCTCTCCACTGCCTGGAAACTTCTCCTTACACTGCGCCGACAGGTAGCTTTACGGAGCGTCGTGAGCCTGAGTCTCGTCCTCCGTCGCCTGAGTCCAGTCCTGCGTCTTCTGAGTCTCGTCCAGAGTCGCCTGTCCGCACTGCCCGCACTGGTCGTCGTGCTCCGCGTCAGCGTCCTCCTCCTGTCCTTGGCACTCACTATATGACCCTGCGTCCTTCCACTGCTCCACAGCGCGTCCCTCTGCCGTCTCCTCCTTCGTCCTCTCTTCCTGACGTTGCCGACCCGCCGTCAGACCTTACTCGTGCTGCCAGTCCTACTGTCGCGCGTCTCCTTGCCACTGTTGTCACTGACCCTACCTTTGAGTCCTTTACTGCGTCTGCTCTGGTCGCTGAGCTTGTTGACTTTGCTGCAGCCTGTCGTCTAGACTACGCCGCTAGCCTTGTTGCTGAGTCTGAGTCTGAGTCTGTCTGTCCTCCGTCCGTCGGGGGTGAGTGTGCTCTTGGCACGGACGTCCTTGAGGACAGACAGGAGGAGTTTGAGTGCTTTGCTGCTGCTTTACCTCATCTCGTGTCCATGCTGATTGCCCCTGAGGGAGACCCGGATGCACCAGACATCCCGACCCCACGCTCCTACGCAGAGGCGATGGAGGGTGGGTACTCCTCTCAGTGGCAGACAGCCATGGACGCAGAGATGGCTTCCTGGAAGTCCACAGGCACCTACGTCGACGAGGTTCCCCCACCTGGGGCGAACATCGTCAGTGGCATGTGGATTTTCAGGGTGAAGCGGCCGCCGGGTTCTCCGCCTGCCTTCAAGGCGCGTTACGTTGCACGAGGCTTCAGTCAGCGAGAGGGAGTTGACTTCTTCCAGACCTTCTCCCCGACCCCGAAGATGACCACTCTTCGGGTTCTGCTGCACGTCGCCGCTCAGCGTGACTACGAGCTCCACTGCCTTGACTTCAGCACTGCGTTCCTACAGGGCACCCTGCACGAGGAGATCTGGCTGCGCCGCCCACCTGGCTTCACTGGGTCGTTCCCTCCTGGTACCCAGTGGAGCCTCCGGCGGCCGGTCTACGGTCTCCGCCAGGCGCCCCGTGAGTGGCACGACACACTGAGGACTACTCTTGCTGCTCTTGGGTTTGCTCCTTCTACTGCTGACCCGTCGCTGTTTCTACGCACCGACACCACTCTGCCGCCGTTCTACGTTCTCGTGTATGTAGACGACTTGGTCTTTGCTACTGCTGACACTGAGGCACTCGCCCACGTGAAGTCGGAGCTGCAGAAGAGACACACGTGCACAGACCTGGGTGAGCTGACAAGCTATCTTGGCTTGCGGATCACCCGGGACAGAGCACAGCGCACCATCACCTTGACTCAGTCACACATGGTGCAGCAGGTCCTTCAGCGCTTCCGCTTCACGTACTCCTCGCCTCAGCCCACTCCTCTGCCTACCGGTCACTCGCTCTCAGCTCTGCCTTCGGATGAGTCCGTAGAGCCGAGTGGCCCGTATCCAGAGCTTGTGGGCTGCCTCATGTACCTGATGACCTGCACTCGACCTGACCTAGCCTACCCTCTTAGCATCCTAGCACGCTATGTCGCTCCTGGCCGTCACCGGAAGGAGCACATGGATGCCGCTAAGAGGGTGTTGCGCTACTTGTGCAGTACGTCGGGCATGGGGCTTGTGCTTGGAGGACGGCGCGACGTTGTCCTCACTGGACACTCAGACGCTTCTTGGGCTGACGACCAGGCTACGCAGCGGTCGTCTCAGGGTTACACCTTCAGCCTTGGCTCTGGCTCTGTTTCCTGGCGTTCTACACGCTCTTCCTCTGTTCTCAGCTCCAGTTGTGAGGCTGAGATCTACGCCACAGCCATGGCTGCCCAGGAGCTACGCTGGCTCACCTACCTGCTGACCGACCTCGGAGAGCGGCCTCGTTCTCCTCCAGTGCTGTACGTCGACAACAAGGCAGCGATTGCCTTGTGTGAGGAGCACAGACTGGAGCACAGAACGAAGCACATCGCTCTGCGCTACTTCCTTGCTCGAGAGCTGCAGCAGCATGGTCAGCTTCGTCTGCATTACGTGGCCACTCGGGCCAACACTGCTGATGTGTTCACCAAGGCGCTTCAGCCTTGTGACCATCAGCGTTTCTGTACTGTTCTAGGCCTTGTGCCTACTCTCCCTCACTTGCTCACTTCTTGACTCTGCTTGTACTGTGATGTCTATATATATACCTGCATGCTTTCACTTGCTAGGTTGTGATCACTGTACCTCTTGTTCTATTATCAAACTGCATGTGAACTGGTCTTGTGACCACTTGCTTGTGCTCGGAATTTGTGTGGTATCCTTGAGATCCACCCTGAGCTTTGCTTTGCTTTGCTTTGCTTTGACTGGTCTTGTGACCCTCTGGTTGTCTCCCACTTCGCCTATGGGGGTGTGTCAAACATTGTATGTTTACATTGTGTAGGCTATAGTGGGTTTAGCCTTAAGGGGTACACAAACTTAGGGTTTCCTACTTGTACCCAACTTTGTGCTAGTTCAATCATTCCTGTTTCGTTCTTTCTGACAAAACTGACATTGCATGTTATACAAGGTTCATGTGTTGTAAGAACAAAGTAGTAAAGAAGTGAATGTTGGCCAGTAAAACGAAAACTTGCCATTAGGTTCAGTAGACCATGGGGGACCAGGAAACAAACAAACAGGTGAAAAATTCAACCAGGTGACAACACGGGAAGCAATCAAATAGGTAGTAAACACAATGCTCATTCATGATATTAACCTATTTAAAGTGTCTGAAATGCAATGTTTCAGATATAGGAGGTCATATTAAGTTAGTATGAGCCATTTAAATGAATAAAAGATCAACTGATAATCGCACCTAATCTGCACGCATTTCATGAGCTTCTGTATCCACTTCTTTGAAGGTTTAAGTCATTTATTTGGATTCTAAGAATTGCAGCTATAAATACACTGTACCTTTGCAGTTCACGGGTTCGACGGCTGCGTTACCGTCGTTTAGGTTGCGAACCGTCTGCGCGACGCTCGTGCTCCTATCTGACGGCTAGACGATGTAACACCGTTTTTTTTTTTGAATTCGTCGCTCTCGCGAATCATATAACTGCGAGATATATGAAAGCTCGTCCTGGCTCGTCGGGCAGAGCTAGTTCGCCGATAATTTTGGCTGTAAAAAACGGAAACCTCGTCCTGGCTCGTCCTGGAGGGGGGGGGGGGGGGGCGGCACCCGCGGGGGCGTTCATATATCCATGGGGAGGTTCGAATCGGGGTGGTTCGGGGGTGAGGGGAGGGATACAAAGCGCACGCGCCCGCCAACTTGCTACCGCCAGCTGGCTGTAAAGTCGTACGGTTCCAGGGAAAACGAGCAACTTCCTGAGAAATGATTTCACGTCGCAGCTGTGCTCCAGTCAGCACGTCGTACTGTAACTTTCTGCCATCTGTTTCAAAGCTGGAGCGGGTCGCACGCACTGTGTAAGTCATGCGATGCGATGGGCCTCAGTCAGATTGTTGATGGGTTGAGCAACTTTCATTGGCCATTTTTCTGTGTACTGTACTGCATCTGCTGACTTGAGACCCTCCAGCGGCGCAGAGCCCTTGGAGGAGGAACCACGAAACTTTCGGTGTTACACGTCACACGTCTCATACACCACGACCTAGATGCTCTTTTCACGGGAAAGCGATTTGGTGAACCACCAATCCTCGAATCACGATCACACAGCCAACCAGCTTGATCCAGCTCACATTGTCAGCCCAGCAGTCGAACAGTTGTTTCCGAGTGCAGTCTCATGACATGGAACACCGTACAGGATGGGCCTCTGCAAGCCAATGGTCTCTCTTTCTTTGTCAGGGTTCACCCAAACCTTATGGGAAAATCTAGGTAGAGTCAGGTCAGGGTGTTGTAGCAACCACTGATGGCTAGTACTTGGATAAATCTGCAACATATTTCCGGTACTCATAACGAACCTACAGAATTGATTGGGGGCTGGCCACACTTCATTCCCACCATATCTTTAATCCGCAGCACTCGATGCCTTACAGTATTGTCACCTGCCCTAACAGTTCTCCATAGCGTCGTCTGGAGCTCTCAGTTGCTCAGTTGTCTAGCGCTGGGTCTCTCTCCTCAGCAGAAGCTTCTAAGCACGTTCTTGGCTCCAAAAAGATGGGGCAGTCGTCGCGGTTGGTCATCGTCGTCGCCAGCCTGTATGCTGCTCCGTCGCGACAATACATGTACACGTGTATTCGTTACGGAGTAGCGAATGTCCGCCTCCGCTTTTCAAATTTCCGCGTTCCGCCACCGCCATCCCCTCCGCTTGGTAGGTTCGCTGGATGGAGGCGAGGAGCGAGTGAGGCGCAAAACGGGGAGATGCGCCATGGAGATGAGAGCCGAAGCGCTCTGAATGTGTGCATGCGGCTTGGGATTGTATGGCGTCAAATGTTTCTCTCATTCACTCAACTGAACCCTTTAAAAACGTTCTGTAACTAGCCTAACCTAGACCAACCCACAATAGCGCCTCAAATGCACGGTTGCACTGTCATTTCCTACAGTACCATCGAAATCCCGAAGCATAAATTGCTTACGCTCCTACCACCCCTCACTCGCAAATCAGTCAACAACCATTTCTAAATCTACTCCGCTGTCGATCAAGGAGCTAACAAGCCTGTTGCCGCCTTTTGCGGGTCACAAGTTCGAGTTGGTGTTCAGAAGACCCAGTTTCCCGTCATCCGGATTTCGTCCCAATCCTGCCATGGCTAACGTGTTTCTCACTGGCGCCGCCGTCGCGTCTCCGAGTTTCACCCCTGATTTTGGCAAGATCCCAGCGCGCCGAGCTCCATCTACCGTCGTGACGACGGGCGTTCGCCTCGCGTCGGTCCGTGCTGAAGCTCCTCATCATGTTATCGCCAACGTCACCACCTCACAGATCCCCGCGAAAGTTTCAGGTAGGTCCCGTCTTACGTTTTTGAAAGAGTCTTGCCATTTAGATTATCTTGCAGTCCTTTTATTCGCCCGGAATTCGTTCTGCTCTCACTTCTCTTTCTCACAATGTTGCGAAGGGCGTGGCCTCAAGATGCTCTTGATGTTTCCTCTTCTTTTCGTTTTCCACGTCGTCAATCTCACAAGTGTTCTCGTTTTTTTCTTCTTCTCTCTCTTTCATTTTCCGTCATCCGTTCCCGCAGATGCGGCCACCTCTGTGACGGCATCTCCCAGCCTTGCTACCCCCGCCAACGACGATGCCCCAGGATGCAGGCGTTGCAAGAATTCCTACACCAAAGACAATGTCGCTGCGGAAGCGCCTGATTTTTACCCCTTCACGTCACTCCCACCGACTCCGGTCTTCCCGTCGCACACAGCCATGGCGCTCTTCCTCCAATCCTACGCTCGCATGCTGCAGCACGTCCAAACCGCCACGTCGGGCGTCGCTCGCGTTGACCCCGTTGACGGCGTTGACCACAGCCAGGACGCCCTCGTCTCCGGCGAATCCCTCGCCGCCGCTGGCGTGACGATGCTGAAAAGTGTTCGTGTGGGGCTCCGCGCGCTGCTGCACCACCCGCAGCACGGCGTGGTGGGGGGCCGGGGGGGGGCGTGGTGCGCCAGGAAGGAGCGCGCGGAGCAGTGCCTCGCGGAGCTGGAGTGCGATATTGCCACCATTCGCTCTGCGCATGAGCGCCCGCCCCGTGCCACTACGCTCGCGCTTGCGACTATTCACTGCATCGACGCTGCTCGGATCATCATCAGACTGTTAAACGATCATCACCATTCCTGATGATCATGGGTCCAAAGTTCTACTCACAGGCCCCATCATTCAACCTTCATCTATCACCCCGCCCCATTCGTCTTCCGTCGACCATGGAATGAGAGCCACAGATGCAGCAAAAAATGGCTGCTACCGTAATCTGTGAGCCGGGTACATGTGAGCCATATAGTTTGTGTTTATTTATGCTTTTGTGATGTAAATAATTAATGCCCCAGGATGTGGCCACCAGTGATTGACTTGGTTGGCAGGACCCTTCTGCTTTTTCCATGTTGGGAGAAGCTTCTAGGGAGTCCATCTGCTGGTGGTGTATACGATAGGGGCATCTTGTGTCTGCAATTGTCATGCTTGAGATTTGTAAGCATTATATTAATATTTCCTACCTATTTGCTGAATGCCCCTTATATATTCTCTGGATGGATCTGGGTGTAGGTACTTGAATTTGCAATTTCCTTCCGACCTGACCATAATCACAGGAATATGAATCTTATCTGAAAACACGAGCGTAGTGTTTCACAGTGGACCTCAATTATGGTTTGCTGGTTCTGGTTACCAAATTTTCCCCAAATTCGCCACTGGCCGCGAACCCTCTGTTACCAACCGACCAGCCTTTCAATCCTCTCTCGCAAGGCCTTGGCCCTCGCAACTCTCGCCTCTTCAAGTTAGTCGCCAGTGTTTGTTTTAGGTATTTTGGTCGTGCTTTCTCCAGCCTAGGTAACTCCGATCTTACAAGTGAAGGCCCATTCTACCTTATCCGTTCCGCTAGGCAGACTTCAGCTCGTCCTCGAGTTTCGCATTCCTCTCGGTCGACATATATCGCCTTCCGTTGCATCACGAGCCGCGTCGCCAAACCCTAATTGCCACAACGTTGAATTCGTAGTCGTTATTTTTTTCGGAATCTCGCCGCCATGGCTTCCAAGGAAGCCGACGCGCGGCTCGCGTACATGACGAAGCGCGAGTCGGAGATCCGCCTTCCGCGGGCGACGCGCGTGAAGAACAAAACTCCCGCGCCGGTCCAGATCACCGCGGAGCAAATCCTCCGCGAGGCGCGCGAGCGGCAGGAGGTAGAAACCGCGGCGCCGAAGCAGAAAATCACCGACGTGCAGGAGCTCGGGGAGTACCGATTAAGGAAGCGCAAGGAGTTTGAAGATTTGATTCGGCGGGTTCGGTGGAACACGAGCGTATGGGTCAAATACGCCACGTGGGAGATGAGCCAGAAGGACTTCGCGCGCGCGCGATCCGTGTGGGAGCGCGCGCTGGAGGTGGACTATAGGTGAGTGTGATTGTAGGTGAGTGTGTCTATAGATGAGTGTGATTGTAGGTGAGTGTCCCCCAGGAACGTGTCCATATGGCTAAAGTACGCGGACGTGTGAATTAGCAACTGCTCCCTGTCTTCTCCCACCTTCCCGTCCCCGTCCTCCCCTTTCTTAGGGTTTGAGATCTCAGGAACCTGTCCATATGGCTGAAATACGCGGACATGGAGATGCTGAACCGCTTTGAGCGCAAGGAAGCGGCGAGGCACCCCATTAAATCACTTCTCTCCTTACCCTCCCCTTCTCTCCCCTCCCCTCCCCCCAAAGGAACGTGTCCATATGGCTCAAGTACGCGGACATGGAGATGCGCAACCACTTAGTCAAGCAAGCGCGGAACGTGGCACCCCACCAGTGCGCTTCATTCCCCTTCTTCCCCTCTGTCTGCTCCCTCCCCCCCTCTCCCCCCAAAGGAACGTGTCCATATGGCTCAAGTACGCGGACATGGAAATGCGCAACCACTATAGGGGGAGGCATGCTCTGATGCACCACTGCTCCTTTCTCCTTTTCCCCCCTCCCTCCCCCCCAGGAACGTGTCCATATGGCTCAAGTACATTGATATGGAGATGCGCAACCACTTTAAGAGCAAGCATGCACTGATGCATTGCCCTGTTCTCCCTTCCCCCCCCCTCCCCCCCAAAGGAACGTGTCCATATGGCTCAAGTACGCGGACATGGAAATGCGCAACCACTACAGGGGGAGGCCTGCTCTGATGCATCTCACCAGTGCTCCTTATTTCCTTTTCCCCCCTCCCTCCCCCCCAAAGGAACGTGTCCATATGGCTCAAGTACGCGGACATGGAAATGCGCAACCACTATAGGGGGAGGCCTGCTCTGATGCATCTCACCAGTGCTCCTTATTTCCTTTTCCCCCGTCCCTTCCCCACAGGAACGTGTCCATATGGCTGAAATACGCGGACATGGAGATGCGCAACCGCTTTGAGAGTAAGCATGCAGCGAGGCACCCCACCAAAACACTTCTCTCCTTACCCTCCCCTCCCCTTCAGGAACGTGTCCATATGGCTGAAATACGCGGACATGGAGATGCGCAACCGCTTTGTCAACCATGCACGGAACGTGTGGGACCGCGCGGTGTCGCTGCTGCCTCGCATTGACCAGCTTTGGTGAGTCAAGGATGGAGAGAGCCAGTCAGCACATCACATCACATCACAGCACAGCACCGCACCGCACCGCACAACACCATGCGCGGAACGTGTGGGACAGAGCAGTGTCGCTGCTGCCCCATATCGACCAGCTCTGGTGAGTGTGGGATGGCCTGTGACTTCTCTGCTGTAGCATCACGACACATCACAGCACAGCACAGCACAGCACCGCACAGCACAGCACCGCACAGCATCATGCGCGGAACGTGTGGGCTGGAGCGAGCCAGCCAGTGAATAGATTTCTTTCATGGTACATCGCAGCACCACGCCATGCGCGGAATGTGTGGGATTAAGCAGTGTGGCTGGCTGCTGCTCCGCATCGAGTTTTGAGTCAGTGTGGCTGCTGCTCCGCACCGCATAGAGTTTTGGGTCGACTCAAAACATGCCCCGCGTCGACCAGCTACGGTGAGTGTGGGCTGGCTTGAGCCGGTAAATGCCGTAGCATACGTACCTGTTTGAAGTCGTTTGAAGACGTCACCTTTCCCTGTCCTCCCCCCGTCTTGCAATCAGGTCCCTCGTCCTCACCTCTCATAACACCCCTCAACATCCCTTTTCCAACAACCCCTCTTCCCAACTTTCAGGTACAAGTACATACACATGGAGGAGATGTTGGGGAACGTGGCAGGGGCGCGGCAGGTGCTCCTCCTTTACCCCTCCGCCCTTTCCCCTTCTCCCTTCCTGCGTCCCCTGTTCCCATTCCTCTCTCCCCTCCTCCCCTCCCCCCCAAGGTACAAGTACATTCACATGGAGGAGATGTTGGGGAACGTGGCAGGGGCGCGACAGGTGCTGGAGCGGTGGATGAAATGGGAACCCGACCACCACGGCTGCTCCCAATCCTCTCCCTCTTTCCCAGTACCCGTTCCACCACCCCCCTCCCCTGTTTTCACCCCCCCTTTCAGGTACAAGTACATACACATGGAGGAGATGTTGGGGAACGTGGCAGGGGCTGCTTCGTGCTCCCAATACTTCCTTGTTCCCCCATCCCCTCGCTTTGTCCCCCATGCCCCCTCCCCCACCCCACCACCCCTCCTTCCCCCCCTTTTCAGGTACAAGTACATACACATGGAGGAGATGTTGGGGAACGTGGCAGGGGCGCGACAGGTGCTGGAGAGGTGGATGAAATGGGAACCCGACCACCACGGCTGGTCCGCCTACATCAAATTCGAGCTTCGATACGGCGAGATTGCGCGCGCTCGGGCCGTGTTCGAACGTTACACCATGTGCATTCCAACGGTGAAAGCGTGGATCCGTTTCGCGAAATTTGAGGTGAAGCAAGGGGAGATTTCGCGCGCCCGGGAGGTCTACGAGCGGGCAGTTGAAATTCTCGGCGAGGACGGGCAGAACGAGGAACTTTTCGTCGCGTTTGCGGAGTTTGAGGAGCGGATATGCAAAGAGACCGAGCGGGCGAGGGCGATTTACAAATATGCCCTCGACCACGTTCCGAAAGCCCAGGCCGAATCCCTGTATAAAAAATTCGTGGTTTTCGAGAAGCAGCACGGGGATCGGGCAGGGATAGAGGATGTGGTGGTGGGGAAGAGGAGGTTTGAGTATGAGGAGGAGGTGAAGAGGAATCCGCGGAACTACGACGCGTGGTTTGACTATGTGAGGTTGGAGGAGAGCGTGGGGGAGGCGGAGCGGGTGCGGGAGGTGTATGAACGGGCGATCGCGAATGTCCCGCCGGCGGATGAGAAGCGCTTTTGGCAACGATACATCTACCTCTGGTGAGCTTAATGCATGCAGTGTGGACCGGGTTGGATGTAAGACGTAATGCGGGGTGGAGAATAGGCAGAGGCGGGTTGAGTATGAGGAGGAGGTGAAGAGAAATCCGCGGAACTACGACGCGTGGTTTGACTATGTGAGGTTGGAGGAGAGTGTGGGGGAGGCGGAGCGCGTGCGGGAGGTGTATGAACGGGCCATCGCGAATGTCCCTCCTCCTGACGAGAAGAGGTTCTGGCAGCGATACATCTACCTCTGGTGAGTAGAATCCAGTGCAGTGGGGATTGGCCTGGGGCATAAGGCGTAATGGCGGGGTGGGGAAGAGGCGGGTTGAGTATGAGGAGGAGGTGAAGAGGAATCCGCGGAACTACGACGCGTGGTTTGACTATGTGAGGTTGGAGGAGAGCGTGGGGGAGGCGGAGCGCGTGCGGGAGGTGTACGAGCGGGCGATTGCCAACGTGCCACCTGCTGACGAGAAGCGCTTCTGGCAGCGATACATCTACCTCTGGTGAGTTGATAGGGTGGGATGGGATGGAAGCATCTACCTCTGGTGAGCCGATATGAATGCAGTGCCATGCATCTACCTCTTTGTTCGGCTGGAGGAGAGTGTGGGGGAGGCGGAGCGGGTGCGGGAGGTGTACGAGCGGGCGATTGCCAACGTGCCTCCGGCTGATGAGAAGCGTTTTTGGCAGCGATACATCTACCTCTGGTGAGCTGTATGCAGTGCCGTGCCATGCAAGACGTCTATGTGAGGTTGGAGGAGAGCGTGGGGGGGGGAGACGGAGCGCGTGCGAGAGGTGTATGAACGGGCCATTGCGAATGTCCCTCCGGCTGATGAGAAGCGCTTCTGGCAGCGATACATCTACCTCTGGTGAGCTGAATGCCATGCAGTGTGGTGCGTCTATCTCTAGTGAGCTGGTGAAATGGTTCTTGGGGCAGAGCGGGTGCGGAGCAGGTGTATGAGAGAGCGATTGCGAACGTGGCCGCGGCTGATGAGAAGCGGATCTACGTCTGGTGAGCTGAATCGACTCAGTGCGATACATCTATATCTGATGAGGTAAAGGGATGGCTCTTAATTCAAAAATGCCCTTCTCCTCCTGCCCCGACCACCACCAAAACACCACCCCACAACCCTTCACGCACACCAGGATCAACTATGCTTTATATGAAGAGCTGGAAGCAGCGGACATGGAAAGGACGAAGGAGGGAGGTGTACCGGGAGTGCCTGAAGCTGATTCCACATGGCAAGTCACCACTTGCCCTCTCTCCTTTCCCCCCTCCGATACACTCAACCCCACCAGGATCAACTACGCTCTGTATGAGGAGCTGGAAGCGGGGGGCATGGAGAGGACGCGGGAGGGAGGTGTACCGGGAGTGGCCCCATCATTACCACCCACCTGCACCACATCCTCCCTCTCCTTTCCTTCCTACCACCTCCCCCCCCCCGAACCAGGATCAACTACGCTCTGTATGAGGAGCTGGAGGCGGGGGACATGGAGAGGACGAGGGAGGTGTATCGGGAGTGCCTGAAGCTGTTTCCACATGGCAAGTTCTCATTCGCGAAGATCTGGCTGCTCGCCGCCCAGTTTGAGATCCGCCAGAAGCGCCTCTCCGCCGCCCGGCAGATCCTGGGCCACGCGATTGGCGTGGCTCCTAAGGATAAGGTGCGATCGAATATGCTCTAAAAGTGATATGAAGCGCAATCTGCTTGAATGCCATGGGCGTGTGATCCGCCAGAAGCGCCCCTCGAATGCCCCGCAGATCCTGGGCCATGCGATTGGCGTGGCTCCTAAGGATAAGGTATGGCAGGGGTGCGGAACGATAAGATAAGGTGAGGTAGGGTTCGGATGTGTGGCCGCAAGGTTGGAAGGTTTGAGATCCGCCAGAAGCGCCTCTCCGCCGCCCGGCAGATCCTGGGCCACGCGATCGGCGTGGCTCCGAAAGTCAATGTGAGATCAGATACGCTATATGAGTGATATGCGGTGCGATATGCTTCAGTGTCATGGGTTTGGGACCCTCCAGATTGGAGGTGAGATTGGATACGATATAAAAGTGATAGAATGCCTTGGTCCAGTGATAATAGCACGATATGCTTGAATGTCATGGGTTTGGGATGGGACCCTCCAGAAGCGCCTCTCCGCCGTCCGGCAGATCCTGGGCCATGCCATTGGAGTAGCTCCCAAGGATAAGGTGAGATTGGATTTTATACGATATAAAAGTGATAATAGCACGATATGCTTGAATGCCGTGGGTTTGAGATCCGCCAGAAGCGCCTCTCTGCGCCTCTCTGGCAGATCCTGGGGCACGCGATCGGAGTAGCTCCCAAGGATAATGTGAGATCAGATACGGTATGAAACGGTATGATGAGGTACGAGGCGTATATTGAGATGGAGGTGCAGCTGGGAAACATTGACCACTGCCGCATCCTGTACGAGAAGTACCTCCCATCCCATGGCAACACATTTTCCCCGTCCACTGCGCCGCTGCACTCTCTCTTATTCACCCACCCTCCATACCGACCCCCAGATCTTCAAAGCATACATAGAGATGGAGCTACAGCTGGGAAACATTGAGAAGTACCTCCCTTGCCGCCGGTTTTCACCCACCCTCCATACCGACCCCCAGGTCTTCAAGGCGTACATTGAAATGGAGCTACAGCTGGGCAACATCGACCACTGCAGCATCCCTTATGAGAAAGTACCTCCCAATGGCAGCACATGTCTCTGGCCTGTGCCTGCCTGCCAACACCCCCAGGTCTTCAAGGCGTACATTGAGATGGAGCTACAGCTTGGCAACATCAACCGCAGCCGCATGCTGTACGAGAAGGGCCTCCAATGGCATCTGCTCTCTCCCCCACGGCCCCCTCGCTCCCCCATGGCCCTTGTTTACCCACCCTACACACCCCCCCCCCCCCAGATCTTCAAAGCATACATAGAGATGGAGCTGCAGCTAGGAAACATCGACCGCTGTCGCATGGTCTATGAGAAATACCTCCTATGGCAGCCCAGCCCGTGTCTATCTCTCCTCCCTGCCTCAACTCAACCCTCCCATGGCCTGTGCCCTCCATACCGACCCCCAGATCTTCAAAGCGTACATTGAGATGGAATTGCAGCTGGGCAACATCGACCGCTGCCGCATGCTGTACGAGAAGTACCTCCAATGGCAGCCCGCCAGCTGTCCCGCGTGGGCCAAGTTTGCTGAGCTGGAGCGCAGCCTGGGGGAGACGGAGCGGGCGCGGGCGGTTTACGAGCTGGCGATAGGGCAACCCTTGCTTGATACTCCTGAGCTGCTGTGGAAGGTGGGTGTGCGAGTGTGCTTGCACATGAGTATGTGCATGAAGGTGTGCCTGGGAGATGGACCTTGGATGAGAACTGGAGCGCAGCCTGGGGGAGACGGAGCGGGCGCGGGCGGTGTACGAGCTGGCAATCGGACAACCTCTCTTGGACACTCCTGAGCTGCTCTGGAAGGTACGCTGTTCCTCAGCCACGCTTCTAGAGGCTGGCTTGCAGTAGTGTGTGCATGCAGGCGGGCGCGCGCGCCTTGGTCCGCGCGCGCGCGCCTTGGTCCGCGCGCGCGCGCCTTGGTCCGCGCGCGCGCCTTGGTCCGCGCGCGCGCGCCTTGGTCCGCGCGCGCGCCTTGGTCCGCGCGCGCGCCTTGGTCCGCGCGCGCGCGCCTTGGTCCGCGCGCGCGCCTTGGTCCGCGCGCGCGCCTTGGTCCACGCGGTTTACGAGCTGGCGATAGGGTAGCCGCTACTAGCTACCTCTGGGCTGCCGAGTTTGTGGAACTCATATGTGTTGAGAAATATCAACTTGTTTCAATTCTCTTTCCTCCCATCTTCTCCGCCCTACTGCCTCTGCTTTTCTGCCTTGCCCCTCTGAAGGCGCACATTGATTTTGAGATAGCGGAGGGGGGGAGCGAGCGCACACAAGTGTTAAGACGTCTCAATACGTGCAAGTACTCAATACCTGTCCTGCTGCCTCCATCCCGTCATCCCTGTCCTATCGCAGGCGCACATTGATTTTGAGATAGCGGAGGGGGAGAGCGAGCGCATGAACGTGTTGAGACGTTTCATTTCTCCTTCTTCTGATCTTCTCCGCCCTACTGCCTCTGCTCTCCTCCCTGTACCATATTGCATCTCGTCCTATGCAGGCATACATTGACTTTGAGATTGCGGAGGGCGAGAGCGAGCGCACAAGGCAGCTGTATGAGCGCCTGCTGGAGAGGACCAAGCATGTCAAGGTGAGACCTGGTAACCAGGTAACACCTGTGTTGTGTAGCCATACATGGTAAGCACGGATGAGTGCACGAGGCAGCTGCACGAGCGCCTGCTGGAGAGCGTCAAGGTGAGCTACCTTTCTTGCTTTTGCTGGTAACCAGGTAACATCTGTGCTAGGGATGAGCAAAGGGCGAACACGAACATGTTCGTGTTCGCCCCCTCTCGAACACGCCCTTTTGCCGAACCGAACACTGTTCGGTTCGGCGAACAGTTTAGGCAAAAACAGGTGTTCGCCACCTTGCTCAAGCCTAATCTGTGCAGTGTGTTTACATTGACATATGACAAGCTCGAATGAGCGCACACGGCAGGCTGGCAGCTGCATGAGAGGCTGCTGGAGCGAACCAACCACATCAAAGGTGAGACCTGGTAACCAGGTAACACACGCGGCACGCGTGGATGAGCGCACGCGGCAGGCTGGCTGGCAGCTGCATGAGCGGCTGCTGGAGCGAACCAAGCACGTCAAGGTGTGTAATGCTTCTTGTTGGTACATCGTCAACATATTAAGAAAAAAGCACAAGGCAGCTGCATGAGCGGCTGCTGGAGCGAACCAAGCGCGTCAAGAGACACACCTCGCCACACCACTCCTTGACGTGCCTTTCTCCCCTTTCTACTCCTTGACGTGCCTTTCTCCCACAGGTGTGGATGAGCTACGGGCAGTTTGAGGCGCAGGTGGCTGTTGAGGAGGAGATACGAGCAGAGGAGGAGGGCAGAGAGGCGGACGAGCTGGGAGGGCAGGGGGTTCAAGCACTGATTCCCCGCCTTTGTTGCCTGCTGCCCCCCATTCCCTCCGATCTCCCACAGGTGTGGATGAGCTACGGGCAGTTTGAGGCACAGGTGGCTGTTGAAGAGGAGATCAAGGCGGAGGAGGAGGGCAGAGAGGCGGACGAGCTGGTGCTGGCAGAGCAGTGCAAGGATCGGGTTACCAGGGCCAGAGGTACGGTGGTGTCTATTGTAACGTGGGGTGTGGGGTGTTGGGTGTGGAATGACAACAGTGTCAGCACATGAGGAGGAGGGCAGAGAGGCGGATGAGCTGGTGCTGGCAGAGCAGTGCAAGGATCGGGTCACCAGGGCCAGAGGTACTGTGGTGCGGCGTTTGGGGTATTCTGTATTGTGGGGTGTAGGGTGGGGGCTACAGGTACAAGGGGGCAGTGTGAACAGAGGAGCGCAGAGAGGCGGACGAGCTGGTGCTGGCAGAGCAGTCCAAGGACCGGGTTACCAGGGGGTACGCTGCGTGGGTTATGGTGCATTTGATCCTCGCAAGTTCGTTGCTTCTGAAATTTGTAGAATTAAAAGACTGCTGAATCTGATCTATGTCTGATTTCCTGGTGTTCTCTCTTCCCTGCCTGCCCCGTCCTTTCAGAGGTGTACGAGCGGGCGTTTGAGCACATGAGGACGAACGCCGCCGACCAGAAGGAGGAGCGGGTGATGCTGCTGGAGGCGTGGCGGGAGATGGAGCGGGCGGCGGGCGTGAATGGCGACCCGGGATTGGTCGAGAAGAAGATGCCACGTCGCGTGAAGAGGAAGCGGCCAATCACCACGGAGGATGGCACTCCTGCTGGGTGCGTGCATACTCATTATGTGCAAATTCGTTATGTGCAAGCACTCATAAGGGTTGTCTTTTTTTCTCTTTGTCCAACATGATACTGTGTATGGGGGCCTCACTGTACGAGCACTCATAATTTTCCCAGCTATCATTATCCCCTCATGTCATTCTCTATGTGCTTTGCCGCCCATTATTGCTACGGTAACTGACGAGTGTGCCATTCCGTCCATCTATGGCAGGTTCGAGGAGTATTATGACTACATCTTCCCACATGAAGCGTCTACAAACATACATATTTCATACGTGTTTCAACATTGTTTGCCTTTTTCATCTGTTTTGTGTGTGTGGCAGGTTCGAGGAGTATTACGACTACATCTTCCCTGATGAGGCAGCTAACCAACCTAATCTCAAGATCCTGGAGGCTGCTTATAAGTGGAAGAGGCAAAAGCTCACTATGGGGGATGAGGAGGAAGGGCAGCAGGAAAGTGGAGTGGAGAGGGATGAAGGGGGAAGTGGAGGGTTGATAGACAATAAGGAGGAGGATGACTAGCCTGTACACTACTAGCATCCATCGCCAAGGAGAAAACAGTTTTTACGAAACTGTAAATTGTTTTGTGCTTCTTGTTTTCAACTCGTAACAAAAACGTGTTTTTTTTTCTCGCCGAAGTCCTATAGCGAGTATTAGGTCATGAGGCACTAGTTTGGCGAACCAGCTTTCCTGCAGTCTCTCGACCATATCGTAAACCACCCATCGCATATCTCTGCTAGCACCTTGTGGTGCCACGGTGGACCCTAGATTCTGCCGACCAGCTCTCCGTCATCGCCGCCGTCGCTTCCGCTGACACTATCTCCCAGCTCTACGCCCCACCAGAACTCCCAGTACCCATCGATCGCACCAGCCATTTCCGATCCCGTTCCCTCGCCTGCACACAGCATCACTTCCGTCTGCAAGCTCGCGTCTCTGCGTACCCTCGCGTTGCTTTTTCGCCAGTGCTCGCACTCGTGCTGCTTTCTTATCTCTGTGTAGTCTCGACCACGTACCTATTCTCGTAGCCATGGCGGGCGGTCTCGACGTGCATAAGAACAAGTACATCGAGGATTGGGGTACGCGGCGCGAGAACCTCGAGAAGATCTTTCGCTTCAACCGTCGCACGCTCTCGATCGCGGCGCTCGCAATCGTCGTCCTCCCCGTTGTCGTGTACCGAGGCACCATCGCAGAATTCGTAAGACCCGCTTTTTTTAGTGATGTCGTTATATTTGATTAGGGTTGGTGGGTGGGGAGGGTGGGAAGGGCAGGGCGTACCTTTCTCCTCCTCCATTCCCCCCTCCCTTCCCCTCCCCTTCCCTCCCCCCATCTCCCCCCTCCTCCCCCCCCCCCCCCCCCCCACCACTTCTCACCCTCCTCTCCACCTGCGCTCTCTCGACCCTCGCACACTGCTTTGCATGGTAAACCTTGGTTTTGCCTAACAAAAGTTGTCTTCAGGAAAAATATAAAGCTCGCAAGTGCTGATGTCTTATAGTTGCACCCACTCTCTTGAGAGGATATGGTGTAATGCACCAAATAGACTTCCTTTGCTCCATAAGCATGCGGCCAGCCAGGCTTCATTCTGTTTATATTCATTAGATGATGAATCGGACTGAACATGTGCACTCACAGCGTTCGCATTGATTGCTTCATTTTCCATCTTTTGCGTTTGTATCATTCGTCCACCTGTCCGCCTGTCTGTCTGCATGTCCACCCTCGTTTCTCTACCCCATGCTCCCTCTTGTTCCTTCGCTGCCCTCAATGCACTTATCAAATCACCCCATTCCATGATTAACCACGATTCCCTTCCCTTACTCAGCAGCAAGGGTTAGAATTTCGCCTGGGTTTGCTTTCATTTTGCAAGCAGTCGTCTTTTCGTCTCTGCTGATTGGATTCACTTCCTTCCATTCCACAGGCCCAACCTGGTGGGATATATCACAGCGCATCGTCTTCTTGACTTGAACAGTGTTTTCGAGGTTATTCATTTACTCATTGCTGTATTGCTTGCAATATGTGCGCTGATGCAGAGGAAGCAAGAGGAACTGGAAGGCCGACCGCAGCGCAAGTTCATGTAGATGTGCAAATTCTTCGTACAGGGCATCAAACCATATGTAAATTGGAAATAGGACTGAATTGAACCATTTTCAAGAGTGTTTTAGCCTTTCCTAAGCTCGTTAGTACGTAACTGTATTGCTTATGCACACTCCGGGTGCTGAGTCATCCGCGATACAGTCTAGGCTGACATCTCCCGCTCCAGCTCCTCCTGCTTCTTCAGCTCCCATCGCGCCACAATGGTTCTTGTTGCTGCTGCCAGGCCAGTCACTCGCGCGTGACCAAGCGACAATCCCAAGGCCAACGTTATCGCGATCCGCCCTTCTTCGCCGCGATCGCTCACCCAATCGTTTCCCTTCGCCACGCGCTCTGCCGCGCCGCCACATCACCACAACCATTACCACCAGCAGCACCACCAGTCGTGGCTTTCACGACCGTTGAACGACTTAGAACTGGCTCAGAAAGCTGATTCACATCTGAGAATTCCCGACCGGCGCACCTGTCTTCTGCTCTTTTGAATCTCGTAGTATCGTTCCTGCGACAGATGGCTGCGCGCGTCGTCTCTCGCATCCGGTCGCACGGAGCGGCGGATCGAGCCGTTACATGGCCGTTCGCGGCGTTCGCAATCGGCTTTCCGATTTCGCGAGTCGCTACATCTCCCGCGTCCTCGACATGCCCCGTAAGGTACATTCCTCGTCGCCCCTCTCCCTCCCCTCCCTCCCCTCCCTCCCCTCCCTCCCCTCCCTTCTCCCCCTCCTCTCCCTCCCCCTCTCCCCCTCCTCTCCCTCCCCCTCTTCCCCCATCCCTTCACTTCCCCTCTATTCTGCGTCTCCAGTCTCATTCCCCGCTCTTCGCCCTCCTCTTCCCTTCTTTACCTCGTCGCTCCTCCCTTCAACCATCTCCTCTCTCTGTATGCGCTTGCTTGATTGCCTCTCGTCTCTCGCTCTGTCAACTCTCATCCTTCTCCGCCCTTCCCTCGCCGTCCATTCTACTCTCTGCGTTTATTCCCGCAGGGATATCTCGTCAACCTCCTCTCCCTCTTCAGAAGCCCCTACTGAAACAGCTGCATCACGCGGCCCCTTAGAGGTAAGTCACTCTTGAGTCGATTCATCTAAACACCCACCTACAGGGTTCCCTACGTTACCTCCCCTAACCCCCCCTTCGTGTCCTCCTCTTCAGAAACTCCCACTGAAACAGCCGAATCCCGTGGTATGTTAGAGGTAAGCCACTCTTGAGTCTTTGACTCAACACTCGCCGGCAAAATTCCTTCCGCTACCATTTCCGCCTCTTGAGAAGCTCCCACTGAAACAGCTGGATCCCGTGGTTCGCTAGGGGTAAGCCACTCTTGAGTCTTTGACTCAACACTCAGGCCTCCGCAAAGGCCTTCACTTCCCCACCTGTATCAGGCACTCCGTCAGAGGTAAGCTACCGTGCCGTGCCAGGCAACCTCCCTCACTGCTCGTGGCTGTAGACCATGAGTTGTACCTACCAGCTCAGAAGCATCTTGTCACGATTGTCTGCTGCTGGTGCATCCTCAGAAGCTCACCTCTCTCCCGCATCCTCTTTCTCACCTCCTCCCTCCCAGGACCTGGCCCAGCGGCAGCGGGACTACCAGGCCCAGGTGTCCTCTCTCCTTGAGGCAAACGCGCAGGAGCAGCAGGAGCTGCGGCGAGCGGCGCTGAAGGCACAGCATTCACCTCCTTCCCTGCTCCCCACGTGATCCTCACCTCACTTTCTCCCGCCAGGACCTGGCCCAGCGGCAGCGGGACTACCAAGCCCAGGCTTCCTCCCTTCGCAAGGCATACGCTCAGGAGCAGCAGGAGCTGCGGCGAGCGGCGCTGAAGGCAGGTTTCTAACTGTCACAGCATACTCATTCCTTCCTACTCTCTCCTGCTGCACCTCCTCCTTCCAGGACCTGGCCCAGAGGCAGCGGGACTACCACGCCCAAGTGTCCTCCCTTCGTAAGGCGTACGCGCAGGAGCAGCAGGAGCTGAGGCGGGCGGCGCTGAAGGCGCAGCAGATGCGTAGGGAGGCGGCGGCGAGTGAGAAGGAGTCGCATGCTGAGGAGAAGCTGGCGGCGCTGAAGGAGGGCTTTGAGCCGTCGCAGCACTCACCTCCGTCCCTGCTCTCCCCCTGAATTTCACCTCACCTCCTCCACCCAGGACTTAGCGCAACGCAAGCGAGACTACCAAGCCCAGGTGTCATCTCTCCGCAAGGCATACGCGGGGGAGCAGCAGGAGCTGAGGCGAGCAGCAATGAAGGCGCAGCAGATGCGCAGAGAGGCGGCGGCGAGTGAGAAGGAGTCGCACGCTGAGGAGAAGCTGGCGGCGCGGGCCGCCCGGGCGGCGCGGGCGAGGGAGGAGCAGGAGAGTCTGCGGGCGGCTAAGGTGGGTCGGATGGGTGGCATGGGTGGGATGGGTGGGATGGGTGGATGGAAAGGAACGATGGGGAGGGGGAGAGGGAGGGAGAAGGGGGGAGATGGGGAAGTATTGTGCGTGTGTTGAGGGTGTGTTGTGGTGTGGCAAGAGCGAGGGAGGAGCAGGAGAGTCTGTGGGCGGCTAAGGTGGGTGGGATGGGTGGGATGGATTGGAGGGTGAAGAATGGATGAGGGGGGAGGGGGAGGGGGAGGCGGAGAGGGGGAGGGGGAGAGGAGAGCGATGGGGAGGGGAAGAGGAGGGAGAGGAAGGGAAGAAGGGGGGATCGAAGTCATGAATGATAAGAGGTGTGTGGTATGGTGTGGCGTGGTATGGTGTGGCGTGGTGTGGTGTGGTCTGGTGTGGTGTGGTGTGGTGTGGTGTGGTGGGAACATTCTCTCATGCACAATGCCAGACCATGTGTACCTTTCGTCTTGTTGATTAATCAACCTTTGATTAATTCTGTCTTGTTGTTTTTGTGAGCAGCAAGAGCTGAAGGTGATGAATGCAGCGCGGTTCAAAGAAAGGGAGGGGAAGATAAATGCTCGTAAGGAAGCGGCCAACACTGCTTTGCGGATGGAGAGTGCGAGATGGATCAGGGAGGACGAACTGGAGTGGAGAATCATGGAGGCCATGTCGAAGCCATACATTTTGTAATCTTTCATTTTCCTGCTACACTTCACCGATTTAAAGAAGCGGCCAAGACGGCTTTGCGGATGGAGATCGCGAGATGGATAAGGGAAGATGAGCTGGAGTGGAGGATTATGGAGGCCATGTCGAAGCCATACATCCTGTGGTTTTCACATTACATTCTCGCATTTATCACCCATTTAGGATGCAATTCTCATTGCTGCTGCTGCTGCTGCTGGAAGAAAACCCTTTTGTTAGTTCTTTTCTCTTCTGTGAAGCTTGGTAGTAATTTGCAGGATGCACCCTAACGGGAGAAGCGGATCCGTATCTTGTAACAAGGATGTTTTCAGCTGTGAGGTTGTCGTCACACAGATCTGACTCGCTTTGAAAACTTGCGGCGGGACTTCACAAAAATGTGACCGTTTTTGAAACAAAATCCACCGTGCTGTACCGTACTGTGTCGTCCATTTCATCCAGTCCAGTTGCGTTTCTTCACCCTCAGTCAGCCCAAGACCAGTAGGCACGGAGAGAGCATATTCTAGTGGTGCATATTGAGCAAAACATATTATTTGTAGATCAGAGCAGAATTCGAGGAATGGTCACAGATTTTCGTCTAATGACATCCATGTCATGGCATGTGACGAAGCAGCGCGCCTAAAGACGCTCGTAACGGGCCCACGCCACTCTCGCCGTAGTAACGCTCCTGCTGCTGCGTATTAGTCCGTTTCTGATCGCGAATCCTCTCCCCTGTCCCCTCCATGTCACACCATCCCTTTGTCAGCCCGCCTACCCTTCAGTTGGCCGTTGCTTTCTCAGCTTCAACTCCGTGAATTCTGCCTTTCCTTCTTTTTCAACGTTAGCTGATTCATTAATTTAGTTACGATTCGACTCAAAAGGAACGGATCACGATGCTGGGGATATTCAGCGTCGTCTATTACTCCGTAGTCTGTCTCATTACAAGCTTCCTCGTTGTTCGTTACGGAGTCCCGGTTCGTCTGCTCCGGCAACTGCAGGTCTACGTGCTTACTGATCAAAATGCGGGAGTACCCATGTCATCCGCTCCCAACGGGCAGGGCAAGAACAAGGGCAGGAGAAAAAACAACGAGCCGGAAGCGGACGAAACAAGCGGCAAGATGATGCGAATTCTCGTGCAGGATGGTCACCTCTATTCGCGAAAGTTCTTTCGCGAGTTCGACGAAACGATCCTGTTCGCCTGCATAGGGATCATGGCGGTGTTTTCCCGGGAAATCCTGAGCGTCATAGAGATTTACCTTCAGGGAAGCGGAATGCTCGCCAACCAGCAAAGCCAGCAGCAGCAAAATGCAGATCCGAACACCCCAAAGCAGAATCTCCATTCCTCTTCCACTGGCCTTTTCCTGATGGATCATGGCGGCATGATTCCGCTTCTCCTTGCAGCTGTGGCTCTGTGGAAGATAATTCGGAACTGGGCTTCTGTAGAGTGGGACCGAGGCACAACCCGGTCCTCGGATTTCACGCAGTGTGCTCTCGCCGGGATAGCGAGCTGCCTTATAACGGGGTTCCTCCTCTTCGTCCTGCCTGCGTCCCTCACCGGCTTCGACTTCGATTCCGTCGCGGAGAAGGCCGGCGTGACTATAACGAATCACTTCAAATCGAAGGGACTGGCCAAGGACACCATCCCCGAATTCATCATCCCCCCAACCTTCATTAAAACCTCATTGGTGCTCTTCTCAGGGGTCATCGGCGCGCTGTGCCTCCCTGCTGCTATCCGATTCGTCCGCTGCTTCTATCTCTCCACCAGCCAGCAGCCGTGGGACACAGGGATCATCCATCAGGGTTTCTGGTCCTCTCTCCTCTGGAATGTCAGCTTTCTGCTGCCTGTGCTCGCAGCAGCGCTCTGGTTCCGTCCCCTGACGGAAGTTCTTGAGCCTGTAGTTGTTTTCAATGCGGTTGGGAGCGGTGCTGTAGCTGGCAGTGTTGTTGTTGGCGTTGGTGACACTGTTTCGGCTGGTGCTTTGGGTTCTGCTTCTGCTGCTGCTGCTAATGCTACTGCTGCTGCTATTAATTCTACTGCTGCTGCTGGTGTGTCCACTCTCTCTCACTTGGGTGCTTACTTTGGCTCTTTGGTTGGATCCGTTTTGAGTGGCCAATGCGGTGGCCTTCCAATCGAGTGGCTCCAGGTGGCAATTATTCTCGTCGGTGGCATTTCCCGCATTCTGCTTCTCCGCATCGCCGTACAGTCACACCTCAATACAGCGTTGGTGTACTGGTATGATCAGCTACACTCTGGCAAGGAGTGGGCTTATCATCGCGTAAACGCACGCGTGCAGCTGACATACTATTTCATCTGCAAGGTTGCTATTCAAGCGGTTGCGCTCCCTATAGTCACACTCCTGCTGGTGGGTATTGCGAGGAGCAGAGGACCGGAGTTGGATCCACTGTTTGATAAAGAGGGGTCATTGTTGCCACCACTGTTGGTGAGGGAGATGGCGATGTTCCTTGCTTGGTGGTGTAATGTAGCCTGGGCTTTGCAGACTTGTGCTATTTTGGCACTGTTCAGGGTAGGACAGTTGAAAGCTGTGTAGGCAGAGATGCCTTCTAGTGTATGACGTTTATGCGGTTTGAGCAACTTTATCGCTCCCCTGAATCCATAACTTTTTAGAAACGTTTTCTCTGCCAGTTGTTAAGACTGTTTGCACCATTGATGTGTGGTAGCATTTGTTTCTCTTCCTCGTTTGGTGTACAAGAACATATATTGGCAATTTTATACGCGTTCGAATGACTCTCACCTCACCAACCACAAGCAGCCGATTTGCAGCGTTGCCAACGCGGCCCGCATGGGGATCACTCAAACAGCATCCAATCATCGCCTACCATAGTTTCGTCAGAGGCGCTAAACAGAACTCAGTAACTCGTCGTCGTCAACGCTGAGTGCTTGCGAAAAACTCTGCCACGCCAGATTGAAGAAGCACACAGTTTTCGCTCGAGCCGCTCAATTTGCGCCGCCTTTGAAGGGGCGCAATTTGCCCCCTCCGTAACCCCTCGCATTGCATTTGTTTGCACCTCCGCCACATTCTCTCGCCCCGCATTCGCGCTCATCCTCTCATTCTCTCCCTGTCGCGCTCCCCATCTTCACTGGCCCTGCCTCTTCCCTTCCCTCCCTGTCTACCTCATCCTTCGTCCCACCTCTTCCCTCATCAGTCTCTATCCTCCCCAGTCCCCACCCGGTTCTTCAGTCCCCTCCCCACTCTGCCCAATCCCCAGTTTCCGTAGTCCGCACTCTCTTTTCTGCGCCTTTCCTCTGATAGGAGTTAACCTAAGAGGTAGGAACTACGCGCACCGCCATGTAGCACATTCGGAAGTCGAGTAACAGCGCTAGGTGAGCTTTAAAAACGCGAGATTCCGTGTAGCATCGCGTATGCGCGCTCGGAGCAGCACGACTTCTATCATCGGGGGCGGCGAGAGTAGCAGCAGCAGCAGCGGCGGCGGCGGCGGGAGCGCCGGTGCCACCTCGGGCAGTAGATTCGGCACGCTGATGGCTCGACCGGCAATCCGACGCGCTGTGATAGTAGCGCTGGTGCTCTTAGCGGGGCTGATCCCGTGCCTCGTGCTTGCTCTCGCTCACGGCGAGAACGGTGCCCTCGATAGTAGCGCCTCCGATACACGGCAAGATGTTGCCACTCAGGAGCACACAGCGACTAGCTTGGTTCTCGCTAATAGCATTACATCGACAAGGGCTCAAGTGGATCTGTCCTTAGCATTCTTTAATTACACTCCAGCAGGATTCAAACCGGAAACTTCAGACGCTATTTCTTCGATTCGTCCCTTACCAGAGCTACCTTTGAACTTTTCGAAAGCCCGTCCGTTTCCAGAGACGCGAGAGAGCGGCAATCTCGACAATTCGAGATTATCCACGGCAGAAGCTCTCTTCGATACGAGTAGAAGGATACTCAAGGTATATATGAGCTGTCATTGTGCAAATGGGTGCCCACCCATCGATCTTCACCCCATTGTACCGCATACGCCCAACAGCCTCTGTTTCCTGCCGACGAGTCCAACATCCTCTTCACTTTCCCTTCCCCCTCCGCCCAAATCCGCCCGCATCCTATCCCCGCCTTTCCCCCATCCCCGCCGCCAAACCCCCCTTTCCCTTCCGTCTTCCCCCTCCCCCACGCTTCCCCCAGGGCTGCCCGTCTTTGGACGCGCTCGCGGACGGCGTGCGGGAGGAACGGGCGCTGCGCTCATCCTCTCCCCCACCCACTTCCCCCCTGCTCTCTCCTCTCCCCTTCAGGGCTGCCCGTCGCTGGACGCGCTCGCGGACGGCGCGCGGGAGGAAGGGGAGCTGCGCGCGAGCGACTTTGGCGGAGACTTCGTGTTCGGATTCGCTACAAGCGCCGCTCAGGTGAGGCCACGTGGCACGGAGAGAGAGTGCGCCACATGGCACGGAGAGAGAGTGAGCCACGTGGCACGGAGAGAGAGTGAGCCACATGGCACGGAGAGAGAGTGAGCCACATGGCACGGAGAGAGAGTGCGCCACATGGCACGGAGAGAGAGTGCGGCACATGGCACGGAGAGAGAGTGCGCCACGTGGCACGGAGAGAGAGTGCGGCACATGGCACGGAGAGAGAGTGAGCCACGTGGCACGGAGAGAGAGTGAGCCACATGGCACGGAGAGAGAGTGAGCCACGTGGCACGGAGAGAGAGTGCGCCACATGGCACGGAGAGAGAGTGAGCCACGTTGCACGGAGAGAGAGTGAGCCACGTGGCACGGGATGCAAGGGATCCAAGTGAGACTGGTTCAGGTGCAGGGTCAGGAACATATTCGCGGATACGTGTCCCCGTGCTCTCATGTACAGATACAGGTACAATCCCCTGCCCTACTACTCGCGGATATTCGGCCCATACCCTTTATTGTTCCGCATCCCTTCGCTTCCCTTACTCCCCCCTATTCCCCCTCCTCCCCCTTGCTTTCCCCTTCCGCCCATGCGCCGCCCAGGTGGAGGGCGCAGTGGCGGAGGGCGGAAGGGGGAGAAGCATCTGGGACGACTTTGCTGAGAGGGCAGGTGAGGAGAAGTGGGGGGCTGAAATGAAGGGAGGCGAAGGGGGAGTGTGGCGCTGAAGTGAGGGGATGGAGAGAGGGGATGGAGAGAGGGGATGGAGAGGGGGGATGGAGAGGGGGGATGGAGAGAGGGGATGGAGAGGGGGGATGGAGAGGGGGGATGGAGAGAGGGGATGGAGAGAGGGGATGGAGAGAGGGGATGGAGAGAGGGGATGGAGAGAGGGGATGGAGAGAGGGGATGGAGAGAGGGGATGGAGAGAGGGGATGGAGAGAGGGGATGGAGAGAGGGGATGGAGAGGGGGGATGGAGAGAAAAAAGGAGAGAGGGGATAGAGAGAGGGGATGGAGAGAGGGGATGAAGAGTGGTGATGCGATTTAGAAGGGGAGAGAGGGGATAGAGAGAGGGGAGGCATCTAGTGGTGATAAGCCTCCCAGTCACCCCTCCATCTCTTGATTCATTGCTTCATCTCTAGAAAAAATGCTTTTTAACTGGTGAATTATTGGAATTGCAACTTACCTAATCTGCAACTCCTGCCTGCCTTGTTGTATATTCAGGGAAGATCAAGGACGCTTCAAATCCGTCAGTCACGGATGATCAGTTTCACCGGTTTAAGGTGAGGCTAGACCGGTAAAGTACACCTTATCCTCGCCATAAGGCACAGCATATCAAGAATGCAGACCCGGCACATGTACTTTAGCGAGTGTGCTTCTTCAGTCATTGGTCTCACTGCCCTCTCAGTCCCATTCTATGCATGCGTTAACCATTTCGTTTTCCCCCTGGTTGCTTGTTTGCGTGGCCACGTCATCAGGATGACGTGGCACTGCTCAAGGCCATGGGGGCGACCTCCTACCGCTTCTCCATCTCCTGGTCCCGAATCATCCCTGGTGAGTCAAACCAGTCAACGTGAGTCAACTTGGGTCAACGGCAAGTCAATGATCTGTGGTCAGTGGTCAACGCGAGCGGCCTCCTATCACTTCGCTTCTCCATCTCCTGGTCGCAAATCATCCCTGGCGAGTCAAGCCGGTCACTGTGAATCAACAACAGTCAATGGTATCCAGTACTCAACGCTCTCCCTTCTCCACCCACCGCTGTCTCCCCTCCTCCTCTCCTTCCTTCTCCCGTGGACAGATGGCATGGGAGCAGTGAGCGAGGCGGGCGTGCAGCACTACAGCCACCTCATAGACGAGCTGCTGGCCAATGGCATCGCGCCAGCTGTCACCTTGTACCACTGGGACCTGCCGTCTCACCTGCACGAGGCACGCGGGGGGTGGCTTAACGGAAGCATTGTGTGAGTGGAGTGGAGAGAGAAGCAGTGTATCGCTGTTACTCATTGCTGTTGCTGAACTTCAATGCCTCACGAGTCATGAGTAGCGCTCTACCACTGGAACCCGCCGCCCATGCACCTGCACGAGGCAACTGGACGCTGGCTCAATGGAATGGAATGGAATGGAAGCATCATGTGAGTGGTTTTGCTGAAAAGAGAGTGCGTCGCTGTTATTCATTGCTGTGACCTGCTGTCGCTCTTGCCTCTGCTCCCACCCACAGGGACGCTTTTGTTCGGTATGCGGACGTGTGCTTTGCTCGCTTTGGCGACTGCGTGAAGACTTGGATTACTTTCAATGAGCCACAGCAGACTGCAGTGCAGGTGAGAGGGGAGGCAGAGGGAGAGGGGGGGGTGGAGTAGAAGGAGGGTGCAATGCAATTGTTGAGGGCTCCCATCATTTGCTCGCTTTGGCGGCCAGATGAAGACTTGGATTATGTTCAATGAGCCGCAGCAGACTGCAGTGCAGGTGAGAGGGATGGGGGGTAAGGCGGGCAGGTGAGGGGGGTGGGTGGGGAGGGGGTTACAGTATAGCAGCTCTGGTTGTTTGCTTGGTTTGGCGACCGCGTGAAGACGTGGATTACTTTCAACGAGCCGCAGCAGACTTCAGTGCAGGTGAGAGGGGAGGCAGAGGGGGGGGGGGGGATGGAGTAGAAGGAGGGTGCAATTGTTGAGGGCTCCCATCATTTGCTCGCTTTGGCAGCCGGGTGAAGACTTAGATTACTTTCAATGAGCCACAGCAGACTGCTGTGCAGGTGAGTGAGGGGAGGGAGTGGGGAGAGGGAGAGAGGGTGAAAGAAATGATAGCAGGCATTCGCTCGCTTTGGCGACCGGGTGAAGACTTGGATTACGTTCAATGAGCCGCAGCAGACTGCAGTCCAGGTGAGTGAGGGGAGGGAGAGGAACAAGCCAGGGAGGGGAGGGAGGGAGAGGCGGAGAGGAGGAGGGATAGCAGCTGCCATCATTTGCTCGCTTTGTCAAACCTGGCTACGGACCAATAGCAGACCTTAGCACATGCTGACGTGGATCAAACCTGGCTACGGAGGGATTACCTTCGAAGGGCATCCCTCCCCCTCCTCTCCTCTCTCAGGGCTACGGTCATGGCGCCAGGGCGCTGTTCCAACCACTCAGCGTGCGAGCAAGGGGACTCGTCCACCGAGCCTTACATCTTGGCCCTCCCACCCTCTTCCCTGTCCTCCCTTCCTCCTTTCCCTCAGGGCTATGGCTACGGCACCATGGCACCAGGGCGCTGCTCCAACCACTCAGCATGCGAGAAGGGAGATTCGTCCGCCGAGCCTTACACCGTTGCTCACCACATCCTGCTCGCCCATGCTGCTACCCTCTCCCTTCCCCCCCATCCCCCCATTCCTCCCTCTCAGGGCTATGGCTACGGTACAGTGGCACCAGGCCGCTGCTCCAACCGGTCAGCATGCGAGCAGGGAGATTCGTCCACCGAGCCTTACACCGTTGCTCACCACATCATGCTCGCCCATGCTGCTGCTGTGGCCGTTGATGGTCGTGTGGAACCTTTCCGCCCCCTCTCTCCTTCCTCCGCTCCTCCCCCTCAGGGCTACGGCTACGGCACAATGGCGCCCGGGCGCTGCTCCAACCGGTCCTCCTGCGAGCAGGGAGATTCTTCCACCGAGCCTTACACCGTCGCTCACCACATCATGCTCGCCCATGCTGCTGCTGTGGCCGTCTATCGGAGGAGATACAGCAACCAATGGGTTGCCAACTGGGGGAACGGGGAGAAGGGGAAGAAGGAGAAGGAAAGGAACGGCGCAGGAGGGCGCATAGGCATGACGATGGATTGTGTGTTTCTGTTCCCGGCCGATGGGAGTGAAGGGAGCGCGGACGCGGCTCAACGAGGAATGGAGTTTGCTTTTGCATGGTGCGTTGGTGGGAGGGTGGGTGGGTGGGTGGGTGGGTGGTTGGATGGGTGGGTAGGTGGGTTGGTGGGTGGGTGGGTGAGAGAAGCAGGAGGGCGCATGGGCATGAGGCCACATAGGCATGACAATGGACTGTGTGTTTCTGTACCCGGCTGATGGCACCCGGGGGAGTGTGGACGCGGCACAACGAGGGATGGAGTTTGCCTTTGCCTGGTGAGTGGGTGGCTAGCTTTTGCTTGTTGAGGCTTGTAGGAGAAGCAGGAGGAGGGCGCATGGGCTTGACGATGGATTGTGTGTTTCTGTACCCAGCTGATGGCACCCGGGGGAGTGTGGACGCGGCACAACGAGGGATGGAGTTCGCATCTGCCTGGTGCGTTGGTGGGAGGGTGGGTGGGAAATGCAGGAGGGCGCATGGGCACGACGACAATGGATTGTGTGTTGTAACAACATGCTTTCTCCTCCCTCCTCCCTCCTCTTTCCCCTGACCAGGTTCACAGACCCCTTATTCAGGGGCGACTACCCGCCCTCCATGCGCCAGGCTGTCACCTGCTGCCAATCTGTTTTTGAGGGCCCTTACTAACAGACTCTCACCACCACCACATGTCAATTCCCCCTCCCTTCCCCCCATCAGGTTTGCAGATCCCTTATTCAGGGGCGACTACCCGCCCTCCATGCGCCAGGCTGTCGGCTCGCGTCTGCCGTTCTTTTCTGCCGCCGAATCCTCGCTACTGATTGGCTCCTCGGATTTCATCGGCCTCAACTTCTACACCGCTCAGTTCGCCGCCCAAAAAGCGGCTCAGAGTGGAGGGGATGCTGACGTGGCAGCTGGGGCGGCACCGTGGATGGACTGCCACGTGGACATGACAGGTGAGTGCCACATAAGCACAGTAATAAGCCCGTCTGCTCTCACCAGGTTGTGAACTTAATGCTCTTTCCATTTTACCCTGTTTCATTCTTCCTCACCCCTATCCTCACCCTCACCCGTAGCCCCTTCCCCAACCCTCACCCTGTCATCCCCATTTCCCCACTTCACCTCCTCATCTCCCCACCTCCTCCCACGCACACTTCCTAAGGAACCTTCAATTATATACGCCACTGCACCCTTCTTCTTCCAGCTGTGTCCCCTGTAACGGGGAAGCTTATAGGGGAGCGCACAGCATCATCATGGCTGCACGTGGTGCCAACAGCAATCCAGCACATGCTGACGTGGATCAGCCACAGATATCCGTCCGTCCCCATCATCATCACTGAAAATGGTAACACTTCCATTTTCATTTCTATCAGTTACAGCGTCATATAGAAAAGCACGGCGGCTGTCTCACCCATACATGTGCCTTTAACCTGTACATTCACACGGAACCCTTTGTTATATTTGTTTTTGTCACGTGTTGTCACGTGTTGCCACGTGTTTCCACGTGTTCTCCCCGTCCCCTCCACGCCAGGAATGAGCGAGCCCAACCTCCCGTCGCGCTCACTCGCTCGCTCCCTCTGTGACGATCAGCGCGTTCGCTTCTACCGCTCCTACCTCTCCAGTGTGCTTCAAGCCAAGCGGTACGCTCTCTGTCTTCCTCCCCCCTTGTTTCCTGTCCCCACCACCCCGCTCTGATATCTCTGTGACGCCGCTTCTACCGCTCCTACCTCTCCAAGGGTATGTGAGTGAGGTGAGGTGACTTTTGAGTCCATTCAAATGCCAGCCGGTAAGCTGCACGTCCCCCATATCCTCCTTTTTCATCTCAAAAGTCGCTCGCTCCCCCCCATGTGACAACCAGCGTGTTCGCTTCCACTGCTTCCCTGTGATGCTCATTTCTCGTACTGCTACGGTCCCAGGATCTTATTACCCAGCACTGAGCTCCTTTTCTCTCCTGGTATGGTATTGCGCAGGCAAGGCGTGCTGGTGGAGGGATACTATGCCTGGTCGCTTCTGGACAATTGGGAATGGGCCATGGGGTTTTCAGAGCGGTTTGGTGCAGTGTTTGTCAACTTCACGGACCCTTCGCTTCCGAGATTCCCCAAGGCGTCTGCTCTCTGGATCAAGCACCTTCTAAGAGCACACTCGATGCACATTAGAGGGCATGCGGTGCAGTAACAAGTGTGTTACGCAGTCATTGAAAACTTGGCAATAAGATTTTCAACCTGGATTGATTATGTTTCCACGTACGGTACCATATTCCCGTGTACATGTTATATCCAACAATGGGTTGCAATCGCACTTTTGAGAGGATTTGCTTTGGGTATGTCATAGTTACCCAACAAAAATGGGGACCATAGTGTTGATAGGAGCGGAACGGAACCAGCAAATTACACTCTATTCCACAATAAGAACTGTACAGCGCATGTTACACACCAGTACTGCAAACTCTACAGTCGATGACAAACATATCACAAGTCTGATCACAAAACCCCTTCATGATTCTAACCCCACAGCATGCGTATCATGCACTCTTCTCTTTGTGGTTCTTCTGCGCTCTTCACGAAACTGCCTTCACTTCATCCTCCTCCACACATTCACATCACACCCTCACAACATGCCCTTGCCATTGTCCTTGGCCTTGCGTGCAGGAGGAGCCTTGATGCTTGCAATGCCCGTCACCTCCCGCCCCGTCACAAGCGCGTTCACGTCGTACGTGCCCTCGTAAGTATAGATTGGCTCCAAATCGCAAAAGTGCTGCGAGGTGGAATGGGACAGAGGAAGAAGAAATTAATCATATTTCAGTCACAAGCGCAAGCACGTTCACATCGTAAGAGCCTGCATGCTCGATGACTGGCATGCGTTTCCCAGAATGCACACCAGCTTCTCCTGGCACAGCTGGAAGGAGCCTCTACGCTACTCTCCCTAAAGTTTCTTTCACTACAGAGTTCCGAGTTCCGGGTTCCGGGTTCCGGGTTCTGGGTTCTGGGTACCAGACCATAAGTATCAGACTCTCACCTTTGCAACCAGAAATTCTGCCAGGATCCCGTTTCCACCCAGCAGCTCCCTTCCCAGAGCGGCAGTCTCGCGCGCTCTGAGGGTGATCCAGGCCTTAGCCATGCTCGCATGCCCCGCGGTCATCCGCCCCTGGTCGTACAGCTGGGATAGCCGCCATGCGAGCAGCGACATGGCCTGCACGTTGCCCAGAATGCGCACGAGCTTCTCCTGGCACAGCTGGAAGGAGGCGAGCGGCGCGGAGAACTGCGAGCGCTGCTGCAGGTAGCGCAGGCACATGTCGTATATGCCCATGCACATGCCGACAGGCAGCCAGGATACCATCACCCGTGACACTGCCAGCACCTGGGAGAGAGGTTAGGGGGACAATCAGGAAGAAGGGGAGAGTGGGAGTCAGTGCTGCAGGTAGCGCAGGCAGATGTCGTACATGCCCATGCACATGCCCACAGGGAGCCAGGATACCATCACCCGTGACACTGCCAGCACCTGCGGAAGAGGGAGGGGGAGACGGGGGAGAACGGGACCGTAGAGGGAAAGGGAGAGGAAGGGGAGGCCGGAGGTGAGGAGAGAGCTGAGTGGGAGTCAGTGCTGCAGGTAGCGCAGGCAGATGTCGTACATGCCCATGCACATGCCGACAGGCAGACAGGCTACCATCACCCGTGACACTGCCAGCACCTGCGGAACAGAGTGGGGAGTAAGCAGCGGGGCCAGGCGGGAAATTTGATTTATGGTCTAAAAGGAATTCACTCCTGGCAGCCGGTCACAGTCCAGCACGGTATAGTGCCGTGAGTGTAGGTACCCATTTGACAACCTACACTTATGGCACTATACCGCACGGTACCGCTCTGTAACCTATTATACCACACTGTACCACACTCCACCGCACTGCAACAACTCTCACCTTGTTGGTGTCCTGGAAGGAGTTCACGCCTGGCAGGCGGTCACAGTCCGGCACAAACACGTCCTTGAGGGTGATGTCTCCGTTCTGCACTTTCCACAACCTTCACTTACAACACTATACGCACTGTACTGCACTGTACCACACTGTACTGCAGTGTATCACACTCCACCGCACTGAAACTATTCCCACCTTGTTGGTGTCCTGGAAGGAGTTCACTCCTGGCAGGCGGTCACAGTCCGGCACAAACACGTCCTTGAGGGTGTTGTCTCCATTCTACATCACCATACACAACCTGCACTTCCCGCACTGTACCACACTCCACCGCTTTGAAACTACTCGCACCTTGTTGGTGTCCTGGAAAGAATTCACCCCTGGCAGCCGGCACAGTCCGGCACAAACACGTCCTTGAGAGTGATATCTCCGTTCTGCACCATGCCCAGCCTACCAGTATTGCAATGCATTGTATTGTGCCGTACCGTATTGTATTGCACCGCACTAAACAGTTGCTTTCTTCTCACCTTGTTGGTGTCCTGGAAGGAATTTACTCCTGGCAGCCGGTCACAGTCCGGAACAAATACGTCCTTTAGGGTGATGTCCCCGTTCTGCACTAGGAACAGTATGCATGCACTGTACCGCACTGAACCTGCTCTCACCTTGTTGGTGTCCTGGAAGGAGTTGACTCCTGGCAGCCGGTCACAGTCCGGCACAAACACGTCCTTTAGGGTGATGTCCCCGTTCTGCACTATCCGCAGCCCGATCTTGTTCTCCATCTTCACCGCACTGTACCCCTTTGCACCCTTGCGCACGATGAAACTGTAAAAGGGGAGGTTGGAGAAGAACGGGCATGGAGAAGGTATGAATGGTGGCCAGGTTGGTTGGTTGGTTCTAATTCGTGAGGTGAAAAGGAAAGGCGGCTATTACAAAGGAGAAAAGGTGGCACAACGGCCACAGAGCATAGACGAAGCAGGCATAGCAAAGCCAGGCCAGATGGTCGGATAGTCAACAACCAGGCAGAAGCAACGATCACGGGACAATCGAATCGACTGCTGCCATGGGACAAACTGGGAGGGACAAAAGAATGAAGCTTACCCGTTGACCTGATTGGTCGACGTGTTGCGGGCAAAGATGATGATGACGTCAGCAAAGGTGCTGTTGCCGATCCACCGCTTGAAACCGTTGAGCACCCATCCGCCCTGCACCTTGCGTGCCGTGGTGGTGAGTGCGCTGGCGTCACTGCCATAGTCCGGCTCTGTCAAGCCCTGTGGGACACGGTGAGAGGGGGATCAGGAAAAAGGACATCATTTATAGGGGTAAGAATGAGCAAAGACCCATCCGCCTTGCACTCTGCGTGCCGTGGTGGTGAGAGCACTGGCGTCACTGCCATAGTCGGGCTCTGTCAAGCCCTGAGGGACGAGGAGGGAGGGATCAAGAGACGGGATATTCAGTGCACGGAAGGAGGTTAAGAACCCACCCAGCCGCCCTGCACTCTGCATGCCGTGGTGGTGAGACGCTGGCGTCACTGCCATAGTCCGGCTCTGTCAAGCCCTGCGGGAAGGGGAGGAAGGGATGAAGGGAAGATATATTGCCTGTAGGGGTTGAGACTAAGAACCCATCCAAGCTCCCTGCTTGAACCTTGCATGCCGTGGTGGTGAGACGCTGGCGTCACTGCCATAGTCCGGCTCTGTCAAGCCCTGCGGGAAGGGGAGGAAGGGATGAAGGGAAGATATATTGCCTGTAGGGGTTGAGACTAAGAACCCATCCAAGCTCCCTGCTTGAACCTTGCATGCCGTGGTGGTGAGACGCTGGCGTCACTGCCATAGTCCGGCTCTGTCAAGCCCTGCGGGAAGGGGAGGAAGGGATGAAGGGAAGATATATTGCCTGTACGGGTTGAGACTAAGAACCCATCCAAGCTCCCTGCTTGAACCTTGCATGCCGTGGTGGTGAGACGCTGGCGTCACTGCCATAGTCCGGCTCTGTCAAGCCCCGAGGGACGAGGAGGGAGGGATCAAGAGACGGGATATTCAATGCACGGAAGGAGGTTAAGAACCCACCCATCCGCCTTGCACTCTGCACGCTGTGGTGGTGAGGTGAGAGCGCTGGCGTCACTGCCATAGTCGGGCTCTGTCAAGCCCTGAGGGACGAGGAGGGAGGGATCAATCAAGGAAAGGAGAAGATATCACCATTTGTGGTTGAGATTTGATTCCTTCCCAAGCTCCCTGCTTGCCACTTGCGTGCCGTGGTGGTGAGTGAGCTGCCGTCACTGCCATAGTCGGCCTCTCTCAAGCTTTGAGGAAAGAGCAGGGTGGGAAGAAATATCACATGTGGTGGTTCAGATTCATATTGCGCAACCTTCCACCCCTCTTGCGGCCTACGTTCCCTGGTGGCGAGCGCTCGTCACTCACCACCATAGCCCTTTCATTCAAGAAGGTAAGGGATGGAGGGTCAGAAAGAGGGGAGACGGGGAACAAGGGACAGCAGGAGCACAACTCAGCTCCAGCATTCAGCACAAATTTATTCAGCTCCATCAAACAGATTCATCCCCCACCCTAGCTCCAGCTCGAGAATCTCACCCAGCAGGCGATCTTCTTGAGCTCAGCCAACTGTGGCAGATCCCTCTGCTTCTGCTCCTCACTGCCGCACAGCGCTGCATGCACACAGAGAGAGGAGAACGAGCAGATGGAGACACAGGGGAAGCGAAGACGATGGGAGCAAGCCAAGACCCACGCAGGCACTACATGAATTCATGCAAAAGCAGGGTTTAGGATAGAATATACGCCAAGCTGCACACGCCCATGGACGATACAAGTTGAAGGAGCACACTCTTCTTCCTATTGGTACAACACTCCGCTGTGACAGATACACACACGTACCGATGGTGAGCATGCCAAGGCAGCTGTGCACGAGAATGAATGTGGCACAGCTCGCATCCACTCGAGCTAGCTCCGCTGCAGCTACCCCGGCTGCTGTCATTGACAAGCCCGGGCACCCGTAGCCCTGATGACGTAGGGGTGAGAGTGGAAGGGAGAGAGCGAGAGTGGAATGGAGAACTGCAAAACTCCAAATGCCCATTCAGGCTTCAAACTCATTTTTCAATTTGTTGCTGAACAAGTTGATTGCCTGTGGCTGTCCATTTGCCACAGCTGCATGGGACGGATAACATTGATGGAATCCCGCTAGAAAATTTTGGCGTGAAATTTTTGAGCTTCACAAGAAGTCCGTTATAGTATTGCCACTCGCGTATGTCGTATGTCGTCTGTCCCTCTTTACCCGATAAGCACTGACCTTGATGGTGGTTCCAGCAAGCTTGAGCGTGGCCAGCTGGGGCACCAGCTCGTGCGGGAAGACTTTTGAGTCGACTCAAAAGTCACATCGATAGGCACTGACCTTGATGGTGGTTCCAGCAAGCTTGAGCGTGGCCATCTGGGGCACCAGCTCGTGCGGGAACTCCGCTTTCTCCCAATACTGCACACACGCAGACCAGCGGACATTGACAGATCAGCACACAGAACTGGAAGCTGCTACCGAACTTGCCTCGCATTGAGAAAACAGAGAGCTCGTAATTGAATCTAAAAAAATACTAGAGAAAATCTTACGGCTGGTGCAACGGGAGCGACGACTCTCTCCATGAATTCTCGGACACGCAGCCGGAGAGCCTGCTGATCGGGGGTCAGAAGATCGTTCAGGCCGAAGTAGTCGGACTTTGACGGCGGGAAGACGGTGGCCGGCTGGGCCTGGGTGAAAGTTGACGGCGGATCGGCCGTGTTGAGAAGCGACAACGTTGGTGACGGCGCGACAGTCCGTGCATCTGAAATAAGAGTGCACCAGGTAAGAGGTAAGTACTACGTGAAAGGAAACTTCGTGAAGTCGTATGGGAACAAGTTAGGGACGAGAATGCACTCGACAGCAAGCACGAGATGGTCGCAATGCGGCGGAACCACAGTGACGGTAATTACTAGACGCAGTGTGATTCAGGAGAGCTGATGGGTCAATGGGTTTGATATATCCTCCGTTTAGCTATAGGCCGTAGGCTAGACGATGTTCGGCACTTTTCATGATGGTGCATATCAGGAACTCCGACGACACATAAGGACACGCGAAAACACATGAGCCACATGAGGAAACACGTATGAGGATGGATGCCGACCTTGCTGCTCTTCTTCGTCGCGCCTTGGGGGACACAGATGCCCGGAAATTACGGCTAGACGTTCCATGATGGCAGGCGATCAATCGTGAAGGCAACAACAGCGCGATGCGCGGAAACAGCGCAGAGCAGCAGCAAGCAACTACACAGACAGACCAGAAGATTCCTCTGCTTTTGATGTGAAACCGACAAGGCGTGAAAGGGACTTGCTGATAGCTGCTATCTCTGCTTATTCGGAAAGAAAACGACTTTGGACTCTGGTTTCTGCTGCCTTATTGAGATCCTAGGTATCTCCATTTCATTTCATCAGCAGGATGCAGCAGGGATTTCGAGGATTCAGGTCGAGTGATGGGTGGGTCTGGGTGGTCCCAGCTGCGACGTGGCGCGAGGCTCCGCGTGATTGGGCAGTGCACCCATTGGGATTGCCAGCACATCGGGAGTGGGGTCTGATCGACTCAGAGGCGGGTCAAACGCTGTCAGCAATACGTGGATGTTGTGTGAGACTTTGCTGTACTGTTTTGTAGCAGTTCTGCTAAACACACTAAAGCATGGTATATCTCAACGGGGCTGTTACAGGCATCTCGACGCTCGTGCCAGTCGTTTCTGCATTTATCGTCAGGGTAAGGGAAAACAGAACACTAGCTGATGGGATGAGAACAATTCTTATTTCATCCATGTGCTAATTGGACTCCACAAATCACTGAATTGGCCTGAAACGGTTACCCGCATTTTTATATAATGAGTGGTAAAAGACATGCGATTTCTCTGCCTACGCCTAATCAGCCAATCCATCATTCCCATAAATTATGTACACCGCACAGCGTCAGGTGATGGCTGCACACCCCAGCACAGGACAAGCTGCCCCCCTCCCCCCCACCCTCGTTATAAGAACGAAAACCGCTGGCAGAAACAGGAACGATGGAGGCAGATCACGCCTAGAGTAATAACCTGGTGCATGAATATAACGAATCTATCATTAACGGTGCGGGCCTAAGGGCCTAAAAGTTGTCGTGTTGCCAATATGAACACGCTCGACCACCGTCGCACCCGCTGCTGCGAGAGAGTCGCCCGATACCAAAGCGTCGCCGGCTTGCTCGTTGCGGCCGTTCGCCTGAACGTGCTGCAGCATGCGACCGTACGACTGCAGAAACTGCGACATCGCCTGGTTTGACGGAAAGACCGGGGTCAGTGGAAGAGACTCGGTCGGGTAACCGGAGTGCATCCATGACATGCGTCTAGAGCTAAGATGGGTCCGTACGTCCCTGGACCTACGTAAACGCAATGTTACGCGTAACATTACGTTTACGTTTACGTACGCGTAAATACGCGTAACTTAGGTCCGGGCTGGAAAAAAAATCCGGCAAAAAAGAAAAAAAAAACTGTAAATTGGCCCTGGAGAAGAGAGCATCATTGCGGCACAACCGTTCAGGGCAGCACATACAGCTGCGTACGAAATGCTATATTTAGGATTGACGGTTCTTTCATAACCGTAATGCTATATTTAGTGACTATCTACCTCGCTATTTAAATTCGCAGCACCAACCATCTTTCAGATCTTAACTTAGGTCGTACTTAGGAACTCTAGGATCTAGGTTAGAGGATCTAGAACGGAGATCTATGTAGAAGATGTGAGGATTAGGTCGTGGATCTATAGCTCTAGCATCGAGCGTAACCTTCAGAGCCCCGCGTAAGTCACGGGGCTGGAACATAAGGACAGGTGGGGAGGTCGAAGTGATGACACTGGGGGGGGGGGGGGGGGACGTTGACTCGCGATTTTGAAATTGGAGGGAAAGCCCGAAGCGTTTTTGTGCACCTAGCAGAAGTAACGCGTCACAAAGTGACGCGCCGATACAAACAATGGTCGGCGACAAAATTTCTGGCTGGAAATTGTAATTTCGTAGCTTGAACCATAACATTATCATAGATCATGTAATGCCAACTTTCAATCTCAGGGAAAATTGTATGACCCGGGCAGCTGAAAAAAAAAACTAATCTGCCCGGAAACGTAAACTCATTCTGGAACCTTGTACGTAACGTAAAACGTACGTAAACGTAAACGTAAAACGTACGTAAACGTAAGCGTAATATCCTGTTCAGATACCAAGTCAATTTGCTTGTTGCACTCTAGCTTCGACCGCTGCTGCTACCGCCAGTCGAAGCAAAGAAGGAATGGGGAGTGTGAGGTGGGTAAATGGAGCAAGGAGCAGCAGGGGGATGAGGAGAGAAAGGCGGGAAGGGAGAGGGGGGCCGGGAGAGGTGGGGGGCTGGAGGAGGGGAATAGAAGGCGGAACCACACACAATCTCCCCAGCATAGTTAGAAGATGCTGCTGAAAGGAGGGAGGGAGGGGGAAGGCGGTGAAATTCTGAAAGATGGGGGGGAAAATACCGTTTTTCAGAGACACTGCTGAAGTCTCTGTAAAAATGCTGCTGAAGCACCCTGCAATCGCGTAAGGGACAGTGTCCGCGAAGGTGAACAGGGGAGAGGAAGAGGGATCAGGGAGGGAAGGAGGGAGGGAGGGAGGGAGGGAGGGAGGGAGGGAGGGAGGGAGGGAGGGAGGGAGGGAGGGAGGGAGGGAGGGAGGGAGGGAGGGAGGGAGGGAGGGAGGGAGGGAGGGAGGGAGGGAGGGAGGGAGGGAGGAGTGGAAACCCTGAACGATGCTGCAGAAAGGAGGGAGGGAGGGGGAAGGCGATAAAAACTCTGAACGATGGGGGGAAAGATGGGTGAATCTCTGAAACGCTGCTGAAGTCTCCGCAAGGATGCTGCTGAAGCACCCTGCAATCGCGTAAGGGACAGTATCCGCGAAGGTGAAACGGGGAGAGAGGGGCAGGGAGCGGGAGAGGGAGGGGGAGGGAGGGAGGGAGAGGGAGGGAGGGAGGGAGGGAGGGAGGGAGGGAGGGAGGGAGGGAGGGAGGGAGGGAGGGAGGGAGGGAGGGAGGGAGGGAGGGAGGGAGGGAGGGAGGGAGGGAGGGAGGGAGGGAGGGAGGGAGGGAGGGAGGGAGGGAGGGAGGGAGGGAGGGAGGGAGGGAGGGAGGGAGGGAGGGAGGGAGGGAGGGAGGGAGGGAGGGAGGGAGGGAGGGGGGGAGGGAAGGGGGGAGGGAGGATGGAGGGAGGGAGGGAGGAGGGTGGGAGAGGGGAGGGCAGACCTGAAAGACGCTGCTGAAAGCTCCCCCAAAATTTGAGCAGCGAGAGGAGAGAGAAGGAAAGGAGGGAAGGGGGAGATGGAAAGGGGTGGGCAGGGAGAAACGGTGCATGATAACCTTCGTCCTCAGCCAATGTATTTCACAAGACATAAGATACACTTCACGCCATCAGCGCGAGTAACCAGCGAACCCGAAACCCGCGCGAGTTACCAGCATGAGTAATCAGCGCAAGTCACCAGCGCGAGAAACCAGCGCGAGTTACCAGCGCGAATTACCAGCACGAGTTACACGCGCGACTTACCAGCGCAAGTTACCAGCTCGAGTAACCGACGCGAGTCACCAGCGCCCGCTTATGATTATTCCCTGCTTTCAGCTCAGCGCAACCAGTCCCCGCGTTCCGCGCCCCGCTCTCAGCTCAGCGCATTCAGCTCCCGCTTTCCGCTCCCCGCATTCATACCAGCGCATTTCCCGTTCCCGCTTTCAGTTCCCCCCTTTCACATCAGCGCATTCCTCTCCACAGCGTGCCGTAGAGATTGCCGAAAAATCGAAGGGAAGTTCTTGGTACGAAATCGATTTTTCTTTCGACGAAATGATTATGTTCGGAAACCAGATCTGCGCCTTTAGAAAAAACCACTTTCAACCTATGAACTGCATTCGCGACCATACTACCTCTGTTAGCCATGGCACGTCGATCTGAATACCGTGCTACTCGCAACGATGTTCAGGTGACGTTTGTGAAGGAGGAACTAAGAATCACAAGCGACAACACTAAGGTACGAGGCGTGACACTCGTCGCTGCGGTTCTAAGGTACGAGAGACAGTACTAAGAAAGCCTAATGTAAAATGTGAACGCCAAATTTTAGATCTAAAATCTGAAGTGGGAGAGCGTGCGGGTTGGGTGCAGCAACCTGCCAATGCTTCCCTTGCATCGCCTGCCCTTATCCAGTGCGACATTCGGCGACATGAGGCGACTACTTTCAATCTGTTTCGCATCCCTTCGCTCCAAGCAAATCATTTTGATTGGCTCCAGCGATTTTCCACTCAGCTGACGAAACTTTGTTGCGACAAAACGGCTTTTACCTAAACTCATCCAACTCTTATACCAACGCCGTCCCGCGCATCACGCAATTTATTTTGTTCCTACTAAACATAGTGCCACGTCAACAATCTCCTAGAAACAGTCGCAACCTTCCCATGTTTCGAACTTTCGCGAACCACAACAGGACTTGTTCCTCGTCCATCGCAACAACAATGTCATTCAACAGAATAACTGTTGCACAAACGATTTGAACTGTACAGATTTGACACCAAAGAAGCTACAATGGGGGATGTCAGCCTGCCAAACTTCCCCGCGCTGAACCAACGGTCTGACCCAGTCAACACAATGTTCCCTCTGACTACCTGCCGTCACTCGGCGCAAACTTTTGGCATTTCTGGCCGCCATACATCGGCTGGCGAAATCTGAAACATCCACTGCTTGCGGCGCTACCTACACCCTTGATTTTCAAACCCCACCACTTCCAGATTCCAACCAAGGGATTCCCGAAGGCGGCACGCCGGCTTCTGGTCCCTCGGCTCGGCACCACCAAGGAACTGAACTCACCTTCACGACTTACTCCCATCCCATCGGTTCATTCAGCAGCTTCTGAATGGTAAGTTCCGTCACACCCACTAACAATGTTCCCGGCAATGCTCAGAAGGTAAGCATTTGCTTTGACTAACTTCATGCTTCTTCCTGCTTCCACCAAGACAACCCGGAGTCAGCCAACGGCGTCCAGCTTGGCATCGTCGTAAGTGTCTCGAGTCGCAGCGTCGCAAGCGTCGCAGCGTCGCAGAGTCGCGTTGTGGGTGGGGTGGTTGGGTAAGGGCGACTTTTGACAACCTTCGACGACCTTCGACGACCTTCGACGACCTGCTACGACCTTCGACGACCAGAGGAGCCGCACGAAATGACGGTAACGTTGCAAGGTAAGATTTTTTTTTGCATTCGCTTCATTATATTTCTTGCGCATTTGTTACTTGTCATTTCTTGTGCGTTTAACCCTGTTCGATTTTGCAAGTCTGCAACCGTCGAAGAGACTCGTTAGGCTCGTACAGTGGAGCGCGAACGGCTCGTTGGCGAGACTTGAAGCGCCGACGCGAAGGCAAGCTACCCGCGGCAGATTCAAGATCCCACCGCGAGGTCTTCACGCCAATACGGCGAGATCGCCAATACGGGGAACGCAAGCTTTGCCATCACGAAGGCTACGTCGGCCTTCCCGTCGCTCTCGGCGGCACGGAGACGGCAAGTGAAGGTAACCGCAGTTTATTTCTACTTCTTCCCGTAGCCGTTTTGTTCAGTTAATTTCTTAAGCCGTTCAACAATCTTCAAGTACTAATTTCTGTTTTCTTCCCGCAGACCTCATGGCGACCGACTTGGCGAGACTTGAAGCAACGACGCTACAACTTGAAGCGCCGACGCTAAGGCAAGCTATTCTCAACAAACTCGAGATCGCACCGCAAGACCTTCACGCCTATACGGCGAGATCGCCAACACGGGGAAGACAAGTTTCGCCATCACGAAGACCACGTCGGTCTTCCCCGTCGCGGAGTCGGTCGAATGGAGGTAAGTGCGTATTTTTTTCATCTACTTCCTGTAGCCGATTTTAGCCTTTTTTTTGTTTTGTTTTTAATCCAAGTACTAACATGTTTATTTCTTCCTGCAGACCTGTTGGCGACCTCTTGTGGAGAGTTGAAGCGCCGACGCTAAGCACGAAGTGCCGACGTCAAGACTTAATGTGCGGACACTAACACTTGAGCCGGCTACAGCACTTCACCTCGTAAAGTCAGATTCTACCTGCTACGTCATCAGATTTTACAGTTAACATCTCTTTTTATGTGTAAGCTATTCCATACGCTTGTAATGCCCAGCACTCCATCTCTTCGAACCTTTGACCACCAAAATGAGACTTACCATCATGAGGTTGCTGTGTAACTAAGCTATAACGGCCGATAGCTTAGTTTCACAGCATCCTCTTGGTGGTTAGTCCCATTGTGATGGTCAAAGACCAAGAGAGATGGAATGCTTGACATTTCAAGCTTTTGGAACTGCTTTCACATTACAAGAGATGTTATCTATTAAATCTTATGACGTAGTATGCAGAATAAGATTTTACGAGGCTAGTGCCTACCTAGACAGTGATGGTCGATCGGAGGTAAGTGCAACTTGATTCAACTTCTGCAAGCGTTTTTGGAATTGTTCAAGATCTAACCTGTTGCTTTCTTCTCGCAGACCTCTTGACGACCGAATAGGCAAGCTCTTCACGACAGTTTCAATTTCTCGCCAATAGAAGTCGCTGCCGTTTCCCCCCGTCACCAACACGGAGACGGTCGAGGTAAAATTTTCAGTGTTCCTGAGAAATAAACTCTAACTCGTTGCACTTTTCTCTGCAGACGATCTTCTTCTTGTCGCTATCAACCGCGGAGAACCCAAGTCAAGCTTCAAGACGCGAATGAGAGCTTTTACAGTCGCGCGCTTGAAGCTCCAAGCTTCAAGCGGAATGGCGCTTCAAGCTTCAAGTGTAATGGCGATTCAAGCTCCGGAGCGGACGCAGCCCCAACGTGAAGATCGCCGATGGCGCTTCGAGCTCTGGATGCGAGGACCTGAAAGGCTGACAGTCGCGAGGCCTCGCGGGTCAAGATCGCCTCGCCATCAACCGTCGTCTATCGTCCAGGTGGGGTAACTTATCTTCGTCTTCTCAGTTGACTGGATTCAGCTCGCCGTTTTCTCCGTTTACGTTTTATTTTAAGCTTTCTAAGTCAACCTGCTTATTTCTTCCTGCAGGTCATCCTTGCGACCATATTGGTGGCGCGACGACTTGAAAGCGCCGACGCGAAGACTATTAAGGACATGAAGACTTTACCTGAAGCAAGAGAAGGTTTCAATCGCCTTGGAGCCTTCGCAAGAGGCGCCGACGAGACTTAAAATCCGCCGGGATGGCCGTCGCCAAGATGGATCGTCTTTCGGGTCAGGTGAGTGGACGAGACTCTTTTTCTGCTCTTTTTCCGTTGTTATCTTTATCCTTTCTCGTACTAACGCGCTGCCGTTTTTCCCTGCAGACCGTGTGGCGACTGAAAGCAGCGCTTTTGCCGAACGACCGCCTTGATGCCAAGACGTCGCTGTCAACTGCCGACTTGAAGCCATGTCGTCGCCAAGATCGTCGCCAAGATCGTCGCCAAGATCGTCGCCAAGATCATCGCCAAGATCGTCGCCAAGATAGTCGCCAAGATTGATCGCCAAGATTGATCGCCATTGATCATCATGATGATCGTCATTCGGGTTGGTGAGTGAAGTCTACCTTAACCTTTTAGTTAACTTCATTTATACCGTCATTCTCTTCATCTCCTCTCGTCTATAGTACTAACGTGCTGCTTTCTCCGTGCAGACCTCGACGACTGTTTTGGTGCCGACCAAAGGTGGCGACTGTTTCTACTGAACGACCGTCTTGGTCGCGAAACCGGTGGTACGTCAATCGTGGAAAAGGCGAGGAGGACTCGGCGTGTCTCACGTCACGAGGGGACGCAAGGGGACGGAGACGGCCTACCCGCAGCGCCTCGCTCGACTGAGGTACGTTTTGTTAAATTGATTCACTACCCGCAGCGCCTCGCTCGACCTTATATCCAGTCCCTTGATCTGATTTGATTTTTCCACGTTCTAACGTGTTGATTTACTTTCTCCTGCAGATTCAACGGCGCACGACATACGACGACGTGTGGCGACGTATGGCGACGAATGGCGCTTCTCCCTGCCGGCGGCGGTTGGTTTTTCCGTCATGCTACGAGGACTCTACCGTGATGGTTGACGCCACAAGCGGACGGCGACGGTTGGCGTCACTTCGTCCGTCCCACGGAACTCTCCGCGATTCACTACTAGTGGCGCCTCGCACGAGCTGAGGTAACGTGCTGTTTCTTGCAGTTTAACGCGTTGTTCCTCTGGCGGCTCCTATTCGTTTTATTTCGTTCTTATCCTCCTCCTTAACGGCTTCGTTCTTATTCTTTCTCCTTGCAGAGGCTGACCGTCCGCCGGCGTACGGATGGCGAGGACGGATGGCGACGCATGGGGACGCGTGGCACGAGGCACGAGGTTAGGGGAAGGACGCATGAGGTGCGGCTCATTGCCGAACGGCGTGTCTCGAGGGCCGCGGAGGCGCGTTTCGCGGGCAAAAGGCGCGTCTCACGGACGAAAGACGCGTCTCACGTGCCAAGGCGCGTTTCGCGGGCGAAGGCGGGACTCACGGCGTTTGGCGGCAATTCTCGGAGAAGAGTCTCTGTGGTGGTTTTTTTTCTTTCGTCTCGTCGTCGCTTTTCCTCTCGTGAATTTCGCATTTCGTTTCATTTCGCATTTCGTTTCGTTTCATTTCGTTTCGTTTCGTTTCACGTTTTTTTTTCTCTTATCTTCCTCCAGTGTCTCGTGTCAGGTTGAGAGACAACGAGCACACGGGGATCTGCACCAACTCGACTTCAAGCACTAGAGTAGAACAGACGCGTTACAGACAGACTCGTGTAGAACGGACGGACGACATGGAACAGACCCGATAGGAGCGAAAAGCCCGGCACGGTATGCCGCGGTTGGGTTGGTTACGACGGGATGGGTGGGTGGTTTCGATGGGGTGGGTGGGTGGTTTCGATGGGGTGGGTGGGTGAGCTGGTAATTGCGTGTCAGGTGAGGTGCAGGTCATCTGAGGATTCGGGCCGCCTGACATCTGACAGCCGGAGACCTGAGGTGGTTTTCTGCCCGTGGCAGTAATTTTCATAATTTCCCCCCAAAACTATTTCCATTACTTTCTCCCCTCTCTTCCTCCCGCCCCCACCCCACCCCCTCCCTCCAACAGGTGTCCTGAGCGAAAAGCCCCCACCTCAACGCGGTGCTCAGGTGTAACGCTAGAGGCTTTGCCTCTAGCGGCCAAGAGGGGTGAAGACTCGAAGTGAAGATTCAAGTCAAGTGGAGCAGCAGCAGAAGATCGGTCTTTGGCTTTCGTACCAAACGAAGTTGCAAGGAGCAACACGACTTGGAGCAGCAGCTAGCGGATCGGCCTTCCTTCGTATTGTACCAGAAGTTGTAGCTGGTTGAAGTAGTTTCTAGTTGAGTAGAGATTCGCTTCTCTGTATCTCTGAAGTGCTTTATATACAAGTTTTCCAACTGACGAGGCAAATATATCTTGACTCAATACGGACTACTAAGTCCACAGCGCATACTAGATCTGGATCTGAGGATCAAGCTAGAACATTCTTGCTAGAGCTGTGTTCTGCGATTAGTCGTTGCGATCCATCAACTAAGGTATCGTCGCAAGCATCAAGTGGCTGGTGAGTTTACGAAGCATACTTCCGCCATGCAGTAAATACCTGGAGATCAATTTCGTTCTTAAATACGTGGAGAAGCAACGGCATGGAAGAGCCGAAAGGCTGGCAGGCTAGCTGCGAGCAGAACGGCTCTGACAGAATGGTTCGCAAGGAACTCATGCAAGGAGGGAAGGTGGTGATGTTTGATTCAACCCCCTTGTCAACCCCCTTTTCAAAAGCACCTTCTTCAACACTCTTCAACCCCATCTACTCCACCTGTCTCACCACAGTGTTACGCACGCACATTCCTGTTGGTGCCCGCCGTATCCTCCCACGTCCTCCTCTCATCCAAATTTCAACTCCATGTTCTCCTCCCAATCCCTCCACGCTCTCACTCCCAATCCCTCCCGTTCTCCCCACCAACTTCCTCCCTTCCCCCTCCTTCCCTCCCGTCCCTCCCCGCCCTCCCCTCCCCTCCCTCCCCCGCTCCTCACCCCTCTTCCCCCCGTGCGCGCAGCTGTTCTCAAAGCCGGCGGAGCCGCGCAAGGCGGAACGGCGCAAGGCGGAGCTCGTCGTTCGTGGCGGTGCGGTCGACATCACATTGCGGCAGCTGCTGGCGGTGCGTTCGAGGCGCTGCGCGTGCTGCTCACGGCCCCTCTCACGCGCGACAAGGCCCCGCTCACGCTCGACAAGGCCCCGCTCAAGCGCGACAAGCTCCGCGAGTACCCCGCCGCACCCCAACGCCAACCGCACTCATCCGCACCAACGCCAACCGCGCTGCCCTGCAGGTCACACCCCCGATGGCTGCCAGGGAGGGACAGGGGGATGGGGATTGGAGGGATGGGGGGAGAGGGTGGGGTGGGGTGGGGTGGAGTGGGGTGGGGTGGGGTGGGGTGGGGTGGGGTGGGGTGGGGTGGGGTGGAGTGGGGTGGGGTGGGGTGGGGTGGGGTGGGGTGGGGTGGGAGGTTGGAACCGAAACTGTCTGTGCAAACTCGTGTTTGGCTTCTGCCTCCCCTTCCCACGCCCGCCTTCTCAACATCCCTCCCTCATCCCTCTCTTCGTTCTTGCACCCACGCCCTCAGCTTGATATTGCGAACATAACGAGTAATGGCATGTTCCTGAACCTCGGGTCGCTGCTGCTTCTTTCTTTGTTGTTATTTCTTTCGCCTCAAGACAATCAATGTTTAAGGCGCGTCATCTCCTCCCTCCCCCGCACCCTGCATGTCAAGAGGAGCGGATTCAGCATGCTGACAGCACGCTCTGCACGCTCTGCATGTGTGTCAGCATGCGGACAGCACGCCCTGCACGCTCTGCATGTGTGTCAGCATGCGGACAGCACGCTCTGCGTCTGGCAAAGAATACTGCATGTGTGACACGCAGGGGGTGTATGTGTGAGATGCAGAGAGTGGATGTGTGGGATGCAGGGAGTGTATGTGTGACATGCAGAAAGCGTATGTGTGACAAGCAGGGAGTGTGATATGCGGGGAGTGCGTGTGTGACATGCAGAAAGCGTATGTGTGACAAGCAGGGAGTGTGATATGCGGGGAGTGCGTGTGTGACATGCAAAAAGCGTATGTGTGACAAGCAGGGAGTGTGATATGCAGGGAGTGCATGTGTGACATGCAGAAAGCGTATGTGTGACAAGCAGGGAGTGTGATATGCAGGGAGTGCATGTGTGACATGCATGATGGTCGTTCTTCTAACAACTGACAGACGGGTGCGGCATGTGCATGGCGCATTCGAGTCATGGTGACCCAAAAAGTTGAAACATAAAAAAAAGGTGACAACTGGTAACTATGGGATGAGTCGTCATCACCTTTATGTTGCCATTGGGGGCAGCGCAATTATGCTGTCTGATCACCTTAATTCGATGTGGGGAACAAATTCTTGCATAGATATTGTGTTACCCTCCAGCCTTATTTCACCTGCCTGCTAGGGCTTCTGACTCGTCCTTTCTCATCCGCACTGCTTCCCTCATACTCCCCACCCCATCCTTGTACATGTACTGTCCTTCACCCTATTGAGCCATTCCCTCCACTTTCCATTCACCTTGCTGCTTCCGGCTGATGCAAGGGCAATCGTGTGGGCGATGGGCTGCGTCTTGAAAGACATGGAATGGCAAGTGGATATTACCGTAGCTTACACTATCCAGGCGCCTGGTGAATCATTATGTTTTATTGCTAATCCCAAGTCCACTCGCAGTTCCCCTAGATATAGTATGAGATGATGCCTCAAGTTACTGAGCTTTGATGCGAATATTGGTGCGGCACTTTCGGGAATCCATGATTTGGGGTACTGTTGTATGCCCATTACTATTATATGATGTTATTTGTATAGTACATCAATGGATACACATGTACAAAACAACATAGAGAAACAGAGCACCAAGGCACAGGTGCAGGTACGTGTAGCTTGATCTGGCCCAGCTGATGCCAGGTAAATGCAATGACTGGTATTGAGGTAGCTCATACTGTGGTATGCCGTTGTGTGAGGATGATGCATCTGTGAGACCTCATAGGCTGTCTGCTGCCACCATATGTTTATCTGGCCCAGCTGTCACCAGTTAAATGCAATGACTGGCATTGCGGGAGCCCATACTCGGGTATGCCATGGCGTGACAACATCTGAGGATGATGCACCTGTGAGACCTCATAGGCTGTTTGCTGCTGCTGTAACCGCTGAGTTAGGTGTAACACTTGATGTTGCGGTAACTGTTGGGTTGGGTGTAGCATCTGCTGTTGTGGTAACAGCTGTTGCGGCTGCATGTGTAACATGTGCTGTGGCGTTCGCCCTTGTAACACCACGTGCTGTGGCATTTGCTGGTGCTGCATCATCTGCTGCTGCATTTGCTGATGTTGCTCCTGCATTTGCTGCTGCTGCATTTGCTGTTGCTGCATTTGCCGCTGCTCCATTTGTTGCTGTAACACCTGCTGCTGGTGCATTTGTTGCTGCTGCTGAATTTGCTGATGCAACACCTGCTGCTGCTGCATGTGCTGCCGTAGCAAATCAGATTCTGACTGTTCCCTCAGCAGCACTGCCCTCTGTGCTGCCATGCTGCCGCCATATGCAGTGCTGATGCCATGCCCTGCCGTGCTGCCGCCATATCCTGCCTGTCTGGGCTGCTGCGCTTCCCTCGAGCTGCCCCGGCGGCTGGGAGCACCGCAGAGGCTCGAGTGACAAGGAACCTGCAGGGGGGAGGGGGGGTGGGGAGTTGGGAATTGAGGGGGAATGAATGAGCACAGGCATGTGCATGGGTACGGGGGAATGAGGCAGCTGCCCCGACGGCTGGGAGCGCCGCAGAGGCTTGCACGGCAGGCAACCTGCAGGGGGGGAAGGGGGAGAGAAGCCAGGGGGGAAAGAGGGCGGGAATTGAAACCCAGGGGAATGATCAGAGGAATACCCCCTCCTTTGCTCGGCTTGATCAACACCCCCTCCTTTTGAGTCGACTCAAAAGGCACGTCAAAAGCGGGCAGGGGTTAATGAAGGAATTGAAACCCAGGGGAATGGGGGAATGGGGGAATACTCCCTCCTCTGCTCTGCTCAAAGAGTCCTCCCTACTTTGCATCCCTTTGTCAAAAGTGACATCTTCTGAGTGCGGATTCAGTGCCTCTTGAGTCAATCCAACTGCTTCCCACCCACTTCTATGCAGCATGCTTCAGAGAAGCTGCAACGAAGCTGCAGAACCAGGAAGCTGAAGAGAAGGCGCAGAGAACTTTCAAGGAACCTGCAAAGAAGAGTCAAACAGAGGACTCTTCCAGGCCAACCTACGTGCCATGGTGCCATGGATCCATCCATCCCTTTCTGATCAGAGAAGCTCCAACACAAAAGAAGTTAAAAGATGAGGAGCGATGAAAAGGAGCAGAGTCTTACGTAATCCGAGTCCCTGCACTGGCCACGTTGACGGGCAGGGGAAGAGCCGTCCCATTCATCTGCTCCCATCGCTCCTCCGCCCCCTCCTCCCGCCCTTCCTCCATCCCTGCTCTCGCTCTTCTTGCGTGCTCCCATTGACTGCATCAGCATCACCACTGCCAAAGGCTTCTGCTCCTGCATCTGCTTCCTCCGCCTCTCCCTCTCCCTCTCTGCTTCTCTCTTTCTCTCCCTCTCCATCTCTCTCTCCCTCTCCCTCTCCCTCTCCTGCTCCCTTTCCCGCTCCCTCTCCCTCTCCATTCTTTCCCTCTCCCTCTCCCTTTCCCTCTCCCTCCTCTCCCTCTCCATTTCCCTCTCCCTCTCCCTCTCCCTTTCCCTCTCCATTTCTCTCTCCCTTTCTCTCTCCCTCTCCTCTGCTCTCCGCTGCTGCAAAATCTCTTCCTGTAACTGCCTTTCCCTCTCCTGCTGCTGCCGTTGCTGCTCCTGCTGCTGCCGTCGCTGGTGCTTCTGCTGCTGGTGAAGCAAGTAAGACTGCTGCTGCTGCTCCACCCACTGCTGTTGCAGCTCAGGGGAAATACCCTCGGGTATTTTAGAGTAAATAGCAGCAATTATTCTAGGAGGGATCATGGGGTTTATGCTAGTAACTGTTGTCGTCGTCGTCCCCCTCCCCTGCTGCTGCTGCTGCTGCTGCTCACCCATTTCAGCACCACGCACAACCTGCTGCTGCCGCCCCTCCCTCTCTCCACCCCCCACAGCCACCACCGTCCCACCCCCATATCCTCCTGACGTCACCGAATCCCGCTGAACCTGCGTCGATGACGTCATCACTGAGGGCATGCCATGGTTTGCTGACGTCAGCATGGTCATGCTAGTGGGAGCACTAACCAGCATACTGTTGGGAGCGCTAGCCAGTATGCTGCTGTTAAAGCCGCTGTTGTTGCTGCTACCTGCGCTGGCTATGGTGCTATTGATGGCGCATGCATGCATGGGTGAATGCGTGGGTGCGTGCATGGGTGCATGCATGGGGTTACTGCTGCTGTTAGGAGATGTAACCAGCATGCTGCTGTTGTTGCTGCTGCCTGCGCTGGCTATGGTGCTATTGATGGCATGTGAATGCATGGTGCCATAAGCCATGGGGGGGCTAAACGCTGAATGTGCATGCATGGGGGAGGAAGGCTGGGAGGAGAGGTGAGAGGATGGATGGGAGGAGGAAGCGATATGCACACCGCTACTCCCCTGAGGGGAGGAGGCGATATGTACATTCATCTGTGGGAAGGATGAGCTTAAAGCCCCTGAGGGATGACTCTGGAGAGACCCCTTAAAGGGAGAATGAGAATTGGGAGATGTGGGTGATGAGGGTGATGGGGTTGAAGGAATTGAGATGGTTAGAGAGTGTGTGGGGAAGGTTGGGGGGGTTGGAGGAACAACCATGCCTAGAGTTTGCTGCTGCATGGATGGTTGTGAGGCCATGGGTAGTTGTTGAGAGGGTATAGACATGGATTGCTGTTGTGACGGCATGGGTTGTTGCGAGGCCATAGATTGGTGAGAGGGCATGGACATGGATGGTAGAGCATCAGTGGATGCGTATGGTATGGTGGCTGAGGGATAGGCCATGCCTGATGCTGCCACGGATGACGTCAGCATCGAGTCAGATGGTGACGTCACCATGGTGTACGGAGAAGGGGAGAGGGGGTGTGTTGCGGAGAGTGAGCGAGTGGGAGAGTGGGGGTGAGAGGGGGAGAGAGGGTGTGAGGGGGAGAGTGAGTGGGTAGGCATGAGAGGGGTGAGTCTAGAAGGAGTATGAGCAGGTGACGTCATCATGTGTTGGCCTGCTGACGTCATCACCCCCATGTGCCCGGCTGACTGCATCAATCCACCAGGCAGGATCGAACCCCCATTCCGCTGCTGCAGACCTGTGTGCTGTAAGCTGCCGCCACCGTTCTCCACCGTATTGACCCGCGCATAATTGCTTTGCAAACCCTGTAGCCCCTGTTGACCATTGCAGTACTGTACACTGTTGGTGATATTGTTAGTACTGTAATTATTACTGCTATTACTGTACACTACAGTACCATCGGCGGTATTAAAAAACGCGGGAGGCGGCGGAGGAAGCTTCATGGCAGTTGCCACCAGGTTGCCTGATGACGTCAGCGTGGGTTGCTCTGCTGACGTCATCATGGGATGCTGCTGCTGACCCATGCCAGCTGTCATGCCGGCCAGACCCACCATCCCCGCCCCCACCATTCCCGCTCCCACCATTCCCGCCCCCACCATCCCGGCTGGCTTGGATGGCGATGTAGCAGATGGCGATGCTGACGTCATCATGGTGCTGTGAGATGGTGCTGCTGACGTCATCGTGATGCCATGAGATGGAGATGCTGACGTCATCACGGGTTGGGGATGCGGCATGGCTGCTGCTGCTGCGCCAGTTGCTGCTCCTGATGCACCTGCTGCCACTGATGCTGCTCCTGCTGCTGCTGTTGCAGTTGCTGTTGCTGCTGCTGCTGCCCCTACTACTACCGCCGTTGCCGCAGCTTCTGCAGCTTTCTCTTCCCTCCGCACCTCGTTTCTTCCCTCCACAATTCCCCCATCCCTTTCTCCCTTTTCTCCTGCTCCCGCTTCACCATTCTTGCTTCTGCTGTTGCCGCCGCTGCTGCTGCTGCAATCACTGATTGCACTACCATCTTCCCTATTTTCCCTGCTCTTCCTTCTGCTGCTGCTCCTGCTTCCCTTGCTGCTCCCCCTGTTCCCACTGCTACTGCTCCTGCTACTGCTGCAGCTGTCACTGCCCGCTCTGCCAATCTTGCTCTCTCCCTCCCTCCTTCTGCTGCGGCTACTACTCCCACCTACACTCCCCCCTTCGCTCTCCTCATCTGCTCCTGCCTCCTTTAAACGTGATGTTACAACTTGACCATCCTTGCTGGAAACCGGACCAGGAACCGAGCATGTGATTGAACCAGCAGGCACCAAACCAGAAGCAATGGCTTTCCGTCTAGCTGCGGCGGCTGCTGCTGCTTTTCTCCTTTCAATGGGGGAGGTCGGGGGGACGGGGGTGGAAGGGGAAGGAGAGGGGGAGCGAGAGGGGGAAGAGAAGGCAGAAGGAGAACGAGGGGACGAAGAGGGGGAGACAGGCCAAAACGGCGGCAGTGGGGAGAGAGGGGGAAGAGGAGTGAGTGCAAGAGAGGAAGGAGAAGAGTTGGGGAGAGGTGAGGAAGAGGGGGAAGCGTCTGGAGCTGCAGGTTCGGCAATCGGAGAACCATGCTGAGGCTGGGAACGTGGAGGTTCAGGCTCGGATGGTCTAGGTTCGGGAACCTTGCAATCTCCCACTATGACCGCCGCTTGAGGCTCGGCAGGAGCCCAAACCCGAGCCACAGCCTTGGAAGCCGCTGGGGATGATGGATCGGGTTCGGTGCGGCCTGGGTGGGCGACAGGCTCGGAAAGAGGTCCGGGGGCGGCAGAAGAAAGATCAGAGGAACAAGGTACGGCTGCGGGGGGAAATTCAGTGCTGCTGCTTTGGGTCTTGCTTTGCTTCCTGCTTGTAACCACCTCAGAGTTACCACCTTTCCTGCTGCTTCCTCTGCTGCGGGTGCTTCTTCCCCTGCTGCTGCTGGTGGCGCTTCTGCTGGGCCGAACCTGCTTGGGAGATCTTGCCAAACCGGATGCGTAGGCTCGGGGGAATGGCGAGCCTGAAGAGGCGGACCTGCCAGACCTGACTCTGGGAGAAGCGCTGGGAGAACCGGATGAAGAGGCTCGGAAAGAGGTTTGGTGGGAGGTCTGGGGGGAGGCTCGGGGGCCGGAGGCGGAAGGAGTGGGGGAGAGGCAGGGGGGAGGCGCAGCATGAGCGGAAGGAGGGCAGGGAGGAGGGACGGGGGAGGGGGCGGAGGGAGAGAGGGGAGAGGGGGAAGAGGGAGAGGAGGGGATGGAGGGAGACGAGGGGGAGGAGGGAGAGGAAAGAGAGGAGGCACAGGAGGAGGCAGGAGAGGGGAGAGCAACCCGTCTGCTGGTGATGCCTCTTGACCTAGACGTTCCGCTGCTCTGGCTCTTGCTGCTGCTGCTTCCTCTGCTGCGTCGGCTGCTGCTACCATCGCTGCTGTCGCTGTTGCCGTTGCCACTGCTCCTGTTACCACTCCTCATGTTACCACTGTTTGTGTTACCACTCCTTGTGTTACCAATCGTGTTACTTGTGTACAGGTCACCACCGTTCCTGCCGCCACTGCTACTGCTGTCTCCCCTTCCGTTGCCTGTGCTGTTGCTGTTACCACTGCTCCTGCTAACGTTGCCTTTTATGCTGCCTTCCCCTCCATTGTCGGTGCTATTGCTGTTACCGGTGCTCCTGAGAACGTTACCTCTCATGCTGCTGCTAGCACTGCTCCTGATAGCATTGCCACTGCTATCACTGCTCCTCGTGCTGCTGCTCCCCTGTTCAACACCCTTGTTCATACTCCCACTTTGCCTGCTCATACTCCCACCCTCCCTACCCATGCTCCCACCTCCCCTGCTGCCTGTTTCTGGGGCCTCTCCCCTGCTCACACTGCCTCTCTCCCTGCTCCTGCTGCTAGAAATCATTCGCCCGTTGTTCCCCCAATCATCCTCCTCACTCATACTCGCTCCTCCCCTGTTCCCTCGCGCAAGCGCTTCTCCCCTGCTCACACTGCCTCTGTCCCTGCTGCTGCTGCTACAGATCCTCTCCCAGTTATCACCACAGTCACCAATGTGGTTACCACCGTCGTAACCAGCTTGGTAACCACCCTGGTAACCACTCTGGTAACCACCACTATCATAACTCGCACCGTTGTTGGCCCTGGAATTACCGCTACTGTCAACGGCACTACACCCGTCGCCACTCCCCTTGCTACCACCATTCCTGCCAGAATCCCCACCTGTAGAAGCGACACACAGATTCGAGCCTCTGCTGTTGCTGCTAATCGCTATAGCACGACGACTGCTGCTGCTGCCTCTGCCACTACTTCTGCCGCCGCCGCCACTGCTGATAGAAGAATCACGCGGGATAGAGCCTCTGCTATGGTCCTCCATATCCATTGCCACTGCGCCGGCCGATGCTTGTAGTAAGCCATTGCTCTCATGTAGACCTCTCCTCCCCCTTAGTCTGCCTCTGCCAATGTCACTGCTGCCGCTGCTCCTGCTACTTGTTGACACAGCACGGGGTACGGAGCCTCTGTCATAGCCCTCCACAGCCACAGCACCAGCCGAGGGGTGTAGGCTGCTCTGTTGTAAGACTCTCGTCCTTCCTCTGCCTCCTCTTGTTCTACTGCTGCTGCTGCTGGCCGTATCACTGGAAGCATGGGCGCAGCCGGGGGCGAAGTGACCAGAAGCAGGAGTGGCAGCGGCAGGGTTAGCATACGAGCCTCCAGGCGACCTCTGGTGTGCATACAGGCCGTGCGGGTCCCAGACGTCGTCAAAAGGTTCGTCTAGAGGTTCGTTAAAAGGTTCGTCAAGGCTTTTGGCTAGGGCTGGTAGTCTGGCCTCCTGTGCCCTGCACCACCGCTGCTCCTCCTCTTCCTCCTCCTCCTTGAGCCGGCGCTCCTCCTCTTCCCTGCACCGCTGCTCCTCCTCCTCCTCCTTGCACCACCACCCCTCTCTCTCCTCCTCTTCCTCCTCCCTCTGCTGGAGGAGCGGAAGGTGATCACGGGGTTGGGCAACGTCAAGGCTTCCGGTTAAGGCCGCTAGTCTCGCTTCCTGTGCCTTGCACCAACGCTGCTCTTCCTCCTCCTCTTCGTCCTCCTTCTTGCACCACCGCTCCTCCTCCAATGCTCTGTTGTTCCCAACCTGAACTCTGCTCACCACCTCTCCTCTCCCGGTGCCTCCGTTTTGCCTCCCCAGGTTACTACCGAATTCACCTTCCCGCCTTGCCTCTTCCTCCTCCGTGCTGTTATTCCCAGCCTCCTCAAGTGACTGAACCACTCTGCTTACCTCCTCATCATCCCCCCTCCCGTTAATCCCCCCGTTTTGCCTCGCAATCTTACCACTGGGGGCAGTTTCTTGCAAGTGGTTACCACATGAACGAGCTTCGCGCACGTGGTTACCAGCTGACGTCCATTGCCTCGCATGGTTACCACTGGCTGCTTTAGGCGAGGCCAGGGGGTTTCGGCCAGCGTGCACGGGTGATAGTATCCTGGGCGTGAACCTGTGCGTTTTGATTGATACTCCTGCTACTGCTGCTGCTGCTGCTGCTGCTACTGCTGCTGATGCTGATGCTGCTGCTGCTGCTGCTGCTGATGCTGCTGCTGCTGCTGCTGCTGATGCTGCTGCTGCTGCTGCTGCTGATGCTGCTGCTGGCTTTGCTGCTGTTCCTGCTGCTGCTGCTCTCGCTGCTGATTTTGAAGCCGATCCAGCTGCTGCTGCTGCTGCTGCTGCTCTCGCTGCTGCGGGTATTGCTGGTGATGCAACCGACGCTGCTGCTGCTGCTGCTCCTGCTGCTGCTTCTCTTGCTGCTGCAGCTGGTACTTCTCTCAAACCCAAGTAACCATTCCCTCTTCCAATCCCTCTCCAGGCACTAGACAGCAGCGGCGGTTGTTCCATCTCAATCTCCTCCATCTCCTCCTCTTCCTCATCCTCTTTCCCCATCTCCTCCCCTCCCCCTTTCCCCCCTTCTCCCACCGCCATTCCCATCTCCTCCAGAACAGGAGCGTTCGAGCAAAGAGGAGAAGAAGTGTGATCGTAAGCTGACGTTGCCCCTTCCCCTCCTCTTCTTGCTGCTTCTCCTCTCGTTGCCCCGATGCCCCTCCGCGCTTCCCCCGCCCCGATCCCCCGCCCTCCCCCGACTCCTCTCCCCCATCCCCCACCGAACGCGTTTCTTCCGCCTCCCGTCTCTCCAACCCCCCTCCCCACCCCTGTCCCCGCCCCTGTCCCCGCACCCCTCCCCATCCCCCTCCCCGCCCCCCTCCCAGCTCCCCGTCCCACCCCCACACTCCCCCTACCAATCCCACCTCCCACCTCTTCTACCGGCTTCCATCCACTTTCTGTGAACACATAAACCGGCCGGACGCCTGCTTGACGGCTAGTCGTCATCTCTGCCGTCGACTGCTCAACTTGCCGGCCGCTCCCCAGGCTGTTCTGCCGGCTGCCGCCTTCCATCATCAGGGTATCTCTTGCTCCCAGGAACCTTGGGTTTTGCCCCGCGGGTTCAATCGGGAGGTCCGTACCCACGCACCTTCTTCCATCATTTGCGGTGCTGGTACTTATGCCGTGATTGGCGCTGTTGTTACCGCCATTATTCCCGCATTTATTCCCCCCGTTATTGCCGCCGAAATTCCCCTCTTTATTTCCCCCGATGTTGCGGCCGTTATTCCCGACTTTATTGGCGCCGTTAATCACGCTGTTATAGCCACCGTTATCCCCCCTGTCACCCCTGCCGTTATCCCGGTTACCACCAGTATCGCCGTCGCCAGCGCCGTCGCGAGCGCCGTCGCCGATGCCTCGGCGAAACGCCGTTCCGTGCTGCCGGGGCTGCGGCCGCGCGTAAGGGTCGGGCATGGCACGGTAAAACGCCGACTCCGCGGACGCTCCGCTTCTATCACCCTCGCTTTTATCACCTCCGATGCTGCCGCCTCCCCGTTGGCCAGCCGCAAACTCTCCGTTACTCTCCGCTCTGCTTCTATGCTCATTTCCCCCTCCGTCCCTCTCGCCGCTCTCCCCGCCGCACCTTCCGCCGCTTCTGACGGGCGGGCCAGACGGCCACTTGGCTATCAGAGGAGCATCGCTCGCTAAGTCTGTCGCGGCTTGAGCGTGGCGCCCACTCGAAGAATCGTCTAGTGAGCCGTTATTACGCGCCGAGTCTCGTGCTTCGCGGACATGCAAAGCCTCTTTCCCGCCTAAAGCGTTGAAGTACCTCCTTCCTCCCTCCTCTCGCTGGTCCGAACCGCGACGGCTCCAACTCGCCTGCCTGGCGCTACTAGCATCACCAGTATTGCGAACATTACTTCCCGGTAACGAGCTCACGTTTTGAGACGTTTCTACACTAGCGTGCCTCATACTACTATTAGCACCACTAGTATTCGTATTAATACTATCATTATTCGTATTAATTCCAGGCAAGGGGCTCACCCGACGGGAGTCGGCGAAGTGCGCAACAGGCGGAGGGGCGGGGAAAAGAGGGGGACGGCTGGCGCTAAGGATGGGGGAGGTGCTGCGGAGTCGATCCCACGTCGCGATCATGTGGCCGAGCGCAGTATCCATGTCGCTAGTATTCGCAATTGCTCAGCTATCAGTGTGTTCGACTAATAGTCACTCGAGTATCCATGAGCCAAGGCGACGTCCTACAGCTGTTCGAATGAACGCGGCTCAGCCAAGTAAGGAAAAAAAATATGCGTATACTTAGAGTTCTTATATGACGTCGCTGCGCAGGCTGCTCCCAAGGGCTGTCTCTACGTCAGAGGTCCCTGCCATGTCCCAGAGACACTAGCTTCCCTCATGGGGGCTTCTGGGTGCGCTGAGCCTACGCCTCCTACTCGTTACGTCCGCTCTACGTTCCAAAATAGATAAAGTCGACCACGTTATCCTATGTAAAAGATAGAGGAACGCGAAAAGTTATCGCGGATAGGATTCGCGAAGAGGCGGTCACGTCATCGCCATCCATCCTCGCACATCGCGAACTCTCGTAATCCTAGACTTCTCAGGCGCCTCAGGATACCCTACAATCCTTTCGGGGACTTTGCGGCATCGCTTCTCGCAACAACTCTCTGACAAGTAAACGTGCCATACCCTCTCCGAGGAAGTGAGGTAGGAAAGTGGGTCGTCGTGCCTTGGGAAGCACGAGTGTTCTGCCTGCTATCCGATTCGAACATGCCTCTCGCAACCTCATGTCGTGCACTGCTAGTTACAACTGCTGCTGCTGCTGGCGAGGTGACTCGTCGCGCCATGGCACCTCGTTGGGTTCTATCGGGTTCGTCGATCACCCAACTTCCCACCTCCAGAGGATGAGAGCTCGAACTACGACTTCTCACGATGAGTAGCCCGTGGTTGAAGGCGACTCGCGCGATGATTGTGGGATCAACGAGGTGACGGGTTTGAGCGCAAGAAATGTGGACCAACCGTGGTGCACCAACAGATTGAAACTACCCGAAACAAGAGGAAGCTGAAAAAACTTCCACGTTGACGAAGAAATACATCAGTGTACTCTTACGACCAGCCGCAATAGAATTTCTTACTGGTTTTTAGGGGCTGTTGCGAATTTGTAGATGCTGGGAAGGATTTCAATCGTCCGCCCTACAGCCGGGAAAACCTCGACAGTCAATACTCGGAGAAAAGGGTGATTTGAACCTAACAAATGTGGAGCCCCTTTCGTTCTTCTGCACGAGAATGCGATGCGGTTCAACCTTGATGTGCACGACGGGAGGGGCGAAATTGGCGCAAGGCAAAATGCGTGCTGACGTGCAAACTTGTTCTGGTTTGGATTTGACGAACCTAATTTTGGGCGCTGAACTTGGCTTGTTCCGTGAGCTGGACCCATATGCCTGGTTCGAGTTGCAAGGCATTTGCCACGCAGAGAGGTTCGGAAGAGAACTGATTTGGCCCGAGTCACGACTCCATCACCTTCGTCAGCTTTTGTGTTGGCTCGGTAATAGGCAAGGCACGATATCCGCACTACACAGAATGCCGCAAAGCGTGGTTTCGCAAGCTCTTTGATTGAGGCCCACATATAATGGAGTTATGTGATTCTTCCACATCGGTACATGGTTCTTATATCGGGTACATTTGACGTGCGTCAGGGTAGCCTGACCGAAGACTACTTTCAACGCAAAATGGAGAGAATTGCCGCGGCGCGGGCTTTGCCCTCGTGAATTTTTTCCATCGCGCTTAAATTTTTTCACAACCCGAAAGACACACCATCCACCTTCTATCGCGAGCGGTACGCGGTCCTGACATTTTGACTTCAATGTGGTAGTGTACATGTAAGTGTACGGTCACGTCGGAACTTTTTGCCAGGAACCCAAACGAGAGCCTCCAACATTGTTGGAGCCAAACCAGCGTAGTGCTGGGTTGCCAAGCCTACGTGTTACATCTCGTAGCTTAGGCTCGATAATGCGCCATTCAGTCGAGAATCCTGTGCGCGCCAAATGGCAGTCTTTGAAACGACATGGTTCATAAGCAATTGAAGATGCGCAGCGCGAACGCGGACCAATACGGTTAATTGTCGTGACGATGCGCGCACCTGTACACGTGGTTGGACTTTCGTTGCTTATTCCCCGCTGAAACAATGACAGACAAGGTTCCCGCTGTACGGCATGCATGCACCAGTCTGACGTCAACGTGGATACGTTGCCTGAATGTGTCCTGACATTTCACAACTAGAAAATTTGCACCAATCGCAGCTGGCCGTTCATGAACAAATTTGCCCACGTAGTACGATGGCCAGGTTGCTACGGGTGCTCATTAACACCATGCGTGAAACTACCTACGTGGTAATTACATCGCATCATGTCCGATCCGGTTTTTATCGACAACGTTCATGTACATGCCAGCTGCGCGCCACTTGGCAAGAATCGGAATCCCCGCGTGTGATTCTCACCTTCCAAGGTCACCCATCAGGGTTTGCTCTCGCATGCTTGTCGCAGTGTTCAACATCGATTCGCTAATAAACAGACCGCGAGCATGAGCGAACGAGGATACGCCAGCACAGCCCGTGCGGTCCCCAACAGGATAACACAACGTTCGAGTCCCGACATCCAGCCATTCAGTGCTCGCCGTGTTCAGCACGCAAATCTCAAAAGCGAGGGCAGCTCTTGCACGTGATTCGACAACCCCGTTCACCCGCACTCGTATTGATTGTCATTCTTGCTCATTACCTGATGTCTTATACCGACCGTCCTGCATTCGCTGTTTATATTTTCACCAGTCCGTTTCCGAACCACCTCGCAGTAGCAGTTCCTCTAGCCGTTGTTCACAAGATTCCGACCTTGAGGCCCGCCAAGACAGCACGCTTTACTCCTTCGTTGCCGTTACCTTACCGCTCACCAGCTTTCTCCACTAGCGACTAGAAATGCCAACGGGCCAGCCGGACGACCCTGTGAACGTTGGAGACGAGGAGGAGGATGACTTAGTTGAGGTAGATGCCGAGTCGGATCACGGCAACACGGGTGGAGAAGATGCCACGAAAGTCCCTAGTGGCCGCCGCACGCGTACTAGGGGCGGCCCGCACCAGAAACGCCAAAGGACGTCTGGTGCAGAACAGCAACAAACCACTGGCCCGACTACTAGGGCGCACCGTGCACGGGTCTCGGAAGAACCGTATTCTTTCCAACCACCGCCTCCACCACAGAAATCGCTACCACCGGCACAGGATCTTATAGCCGACATGGCACGGAGCATGAAGCAGCTCCCGGGCATTACCCCTGCGTGCCGAGCTAAGAAAGAACCATCGGTCAAGAGTGGCAACTGGCCCACAAAGCTGGTTTCGAACTGGCATGGGTTCGGCACTACGTTGAACATTGCTGACGCACTCCACATGCAGGACACTGCACCAATCACGGACACCGCGTTGGACTTCCACAACATGTAAGTCTTGCCATCGCTGTGGAGATGTTATCGAAAGGGAAATCAGAATTCGCATGACATAAATTCCCGCACTCATTCCTACTATCCTGCGCGCTTCAACCTCCCTGCCTGTACCCGTGCAGCATCTTGGACATACGCCATCCGAAATTGGACAATGGAAAAACATGGATCGCGCTTGATGTGAAAGCTTACGACTACTGGGCGTCACAAATGAAGCTCATCGCATGCTGCGACGACAAGGACACCTTCTTACGATTCGACTATGTTGCAATTTTTGCCGCGGCTGAGTATGTGATGCAATCCCCCGCCCCGTTTTGTTCTTACGGCTACGGCACTCTAACCACTATCGTCGTGTTTCCTTCAGGTTTCACTTCAGCCTGTTTGTTCTGGAGAACGCTAGCACGCTTGTCACATCATCCGACGGTGGTGAGGAGGCGCCCCCCCCCAAGCTGTGGCTATATGATTCGACAGGTCATCATGCAGCCAACCCGGCCGTCGTCACAAATGTCCGCCTGTAAGTATAGGTGGAGTGTGAGCTTGGGGCCGGTTTGGCGCAAACCTGCTAATCTCTTTCCATGTGCTATGGCAGGATTCTCGCCTCGGAGCTGAACCGTGTCTACCCCGAACTTTCCCGAACGGTGGTCGAGTCCCGGATTGGCTCCATCCCGTATCGCGCACTCGATGTGAGATACTTGAGTTTCCGAGCTTCGTATCCCAGGGTTATGTTTACTAATGTCAAACGGTTGTTATTCACAGATCCAATACGAGATACCGCGGCAGCCCGAGAAGAGTCTAGCCTGTGGGGTCTACGCAGCCATGTACCTCCACTTGCACGTGACCACCAACTTCCAACTTCTCGGCGGTCCAATCGCATTCACAACTGCACCCCTGCGTTACCGTCGCGACTGGCGGGCAGACATGTGCGCCCATATCTCTGGCAATCTGCTATCTGCCCTTCAAACTGCGGGCCTCACTCTTCCCCCACAAAAGCTCACACGTGCAGGTGCCGCGCATACCAGTGGAGACGTGTCAGAGATGAGCGGTGTCGTCCGGGAGACGAGCTCCGAAGTGCACACCCTGAAGAAGGAAGTCGCTGCTCTGCGCGCAGATTATGCCGAGCTGCAGTCGAAGTTCACCAGCGTGAGCCAGCAGCTGTTTGAGCGCGTGGGGGCAATGGAGAAGGCACGGGACACAGCGAACAAAGAGGGCGTGTTGGGTGCGCCTGCCCACGGTGACGTGGCCTCTCCATCCAAGCGGGTGGACTCTAGTCCCGACCCGGGTCTCAGAGACACCGCGGCCTCCCCCCTTGCAGGATTTCGGCAGGCCTCGCGGATTGGGCCCCACGAAGAGGCAGGGCCGCCGCAGCAGTACCACCGTGAACCACACCACGCACCTGCATCGCCCTCACCCGCCCCCGCTACTGCACAGCCTCATCAGCCTAGCGTGCCACCGGGCCGGGACGCTGTATACTATCAGCCGGGCACATCCCGCCCTGCCCCGCCGCAGCGACCGGTCGCTCCAATCCCACCTGCGCCTCGCCCGTCTGCTCCCATATACCCAGGCTTCGCTGCCGGGCCACCTTATGCTCCCCCGCCCGGGATGCCGTTTTACTGGCAAGGAGGTCTCCCGCAGCCCGCACCCCCCCCGCAGCAGTCGTTCGCACCGCCCGCCTTCCCGAGTATGAGTGGCGCGGGGGAAGGCGGCGGGGAATGGATGCGCGACGCCGGTGGCGAGGCAGGTGTAGCTGGAGCTGCAACCGAGGCCTTCAACGGTGGACGTCCAAAGTCCAAGTACGCGGGTGTTACCGGGGGGGGAGATGTTTGGTTTGCAAAGCTGTTGATGCCGGCCCCAAGCAACCCCATACGCATGGGGCTTTTCCCGAGCGAGGAGGAGGCAGCCAAGGGATACAAGGCTGCCGCAGTGGTGGTACGGCCGCAGGGTTATCGCATCCAGCGCAGTATTGACCTGACTCTGTCGGAGCAGCAGCTGCTGACCGGGTGCACCAGGCAGCACGTGGCAAGCCTAGCCGAGCGTGGCCTCTGGCATAGGTGGCGCGAATGGCGGCAGCTCATGCCGGAGCTTCCGCCGGCGCCGCTGCTACATGTTCCTCACGCCCCCACCATGCTGCCTCCGCGCACGCAAGCACAGCCGAGCAGCAGCCAGGCAACACAACCTCCGGGCATGGGCCACTCTCGAACGCAGTGTGGTCAGCAGCAATATTTGGATGAGCACCAGCACTACAACTGAGGTACGTTTTTGAATTGTGCTCTATCCACATTTCCACGACTGTTTTTAACCTTGTAATACTGTGTGTTTCCGTCTCAGATTGATGATGCAATATTGTGATATATCTACGGCAAGATCCTCACTCACGAACATGCGCTGGTTTCCACAGTAGACCTTGCCTCTTTTTAATTGCAACATCAGGATGTTTAGTTGACATAGGTTGCTCATGTATTTGATAACATTACAGAGATGCATCGTTCGTTGTGCGGTCGTGACACTGTTAGGGGCCGACAATGATCATGCTCTGTATTTTGCCTTTTAGCTACTTTTTGCCGCGATAAAAAGATACAGAGGTTAGTTTGCTTCTGAACGTTCGCTAATGAACGACCAAACACTAGCGTTCAAGATCAGCGTCGACACGGTAAAATCGTGGCTCATCGCGTTGCCTCGTCATCACGTTTCAGACGACGGTCATTACTGTTTGTGTTAATTAACGGTTATAACGCGGCGCGATAAAAACCCGATTATGACCATAAGTGACAGGGTGAACGCTATGGTGCATCAACGTGTAGCACGGTAACACAGAGCCGAGTGTGCACACAGCATCGTTCCTGTCGAGACATGTGGTGTAGCTGACACCGCCTGCACACCACTGGTCCACGTTGGTAAACACAGAAACACTCGATAATCTCCGTCGTGCATCGCAAATGAACGGGACGGCGCTGTGATTCTGAACGTGCATCGCGCAGGTCAGTAACGCGCATTGTTAGAAACGAGTAACATTGCACGTTTGAACCAATCACGTGTACCCTTCAAAAAAGCGCGCGAATGCAACAACCCTGACATCCGAGATACATATTATAAAAACCACAATCAGACATAGAACCACGCAACAATACAAGACGAACGAGGTACGATACAAGGGAAGCTAAAACTTCTACCATCTCCATGAATAATAACAGACGTAGCATGAGCAATACTCTCTACAGCCCACATGTTGTACGACCTTCTAACAGTGCACTGGATGGCAACACTGCCTCATCGACTGTTTTTTACCACGACGAACAGGACGGTCGGGTGAACGGCACTCCTTATGTCCACACCAATCATGTAGAGGGGAAGACAAGCTCTATCTACAATTGGCACTCGTTTGGAATTTCGGTCTCCGGAGCAGACCTAGCTCGCTTGTCCTCGTACCTGGCCGTGAACGACAATATTGTCGACTTACACAACATGTAAGCATATCATGCTGGTGCTACGTTTCGAGAGTGGCCACTTGGATGACGTTAAAGGTTTCTCGTATGTACCTGACAGCTTGCTTGACATTCGTCACCCACGCCTTGGAAACGGACAAACATGGATCGCTCTCGACTCCAAGGCCTTCGAGTATATGTCGAAACATGGGAAACTCATTTCATGCTGCCCGGCTAAACGGTCGTTTCTCGACTTCGACAACGTTGCGATCGTTGTCACCGGAAGGTAACTACCGTGCCACTCCGTCGTCATAAAGCACCGCAAACTAACCCATAATCCGTCCTTAACACCGATAGAATGTGCTGTGCAGGTTCCATTTCAGCCTGGTGATTGTCGCCAACGCAAAAGTCCTTCTCGCAAGTCCGGCCCCACGACCGGCAACATACCAGCCGAAGTTCTACCACTTTGACTCTGCGGGCGTGCATTGCGAAACGGGAACGGAGTGGGATGTGATTGAAAGGTAACGCGATTAAATTGCCTTGAGTACATAGCTGGTGTTCCCACATCACTCCTAGTAGTTGCTCACTGATGTCAACGCTTTGTACAGGCTGGTTGCCGCGGAGATTCGTCGTGTCCATCCTGGACTATGTCCACAGGCAAGCCTGGACAGGGTGGAGCAAGTAGAATGGCGCATATTACAGGTACCATCTCGCCACCCGGAGACAGTGTTCCACCGTCTTTGCATCTCAATGGTTTTAAAATGCAAGCTCTCTGTTGCTTACGCAGGCTTCGGAGATCCCACAGCAACCACTTGGGAGTGAAGACTGTGGTATATACACATGCATGTTTCTACGCACCCTTGTGATCCATGATTTTCAAAACCTTGAAGGGCCTCTGTATCTCGAGATGGACCCGTCGGACTATCGGGTGATCTTACAATCCGAGTTATCGTCACTTCTACGTGGTGCACTGGCGCTGCAACTACAGGCGGAGGGGGTCATCCTGCCATCGCAAGGGCCATACCGTAGGCGTCACAAGGAGGGGTCCGTAACCGTAGAGGCGGAAGCTCCAACAATTCGACAAGACCTAGCGCAGCGACAAGAGATTGTTAGGCTTACACGGGAGGTTCAGATGCTTCGTGCTGGCATTGCTAGCATCCGTAAAAAAACAGAGGACCTACAGGTGTTTCTTACGGCTAAACTGGACGAGATCGAGCACCGTCAACAAGACTACTCTAGATGACGTTCTCCCATGTTCTTATCTTTGTGGTATCTGCCAATCATGAAGCCGTTGGTGTTATTGATGGGGGAAGGCCCACACATGGCGTACCATAACATTTGCACCGTTCTAAACAGTCTATTTGAGTATCGTTAAAAATCCCTACATTTCATAATGTGTAGGATTTAACTAGCTACCTACGCTGATTTACAAGTGTATAAAAGAATATTGGCTGAATGTCCAGCCGTGTGCTCTCTACGGGGAAAGATTTTGCAGCCTGCAATGTAGGTGTACACCGAATGCACATGTCGGGATCCCTGTTGTAAAACACACGAGATGGATAGTTGTGAGCAAAGTGTTCACATGGCACAATACTGGGTATGGAGTTGAAATGCTTGGTACCTATGCAAGCAACTACAACAGTGTTACTAATTGCATCAAAAAAAAATTACACTGCACACCCGACCGCAGCTCAAAGAAGCCTGCAGTATAGAGAACGAACGTGAAGAGTTAGTGTTGGAGGAAGGATCTTGGATTAGGATAGGAAGTGCCTTGGTAGACTTGGTAGCGGAAATCTTGTAAGAAGTCAGATCATAGTGAATGTAAATGACCAATTTAAATAAAAAAAATATATACACAAGGAATATATATAGTCCTAGTCTAGCCATGTACTCTATGGGGTACATGCAATTATTATAACTGTTTTACAGGAATTTCCACAGTGACTCTGACTGTTGACCTTCCTGCCCTTGTTACGGGCTGATCCGATATTGCGGTAGTTGCTGCTTCGACAAAGTCAGGTGCGATACGGCTGCACCTACGGGAATGTTAGGTATGATTCCCTTCACACACCAAAAGTCAGAGTTGACTCGAAACGTCAGACGGGTGAGATGCATCTGGACCGTCGGAACAGACGGCATCGGGCAGCTGCAGGCTAGCGGGTTCTGGCGGTAACAGTTTCGGAACTGTACGCGCCGAACGGTTGGGAATGAATCTGAATAAGGGAATGTACCCATTAGAGTACATGGCTATATAGGACGTATCGTACTCCTTTGTACTTTTATTTATGGCGTTGTACATGCTTGTTTTTTTTTTTTCTATATGATTTACGTGGACTGTGCTATTGAGGATTTGGGCCCACCGCCACTAGATCAGAGGTTGTGCGAACCTACCCGAGGTGATCCAGGTTACGATCATCTCCTGATCGCAGCACGTGGTGCACGAATATGAAGACGAAATGCACATGGATGCCTATGCAACGCACTACAACAGCAACACATCTGGTTTAACATCTGAACTAACCTGTCAAAGGTGAGAGGAAATGTGTGCGACCGTCAAAGTCACGGTACTAAAGCCTGTAAGGCACTTAGAATAGTGGACTGTACCACTAAGAGGACATGGCTAGCTGGAAGTATTAATCATGTGTTTGATCTTGGTTGTATTCTTTTATGTCAAATATATTCACTAAGACATGATGGTCGACCACAAGACCTCCGCTACCAAACTCTTATAACATTTCATATGCTATTAACCGGAATATGAATAATCGTGGTGAACGAATATGAAGATGAAATGCTCATGGAAGCCTATGCAACGCACTACAACAGCAACACATCTGGTTTAACATCTCAAATAACCTGTCAAAGGTGATAGGAAATGTGTGCGACCGTCAAAGTCACGGTACTAAAGCCTGTAAGGCACTTAGTAGAGTGGACTGTACCACTCAGCGGACATGGCTAGCCGGAACTATTAATCATGTGTTTGATCTTGGTGGTATTTTTTTATGTCATATATATTCACTAAGATATGATAGTCGCCCACAAGACCTCCGCGAACATACTATTATAACAATTCTTATGCTATTAACAGGTCTTTTTACTCAAACAACGTTGGTCTGCAGGGGCGTACGCGCTCTCACACAATACACAAAGAAATCCCCTTATCCTACAGCTTAAATGCAAGTATTCGTACACAAACAACACTTTGTTCTGGACTTCACAACCGTTGCCACATTCAATCCACTCACAACCGTGAGACGATCAATAGCTATGTGACGATACACTTTAAGGGCAAAGCAACGATTAATTTATCACGACAGTAACGGAAATCTACATTTAACTTGCACGTGAACTTATTAGCATTCCTCGGAACATCTCTTAGCGGACAAACCCCACGTGTACCGTTTCCATATATTTCCACGTGTCGTGCCCTTGAAACAATCCACCTTTCTCGCTCCGTTATTTAACCTACGTAGTCGCCCAATCACGGAGCCGCAAGTGTCGGTCGGTTCGACGTGACGAAGCAGTTGCATGCGTCCTTGTACAAGTCGGGGGGTGACATTTGACGCCGGTTTCGAGGACTGCGCTGGGTTGTTTAAAACCCGGTGTGATGTTGGTCGTGTTTATTAACCATACGTGTCGCTCCCTCCCGCTCCCTTCCGAATGTACAGACCCTGCTGCCAGCTGTCACGAATCATGGGCGCACTCCTGTTTACCTGAATATAATTATCATCCGACGCCTATAATTGCGGAACTGTCGAGAGATAATTGCATGACAGCGGAGGACATTACCTCCGTCACACGTGGTGCCCTGAATCCTCCCATGCTGAATGTACCCGGACAACATTCAACTGTCACATCAGTCCCAATCAACGCCTACAATGTTGCGTGATTGGTCGATAAAACGCATCCGGAATTGTTGACAGGCGCGATCAACTGCCTGTAGAGCACCTTCTCCCCGGGTCCCTCCCCACTTCACCAACAACGCTCCCTCCTCCAAACATAACTACACGTTTCACTTGTGTTCCAGTCAATCCTTCCTTGTTTAGATCTCTCTCCCGTTAGATCTAGATCTAGAAACGCAGCCCGTTCCCGTCTTGGCGCGCAAGCGTAAGGGCCAGTCCCTTAACGACTGTCCAAAGGACCTTAACGAGATCCCTTACATCCGCTGGATAAAGCAGCAGTTAGCTAACGGCCGTCATCTGGCCGGCTTATCCGCGGCGCCCGGGCCTGACGGGCAGGGTTCTAGTGCACCGTCACCCAGCGCGGGTCCGTCACGCGTGCGCCGTCAGCCTACAAGAACCGCCGCAACAGTCCGGCCCGTGGCGGAGAAAGCAGTTGTCGACGACGACGACGACGACGATTTCGAAGGCGAGGCCGAAGGCACCGACGATGAGGATGACGAGCAGGAAGATCGTGGGATGTCTCCTACATACGATGAGGGCGACGACGACGACGTCGACGGCGACGCGGAGGAGAAAGCGCATCCTGTGACTCCGCCGCCGAAACGGATCTCCGCACGCGGCGTAGCCGTTGACAAAGGCAAAGGCAAGGCGGGTGCACTAACGCCTCGACAGGAGCCCCGGAAGAAGCGGTCGACTGCCCCAGTCGAGAGGGGCATGTGGACGGACAAGGAAAGCACTGTCTTCGCCGCGGCGCGGTGGTTTACCAAAGACAAACTCGAGACCCACAACGGCAAGCATGGGGCACAATACTGGGACAGCCTGCACGCTCACACCAAGGAGGCGAACCCGGATTGGTGCAGGAATGTCAACGAGATGTGGCAGCAGTGGCGCAAGTTGATGGCCGCGTGGGACGAGTATAAACAAGTAGATGTCGATGAGGGCATCGGTTATGTGGAGAAACCGCCATGGTGGCCATACATGGAGCTATACAACAAGGACACCGCTGCATCCGCCCCGCATGCAGTGGACGGCGGCACCGCCACAAACGCCAACGTGGGCAACGTTCCAAGCTCCTCTCAGCCAGTGACGTCGACACCGACCTTTACAGGTGTGAACCAGTTGTTTATGTGCATGTGAACCGGTTGGTTACGTAGCCTTTTTGGTAAACATGCGTCAACGAACTGTGTGTGTACATGGATCATGGAAGGCTATCATCACAGAGTTTTGTAGCTACTGGTCATACTAAGTGCGCTTCTTTCCATCCTGCTTTCAGCGCCACCGCCGCAAACCACTGCTACACCTAAGCGCGCCCGGGTGCATGAGACGGCCACAATGCAAGCCGCCCAGCTTGTCTGCGCGACCATCAAAGACTGTCACGGGGACGCTATGACGCGCATGGAGGGTCTCGTCCGTGAGTGGATGGCGCAGGATTTGCGCATTGCCCGCGAGCACATGTCTGTATCAGCGCCCCAACATGTGCAACGTGGAGCGAATAATGTCGTCACACTACCTCCGGGACGCGGGGAGACTGCACCACCTCCCGATAGACGTGCGCCACACACTGCTGGAGGCGACGTTGGCGTGCATGGCAGGGATGCCGACGACGTAAACACCGTCTCTCCGGGTGATCGCGATGTGGAAATATGGGCGCGCGGCGCCGACGACTAGGGTAAGAGTTTTCAGCCGGTCTTTTCCGTCTCTCCATCAGAGCTTGCTGTGTCGCCTTAACACACATGTAATCCGCGATCTAATCCGAGATGGGACCCCTTGTCCAAGCAGGGTCACGGTTGCCATGTGCATACTCCTAACGTCAACCATCTTTCCGCAAATGTTGTGCAGGATCACGCAACGTGCGGCCCCTGCGAGGATGCGCCATAACCTTCAGTCGTTGCGCCCGTTGGAGATGAGCCATCTACTTCTGCAGGCGCCGATGCAACTTCCAACAATCTGTCAAGTTGTTGCACGAACTTACTTTGCCTTTTTAGGTTGTGCATTTGGCTAAATAACGTAAGAACGAATCGCAAACTCTCGACTCACATGTGTGTGAGGCAACTGGCCTGGTGACTGGGGTTTATGTTTTTGAACACGATGATTTTGGTTGCACGTTATAGTGTTGCAGATTCGTGATCGGCCAATCCAAGTGTCCGACACGAAATCGTAAATTCGTGACTGTTAATTTCGTTCCGAACCACCATCCAATTGGGTTTCGTTCATAAACACTATCGACGTGGCAGTGGTGTTTAGCAGTTAAACGCACTGTAGATCACGACGCTGGAATCCTAAACATTATTTAGCACAGGTTGCGATGTTAAAACAAAATATGGACGAAACGCGATCTCGCGACTAACATGTGTTGGAGGCAACCGGGCGGGTGACTGGGGCTAATGTTTTTTATCACGATGAGTGTGTTTGGAGAACGTGCTATTGTTTTCGATACTACGCGAGCGCGTGTGGTTGTTTGCCAGAGGAGCATTCCACGTGTTCAACCCTAAGTGGTGGATTCGTCACAGTTTATTTCGTTCAAAAACACATTACAATCGGGTTGACGATTACACGACGTGAGCTGTCAATGTTTTTTAGCATTTCGAGCACCTAGAGATCGATACGCTGGGAGTCCTGAAACCCTGTGTGCACAGGTTTGTCTGGTCAGCAACGGCCGAACCAATCGCAATATCGAGAATAACATCTATGGACGGCAACTGGGATTGCGACAGTAGGGGGTTAGTTAGATGCATCCCGAAACCCTAGTTATAAACATTTCGGCGCCACATTACATATTCAACATCTACAAAGTTCGTGGGCAAAATAGTTGATGAATTACACATGGAAGCTACACTGATTATTATCTAAGGCCACTGTACTAGGTGTCGACTATGCAGCTCAGTGCACCAAGTCTAGTACGAATACCATCTGCTTAAATCCTGCTATACTCACCCTACCGTGTGGTAAACACCTCCCGCAGCCCTGTCAGATCCATACTTCTGGGTGCAGGTAGCTGAGTTGTGGTTAGGCCCCAAGCAGGTTCTGCAACGATAGTTCGCCGGCGGAGCATCCCTGCGCCTGTAGGAAGGGGGACGGCCAGGACCCCTACGAGTGAATGTAGGTGCGTCACACACTCCCTGAGGCACAGGTGTTGTCTGTGCCATCAGGGTGTCGATGCAGGTCCCGGGAATGGTGTGGGAGTATGTGCGGCGGAGGTTGACTGTAGTGTAGTAGTCGCTGACATACTCCCACCCGTTCTTGTTTGCCCAGGGGAAAAACGGCATGGCATGTGCGCACGGAAAAGCGTACTCTTTCCAATTGCCGCACTCACAGCTACCCTCGCCACGTAGATCGACGTTGTAGCTGCGTGGGGTTGGGTCCGTCGCGTTGCCGTTGTTTATCACCTCCGCACAGCTACCTTCACCTCGTAGTTCTTCGCCCGCTCGCACTTCTCCTCATACCGTTTTCTCCCCCACTCCGTAAAGTAGTCATCCCGGGCTCTAGCCTCTTCACGCCGCTCATGAAACTTCTTGACGTTGTAGTCCCACATTGATGCTAACAGATACGCGGGTGGCAGGCGCCGGATGGATTTTACGGCCCCGTTGGTCAACTCCGCCATGTTGCTCGTGTAGATGCCGAATCTTCTCGTTGGTGCCGCACATCGAGCCCACTGCTTCTCGTACACCCAGATTCTGTTCCTGCGTGCAGTGTAATCTCCGCGGAGGCCTGTTCGGACCCGCACACCATCCTCACCGTCCTCCAGGGAGTCCTCTTCCACGACTGTCGCCTCGTCTTCTACAACGCTAGGCCTCTCCTCGTTGGCGTTCCCAAGCGCCGTTCCCGGGTCCACGGTGGCAGGAGGAGGGTCTCTGGTTGCTGCCGCGGTCGGTGGTGGCTGGCGGGTGGGTGCCGCGGTCGGTGGTGGCTCTCGGTTTGGTGCCTCAGTTGGTGGGGTGACTCCCGGGACCGCAGCTCGCAGAACAATGTTGCCAAAGCTAAAGCACGCAGCTGTTCCTCGCCATCCGCTAGGCACGACTATCGGTGAAGATCGTCGAAGTGGAGGTGGCTCCGCCTGGGAAAAGGATGGTGCGGTTGTTCCTGCATGATGGGCTGCAATAGGGACACGTAGAAGGAAATTAAGGCTGTGTGTTTTGCGGTACCAAATGAGCAGTTCCCTATCAATTGTAAGACGGCCTCTCATGTATGAGACCTGTACACAAATATGTAAACATTACATCGTGGATGTAGTCGTTACTACCACACATATCATGGTACTACAGAACGGAGGGCCGCATTGACAAACCGTTGTTCAAACGAACCTGTTGTTGCAGATGGGTCGTACGGAGTGGATGGTGACGGCGTTGCGGATGGTCCTTCAGTAGTGGCCGGTTGAGGGGTTGCAGAGGGCCTCCGGTCGGGTGGGCTTGGCGCTGCGGATGAGGCTGGTGCAGCGGAAGGGTGGGTCGCTGAAGCGCGTGACGGTGCAGCGGATGGGCGTGGCGCTGCGGACGGCCCTGGCGCTGCCGATGGGCATGCCGACTCGGATAATGCAGGTGCCCCGGATGTGCGTGTAGCTGAATTGGGTGTCGGTGCTGTGGACGGGCGGGGCGCTGCGGACGGCCCTGGCGCTGCAGATGGGTTGGGCGCTGCGGACGATGCATGTGCAGCGGCTGGGCGGGTCGCAGCAGCGGGCGACGGTGCTGTGGACGGGAGGGGCGCTGCGGACGGCCCTGGCGCTGCAGATGGGCTGGGCGCTGCGGACGATGCTTGTGCAGCGGATGGCGGGTCGCAGCAGCGGGCGGCGGTGCTGAGGACGGGCGTCGCGCTGCGGACGGCCCTGGCGCTGCTGATGGGCTCGGCGCTGCGGACGATGCATGTGCAGCGGATGGGCGGGTCGCAGCAGCGGGTGACGGTGATGGGGACGGGCGGGGCGCTGCGGACGGCCCTGGCGCTGCAGATGGGCCGGGCGCTGCTGATGATGCAGGTGCCGCGGACGGGCGGGCCGCAGCAGCGGGTGACGGTGTCGCGGAGTGGCGGGGCGCTGCTGAATGCCCCGCCGCTGCGGCATTCGGAGGTGGGCGTCCTACGCCGCCATGTCTCTGTCGGCGGCCGCCTCGCTGCGACTGTGCTTGGCGAGCACGCCGCCGTGCTTCAGCCACTTCGGCCGCAATGTTGTTGGCGGTCGCACGCGTCCGGCGTGTTTGCTGAACGTTGCGTCGGCGAATACGAAGGCCAGCTGGTGGAGTGGGGTTTGGCCCAGGCGCGTCGGCCACAGGCGCCGGACCGTAGAGGTAAGTTGTGAGCAGGGGATGGGATTCCCGTGCACCGACCTTGAGCTCGTTGTACTTGTCCCAAGACCGGGCTGTCAAAAGCCGCCATAACATGTCCGCGGAAGTCTTCCCGAACCGCTTCACGTTCTGCTGCATGTGCCACCCACAGAAGTAGTGCGCCACCTTCTCAGGGAACACGTCCTTCACCGCCGGGATGAGACCTTTGTCCCGGTCGCTGATGATGGCCGCGTCGTCTCGTCCCTTCCAGTCGGAGCAGTGCTTATCAAAGAGCCGGCAAAACCAAGTCCATGTGTCCTTGGTTTCGCTCTCTACGAGCGCCCACGCGATGGGGATGATCTGCTGATTGCCGTCCATCGCGTTGGCGTACAGCAGAGTAGCTTTCTGAGCACGGATCAGGAAAGTCCCGTCCATTGCGATGACAGGCCTGCACGTCTTCAGTGCTTCGCGTGTTGCACTCGGCGCCATGAAGAAGCGGAGAAATTGGTGGTTGTAAGTCAAAAGCTCCACGGTTGCTCCACTGTCGATCTGCCGAATGCGCTCTTGCACCGCCGGAATGTAGCGGAATGACTCGCACCAGTCGCCGAATCGCTGCGCCGTGATGCCTACCTTCAGCCTGTGTGGGTGGAATGTATGGGTGGTATCGGGAAATGAGTGAAGTGGAGGCAACACAGTCGCTAAAAGAAAAGCTCCCTTGATGTTCGGCCTATGAAGGGAGGTTCGCTCACCGGTAGGCGTTGTTGTAAGTTAACTTCGGACCAGAGCAGGCCGTAATCTGCCTGGCGTAGTCCCAAGGGGCGTTGAACGGCGCTGCACGGACGAAGTTGCCGAATTTCCGCCAAAGGTACTTCCTCTTACGTCCCATACCGGGCCACCACCGGGTCCGGTAGACACGGTCGCATGTGTGCTCTGCGGGATCGGACAGCTCTACGATTCGCCACGGTCCGTTCCGCTCGAGACGAGCGTAGCTGCACCGCCATGGACAAGGGGGGTCCAACCCAAGCTTCTGACTCTTGCACAACGCTAGCGCCGATGCCCTTCTGGTAGACTTCATGTAGAAACCGTATTTATGCACTACCGCATCATCAAGCAAGGCAAAGAGGCAATGATCCCGCGAGGAGTACCAGTTACCCTCCTGAATGGCAGCGTTGTCATTGATAGTAGGCCCCTCCTCGGGTTCAAACTCTATGTCGAACTGCTCCAGGATAATGTTATACATGTCACGGCCATTAGCCGGGGGTTCCTCCATTGTGGATCTGATACAACAACTAGGTTATCCACTCGCAATATGTAGATGGTCATCCGCTGCCCGGGTTTTTAAACGTTGAGACGCGAGCACATGATTACGCCATGTAGAACTGCATCTGGTGTTGGAGTATGAAGGACTCGGAATCCCTGACACATCGTACAACAGCTCGGAACAACAACAATTCACTTGTCAGTCCCAGGTGGCATAATCCTGGCAGTGGTTGCCACCGGTGCGTATCGTCAGAAAGCGCGGCGACTGAATTGTGTTACGAGCGCTGGCGCGTTTATTACCAGATTCTGAACACATTATACCCAATCACGCCCAGACGAGTGGCATGTATATGTAAAAGTGGCGCGATAATTGAGTTTATGAACGGACCGTTCAGAAACTCGCGAAGCCGCCGGCAACAAAACGATTCGCATGCATTCTTGCATGACGTGTCTGTCGCAAGTACTCGCACATGGAAGCGAGTTCAGAACGACAGAATTCAACCGAGTCGCCCGACAGATGAAGTTGTGTAGCGCAGGTTTTCCGGTTAACGTCTCTGTTGATGCGCCTGGCACGCCCGAAAGAATGGTTAAATAACACTGGCCAGTCTTGTGTCGCCACGTTCAACCCCACAAGCCTCCATCCCCCCAATGTTGGGAACCGAAAATGATTTCCGAACCTGGACGCGCCACACGTTTGCCGAACCGACTTCCACACTGTCAGGAGAGAAATGCCCAATAGGAAGATACTGCGTGGCAGGGAAGTTCGATGTCAACCAGCAAACTGCCCACCGACAATTTGGAACCCACCAAAAAAAACCCTCATAATGGTTAAATGAAGCAAAATCTGGGTTCGCGCGTACCGCTCGCGATAGAAGGTGGATGGTGTGTCTTACGGGTTGTGTAAAAATTTAAGCGCGATGAAAAAAATTCACGAGGGCAAAGCCCGCGCCGCGGCAATTCTCTCCGCAAAATGTGTTCGGTGGACAGCGGGTTTCGGCAGGCAACCTGCCCCACCGCACTGTAGGTCAAACGTCGTCGCCACGTGGCCAGCCCGACAGCAAAGCCAACCCTAGCTTTTCCGCTGGTCTTCCTTTCTCCTCCATCCTGTCGCGACTCGGAACGTCAATGCGCGGCCCGAAAGCTGAGCTGATAAATGCCCACATTTCCAACATTTTGCACCACAGCTCCACAACTAACCAACTCAGCATCAAACAGCTCTGCTTCTCAAATTTCCCAAGCCTGAGTAAAGGAGGCACTTTACCTTTGCTTTACCACGAACGATTTTCCTACCTTTCAGCATGGCTCGTTTCTTCCCTCGTGCAGCTGTGACTCTGCTCCTCACCATCGCCCTTGCAGGTTAGTCATTCTGCATAACGGCCACGTCACAATGATTCCTCTAGATGTACTCATAAATTATGCAAACTGCACTCACAACAGAAAAAATCCTTCAAGACTGAAAGTTCCTCGACATATCATACCTTTCTCGCCTTTTTATTTTGGTGTCCGCTTGATTGTTTCAGCAGCCGTTTTCCCGCCATCTGCCCTCGCTGCTCGCACTGGTCCTAGCATCGGCTCCAAGATTCTAGGTGAGTATTATACGATCCGCAAGAGACATTTTCTTCCATAACCTTGCAGCGAAGACAAAGGTCCAGAGCTGCTGCTCATATTTTTTCTACTCTTCTGTTCTGTTTCTGTTTCACCAGCTTCTCTCCATGGGACCCTAGCCCCTTGTGGCGGGACAAGCGCCGACGTCAGGTCCAACGTTGATGGCACGGCTGATATCAACATCCTCCGAAGGTACTGCGAACTTGCATAATTATTGAACTCCATACAAGCGTCAATTTTAATGTGATTGTATCCTCTTTTTTCAAGCACCTCCTTCCCCACTTCCACCTCCTTGAATAGTATGTTTTTTTTCAATAACATTACTTTTTTTTTTCCTCTCCCCTTTGCATGATCTCTCAGGGGAGCGTCAGTGTATCTTTCATACAAGATTAGAGCACAAGGCATCGCCATGCAGCCCTCTTCTCCTCCAGCCATCCTCCCTCGCAACCCCTGCACCAGCACCTCCCTCTCCTCCACTCCCCTTACTGCCCGAGCCAGTTTTGGAGGCTCCCCAAGCCTGAATGTGGCTCCTTCTGGGTTGGTTTCGGATGTGGCCGGAGCTGTTTTTGGGGCGGGGAGGGCAGTGGGGAGTGTGTCGGGCTCTGCAGGGAAGGCTGCAGGTTCGGCAGCAGGCTTGGTGGGTAGTGTTGCTGGTTCGGCGGTGGGAACAGCAGGGAAGGCAGCAGGTTCGGTGGGAAGCCTTGCAGGTTCGGGAGCAGGCTTGGTGGGCAGCGCTGCGGATTCGGCAGTGGGCATTGCAGGGAAGGTTGCAGGTTCCGCAGGGAACCTCGCAGGCTCGGCAGCTGGCTTGGCAGCCAACCTTACAGGCTCGACAATCGGCACTGCAGGGAAGGCAGCAGGATCCACGGGGAATCTTGCAAGCTCAGCAGCAGGCTTGGTAGCCAACACTACAGGCTCGGCGGTTGGAACTGCAGGGAAGGTGGCAGGTTCGGCAGCAGGCTTGGTCGGCACTGTTGCAGGCTCGGCTGCTGGTAATGCAGGAAAGGTGGCAGGCTCTGCTGGGAGGCTTGCAGGCTCAGCAGCCGGGTTGGTCGGCAACTCATCTGGTTCAGCAGCTGGCTTGGTCGGCACTGCTGCAGGCTCGGCGGCTGGCACTGCAGGGAGGGCAGCGGGTGCGGCGGGGAACCTTGCAGGCTCGGCAACTGGCTTGGTAGGGAATACTGCAGGTTTGGCCACTGGCACTGCTGGTAAGGCTGCAGGCTCGGCCGCAGGCTTCGTTGGGGACACTGCAGGTTCACTCGTTAGCACCGCAGGAAAGGCAGTTGGTGCAGCAGGGAAAGCAGCAGGCGCAGCAGGGAAGGCAGCAGGATCGGTGGCTAACCTTGCAGGTTCGGTGGTTGGCCCGGTGCCTTCGGTTCTGACTCCTCTGGTGGTCCTGCCTGGTGCTTGGGTGACTGCAGCAGGCAACATCAATGCTGCTGCCAGTGCAGGTGCTGTTGGTGCTGCTGGTGCCGCTGCTGCTGGTGCTGTTGGTGGTGCTGCAACTGCAGCCACTGTTGGTGCACCTACTGTTACTGTTACTGCTACTGCGGCTGGCGGTGCTGCTTCTGTTGCTGCTGCTGCTGCTGCCAACAGGGCTGCAAGCACCGTGTTTGCAATGGCAGGGGAGATGCAGCTGTCTTCCACCCTCGCTGCCTCTCTGCTCGCTCACATCTCCTCCTCCACGCCTCTCTCCCTCCTCCTCCACCTCAACTCCCAGCAGAGCCTTGTTGCTGATCTGCTGCAGTAGGAGAGGTGAGGGGCAAGAAAGTTGCTGAGTCTTAAAGGAAATTGCATTTATACGTTGCAGTTCAGAACGACATTGATGGCTGGGATGGTGTATAGTGGTGAACGTGTGGACGGTGCATTGTGTAGCTTCGGTCTTGTGGATTAGAAGCATGTTTCTTTGTCAGTGTATTCTTGGGGATGTTAATGTCAGTTTTTGTCAGCTTTGGCTGGGAACTCAGCGTGTGTAGCGCTCGTCAGCTGTCACTTAGGCGAGCCACCGTGTGCTCGAACAGTCCCCCCTGTTGATCCAGTGGCTCTTCCAGTTTGTTGATCCGCGCACACTGTTCTTTGGGATAGAGAACCTGGAGACGGGGAGAAGGAGTACACATGGAGGGAAGAATGTGCGTGTCTGAAGCGCCTTAACAATCACGTGATCCCGGTGTGGTCTGTCTGATGGTTCTTTCAGCTTTGGGAAATCCATGTTACGGTGCTCTTTGGGTTGGGATAGAGAGCGTGGAGAGGAAAAGCTGGGCACAGGCAGCGACGAGAGGAAGAGTACAGTGGAGAAAGGAGGGTATTAAGGACAGTGCTGAGGGTGTATTGGTTTGTTGGCTGTCTACTGTAACGCCCGTAGGCTGTCTTGAAGGGCATCCGCTGCGCCTAAATAACACCCTTGTTTTGAACCAGTGGGTAGCGAGGCGTTATATCTGTAACCAGAAGCAGCCAGGTACAGATGTGCTTTAAGTCCACAGTTGACTCAAAATACATCTGTCACCACAGGACTCTCAATCTGGATACAAGCCCGTCTTGATACAGGCCTACCTCTGTACAAGCCCACCACGATGTAAGCCAACCTCGATACAAGCCCAACTATCTGAACGGGGAGACTGCAGACATAACATCCTCGATATAAGCGCACCCCAATATCACACTCATTAGTCTCACCTATCAGGGTTGGAGCAGTGCACTATGTGCTGATATCCATCTTCGTACTCGATATGGTCCGATCTTCCAACTCGTTATGGTCCCATCTTCCAACTCGTTATGGTCCCATCTTTGCGCTCGTTTAGTCACACTCAATGTAGTCACACCTTTCAGGATTGGGGCAGTGCACTATGAGCTCGATATGGTCCCATCTTCCAACTCGATATAGTTACACTCAATATAGTCCCACCTCCATATGTACCTCCTTCCGCTACGGCTCCAACTCGCGTGCATGGCACTACTAGTAATGGTAGTACCATTACTACATATATTAACTGTATGACGAGTATCGTTTACGGGCAACGAGCACACTTTTTGAGACGTCTCCAAACCCGTGCTCCTCGTATACTAGTAGCACCAATTCTATTAGCACCACTTCTATTAGCACCACTTCTATTAGCACCACTTCTATTAGCACCAATTCTATTAGCACCACTTCTATTAGCACCACTTGTGCTAATCCTTGTACTACCGGGCAAGGGACTCACGCGACTAGAGGTGGCGGGTTGCGCAACAGACGGAAGACCGGGGGAAGGAGGGAGGCGACTTTCGCTTATAGCGGGGGAAGGAGGGGGACGGCTGGCGCTAAGAATGGGGGAGGTGTTGCGGAGTCGATCACAAGTTGCGATCATGTGGCCGAGCGCGGTATCCATGTGGTTACCACGTAAAGCTGTCGCGATTCGCGATTGTGCTACCTAATATATTGACGGAGTCGTAATTGCGCTAATGCCTTGATGCGATTCGAGATTCCGCACATACTAAAAACCTCTCGAGCGTTCGAGAAGAGAAATCGAAGTCGAACTGCTGCTCGGATTAACGTCGCTCAACCAAGTGAACATGTAACTAATTCGCGATTTAAACCAGGGCAAGTTAAGGCGTAGATTACGAGTACCATATTGACGTGGCTAGCTACGTAGGCTGAACCCATGATCTATCTCGACGCCAGGATTCTCGCGCACGTGCCAGTAAATACATTTTCATTCTGAGGGGGCTTTCCGTGTGCGCTGAGTCTACGCCTCCTACAGGTTACGTCTGCTTTCCGTTCCAGAAGACTACAGTCAGGTTTTATACATCCTATATCTCGAGCCTACGGCTTTCTACTAGAACAGAGAAAACGCGGAAAGCTAATTCGCGAAAAAAACGGCCGCGTCATCGCCATCCATCTTCGCACACATCGCGAGCTCTCGTGTCCTACACCTATGAGGCGCGATTCGAATTCTTACTGGTTGATTGGGGCTGTTTTGAAACCGAAGATGCTGGGAAGGATTTCATTCGTACGCCCTACAGCTGGGAAAACCTCGACAGTCACTACTAGGGGGAAAGGGTGATTTGTAGGAGCCCCTCTCGTTCTTCTGCATGAAAGCGCGATGGGGTTCAACCTTGATGTGCACGACGGGAGGGGCAAAGTTGGCGCAAGGCAAAATGCGTGCCGAGCCGACGTGCAAACTTGTTCTGGTTTGGATTTGACGAGCCTAGTTTTGGGTGCTGATTAGGCTTGTTCCGTGATCTGGCTGGACCCACCTGGCTGGTTCGAGTTGCAAGGCATTTCCCACGCAGAGAGGTTCGGCAGAGAACTGATTCGGCCCAAGGCACGACTCGTCACCTTCGTCAGCTTGTGTGTTCACTCGGTAAAAGCCTGAAAGGAACGAGGGAGTCAGCAAACCAGCTTGAAATCCGCGCTACACAAATTCCGTAAAGCGTGGCTTCGCAAGCTCTTTGAACAAGGCCCACATATACTACCACATTCATCTACGAAGTTGGAGATATGCAATTGTTTTCCAATCGATAAATAGTTCGAACGAGCTGATCATTTCTAATATCGGGTACATTTATGGTGCGTGAGGCTAGCCTGACCGTAGACTACTTTCTACGCAGAATGTGTTCGGTGGACAGCGGGTTTCGGCATGCAGCCTGCCCCACCGCAATGTAGGTCAAATGTCGCCGCCACGTGGCCTGCCCGACAGCAAGGCCAACCCTAATTTCCTGCTGCTCCTCCTTTCACCCCCATCCCGTCGCGACTCGGAACGTTCAATGCGCGGCCCGGAAGCAGAACAGATAAATGCCCACATTTCCAACATTTTGCATCACGGCTAACCAACTCAGCATCAGACTGCTCTTCTTCTCAAATTTCCCAAGCCTGAGCAAAGGAGGCACTTTACTCACTGCTTTGCTTTACCAACACTCACAGCACGGGACAATTTTCCAACCCTTCAGCATGGCTCGTTTCTTCCCTTGTGCGGCTGTGACTCTTCTCCTCACCATCGTACTTGCAGGTCAGTCATTCTGCAGTCACCTAGACTTTTTTTTTGCGGGCATAAACTATCGTTAAAGTTGCGTAATAGTAACTTTTAAGTCGCTTTTTGCACTTCCCCTTTTCGCGATGCCAGCAAGGTCACAATAATCTCCTCACCTACATCGCAAAAATTGGGGTCCGTTTGGCATACTAGAGGCATAGCAGAAGTATCATGTTTGGTGTACTTCGAGGATAACATTTTTGACATACTAGATAGTAAAAAGCCCGGTAGGTTTTTAGTATGCTCTGTTTGTATATCAATCAGTAATCCGCAAATGCATGACAGTTGCATAACAATTTGCATATTTATGCACTGCAGTAGAAATATAACATCAGAATACTATCAGCACACTATAGATATGGTTTCCTGACACTGATTACTGCTATTGTTTTTATCTCGGTTCAGTACTTCTGAGAATTGTAAAATTTTCGTTACCAATAATTACATACAGCCAATAGGGCAACAGACAATCATACGGATCTAATTCTATACATTTGCAGAACTCATAAGTCCAAAACCAGATCACCGACACATCTGCCACAAACAATCTGAAACAGGGTTAGTACCATCGGTAAGAATCGAAACAACATACCTGATGTTGCTCCAAAAAACGGCAATAATCCTGCATGGCATATATTATTTAGAACGGCAAGCTGCGTGACCGACGGATCCGCAACTGCAGCCACAACAGTACCTGCAGGTGGCATCATATTTAAAGTCAGTAATTAGGAACACTAACGCAGGACGCGCTTGGAGCTCTCTTCTGCACAATAAAGTTTATGCTGTTACCTACCGAAGTTCCCGTTAAAATGGCAGAAATCCTGTATGGCAGGCTGCATAACCAACGACACCGCTCGGCGTCGCTTGTCGTTCCATCTGTCCGCAGCTGCTTGCAGTCGCTCGATGCTAGACGATAATCGTTCGCTTCTCGCCTTGTCTTTCGCCGGCTCGTTACCGCAGCTGCCTCATCGCCGCGCGAAATGCACCGCGGTTCGAGTGCGTCTAGTAAAGAAGGCGTTCGTGCAGGCTGGCGCATTGCAGGTCGTCCTAGGCGGCGATCACGCTGGCTGGCGCACTGAAAATTGCTCCCCTAAACCTTCGACTAAGAAACGGAGCATCTAAAATTGGAACTTGCGAAGTGAGGACACGGCTGGGGTAAATAACGAGAAGATTGGGTTGAAGGTGGTTGGGCGATGAGGTAGTGGTGTGTGGGGATTGTGTGGTTCATTCCCAAACCGAACTTGTGCATGAAGGTGTTTGTGTGGCAGGTTGTGCGACAGGTGGCGACAGGTGGCAACATGAAGCGAGAGAATCGTGAGCAACAATCATTCAAAAAACAAACTTATAAATAAATAAACTTGATTGTGAACAACCAGTTTAGCGTAGCGGTTAACGTGTTGCGTTCGCGATCGAGAAGTGGGGCGATCGATTCTTGTGGTTTGAGGGTCGGAATCTTGGAAATTAGGCTGCTTGGTCTTGTTGCCCATCTTTTGGGGATTCTGTTGTGTTCGCTAAATGTTCCACACAAGTATCGATCCCCCACCCTTCCGCATAAACTTTTTTTGGGACAGATTTTGGACAAGGGTAATTTTGGATAGAAACTGTCAATTTGTTCTAAGCAAAATGTTATAGGAATGATATACAGAATACTGGAAATTCACTAAAGCATACAGGTTGGTAGTGTTTCAGTAGGCAAACGATCACATCCAAATCCCTACTAAAGGAGTCCACCAGTTACGCATACTAAAATGGCGTTCGACATTTTTGAGATGTAGTTGTACTCTTAATCATGCAAACTTCTCTCATATGATACTGAATTTTCTTTTACTAAAATCCCGCACCCTATTTTGCCTTTTGATTTCTTCTCTCGTCTCCGCCAAACATTTCAGCAGCCGTTCTCCCTCCATCTGCCCTCGCTGCTCGCACTGGTCCTAGCATCGGCTCCAAGATTCTGGTTGAGTTCCGTTACCGCAAAACTCGTCAGTGGAAGTTCTCCCGCATATTTTACTAGAGTGTTTAACTTTCATAAAAAAATAAAAATTCAAAGCCTAGTGTTCATAATATGTTTTCTCTTTCGTATACTTTCTGTTACACCAGCTTCTCTCCATGGGAACCTTGCCTCTTGCGGCGGGACAAGCGCCGCCAACGTCAGATCCAACGTTGACGGAACGGCTGACATCAGCATCCTCCGAAGGTACAGTGAGCTTGCATGTCATCTGAATACCACTTAAAGCATCAAATTTTAATTCAGCCTATCCTCTCTTTACAAAGCCTCTTCTTCTCTCCCTCCTCCCTTCCACCACCTATTTCTAATCCTCTCTCTCTTTCTCCTTTGCTTCTCTTTTCAGGGGAACGTCTATGTACCTTGCCTACAATATCACAGCACAAGGAATGGCCCGGCAGCCCTCCTCTCCTCCATCCATCTTCCCTCGCAACCCCTGCACCAGTGGTCCCCTCTCCTCCACTCCCATCACTGCTTTGGCTGATTTGGCCGCCGCTGCGGGTGCCAACACAGGCTCGGTAGGCACCCGAGCCAGTTTCGGAGACTCGCCAAGCCTCGATGTGGCTCCTGCTGGGTTAGTTTCGGATGTGGCCGGAGCTGTTTTTGGTGCGGGGAGGGCAGCGGGGAGTGTGGCAGGCTCTGCAGGGAAGGTGGCAGGCTCGGCGGCTGGCTTGGTGGGTAGTGTTGCAGGGTCGGCTGTAGGCACTGCAGGGAAGGCAGCAGGTTCGATGGGAAGCCTTGCAGGTTCGGGGGCAGGTTTGGTGGGCAGCACTGCGGGCTTGGCAGTGGGCACTGCAGGGAAGGTGGCAGGTTCCGCAGGGAAACTCGCAGGCTCAGCAGCTGGGTTGGCAGCTAACCTTACAGGCTCGGCAATCGGCACTGCAGGGAAGGCAGCAGGATCCGCGGGGAATCTTGCAAGCTCGGCAGCAGGCTTGGTATCCAGCACTACAGGCTCGGCGGTTGGAACTGCTGGGAAGGTGGCAGGTTCGGCAGCAGGCTTGGTCAGCGCCATCGCAGGCTCCACAGCTGGCACTGCAGGAAAGGTGGCAGGCTCTGCTGGGAGGCTTGCATGTTCGGCAGCCGGTTTGGTCGGCAACTCATCTGGTTCGGCAGCTGGCTTGGTCGGCACTGCTGCAGGCGCGGCGGTTGGCACTGCAGGGAGGGCAGCAGGTGCGGCGGGGAACCTTGCAGGCTTGGCGACTGACTTGGTGGGAGATACAGCAGGTTTGGCCAATGGCACTGCAGGTAGTGCTGCAGGCTCGGCTGCAGGCTTGGCTGGCAACACCGCGGGCTTGGTAGGTAACACCGCAGGAAAGGCAGTTGGTGCAGCAGGGAAGGCAGCAGGCCCGGCGGCTAACTTTGCAGGCTCGGTGGTTGGTGCGGTGCCGTCGGGCCTGACTCCTCTGGTGGTCCTGCCTGGTGCTTGGGTGACTGCAGGCGGCAACATCAATGGTGCCACCAGTGCAGGTACTGCTGCTCGTGCTGCTGCTGGCACTGCTGTGGCTGCAACCACTGCTGGTGCTGCTACTGTTACTACCACTGCTGCTGGCTCTGCTGCTGGCAGTGTTGCTGCTGCTGCCAACAGGGCTGCAAACACCGTGTTTGCCATGGCTGGGGAGATGCAGCTGTCTTCCACCCTCGCTGCCTCTCTGCTCGCTCACATCTCCTCCTCCACGCCTCCCTCCCTCCTCCTCCGCCTGAACGGCCAGCAGAGCCTTGTTGCTGCTCTGGTGCAGTAGGAAGAGGGGTGGGGGAGGGTAAGGGGGTGGGGGTGGCTGCTCTGCTGCAGTAGGTCGGGGCGGAAGCGGGTGGAGGGGGGAGGGGAGGGGTGGGAAGGGGCAGGGGCAAGGACGGGAAAGGTTGTTGGAGAGGTGGAGGGAGATTGGGGGAACGTTCGATGCGGCTCTTCCTCTGGTCCTCCTCCGTACTGCTGCTCTTCGTCTGTGCCTCTCCCCCTCCTCCTCCACCTCAGCACCCAAGAGATCATGGTTCAGGCTCTGGTCTGGTGGTGCAACTGGAGGGATGAGCATCGCAGGGCAGATGCAGAGTGTCACAGCAGAGAACTTTTGAGGCGCCTCAAAAGTTGGCTCTGGTCTGGTGGTGCAGCTGGAGAGATGAGACGGCAGGGCAGATGCAGAGTGTCACAGGAGAGAAATGAAATGGTGTATAGTGGTGCGATTGTGCAAGGCGTATATATTCTGTTGAAAGTGTAGTTGTGTTGTAATGTGGTTTCTGTGAACTGATAATACCTTATGACCTCTCTCCCGCCTAAAGCTTTGAAATACCTCCTTCCTCCCTCCTCTCGCCTGTCCGAACCGCCACGGCTAATATTCGTACTAGCACCACTAATACTCGTACTAGCGCCGCTAATATTCGTACTAGCACCACTAATATTCGTACTAGCACTTATACTATACGTATTGACTACGGGCAAAGTGGCTCACTCGACGAGAGTCGGCGAATTGCGCAGCAGGCGGAGGAGCGGGGAAAGGAGGGGGCCGGTTGGTGCGTAGAGCGGAGGGCGGGGGACGGCTGGAGCTTAGAGCGGGGGAAAGGGGGGGGGGCGGCTGGCGCTAAGAATGGGGGAGGTGCTGCAGAGTCGATCCCACGTCGCGATCATGTGGCCGAGCGCGGTATCCATGTGGTTACCGCGTAACCCCGATGCTACTCACGATTGTATTACCTAGCAAAATGCCAGAGTCGCCATGTCGAGGCGATTGTATTACCTAGCAAAATGCCAGAGTCGCCATGTCGAGGCGCAATAGTACCTAGTATTCGCGATCGCGCTGCTATCAGTACGTTCGAATAATAGCCCCTCTGATATTTGAGAAATACAGCGACGGCCTACTGCTGCTCGATTCAAGGCGACCTAACCAAGTAAGGAAAAAATTAAGGCGTTCTTAGAGTACTTAGGTGACGTGAGACTGCTCCCACGGAATACATAATTCCCTCATGGAGGCTTGGTTGTGCGCTGAGACCACGAGTTGAAAGATTTTCTGGTTCACAAGAAAACACGTCAGTGTACGCGTACAGCCAGCCGCATTTCGGATTCCTACTGGTCGATTGGAGCTGTTGCGAAGCACAAGATGCTGGGAAGGATTTCATTCGTATGCCCTACAAGTTGGGAAAACCCCGACAGTCAACTATCGAGGGAAGGGGTGATGCGAACCTAACAAATGCAGGACGCCCTTTCGTTCTTGTGCACGAGAATGCGATGCGGTTCAACCTTGATGTGCACGACGGGAGGGGCGAAATTGGCGCAAGCAAAAATGCGTGCTGACGTGCGAACTTGTTCTGGTTTGGATTCGACGAGCCTAGTTTTGGGTGCTGAACTAGGCTTGTTGCAAGGCATTTGCCACGCAGAGAGGTCCGGAAGAGAACTGCTTTGGCCCAAGTCACGACTCCATCACCTTCATCAGCTGTGTTGGCTCGGTAAAGGGAAGGCACGATATCCGAGGAAATGACGGACCGCCCTGGATCCGGGTTTCTAATTCATTTTGGCAGTGGTTTTGACACCGCTTTGCTTCGCGCTCGCGTCCGATACCTTCGGTCGGATATTTACGCTATTTCCCCAGCTTGAGTCCAGAGACTGAAATTCTGTTTATTCATCGGGGTATCCTAGATGACTTTGTCGCGTCATGTACGAAAATCTCGGGACAAAAAACATTCACCCCTCATGGAGGGCATGCCATTTGGGAGGCATCAACCCTAAACACCATGAGGCAAGGTGTTTAGGGTTGATGCCTCCCGAATGACCAGCCATCCGAGAGGGGTTTATTTTTTTCCACTGGCCACAAAACTAAAACCAGGTAAACTTCATAGTTTTCCTGGTCACAGAAAACTGGAAATGTCGAAATCCGCTGCCCCAAGGAATCGGACGCTAGCGGAAAAGCAAGGCGGTGTCAAAACCACTGCCCAAAAGAACCGGAAACCCGAAACCAGGGCGGTCCGTCATTTCCTCCACGATATCCGCACTACACAAAATGCCTAAAGCGTGGTTTCGCAAGCTCTTTCATCAACGTCCACACACATATAATGGAGTTATGTGACTGTTCCTCCTCGATACATGTTTCTTATATCGGGCAACTTTGAGGCGCGCTAGGCTAGCATGACCGAAGACTACTTTCAACGCGAAATGTGCTCGGTGGACAGCGGGTTTCCGCAGGCAGCCTGCCCCACCGCACTGTAGGTCAAACGTTGCCGCCACGTGGCCTACCCGACAGCAAAGCCAACCCTAGCTTTTCCGCTGCTCTTCCTTTCACCTCCATCCTGTCGCGACTCGGAACGTTCAATGCGCGGCTCGAAAGCTGAGCTAATAAATGCCCACATTTCCAATATTTTGCACCACAGCTCCACAGCTAACCAACTCTGCATCAAACAGCTCTGCTTCTCAAAATTTCCCAAGCCTGCGTAAAGGAGGCACTTTACTTTTGCCTGAGTAACGATTTTCCTACATTTCAGCATGGCTCGTTTCTTCCCTCGTGCAGCTGTGAATCTGCTCCTCACCATCGCACTTGCAGGTTAGTCATTCCGCATAACGGCCACGTCACAATGATTCCTCTAGATGTACTCGTTAATTATGCAAACTTCACTCACAACTGAGAAAAAACCTTCAAGACTGAAAGTTTCTCTACACATCATACCTTTCTCGCCTTTTTATTTTGGTGTCCGCTTGATTGTTTCAGCAGCCGTTTTCCCTCCATTTGCCCTCGCTGCTCGCACTGGTCCTAGCATCAGCTCCAAGATTCTAGGTGAGTTTTATTACTGCAAAGCCCTTCACAAGCACGATCCGCAAGAGACATTTTTTTCCATAACCTTGCAACGAAGACAAAGTTCCAGAGCTGCTGCTCATATTTTTTCTTCTCTTCTGTTCTGTTTCTGTTTCACCAGCTTCTCTCCATGGGACCCTAGCCCCTTGCGGCGGGACAAGCGCCGACGTCAGGTCCAACGTTGATGGCACGGCTGATATCAGCATCCTCCGAAGGTACTGCGAACTTGCATGATTATTCAACTCCATACAAGGTCAATTTTAATGTGATTGTATCCTCTCTTTTCAAGCACCTCCTTCCATCCCTCCCCCCTTCCACCACCTTGAATAGGATGTTTATTTAAATTGTATTACTTCTTTTTTCCCCATCTCTCCCCTCTGCATGATCTCTCAGGGGAGCGTCGGTGTATCTTGCATACAAGATTAGAGCACAAGGCATAGCCCTGCAGCCCTCCTCTCCCCCAGCCATCCTCCCTCTCAACCCCTGCGCCAGTGGCCCCCTCTCCTCCACTCCCATCACTGCCTCAACTGATTCGGCCGCCGGTGCGGGTGTTAACACAGGCTCGGCAGGCGCCCGAGCCAGTTTTGGAGGCTCGCCAAGCCTCAATGTGGCTCCAGCTGGGCTGATTTCGGATGTGGCCGGAGCTGTTTTTGGTGCGGGGAGGGCAGCGGGGGGTGTGGCCGGCTCTGCAGGGAAGGTCGCAGGCTCGGCAGGGAATGCTGCAGGTTCGGCAGCAGGCTTGGTGGGTAGTGTTGCTGGGTCAGCGGTAGGCACTGCAGGGAAGGCAGCAGGTTCGGTGGGAAGCCTTGCAGGTTCGGGAGCAGGCTTGGTGGGCAGCGCTGCAGGCTCAGCAGTGGGCACTGCTGGAAAGGTGGCCGGATCTGCAGGGAACCTTGCAGGCTCGGCAGCTGGCTTGGCAGCCAGCCTTACAGGTTCGGCAATCAGCACTGCAGGGAAGGCCGCAGGATCCGCGGGGAATCTTGCAAGCTCGGCAGCAGGCTTGGTAGCCAACACTACAGGCTCGGCGGTTGGAACTGCTGGGAAGGTGGCAGGTTCGGCAGCAGGCTTGGTCAGCACCGTTGCAGGCTCGGCTGCTGGTAATGCAGGAAAGGTGGCAGGCTCTGCTGGGAGGCTTGCAGGCTCGGCAGCCGGATTGGTCGGCAACTCATCTGGTTCGGCAGCTGGCTTGGTCGGCACTGCTGCAGGCGCGGCGGCTGGCACTGCAGGGAGGGCAGCGGGTGCGGCGGGGAGCCTTGCAGGCTCGGCAACTGGCTTGGTAGGGAATACTGCAGGTTTGGCCACTGGCACTGCTGGTAAGGCTGCAGGCTTGGCAGGAGGCTCGGTGGGCAACACTGCAGGCTCGGTGGTTAGCGCCACAGGAAAGGCAGTTGGTGCAGCAGGGAAGGTAGCAGGCTCGGCGGCTAACCTTGCAGGTTCGGTGGTTGGTTCGGTCCCTTCGGTCCTGACTCCTCTGGTGGTCCTGCCTGGTGCTTGGGTGACTGCAGCAGGCAACATCAATGCTGCCGCCACTGCTGTCGCCACTGCTGCCGGTGCTGCCGGCAGTGCTGCCACTGTGGCCACTGTTGGTTCTGCTGGTGTTCCTGTTAAGATACCTAGGCAAAAGGTGATTGAATTAGGTCAAGGTGGGTACAAGACTAGGGTGTCGAGGAACTTTGTGTACCCCCTAGTGCTAACCCCCATACAGCCTAGCTAACCTAAACAGGTATATATATATAATTTGACACACCCCCATAGGCGAAATGGGGGATAGCCAGGGCAAGCAACGGTCACAAGACCAGTCAAGAGAAGAAACAAAACACAGCTCAGGGTGGATCACAACGTCACCACGCAGTCTGAGCACAAGCAAAGGCCACAAGGCCAGTTCACATGCAGAGATATATGTAACAACAACAGCACAGTGATCTCTACCTACTAGAGCAAGCATGCAGGTATATATATATAACGGTACAAACAAAGCCTACAGCAAGTGAGGAAAAGTGGGCACAAGCCCCAGCATAGTGCAAAAGCGCTGATGATCACCAGGCTGAAGTGCCTTGGTGAATATATCAGCGGTGTTGGCCTGAGTGGCCACGTAACGCAGACGAAGCTGACCGCGCTGCTGCAGCTCTCGAGCCAGGAAGTAACGGAGAGCGATGTGCTTCGTTCTGTGCTCCAGTCTGTGCTCCTCACACAAGGCAATGGCAGCCTTGTTGTCGACGTACAGCACTGGAGGAGAACTAGGCCGCTCTCCCAAGTCAGTCAGCAGGTAGGTCAGCCAGCGTAGCTCCTGTGCAGCCATGGCTGTGGCGTAGATCTCAGCCTCACAACTGGAGCTGAGAACTGAAGACGAGCGAGTAGAACGCCAAGAAACTGAACCAGAGCCAAGGCTGAAGGTGTAACCCTGTGACGACCGCTGAGTAGCCTGGTCGTCAACCCAAGAAGCGTCTGAGTGCCCAGTGAGAACAACTGAGCGTCTCCCTCCAAGCACGAGCCCCATGCCTGACGTACTGCACAAGTAACGCAGTACCCTCTTAGCAGCATCCATGTGCACCTTTCGGTGCCGACCAGGAGCCACGTAGCGAGCCAGAAGGCCAAGAGGGTACGCAAGGTCAGGACGAGTGCAAGTCATCAGGTACATGAGGCAACCAACTAGCTCTGGGTAAGGACCACTCGGCTCTACGGACTCGTCCGAAGGTGGAGCTGAGAACGAGTGACCTGTAGCCAGAGGAGTGGCCTGTGCCGAGGACCAGGTGAAGCCGAAGCGCTGAAGGACCTGCTGCACCATGTGTGACTGAGTCAGTGTGATGGTGCGACGTGCTCTGTCCCGGGTGATCCGCAAGCCAAGATAGCTTGTCAGCTCACCCAGATCTGTGCACGTGTGTCTCTTCTGCAGCTCCGACTTCACGTGGGCTAGAGCCTCAGTGTCAGCAGTGGCAAAGACCAAGTCGTCGACGTACACGAGGATGTAGAACGGCGGCAGCGAAGTGTCGGTGCGCAGAAACAGCGACGGGTCAGCAGTCGACGGGGCAAACCCAAGAGCCGCAAGAGTCGTCCTCAGTGTGTCGTGCCACTCACGTGGCGCCTGGCGGAGACCGTAGACTGGCCGTCGGAGGCTCCACTGGGTACCAGGAGGGAACGACCCAGTGAAGCCAGGTGGACGGCGCAGCCAGATCTCCTCGTGCAGGCTGCCCTGCAAGAAAGCTGTGCTGAAGTCAAGAGAGTGAAGCTCGTAGTCACGCTGAGCGGCAACGTGTAGCAGCACCCGAAGAGTAGTCATCTTCGGGGTGGGGGAGAAGGTCTGGAAGAAGTCAACTCCCTCTCGCTGACTGAAGCCTCGAGCAACGTAACGAGCCTTGAAGACCGGTGGAGAACCTGGCGGCCGGTTCACCCTGAAAATCCACATGCCACTGACGATGTTCGCCCCAGGAGGGGGAACCTCGTCAACGTACGTGCCTGTGGACTTCCAGGATGCCATCTCTGCGTCCATGGTTGTCTGCCACTGAGAGGAGTAGGGACCCTCGATCGCCTCAGCGTACGATCGTGGAGTCGGGATGTCTGGTGCATCCGGGTCTCCCTCAGGGGCAAGCAGCATGGACACGAGATGAGGCGCAGCGGCTGCAAGACACTCAAGGTCCTCCTGCCTGTCCTCAAGGACGTCCGTGCCAAGAGCACACTCACCCCCGACGGACGGAGGACAGACAGACTCAGACTCAGCAACAAGACGAGCAGCGTAGTCTAGACGACAGTGAGCAGCAAAGTCGACAAGCTCAGCGACCAAAGCAGACGCACCAGCAGACTCAAACGACGGGTCGGCGACAACAGTGGCTAGCAGACGCGTGACAGTAGGGTGCTCAGCACGAAACCGGTCAGACTCAGGGTCAGCAACGACAGGTAGAGAGGACGCAGGCGGAGACGGCAGGGGAACACGTGGCGGCGGAGAGGAAGGACGACGGACGACAAGGGAAGGGCCGGGGACAGCCGGCTGACGCTGACGAGGAACCCGACGACCGGAACGACCGGAAAGGACAGGTGAGACAGGACGCGACGCAGGCTCACGACGCTCAGCAAGGCCCCCGGTCTGCTCAGCGTAAGGAGAAGGAGCAGGCAGAGGTGAGCCAGGCTGTAACGGAAGACCAGTAGACGACGGGAGGCTAAGAACCTGGCAAAGCACGGAGCCAGGCGGGGGCAGAGACGACGGAGACGGCGGAGCAAAGAACAGGCGCGGCTGTGCAGTGCCTCCAGCACCAGCAGCTTCAGCACCCTCAGCAACGCCAGCACCTCCAGCAGCTCCAGCACCACCAGCACCCTCAGCAGCTCCAGAACCCCCAGCAACTCCAGCTCTTCCAGCAGCTCCAGTACCCTCAGCAGCCCCAGCACCTCCAGCAGCTCCAGAACCCTTAGCACCAGCCCAACCTGGTGCAGCACCCCCAGAACCGGCACCTCCAGTCCCAGGGTCTCCAACCGCTGTGCCACCAGCAGCAGCACCCTCAGACACACCACCGTCAGCCCCAGCAGCTCCAGCACTCCCAGTACGAGCACCTCCGGGACCAGCGACACTAACACCTCCAGCAGGCAAAGGACCAGCACCACTCTCAGCTCCAGTGACGCCAGCAGAAGAACCCCCAGCAGTAGAACCCTGAGGTGCAGAAGCGCGACGCTGACGGCGACCGTACCAGTCGTGCAGCTGCTGGGAGGTGAGAGGCACACGCGGACGAAGACGGCTACTCCAAGGAGACCGCGGAACAGCAGTCTCAGAACCCTCAGGCGACTCACCCCCAGACTCAGCACCCCCAGGCTCCGCACACGCAGGCTCAGCACCCCCAGACTCAGCACCCCCAGACGCAGGACCTCCAGGCTCCTCACGCGCAGGCTCAGCACCCCCAGGCTCCGTACCCTCAGGCCCCTCACGCCCAGCTCCCCCAGACTCAGCACGCCTACGCTGCAAACCCCCAAGCTCCACACCCCCAGGGACAGCACCACCACCAGCAGGACCGGAGTCACCAGTGACCTCAACAGGCGCAGGGACGGGAGGGTCTACCTGAGAAACACCTGAAGGAGCAGGACCTGGCGCGGGGAAGGGGTCTACCTGGGGAGGACCTGGGGCAAGAAAGAGCGGCGGGAGAGGGCGAGGAGCAGTGCGGTAGGGGAAGAGGCGGTAAAAGGGGACTGACTCGTCAAAGGTGACGTCCTGGGACGCAAAGACACGGCGCGAGGCGGGGTCGTAGAACTGCCAGCCAGGCGCGTCAGGGACGAAGCCAAGGAAGACGCAAGGAATGGCACGAGGGGAGAGCTTGTCCGCGGTGGTATCGCGAACAAAGGCACGAGCACCCCAGACCCGGAAACGCGACGCGTCGCCAGCCTTCCCCGTCCACAGCAGTGTGGGCGAGGTCTCCGGCAAGGAGACACGGGGCCAAAGGTTGAGCTGATGCGCGGCGTACCGGACCGCAAACGGCCACAGAAAATGGGGGGCAGCCGCATGGATCATGGAGGTACGAGCGACCTCCATGACTAAGCCAATGCGGCGCTCAGCAACCCCATTCTGCTGCGGAGAGGCCGGAAGCGTGAAAGTCTGGCGGATGCCGTGCTCCGCACAGAAGGCGGCCAAGAGGTCTGAGGAGAACTCACCACCTCTGTCAGAGTGCAGACGCAGGACAGGAAAGTCCGACTGGAACCGCTCGCGGAGCTGGAGACGAGTAGCGCGGATCCAGGGGATCAAAACATCAGGGACATCCCCCTTGCGCTGCAAGGGGAAGACCGTGGTGTAGCGCGTGTAGTCGTCGACAACCAGCAGGAAGTACCGCTCGTGGCCCTGTCCACGGACGCGGGCTGGGCCCCACACGTCCAGGTGGAGAGTCTGCAGTGGAGCCTCTGTGGGAGGGAACGAGGAGGAGTGAGGAGCGGCGCGCTGCCGCCCCTCGACGCAAGGAATGCAGGGCGGCGCAGGCGAGGGAGGGAGGGCAGGCAGAGACCTGGGAAGACCAGAGACCAGAAAGCGAGAGTGCATGCTACGAAGGCGAGGCAGGGAGGGGTGGCCCAGGCGGTGGTGCCACAGGAGAGTGTCGTGAGACAGCCGGCGACACTCACACTGGGTAGCTACCTGAGTAGACGCGTGCAGCTGGGGAGACAAAGTGGTGGAACGCGACGCAGTGGTGAGGGTGTACATACTGGACCCTGGCGCACGGGTGAACGTGGCCAGGTGGCGGCCGGTCTGGGAGCACGTACAGATCGCCACACGCTGTCGGCCAGGGGTGAAGGTGTCAACACCCGCATCCTGGAGGACAGTGTTGCTCACCAAGTTCGTAGAGAACGAGGGGACGTGGAGACCAGACAGCTCACCAGACGGGACCGCCGGACACGGAAGCACAGTGGAAGACCGTGCAAGCACTGGGCCCCCAGAGGGGTCAGCCAGTGAGACAGGAACAGGTGCAGGAAGGGGGGTGACTGTGGTACTGTCGCGAAAGAAACAGCGGGAAGCACCAGAGTCAAGTGTAAAAGTGTGCAAGGCCTGTGCAGGCGCAGTACCAAGGGGAGCAGACTCACAAGCACCTAGTGCTGCAGGGGCTATACCAGGGGCTATACCAGGATCCGGCGGCACACACAAGTAGCAGTCACCCTCAGCACTAACAGACAATGCATACATAGCAGCTAGAATAGCCTCATAGTCAAGATCAAAGATTGGTACATCACGCCTAAGCAAGTCTGCCCAGTTGGGGAACTCAGTAGCATCAGGAAACTTGGCGCGCCAGGCGTCGCTAAGTCGAGCGAAGCAGCGCTGCTCCGTGTGAAACCCTGTGCACTGGCGGTTAGCGCGGGGACCTGTGCGGATGATATAGGGGCAGCGACCAGGACCCCCAGAAGCCCCACGCCCGGCATACCAGTCAAGAAGCTGCTGGGAAGTGGGGGCCTGGCGCTGACGCTGCTGCTGCTGCTGCTGCTGCTGCTGGCCCTGACCACCACTGGCACCACCGCTCCCTCCTCCCCCACCGCCGCTGCCGCCCCCTCCACCGCCCCCAGTGCCTCCGCCGCCTCCACCACCACCTCCACCCCCTCCACCCCCGCGACCACCCCCACCACCTCCACCGCCCCCGCCGCCTGCACCACCGCCGCCTCCACCGCCGCCCCCACCGCCCCTGCCACCCCTGCCGCCCCTGCCGCTGCGACGCTTCCCACTAGGAGCGGAAGCAGCCCCGACCTCCTCAGCACCAAGGTAGTCGTGAGCAGCAGCTGCGGAGGCGTAGGAGGGGGTGAGAGGGGAGGGGGAGCACCCCTCAAAGAGGGGAGAGCGCGGAGTGCCACGAGCAGCACCTACAGCGAGGATGTTCTTCTCTGCTGCTAGGAGGTGCTTCTCGAAGTCGTCGACAGTGAGAGTGGGGGGGTCTAGCGCTAGGAAGTGGTCCCTGACCGAGCTAAGAGTGTCAGGGAGGCGGGTGACGAGGAAATAGAGAGTGAAGTACATCGGGGGGGGGTTTGCGGCGCAAAACTCGGCTGAAAGGGCGGCACAAAAGCGAGTGTCAGTAGCGCGCAGGTGGGAAATGAGGTCCTCAGCAGTGGTGAACGAGGAAAGGTCGGGGAACAGGTAGGGTAGCATGAGTCGACCTATGGCTGCAGTGGCCGGGGAGGAGTAGCGCGCAACTACAGCGTCGTACAGTGTCTTAGCAGTTTTATGCTGGCTGAAATGCGCGCGCTCAGTGATCGGCAGATGGTTCCTAATCGCTAGGCGTGCAGCAGCATCGCGAGTCTGCCACTGCGAGCGTTCGAGAGCAGGAGCATCAGCAGCAGGAGCAACGGCAGTGCCAGACACGTAATCTAACAGTGAAACGCCCTCTTTGGCATCAGTCAGAAGGAACAGTTGCAGGTCATCTAGCCACACAGTGAACTCTATGGGGCGACCGTCAGGTTCGAACGCGAGAACATTAGGCGTCGTCATAACAGCAGTAGGCAAAGGCAGCAGAAAGCAGGCAGGCAGTAGACACGAGGCAGTAGGCAGTAGGCAGCAGGCTAAAACTTAGGCAGTAGGCAGTACAGGCAACGTGCAGGGCAGTACTTGCTGCACCCGAGCTCCGAAGGTGGGGCTCTAGACTGTGAAAGGCCGTACAGTGTGAAGGCAGTGGGTTCGGCAGCAAGGAGCCTTACAGGCAAGCACACAGGTAGGGCGCGCGCGGCTGCTGGCTGCGTAACCCTAAGGGCCGCACGTGGCTCTCTGCTGCGCGTGGCTACGTGCTGCGCGCGGCTCTGGCTGCACGTGGCGACGGGCGGCGGGCTCTACGTCGCGCGTGGGCGGCGGGCTCTGCTTAGGCTGCGCGCGGGCGGCGTAAGGGGGGGTGCGCAGGCTCGACGTGGGCTACGCGGGCGACGCCGACCGGCGCGCGGCTCTACAGCAGGGTCGCGCGCTAAAAAATAAGAGACGCGCGCGAGAAAAAATTAAGTGACGCGCGCTGCCGCCGAGGCGCGCGCGGTCAGGAGATAAGGCTAACAGGCAGGCAGGCCGTTGGTAACACGGTAACGGGTGGGCCCTTAATCTCTTAGGTCCTAAGAACCTGCTCTAGATGCCATGTTAAGATACCTAGGCAAAAGGTGATTGAATTAGGTCAAGGTGGGTACAAGACTAGGGTGTCGAGGAACTTTGTGTACCCCCTAGTGCTAACCCCCATACAGCCTAGCTAACCTAAACAGGTATATATATATAATTTGACAGTTCCAGCTACTGCTGCTGGCGCTGCCGCTGGCAGTGCTGCTGCTGCTGCCAACAGGGCTGCCAACACCGTGTTTGCAATGGCAGGGGAAATGCAGCTGTCTTCCATCCTCGCTGCATCTCTGCTCGCTCACATCTCCTCCTCCACGCCTCTCTCCCTCCTGCTCCGCCTCAATGGACAGCAGAGTCTCATTGCCGAGCTGGTGCAGTAAGAGGAATGAGGGACAAAAAGGACAGTTGCAAATCTGAATGGAACTTGCTATTCGACATACTAGCAATTCAGAACGAGAGCATTGAGATGGTGGGTAGTGGCGAACTTGTAACTTGAGTTTTGTGGACGAGAGACATGTTTTGTGTGGCTTTGTGATGTGGATTCTTGGGAATGGTAACGTTTCTTATGGTAGGCATACGGCTTGGGTCAAAGGGCAATGCAAGAACAGTATGGGTATTGTTTGCACTCAAATGCGGTACAGAGTTCCATTTAATGTGTGCGAGCAAAAAATAGTTATCAATTATATACACCTTAGCAACAATCACGATAGCAAGTACCCCACACCACGTAACCATTGCTCCGCTTTTAAGACAGGCAGCAATGCTTCCCTCATTTGAAGTTCCACCACAATCTAGGTACTCGTTTTCTTACAGCTACTCTCATCGCATCCTATAGCGAGGATACCACAGGCCCTTCTTCAAGCATTCAAAGGTCTGCGTGGCTCTTTTTCCTCCAGATCTTCCTTCCCTTGTTGATTTCCTTCTTACACTCCTGTGACCGCAGCAGGTGCAGAAACTGCTGCACCTTATGAAGCGCCTCAGAAGCTACCATTACAGGTCCGATTGGCTCCTTTTCCTCCAGATCGTTCTCCCCTTGTTGATTTCCTTCTTACACTCCTGTGATCGCAACAAGTGCAAAAACTGCTGCATCTGCTGCTGCTCACCCCCTTCCGCCATCTCCTCAGCCCCAGCAGCAGCAACAAGGCTCCCGTTCCCACTCTTCCCTTCCAACACAGCAGTACCATTCACTCTCCCAACACTGCTACCAGCAGCAGCAGCAGTGGCAGCATCAAGAGAGGCAGCAACAGAAGCAGCTGCAGCAGTGGCACCTGCACCAGACACCACCTTCCCAGCTGCACCCTCCCCAGGTGAAACTTCAGGTGAAATATCAGGTGAAACAATCTCCTTGGCGAGGGTTTCAACCACGTCGTCCTGCCCACACTCCTGGCGATACTCAATGGTGATCTCAGCCAATTCCGATGATCCCAGGAGGGACTGGGGCAGGCTCTGGTGGTGAATGGAGGGCAGAGAAGAAAGCAAGGCCATACGTTGAAAAGAAAGGAAGCGATAGATTTAAAAAAGGAGGAGGAGTGGACCGTATGGGGGATGCATTCTATAAAAGAGAATAGGAATTAGAGGTATAGATTACCCAACCGGAGTCGGAGCAAGTGAATCAATACACCAAGCATCCATCCGATGCAGGTGACGTAGTTGACGTGATAATAAATGACAAAATCTCATTTGAATCAACTCAAGACACCCCAAGAAGCCCAGCAACGCACCTCAATCCATGCGATGCATGTCACGTTGCTGACGTGACGTGATGATTCATGTTCAAATCACTAAAAGAGTTTTGAAGCAAGCTGCTCACCCAAGCAGCCCAGTAACCCCTCCCATGCAGCCCAGCAACGCACCTCAAGCATCCATGCGATGTATGTCACATTGTTGACATGGTGATTCATGTCGAGATCGCTGCGCCTTGGCTGGTGGGGGATGAGGTTCAAAAGCGGGGAAACAGAGATCCAACAGGGGGAAAGGAGACGAGGGGAAGAGGTATGTCACGTTGTTGACATGGTGATTCATGTCGAGATCGCTGCGCCTTGGCTGGTGGGGGATGAGGTTCAAAAGCGGGGAAACAGAGATCCAACAGGGGGAAAGGAGACGAGGGGAAGAGGTATGTCACGTTGTTGACATGGTGATTCATGTCGAGATCGCTGCGCCTTGGCTGGTGGGGGATGAGGTTCAAAAGCGGGGAAACAGAGATCCAACAGGGGGAAAGGAGACGAGGGGAAGAGGTATGTCACGTTGTTGACATGGTGATTCATGTCGAGATCGCTGCGCCTTGGCTGGTGGGGGATGAGGTTCAAAAGCGGGGAAACAGAGATCCAACAGGGGGAAAGGAGACGAGGGGAAGAGGTATGTCACGTTGTTGACATGGTGATTCATGTCGAGATCGCTGCGCCTTGGCTGGTGGGGGATGAGGTTCAAAAGCGGGGAAACAGAGATCCAACAGGGGGAAAGGAGACGAGGGGAAGAGGTATGTCACGTTGTTGACATGGTGATTCATGTCGAGATCGCTGCGCCTTGGCTGGTGGGGGATGAGGTTCAAAAGCGGGGAAACAGAGATCCAACAGGGGGAAAGGAGACGAGGGGAAGAGGTATGTCACGTTGTTGACATGGTGATTCATGTCGAGATCGCTGCGCCTTGGCTGGTGGGGGATGAGGTTCAAAAGCGGGGAAACAGAGATCCAACAGGGGGAAAGGAGACGAGGGGAAGAGGTATGTCACGTTGTTGACATGGTGATTCATGTCGAGATCGCTGCGCCTTGGCTGGTGGGGAAGTCAAATGACAGGAAGAAACACGAAATGGGGAAGACAGATTGGATGGGGGTTTGAAGTCTGCGTAATGGGGAATGGGGTATGGGGCATAGTGTCTGGGGTGTGGGGTATGGGGCATGGGGCATGAGGCATGGGGTGTGGGGTATGGCCATGGGGTATGGGATATAGGGCATGGGGAATGGGGTATAGGGCATGGAACATGGGGTATGGGCATGGGATATAGGCCATGGGGAATGGGGTATAGGGCATGGAACATGGGGTATGGGGCATGGGATATGAGGCATGAGGCATGGGGCATGGGGCATGGGGCATGGGGCATGCGGCATGGGGCATGCGGCATGGGGCATGGGGCATGTGACGAATAAGCCTGGGGTATGGGGACTAGACGCGCAGGGGGCTTACCTAGAGGTATGGCAGCACATGGTCGTTCACCTTGGGAGTAAAAGCATGTGACATGTGAGGTGACTTTTGAGTCGACTCAAAAGTCACCTCAGCACATGGTCGTCTACCTTGGGAGTAAAGGGCATGTGGCATAGAGCAGGGCGCATGACACGGGGCTTACCCGGAGGTACGGCCGGACGTGGTCTGCTGGTTCGTCGAGCTTGGGGATTCTTGCTACGGTGCTCTTTGGAATAGAGAACCTGGAGAGAGCGAGCAGGGCAAAGGGAGGGCCGGATGTGCATGAGTGAGGCGCCTCAACAGTCACCTCTGAGACCGGAGACTGCAGAGATAACATCTCAAATACAAGCTCACTCCAAAATATACACTCATTAGTCCTGCCTCTCAGGGTTGGTGCAGTGCATAGAGCTCAATATAGTTCCACTCACTCACTCAATATACTACCACTTAAAAACCAACCCACCTCTCAGGGCTGGGGCAGTGCACTATCAGCTCGACACAATCCCATCTCCCTACTCGATATAGTCACACTTAATACAATCGCACCTTTCAGGGCTGGGGCAGTGCACTATAAGCTCGACACAATCCCATCTCCCTACTCGATATAGTCACACTTAATACAATCGCACCTTTCAGGGCTGGGGCAGTGCACTATAAGCTCGACACAATCCCATCTCCCTACTCGATATAGTCACACTTAATACAATCGCACCTTTCAGGGTTGGGGCAGTGCACTATAAGCTCGGCGCGCACGTCAGCAGGCACCTTGGAGAGACGCCTGGTGTCCCGATTCATCATGGCCCATGAGCTGATGAGGGGGAGGAGGGGGGAGGGCAGGGGGGAGGGAGGGTGCGCAGGGGGGAGCAGTGGGGGGAGGTAAGAGGCGCGCACGTCAGCAGGCACCTTGGAGAGACGCCTTGTGTCCCGGTTCATCATGGCCCATGAACTGATGGGGGTAGCAGGGGGGAAAGGGGGGAAGGGAGGGTGTGCAGAAGGGAATGGACCGGATGTGAGAACAGGGAGAAGGAACTGGGCAGGGCACCTTGGAGAGACGCCTTGTATCCCGATTCATCATGGCCCATGAACTGAGGAGGGGGGGTGGTGGAGGAGGGGAGGGCAGGCGCGAGGAGGGACAGTGGTGGGGGACAAGAGGTTGCACGTCAGCAGGCACGTTCAGGCGTGCAGTGAGGTGTATTTTGAGGCGCCTCAAAATACACCTCACCAGGCGCGAGGAGGGACAGTAGTGGGGGACAAGAGGTTGCACGTCAGCAGGCACGTTCAGACGCCTCGTGGCCCGATTCATCATGGCCCATGGTCGCAGGTCAGGGCAGGGATTACCTTAGCTGCACACCGACAGCCACCGCTCCCAATCGAGCCTAACCAATCCACACCGAGTTACACCAAACCGCACCGAGCCACACTGAACCCACCGAGCCCCACCGAGCCCCACCGAGCCACACTGAACCGAGCCACACTGAACCGAGCCACGCTGAACCGAGCCACGCTGAACCGAGCCACACTGCACCGAGCCACACTGCGCCACACCGAGCGTTACCTGGTGCCTCGGCCGTTGATCTCCCCCGTGTGGCCGAAGCGGATGTTCCAATCACACCACACCCAGCCACACCCAACTACACCCAGCCACACCCAACCACACCCAGCCACACCCAACCACACCCAGCCACACCCAACCACACTAAACCCGATATAGCCCAATCGCTTCCCACCAAGCATTACCTGGTGCCCCGACCGATGATCTCCCCCGTGTGGCCGAATCGGATGATCCAATCACGGCGCGACATGATGGTGCCATCCTGGAACCACGTGTCAATCTCCACCACGTCACCCCTGCCACGTGGCAATCAACATGGCAGCCAATCAGGAAAGAGGACAAGACACAGGTGTCAGGAGAATTGGAGAAATTACAGAAACGGAAGACTAAGATTTACGGATTAGCTTAAAACGGGAACAGAGATACAGGCGAAGGCAGATAGCCGCGTACCACTTGGGGTACTTGTACATCTCGATGTGCATGCGAGCGGTAACCCATATCAGGTAATTTGCGAGCATAATTCAGAGTACACCCAGAAATCACCTACCATTTGGGGTACTTGTACATCTCGATGTGCATGCGAGTGGTAACCCAGATGAGGCGATTCGCGAGCATCGCTGGCGTGGTGGCGAAACCGTCGTTTGAGAATCCCACGCTCTGCGCGTGATTGCACCCGATTTCCTGTCAAGGCCGCAGGATTACACACAGACAGACACACACACGCACAGACCGAGGTTATGGGCCGGAAAAGAATGTGAAATCAGTAGGTTAGGGAGTAAAGAGAGGGAGGGGGGGTGGTGGAAGCTGGGAGAGGCTGGGAGGCGGAGAGAAGGGAGTTGGAAGGTTGAGAGTGAGAATCAAAGAAGGAAATGCACCGTAAAGCGAATCACATAGTAAGGGTTTACCTGCAGTAGGTTCGCAATAGTTTCCATAGAGGCCTTTCGATTAACGCCGACTTCGTAGCACCGGATGACGAACCGCTCCCTGTGCACGAGGCCTTCGTCGATTAATCCGCCGCGTATGGCGGCGGCATCGTCCTCGGCGCTGCCGCCCTTCCCGTACGTCCCGTTCACCTCCGGCGCGAAATCCGCCTCGAAATCCGGAATCGCTATCACTCGATCCCGGACGGCGCCGTTCTGTGATTGGCCGCCGGAAATTGCGGCGGGTCCCGCCGCACTCGCAGATGTCGATCGGACGGCGATAAGGGACGGGGAAGGGAGTGGCGAATAAGGGGTGGAGGTGGTGGTGGTGAGCGTCGAATCGAGGCGAGGAAGGAAGCTGGATCGCAAGGAGATCGACGAATCGTGAGCGGTTTTCCCGGCGCGAATCGCGGCGCTACTAGTGGCCACGGCGTTACTAGCGCCGGAAGTTGCGGATCCCGCGTGTTGAAGCAGCGCAGTAGCTGATTGGAGAGAAGACATGGCGGTGATTTTGTCGGATTCAATTGACTGGATAACACTTCGAAAGAAGGCTGTAAAGTGGGAGAATTGTCCTGCGGTGAACCTGTGGGGCAATTGACGAACAGCGTGATTGCTGTTCGATGGAAGGACGGGGAGTGTAATTGCTGAGAAATCAAGTGCTTAATTCGGAGCAACCGTAAGCCTATCGGGCGATGAACGATAGCCGATCGACTGGGACTGGGCTGGGTAGTGTAGGGAAGGACAGAGACCTAAAGAATTCCGTTTCGGAGGAGCGTAGCTGGGAGAAACAGATTACAAGATGCTCTGAATGTGGCGGAGAATCAGATGAGTTGCGATCGGAAACAGTCTGTCGAACAGTAATAACCAACGAACGGCGGAAGGAAGAATGGCGATCAAGAAACGGAGGTTGAGAAGAGGAACAGAGTGGAGAAGTTATGGCGGACCGAGAAACAACAGCTAGAGGAATTGTGCTTCGTCTGAGGAAGTTATGTATTCGTTGTTCTCCTGTTCACGTTTCATAGAGCAGAACGCACTTCCCGAGGGAGACGAGGGGCCCGAGGAGAACAAACGAAATTTTATGTTGTGCATACGGGCTACTTGGAAGGATTTTTGCTTCAATTCCGCCGTTGGATCGGGCGTCCATGAGAAGATTGACGGTCGAGAGATAAGAGAGTGGGTTTAGCCCGAAGTGGAAAATTTGTCCCGAGGCAGTTTGTGGCTGGAACGTCATCAGAAATTGTGTGGTGGGGTGATCAGTTTTGTTCAACCAGTTTGTTTGGCTGCCCTTCCTGATCGAAGCACCCCTTCGATTCGACTTGATCAAGGAGCGACGCGCCGGTTGGATCCGTCGGCCGCCATCTCCAGCCGATTGTACGACTTCATTTGTTACAGGTGTCAACCAATCAGGCAACGCACGACTTCCGCCAAATCTGCCTTTGGCGACAAATTTTACATTTCGCAAACCGATTGGTGCGAAATTATTGACGGGCTGTCGGCTGGTTGAAACATTACTAGCCTCTCATAGGTCAGGCGTCAAACCGCTGATTGACGATCGAGGTTAGAACAGCCGAACACGTTGCGTCTCGTCGTTTCTGATTGGAGAATGGGCCGTCTCAGCCGTCAGCTCAACACCCTTCATCATGCCCATTGCGCACCATCCGAGGCTGGGGCACCTCCAAGCAAACCCCCCTCAAGTACGAAAGCTACATGAACTGATGCAACCAAACTGCAGAAAGAAAACAAGCTATTACTGTAAGAGACATGGGCCTCCTTTTGAAGCGTATGCCATTTTCGGCAGCAGTCAGCACAGGCAGTAAATTCCAGAAGGCTCCAGAAACGAAGCAACTACAAGCAACGAGACATAGTAAGCGCAAAGACTTGAACTAGGAACTTCAGTCTAGAGCCTCCTAGAATCAACCAGAGCGCGTTTTTCCTTGCCTGCCTCTTTATAAAACGTCCTATTCCATTGATTTCCCTACCTCGTAACTATCAAATTTCCTTCGTGACTGATCACTGTTTTCCAGCACCTTTCGAGTGAGTTGCTTTAGATCGCTTAGTCGTCGATTCCTGAGATCGTCAGCTGCACATTCTAAGCGCAAGCGAACGCGTCGCGATCGCTACCTACCTCTGCGTTCCAGACATACTCCGTCTTCGTTAGTTGACTAGATTTTCCCAATACGGAACCATGCACACCTTCGAGGACGGACGAGAAGAGGTCGAGGTTCGAATCCCGCTGCCGGCAGAAATCAAGGCTTCAGAAGTTGCAAAGCGCTTGTCCATTGACATACAGCCGACCTCCGTCAAGGTGTGATACTGCTCTGTACCGCTCTTTACCTACATTGCCCGCTTTGTACCCTTCTCACCTGGATTGCACCGTCTGGCACTGCTTGATACTCCTGAATCCATCTCTACACTTGCATCTCTCGTCGCCTTTCTCTTCATGTACCCTCCGCAATGAACATTTACTCGAAACCCGTTCTTCATGCTTTAATTAGCTGCCATAGTAAGTAGTAGCACACTCTTCAGTGTACGCTAATAACGAAGCGCCATTGCCGCATTGAACCACTGCATTGTAACACATTCTACGTAGTAATATAATGAGCAGGTTTCCCTTCCACATTGTCACGTAATCAACGGTTTCCACCTTCTACGTAATCACAATCAACTGTTGTCTCTACATAGGCGCACAGTCAACGGGTTTCCCTCTATATAGTCACATTTTCTTGAGGTTCAATGTTTCCTCCTTGACAGGTGGCATGGAAGGAAGGCGCTGCCGCCCCTCTCTTGAACGCTCCAGATCTGTACGAGAAGATCCGACCGTCCGATTCAGCCTGGTACATTGACGGCTCCACACTCGTCCTGACTCTGACCAAGCAGCACCCGCAGAAATGGCCCGCCCTAACCGACACCGAAGCCTTGGAAAAGAGGTTCGGACCCATCCGAACCTCCCCGAACAAGGCTGCAGGTTCGGCAGCAGCATCAGCTTCGGCAGCAGCAGCGGAGAATGGAAGTGCCAAAGCAGGCGGGGAGCAGGCAGGGGCGGGGGGAGGGGAGAAGGGGGGAACGGGGAAGGCGGAGGAAAAGGGTGGGGATGAGGCAGGTGAAAAGAAGGATGGAGCAGCAGCATGGGCTGCCCGGGAAAAAGTCAACCGGCTGCTGAAAGCTGCCCAAGACGGTGACGTGGAGGGGTTGAAACAAGCAGTGGCTGTAATGATTGCGGATGGGAAGGCACAAGGGGAGGGGAAGGCGGAAGGGGAAGGGGAGGGGAAGGAAAAGGGGAAGAAGGGGGGAGTGGAGATGCTTTCAGAGTTTGATGTTGATGAGATAGTCAGTACTGACACTGCTGCTGCCGCCGCTGCTGCTGGTGCGGGTGACAGTAACGAGGGGAAGCTTGCAGTGGAGGAAGCGAGGGAGGTGCTGGAGGAGGTGAGGGACGCCAACGGCCGCACGGCGCTGCACTTTGCAGCGAGTAAGGGGCACGTCGATGCGTGCAGGTACGTGGCTGGGTTGGGGAGGTGAGTTTTGGGTCGACTCTAAAGTGGAGGAAGCGAGGGAGGTGCTGGAGGAGGTGAGGGAAGCCATCGGCCGCACGGCGCTGCACTTTGCAGCGAGTAAGGGGCACGTTGATGCGTGCAGGTACGTGGCTGGGTTGGGGAGGTGAGTTTTGGGTCGACTCTAAAGTGGAGGAAGCGAGGGAGGTGCTGGAGGAGGTGAGGGAAGCCATTGGCCGCACGGCGCTGCACTTTGCAGCGAGTAAGGGGCATGTGGACGCGTGCAGGTACGTGATTGGGTTGGGACGATGCTTTTATTTCTGTGGGGCTAATTATTGGATTTATATGCGTCCAGGTAGATGGTTGAGGTGGTTGTGAAGGACGATCAGGGCGAGACTCAGGAGACGAATGCGTGTGTGTCAGAGTTGAAGACCAAAACTCATACATGACTAGGTGTATATTTCAATGCCTGTAGGTACATGGTGGAGGAGATAGGCGTTCCAGTGGACGTGAAGGACGATGAGGGGGAAGATGGCGGATACTGATGCGGAGTATGTGTTTCTGTTTTGCTTCTTTACCTCTGCGTATGTGCGTTTGTATGTATTTCAACATGTGCAGGTACATGGTGGAGGAGATAGGCGTGCCAGTGGATGTGAAGGACGATGAGGGGGAGACGCCGCTCATGCTGGCAGCAAGGGACGACCACTCAGACGCTGCCACGTGGCTGGTGCAGCACGGGGCGTCTGTTGCCACGTCAGCAGAGAAGTCGGGCGCGCAGGCGATACATCATGCAGCGGGGCATGGTGGGTGATAGCTAACTTACTCTAAACCCGAAATTCTCCACTCAGGGTTTTGGGTTTCGGGTTTAGGGAGCGCAGGCGACACATCACGCAGCAGGGCATGGTGGGTGATACGATAGTCAACTTATTATAAGCACATCCTTTAAAATTACGGGAAACAAATGCTTCCTATGTGATTGTTGTTGCTGTTTTGTTTCCTGTTCTGTCGCTTCTTGATGCTCCTTTGGTGAAGATCCTTGAGCTCCTATTGGCCAGCAATGCCGACCCTAACGCGCCTACAACTCCCGAAATTTCCTCGCAGGTTCGGTGAAGATCCTTGAGCTCCTATTGGACAACGGCGCCGACCCTAACGCTCAGAGCGATGCCGGGCCTCCGCTGCTGTGGGCGTGCGGTCACGGGAAGGTGGCTGCAGCGGGTGTGCTTCTAACGAGGGGAGCCAACCCAGACACACCCACCGAGGATGGCGTGACCTCGCTGCTCACTGCCACTGCTGCCGGGGAGACGGAAATAGTCAAGCTTTTGCTCAAGGTACGGTTTAGGGTAGCTGCAGGTCACAGAGAACAGGGTTTCAGGTGCATGGTTCCATCCGGGTACATGATTCGAGGCGAAAGGGTTGAACTGCCAAACTCAAATCCCAGATGCGCCCAACGAGGATGGGGTGAGCTCGCTGCTGACAGACAGCCAAGGCTGCTGGGGATATGGAGATTGTGAAACTGCTGCTCAAGGTAGGTACAGGGCGTAAGCAGGGTTCGAGGATCAGCGTTCGGGGTTCAGGGTTTGGGGTTCTGGTGCATGTATTGGGGTCGGGTGCACTGCTGGTCTGGAATCTAGACACGCCCAACGAGGATGGCGTGAACTCGCTGCTGACTGCCACTTCTGCTGGGGAGACGGAAATCGTCAAGCTGCTGCTCAAGGTTGGTACAGGGCTTTAGCAGGTTCAGGGTTTAAGGATCAGGGTTTGGGGTTCTGGAGCATGTATTGGGGTGGGGTGCATTGCTGGTTTGGACTCCAGACATGCCCAGCGAGGATGGCGTGAACTCGCTGCTCACTGCCAGTGCTGCTGAGAGTACCAACTTCTCCAGGATACAAAGGAAGAGGTTTAACCTGGGATGAGACGAGAGTGTGACGCTGGATGGGGTACCAACCTGTTCAGGATACAAAGGAATTAGGGGTACTCCAGGGTTGTGTACAGGGTTTTGGGTTTAGCGTACCCATTTTTGGGTGTGAGAGGTTTCAGACTTCCCTGTTCCCGCTTCTCCCCTTTACCGCTGCTGCTCCATCCTCCCCTCTCCCCTGTGTCACCTCCACCACGCCGCTCATCATTGCTGCCGACGCGGGCAACACACCCGCCGTCTCCGCTCTCCTTGCCGCCGGTGCTGATGCAGACAGGCGCGACGAGGAGGGCATGACGGCACTAGACGCCGCTGCTGCTGCCAACCGTCCTAACCCTACTAACCCCCCTACTCCCTGTTTCCCCTTCCCTCTCCCCTTTGCCACAGCATGGCGCCCAGCCCAACCCAGGCGGCCCCCCTCTCCCCACGAATGCTGCCGCCGCCGCTGCAGCAGCAGCAGCTAGTAGTACCAATTCCCAATTCCCCCTATTCTTCCCTGCTCCCCCTTTGCCCCCGCCCACAGCACGGCGCCCAGCCCAATCCAGGCGGCCCCCCCCTCCCCACCAACGCTGCCGCCGCTGCTGCTGCAACAGCTGCAGCTAGTAGTACCAATGGTGCTGCTACCGCTGCTGCTCCGTCCTCCCCTCTCCCCTGTGTGACATCCACCACGCCGCTCATCATTGCTGCCGACGCAGGCAACACACCCGCCGTCTCAGCCCTCCTTGCCGCCGGTGCTGATGCAGACAGGCGCGACGAGGAGGGCATGACTGCACTAGACGCCGCTGCTGCTGCTGGGAATAAGGAGGTTGTAGGGTTGTTGCTGCCGGTGACGCAGCGGCCTGCTGACGTGGCGGAAGGGGATTGGACGGTGGAGGGAGTAATGAAACGAGCGGCGGGAGCAGCCGCAGCAGGAGGAGCGGGAGGAGGGGGGAAGGGAGAGGCGTCAACAGGAGGAGGAGGGGGGGGAGCAGGAGGGGTAGGAGCTGCACCCCCAGGGTCTGCTCTATCTGCGGATGTGGCTGCAGCAGTGGCAGAGGCCAAGGCAAGGGGAGATGCAGCATTCAGATCACAGCAGTTCCAAGAAGCAGTCGACTCATACACTCAGGTGCGTGTGTGCTATGCGTGTGCATGTGTATATGTGTTTGTGAACAGTGCATGGATGGGGGTATGTGACTGCTGCAGTGGCAGAGGCGAGGGCAAGGGGAGATGCCGCTTTCAGATCACAGCAGATTCAAGAAGCAGTCGGCTCATACACTCAGGTGCGTGTAGTATCGATTCTTACAGCTCTGCCAGAGTAATATATACATCAACTCCAGGAAATGTCACTTTCAGAAGATTGGATGTTCCATTTCCAGGAATTTACCTTCTTCAGAAGGATGGGGCGTGTTGTGTGCACACACACGTAAGGATGTTAATGCACCATCTTCACGCCCATCCTTACGCTCAAAGGATGTGCTTTTTCATTTCCTTACGCTCCACCCCTTCACCAAGCCATACCCCATCTCCAGGCACTGAATGTGTACCCAGAGGATGATTTTGAGAATTCTCAAAATCAACCGCTACACCCCTTCACCAAGCCATACCCCATCTCCAGGCACTGAATGTGTACCCAGAGGAAGCAGAGCTGGAAGCTACTCCAGCGGGTGACAGAGTGATGAGAGGCACTCTGCTTGCCAACTGCACCATCTGCTGGCTGCGCTTGGGACAGGCCCACCCAAACCCACCCTTCCACCAACCCCCTCCCACCCTCAGGCACTGAATTTGTACCCAGAGGAAGCAGAGCTGGAAGCTACTCCAGCGGGTGACAGAGTGATGAGAGGCACTCTGCTTGCCAACTGCACCATCTGCTGGCTGCGCTTGGGACAGGCCCACCCAAACCCACCCTTCCACCAACCCCCTCCCACCCTCAGGCACTGAATTTGTACCCAGAGGAAGCAGAGCTGGAAGCTACTCCAGCGGGTGACAGAGTGATGAGAGGCACTCTGCTTGCCAACTGCACCATCTGCTGGCTGCGCTTGGGACAGGCCCACCCAAACCCACCCTTCCACCAACCCCCTCCCACCCTCAGGCACTGAATTTGTACCCAGAGGAAGCAGAGCTGGAAGCTACTCCAGCGGGTGACAGAGTGATGAGAGGCACTCTGCTTGCCAACTGCACCATCTGCTGGCTGCGCTTGGGACAGGCCCACCCAAACCCACCCTTCCACCAACCCCCTCCCACCCTCAGGCACTGAATTTGTACCCAAAGGAAGCAGAGCTGGAAGCTACTCCAGCAGGTGACAGACTGATGAGAGGCACTCTGCTGGCCAGCTGCACCATCTGCTGGCTGCGCTTGGGGCAGGCTATCACATGCTAAGAGATCCCCGCAACCCCACCCCTCTCCACCACCTCATACCCTCCCCAACCTCTTTCCTCCCACTCTCAGGCATTGGATCTAAATCCCAAAGCGGAATTAGCAGCAACCCCAGCAGAGGACAGGGTGATGAAGGGCACGCTGCTGGCCAACCGCAGCATCTGCTGGCTGCGCCTGGGACAGGCTGTCGCATGCTAGGGAATTCACCCAACCCCACCCCTCTCCACCGCCCCGAAACCCTCTCCAGGCATTGGAGTTGTACCCAGAGGTCACGGACCTGGCCTCAACCCCAGCAGAGGATAGGGTGATGAAGGGCACGCTCCTGGTCAACCGCAGCATCTGCTGGCTGCGCCTGGGACAGGCGCCCCTAGCCCTGGCAGACGGGCAGATGGTCAAGTAACTCCCTCCACCCCTCTTCACCACTCCAAACCCCCCTCTCCAGGCATTGGATCTGTACCCTAAAGCAGAGCTGGCAGCAACCCCAGCAGAGGATAGGGTGATGAAGGGCACGCTCCTGGTCAACCGCAGCATCTGCTGGCTGCGCCTGGGACAGGCGCCTCTCGCCCTGGCAGATGGGCAGGCAGGCAAATACCCCCCTCCACCCCTCTTCACCACCACAAACCCCCCTCTTCAGGCATTGGATCTCTACCCCAAGGCGGACCTGGCAGCTACACCAGCCGATGACAGGGTGATGAAGGGCACTCTGCTGGCCAACCGCAGCATCTGCTGGCTGCGCCTGGGACAGGCTGTCGCATGCTAGGGAATTCACCCAACCCCACCCCTCTCCACCGCCCCGAAACCCTCTCCAGGCATTGGAGTTGTACCCAGAGGTCACGGACCTGGCCTCAACCCCAGCAGAGGATAGGGTGATGAAGGGCACGCTCCTGGTCAACCGCAGCATCTGCTGGCTGCGCCTGGGACAGGCGCCTCTGGCCCTGGCAGACGGGCAGATGGTCAAGTAACTCCCTCCACCCCTCTTCACCACTCCAAACCCCCCTCTCCAGGCATTGGATCTCTACCCTAAAGCAGAGCTGGCAGCAACCCCAGCGGACGACAGGGTGATGAAGGGCACCCTTCTGGCCAACCGCAGCATCTGCTGGCTGCGCCTGGGACAGGCGCCTCTCGCCCTGGCAGACGGGCAGATGAGCCGGTCGCTGCGGCCCGACTGGCCCAAGGCTTACTTTCGAGAAGGCAGTGCTTTCAGAGCCATGGAGGTGCGTAGTGGGAGGGAGACGGGAGAGGGTGCAAGGATGGGTGTGTGGTGGGGCAGGCAGGCGCCCCTGGCCCTGGCAGACGGGCAGATGAATCGATCGCTGCGGTCCGACTGGCCCAAGGCGTACTTCCGAGAAGGGAGTGCTTTCCGGGAGTGCTTTTCAGGGGGCATTTGGGAGAGACTGTACAACTTCAACCAGAAGGGTTCCCATTTTTTTTGTTCGCAGTGTATGGAGTTCTTAGTTTTACTGACTACTGTACTCTTGTTTTTGCGGTTCGTTGTGCTGCAGCGTTACGAGGATGCAGCGAATGTGTTCTTCGAAGGGGTTCAAGTCGATCCGAATAACATGGATCTCACTGCAGCATTTCAGTAAGTGTTGAAGTTACACAAGCCAGCACTCGTGCAGCTCCAGCCTTCGGCTTGTATCCTAGTTTCTTACACTTGTTTTGTTTTGCAGAGAAGCGATTGAAGCTGGGCGCAAAGCACATAAACAGAAGCAGGGGTCCAAGTCCTAGCTCTTGACACTCTAGTGCTTGAAAGCATGGAACGTCGTACCATGACCTTTTCCCCCGTTGTGTGTATGCTATTAACGGAAATGTTCATGAAGCAGAATATTGGTACACTGAAGGTGAGAATGTAGGAGACATACAACTATGAGTTTTTTTCCATGAGCTACACTTACCAAATAAAAACATAATATTTATCGGAAAGTCAAGGTAGTTGGGTGGCGATGCGACATGCGAGAGAGAGACACGCCAGCTTCAAGCCAACGTGCTCGTGTGATGGCGGCGAATTGAGTGCGCCACTTTTCTGCTCCCAAAACCTGTGAAATTTTGTGGGCTGGCAGAGTGAACGAATCATTGTCGCCGACTCGTCGCAACCAATCAGAGGGACGAATTCGCAGCATTTGACAAGACCAACCGATCTGGCAATGACCAAGCGACGGAACACGAACCCTAAAAGGCTCGCTAGCCTTCGCCTCTGGTTACTTGCATGGGGATTCCTCCACTGCCACGCATGCTTTCCTTCGCAAAAGGCCGCTGCGAACCGCTTGACGAATCCAGCATTCTGGAATTCGCCGCCACGTCGCGCAAATGGAAGGGCGGGTGCACCATACATCCGTACCGCGCCCGCACTCCATGACCCCATCTTTCGCACATCCACACGTCCTCATTCGCACACGCTTTCGCTTCGCCCCTCTCCCCACAAACTTGTGCGTGCTAGCGAGATTCCACCATCTACACCGCGAAGCGCATGTATGCCATCCCCACGACCCATGTTCTACCAGCCTCATCCCATTTTGGGGGCATGGCGTGCTGGGCTGCAGCCTGCCGGGTTGCCTCTTGTCCTGCCCCACCCTCTTCTTCACTTCACCCCACTTATTCGCCCCTTTTTTCAGTCGGAATTTCTTCCCACCACAGCCACCGAAGTCAACCTTCCACTTTCTGTGATCTCCTTCGTTGTCGAAACAGCTTGGAGCTACGGCGTTGTATTGTCTGCAATGAGTCGCGAGATCTAGCTCGTCATTCGATAGATTTGCTGCGGGGTATAGAAATTTCGGAGGCCACGGAATGTCGCTGGAGAATTCGTGACTCGTCGCTGTTCGCCGCTGGAGACTCCTCCTGCGGTCGCATGAGTTTTGAGACGTCTCAAAGCTCCTGTGTTCACAGGAGCTCTCTTCTTGGCGACTTATTCAGGGAATTCAGCTTTTCACGCACTGAAACTGCCTCAATTTAAAACCGGTGAAGTCTCACCTTTGAGACGAGTATAAAGCGGCGAAAATGACGATTTCGTTGCTAACGCATCAGCCGCAGCAGTACCAACAGCAGCTCTTTCAACCCGCGCTCCAAATCCCTCCACACGGCACTCAATCCGCGGATTACGGCGCGTTCAACGGAGATGCGTCCAGCGGACACTACAGCTCGTCCAATGGGGCTCAATTGGCGAACGATCCGTTGGCGAACATCTTCGAAAAGCCCGCCGTCGATTACCCTCTTTCGCCATCCTGGGGCTTCGACGCTTTGCCATCGCCCAACACGACCAATAACGAGTCTTCACTGTACTCGGCTCTTGAATCGCCTCAGACGCAACGGATTCAACCAAGTCAACAAATCCAATCGAGTCAACAGCTGTCCGCCGCAGCGACGTCGACTATCAGTCAGCAGAATTACAGTCCACAGCACATGGAGATGCAACCGATTCAGCAGATTCAACCAAGTCAGCCAGGTCAACCAGGTCAACCAGTTCCGACTCAAATGCAGCAAACTCACGAGCACGCCGCACCGTATGAAGAACCTTCCAGACGCGTGCGCTCCTGTAGCGGGATTGGCGGCCATACCGGCGTGACTAGCGGCAGTGGAGGCGGATACGGGTTGCAAAGTTCGGCCAGCGGAAACCAGGGGTATTGGGAGCAACAACAACCACAGCCACAACTGCAACCCCAGCAGCAACAGCTGCTATCCCAGCCGCTGCAGCCTCTGCAGCAGCACCAGCAGCAGCAACAGCAGCAGGAGTACTCGCAGCAGCAGCAGCAGCAGCAGCAGCAGCAGCAGCAGCAGCAACAGCAGCATCCGGAGTACTCGCCGCAGTTTCCTGGTCAACAGCAGTCAATGGGGTCTTCCTCTTCAATCGTCACGTATTCGAATGGTTACTCAACAGGTTTCTCGTCTGGTTACTCGATGGGTGGTAACTCGTCCGCTGGTTACTCGACTGGTTACTCGTCCGGTTCTGCTCCGGTATCATTGTCTCCCCAGCCTATATCGAGTACCGTACCCAGCGATACAAACACCGAATATGGATCCTTTGGTACAAGCGCAAACACTGCTTATCCGACTTACAACGCGTGTGCAACGTCGGGACCAATTTCCCCGCAGTCCACGTCACCGTTCCCTCATTCCACGTCACCGTTCCCTCATTCCACGTCGACGTTCCCCTCGTCGTCTGCCGCTGCGCATTATAGCAGCGGTGCAACGGCTGCCACTACAGCTACACCGTCTTTCCAGCCGCAACAGCCGCCGCAACAGTCGTCGCAATACGCGTCGCAACAGCCGCCACAATACGCGCCGCAACAACCGCCGCAGCAGTCGCAGGTATGGGAGCAGCATAATTACGCTCAGCCACCGCCACCACCGCCGCAACAGCAACATCAGCAGCAGCAGCCGCAGCAGCCGCAGCGGCAGCAGCAACTTCTGTCACTGCCTCAAATGAATAGCACCTGGCCGAATACGCCGTCCCCCAGCAGCACCTCGTGGCAGGTCGCATCCAGCAACAACAACACGTGGCACGCCTCGGCGGGAGCGCCGCCCGCGGGGACGCCGCCTCCGGCGCAAATGAATAGTAGCGCCGTTGCCCCGCCATTCAACAGCGCCGGATACAGCGGAGGCGTTTCCCCCGCGCCTAGCGGCAGCGGATCGCCCCCGGCTGGCGGAGACCTTTCCCCCGCGCCCGCCAGCGCGGGCCGCCATTCCACCTGGAACGGTATGAGTTTTCCGCCGACCACGAGTGAATGTGGGGCGCAAAGAACGACCACCCCCGTGGGTTCGCCTATTCCCCCGTTTGCGCCAACTTTCGCGCCGGCTGCTGCGCCAACTTCTGCGCCCGCTGTTACGCCAACTGTTGCCTCCGCTACCGTGTCATTTGGCGCTGCTAGCAGCTCACCTGCCCCTCCTCCCCTTCCTCCTCCTCCACCTGCTGCTGCTCCTGCTTTTAGCGGTGGCGGTGGTGCTGGTGGTGGTGTTAGTGGTGGTGCTGCTGCTTTATCGGCTTGGTCCTTCCCCGCGTCAGCATCATCACCAGCAGCGACGGCAGAAGCAGCGCCAGCAGCAGCAGCAGAAGAAGGAACGACCACACCGGAAGCGCCAACGGCGCCAGAAGCGGCTGCGGCGGCTGCGGCGGCGGCGGCGGCGGCGGCGGCGAAGGATCCGCCGTGCGCGGCGTGCAAGTCGCTGCGGCGCAAGTGCACGCGCGAGTGCCTGCTGCTGCCGTACTTCCCGCGCAATCAGCCGGAGAAGTTTCACGTCGTGCATAAAGTATTCGGCGCCAGCAACGTATCGAAGATGTTACAGGTGAGAGCCGGATCGCTGGTCCCTCCCGGCCCGGGCAGAGAGAAATTAGGAAAACGGGGGAATTGACTTTTGAGTCAAAAGTCAACTCGCTGGTCCCTCCCGGCAAAGAGAATTTAGGAAAACGGGGGAATGTAGGGAAACGGGGGGGAAGGGGTGATGGGGGTTGAGGGCCTGCTGCTGCCGTACTTCCCGCGCAACCAGCCGGAGAAGTTCCACGTGGTGCACAAAGTATTCGGCGCCAGCTATGTGTCAAAGATGCTGCAGGTGAGCCTTACTGTTGCTTTCTGGTCAGGGGGGGAATCGAGTAGGGAAAGTGAAGGGAATCGAGTGCCTGCTGCTGAAAGGGAAGTTTCGCGTGGTGCTCAAAGTGTTCGGCGCCAGCAATGTCTCGAAGATGCTGCAGGTGATGAGCCTTACAACAATGATACGTGAGGCTCTTTCCCTATCTGGGAGAGCCTCAGTGTCAACGGGGAGAGTGGAAAGGCAAGCAGCAGGAGATGCTCCTCGCGGTGTTCCTCGCAGTGTTACCTTACTCGCGTGAGGGCACCCTTACCACAATGTTACAAGTAAGTCACATTAAGGTCTTCTGATACCGAGGTGTTATTGGCAATCGTTGCTGCTTTACCTTGTTTTCCAAGGTTACAGGTGAGTATAAAATAGCACTCGAGCCTTATAAAGAAGTGACGAGCAAGCCTGTATAAGTAACGCTGAATTCTGATAATACAGTCATATAGAAAAAAATTCAGGATAGATGTTCACTTTAATTTATAAAGGCTCCCAGTCTCCAGCCTCTCCTCCTCTCATCCTGCTCGTCTTGCTCCTCTCCTCCTCTCATCCTGCTCGTCCTGCTCCACTTGCTCCATATACTCTACTTGCTCCTCCCTCCTTCCCTGCAGGACAGAGGGAGGATGCAGCAGTCTGGAGTACGAGGCGCAGGCGAGACTCAGAGAGTCCCATTCATAACGTCTCTTTTCCCCCTCTCCTCCCTGGCTCTCCTGCCGCTCCTCCTGTCCGCCCGTGCTCTTGTGACCTCTCTTCAGGACATCCCAGTGGCTCAGAGGGAGGACGCAGTAGCGAGCTTGGAGTACGAGGCACAGGCCAGGCTCAGGGACACCCATCTCACAACCTTTCCTGCCTCTCCTCCTCTCATCCTTCTTCTGCTCCTCCTCCTGCCTCCTGTGCTTCTGTCCCCCATTACAGGACATCCCGGTTGCCCAGAGGGAGGACGCAGTGGCGAGCTTGGAGTACGAGGCACAGGCCAGGCTCAGAGACCCTGTGTACGGCTGCGTGGGAGTCATCTGCCTGCTGCAGGTACGCCCCTGCACTGAATCTTCCTGCCCTGAACTGGCCGGCCCTGTATCACCCTGCCCTGAATTCCCTTGCCCTGAGTTTCCTTGGCCAATTCCCCTGCCCTAAACCCCCCTGCTCTGAGTCCCTCCCCATTTACTTCGCTCATCCTCGCCTTGCTCCCCTCTCCACACTCCACCTGCAATGCTTCCTCACTTTCCCCTATAATCTGCAGAAAGAGATGGTGGCCCTGCAGGAGCAGCTGAGGGACATCGAGGCTTCTTCCCTCTCGTCTTCCCCAAATGCAACGCACGGTTCGAAAATTTCTGGGGACGGGGCCATGTACGGGGGTGACTCTGTTGCCGCAGCAGTGCCAAGTGCGGGAGCGGCAGGAGAAGAGGGAGACGAGTGTTGAGACGCCCTTCAGATTTGGCCCTTCCCAGAGACGGGGCCATGTATGGGTGAGGGCATGTATGGGGATTACTCTGCTGCAGCAGCGGTGCCGAGTGCAGGAGCGGCAGGAGAAGAGGGAGGCGAGTGTTGAGACGCCCTTCATATTTGGCCATTACCAGAGACGGGGCCATGTATGGGTGAGGGCATGTATGGGGATGACTCTGCTGCAGCAGCGGTGCCGATTGCAGGAGCGGCAGGAGAAGAGGGAGGTGAGTGTTGAAACGGCTCACACTCCAATGCGCGTTGAGGTGACAGGGTTATAAAATGGGGATGACAGCGCAGCAGCAGCAGCAGCAGCAGCAGTTCCTGCTACGTGAACTACAAGAGCAGAAGGACGTGGGACGATTGGCCGAGCAGACGAATAAGCAGGTGCAGGAGCAGGAGGAGTAGGAGCAGGAGCAGGAGCAGCGGGATCAGCTGCGGGCTACACTGTGGCAAACCATAATAGGTATCGATAGGAGCATAGCAGTTACGGATTTATTGCATTGAAAGCTCTCCATTGCCTCGCTATAGGCACATACACGAATTGTTATACGTATGGTTACCAGGCAAATGCTTACGTACAGCAGATGCCCTTTATAGTATACTATTAAGAATGGGCTGGGCTGGTTAGTTTATAGCAATAAATGTGTGATTTGAGTGTGTTGTTTGATATTGTTTTGATGGAAAGGCACAGTACAGTCTTATTGTGATATTCAATTTGATACCATAGATTTTGCATGGTGTTTCTTGTTTTATATGGTTTTTTACCGTGGTTTCGTTTCTTGCCGTAATGAACGAATAGGTACGGTATGAATATTAGGTTGACATGTTCTTGGAAAGTGTTGTAGGCTATTGAGAAGTATCAACCATTGACGCACCACAGCAGATGTGCTAAATTCCATGCTTGTCACAGATTCATGTCCGTATGCCTGAATTATGCCAAGAACGGCTCAAAATGATACCGGTATGTCATTTTTAATGTAAAGAAGGCTTTGGCATAAATACTCACTAATATGGATAAGCAATTTACTAGTGAACAAGTCCGAAGTGTATCTCTTACGATGTAAGGACGTGGCATCACAATGCTGCTGAGAGCGAATGCATCGCCGCACTTCACGGAGGAGTTTTGCGCTTTGACCCTTGCAAGCGCGCCTCGTCGGAAATGTCAATCCGTGCGCCGACATCTCTACATTTCGTGGGACGAAAATGCGGGCTCAAGTAGGCGCCTGCTGAATGTACTTCGAATGGCACGCGCATTTCACAAAAAAATCGTGCAGGGCCGTGTCCCTGACTCCCCTCCCCTCTAATTTTCGTCCCAGTTGGCCCATCCAGACCATAGTATACTCACAAACACACTTGTGCAGCGATTTTCTCATGCTTTCTGGTTTCTCCCTCCATCGTCTGTACATCTTCCGAGTTCCTTCCGACGCCCGTTTTCTCGCAGTCGTCTCGTCTCGTCCCTCATCTCACCGACCATAGCGCACAGAACACACGCACATCATCATGGTTTGTTACGTTAGGATGCGGCATACAGCCCGCTCAGCCGTTCATTATGTTCCACGTGACGTGTCATCCGTGCGCCTATTCGAACACTTCACCTCACCTCCTTCCGCTCATCTTCACTCGAATCGACGTCCTCAGATCCATTTGACGATTTTTCTCGACTTTCTGTTCCCTCCCACTCTTGATGTTGATGTGCGTTAGCCGCGGCTCCAACCGTCGGTACACCACACAAACCGACGGCGACTGACCATGGTAGAACACAGGCGACGCCACACCACCGTCATCTCAGGTTAGATGGCACAGCTTCTGGGAACCACAACGATGATGACCCATCCACCACCCTCCTCCTCACCTTCCCCCCCACCCTTCAAGGAGAGAGCCTAAGGTCATCCGCAGGGCGCAGGCTGCGTCATGAAATGCGCGCCGTCACGCCGACGGGCGGTTTTCACTGGGACGATGATGGCCGCCTTGAACGTCTTAGAGGTTCTGTACCACGGAGAGAATCCTCCCGCCGTGAAATAATCATCCCGCCGTGAAATGCTACTATATCCGCGATAAGCATCTCAAGCCACGCCATGCGCTTATTTGTCGGCGACCTCACCTTTGCCATTCCGGAATCTGCTCTAGTTTCCCCTATCCCACAATCCACACGAGTCTACCGTTGTCCAGGATTTGCTCCCTGCCTGTTGCCACCTCAATCGATAAAAGGCGAGCATTGAACATCAGCGACTTTCACATTAGTATCATCGTTACTATTCATGAATCCCTTCGGTATAGAGAGCTAGCTCGTATTAGCGACGTAATTCCCTGAGATTTCAATAGTTCAGCTTCTCATGCAAAATACCGTGGTGCATATTTAATGTATCCTTAACCCTCGCGTCACTAGGCCGACAGCCAAGCCAAAGAAGCTTCTTCGCTTGCTTGAGTCGACTCAAATCTCTCTCGAGCATAACGCGATTGCGGAACCACAGCAATACTATCGTAACTCAACCTTCTCTAATCACATCCGCTTCAGGCTACCAGACCAGACATCGAGAAAGCATCCAGCCACTCACAAGTAACTTCGGAGATTTGAAGAAATCAGTCATGAGAGTTCCTGTGCAGCCCCGCGCCTCGAGGCAGCTCTTCGTGCGATCATTGGCAGCCATCGCAGCTCTTTTCGCTAGCCTATCGCTCGTGTCGCATGCGATGGCTGCGTCGTCCGAGAAGAAATGCGACATCACTGTCGGATCGTGCGTTACCGTAACCTTTCACCCCAAAGTCATCCCCTCTATGGATTTCCTTCTAGTGGCCTCTTATTTCATTATTGCTGTAACAGCCTTTTGGTCGTCACCGTGGTCTCTCCTGCACGAAGCGCATACCTCCTGCACGAAGCGCATACCTCCTGCACGAAGCGCATACCTCCATAATTTAGAGCCTATAATATTGCATGTTTATCCTCGCTAATGATGCTTCTATCCCCTTCTTCCCCTTATCAGATGGGTTCCTTCGTCGAAGTATCCGCAGTATCAGAACGACTGTCCGTACATCACGGATAACTTCAACTGCGTTAAGAACGGACGGCCGGATGGCGACTTCCAGCACCTCGTCTGGAAACCCAACGGCTGTGATATGACCTTGTAAGTCTCAACCCAAGACTGCTTGAAACCCCGTCCTTTACTTCATTAGTCTTCTCCCAATGCTGCTTCATAAATCCTCTTTCTCCCTCAACCCACACCTCTTCCTCTCTCACACCTCTCTCACACCTCTCTCACATCTCTCATTCCCACCTCTCCCTCTCTCCTCTCCATCATACCTCTCCCTTTCATTCCCCTTCCCTCGTTCTACCTCTCTCGCCTCTCTCGTTCGTATGTTGTTCCTCTTGCTTTCTGACACCTCTTTCTCTCCTACCTTTCTCGCGCTTACCTGTGCAGATTCGATCCCAAGTCATTTGCGGCTCGGTTCGTGGGCCAAGCGGTTGCTATAGCGGGTGACAGCACCGGACAGTACCTCTACCAATCCCTGAGGTGCCGGATCAGCCAACACTACACTACAGAGGTACACTTCGGAGCGTAAGAAACAGATTCCGTATCACATAGAAAGCAAACTATTGATGTGTCGTTTTTACCGCCCAAAAGCGCATCACAGAGGGCGACTTTGAGGCGCCTCAAAAGTTTACCCTATTCACCATCTGATATGTCGTCTTGCAGGACTGGGATCCGAAACTCGCTGGGTGGACGGGCCAGGGCTTTAAGGTGAAGCTGCTGGGCACGCGAGTCATTCTGGTGGATACGCCCTTCCTCATGGAGTCATGGCCGGATGTGGAGGTGAGATCTTCTGCTATGGTGCATGGTGCATGGTATATGGTGAATGGTATGGTGCATGGTGAATGGTATGGTGCATGGTGCATGGTGCATGGTGCGTGGTGCATGGTGAATGGTGAATGGTGCATGGTGCATGGTTCATGGTGAATGGTGAATGGTGAATGGTGCATGGTATGGCGCATGAAGCAGCATGACACATGGTGTGTGGGTCATTCTGGTGGATGCTCCCTTCCTCATGGGGGCCTGGCCGGATGTGGAGGTGAGTAGTAAGAATGTGCCATTGGTGTGCTTTGCACCAGTTATGCCTGCTGCCATTCCGAAGTCCAAGTCATTCTGGTGGATGCTCCCTTCCTCATGGAGGCCTGGCCGGATGTGGAGGTGAGTAGAAGGGGCATGTGTCATTCTGCCATGGCTGCTCTCATGCCTCTCCTCTCTGCTCCCCAAGGGTGAGTCCAAGGCCTCTCACCTTTAGCTTGACCCTGATATTTCCCCCCTCTCCCTCTTGCCAACCCTCACCCCCAGGGCGAGTCCAAGGCCTCTCACCTCTGGCACGTGCAGCTGGGCACAATCAACCACAAGATTCTCGAGATGCTCCCAAATATCCCCCAGCTTAAAGCCCTGATTCTCGTCGCCAGCAATTACTTTTTACCCCAGCCAGCCACCACGAGCAGCAGCGTCAACAACAGCGCGTACAGCAGTTATATCAGCAACCAGAGGATTTATTACTCCCAGGGGAAACCGCTTTCGCCTCAGCCTACACCACAAGACGCGTTATCTACTGCGCTTAAAACAGTATCGGGTTATTTTGATAAGAATTTCCAGCTGGTTCGGCCGGTTTTTCTCACCATGCCACCATCGCATAATCCAAACATGTTCCGATATGCGGCTACCACATGCGGGCTGTTTGCATCCCCTTTACAAGCTGACGCGATGCGCTATGCAGAGGCTCGGAGCGACGCCACCGGCTGGACAGCAGTGCAACGGCAAGCGTTATCCAAATCGAAGATCAAACTTTTGGATGTGTTACAAATGTCAATGTATCGCGCGGACGGGCATATGGCAGCGTACGGGCCACCTCCGGATGCGAGCGAGATGGACTGCGTGAAATGGTGCCTTCCTGGGGTTCCAGACGCGTGGGTCGACGTGTTTTTCCACAAGATTGTTCACCCGTTTGGGGGATATGGCCCCGACCCGCTGCTTTCAAATAGTATTTGGAAGAAGCTGGGTAAGAAGCTGCCTTGGCCGAAAAAGGGACGGCCAGGAAAGGCATTTGGGAGCAGGAATGGGACAGGGTTGGTGAGCGGGAGCAGGAGTGGGAGCACCAGCAACGTAGCTGGCAGCAGCAGCAGCAGCAGCGGCAGCGGCGGCGGCAACGGCAGCACAGGCGCCAGTGCTGGTAGTAGCAGCAGTGGAAGCAAGGGTGCAAGCAGCAAAGTCAGGACGTCACTGAACAGGCTCTTTTTGAAGCAGCATGGAGGAAGATAGGCTATATACGTCTAGCATGACACATTTGGACTGCGCTGTAAGATATCGCTAACTGCCTCCTTGTTGCGCAGACACAAGTGCTGGTAGCAGCAGTGGCACCTTGCCGGAAGCAAGACTGTGCAACCAGCAAGGTCGCTTGGCTGGTCGATGCAGCATGGTCGACGCAGCTTGGAGGCAGCTTGGCAATCCTCAGCATGGAGGCAGCTTGGCAATCTACCGTAACACAACGACAGCCCATTCACGGGCTGCTAACAACACATAAAATAATGATGGCCTGTACACTCTCCATCCATGTAGTGTCCATGTATGCTGTAGGTACACTAAGGCTCATGTGTGGTAGGAAGTTGGTATATATATACATCGTAGCCAAGCTGTGTGCCTTGCACAGCCTTACACATGTTATGATTATGCGCATTTTAACTTGATGTTTAGTTCCTCACGAGCCAGTGTGGATATCCTGGTGCATGGACAGCTTACGGGCTCACATTTTACCTATCATTGCACCACTTTACCTCACTAGGAAGCATCCACCATACAACCATTAAACCATATATACATACAAAAGGATGCAACTGCCTCTTTCTGAATCCGCACCAGCCAAAGGTTTTAACAATTCCATGCAGTCTCCTATCATACAGCACTTCCATCAGCCCAGTCCTTGGGCGCAGGCGCGGGCAGCGGCAGGTGAAAGCCCCCCACAGAGCGCACCAGCCACACCACCATCAGGTGGGCGGTTTTACCACCCACCAGGACCTCTTGACTCGCAAAGGCAGGTGGTAGACCTGCGCTGCCTCCTGTAGTACCTCGGGGTGCTGGTAGGTGGGGAGAAGAGGGTGGGTGGGGTGAGATGGGAGGTGCGGTGACAGATGCGCATGTCACAGATGCGCATGTCACAGATGCGCATGTCACAGATGCAGTATTGTTGCCTGACCATCGCGTGATCCATTCGCGCGTTGATTCTTCTCCTCCTGACATGGCGAACCGTTAAAAAAGACCTTCACCATGAGCCATGCTGAACGCGCACTAGATCTTGAAAGAAATTACAGATTCAATTCGGAATAACAAGTTTCAGAAAGCTTTCAGCTTAGCCCTGACGTCGTATAAGAGAGGAAACGACGCACCACGCGTCCATACGCGAGGGCGTGTCAGCGTGTCGACTCCTATCCTCTGGAAGCAATTTAAAAGAGACATTGACCATGAACTATGCCGAACGAACGTTAGATTCATAAGACAATACACAGCTTCGATTCGGGAAAACAGGATACCAAAAGGTGAGAAAAGTAAACGACTCAACACGCGATCCCAGCCGTTGCTTTCGCTGAAACGTGCCGCAGAAAGCGCTAAGAACCTATCTCGTCAGCCTCATGCTCCTATGATTTGTGCTTCGACAGAAACCTTTGTCGCATGGATCGTAACGCCCACGGGAGATACTTCCGCTAGTCGGGGGTTGAAGAGCTCTTGCTCGCGAAGGATTTCAGAGTTATCTTCACAGATCGTAGCTTTAGAAAGACATTGCTCATGAAGGGATTTCAGAGTCGTACTAGTGCGCTGACGGAAGTTTGATTCTGAAATTGGATCAGGACAGTTTGCCTTGCACAATGTAAAACTTGCGTATATAAACCGTACATGAACAGGAAAGCGAATCTCAACTAGAAACTGCAACCAGCTCCAACTTCTGGTACGAAGGCCGATCTTCTGCTGCTGCTCCGCTTGTCTTGAGTCTTCACTTCGAGTCTTCGCCCCTCTTGGCCGCTAGAGGCAAAGTCCCTAGCGTTACACCTGAGCACCGCGTTGAGGTGGGGGTTTTTCGCTCAGGACACCTGTTTGGGAGGGGAGAGGGTGGGGAAAGAGGAGAGGGAAGGAAAGAATGAAAATAATTTGGGGGGGGATTTATGAAATCTACTTCCGCGGGCAGAAAACCACCTCAGCTCGATGGTTGTCAGATGTCAGATGACCTGCAGCTCATCTGACACACCTTATAAGACCACCCACCCAACCCATCGAAACCTCCCCCCACCCTATCGGAACCACCCACCCATCCCATCGTAACCAACCCAACCGCGGCATACCGTGCCTGGCTTTTCGCTCCTATCGAGTCTGTTCCGTGTCGTCCGTCCGTTCTACACGAGTCTGTCTGTAACGCGTCTGTTCTACTCTAGAGTTGGTGCCGAGCCCCGTGTGCTCGTTGTCTCTCAACTCAACCTGACACTCGACACTGGAGGAAGATAAGAGAACAAAAACGTGAAAGTGATGGCCTCCGCTCCTCCGCGACACCCGCGTCCGCTCCTCGTTCCTGCCAAACCTGGAACTTGAAGGAATTGGAGCTAGTTAGTATAGAAAAAAAAAAAAAAACAACAACAACAACAACAAAAACGAAAAACAAGCGAAAAAAGAAGTACAAGCGTAGCAGGAAAGATAAACTTACAAGCTCCAAAGCTCCAAGATCCAAGTCTGAAATGGGCAGAGGAATAAGATAGGAGAAAGGAGGGGAAAGATGATGGCGTCCGCGTTCCTGCCGAACCTGTAACTTGGAGGAAGCGGCGATAGTTAGTAGAGAATAAAAAAAACACAAAACAAAAACAAAAACGAAAAACAAGCGAAAAACCTGTAAAAGCGTAGCAGGAAATACTAACTTACAAGCTCTAAGCTCCAAGATCCAAGTCTGAAATGGGCAGAGGAAGAAGAGAGGAGAAAGGAGGGGAAAGGTGATAGCGTCCGCGTTCCTGCCGAACCTGCAACTTGGAGAAAGCGGCGACAGTTAGTAGAGAATAAAAAAAACACAAAACACAAAACAAAAACAAAAACGAAAAACAAGCGAAAAACCTGTAAAAGCGTAGCAGGAAATATTAACTTACAAGCTCCAAGCTCCAAGATCCAAGTCTGAAAGGGACAGAGGAAGAAGAGAGGAGAAAGTAGGGGAAAGGTGATGGCATCCGCGTTCCTGCCGAACCTGCAACTTGGAGGAAGCGGCGATAGTTAGTATAGAATAAAAAAATATAAAACAAAAGCAAAAACGAAAAACAAGCGAAAAACCAGTAAAAGCGTAGCAGGAAAGATAATCTTACAAGCTCCAAGCTCCAAGATCCATGTCTGAAAGGGACAGAGGAAGAAGAGAGGAGAAAGGAGGGGAAAGGTGATGGCGTCCGCGTTCCTGCCGAACCTGCAACTTGGAGGAAGCGGCGATAGTTAGCATAGAATAAAAAAATATAAAACAAAAGCAAAAAACGAAAAACAAGCGAAAAACCAGTAAAAGCGTAGCAGGAAATATAAACTTACAAGCTCCAAGCTCCAAGATCCAAGTCTGAAAGGGACAGAGGAAGAAGAGAGGAGAAAGGAGGGGAAAGGTTATGGCGTCCGCGTTCCTGCCGAGCCTGCAACTTGGAGGAAGCGGCGATAGTTAGTATAGAAAAAAAAAACTATAAAACAAAAACAACAACGAAAAACAAGCGAAAATACAATAAAAGCGTAGAAGGAGAGATAAACTTACAAGCTCCAAGCTCCAAGATCCAAGTCTGAAAGGGACAGAGGAAGAAGAGTGGAGAAAGGAGGGGAAAGGTGATGGCGTCCGCGTTCCTGCCGAACCTGCAACTTGGAGGAAGCGGCGGTAGTTAGTATAGAAGAATTATAAAAAAAAAAATAAGCGGAAACAAGAGAGCCTTACCCTCGTCCTTACCACTTTCCGATCCGAAGTGTCCATGTCGACCACTGTATCGAGCCTACCGTCGCGCACCGTTTACTAACGAGTCTGTCGAGCCACCGTCGCGCACTGTTTCGAGTCTACCGTGCCGTCGCGGTCGACTGTTCTAACGATCCGTCGCGTCGCGGTCGACTGTTCTAACGAGCCGTCGCGGTTTGCTGCACTAACGAGTATTCCAGTCGCGGACCTGCAAAATCCAGCAGGGATAAGCACGGAACAAAAAAGAACAAGAAGAATGCACAAAAAAAGAACTGAATGCACGAAGGATACTTACATTGCAAGGTTACCGTCATATTGTGCAGCTTCTCTGGTCGTCGAAGGTCGTAGAAGGTCGTCGTCGAAGGTTGTAAAAAATCACCGTTACCCAACCACCCCACCCACAACGCGACTCTGCGACGCTGCGACGCTTGCGACGCTGCGACTCGGCGACACTTACGACGATGCCAAGCTGGATGCCGTTGGCTGACTCCGGGTTGTCTTGATGGAAGCAGAAAGAAGCATCCCCTCCAGTGCTTACCTCGTGAAGTTAGTTGAAGCAAATGCTTACCTTCTGCGCATTGTCGAAGTGGGTGTGAAGGAACTTACCGTTCAGAAGCTGCTGAATGAACCGATGGGATGGGAGTAGGTCGTGAATGTGGTGCTGAGCGGAGGGACCGGAAGCCGGGGTGCCGCCTTCAGGAATCCCTTGGTTAGAATTTGGAAGTGGTGGGGATTGAAAATCAAGGGTGTAGGTAGCGCCGTAAGCAGTGGATGGTTCAGATTTCGCCAGCCGATGTGTGGCGGCCAGAATTGGATTTTTTTTTTTGTGCGAAGTGTGACGGCAGGTAGTCAGACGGAACACAGCGATGGGAGGGGAGGAAGTCGCAATGGTGAGTTCGGTTTGGCGGTGGTGAAACCGATGGTGCTGTGGGGACCACAAGGCCATCTTTTTGAGAACGACTTGGTTGGTTGGAATCTGAATGCCAGATTCTGGGATGGATGAGGCTTGGAGGGTGTCGATAGCGCCGTGCGCGAATGGATGGTTGGGATGTTGCGAGCCGAGGCGTGGCGGCCAGATTTGTCAAAGTCCGCGCCCAGTGTGACGTCAGGTGGTCAGACGAAACATTGAGTTGACTGAGTCAGAAGTGTTGGTTCAACGCGGGGAATTTGGCAGGCTGACGTCCCCCATTGTAGCTGCTTTAGTTTCAAAGTGCACAGTTCAAAATCATTTGTAACGATGTTATATTGTTTCTGATGATTTGCTGTTTTGGTGTAGTGGTGACGCACAGGAACAATGCTGTGGTTCGGAAAAGTCCAAACACTGGCAGGTGTAGATCGTTTCTAGGTGATCCATGACGTGGCACTATGTTTAGTAGGAACTCAACATTTTGCGTGATGCGCGGGACGGCGTTCGTAGGTGGGCAAAGGCCCTGTTCGGGAGCCCCTCAACCAGAGGAAGAGCATGCTGCTCTGTACCGAGCCTCAAAGAGAAAAACGACAACACACCGCCTGGTCAATTGTACAATATGAACAACTACAATCAGAATTGCCAGCTGGACAAAATGACAGGGGTTTGCATAGTCAACGCCCCAATTTGAGCAAAAACGACAACCTTGGCACGCCGGGGGTCAAGATGCCAAATCGCACCTACCATCTCTGATGCTCTCTCAACTTCCCATTTCCCATTTCCTCTCCATCCCACTTCCCATATTTTCCAAGACGAAACAACCCTACAAACACCAGAAAGAACCACTAAACAAGGTGAAAGTGAAGGCATTAGGGCTTCCTCAACTTTTTCGTTCGTTTGTGTCCGCCCTGGGTAATCAAGATGTAGAAACCTAGATGCCCGCCAAAAGTTTTTGACCTCTGATCCTCACCTTCTCCTCGCTAGAGAATGGAGAGGAGAAAGTGAGGACACTTTTGCCTGTGATTACTGTGCAGTCAATGGACTGTAGGGGTAGCGACTCGGAATCTCGAGCCGCTGCAGAGGAGAAGAAGAGGTTGATGTTTCCAAACCTCGAGGTTTGGTCACGAAAGTGGTCGCATGGGGGTCGCACGCGATTTTTGGGCTTCCGAGCCTAGTACTGTTCCTCCTCTGGATCTGGTACTCCTCTTCCTCTGGTTCTCCCGAACAAGGCCAAAGCCTTGTTGTCGCAGCGAAGTTTGCCCCTTCGCGAAGTTCGTGGGCAGCTGAGAGGAAAATGTTTGAGCCAATCGAAATGATTTGTTGGAGGGAACTGGAAACGAAACAAATCGAAAGTTGTCGTCAAATGTCGCCAAATGTCGTAATGGATAAGAGATGCGAAGGAAGTGGCGAAGAAATGGCGACGATGAAGAAATGGCACGTTGATTTACGCAATTCTAACTTTCCCCCTTGTATTCCCGCTTCAGATCTCAACTTCGTGTTAGGTCTAGGAATTGGCTACCTCAGAATAGGTCTCATACCGTACCTTAGAAACGTAGCTACTTTTATCACGCCTCGTACTTTCGTAGCGTCTCGCTTTTAATTAGTACCTCATCGCGGAATGTCTGATTCTAGGAATATCACCTGCTGATGTTCAGATTGGAGCAGCATGACTCACAGTAGTAGTACGGTCGATGCTGTTGACGTAGTTCATGGCGCGCGTTTCGTCCGCTTTGATCGGAGAACCATGGCGAGCAGTCCTAGTACGGTCGTCAATGCATTTAGTTTGTGGTAGTTTCGTACGAATTCCTTTGCGATGAGCGACACATCACCCTCCAATCGCTGTGAGTGTTTTCGCGCTAACATAATCATCGCGTTGTACGAAAATACGATTCATTACCGTCCCCTCCAGTTTCCCAGCAAACACCAGACGTTTTGTTTTAGGCGCGCTTTCTCTGGTACTCGCGCTGCTAACTTGCTCCTGGCGACTCGTGCTGGTAACGCGCGCTTTCTCTTGTACTCGCGCTGCTGTACTCGCGCCTGGCGATTCATGCTGGTAACGCGCGCTGAAATAGAGTGGCTGAACGCGAAGTTGACTCGCGCTGGTGACTCGCGCGGGTGGTTCGGGCTGGCGGCGTGCGATGTGTCGTGTGAATCAGAGTGGCTAAGGGCGAAGGTAAGTCGCGCTGGTAACTAGCGCTGATAATTCGCGCTGGTCGCGTGCAAAGTGTATTGTGAAATAGAGTGGCAGAGACGAATTTGTCAGGCTCCGTTTCTCCCTGCCCACCCCCTTCCCCCCTCTCCCCCCCTGCTCCCACACTCTCTCGATACGCATATGATAGGTTTCAGAGGGAGAGCTTTCAGCAGCATCTTTCTGTATTCCCCCCCCTTCCTCCTACCTCCCTCCTACGCCTATACAGTCCCCTTACACGATTGCAGGGATCTATGTACAGCATTTTCGAAAACGCTGGTGATAGTATCTGCATTTTCCGTCCATTTCCCCTCTCCCTCCATTCCCCTCCGCCAGCCTCCCCCCCTCTCCCCTCTCCCCCCACTTTTTCCTCATTCTAGCCTCTCTTAATCCCCCTGCCGCTCCTTCCCCCGGTTCCTCCCACCTCACATTCCGCTTTCTCCGTTTTGCTAGCCCCTCGTTCTTACTTTGTGACTTTTGAGTCGACTCAAAAGTCACTCCGTTTTGCTAGCTCCTCGTTCTTACTTGGTGACTTTTGAGTCGACTCAAAAGTCACTCCGTTTTGCTAGCTCCTCGTTCTTACTTGGTGACTTTTGAGTCGACTCAAAAGTCACTCCGTTTTGCTAGCTCCTCGTTCTTACTTGGTGACTTTTGAGTCGACTCAAAAGTCACTCCGTTTTGCTAGCTCCTCGTTCTTACTTTGCTCATCGCCTGTTCCCCCCCCCCCCCCTTTCCCCCTCACCGCGTTCCGGCACAAGTGCTGGTAAGTGCCACCAGTAAGGTGCCTGCATGCCTTGAGGTCTGAACAGACTCTTAGCAGAACAGGCTCTTAGCAGAACAGGCTCTTAGCAGAACAGGCTCTTAGCAGAACAGGCTCTTTTTTAAGCAGCATGGAGGAGGTTAGGTGATAAACCACTAGCATGAAACTCGCCAGTACAGCACAGGCACAAGTGCCGGTGGCAGCAGCGGCGGAAGCAAGAGCGCAACAGGCAAGGTGCATGCATGCCTTGAGGTCTCTGAACAGACTCTTAGAAGAACCGACTCTTTTTGAAGCAGCATGGAGGAGGTTAGGTGACAAACCACTAGCATGAAACTCGCCAATACAGCACAGGCACAAGTGCCAGTGGCTGCAGCGGCGGAAGCAAGAGCGCAACAGGCAAGGTGCATGCCTTGAGGTCTCTGAACAGACTCTTAGAAGAACAGGCTCTTAGAAGAACAGGCTCTTAGAAGAACAGACTCTTAGAAGAACAGGCTCTTTTTGAAGCAGCATGGAGGAGGTTAGGTGACAAACCACTAGCATGAAACTCGCCAATACAGCACAGGCACAAGTGCCAGTGGCTGCAGCGGCGGAAGCAAGAGCGCAACAGGCAAGGTGCATGCCTTGAGGTCTCTGAACAGACTCTTAGAAGAACAGGCTCTTAGAAGAACAGGCTCTTAGAAGAACAGGCTCTTAGAAGAACAGGCTCTTTTTGATGCAGCATGGATGGAGGAGGTTAGGGGATAGAATAAGAGCGTGTTCCTACACCTCGTATCAAGCAAACCTCGTATCAGGCTCACACTGAAAATTCCCTAAACCCAAAACCTCTCGCTAGTTTTACCAGGCAAAAAGTACAGTCTTGATACGAGGTGGCCTGATATGAGGCCGTAGGAACACGCTCTAAGGGGTGGCCAGCGTACATATACCGGTGCTGGGTAGCTACTAGCTTATGCGTACATACAGTGTCTGCTCTGTAGAGAAGTTCTTTAGCGAGTGTAGCCTCGCCTCCCGTTTTGAATACCTCATAAAGAGATGCAATGCAAATCATCTGACAGTGTGCTGATACTGGCCTGAAAGATGTACACCACATGGCCAAGGGAAAGAAGCTGTTGAAGTCACCCATATTCAAGACTTGCCAAAGTACGGTAACCACCTGAGTATACTTCACATCAGCATAGAAGGAATGCCATTGTAGTTTTGAGGCGCCTCAAAACTAGACATTCAAGGCTTGCCAAAGTAGCTTCACCCGTACATCACCACCAACCAAATACCAGAGTATACTTCACATCAGCATAGAAGGAATGCCATTGTCCCTTCGCCGAATCCTTACCCGCACCCCATTCTTTGGTCGAAGGTTCAACCCAGATTCCAATGACAGCTTGCTGCTATCCACCCCTGCCTTGCTGCTATCTATCCCCCCCTCCCCCCCCCTCACAACGAAATACCATTGCCCCTCCTCCGTATCCTTACCCACACCCCATTCTTTGGTCGAAGGTTCAACCCAGATTCCAATGGCAGCTTGCTGCTATCCACCCCTGCCTTGCTGCTTGCACCCCGTCTGATGCCCTCCTCTCCTCTGCCGTCTTTCGGTCGAAGGTTCAACCCAGATTCCAATGGCAGCTTGCTGCTATCCACCCCTGCCTTGCTGCTCGCACTCCCCCACACGCCCTCCCCTGCCTCCTCGGTCTCTCCCCGCTTCCCTCTCTCCCTTTCTTCAACGTCAGCCTTGCAAGTTGTGAAACGCCTCGACGCATCGACATCAGTCGCAGATGCTACTGCTATGTCACATGCTGATGAAATTTCAAAGGCCCGCAGCAGCAGCACGAGGCAGAGCTTGATTTCCATCAAGGCGAATCGAGCACCGATGCACATGCGCGGACCGGCACCAAAAGGCAAATACATAGCCTCTGACTCGGCCGTCCACAGCACCTCCTCTCGCTGCTTCCCTCCTCCTCTCTCTTCACCCTTGATCAATTCTCCACCCTTCTCGCCCCTTCCTTCCCCATCTTGCCCTTCTGCCTCCTCTTTCCTCCCTCCCTCCTTCCACCCAACTCCCTTCTCACCCGCTGCCCGCTGACCGAAACGTTCGGGCAGAAAAGAAAGCGGCCGGGGGAAGAAATCCGGGCAGCGGTGGGCAGCGAAAATCGGGACCACGACCGGCGTATTCGCAGGGATGTGGTAACCAGCCAGAGTCGTTGCATGGACGGGCAGGCGGGCAGCTATAGGGGCAGCAGGGTACAGCCTAAGTGTTTCTTTCACAACCATATCAAGATACTTAAGCTCTTCTAGGTCTTCAAACAAACGTTTTTTATTGGTAAATGAAGGCGTGTCTTCGGACCTGCTTCTCCCCATCTCACCTGCCCCCCTCTCCCCCACCCCCTCTCCATCTGCCTTTTCTGTTCCTTCCCCTCTTCCCTCTCCCTCCCTCTCCCTCTCTTCAAAACACCTGTCAATTTCAGCCTGAAGTTTCTGGGCAACTTCCGGGTGCTGAGTCAGCATGTGGACGGCAAACGCCAGTGTGGACGATGTGGTCCCCACACCGGCGCCCAGGAGGCCAAAGAGGATAAGAGGCAGATCAGATTCGAGCAGACCTGCGCCTGTGCCCTTGTCTTGGAAGCTGAGAGGCAGAGGGGCGAGGAAAGAGGAGGGAAAGGAAGGCAGCAATCACAGTAACAATTGGTGCCCACACCAGCGCCCAGGAGGCTAAAGAGGATGAGAGGAAAGTCGGATTCGAGCAGACCTGCGGTATGAAATCCGCGTGCATTGAGGCGCCTCAAAATACACCTCAATGCACGCGGATTTTTGAGGCGCCCCAAAATAAACGTCAATGCACGCGGATTTTTGAGGCGCCTCAAAATAAACGTCAATGCACGCGGATTTTTTAGGCGCCTCAAAATAAACGTCAATGCACGCGGATTTTTGAGGCGCCTCAAAATAAACGTCAATGCACGCGGATTTTTTAGGCGCCTCAAAATAAACGTCAATGCACGCGGATTTTTGAGGCGCCTCAAAATAAACGTCAATGCACGCGGATTTCATATGGAAAGTCGGACTCGAGCAGACCTGTGGTGCGGTGCCCTTGTCTCGGAAAATGTGAGTAATGTTGCTAAGGCAAGGGGGGAAGGAAAACAGGTGATTACCCATAAGGTCAGGAGGCCAAAGAGGATACAAGGGAGGTCGGACTTGTGCGTGTGTGCCGTCTGTGAGTGGGTGTGTTTGGGCGAATGTGTACGCTATGTTGTTTGCGTGTGTGTATGTTTGTTTGTTTGTTTGTTTTTGTTTTTGTTTTTGTTTGTTTGTTTGTTTCTTTTTCTTTTTCCACCCTGACGTACCTTTTGAGAAAGGTCAGTATATCAGCAGCACTGCTGTTGCCTTGAGACGGTTGTTGCCTCTTTGCTTCCAACATCCGCTGGTGAGGAGAGGAGTCGGGAGGGAAAAGGTTTGTGGAGGGGATATGAGAGACGTGGGAAGTGGAGGGGAGGACGTGAGGAGTGTTGGGGGGAAACGAGGAGTTTTCAAGGTGCCTCAAAACAAATCAAAACCCAGGCACTGTAATCAACACCTTAGACTCAACCCTCTCACCTTCCACTGGAGCATCAGCTCTCGGTGTCTCTCCCTCGCAGCGCCCACGGTGCTCCCAGGCAGCACACCCAGCAGCGCATGCGCCCAGGGGTGCAGGCACGCAGGGGAGAGGGCCAGGAGGAGTGATGGGACGCAGTACAACACACCCAAACCTCCTCACCTTCCATTCGAGCATCAGCTCTCGGTGTCTCTCCCTCGCCGCACCCACGGTGCTCCCAGGCAGCACACCCAGCAGCGCATGCACCCAGGGGTGCAGGCACGCAGGGGAGAGGGCCAGGAGCAGCGATGGGACCGCCCCTAGCTTCGCCCCTGCCTGCTTGTTCGCCCCGTATGCACGAGCCAGGGAGGCAGTGTGCGGTGCAGCAGTGTGTGGTGCGGTGGAGTGTGCTGCTGTGTGTGGTGGTAACGTGGTGTGAGGAGGAGCAGGGTCGATAGTGCTACTGTGCGCCCCTAGCTTCGTCCCTGCCTGCTTGTTTGCCTCAGTGTGGGCTGTCGCAGCTGTGAGTGTAGCAGTTGTGTCCTGCTGAAACCACAGGTCTTCACCAAAGCAAGCAGAGCCAATAGACGCCAGCCCCACTGCTTCAAACATGCCCATTAAATCCACCTCCGCCCATCCCTCTTCTCCCACTCCTCTCCCTTCCTCTCGGTTCTCCTTCCCCTCTTCCTCGCCCCTTCCTCCCTCCTTCGCTCCCTCCTCCCACGCCCGCCCACCCCCTCCTCCTCCCCCCACCCCTCCTCCCTTTCTCCCTCGCTCCCTCCCTCCCCTCGTTTGTGTCACATCCCACAGCGGCAGCAGCAGCATATGGAGAACGGAACGGTGCATTCCGGAAAGGAAGGAGTGGAGATGGGTGGAGCGGTGGAACATGGGCGTGAGAGCGCTCCTCAAACCAGCCCAGTGGTTACCCCTGTGGAGAAACGGAGGGGAGAAGAGAAGTGGAAAGAAGGTGCGACGCAGTGGTGATTAAGTCAAGAGACAACCCACAGGCAGTGGTGCAAGCAAAGGGATGAGGGAGAGGAGGAAAACTCATTGGTGGGGCTGGCAGTGGGAGGTATGGGGCTGGCAGTGGGACGGGAGGTATGGGGCGAGTGTGGATTTCTGTTGGAGAATCCAAGTGACCCACAGAAGTGGTGCAAACTGCAGCCATGGGCAAGCAGAGGCACCAGTGGAAACTGTCCGAATGAGGTGACTTTTGAGTTGACTCAAAAGTCACCAAGCAGAGGCACCAGTGGACACTGTCCGAATGAACAAAAGACACCCACCGGGCGAACAGCAGTTTTGAGGCGCCTCAAAACTAGTTATGAGGCGCCTCAAAACCAAACTGCAGCCATTGGCAAGCAGAGGCACCAGCGGACACTGTCCGAATGAACAAAAGACACCCACCGGGCGAACAGCAGCCCCCGGCCAGTGGTGGGGCTGGCAGTGGGAGGTGTGGGGGGCAGTGAGAGGTGTGGGGCAAGTATGGTGCAAACCACTGCTGTGAACCAAGTGACCCACAGAAGTGGTGCAAACTGCAGCCATGGGCAAGCAGAGGCACCAGCGGACACTGTCCGAATGAACAAAAGACACTCACTGGGCGAACAGCAGCCCTCGGCCAGTGGTGGGGCTGGCAGTGGGAGGTATGGGGCGATGGTGAGAAGCAGTGGCGATTCAGTTTGAAGTGAACCCACAGCAGTTGGGGATGGGGATGGGGAATGTGGGGGACACTCACCGAGCAAACAGCAGCCCCCCGCCAGTGGTGGGGCTGGCGGTGGGGGGTATGGGGCGATGGTGAGAGGCAGTGGCGATTCAGTTCAGAGTGAACCAGTGGTGCAAGCAAGGGGATGAGGGACGGGAGGGTCACAAGCCCGACAAGGGACACTCACCGGGCGAACAGCAGCCCCCGGCCAGTGGTGGGGCTGGCAGTGGGAGGTATGGGGCGATGGTGAGAGGCAGTGGCGATTCAGTTCAGAGTGAACCAGTGGTGCAAGCAAGGGGATGAGGGACGGGAGGGTCACAAGCCCGACAAGGGACACTCACCGGGCGAACAGCAGCCCCCGGCCAGTGGTGGGGCTGGCAGTGGGAGGTATGGGGCGGTCGTGGAAGGTCTTGAAGCGACGTAGCAGAACCTCCTTCACGAGAGCGGGAGAGGACACTGCCACGACCCGGCGAGGGCCGTAGCAGTAGCTGATGGGAAGAGGGGAGGGGACGGGAGGGGGATGGGGGGCACGAGACGGGGAGGACAGGGTGGGAGGTATGGGACGGTCGTGGAAGGTCTTGAAGCGACGTAGCAGAACCTCCTTCACGAGTGCAGGGGAGGACACTGCCACCACTCGGCGTGGGCCGTAGCAGTAGCTGATGGGACGGCAGGTGGGAGTGCAGGGGGTACGATACAGGGAGGACAGGGAGGCCAGGTAGACACGGGGCAATTGTGGAATGTCTTGAACCGGCGAAGCAGAACCTCCTTCACGAGCAAAAGGGATGACACTGCCACCACATAAAACTAACATTTGAGGGCCGTAGCAGTAGCTGATGGAAGGGTGGAAGACGGGCAGGGCGGAGAAAAAACAAGGGTGGGTCGGCGGGTGGGTGGGTGGGGGACAGAGGTGACAGGGGTGTTGGGAATCGTGGATGGTTTTGAATGCACAACAAAGGATGTTCTTTGTGCAAGCAGGGGACAACACTCCATGGCACAGCACTGCACAGCACCATACGCAACCGCACTGCACCACACAGCACCTTACACTCACGAATACAGGTGGCCGTGGGCAGCCATCCAGTCCCTAAACCCTTGCTCACGATCTCCCACACGTTACCGCAAAGCACCGCACAGCACCACACATGACCGCAGAGCACCATACAGCACCTTAGACTCACGAGTACAGGTGGCCGTGTGCAGCCATCCAGTCCACGTGGCACTGGTGATGACCCTTTCTCACGATCTCTTGAACGTTCCCCACCACCCTCACAGCCTGAATCCACCACGGGACACCGCAGCACCACACATGACTGCAGCGCACCACATAGCGCCACACAGGGCCGTATCACACCGCACAGAACCATACAGCACCGCACAGCACCGTAGCGTAGACTCACGAGTAGAGGTGGCCGTGTGCAGCCATCCAGTCCACGTGGCACTGGTGATGACCCTTGCTCACGATCTCCCGCACATTCCCCACCACTCCCACCATCCGAAGCCACCACGGCACAGGGGGACCTTGCATTTCCCGTAAGCCTCTCACCCTCTCCTCCTTCTCTGCATTTCCCTTCTTTTCCTTTCCCTCGTCTCCCCTTGCCTCTACTTGTTTCCCTCTTTTTCCCTCTCCACCTTTTCTCTCCCCCTCTTCACTCATTACGCCACTCTCCCCCCTCCCTTCCATTTGTCCATCTCCCCCAGGATCTTTTTCCGAAATTCCCGCCGTTGATCGCGGCACGAGAGAGCGCAGGTGGAGAAGAAGCAGTACGAAGATCGCAAGGAGGATCACGGCGACGGCGGCGAGCGATGCGACGGCAAGCGACTGCGCCGGCGACGTCGTCGTCGTCGTCGTCAAGCGGATGACCAGAGAGGAGGTTTTCGCGAGCGCGACGGCGACTGCGAACGCTGCGACGCCGACGGGAAACGCTCCGCCAGGGAGCGATACTCGAGCGGCGGGGAAAGCTCGCGAACTGCTGTTACTTCTGTTGTTATTTCTGCTGTTATTATACATTGTAGAAGATGCTTCATTTGACTGCGAATGCGAATCATTTCTTAGAGAGGATAGAGAGTGGCGGTCAACGGATGTCGTATCAGGGCTGACTCCTTCACCCTTAGCAGCGTCGTTTGGGCCTTTGGGAACGGCTCGCCGCGCCGGGTTGGTGAGATTCCTAAAGCTGGTGGCCGATTCGGAAGCCATCACCCTCAGGATCAGAATTCAAGCAATAATCGTACGGAGTAAGATTACGGGACGCAGGTACTTAGACGGGGGAAGGCAGCTTGGCTGCCTCAATTGTGGTGAGTCTTCACGAAATGTAGTGTCTAGAATTCCCGAGGTATTTATTTCGCAAGTACGTGGCGGCGCGGCAGTAATGCACAGAGATGTGTTGGAGCTTGGACTTTCAATCCCTTGAATGCCACCGATTCCTTTTAGGAGATTCCCGATGTATTCATTTCGCTAGGAGATTCTCTCGAGATTACTATTGTATCTTGAATGCCACCGATTCCTTATAAGCTCGTAGCACAATCATGGTAGCAGTTTTTCTCCTGGATAGAAAACACTACTATACTACAACTTATTGTACAACAATTTTGATGGAATGGAAACAACTAAGGCCCATCTTGTACCCCCACTGATGCACCTACAAGGAAAACAGCGTTCCCACTTATTCCCTCCCTACCATCCTCTTCCTCTACATCTTGATTTGTGACCACATATCTCAACTCTATACTAATAGTTGTGCCAGCACTACTGGTACTTAACTTCTTATAAGCCTGAATTGATCGATCGGCTTCAACTGGGAGTCCAAGTTCGCCGCCCTTGAGCCAGCATTCATGAGCGCGTGTGGTAACCACGAGGTTACACCGTACATCAAGTTTGCATTGCTCCATACACGCCAATGGGTGAAGCGGGTAATGATACGTTAGGTTGGTGGCAGTTGGGAAGTCGATCGCAGGAGGGGCAGGTGCAAAGCCGTGACCTGGATTGGAGTGGATGATGTGATAAGTAGGGAATGAGGGAAGGAGCTGAATGCTTGACACACGACGAATAAGTGATAGAAACGGGACTTGGGGTCATCAGGCATAGCAAAGAAAGGGCTGGATGGAGCAGCAGGACTTTTGAGGCGCCTCAAAAGAAAGGGCTGGATGGAGCAGCAGGAGATGGCTCCTGAGTCGACTCAAAAGAGCATGGGTGATTAAAAAACACTCACCCAAACGCTCGACTTTCTCTCCACATACACTCGGCACACCAGCGATCCGCATCCTATTTCCTTACCTGAGTACTACCCCTTTTTCCTTGCCATGCGTACCACCTGTGCTCCTTGCCATTACCATCATTCTCCTTCCTTGTGATGAGGATTGATGCGAACCGTCGTATTTCGTTCCACATCCACAGACACACCAGTGAACCGCACCTGCTGTCCTGCTCTCCTTACCAGTACTCTCACCCTGCTCTCATTACCAGTACTCTCACCCTGCTCTCATTACCAGTACTCTCACCCTGGTTTACTTACCATGAGGGTTGATGCAAACGGTCGTCTTCCTCTCCACATCAACTTGACACACCAGCGATCTGCATCCGCCATTGTTCAACAAGCAACTTTTCGACCCTCTCGCCAGCTCATCCCAGTACCCTACGCCCGTCCCAACACGATGGCTTACCGTGAGGATCGATGCACCTTGTCCTTCCCTCAACAAGCAAGTCTCCGATTCCCGCGCCAGCTCTTCCCACAACTCATCCCAATACCCCAAGCCCCAAGGAATGTCCAACCGTTCTTACCGTGCGGGTAGATGCAAACTGTAGTGTTTTGAGACGTCTCAAAAGAATAGCCACGTGATTGAAGAAGTGTTTTGAGACGTCTCAAAACACTTCTTCAATCCCAATACCCCAAGCCCCAAGGAATGTCCAACCGGCTACTGTTCTTACCGTGCGGGTAGATGCAAACTGTAGTGTTTTGAGAAGTCTCAAAAGAATAGCCACGTGATTGAAGAAGTGTTTTGAGACGTCTCAAAACACTTCTTCAATCCCAATACCCCAAGCCCCAAGGAATGTCCAACCGGCTACTGTTCTTACCGTGCGGGTCGATGCAAACTGTCGTCTTCCTCTCCACGTCAACTTGACACACCAGCGACCCGCATCCGCCGTTATTGAACGAGCACGTCTCCAACCCCCGCGCCAGCTCATCCCATTACCCCAAACTCGTTCCAATCCGCACATGCGGTCCTTACCATGACTATCATCTCATTACCCTGCTTTCCTCACCACACCTCCCTGGCTTCCTTACCCATGAGGGTCGATGCAAACAGTCGTCTTTCTCTCCACATCCACCTGACACACCAGCGACCCGCACCCACCGTTATTCAACGAGCAACTCTCCGACTCCCATGCGAGCTCATCCCAATACCCCAAGCTCGTCTGCATATACTGTGGCTTACCGTGAAGGTCAATACAAACAGATTATCATCCTGCTTTCCTTACCATGAGGGTCAATGCAAACGGTCGTCTTTCTCTCCACGTCCACTTGACACACCAGCGACCCGCATCCGCCATTATTCAACGAGCAACTCTCCGACTCCCGCGCGAGCTCATCCCAATACCCCAAGCTCGTCTGCATATACTCTGGCTTACCATGAGGGTCGATGCAAACGGTCGTCTTTCTCTCCACGTCAACTTGACACACCAGCGACCCGCATCCGCCGTTGTCAACGAGCAAGTCTCCGATTCCCTTGCCATCTCATCCCAACACCCCAAGCTCGTTTCCATATACCGGACTGTGGCTTACCGTGAGGATCGATACAGACAGTCGTCTTCCTTTCCACATCAACTTGACACACCAGCGACCCGCATCCGCCGTTGTTCAACGAGCACGTCTCCGATTCCCGCGCCAACTCATCCCAATACCCCAAGCTCGTCTCCATATACTCCCGCTCACTCGTCGCATACACTCCCCGATCCACCGCTATAGTCACATTCGGCGCCTCATAACCCTCAGGAATCCACAGCTTGTCCGCCTGCTTGCTGGCGTAATACGATTGGACGGCCTTGCTGACGCACTTGCCAGCCTGGCAGTGGCCCGTGTAGGAGTTGCCGCCCCAGTCGAAATCCGCGCAGGCGGATCCGTCTTTTTTCTGCCCGAGATTCACGCATTTTCCGGCTATGCACGTGGGGGCGGTGATGCAGGGAGTGGCTCGGGTGGTTACACACTTGACGCAGGCATCTGGGAGAGTAAGGGGAGGGGAGAGGGGAGGGAAGAGGGGAAGGGAGGGTTACAAGGGAGAACTGCACGTGGGGGCGATGATGCAGGGAGTGGCCCGGGTGGTTACACACTTGACGCAGGCATCTGGGAGAGTAAGGGGAGGGAAGAGGGGGAGGATAGAGTGGAAGGAACAAAGGGAGAGGGAAGGGTTGAACAGGGGAGCACTGGGCGACGTCGTAAGGGGTTGCTTGGGCGGTTACACACTTGGCACTGGAGTCTGATTAGCCCTCTTACCATCATGCTGCAGGGTGTTTTTGAGAATTCTCAAAAACACCCGGCGGTTACACACTTGGCACTGGAGTCTGATTAGCCCTCTTACCATCATGGCACATGGGTAACGGGTTGGCCAAAGGGCAGCACTATGTGGAGTGGAGCACTCTAGAGCAACATGTGCCATGCCAACATGGTGTGTGTGTGTGTGCTCAGCACGTGGCGTGTGCTGCCTGTCCCTTTCCCCTCTCACCACACTGCTCTGCCCTCCAAAAGGCAGGGCAGAGCAGTGCTCTGCTCTGCTTTCCCCACCACCCCACCCACAAGGCCCTGTCCCTTACTCACCATCGCGGCTCATGGGGTGGCCGAACGACACCACCATGTTGAGCACTCCCGACGGGTCCATAATGCCCCACCACCCCACCCACAAGGCCCAGGACCTGTCCCTTACTCACCATCGCGGCACATGGGGTGGCCGAACGACCGTGGCTAACAGCCGCACTGTTGATACAAGTGTGGTAGTTCTCCAGTATTATCGACTGTCCCTTACCCCCATACTGTCCTGCCACCCACATCCAACCGCTCTCACCATCGCGGCACATGGGGTGGCCGAACGCCACGACCATATCAAGCACCCCTGACGGGTGGTATTTGGCCAAGTCCTCCCATTTCAAACCCTTGGACCTTTTATCCCTCCCCCTCGTGTCCCTTCCCGCATCCCCTCTCTCTGCCCATCACTCACCATCGCGGCACATGGGGTGGCCGAACGACACCACCATATTAAGCACTCCCGACGGGTCGTACTTTGCCAAGTCCTCCACATTCACCACCGTGTCTAGCAATCGCACTGCTGATGCTAAAGCTTATACCCTCACTGTGCCTTACCCACCTACTCTCTGCCCATCACTCACCATCGCGGCACATGGGGTGGCCGAACGACACCACCATGTTGAGCACTCCCGACGGGTCGTACTTGGCCAAGTCCTCCACGTTCACCACCGTGTCTAGTAATCGTACGGCTGATACCAACGCCCTCGTTCACTGTCCCTTACCCCTATACTGCCGTACCACCTTGCCTTACCACCCTCACCGTTGCGGCACATGGGGTGGCCGAAGGAGACCACCATGTTGAGCACTCCCGACGGGTTGTACTTGGCCAAGTCCTCCACATTCACCACCGTGTCTAGCAGCCTCACTGCTGATACCAGAGCTCTCGCTGCTTTCCCAATGGGCTGGCTCATCACTGAGTGGGAGGCGCGGAAGGTGGAGAATGCTGCTTGCTTGTCCTGCAAAGGAGGGAGAGGGAAGGAGTGATGAAATTAGTCCTCCACATTCACCACCGTTTCTAGCAGTCGCACTGCCAATACCAGAGCTCTCGCTGCTGTCCCAATGGGTTGGCTCATCACTGAGTGGGAGGCGCGGAAGGTGGAGAACGCTGCTTGCTTGTCCTGCAAAGGAGGAGGAAGAGGGAGGGAGCGATGAAATTAGTCCTCCACATTCACCACCGTTTCTAGCAGTCGCACTGCCAATACCAGTGCCCTCGCTGCTTTCCCAATGGGCTGGCTCATCACTGAGTGGGAGGCGCGGAAGGTGGAGAATGCTGCTTGCTTGTCCTGCAAAGGAGGAGGAAGAGGGAGGGAGCGATGAAATTAGTCCTCCACATTCACCACCGTTTCTAGCAGTCGCACTGCCAATACCAGAGCTCTCGCTGCTTTCCCGATGGGTTGGCTCATCACTGAGTGGGAGGTGCGGAAGGTGGAGAACGCTGCTTGCTTGTCCTGCAAAGGAGGGAGAGGGAGGGAGCGATGAAATTAGTCCTCCACATTCACCACCGTTTCTAGCAGTCGCACTGCCAATACCAGAGCTCTCGCTGCTTTCCCAATGGGTTGGCTCATCACTGAGTGGGAGGCGCGGAAGGTGGAGAATGCTGCTTGCTTGTCCTGCAAAGGAGGGAAGGAGGGAAGGAGGCAAGTCCACCACATTAACCACCGTGTTTAGCAGCCTCACCACCGATCATGAGTCGTGACTCGAAACACGACTCATTGATGAGGGAAGGAGGGAAGGAAGTAGGGTGGTAGGGAGGTACTACCTACCGTGGGTCCCCAAACTCAAAACCCTAGTAGGGAACGAGGCAAGTCCACCACATTCACCACCGTGTCTAGCAGCCTCACCACTGATACCAGTGCCCTCACATATGAAACCTTGGAGGGAGAAGGAGGAACCTACCTGGGCATGCGGGGAAGCCAAGGTGACGTGCGTGCGGCTGTCGTTGCTGACGGGCTCCCCAAACGCAGCAAGGAAGGTGGCGGCCAGGCTTCGAGACTCCAAGAAAGCAGCGTAGCACTCAGTGTTCCCCTACCCCCCAACACGTGGGTGCCCCCGTCTTGCAGGGTGAGAGAGAGGGAGAGAAATACCTGGGCATGCGGGGAGACCAATGTGACGTGCGTGCGGCTGTCGTTGCTGACGGGCTCGCCGAACGCAGCAAGGAAGGTGGCGGCCAGGCTTCGAGACTCCATAGTGGCCAGCTCGATACTGGCATAGTCCTTGCGCTTCCTGTACTTGGACGGCTTCACTCGCCTGTACAGCTGTTGATTAAGGCGGGACCATAATAGAAAGAAAGAGGAAAAGAAGAAGGCAGGTGGGCAGCTCGATACTGGAATAGTCCTTGCGCTTCCTGTACTTGGACGGCTTCACTCGCCTGTATAGCTGTTGATTGAGTAAGTAGGAAAAAGGAAAATAGGTCTGATTATGAGGTGGCTACAGTAAGATCAGTACCCTACAGCGAAACATCATGCAATACCATTCAATGCCATGCCATGTGCGCCGTTCCCATACCGTGCCATACTGTGCCGTACCGTGCCATACCATGCCATACCATGCCGTTCCGTGCCAAAACATGCCGTACTGTGCCGTACCTTAGCCGCAAAGGCTCCCAGCTTCATGGCAATGTCGAAGAAAGGGCCTGTTCCCGGTAGGTAGAGCTGGGATATGGGGAGGGCAGGGGAAGAGGAGAGACACTGTGTTGACCGTGTTCTGGCACTTCAAAGTAAGAAAGAAAGGCTCCCAGCTTCATGGCAATGTCAAAGAAAGGGCCTGTTCCCGGTAGGTAGACCTGAGGAGGGATGAGGGAGGAGGAAACAAGGCACCCAGCTTCATGTTCAACCGAGCTAAACCGTGTTACGACTTGGTTCAAGTCTAAAAACAAGGCACCCAGCTTCATGGGAATGTGGAAAAGGGTAAGTATAGGTGTGATGCGGTGGGTTTGGAAGGGGGGGAGTGGGGGAGAGCGAGAAGAGGGTGAGTGGGTGGGGAAGATTTGATTCTCAAAACAAGCAACCCAGTTAGGCCAAATGCGAGGGGCAAGAGGAGGGGGGCGAAGGGAAGGGGGCCGAGGGGCGAGGGGCGAAGGGCGAGGGGCGAGGGCGCGAAGGTAGAGGGGCGAGGGGCGAGGGGGCACACACCTTGAAAAAGAAGAATGAGAAAGCTCCCGCCTGGCGGTATGCCGTCTTGACGCACATGTGGTAGAAAGAAAGGAGGGAAGCTAGGGGGGCGAGGGGGCACACACCTTGAAAAATAAGAATGAGAAAGCCCCCGCCTGCCGGTACGTCGTCTTGACGCACGTGGGGTAATCCGGCGCGCAGCCATACCCGCAGTCCACCCAGCTAGGCCACCCAAATAGGCGAGACGAGAGGGGCGAGAGGAAGGGGACGAGAGGAAGGGGGCAAGAGGAGGTGGGGAGGTGAAGTAGGAGGGAGAGGGGCGTGAAGGCACATACCTTAAAGAAGAAGAATGAGAAAGCCCCAGCCTGGCGGTACGTCGTCTTGACGCACATGTGGTAGTCCGGCGCGCAGCCATACCCGCAGTCCACCCAGCTAGGCCCGTACAGCGTGCACCGCCGCGCGCACACCGGGCCTTTCCCCTTATACCCCGCGGCGCAACGGTCGTAGCACGCTCCCGCGCTTCCCACGGTCCCGCTGGGGCATCGCCGCCGATTGCGGCCCGCGTTTACCGCCGCGAGAGCCGCTGGTTGCCGCGTGTACATGTCCCGGTAACAGAAGATGTACGAACTCTTTCGCTTTCGCGGCTTGCGCTTTCGCCACAGCTGAAGCTCGCGCCGGGGACCCGTCGCGGACGTCGCTAATGTCGCGTTGGTCGCTGGTAACCCGAGAGACGAGCTCTTTCGTACGACTCCCGTGTAACTACCAGACGCGTTCGCGCTGGAAGGTGTCGCGACAATATGTAGCAACCCGCCTCTTGACTGTTTTGTTTGCTTACTATAAACCATATTATCAACCAGGCTGGTTGTATTTTCTGGCGCATTTTTCTTCCCATGAACCTTTTGAGTCGACTTAAAAGTCGCCACGCCGCCCATTTCCTCGCGTGTCGAAGCACCCCGACCAGAACTATTGAATTGCGGCTCTTGCATGCTTGCAACGCCGCTGGAGTCAACTCTATGTTGGGAAAGAGGAACGGTGTGAGCGGCATGACATGGCGGGATGATTCCCGGAAAGAGGAGCAGGACTGCTAGTAGTGGCAAGGCTAGCATTTGAACAAGACGGAGGAGCGAGGGAGAGACGGTCGAACGACGCTGAGATCGTATAGGAGCAAAAGCGTATTGAAGCCCTTTTTCTCGGGCTGCTAGCTGTCGTCGAAAGTCGAGCGCGTCTTTCCCATTCGCACGGCATGGGCGGGCTTCTGCGAGAAGGCGAAAACGGGAAGTAGCCATTTCACGTGCAGAGGGTAGCTCGGTCCCTTTGCCCGGTTGATCTATTTCACTCTAATGCAGCTCGTTTCACTCTATTTCACTCTGACGGCCGTTTCGTTGACACATTGCGTTTCCAGCGACGTGCTGAGGTGACGCGTTCTAGTGTGCGAGTACGGGAGGTATTGGCGAAACGACGTGAATCCAGTTCACTCTATTTCACCTCTGATGGCCGTTTCATTGATACATTGCGTATCCAGCAACGTGCTGAGATATCTCGTTATAGAGTGTGAGTACGAGAGGTACTAGCGAAACGACATCGTGTGAGACGTAAATAGTTGCGCCGCAACCGACACGCGTGGTGGTGAACGCGCTAAGAGATTCTGGCAAGGTACGTACGGACGGACGGAAAGACGGGCCGGCTTTCGTCAGCAAACGCTAGAAGACGAAGCAGATGGCTAGGCTAGCTAATGCGTTTCTGGGGAAGGTTCTTTTTGGCTAGTTAGGCTTGACTGATTAGGTAGGTAAGTGCTTGGGAGGGTGTTTCGAGTTGGTGTTCCGGGACGCGAATCAGGAACATGGAGGGATTGGGGTCGGGGCCTAAATGAGAACCCAGAACAGAAGCAGCCCTGACCCCTCCTGACATTTCACAAGTCACCACCACCACAACAACCAGGTGCTGGCGTGCCGTGCCGCTAGTGAGCTGCTGCTTCGTGTGCAGAGTTGGGGCGGAGGAGAGGAGGAGACATTTGGGGCGCACAAACCGAAATTGTGCGAGGAATTCAGAATTTGCGACGCGAGGGTTTCCCAAGAGTCGCCATTCTTCCAGCAAAACCGCGTCGCGCTGTTTGTCGTGCTGAGACGTGCTTGGAATAACCTCTGGTGATGACGTGTCAAAGTGTGGTGGCGGAGCTGGAGACTGGGTGGGACCGACCAACACACCACAACACAAGAACCAGCGCTCACTACGCCGTGAGTCACGTAACCGACACAGGCAGTTGCGATTAGCGCTATACCCAGCATACCATATCGAATACATAACATTGAAAATCTAGATACACTGTAGCATGTTCTTCACCCCTAAGTAGACCTTCCATGCAGACGCCCAATTATACATCTAGACTAGCTAGCCTGCCCTGTAATGTTGTTTCTTGCGTATAACTACTATTGAAACTCAACTACGTACTTTGTCTCTTACCTCCATGGCAACTGGAGCATATAATTGCAAAATCTTAGTCGTGCCGTGTCTTACTTTCCGAGTCGTGTGTGACTGCCTCGACCGAGCCATGCTGACGGCATCATGACTGTCGGTATAGTGCTTGAAACCTTGGACTTTGAATCCGACCTGCCCCCAAGAAGCGCAGCAGGGGACTCCCTGAAAATAAATACACACATAACAACAACATATGAGCAAAATGTGCAAGGCACGTTACTGGTACAGTGGTCGAGAGGGATTCCACCCAGGGTGCAGCTTCACAAAACAAAATGGGGAAACTTACACACATGCATATGGATTTGACGTGGAGTTGCTGTGAACTTACAGTGGATCATCTTGAGACGCAGTACTAGGCCACCCTGGAGACTCAGGCTCAGTGTATATTGGTCCAGCTGTAGCATTTCTGCCTTTCCCTTCACTAGGACCTCCTTCTGATTTAGTCACATCTCCTTCCGCCACATTAAGCCCCACATTCACATCCGTTGGCCGCCAAGCTTGTTCATGCTGCTTCGCAGTCGTATGGGTCACAGTAGCAGTGTAAAGCGACTGCTGCTGCTGCTGCTGCTGTGAGTGGTGCTGCTGCTGCAGCTGTTGGTGTGAGTACTGCTGTTGCCACTGCTGCTGCTGCTGATTGCTTGGATTCGTATGCAAATTCCCAGGCGATACTTCCTGCAGTCCCTTGGGAGTATCCTCACCACCAAGCAAACCCCTGCTATCCTCATTATAACCAGCACCGTTACCACTACTGCCCATGCCAGGAATCACAAGGAATGGGTTACTGGCAAGAATCTTCTGAGCCATGGAAGCAGGTTGTTTCTGAGCCATCGAAGCAGCACCTTGTTTCTGCCCAGTCCCCTTGGAACCAGCTTGTTTCTGTCCAGTCCCCTTGGAGCCAGCTCCTTGCTCCATGCTTTGCCACAGCCCCTCCTGCTTCCCCAGCCATTGTCCCTCCTGGTGCGCCTCGGCAGACGATTCTTTATAAGCAGCCCCTGTACTGGCAAACAGGGGCTCAGATTCTCCCACTTTATTAGCCGAGCCGATGCTGCTTGTGCCTGGAGATAGGAACGGATTGGTCTGTTGCTGTGCTTGTGACTGATGCTGTTGAAGATGCAAGGAATTTCCGGAAGGTGCAAAGGAGCTCATACCAGTAGCTGGGGCTGAGGGCTGTTGTTTCAAGTCTGGACTCAAAAAGGGATTGGGAAAATCATGAGGGGTGGGAAAACTTGGCCCAGGTATGGGCTTGGGAAGAGCAGGAGGAGCGTAGGCAACCGCAGGAGCAGAACCAAAACCAAAGCCAGAAGTTGGAGCAGCAGCAGTAGTAGTAGTAGCAGTGGTGGTTGCAATTGGTACTGTGGTAGAATCAAAGGCATCAAAACGAGCCCAGTCATTGTTGCCTGACCCCCCAGGTGCTGCACTGAGCACCGCTGCTGCTGCTGGTGCTGCTGGTGGTGGTAGTGGTGCTCCTGCTGCTGCTGCGGCTGCTTTGGCTGCTGCAAGTGCAGCTACTTTAGCTGCTGCTGTGGCTGCTGCTTTGGCAGCAACTGTTGCCGCCGCTGCGGCCGCCTCCGCTGCTGCTGCTGCTGCTGCCTCTGCTGCCGCTGCTGCTGCCTCTGCAGCTTCCAGGCTGTTTTCATGCGCCCAGGTCACATTCCCACCAGAAAAACCACCTGAAGATCCACCTGCAGCTGAGCCCCTTCCACCAGCGATTGCTCCTGACTCCTGAAGTAACTCATACGCCCCAAAAGCCCCTTGCACCTGCATGTTCTGTGCTAGAAAGTCTTGAGCTTCGTCGTCTTGTGCTTGCTTCGTTTCTGCCTGATCCTCCCATGCAGTTTCCTCTTCCACATTAGCAGCACGCATGGCTTCTCTGAATGATCCGTCGATGGTGTGACAACGGCCGAAGGAAGCAAGCAGCATGGCATCCCAATCCTCGCCCTCTGATACCCCTGCGGACCCTGACACTCCTGCCTCTCCTGCCACCTCTGCTGCTGCTGCCACTCCTGCCACTCCTGCTGCTGTTCCAGCTGCTTCTGCTGGGACCGCCATAGCACTCAAGAAAGGGTTTGTTGACGTGTTTAGACTTGAAGGGTCGGAAGCAGTGCTCCCAAAGGCAGCAAACGCGGCAAAGTCACCAGCAGGAGCAAGAGGGCCGCGAGGTGCTGCCGAATGCTGCACTGGTGGCGCGATTTTCTTAACAGCTAAGAAATCCCCTCCACCTGCAACCCCACCACTGGTGGTTGTGGTGGTGCGGAAGGGGGCAAAGGAGGCTAGGTCTCCAGCAGGGGACTGGAGCGCCGCAGGAGAGAACAAGGGGAAGCGAGGCGTGGGTAGGTCCAGGTTCAATCTCCCTGCTGCATTGCTGTCTGCAGTGCTTGCAGTGGTGGCAGCAGCAGTGGCAGCAGCAGTAGCAGCGGATTCAGTGGTGCGGATGGGTGTGGGGATGCGAGGGGGTACGGTTTTGGGGATGGGTGTTGGTATGGGTGTGGCTATAGGTGTGGCGATGGGCGTAGGATCATCAGTGGAGGATGTTAATGCGGTGTTGAGGGGTGTCAGGCCTGCATGTGCTCCCAACTGGTAACAGAGAGGGGAGAGAGAAGAAGAAAGGGGGAACAGGGGGAGGATGGGAAAAGGAGAGAAATTTGAGGTGCGAAAAAACCAGAGGCATTGTTGAGGAGATTTAGGCCTGCATGTGCTTCCAACTGGTGAGTGAGAAGAGAGAGAGAAGAAGAGAGGCTTACTGGAAGAGGAAGCGCCATGATATTGAGAGTGCTTACTCCCTGGTTTATGAAACTGCACCACCCCACGATACCCTCCCCAGACCATTGTCAACCGAGCTCCGCCACCGCTCACCTTGAGCTTGGCATAGGAAGATCGTGGCATGAAGTAGAACAGCGTCCTAGGCACTGCGCTCATATTCAGAATCACACTCCCCCCTAACCACTCTCAACCGAGCTCCACCCCTCTTTACCACTCACCTTGAGCTTGGCATAGGAAGCTAGGTGACCAAAAACGCTTTTGCCTTTAAGCGTATAGCGTTTATCCGCTTGCGTATACACGCAAAACGCTATACGCTAACGAATACGCAATACGCTCGGGGGTTTTTTTTTGGGCTGCCCAAAATCGAAAATTTTCGAGTATATCTAGAAAGTTCCGTCTTTTCACGGCGAAGAAGATGCCGTGCTCGAAATGCACGTCCGAGGTCTACCCTGGCCTGGACGTGCCTTCAATGTGTGGAGGTGGGTTTGTTTCCGAGAAGGAGGAGGAGGGGGAAGACGACATTCTGGAGGATGAGTATGAGTAGGTGGCGTTATTGATGGAGTAGCGTGAGTAGTAGTATGTGTGGTAGTAGTATGAGATGAGTATGTGTCATTGTAATGTTGGTGGTGAATAAGTTTGAGTCGGGAAAAAAATCTGGGAAATCCAACCCCTGTGGAAACTGACCCCAGAAGTATATCAGGGGGGTCAAAATTTAGCTGCCCGAACTTTTTTAAAACCTGCCCGAAATAGCGTATCGAGGGTCTCGGGACCTCTGCGTATAGCGTATAAACGCGAGCGTATATACGACACGCGTATATACGCTAAACGCGTATATGGTCACTTAGATAGGAAGATCGTGGCATGAAGCAGAACAGCTTTCTAGGCACAGCGCCCACATTCAGAACCACACTCCCTCTAAACCACTCTCAACCGTGCTCCAGCCCTCGTTACCACTCACCTTGAGCTTAGCATAGGAAGATCGTGGCATGAAGGAGAAAAGCTTTCTAGGCACAGCGCCCACATTCAGAACCACACTCCCTCCTCCCAGCAACCCTCCTCCTTTCCCTCCTCTTGCCCCTCCTCCGCTCCCCCCTCCATTCCCCTTGGCTTTCCCTCCTGCAACCTCTCCCTCCTTCTCCTCATGACCCTTCCCCTCACTCTCCCCCTCCTCCTTGCCCTTATCCCTTCCTTTATCCTCCCCCTTATACGCCCCCGAATCTTCCTCCTGATAAGGCCCCTTCCCTACCCCCAACCCATCCCTACCACTCTCGCGTTCTCCTCCGCCCTCCTTCCCCTCCTGCTGCCCATCATTCTCCCCTGCCTCCTCCTTTCCCTCACGCCCGTCCTGCCCGAGTGTAGCACGAGCACCAGAACTGCCCGGAAAATCCTCAGTGCGGCCTTCTTCCCCAGGGAGGGATGGTGAGACGGCGTCAAGGGTGTCGGGGGGGTCGTGAGGTGGACTGGAAGAGGAGATGATTGGTTGGTGCGATTCTCCCTTGGGCGCTGTGGGGAAAAAGGAGGGAGAGAAGGGGCACAGGGCGAAACGGGAAAGAAACGAGAGGAGGGGAAGAAAGAGTGTGAGAGGCGTCAAGGGTGTCAGGGGAATATCCTCAGCGCAGCCTTCTTCCCCAGGGAGGGATGGTGAGACGGCGTCATGGGTGTCAGAGGGATCATGGGGCCGACTGGAGGAGGAGATGATTGGTTGGTGCACCTCTGCCTTGGGCGCTGGGTGGGGAAAGGAGGGAGAGAAGGGACACAGGGCGAAACGGGAAAGCAGGGAGAGGAGGGGAAGAAAGAGTGTGAGAGGCGTCAAGGGTGTCGGGGGGGTCATGGGGCGAACTGGAGGAGGAGATGATTGGCTGGTGCGCCTCTGCCTTGGGCGCTGGGGGGGGAAGGAGGGACCAAAGGAAAAGAGGGGGAAACGGAAAGCAGGGGGAAGTGAGAAAGGAGGGTCTGAAAGACGTCAAGGGTGTTGGGGGGGTCGTGAAGGGGACTGGAGGAGGAGATTATTGGTTGGTGCACCTCTGCCTTGGGCGCTGGATGGGGAAAAGGTTATAAAAGGCGAAACGGGAAAGCAAGGGGGAATGGGAAGGGAGGGTTTGAGAGGCGTCAAGGGTGTTGGGGGGTCATGAGGCGGACTGGAGGAGGAGATGATTGGTTGGTGCGCCTCTGCCTTGGACACTGGGGGGCAAGGAGAGAGATCAGGGGAATGGAGAGAGAAGGAAGGAGTCGCTTGATCAATGTGGAATGGAATCAGAAGCTGCATATGTTTCAAATGCCGACGTGTCAAAATGCCTCCTCCTCCTCCTGTGCTTGACTCATATCACCCACATTTTCCATACGCCCCATATACACCATACGCCTCATGCGCCATGCATCTATTACCAAAAGGCCTCATTATACCTGAACCTTTTCTCTATGTATAATGCCTCACCTGCTACGGTGCTGGACGTCCTTCTGATGAATCCCCACAGGGTCTCCCTCTGCCATGCAAGACAGCAACAGTGGAAAAGTTGCACTGATATTTTCGCACCATGCAGAGGAATTGAAGGTTGCAATGCAAGTCACACAGGAAGCAAGGTGGTGCATTTTTTAGGGGCCTCAGAAGTCAAGGGTTTCAAGCCACAGCAAGCCAGGCGGTGTAACACTTGAGGTCACCATCACATAACAGGAGTCACGTGGCAGTATCTACACGTGGGGTACGCACATTTGTTCTTGACTCGTGCTTCCACTCGTGCTTGCACAACACAAACCCTAGTCTTACCTTCCGCGGAGCAGGTTGGGACTCGCCCTCCGAATCATCCCTCCCATGCACTGCTCCATCCGCCGAAGCCAGCCCCGAACCTGACGCCGAACCTGATGCCGAGCCTGAAACCGAGCCACGTTCCGAACCTGACGCGCTCCCAGCGCTTTCTGTCGCCTTCTCTTCTCTCTCTACCACACCAGAATCCTCTCCCTTGCCTCGCTCGGCATCTGTGCTTCGCCTCCTCCCTGCAAGAGCAACTTTTTCTAGTTCTTCCTCCTCCTCCCTCTCGTTCTCCTCTCCCTTCTCACGCCTCTCTCCCTCCTCTCCCTCTTCTTCATCCTCCCCGTTCTCTCGCTTGGTTCCCCCACCAAGAGCCCCACCCGTGCTCTTGCTCTTAAAGAACCTCCCCTCAGCCGAGGCCTTCTGGGACTTAGTCGCTGAATCCCTCCTAAAAACGCCAAACAACCCCCCAACCAGGTTCGACTTGCTACTAGATCTGCCGGTCTTCGTTTTCCGCCCGTCGTCAGGGCTCTCAGTCGTTTCCTGAGTCGACTCAAGAATCGCCGTCCGCCCGTCGTCAGAAGTCTCGACTCCGTCGTCGCTGCTCTTCGTGTTGCTTCCTGGCAATTTGTCAGTCTCGCTCGCCTTCGGAGATTCTACGCTGACTGCGGATTCAGTTTCCAGTGGACCTTTTTCTTTCGTGCTTGCATGTGCTGCTGACTCTGTTGCTGCTGCTACTGCTACTGCTGCTGCTTTTGTTCCTTCGATTTCTGCTCCTGCTCCTGCTCCTGCTCCTGCTGCTGCTCCTGAATTCGGTGACGAAAGGTCGTCCTTTGTCCTCGCTACAGCATTACCACCCTCACCCGCCAAATCCCCCCCCACAATCTCCCCCACAATCTCAGCGTCCTCCTCTTCATCTTCCTCCTCTTCTTCATCTTCTATACCGGATCCCATACGCCCGAACCCTCGCACTTTTCGACCCGACCGCCTCTGGCGAATGCGCGTGGAATCTTGCGCGGACGACGCGCTGCTAGAGCTTCCGCGCGAGCGGGAGAACCACCCGGATTTGGTTTCCGCGGGAGCTGTTGTGGGTGTTGAAGCCTCGGGATCATCGCTAAGGCTGGGAGCGGTGCTTGTGCTGCTGCGGAGTCCTGTTACTGACCACATAATTGCAATGCGGTGATTGTTCCTAGGGTAACTTACGATTACATCCACCCTTCCTCTGAAATTGTTACAGATTGCTGAATCTGCAGAGGTCGCGTCAATGTCAGAGGTCCCGATAAAAAAACAAACGCGTGAAGCAGCTGAAATGTTGAAAAGAGTAATGATTATGCAGAGAATGGAGACATATCGAGCCGATAGTTTGTCAAGACGGAGTTAAATTTTGCTGAATATGAAAGCGAAGAACCAAGAGTCTAAAACAATGGAGGAAGAAAAGCTGGGAAATTTGGCGAAATCTTCAACTCCAGCAGTCGTCTTGATCCTCTCCACCTTGAAGTTGGCTCTACCTTGGTTCTGCCTTGATGTTGGCTCCACTGTCCTGTCTGAGAATCCTCGAGACTTGGGAGGATGCTTCGGAAGTGGTTCTGGACAGGTGTCCTGTAATCCCGCAGAACCTTGTAAAACCGCACATTAACCCGGACAATTCTTTGATTTCTGCCTAGTTATCGCTTCGCATCTCTTTCTTGAAGTGAACGATAGGGACATGCGTTGGCGGTGGCCTGGTCAGGGATTGGCCACATTCTCGGAATTTCGGTACAAGTAGCCCTTTACGGGCAAATTCGTTATTAGCCGTTTCAGCCCCCCCTGTCGCAGTGTAACGCTTGAAACGGGCAGAGTTGTGTGCGAATTTGCTTGCTCTGGTCCAGTCACAACCAAGCTGCATCCAACTCGGGCATGTGACAAGTTCTACGATAGGCACTTCAGCCATCCTCGGTAAAAGACGTAAACGACACAATGCAAGCTTGTACAACCGCCATTTATTACTGATAGATTTTTGCCATTCTATTCACCATTTCATTTCTCCCCTGATCTGGATTTTGCAGCCAAGCCAAGGCTCTGGTCTGCTGTTCCTTGGGATGTGGTCGGGAGAACAGTCAGCCTAGAACTTGCCGAGTTAAGGAGAATCCCGATTTCTCTTATCTATGCTTAGCTCTAATCAGCACTCCACTTACATCATCCAGGACGGTGACAGAGTTGCAGGGCCCGCGTCGCCAGGTATTGCTGCAGGCATGTCCGTAATTTCAGAGTCTATGTCAATTTGTTTATCAATGGATGTCCATAGGAGCTCCTGACGTGCCGAATGTTCGTAGAATTCGATCAATGTGCAATGTCTTTTTCGTTGAAAGGGGATCAGACCGTTCGACTACTTGCTAGCCTCTGAATACCTATGATTTCTTGAGATATTCATGTGCGCATTTATACGTTCCGACGTGACAATGAACTTGTTTTGAGACGTCTCAAAACAAATATATTTTCACGTCGCCATTCGACTCCTCGCTAGCGTCTGAATACCCATAATTTCTTAAGAAACTAATGTTCTCGTTTCTACGTTTCCTTTTCTCGTTCCGTATCCCCATGCTGTCTTTTCTGCATCTCATATTCTCGTTTCTGCTCTTCTTTTTCTTGGGACTACTTTCCATTTCACAATACCGTGATTGTTTCCAGACGCCTGACGCTGTAGACTGGGGCCTTCCATTAGGCCCGTATCTAATCGATTTAAAACAGCAGGAACCTTCCCCTATTCGTGTTTCTTTTTCTTACACCTCGGCACGAATAGCGCGGTACGGACGGACATCAGCGCGGAGGAATAACGGCACTACTTTCAAACGGCTGATGCGAACAGGGACGGCCTCATCAGCGGTACCTCTCGCTGATGTTTTCTTGCTTCTGCATAATCTGTCTCTCACCCCCCCCAGGAATAACGGTGCGGCGGAGTCACTTGTTAACGCGGGAATAGCGTGTTACACAGCAACCGTGTGATACGCAGCGGTCGGTCATCATGCAGCCCAGCATGGATGCCTTCGAGCACTACTTCCAAGCGGCTGATGCGGACAGAGAGAGGCGGCCGGATCAGCGGGACATTACTCTCCTTACTTCCGCATGATTTGTCCCTTCTCTTTTACTTCCCCCAGGGAACTGCGGTACGGAGCAGCAACGGTCATCATGCAGCCCAGCATGGACGCCTTCGAGCACTACTTCCAAGCGGCTGATGCGGACAGGGATGGCCGGATCAGCGGCGCCGAAGCCGTCTCCTTCTTCCAGGGATGCGGCCTCCCCCAAATGACCCTCGCCAAGGCACGTATCTGCTGCTAGACTATAGTTAGCCTTTTGAGCCGTCGCCTTCTTCCAGGGATGCGGCCTCCCCCAGATGACCCTCGCCAAGGCATGTATCTGCTGCTAGACTATAGTTAGCCTTTTGAGCCGTCGCCTTCTTCCAGGGATGCGGCCTCCCCCAGATGACCCTTGCCAAGGCACGTATCAGCTCCTGTCATACCTGTTGTGAGCCTTTAGCTGTCATTTTCGCTGTTACACCTGTTGTGAGCCTTTAGCTGTCATTTTCGCTGTTACACCTGTTGTGAGCCTTTAGCTGTCATTTTCGCTGTTACACCTCTGTTGTGAGCCTTTAGCTGTCATTTTCGCTGTTACACCTCTGTTGTGAGCCTTTAGCTGTCATTTTCGCTGTTACACCTCTGTTGTGAGCCTTTAGCTGTCATTTTCGCTGTTACACCTGTTGTTAGCCTCTTGTTGAGCCGTCGCCTTCTTCCAGGGATGCGGCCTCCCCCAAATGACCCTCGCCAAGGCATGTATCTGCTGTCATACCTTTTGCTGTTGTGCATGTTTTGAGCCGTCGCCTTATGTCAGGGATGCAGCCTCCCCCAGATGACCCTCGCCAAGGCATGTATCTGCTGTCATACCTTTTGCTGTTGTGCATGTTTTGAGCCGTCGCCTTATGTCAGGGATGCAGCCTCCCCCAGATGACCCTCGCCAATGCGTATCTGCTGTTACCTTTCGCTACCTTTTTTTAGCTTTTTGAGTTGTAGCCTTTTTCCACAGACGCAGCCTCCCCAAGTTGACCCTTGCCAAGGCGCGTATGTGCTTCACCTGTTCCCTCTCCCGTTGTTCCTTCGCCCTATAGGTCTGGCAGTATTCAGATTCGCGCCAAGCAGGTTTTATCCACTGCCCAGAGTTCTTCCACGCCCTTGAATCATAACCCGCTAAATATTCCAGTCAATTTGGCCAATTCGTTCTTTCTGTCCCTTTGCTCCACAGGTCTGGCAGTATGCGGATTCGCGCCAAGCCGGTTTCCTCCACCGCCCAGAGTTCTTCCACGCGCTTCGCCTCATCACCGTCGCCCAATCCGGTCGCGACATCAACCCAGACGTCGCCCGAGCCACCTTCTCAGGCCCGGCAGTGGCTCAGATCCCCGCACCTAAGATCACCGTGCCTCCGAGGCCCGGAGCTGCTGCCAGACCAGGCGGGCCGCCAGGTCCGGCTGGTGCGGTTGCATCCGGACCTGGAGCACAGGGAGCACCACCACCAATGCAGCAGGTAATTCCGAGAGAACAGAAGAGGTAAGAACGACTTAACAAAGGTCCATTTAGAGCACCGGGAGGACCCCCACCAGTACAGGTGAGTCCGAGAGAACACCAGAGGTAAGTCCGACTCGAAAGTCCACCCAGAGTTTTTGTGCGTTGGTTTACTTCAGCTGTTTATCATCAGGAGTATTTAATTGTTGCAACTGCAAATTTGACCCTGCAAAATCAACTATCCATCCCTTCGTCCGCTCTACCAACGTGCAGGGCGCGTACGGAAGGGGAATGCCAGTCCAAGGCGCCCCGATGCCGCAGGGGATGCCTGGGATGGCCGGCATGGGCCCTATGGTGGGCATGGGAGGTATGGGAGGCATGGGGCCGGGCCCAGGAGGAATGATGGGGGGAATGGGACCTCGACCAGGGATGCCGCCGCAGCAGCAGCAGCAACAGTATCCGCAACAGCAGCAGCAGCAGTTTCAGCAGCAGCAGCAGCAGCAGCAGCAGCAGCAGCAGCAGCAGCAGCAGCAGCAGCAGCAGCAGCAACAGTATCCGCAACAGCAGCAGCAGCAGTTTCAGCAGCAGCAGCAGCAGCAGCAGCAGCAGCAGCAGCAGCAGCAGCAGCAGCAGCAGCAGCAGCAGCAGCAGCAGCAGCAGCAGCAGCAGTATCAGCAACCGCAGTATGGCCAAGGTATGCAGGGTACCATGCAGAGTGGCACACCTGGGGGCTTGCAACCCGGACCTCTTGGACCTGCATACGGCCGTGGTCAGCCTGCTGGTGCTCCAATGCCAGGTCAGCCTGGCGCCATGCCAGGTCAGCCTGGTACGATGCCAGGTCAGCCTGGCGCCATGCCAGGTCAGCCTAGGCAGATGCCAGGTCAGCCTGGGTCAATGCCAGGTCAGCCTGCATCCGGGCCTTCCTGGCAGCCTGATTCTGCCAAGCCTGCAGCAGAGAAGGATCCGTTTGCGGATTTCGGCGTGCTTGGGGGTAAGAAGAGTGCCGGCCAGACCCAGAGTGGCGCCAAGGGTGATGCCGCCCAAAGTGTTGTCACGGGTGCTGCCGCGCAGACGTCTGCTGCACAGCCGCAGCAATACCAGCAGCAGATGATGCAGCGACAGCAGCAGATGCAGCAGCAGCAGCAGATGCAGCAGCAGCAGCAGATGCAGCAGCAGCAGCAAATGCAACAGCAGCAGCAAATGCAGCAGCAGCAGCACATGCAACAGCAGCAGCAGATGCAGCGACAGCAGCAGATGCAGCAGCAGCAGGCAGCGTTGGGAGGGATGGGAGGGATGGGAGGGGTGATGGGAACAGCAGGACCTTCGGCTTTTGGACCTTCCGCTTTCTCCGCCTCCTCTCAACCCCCTCCTCCCCAGCAAATCGCCTCCCGTCCCGCTCCGCCCACTTCCACTCTACCCAAATCCGCGGACGCAGCAGCAGCAGCAGCTCTGGATGCGTTTGTGATGAAAGACGTGGCTGTAGTGCCTGCTGTTGCTGCTGCGTCTTCGGCTGTGGTTGCAGCAGGGGGAGGGCAAGCAGCAGAAGGAGCAGCAGGGGCAGCAGGGCAAGGGGCAGGACCAGCAGGAGCGGCGCAGGGGCAGGAGGGCGAGGGGTTTCTGATGGTCCCGGGAGATCCCCAGCCATGGCCGAGAATGAGTGTGGTGGAGGCACAGCGGTATGCGCAGGTGTTTGTGGGCGTGGATGGGGACAGGGATGGCAATATCACCGGTAAGGAGGCGAGGAAGTTGCTAATGGCGTCTCAGGTGCCAATTGGTGAGTTCGTGTGGGCAGGATGGAGAAAGATGGGTCTGTATTGTATGTAGTGATGTGGCAGGTATGGGACGTAGCAGATGAGGACAAGGGTGGCCCGTGACTCTGCACTCCCACTCACCTTATCAGTGCTCCCTCCTTCCTTTTCGTCCCCACACAGACGTGCTGAAGCAGGTGTGGGACCTCTCAGATAAGGACAAGGACGGCAACTTGACTGACTCTCCTCGAGTTGTGCACCTCCACCTCCTCATCGAGTGTTCCCTCCCTCCCCATGCCCTTGGACCCCAACCCTTCCCAAACCAACCCTATCTCTCTTCTATTCCCCTGCAGATGTACTCAAGCAGGTATGGGACCTCTCAGATGAGGACAAGGACGGCAACTTGACCCTCCGCGAGTTCTGCACCGCATCCTACCTCATCGAGCGCTACAAGTCGGGACGAAAGCTGCCGCCCATGCTGCCACGTGGCTTCCACGTGGACGAACCGGTGCAGGACCAGCGCACGGCCATCGCTGCGAAACGATTGGCTGAGGCGCAGGCGGCGCTGACTCAGCACACGCAGGGGGTGAACGTGCCAACGTGGCAGCGCGATCCAGGTGACCTACCCCCCCCTCCCTTCCCCCCCCCCCCCCCAACACACGCGCGCGCGCGCGCGCACACACACACACACACACACATTTTCCAACCCCCACCTTCCCCTCCCCCCCTTTCCCTTCCCCCCACCTAAAAACAAATAACACACACCGAAATCACGGATTGGATTTCGTGAAAATGTTGTGCGTTTCTTGGGTTGGGCTGTTGTCCGTGTGCTGTCATTAGTGCAGCTGTCCATTCCAGGCCTCCTTAACTAAGGAGCTGACGTGTGTAGCAACTAGAGATTGATTCATGTTTTAACTTGCTTCAATTCGACTATTTTGTGCTGTTCACGTTGCCTGCAGGTGTCCTGGTCTCTCCAACGAAAGGTGCACCCAGAAAGGTAATCCTCTAGCAAATGAAAATCTCTCCATACTGTCATGTCACCACCACGCCAGGAAATGAATTTTCCTTGTTGCCTTTGTTCACGCTTGGCAATGATTTTTCTCCGTACTGTCATGTCACCACTACCAACCCCCCTTCCTCCCATTTCTGTTGTCTGTGTGCTCAGGACGCCGCCATGGATCAGAAGAAAAAGGCTGTGTTCTTGTGCATGCACTTGCACGCACATGTGTGCGTGCATGTGTGCTCTTGCACACAGTGCATCGAATCTGCTCTGTAATTCTTCCCCCCACCCCCCCCCCCCCCCTGTTGTCTGTGTGCTCAGGACGCTGCGATGGATCAGAAGAAAAAGGCAGTGTTTTTCCGTGACAAAATGCAGGAGATTGTAAGTCGCAATCAATCAAATTCTGTTGTTTTCACTGTCCCTCACTGTAAGAAACGTGGCATTGTAAGGGCGTTTATCAGTGGTGTGGTAATGACACGGTCCCTCTCAATCTGTATCTCTCCTCTTCTATGCATGTGACTTTTGAGTCGACTCAAAGGTCACCTTAATTTCTGTTGTTTTCACTGTAAGAAACGTGGCATTGTAAGGGCGTCTATCAGTGGTGATGATGACACTGTCCCTCAATCTTTTTTCTCCTCTTTATATCTCCTCTTCTATGCATGTCCCATCCTATCCCATCCACCTACCCCCACTGCAGGTCATGTTCAAGAGTCGCTGTGACCTCTCTGAGTCAACTCAAGAGAGTATTCTCTCTGCCTGTGTGTCTCACATCCCATCCACCTACCCCCACTGCAGGTCATGTTCAAGAGTCGCTGTGACCTTTTCTAGTCAACGCAAAGAAAAGATACTGTGTGTGTGTTCGTTTTTGTGTGTCTCCTCTGTCTGTGTCTCACATCCCATCCACCTCCCCCCACTGCAGGTCATGTTCAAGAGTCGCTGTGACCTCCGCCTTGCTGACGTCTCTCAAATTGACCTTTTCCTCCTCTGTGTGTGTCCCATCCCATCCCATCCCATCCATCCCATCCTATCCCATCCACCTCCCCCACTGCAGGTCATGTTCAAGAGTCGCTGTGGCCTCTCTGAGTCAACTCAAGAGAGTATTCTCTCTGCCTGTGTGTCTCACATCCCATCCACCTACCCCCATTCCAGGTCATGTTCAAGAGTCGCTGTGACCTCCGCCTTGCTGACGTCTCTGAACAGGCTGACGTGGAGAAAAAGGAGGTGAGCATGCTGACGTGGAGAAAAAGGAGGTGAGCATGCTGACGTGGAGAAAAAGGAGGTGAGCATGCTGACGTGGAGGAAACAGGGGGTGGGCATGCTGACGTGGCCGCAGAGTACTGGTGATCACAAAGGCAGGTTTGTTTATTTTGGGAGCTTCAAGTCCTTATGCACATAGTTCTCACAGCTTGGATCTAACAGTTCGTCTTCTACTGTTTTTAGAATATCTCGGCCCAGGGAGCACGTTGACAGGTTTCTATTGTACAAGGCGGTGTTACTTTTGAGAATTCCCAAAAGCAACACCAAAATATCTTAGCCCAGGGAGCACGTTGACAGGTTTCTATTGTGCAAGGCGGTTCAAATCTCTGCTGGGAATCTGTCTGGGTCCGCTTTCTTGCTGGAAATCTGTAGTGCAACGATTTTGAGGCGATTTTTTAGGTGCCTGATTGAGGCGATTTTGGTTCCACTTTGATTGAGGTGCCTGCTGGGGTGCTACATGCAAATGACTTCTGAGGCGCCTCAAAAGAAATCTGGTTCCGCTTTGATTGAGGTGCCTGCTGGGGTGCTACATGCAAATGCTCGGTCCCTGGTGGCAGATGGAGGAACTAGCTCGGAAGTATGACGACAAGTACAAGGCGGCTCAGCTGTCGGCTGGGAAGCTAGGTTCTCCTCTTAGACGCGCCTATATCTACCTTCTCTCCCTGTTCCCCTGGTGCCAGATGGAGGAACTAGCTCGGAAGTATGACGTCAAGTACAAGGCGGCTCAGCTGCTTTGATTGAGGTGCCTGCTGGGGTGCTACATGCAAATGCTCGGTCCCTGGTGGCAGATGGAGGAACTAGCTCGGAAGTATGACGACAAGTACAAGGCGGCTCAGCTGTCGGCTGGGAAGCTAGGTTTTCCTCTTAGACGCGCCTATATCTACCTTCTCTCCCTGTTCCCCTGGTGCCAGATGGAGGAACTAGCTCGGAAGTATGACGTCAAGTACAAGGCGGCTCAGCTGCTTTGATTGAGGTGCCTGCTGGGGTGCTACATGCAAATGCTCGGTCCCTGGTGGCAGATGGAGGAACTAGCTCGGAAGTATGACGACAAGTACAAGGCGGCTCAGCTGTCGGCTGGGAAGCTAGGTTCTCCTCTTAGACGCGCCTATATCTACCTTCTCTCCCTGTTCCCCTGGTGCCAGATGGAGGAACTAGCTCGGAAGTATGACGTCAAGTACAAGGCGGCTCAGCTGCTTTGATTGAGGTGCCTGCTGGGGTGCTACATGCAAATGCTCGGTCCCTGGTGGCAGATGGAGGAACTAGCTCGGAAGTATGACGACAAGTACAAGGCGGCTCAGCTGTCGGCTGGGAAGCTAGGTTCTCCTCTTAGACGCGCCTATATCTACCTTCTCTCCCTGTTCCCCTGGTGCCAGATGGAGGAACTAGCTCGGAAGTATGACGTCAAGTACAAGGCGGCTCAGCTGCTTTGATTGAGGTGCCTGCTGGGGTGCTACATGCAAATGCTCGGTCCCTGGTGGCAGATGGAGGAACTAGCTCGGAAGTATGACGACAAGTACAAGGCGGCTCAGCTGTCGGCTGGGAAGCTAGGTTCTCCTCTTAGACGCGCCTATATCTACCTTCTCTCCCTGTTCCCCTGGTGCCAGATGGAGGAACTAGCTCGGAAGTATGACGTCAAGTACAAGGCGGCTCAGCTGCTTTGATTGAGGTGCCTGCTGGGGTGCTACATGCAAATGCTCGGTCCCTGGTGGCAGATGGAGGAACTAGCTCGGAAGTATGACGACAAGTACAAGGCGGCTCAGCTGTCGGCTGGGAAGCTAGGTTCTCCTCTTAGACGCGCCTATATCTACCTTCTCTCCCTGTTCCCCTGGTGCCAGATGGAGGAACTAGCTCGGAAGTATGACGTCAAGTACAAGGCGGCTCAGCTGCTTTGATTGAGGTGCCTGCTGGGGTGCTACATGCAAATGCTCGGTCCCTGGTGGCAGATGGAGGAACTAGCTCGGAAGTATGACGACAAGTACAAGGCGGCTCAGCTGTCGGCTGGGAAGCTAGGTTCTCCTCTTAGACGCGCCTATATCTACCTTCTCTCCCTGTTCCCCTGGTGCCAGATGGAGGAGCTAGCTCGGAAGTATGACGTCAAGTACAAGGCGGCTCAGCTGCTTTGATTGAGGTGCCTGCTGGGGTGCTACATGCAAATGCTCGGTCCCTGGTGGCAGATGGAGGAACTAGCTCGGAAGTATGACGACAAGTACAAGGCGGCTCAGCTGTCGGCTGGGAAGCTAGGTTCTCCTCTTAGACGCGCCTATATCTACCTTCTCTCCCTGTTCCCCTGGTGCCAGATGGAGGAGCTAGCTCGGAAGTATGACGTCAAGTACAAGGCGGCTCAGCTGCTTTGATTGAGGTGCCTGCTGGGGTGCTACATGCAAATGCTCGGTCCCTGGTGGCAGATGGAGGAACTAGCTCGGAAGTATGACGACAAGTACAAGGCGGCTCAGCTGTCGGCTGGGAAGCTAGGTTCTCCTCTTAGACGCGCCTATATCTACCTTCTCTCCCTGTTCCCCTGGTGCCAGATGGAGGAGCTAGCTCGGAAGTATGACGTCAAGTACAAGGCGGCTCAGCTGCTTTGATTGAGGTGCCTGCTGGGGTGCTACATGCAAATGCTCGGTCCCTGGTGGCAGATGGAGGAACTAGCTCGGAAGTATGACGACAAGTACAAGGCGGCTCAGCTGTCGGCTGGGAAGCTAGGTTCTCCTCTTAGACGCGCCTATATCTACCTTCTCTCCCTGTTCCCCTGGTGCCAGATGGAGGAACTAGCTCGGAAGTATGACGTCAAGTACAAGGCGGCTCAGCTGCTTTGATTGAGGTGCCTGCTGGGGTGCTACATGCAAATGCTCGGTCCCTGGTGGCAGATGGAGGAACTAGCTCGGAAGTATGACGACAAGTACAAGGCGGCTCAGCTGTCGGCTGGGAAGCTAGGTTCTCCTCTTAGACGCGCCTATATCTACCTTCTCTCCCTGTTCCCCTGGTGCCAGATGGAGGAGCTAGCTCGGAAGTATGACGTCAAGTACAAGGCGGCTCAGCTGCTTTGATTGAGGTGCCTGCTGGGGTGCTACATGCAAATGCTCGGTCCCTGGTGGCAGATGGAGGAACTAGCTCGGAAGTATGACGACAAGTACAAGGCGGCTCAGCTGTCGGCTGGGAAGCTAGGTTCTCCTCTTAGACGCGCCTATATCTACCTTCTCTCCCTGTTCCCCTGGTGCCAGATGGAGGAACTAGCTCGGAAGTATGACGTCAAGTACAAGGCGGCTCAGCTGCTTTGATTGAGGTGCCTGCTGGGGTGCTACATGCAAATGCTCGGTCCCTGGTGGCAGATGGAGGAACTAGCTCGGAAGTATGACGACAAGTACAAGGCGGCTCAGCTGTCGGCTGGGAAGCTAGGTTCTCCTCTTAGACGCGCCTATATCTACCTTCTCTCCCTGTTCCCCTGGTGCCAGATGGAGGAACTAGCTCGGAAGTATGACGTCAAGTACAAGGCGGCTCAGCTGCTTTGATTGAGGTGCCTGCTGGGGTGCTACATGCAAATGCTCGGTCCCTGGTGGCAGATGGAGGAACTAGCTCGGAAGTATGACGACAAGTACAAGGCGGCTCAGCTGTCGGCTGGGAAGCTAGGTTCTCCTCTTAGACGCGCCTATATCTACCTTCTCTCCCTGTTCCCCTGGTGCCAGATGGAGGAACTAGCTCGGAAGTATGACGTCAAGTACAAGGCGGCTCAGCTGCTTTGATTGAGGTGCCTGCTGGGGTGCTACATGCAAATGCTCGGTCCCTGGTGGCAGATGGAGGAACTAGCTCGGAAGTATGACGACAAGTACAAGGCGGCTCAGCTGTCGGCTGGGAAGCTAGGTTCTCCTCTTAGACGCGCCTATATCTACCTTCTCTCCCTGTTCCCCTGGTGCCAGATGGAGGAGCTAGCTCGGAAGTATGACGTCAAGTACAAGGCGGCTCAGCTGCTTTGATTGAGGTGCCTGCTGGGGTGCTACATGCAAATGCTCGGTCCCTGGTGGCAGATGGAGGAACTAGCTCGGAAGTATGACGACAAGTACAAGGCGGCTCAGCTGTCGGCTGGGAAGCTAGGTTCTCCTCTTAGACGCGCCTATATCTACCTTCTCTCCCTGTTCCCCTGGTGCCAGATGGAGGAACTAGCTCGGAAGTATGACGTCAAGTACAAGGCGGCTCAGCTGCTTTGATTGAGGTGCCTGCTGGGGTGCTACATGCAAATGCTCGGTCCCTGGTGGCAGATGGAGGAACTAGCTCGGAAGTATGACGACAAGTACAAGGCGGCTCAGCTGTCGGCTGGGAAGCTAGGTTCTCCTCTTAGACGCGCCTATATCTACCTTCTCTCCCTGTTCCCCTGGTGCCAGATGGAGGAACTAGCTCGGAAGTATGACGTCAAGTACAAGGCGGCTCAGCTGCTTTGATTGAGGTGCCTGCTGGGGTGCTACATGCAAATGCTCGGTCCCTGGTGGCAGATGGAGGAACTAGCTCGGAAGTATGACGACAAGTACAAGGCGGCTCAGCTGTCGGCTGGGAAGCTAGGTTCTCCTCTTAGACGCGCCTATATCTACCTTCTCTCCCTGTTCCCCTGGTGCCAGATGGAGGAACTAGCTCGGAAGTATGACGTCAAGTACAAGGCGGCTCAGCTGCTTTGATTGAGGTGCCTGCTGGGGTGCTACATGCAAATGCTCGGTCCCTGGTGGCAGATGGAGGAACTAGCTCGGAAGTATGACGACAAGTACAAGGCGGCTCAGCTGTCGGCTGGGAAGCTAGGTTCTCCTCTTAGACGCGCCTATATCTACCTTCTCTCCCTGTTCCCCTGGTGCCAGATGGAGGAGCTAGCTCGGAAGTATGACGTCAAGTACAAGGCGGCTCAGCTGCTTTGATTGAGGTGCCTGCTGGGGTGCTACATGCAAATGCTCGGTCCCTGGTGGCAGATGGAGGAACTAGCTCGGAAGTATGACGACAAGTACAAGGCGGCTCAGCTGTCGGCTGGGAAGCTAGGTTCTCCTCTTAGACGCGCCTATATCTACCTTCTCTCCCTGTTCCCCTGGTGCCAGATGGAGGAACTAGCTCGGAAGTATGACGTCAAGTACAAGGCGGCTCAGCTGCTTTGATTGAGGTGCCTGCTGGGGTGCTACATGCAAATGCTCGGTCCCTGGTGGCAGATGGAGGAACTAGCTCGGAAGTATGACGACAAGTACAAGGCGGCTCAGCTGTCGGCTGGGAAGCTAGGTTCTCCTCTTAGACGCGCCTATATCTACCTTCTCTCCCTGTTCCCCTGGTGCCAGATGGAGGAACTAGCTCGGAAGTATGACGTCAAGTACAAGGCGGCTCAGCTGCTTTGATTGAGGTGCCTGCTGGGGTGCTACATGCAAATGCTCGGTCCCTGGTGGCAGATGGAGGAACTAGCTCGGAAGTATGACGAAAAGTACAAGGCGGCTCAGCTGTCGGCTGGGAAGCTAGGTTCTCCTCTTAGACGCGCCTATATCTACCTTCTCTCCCTGTTCCCCTGGTGCCAGATGGAGGAACTAGCTCGGAAGTATGACGTCAAGTACAAGGCGGCTCAGCTGCTTTGATTGAGGTGCCTGCTGGGGTGCTACATGCAAATGCTCGGTCCCTGGTGGCAGATGGAGGAACTAGCTCGGAAGTATGACGACAAGTACAAGGCGGCTCAGCTGTCGGCTGGGAAGCTAGGTTCTCCTCTTAGACGCGCCTATATCTACCTTCTCTCCCTGTTCCCCTGGTGCCAGATGGAGGAGCTAGCTCGGAAGTATGACGTCAAGTACAAGGCGGCTCAGCTGCTTTGATTGAGGTGCCTGCTGGGGTGCTACATGCAAATGCTCGGTCCCTGGTGGCAGATGGAGGAACTAGCTCGGAAGTATGACGACAAGTACAAGGCGGCTCAGCTGTCGGCTGGGAAGCTAGGTTCTCCTCTTAGACGCGCCTATATCTACCTTCTCTCCCTGTTCCCCTGGTGCCAGATGGAGGAACTAGCTCGGAAGTATGACGTCAAGTACAAGGCGGCTCAGCTGCTTTGATTGAGGTGCCTGCTGGGGTGCTACATGCAAATGCTCGGTCCCTGGTGGCAGATGGAGGAACTAGCTCGGAAGTATGACGACAAGTACAAGGCGGCTCAGCTGTCGGCTGGGAAGCTAGGTTCTCCTCTTAGACGCGCCTATATCTACCTTCTCTCCCTGTTCCCCTGGTGCCAGATGGAGGAGCTAGCTCGGAAGTATGACGTCAAGTACAAGGCGGCTCAGCTGCTTTGATTGAGGTGCCTGCTGGGGTGCTACATGCAAATGCTCGGTCCCTGGTGGCAGATGGAGGAACTAGCTCGGAAGTATGACGACAAGTACAAGGCGGCTCAGCTGTCGGCTGGGAAGCTAGGTTCTCCTCTTAGACGCGCCTATATCTACCTTCTCTCCCTGTTCCCCTGGTGCCAGATGGAGGAACTAGCTCGGAAGTATGACGTCAAGTACAAGGCGGCTCAGCTGCTTTGATTGAGGTGCCTGCTGGGGTGCTACATGCAAATGCTCGGTCCCTGGTGGCAGATGGAGGAACTAGCTCGGAAGTATGACGACAAGTACAAGGCGGCTCAGCTGTCGGCTGGGAAGCTAGGTTCTCCCCTTAGACGCGCCTATATCTACCTTCTCTCCCTGTTCCCCTGGTGCCAGATGGAGGAACTAGCTCGGAAGTATGACGTCAAGTACAAGGCGGCTCAGCTGCTTTGATTGAGGTGCCTGCTGGGGTGCTACATGCAAATGCTCGGTCCCTGGTGGCAGATGGAGGAACTAGCTCGGAAGTATGACGACAAGTACAAGGCGGCTCAGCTGTCGGCTGGGAAGCTAGGTTCTCCTCTTAGACGCGCCTATATCTACCTTCTCTCCCTGTTCCCCTGGTGCCAGATGGAGGAGCTAGCTCGGAAGTATGACGTCAAGTACAAGGCGGCTCAGCTGCTTTGATTGAGGTGCCTGCTGGGGTGCTACATGCAAATGCTCGGTCCCTGGTGGCAGATGGAGGAACTAGCTCGGAAGTATGACGACAAGTACAAGGCGGCTCAGCTGTCGGCTGGGAAGCTAGGTTCTCCTCTTAGACGCGCCTATATCTACCTTCTCTCCCTGTTCCCCTGGTGCCAGATGGAGGAACTAGCTCGGAAGTATGACGTCAAGTACAAGGCGGCTCAGCTGCTTTGATTGAGGTGCCTGCTGGGGTGCTACATGCAAATGCTCGGTCCCTGGTGGCAGATGGAGGAACTAGCTCGGAAGTATGACGACAAGTACAAGGCGGCTCAGCTGTCGGCTGGGAAGCTAGGTTCTCCTCTTAGACGCGCCTATATCTACCTTCTCTCCCTGTTCCCCTGGTGCCAGATGGAGGAACTAGCTCGGAAGTATGACGTCAAGTACAAGGCGGCTCAGCTGCTTTGATTGAGGTGCCTGCTGGGGTGCTACATGCAAATGCTCGGTCCCTGGTGGCAGATGGAGGAACTAGCTCGGAAGTATGACGACAAGTACAAGGCGGCTCAGCTGTCGGCTGGGAAGCTAGGTTCTCCTCTTAGACGCGCCTATATCTACCTTCTCTCCCTGTTCCCCTGGTGCCAGATGGAGGAGCTAGCTCGGAAGTATGACGTCAAGTACAAGGCGGCTCAGCTGCTTTGATTGAGGTGCCTGCTGGGGTGCTACATGCAAATGCTCGGTCCCTGGTGGCAGATGGAGGAACTAGCTCGGAAGTATGACGACAAGTACAAGGCGGCTCAGCTGTCGGCTGGGAAGCTAGGTTCTCCTCTTAGACGCGCCTATATCTACCTTCTCTCCCTGTTCCCCTGGTGCCAGATGGAGGAACTAGCTCGGAAGTATGACGTCAAGTACAAGGCGGCTCAGCTGCTTTGATTGAGGTGCCTGCTGGGGTGCTACATGCAAATGCTCGGTCCCTGGTGGCAGATGGAGGAACTAGCTCGGAAGTATGACGACAAGTACAAGGCGGCTCAGCTGTCGGCTGGGAAGCTAGGTTCTCCTCTTAGACGCGCCTATATCTACCTTCTCTCCCTGTTCCCCTGGTGCCAGATGGAGGAACTAGCTCGGAAGTATGACGTCAAGTACAAGGCGGCTCAGCTGCTTTGATTGAGGTGCCTGCTGGGGTGCTACATGCAAATGCTCGGTCCCTGGTGGCAGATGGAGGAACTAGCTCGGAAGTATGACGACAAGTACAAGGCGGCTCAGCTGTCGGCTGGGAAGCTAGGTTCTCCTCTTAGACGCGCCTATATCTACCTTCTCTCCCTGTTCCCCTGGTGCCAGATGGAGGAGCTAGCTCGGAAGTATGACGTCAAGTACAAGGCGGCTCAGCTGCTTTGATTGAGGTGCCTGCTGGGGTGCTACATGCAAATGCTCGGTCCCTGGTGGCAGATGGAGGAACTAGCTCGGAAGTATGACGACAAGTACAAGGCGGCTCAGCTGTCGGCTGGGAAGCTAGGTTCTCCTCTTAGACGCGCCTATATCTACCTTCTCTCCCTGTTCCCCTGGTGCCAGATGGAGGAACTAGCTCGGAAGTATGACGTCAAGTACAAGGCGGCTCAGCTGCTTTGATTGAGGTGCCTGCTGGGGTGCTACATGCAAATGCTCGGTCCCTGGTGGCAGATGGAGGAACTAGCTCGGAAGTATGACGACAAGTACAAGGCGGCTCAGCTGTCGGCTGGGAAGCTAGGTTCTCCTCTTAGACGCGCCTATATCTACCTTCTCTCCCTGTTCCCCTGGTGCCAGATGGAGGAACTAGCTCGGAAGTATGACGTCAAGTACAAGGCGGCTCAGCTGCTTTGATTGAGGTGCCTGCTGGGGTGCTACATGCAAATGCTCGGTCCCTGGTGGCAGATGGAGGAACTAGCTCGGAAGTATGACGACAAGTACAAGGCGGCTCAGCTGTCGGCTGGGAAGCTAGGTTCTCCTCTTAGACGCGCCTATATCTACCTTCTCTCCCTGTTCCCCTGGTGCCAGATGGAGGAACTAGCTCGGAAGTATGACGTCAAGTACAAGGCGGCTCAGCTGCTTTGATTGAGGTGCCTGCTGGGGTGCTACATGCAAATGCTCGGTCCCTGGTGGCAGATGGAGGAACTAGCTCGGAAGTATGACGACAAGTACAAGGCGGCTCAGCTGTCGGCTGGGAAGCTAGGTTCTCCTCTTAGACGCGCCTATATCTACCTTCTCTCCCTGTTCCCCTGGTGCCAGATGGAGGAGCTAGCTCGGAAGTATGACGTCAAGTACAAGGCGGCTCAGCTGCTTTGATTGAGGTGCCTGCTGGGGTGCTACATGCAAATGCTCGGTCCCTGGTGGCAGATGGAGGAACTAGCTCGGAAGTATGACGACAAGTACAAGGCGGCTCAGCTGTCGGCTGGGAAGCTAGGTTCTCCTCTTAGACGCGCCTATATCTACCTTCTCTCCCTGTTCCCCTGGTGCCAGATGGAGGAACTAGCTCGGAAGTATGACGTCAAGTACAAGGCGGCTCAGCTGCTTTGATTGAGGTGCCTGCTGGGGTGCTACATGCAAATGCTCGGTCCCTGGTGGCAGATGGAGGAACTAGCTCGGAAGTATGACGACAAGTACAAGGCGGCTCAGCTGTCGGCTGGGAAGCTAGGTTCTCCTCTTAGACGCGCCTATATCTACCTTCTCTCCCTGTTCCCCTGGTGCCAGATGGAGGAACTAGCTCGGAAGTATGACGTCAAGTACAAGGCGGCTCAGCTGCTTTGATTGAGGTGCCTGCTGGGGTGCTACATGCAAATGCTCGGTCCCTGGTGGCAGATGGAGGAACTAGCTCGGAAGTATGACGACAAGTACAAGGCGGCTCAGCTGTCGGCTGGGAAGCTAGGTTCTCCTCTTAGACGCGCCTATATCTACCTTCTCTCCCTGTTCCCCTGGTGCCAGATGGAGGAGCTAGCTCGGAAGTATGACGTCAAGTACAAGGCGGCTCAGCTGCTTTGATTGAGGTGCCTGCTGGGGTGCTACATGCAAATGCTCGGTCCCTGGTGGCAGATGGAGGAACTAGCTCGGAAGTATGACGACAAGTACAAGGCGGCTCAGCTGTCGGCTGGGAAGCTAGGTTCTCCTCTTAGACGCGCCTATATCTACCTTCTCTCCCTGTTCCCCTGGTGCCAGATGGAGGAACTAGCTCGGAAGTATGACGTCAAGTACAAGGCGGCTCAGCTGCTTTGATTGAGGTGCCTGCTGGGGTGCTACATGCAAATGCTCGGTCCCTGGTGGCAGATGGAGGAACTAGCTCGGAAGTATGACGACAAGTACAAGGCGGCTCAGCTGTCGGCTGGGAAGCTAGGTTCTCCTCTTAGACGCGCCTATATCTACCTTCTCTCCCTGTTCCCCTGGTGCCAGATGGAGGAACTAGCTCGGAAGTATGACGTCAAGTACAAGGCGGCTCAGCTGCTTTGATTGAGGTGCCTGCTGGGGTGCTACATGCAAATGCTCGGTCCCTGGTGGCAGATGGAGGAACTAGCTCGGAAGTATGACGACAAGTACAAGGCGGCTCAGCTGTCGGCTGGGAAGCTAGGTTCTCCTCTTAGACGCGCCTATATCTACCTTCTCTCCCTGTTCCCCTGGTGCCAGATGGAGGAGCTAGCTCGGAAGTATGACGTCAAGTACAAGGCGGCTCAGCTGCTTTGATTGAGGTGCCTGCTGGGGTGCTACATGCAAATGCTCGGTCCCTGGTGGCAGATGGAGGAACTAGCTCGGAAGTATGACGACAAGTACAAGGCGGCTCAGCTGTCGGCTGGGAAGCTAGGTTCTCCTCTTAGACGCGCCTATATCTACCTTCTCTCCCTGTTCCCCTGGTGCCAGATGGAGGAACTAGCTCGGAAGTATGACGTCAAGTACAAGGCGGCTCAGCTGCTTTGATTGAGGTGCCTGCTGGGGTGCTACATGCAAATGCTCGGTCCCTGGTGGCAGATGGAGGAACTAGCTCGGAAGTATGACGACAAGTACAAGGCGGCTCAGCTGTCGGCTGGGAAGCTAGGTTCTCCTCTTAGACGCGCCTATATCTACCTTCTCTCCCTGTTCCCCTGGTGCCAGATGGAGGAACTAGCTCGGAAGTATGACGTCAAGTACAAGGCGGCTCAGCTGCTTTGATTGAGGTGCCTGCTGGGGTGCTACATGCAAATGCTCGGTCCCTGGTGGCAGATGGAGGAACTAGCTCGGAAGTATGACGACAAGTACAAGGCGGCTCAGCTGTCGGCTGGGAAGCTAGGTTCTCCTCTTAGACGCGCCTATATCTACCTTCTCTCCCTGTTCCCCTGGTGCCAGATGGAGGAACTAGCTCGGAAGTATGACGTCAAGTACAAGGCGGCTCAGCTGCTTTGATTGAGGTGCCTGCTGGGGTGCTACATGCAAATGCTCGGTCCCTGGTGGCAGATGGAGGAACTAGCTCGGAAGTATGACGACAAGTACAAGGCGGCTCAGCTGTCGGCTGGGAAGCTAGGTTCTCCTCTTAGACGCGCCTATATCTACCTTCTCTCCCTGTTCCCCTGGTGCCAGATGGAGGAGCTAGCTCGGAAGTATGACGTCAAGTACAAGGCGGCTCAGCTGCTTTGATTGAGGTGCCTGCTGGGGTGCTACATGCAAATGCTCGGTCCCTGGTGGCAGATGGAGGAACTAGCTCGGAAGTATGACGACAAGTACAAGGCGGCTCAGCTGTCGGCTGGGAAGCTAGGTTCTCCTCTTAGACGCGCCTATATCTACCTTCTCTCCCTGTTCCCCTGGTGCCAGATGGAGGAACTAGCTCGGAAGTATGACGTCAAGTACAAGGCGGCTCAGCTGCTTTGATTGAGGTGCCTGCTGGGGTGCTACATGCAAATGCTCGGTCCCTGGTGGCAGATGGAGGAACTAGCTCGGAAGTATGACGACAAGTACAAGGCGGCTCAGCTGTCGGCTGGGAAGCTAGGTTCTCCTCTTAGACGCGCCTATATCTACCTTCTCTCCCTGTTCCCCTGGTGCCAGATGGAGGAGCTAGCTCGGAAGTATGACGTCAAGTACAAGGCGGCTCAGCTGCTTTGATTGAGGTGCCTGCTGGGGTGCTACATGCAAATGCTCGGTCCCTGGTGGCAGATGGAGGAACTAGCTCGGAAGTATGACGACAAGTACAAGGCGGCTCAGCTGTCGGCTGGGAAGCTAGGTTCTCCTCTTAGACGCGCCTATATCTACCTTCTCTCCCTGTTCCCCTGGTGCCAGATGGAGGAACTAGCTCGGAAGTATGACGTCAAGTACAAGGCGGCTCAGCTGCTTTGATTGAGGTGCCTGCTGGGGTGCTACATGCAAATGCTCGGTCCCTGGTGGCAGATGGAGGAACTAGCTCGGAAGTATGACGACAAGTACAAGGCGGCTCAGCTGTCGGCTGGGAAGCTAGGTTCTCCTCTTAGACGCGCCTATATCTACCTTCTCTCCCTGTTCCCCTGGTGCCAGATGGAGGAGCTAGCTCGGAAGTATGACGTCAAGTACAAGGCGGCTCAGCTGCTTTGATTGAGGTGCCTGCTGGGGTGCTACATGCAAATGCTCGGTCCCTGGTGGCAGATGGAGGAACTAGCTCGGAAGTATGACGACAAGTACAAGGCGGCTCAGCTGTCGGCTGGGAAGCTAGGTTCTCCTCTTAGACGCGCCTATATCTACCTTCTCTCCCTGTTCCCCTGGTGCCAGATGGAGGAACTAGCTCGGAAGTATGACGTCAAGTACAAGGCGGCTCAGCTGCTTTGATTGAGGTGCCTGCTGGGGTGCTACATGCAAATGCTCGGTCCCTGGTGGCAGATGGAGGAACTAGCTCGGAAGTATGACGACAAGTACAAGGCGGCTCAGCTGTCGGCTGGGAAGCTAGGTTCTCCTCTTAGACGCGCCTATATCTACCTTCTCTCCCTGTTCCCCTGGTGCCAGATGGAGGAACTAGCTCGGAAGTATGACGTCAAGTACAAGGCGGCTCAGCTGCTTTGATTGAGGTGCCTGCTGGGGTGCTACATGCAAATGCTCGGTCCCTGGTGGCAGATGGAGGAACTAGCTCGGAAGTATGACGACAAGTACAAGGCGGCTCAGCTGTCGGCTGGGAAGCTAGGTTCTCCTCTTAGACGCGCCTATATCTACCTTCTCTCCCTGTTCCCCTGGTGCCAGATGGAGGAACTAGCTCGGAAGTATGACGTCAAGTACAAGGCGGCTCAGCTGCTTTGATTGAGGTGCCTGCTGGGGTGCTACATGCAAATGCTCGGTCCCTGGTGGCAGATGGAGGAACTAGCTCGGAAGTATGACGACAAGTACAAGGCGGCTCAGCTGTCGGCTGGGAAGCTAGGTTCTCCTCTTAGACGCGCCTATATCTACCTTCTCTCCCTGTTCCCCTGGTGCCAGATGGAGGAACTAGCTCGGAAGTATGACGTCAAGTACAAGGCGGCTCAGCTGCTTTGATTGAGGTGCCTGCTGGGGTGCTACATGCAAATGCTCGGTCCCTGGTGGCAGATGGAGGAACTAGCTCGGAAGTATGACGACAAGTACAAGGCGGCTCAGCTGTCGGCTGGGAAGCTAGGTTCTCCTCTTAGACGCGCCTATATCTACCTTCTCTCCCTGTTCCCCTGGTGCCAGATGGAGGAGCTAGCTCGGAAGTATGACGTCAAGTACAAGGCGGCTCAGCTGCTTTGATTGAGGTGCCTGCTGGGGTGCTACATGCAAATGCTCGGTCCCTGGTGGCAGATGGAGGAACTAGCTCGGAAGTATGACGACAAGTACAAGGCGGCTCAGCTGTCGGCTGGGAAGCTAGGTTCTCCTCTTAGACGCGCCTATATCTACCTTCTCTCCCTGTTCCCCTGGTGCCAGATGGAGGAACTAGCTCGGAAGTATGACGTCAAGTACAAGGCGGCTCAGCTGCTTTGATTGAGGTGCCTGCTGGGGTGCTACATGCAAATGCTCGGTCCCTGGTGGCAGATGGAGGAACTAGCTCGGAAGTATGACGACAAGTACAAGGCGGCTCAGCTGTCGGCTGGGAAGCTAGGTTCTCCTCTTAGACGCGCCTATATCTACCTTCTCTCCCTGTTCCCCTGGTGCCAGATGGAGGAACTAGCTCGGAAGTATGACGTCAAGTACAAGGCGGCTCAGCTGCTTTGATTGAGGTGCCTGCTGGGGTGCTACATGCAAATGCTCGGTCCCTGGTGGCAGATGGAGGAACTAGCTCGGAAGTATGACGACAAGTACAAGGCGGCTCAGCTGTCGGCTGGGAAGCTAGGTTCTCCTCTTAGACGCGCCTATATCTACCTTCTCTCCCTGTTCCCCTGGTGCCAGATGGAGGAACTAGCTCGGAAGTATGACGTCAAGTACAAGGCGGCTCAGCTGCTTTGATTGAGGTGCCTGCTGGGGTGCTACATGCAAATGCTCGGTCCCTGGTGGCAGATGGAGGAACTAGCTCGGAAGTATGACGACAAGTACAAGGCGGCTCAGCTGTCGGCTGGGAAGCTAGGTTCTCCTCTTAGACGCGCCTATATCTACCTTCTCTCCCTGTTCCCCTGGTGCCAGATGGAGGAGCTAGCTCGGAAGTATGACGTCAAGTACAAGGCGGCTCAGCTGCTTTGATTGAGGTGCCTGCTGGGGTGCTACATGCAAATGCTCGGTCCCTGGTGGCAGATGGAGGAACTAGCTCGGAAGTATGACGACAAGTACAAGGCGGCTCAGCTGTCGGCTGGGAAGCTAGGTTCTCCTCTTAGACGCGCCTATATCTACCTTCTCTCCCTGTTCCCCTGGTGCCAGATGGAGGAACTAGCTCGGAAGTATGACGTCAAGTACAAGGCGGCTCAGCTGCTTTGATTGAGGTGCCTGCTGGGGTGCTACATGCAAATGCTCGGTCCCTGGTGGCAGATGGAGGAACTAGCTCGGAAGTATGACGACAAGTACAAGGCGGCTCAGCTGTCGGCTGGGAAGCTAGGTTCTCCTCTTAGACGCGCCTATATCTACCTTCTCTCCCTGTTCCCCTGGTGCCAGATGGAGGAACTAGCTCGGAAGTATGACGTCAAGTACAAGGCGGCTCAGCTGCTTTGATTGAGGTGCCTGCTGGGGTGCTACATGCAAATGCTCGGTCCCTGGTGGCAGATGGAGGAACTAGCTCGGAAGTATGACGACAAGTACAAGGCGGCTCAGCTGTCGGCTGGGAAGCTAGGTTCTCCTCTTAGACGCGCCTATATCTACCTTCTCTCCCTGTTCCCCTGGTGCCAGATGGAGGAACTAGCTCGGAAGTATGACGTCAAGTACAAGGCGGCTCAGCTGCTTTGATTGAGGTGCCTGCTGGGGTGCTACATGCAAATGCTCGGTCCCTGGTGGCAGATGGAGGAACTAGCTCGGAAGTATGACGACAAGTACAAGGCGGCTCAGCTGTCGGCTGGGAAGCTAGGTTCTCCTCTTAGACGCGCCTATATCTACCTTCTCTCCCTGTTCCCCTGGTGCCAGATGGAGGAACTAGCTCGGAAGTATGACGTCAAGTACAAGGCGGCTCAGCTGCTTTGATTGAGGTGCCTGCTGGGGTGCTACATGCAAATGCTCGGTCCCTGGTGGCAGATGGAGGAACTAGCTCGGAAGTATGACGACAAGTACAAGGCGGCTCAGCTGTCGGCTGGGAAGCTAGGTTCTCCTCTTAGACGCGCCTATATCTACCTTCTCTCCCTGTTCCCCTGGTGCCAGATGGAGGAGCTAGCTCGGAAGTATGACGTCAAGTACAAGGCGGCTCAGCTGCTTTGATTGAGGTGCCTGCTGGGGTGCTACATGCAAATGCTCGGTCCCTGGTGGCAGATGGAGGAACTAGCTCGGAAGTATGACGACAAGTACAAGGCGGCTCAGCTGTCGGCTGGGAAGCTAGGTTCTCCTCTTAGACGCGCCTATATCTACCTTCTCTCCCTGTTCCCCTGGTGCCAGATGGAGGAGCTAGCTCGGAAGTATGACGTCAAGTACAAGGCGGCTCAGCTGCTTTGATTGAGGTGCCTGCTGGGGTGCTACATGCAAATGCTCGGTCCCTGGTGGCAGATGGAGGAACTAGCTCGGAAGTATGACGACAAGTACAAGGCGGCTCAGCTGTCGGCTGGGAAGCTAGGTTCTCCTCTTAGACGCGCCTATATCTACCTTCTCTCCCTGTTCCCCTGGTGCCAGATGGAGGAACTAGCTCGGAAGTATGACGTCAAGTACAAGGCGGCTCAGCTGCTTTGATTGAGGTGCCTGCTGGGGTGCTACATGCAAATGCTCGGTCCCTGGTGGCAGATGGAGGAACTAGCTCGGAAGTATGACGACAAGTACAAGGCGGCTCAGCTGTCGGCTGGGAAGCTAGGTTCTCCTCTTAGACGCGCCTATATCTACCTTCTCTCCCTGTTCCCCTGGTGCCAGATGGAGGAGCTAGCTCGGAAGTATGACGTCAAGTACAAGGCGGCTCAGCTTCTTTGATTGAGGTGCCTGCTGGGGTGCTACATGCAAATGCTCGGTCCCTGGTGGCAGATGGAGGAACTAGCTCGGAAGTATGACGACAAGTACAAGGCGGCTCAGCTGTCGGCTGGGAAGCTAGGTTCTCCTCTTAGACGCGCCTATATCTACCTTCTCTCCCTGTTCCCCTGGTGCCAGATGGAGGAGCTAGCTCGGAAGTATGACGTCAAGTACAAGGCGGCTCAGCTGCTTTGATTGAGGTGCCTGCTGGGGTGCTACATGCAAATGCTCGGTCCCTGGTGGCAGATGGAGGAACTAGCTCGGAAGTATGACGACAAGTACAAGGCGGCTCAGCTGTCGGCTGGGAAGCTAGGTTCTCCTCTTAGACGCGCCTATATCTACCTTCTCTCCCTGTTCCCCTGGTGCCAGATGGAGGAACTAGCTCGGAAGTATGACGTCAAGTACAAGGCGGCTCAGCTGCTTTGATTGAGGTGCCTGCTGGGGTGCTACATGCAAATGCTCGGTCCCTGGTGGCAGATGGAGGAACTAGCTCGGAAGTATGACGACAAGTACAAGGCGGCTCAGCTGTCGGCTGGGAAGCTAGGTTCTCCTCTTAGACGCGCCTATATCTACCTTCTCTCCCTGTTCCCCTGGTGCCAGATGGAGGAACTAGCTCGGAAGTATGACGTGAAGTACAAGGCGGCTCAGCTGCTTTGATTGAGGTGCCTGCTGGGGTGCTACATGCAAATGCTCGGTCCCTGGTGGCAGATGGAGGAACTAGCTCGGAAGTATGACGACAAGTACAAGGCGGCTCAGCTGTCGGCTGGGAAGCTAGGTTCTCCTCTTAGACGCGCCTATATCTACCTTCTCTCCCTGTTCCCCTGGTGCCAGATGGAGGAACTAGCTCGGAAGTATGACGTCAAGTACAAGGCGGCTCAGCTGCTTTGATTGAGGTGCCTGCTGGGGTGCTACATGCAAATGCTCGGTCCCTGGTGGCAGATGGAGGAACTAGCTCGGAAGTATGACGACAAGTACAAGGCGGCTCAGCTGTCGGCTGGGAAGCTAGGTTCTCCTCTTAGACGCGCCTATATCTACCTTCTCTCCCTGTTCCCCTGGTGCCAGATGGAGGAGCTAGCTCGGAAGTATGACGTCAAGTACAAGGCGGCTCAGCTGCTTTGATTGAGGTGCCTGCTGGGGTGCTACATGCAAATGCTCGGTCCCTGGTGGCAGATGGAGGAACTAGCTCGGAAGTATGACGACAAGTACAAGGCGGCTCAGCTGTCGGCTGGGAAGCTAGGTTCTCCTCTTAGACGCGCCTATATCTACCTTCTCTCCCTGTTCCCCTGGTGCCAGATGGAGGAACTAGCTCGGAAGTATGACGTCAAGTACAAGGCGGCTCAGCTGCTTTGATTGAGGTGCCTGCTGGGGTGCTACATGCAAATGCTCGGTCCCTGGTGGCAGATGGAGGAACTAGCTCGGAAGTATGACGACAAGTACAAGGCGGCTCAGCTGTCGGCTGGGAAGCTAGGTTCTCCTCTTAGACGCGCCTATATCTACCTTCTCTCCCTGTTCCCCTGGTGCCAGATGGAGGAGCTAGCTCGGAAGTATGACGTCAAGTACAAGGCGGCTCAGCTGCTTTGATTGAGGTGCCTGCTGGGGTGCTACATGCAAATGCTCGGTCCCTGGTGGCAGATGGAGGAACTAGCTCGGAAGTATGACGACAAGTACAAGGCGGCTCAGCTGTCGGCTGGGAAGCTAGGTTCTCCTCTTAGACGCGCCTATATCTACCTTCTCTCCCTGTTCCCCTGGTGCCAGATGGAGGAACTAGCTCGGAAGTATGACGTCAAGTACAAGGCGGCTCAGCTGCTTTGATTGAGGTGCCTGCTGGGGTGCTACATGCAAATGCTCGGTCCCTGGTGGCAGATGGAGGAACTAGCTCGGAAGTATGACGACAAGTACAAGGCGGCTCAGCTGTCGGCTGGGAAGCTAGGTTCTCCTCTTAGACGCGCCTATATCTACCTTCTCTCCCTGTTCCCCTGGTGCCAGATGGAGGAACTAGCTCGGAAGTATGACGTCAAGTACAAGGCGGCTCAGCTGCTTTGATTGAGGTGCCTGCTGGGGTGCTACATGCAAATGCTCGGTCCCTGGTGGCAGATGGAGGAACTAGCTCGGAAGTATGACGACAAGTACAAGGCGGCTCAGCTGTCGGCTGGGAAGCTAGGTTCTCCTCTTAGACGCGCCTATATCTACCTTCTCTCCCTGTTCCCCTGGTGCCAGATGGAGGAGCTAGCTCGGAAGTATGACGTCAAGTACAAGGCGGCTCAGCTGCTTTGATTGAGGTGCCTGCTGGGGTGCTACATGCAAATGCTCGGTCCCTGGTGGCAGATGGAGGAACTAGCTCGGAAGTATGACGACAAGTACAAGGCGGCTCAGCTGTCGGCTGGGAAGCTAGGTTCTCCTCTTAGACGCGCCTATATCTACCTTCTCTCCCTGTTCCCCTGGTGCCAGATGGAGGAACTAGCTCGGAAGTATGACGTCAAGTACAAGGCGGCTCAGCTGCTTTGATTGAGGTGCCTGCTGGGGTGCTACATGCAAATGCTCGGTCCCTGGTGGCAGATGGAGGAACTAGCTCGGAAGTATGACGACAAGTACAAGGCGGCTCAGCTGTCGGCTGGGAAGCTAGGTTCTCCTCTTAGACGCGCCTATATCTACCTTCTCTCCCTGTTCCCCTGGTGCCAGATGGAGGAACTAGCTCGGAAGTATGACGTCAAGTACAAGGCGGCTCAGCTGCTTTGATTGAGGTGCCTGCTGGGGTGCTACATGCAAATGCTCGGTCCCTGGTGGCAGATGGAGGAACTAGCTCGGAAGTATGACGACAAGTACAAGGCGGCTCAGCTGTCGGCTGGGAAGCTAGGTTCTCCTCTTAGACGCGCCTATATCTACCTTCTCTCCCTGTTCCCCTGGTGCCAGATGGAGGAGCTAGCTCGGAAGTATGACGTCAAGTACAAGGCGGCTCAGCTGCTTTGATTGAGGTGCCTGCTGGGGTGCTACATGCAAATGCTCGGTCCCTGGTGGCAGATGGAGGAACTAGCTCGGAAGTATGACGACAAGTACAAGGCGGCTCAGCTGTCGGCTGGGAAGCTAGGTTCTCCTCTTAGACGCGCCTATATCTACCTTCTCTCCCTGTTCCCCTGGTGCCAGATGGAGGAGCTAGCTCGGAAGTATGACGTCAAGTACAAGGCGGCTCAGCTGCTTTGATTGAGGTGCCTGCTGGGGTGCTACATGCAAATGCTCGGTCCCTGGTGGCAGATGGAGGAACTAGCTCGGAAGTATGACGACAAGTACAAGGCGGCTCAGCTGTCGGCTGGGAAGCTAGGTTCTCCTCTTAGACGCGCCTATATCTACCTTCTCTCCCTGTTCCCCTGGTGCCAGATGGAGGAGCTAGCTCGGAAGTATGACGTCAAGTACAAGGCGGCTCAGCTGCTTTGATTGAGGTGCCTGCTGGGGTGCTACATGCAAATGCTCGGTCCCTGGTGGCAGATGGAGGAACTAGCTCGGAAGTATGACGACAAGTACAAGGCGGCTCAGCTGTCGGCTGGGAAGCTAGGTTCTCCTCTTAGACGCGCCTATATCTACCTTCTCTCCCTGTTCCCCTGGTGCCAGATGGAGGAGCTAGCTCGGAAGTATGACGTCAAGTACAAGGCGGCTCAGCTGCTTTGATTGAGGTGCCTGCTGGGGTGCTACATGCAAATGCTCGGTCCCTGGTGGCAGATGGAGGAACTAGCTCGGAAGTATGACGACAAGTACAAGGCGGCTCAGCTGTCGGCTGGGAAGCTAGGTTCTCCTCTTAGACGCGCCTATATCTACCTTCTCTCCCTGTTCCCCTGGTGCCAGATGGAGGAGCTAGCTCGGAAGTATGACGTCAAGTACAAGGCGGCTCAGCTGCTTTGATTGAGGTGCCTGCTGGGGTGCTACATGCAAATGCTCGGTCCCTGGTGGCAGATGGAGGAACTAGCTCGGAAGTATGACGACAAGTACAAGGCGGCTCAGCTGTCGGCTGGGAAGCTGGCAGCAGAGGAGCGAGCACTGCAGCAGATGCAGGTGGGTGGGTAGTGTGAACACAAGGTGAGGAAGCAATGCGGTCCTGCTGCAACCACAAGTACAAGGCGGCTCAGCTGTCTGCTGGGAAGCTGGCAGCAGAGGAGCGAGCACTGCAGCAGATGCAGGTATGCAGTGTGATGCAAACGAGAAAAAATATCCCCTTGAAATTAGTCCCTCTGCACTGCTCTGCATCCGTCACATGGTGCTACATCAACTGTCGGCTGGGAAGCTTGCAGCAGAGGAGCGAGCGCTGGTACTCTGCATCCCTCTGCATTCCCCTGCATACCTCTGCACCCCCCTGGCATCCCTCTGCATCCCTCACAGTGCTCACATCGCTCTGCATCTGCTGCATTTCCACCCATTCCTTCTCACAGAAAAAAGTCAGTTGATTATAAACGTTCCATCCCTCTGCATTGCCACGTCAGTCCCTCTCCTCCCGCTGCATCTACTTTCCATCTGCCTCCGTTCCACCCTATCCCGCACCCGCCTCCACCCTACCCCACACCCTTCTCCACCTTCTCCACCCCTTTCCACCCCTCTCCACCCACCCCTCTCCCAGGAGAAGGCTCACATCATCATGAACGCAACGTCAAGGCTGGACCGAGGAGGCGACCCCAACCAGCTGCTGCAGGTGTGGTGCGGTGGGGTGGGGTGGGGTGTGGTGGGGTGTGGTGTGGTGCAAGGGGTTAATGAGTGACAAACCACTTATCTTCAGTAGTGATTGTGAGTGCCGTGCAGCGCTAGAGGTATTTGCGCATGCCACTGCCATCATCACGCCTGTTGCCACGCTATCTCGCTCCATGACTTGCTTTTACCTCCTCATCATCATCATCAGGACAAGGCTGACCGCCTGGCTCTCGAGGTGGAGGAGATGCGCAAAGCAGTGTTCGCGCATGCCACTGCTGTCTGCCTCTCTTGCTGCCCCGCATGCTGCTGTCCCTTACGCTGTCCCTCACACTGTCTCTCGTCCGCATCCCCATCATCAGGACAAGGCAGACCGCCTGGCTCTGGAGGTGGAGGAGATGCGCAAGGCAGTGTTCGCCCATGCCACTGCTGTCCGCCCCTCTCATTCCCTCATGTATCTCTTGTCCACATCCCCATCATCAGGACAAGGCGGACCGCCTGGCTCTGGAGGTAGAGGAGATGCGCAAAGCGGTGTTCGCCTATGCCACTGCTGTCTGCACCTCACTCACGCTGCCCCCCGTCATGCTGTCCCATATATCCCTCTTCCTCAACTCTCAGGACAAGGCAGACCGCCTGGCTCTGGAGGTGGAGGAGATGCGCAAGGCAGTGTTCGCGCATGCCACTGCCATTGGGCTCAAAGTTCGGCCCCTTGTGGGATCTGAAACTCCCTTTGGTAAGCATTCGAATCATGACATCATGCGATCATGCCATCAGTCAATCTTGTTACGTGCCTCCTACCATGGTCATTGGGCTTGGGCATTCAGTGGGGCCTCCGTTGTGGATTTTAAGCGCACTCTCTGTCTAAGTGTTGGTTTTTTCTCCATGTGTTGGCTGTGGGATGGGAGTGACTTTGGAGAGTGTAGACTCTTGTGACAACATATCTGCGTGCAGTGCAGTGAGGTGAATTTTGAGGCGCCTCAAAATATCTTGTGACTCTTGTGACAACATATCTGCGTGCAGTGCAGTGAGGTGAATTTTGAGGTGAGTGTGACTCTTGTAGGAGTCACACTCATAAATTCACCTCACTGCACGGAGAGTGTAGACTCTTGTGACAACATATCCTGTAGATATGTTCAGGAAGTTTCTCGTCAGTCAGTGCAGACAAGATATGCGCATGTACTGAGGGATGGTCATTTCATTCGCCAGGAGAAAGCAACAACTGATGTGGGTTACTGCTGTGTTTTAACTAATGTTTCGCCAAGTGGCTTCTTCGTCTTTCTTCGTTTGTCCAGGCTGGCAGGCGAATCTTCAGGAGAAAGCAACAGACTGGGACGACGAGTGGGACGACGTGCAGTTTGAAGGGTTGGTGGTGGTGCGGGATATTGGAGACACTCCCCTGGCTGTAAACGAAGACCCGTTTCCCAGGCCGAAATCCAAGGAGCAGGAGGAGAAGGGCGGGGCTGCGGCGTCAGCAGCGGCTGAAACTGGCAAGGGAGAAGGGGAGGAGGAGGGTGGGGGAGAGGGAGAGGTGGAGGATGGGAAGAGGGGAGAGGGGATGGCAGCAGACGGGGTTGATGGTGCTGCGAATACGGGAGGGGGAGGCCCAGGAGATGCCAAGGAGAACGAGGAGAAGGAGCAGCATGAGAAGGAGAAGGAGGAGGAGAAGAAGAGGAAGAAGAAGGAAAAGAGCATGGGTTCGGCCCCTTCGGGTCCATCTGACTTCTTCTCTCCGGAGGAGGATGAGGATGCGGATTCGAATGAGGCTATGATTGGCGTGCAGAGGCACGGGGAGGGGGATGAGGACGAGGAGGAGGAGGAGGAGGAGGTGGAGGAAATTGAGATGGATTCGACTCCTGTACTGCAGATTACAGCAGGAGGCGAGGGAGAGGGAGAGGGCCGGGGGAGCAAGGACGGGATGATGGAGGGGGTGGTTGCAGGAGGAGCAGAAGGGGCAGGAGCGGAGAAAACCCAGGAAGCAGAAGCAGGAGCCGGAGGGAAGGAAGGAGAGAGAGAGAGGGGCAGGAGATCGATGGGGAGACGCCAGCAGTGCAAGAGGAGAGTGCAGCATCGGCCTCTCCTGGTGATTCCAAGGAGATTCTTGGCTTCCCCTTCCAAGGCTGGTCCCGCGGCAGTGCAGGAAAAGCAGGAGCAGCAGGAAGCGGAGCAGGAGGAGCAGGAGGAAGAGGGTCAGGAGGAGGAGCAGTGATGCCGAGTTTGGCTGACCTGGCCTCATCCTTCTCTCTCTCTCCAACATCTGGCGTGTCTCCGGTTTCACCAGTCTCTGCTGCAGCATCCACCAGCAGTAGAGCGTCAACTACTGCTTCTCCCTTCAACCCCGCTTCGGTGGCCAAGAGCCTGGCTGCTGCTAATGCTGCTGCTGCAGCAAGCGCTGCTTCTGGAACGCCTGATTCCACCCCTGCTGGTGTTGCTGCTGGTGGCGCTGCTGCTGCCTCGTCAGCAGGGAAGTCCCCACCCTCGGCCACGTCTGTCCGCCGAACCTTAGATCTAGGTTCGGTGGATTCCCCACAGCAAGACAGCACGGCGAGTGGAGCGAGCAGCGCAGGAGGCTTGGGTTTTGGTTCGGTGATGACGGCTGGTCCGGGAGGGAGGTACGGAGAAGGAGCAGGGGCAGGGGCAGGGGCAGGAGCAGGAGCAGGAGCGGGGGCAGTAGCAGGAGGAGGAAGGGATGGGTATGGAGAGGGAGAGGAGGTGTCACGGCCCTACACTGCCCATGGGCTTGTGTCAGCAGATATGGTTGAGAGCGATTCGGAGAGTGACAGTGGAAGAAAGGGCTATGGATCTCGGGGGAGGGAAAGGGACGAGGAGGAGGACGAACAAGAAGCAGATTCGAGTGACACTGCTGCACCGGCTGCTGGCATCCCAGCAGCAGCAACAGCTGCTGCTGCCGCCGCCGCTGCCGCTGCTGCCGCTGCTCCCGCTGCCGCCTTCGGCCTATCTCCCAGTGCGGACAGTGACGGTGGTGCTGCAGTAACAGAGACCAAATCCGGGTCCTTCGCCTTTGATTTCTCAGCAGAGCCGGAGGACCCGTTCGGCTCTTCTGCAGCAGCAGGAGCAGAAGACCCTTCGGACTCCGCGTCTCCCTTCCCCACCTCGTTTAGCACTGAGGGGCGACGGAGGAGTGGAAACGACGAGGCTCAATCGCCCCTTACGCACGCCGCTGCGGGACAGGAGGATAGTCCCGTCCACTCCGGACAGCAGCAGCAGCAGCTGGGGGGTGCTGCAGGCACGTTTGAGTCCTCGCCGTTTCACGCCAAGCCGGTTGATGCCACACCATTTGATGATGCCTCTCAGTTTGACCAGGGTTTCAACCCAGAAGCTGCCCGAGACCCGAGTTTCGGCCGCGATTCGAGCTTTGGCCGCAACCCGAGCTTCTCCAGGGATTCAAGCTTCAAGGGGTACAGGGGGAGCATATTCGATTCTGCGACTGGTGCTGCGAGCTTCAAGGGTGGTTTTGACGCGAGTGCGTTCGATTCTGCCACTGGCACTGCGAGTTTCAAGGGGGGTTTCGATGCGAGTGCGTTCGACCAGCATTACGGGGGAGTGGGGGCGTTTGACCAGAACTATGGTGCGGGCGGTGCTGCTCTCGACACCTCCTCTTCCTTCCGCTCCTCCGTGGATTCCCCATCCGGCCCTCAAGCTCGGGTGAGTGTGTAGAAATGACTGGTTTCAAGGATGGTTTTGATGCGCGTGCGTGCGAGTGCGTTTGACCAGCATTATGGTGCTGGCGGTGCTGCTCTCGACACCTCCTCCTCCTTCTGCTCCTCTGTGGACTCCCCATCCGGCCCTCAAGCTCGGGTGAGTGTGTAGAATTGACTGGTCTCAAGGATGGTTTTGATGCGCGTGCGTGCGAGTGCGTTTGACCAGCATTATGGTGCTGGCGGTGCTGCTCTCGACTCCTCCTCCTTCCGCTCCTCCGTGGATTCCCCATCCGGCCCGCACGCTCGGGTGAGTATGTAAACTTCATGTGCTCAGTTGTTCGAAGTGGGGGCGTTTGACCAGCATTACGGTGCGGGTGGTGCTGCTCTCGACACCTCCTCCTCCTTCTGCTCCTCTGTGGACTCCCCGTCCGGCCCACAGGCTCGGGTGAGTGTGTAGAAATGACTGGTTTCAAGGGTGGTTTTGATGCGAGCGCGTTCGACCAGCATTATGGTGGAGTGGGGGCGTTTGACCAGAACTACAGTGCGGGCGGTGCTGCTCTCAACACCTCCTCCTCCTTCCGTTCCTCTGTGGATTCCCTGTCCGGCCCACATGCTCGGGTGAGTCTAGAATAGAGTGCTTGATCTGTTTAGAGTGAGTCTTGAATAGAGTGCCAGTTCCAGTCCTTTGCCAGTGGTTTCGACGACCATTTCGACTCAATTCCCCTGCCCCCCTTTCTCCCACTCCCTTTCTCACCGGCTCTCCCTCTCACTCTAGTCTGGCGAGTTTCATCCCGGTCAGTTCCAGTCCTTTGCCAGTGGTTTCGACGACCATTTCGACTCAAACTTCGAGCCGAGTAAAACATCCCTCACTCTCCCACCCCACCCTTCTACGCCCCTTTCACCCAACCCCCCTCCCCCCCTTCTTCCAGTCTGGCGAGTTCCATCCCGGCCACTTCCAATCCTTCGCCAGTGGATTCGACAATCATTTCGATTTGAACTTTGAGCAGAGTAAAACATCCCTCTCTCGCCCGCCGTCCCCCCCCTTCCCCCAAACTCACCCTTCCCAGTCTGGCGAGTTTCATCCCGGCCAGTTCCAGTCCTTTGCCAGTGGTTTCGACGACCATTTCGACTCAAACTTGGAGCCGAGTAAAGCATCCCTCACTCCCCCACCCCACCCTTCTCCGCCCCTTTCACCCAAACCACCCCCCCCCCCCCTTCTTCCAGTCTGGCGAGTTCCATCCCGGCCAGTTCCAATCCTTTGCCAGTGGCTTCGACGACCATTTCGACTCGAATCCCTACGGTGCAAGTGCGGGGACTATGGCAGGAGGAAGAGGAGGAAGGGGAGAGGAAGAGGAGGTGCATAGCAGTGAGGAGGAGGACAGTGGAGGTGACCCATTCGCTAGTCTCCGAACCAGTGGGGGCGTTGCAGGTGGTAACCAGCATGTTACCGCGTCGCATTTCGACTCGTACAACTATGACAAGGCGTCGGAAGAGGCGGAAACGCCCGGGGCTGCGAGGCAGGGGGGTGTGCAGCCGGGTAGTGCGAGTGCGTTTGACTCGTTCGGGTGGAACGCATTTGAGTGACTTGTAACCAGCCAGCATGTTACCGCGTCGCATTTCGATGCTTACAACTATTGCAAGGCAGCGGAAAAGGCGGAAACGCCCGGGGCTGCGAGGCAGGGAGGTGTGCAGCCAGGTAGTGCGAGCTCGTTCGACTCGTTCGGATGGAACGCGTTTAAGTGATTTGTGAGAATTTTAAGACATCTCTAGGAACCATGCAGCGGAGTTGGTTGCTTCTGTTTATTTTCTAAAGCAAGTGGAGAATGGTCTTGATGAACGATTTGCGCCTGGCAAGCTATACTGCATAAATAGTCAGAAGCCTGATATTGTATGTGGACGCTAATCTGATTTTGTTTCTAAGTTGGCATGATACGGTATTGGAGTCAGAAGCCTTTCAATTAGTTGGAGCCCACTATTATGTGCAGTATAACCCCTCTTTCTTCGTTTAGGAAATAGGGTTATTGCAGAATACCGTAACCACTTTATAATCTCCCAAAATTACCACTGGCATCTCTCAACTCTGCCGAATGGACCGCTCATGGCGGGTACCAGGCAATATCACATTCGCCCCCTGTGGAGGAGATTCCACCAGTGAGCGAACCCATCGGCCGGCAATCCCAAGGTCGGTTCTTGTCTAACCCAGTCTCTAGTGAAGCATGGCAAGGCAATCCGTCAGGACTCAGGAGGATTCAAGAAGCTGAGGGAATACAGTGCACACAGTCTCAGAGGGAATACCTTAGGGATGATCGGAACCTGAACGACGTTCAGGAAGCTGTGTATGTGCACGCCGGCTGTGACGCTTCCAGTTCAGTTTCTCTGGGATTCGACTGGCAGAATGACAGTCGCTCGACGGATTCTGTTAGCTCGAGGGATCTCGTTAGTTGAGCGGTTTCTGTTTCTGGCTTGCGCTATCGCCCTTCTGCACGTGAGTCTCGTAATCACCCATCGATCATGGTCAACTCGTCATCCATTTACGAAAAAACAAATGAAATGGTTTCATCCTAAGAATTACTCTCGTCCTTCTCACGACCACCGATGCTTTTCTTTTCTTCTTCTTTTGTTAACATAAGTTCTGGACGTTAGTCTTTGACTAGCCTTGGTGGGCCTCCTTCCTGACATTCCGTGCATTCGCCGTTCCGCACACACATGATACATCTCTGCATATAGAATGTCCATGCATTCGCATCCACATTCGCATCCACATTCGCATGGCTCTTCTCTCCTCCCAGCCACGTCACCCAGACTCCCTTCTCCCCCTTTATTTTCGCATCAGGCTGGAAATGCAGCAGCCGAGCGCATTCACCACGGCGATGCCCTTGTGAGTGATTGTATAGTGTGATGTGAGTGCAGCATGATTAGATTATGTGAGTGCAGCATGATTAGATTATGTGAGTGCAGCATGATTAGATTATGTGAGTGCAGCATGATTAGATTATGTGAGTGCAGCATGATTAGATTAGATTATGTGAGTGCAGCATGGCGCGTGTAATCTCACATCATACTGGATATGCAGCAGACGAACTCATTCACCATCGCGATGCCCTTGTGAGTGATTGTATGGTGTGATGTGATGATTTGAATGCAGCATGATGTGATGATGTGAGTGCAGCATGATGTGATGATGCGAGTGCAGCATGATGTGATGATGCGAGTGCAGCATGATGTGATGATGCGAGTGCAGCATGATGTGATGATGCGAGTGCAGCATGATGTGATGATGCGAGTGCAGCATGATGTGATGAGCTGACTCAGGTGAGTGCGGGATGAGGGTGCGAGAACATCAATTGTAACAGCCACCTCATCCTACTTACGAAAAAGTGGCCATGTTAATAAAATAGCTGGTGGATTTTCTACCAAATCTAACAAAGTGTTTTTTCTCCACCCACAAGCATGTATATAATAAATGTATATAGTGAAACCATTTTTTACGGTCGTTTTTAAAGGATACCATTCCTCGCAATCAGAGTTCGAAAAATCGGCGCCTTTTTGCCCCTTGATCATCTGAACAACCGGAGGATGACTATGGAGTTGCCTATCTGAATACATGATTTATCTTCCCACGTATCTTTGTTAACAGTGGAATTTTTTTCTGCTCGCAGCATGTACGAAATATTTTTCCCCCCTTCCTGTTCCCCTTTCTGCTACCCATTCCTCCTCTTCCCTCCCCCTTCCCCCTTCCCTTCTCACTCCCTCCCACCTTTCCCCTCACCTTCTCCCTTCAGTCTCGAGCCATCATTGATGGGTTTCTTGATGACCCCACACTCATCGATTTCAGTTTTCCCGACCAAATATGTGGCACATGGCACCACAACTACACTCGCATGCACCAGCAAATCCGGGCAGCCAGCAAAAATCCTTCCTCTGCCCCGCTGCCCGACACGCCGCCCGTGAAATTTCTCACCTTTGACGGCCTCAGCCACTGCGACAGCCTCGGGGAGACCCTCATGGGGCTGACGTCAGCGTTCACTGTAGCTATCCTCACTAACAGAGCCTTCGTTATAAAGCACCCGTGCATCCCCGTGGCGTTTGAACCTGCGCTGATCGACTGGCAGCCAACAGAAGACGTAGGATTCGAGCCGGTCAGGAATGAAACTTTTCCATTGGACCCTCCTGACCGGGCAGTCAAGCCTCCAATAGGAGCAAGCGACATTGTGGAAATTAATTTGGAATTACATCCCGAGGCGCACCCGGAAAAGGTGTTTCCGCAGGTGGAAGCTGCGCGGAACTTGCGTGTGGTGTGGCATAAAGACCTGCTGGTGCATATGCTGAAGGGGGCGAATGGGTCGGTGTGGGGGGAGAGACTCATGGGCATGGGTATCAGGATCCCGTACGCGTTCGGCTGCTTTGTGCGATACCTGCTGAGGTAAGACCGTGAGAGGCGGGAGATGGGAGGGTGAGAGGTGGGATGTGAGAGGGTGAGAGGTGGGATGTGAGAGTGTGGGAGGTGGGAGGTGAGAGGGTGAGAGGTGAGAGGTGGGAGGGTGAGCGGTGGGAGGTGAGAGGGTGAGCGGTGGGAGGTGAGAGAATGACTGGAGAGAGAGTTGAGAGTTGGTCGAGCTCTTAACCAGCAGACTATCAAGCCTCGTTGACCCCCACCCTCTCGCCGCCCTTCCCGCGCTCCTTCTCTATCCTTCTTCATTTCCTCTATCCTTTTCTGTTTCGCCATTGTCTTTTCTTTCAGGCCCAAGCCGGAGGTGTGGCACGGGATGCAGCCGTTTGAGAAGCAGGTGAGGGGAGACAAGGTCGTGAGCACAGGTGGGCTTATCTCATCAATTCCTCCCCTTTCCCCCTCTCCCATAAACCCTCTATACCCCGCAGGCCCAAGCCGGAGGTGTGGCACAGGATGCAGCCGTTTGAGAAGCAGCTGAGGGGGGACAAGGTGGTGAGCATCGGCCTGCACGTGAGGCACTTCGGCCGCGGATCCCTCCCGCCCAACACCACCATCAGCTCGGACGATTTGAGGAGAGCCGTGAACGACATTATGATGCCTGCCATCAAGTGCGCAAAGGTGGGTGTTCATTCTCAGGAAAAAAAAAGAAAAAAAAAAAGGTTTGGAAAGCACAGGGGACAAGAAGCGGATAGGTCCTCCTCCCCCTTCCCTCCTCCCTCCCTGCTAACAAAAACAAAAACAAACAAACAAACCCATTAGTGCTCCCTCACAGTAAATTCACCTTTAACACCTCCACCACGCACACGCATGGACGAATCTGAGAAACTGGTGGTAGTATTCTCTCTTCACTCTTCCCACCCCTCCCCACACGCGCACATTGCAGGTTGTAGAGAACTGGTGGTACCCGCCATTCCTCGATGTGAAGTGGCTCGCTATTAGCATTCAATCCAGCTCTTTCCACCTCTCTGACACCCCCACCCCCACTCCCACCCCTCCCCATACCACCACATGGCAGGATGTGGAAAACTGGTGGTACCCGCCATTCCTGAATGTGAAGTGGCTCGTTATTAGTGATTCACTGCAACTCAAACAGAAGGCCATCGAAGTGAACGAGTCAAAGGTGACGTGACAAGAAGGAGTCAGAGGTGATGTGATTCTAAGAAGTGAATGGTGGTGTGATTGTAACAAGTCAAAGGTGATGTGATTGTAGGAAGTTTAAGGTGATGTGATTCATAATGAGCCCAATGGGATGTGATTCATAATGAGCCCAATGGGATGTGATGTATAATGAGCCCATGGTGATGTGATTCATAATAAGCCCATGGTGATGTGATTCATAATGAACCCATTGTGATGTAATTATTACAGGTCCAAGGTAATGTGACTAACGAGTTCAAGGTGATGTGACTGTGATGTTTTATCTTGGCCCTCTCCTCTCCTCGCCTCTACCCTCTTCTCTCCTCCCCCCTCCTCTCCTCTCCTATCCTCTCCTCTCACTTCTTCCCATCATTATTGATTTCCGAGCCTCCCTCCTCACCATCACCACCACCCTCCCCTCGAAAATTCTAAACCATCTTATTTCTATTCCCTCTCTTTCCTGGGTACCTATCACCACATCTAAGTGCCCGCATCCCCCTTTCCGCTATATCGTTTCCATTATTACTTAAAACATCTTACACACTCGTCCCACCTCCTCATCCTGCTTTTCACCCACCCCACTTCCTTTGCAGATCGTTATCACCGAATTCGACCCGTGGGTCCCGACCTCACTCCTCAACATCAGCCAAAGCCCCCCTCCCGCACCCGCACCAACACCCTCTCCCGCTCCCACCTCCGAACCTCCTCCCAGTCCCGCCACCCCAGAGGGACCCCCTCTCCCTCCCATCCCCACTGTTCAAGAATTCCAAGAGACAGTCACCGAGTGGCTTCTCCTCTCCTCGTGCAACTCCTTTATTGTTTCTACCTCCGCCTTTGGTCGTACGGCTGCCATGTATTCGATGCATCCTATGAGCATGTACATGCCACGTTCATGCGACCCTCAGACTCCCGTCCGCGTTAGCAGCTTTGGAGAGGAGTCCAAGCGGCAATTCTGAGACGATATGCATTGCAGTGTATCGTTGCGTGTAATGTGTTTGAAAGTCCGCTGCGTCTTTTGTGGCAGCTGTACATCTATGTTGCACTAAACTGAGTCCATCCTCCATACATCCCATGAGCGTTCCCACAGCGGGGTGAGATATGCAAAGGCCGTACACCATAGTATGATAATTATAGCACCCCTATAATTATGATAATTACTGCTGAATCAGCAGCAGTTTGAGAGGGGCTGAAATAGCAGTTCAGTAAGTACCGTAGTATGTTATATGTAAGGCACACTCTAGAGATCCCAGCATTGATTTTTACTCATCTGTAGCATGCTGCATTGGTAGCTGTGCAAGCATTCATAATAGCGAGAATGCCAGATTGCCAATCACAGCTCTTCAAGGTTCCGTCCGTCAACATTAACGGTCAACATAGGTGCCATGTATCCCAAGGCTGGCTGGTGGTACAGTATCCAGTCAAGTCAAACTCAGGGGGGAGGGGTCCGACTTCATGGTACACAATTCAAGCTGGTGCGTACAAATTAACCGCTCTAGAACGTACAGCATCAAGTAAAACCGCTTTTTCTGATCAGAAAGCGAACCACCTGGACCCGCCATCGTGCTCCATGGAATTTTGACAGAGTCCGTCAGCTTTCAGGAAGCTATCTGTAAGGAAGCATCAGGACGAGGAAATGTATCAGGAGAAGGTTGGTGCCTGAAACTTATTTGATGCAGCTGGTCTCAGCTTCGTTCAACATACCTGATGCAGCTAGTCTCAGCTTCACGCCTTTTCGCTCGTGCATCGCAAGACAATAGCTACTAGCTTGATATATTGTTCATGTAGACAGGAAATTGTCCGTTTTTTTAGTTATTCCGCTGTCGTCGAAAACTGTGCTGTCACTGTCTATCAGAGCACGTCAGTGTAGAATACGATCGGCCCGTGCAAGCTGTCGTGCGAGTTCAGCGTTTTCGTGATTCGACTGGCAGAATGACAGTCGCTCGACGGATTCCGGTAGCTCGACGGATTTCGTCAGCTCAGCTTTTTCTGTTTCTGGCTCACGGGTTTTCCCTTCTGCACGTGAGTCTCGTTCTGGCGACTATTTTGTCGATTCATGCACGAGAAACTTTAAGCTTCTAACATGTATCATGGTCTCTTTTCGAAACTTTTCGGTTGTCCGTCTAAAGGTCACTGATGCAGTTTTAGTTTCTAACGTTCGTCTTCAATGAATCACGAACCTCCTCCTGAAAATGCTCACAGGAGGGTGTCTGAAATAGAAGATGTTAGCTCTGTAACTCACTGATTATGGTTCACCGTTCCGCACACGTATCCATGCATTCGCGTCCGGATACGCATCCGCGTCCCTCTTCTCTCCTTCCAGTCACTATGCCTCTCCCGGCCTTCCTTTTCCTCTCCCGTTATTGCCACATCAGGCTGGATATGCAGCAGACGAACGCATTCACCATCGCGATGCCCTTGTGAGTGAATGACTGATGTGAGTGCAGCATGATTAGATTATGTGAGTGCAGCATGATTAGATTATGCGAGTGCAGCATGATTAGATTATGTGAGTGCAGCATGGCGCGTGAAATCTCACATCAGGCTGGATATGCAGCAGACGAACGCATTCACCATCGCGATGCCCTTGTGAGTGAATGACTGGTACAATGATGTGATGACATGATGTGATGACATGATGTGATGACATGGTGTGATGACATGATGTGATGACATGATGTGATGACATGATGAGTGCAGCATGATGTCGCCCTGGGGGTTTTTAATTTGTCCTGACTGGCTGGCAAGTGACTGGCTCCTTATTAACACAATCCCCACCTTTTCCCTACTTTGATCACTTCCCCTTCATGTTTCCCACGCCCTCTGCTCCTCAATACACTTAATTATTGTATACACTTCTCTCCCCGCCCCCCCGCCACCACCTTGCTCGTCCCCCCTTCAGTCGCGAGCCATCATAGATGCTTTCCCTGACGTCCCCACGCTGATTGATTTCGGATTCCCTGACCATCTGTGCGGGACGTGGCACCACAATTACACTCGCATGCACCAGCAAATCCGGGCAGCCAGCAAAAATCCCTCCTCTGCCCCGCCGCCCGACATGCCGCCCGTGAAATTTCTCACCTTTGACGGCCTCAGCCACTGCGACAGCCTCGGGGAGACCCTCATGGGGCTGACGTCAGCATTCACTGTTGCTCTGCTCACTAATAGAGCCTTCGTTATAAAGCACCCGTGCATTCCCATGGCGTTTGAACCGGCACTGATTGACTGGCAACCAACTGAGGACGTGGGATTTGAGCCGGTCAGAAACGAAACTTTTCCGTTGGACCCTCCTGACCGGGCTGTCACGCCGCCAATAGGAGCTACCGATATTGTAGAGATCAATTTGGAATTAAATCCTGAAGCACACCCGGAAAACGTGTTTCCGAAGGTGGAAGCTGCGAGGAACCTGCGTGTGGTGTGGAATAAGGACCTTCTGGTGCATATGCTGAAGGGAGCGAATGAATCGGTGTGGGGAGAGAAACTCAGGAGCATGGGCGTGCGAATTCCGTACGCCTTTGGGTGCTTCGTTCGATACTTGTTGAGGTGAGCGGATAATTGAGAGGATATGGTTCATTAGAGAGAGAGAGAGTGGGTCAGTCGGAGTGGCTGATCCCACGGGTGTGTTGCTAGCGGATTATCAAGCAGCCTGTTTTAGTCCCTCCCTCTTTTCCTCTCACATCCCTTCATTCACTCCATATATCTTAGCCAATGTATGGCTTCTGAGGCTCCTAAAACATTGTTAGACTATTTCCCTCTCTGCTTCATTTCCTCCCTTCTGTTGGCCCGTTCTGTCCTTACGTTGTCTACTATCCCACGTTTTTTGTTTTCTGTTTCTCCAGGCCCAAGCCGGAGGTGTGGCACAGGATGCAGCCGTTTGAGAAGCAGCTGAGGGGAGACAAGGTGGTGAGCATTGGCATGCACGTGCGACAGTTCGGCCGCGGCCCCCCCCCGCCCAACACCACTGTCAGCCCGGAGGAAGTGAAGCAAGTCATGGACGACGTCGTGTGGCCCGCCATTGAGTGTGCCAAGGTGAGTGGTCCCCTTCAGATGAATGGGGGAAAGGAAGGGGAGAGCTCTTCCCCCTCCCCCTCCCCCCCCCCCCCCCGCGCCCAACACCACTGCCAGCCCGGAGGAAGTGAAGCAGGGCATGGACGACGTCGTGTGGCCCGCCATTGAGTGCGCCAAGGTGGGTGGTTGCTTCTGAGAGAGTGAGCTGTCCGTTTTAGCAGGACAGAGGAAAGGAAAAGGAGAGCCTTCCTTGCCTCCACCACGGCCCCCAACACCACTGTCAGCCCGGAGGAAGTGAAGCAGGGCATGGACGACGTCGTGTGGCCCGCCATTGAGTGCGCCAAGGTGGGTGGTTGCTTCTGAGAGAGTGAGCTGTCCGTTTTAGCAGGACAGAGGAAAGGAAAAGGAGAGCCTTCCTTGCCTCCACCACAGCCCCCAACACCACTGTCAGCCCGGAGGAAGTGAAGCAGGGCATGGACGACGTCGTGTGGCCCGCCATTGAGTGCGCCAAGGTGGGTGGTTGCTTCTGAGAGAGTGAGCTGTCCGTTTTAGCAGGACAGAGGAAAGGAAAAGGAGAGCCTTCCTTGCCTCCACCACGGCCCCCAACACCACTGTCAGCCCGGAGGAAGTGAAGCAGGGCATGGACGGCGTCGTGTGGCCCGCCATTGAGTGCGCCAAGGTGAGTGTACAGAAATGAAAAGAGAACTACCAACTCGTCCCATCTCCAACTCACCCTCAGCCCCTCGCGTACACAGTGGTAGCATTATTCCTTAAATCCCCCCACACGAAACATTCAAACCCCCCTTTCCCCCCACCCACAATTTTCAGAATCTGGAGAACTGGTGGTACCCGCCAACGCTTGACGTGAAGTGGCTCGTTATTAGCGACTCGTTGCAACTCAAACAGGAGGCTACCAAAGTGAATGATTCCAAGGTGATGTGAATGAAATCACTGATCTCTCCTCTCCTTTCCATTCCTCCCAGCTCCTCTCCTCTATCTCCTCTCCTCTCTTTCCTCTCCCCCCCTCTCCTCTCTCCCTCTTGCGAGAGCTTTTCCAATATGACTTCTGAGCCAAATAATATGTTACCCTGCTTGCAAGAGCTTATCCTGAATTTTCTTCCACCACCATTCCCCCACTCCCTCCTCCCCTGCAGATCGTGATCACTGAATTCGAACCGTGGGTCCCACCCTCCCTCCTCAGCATCACCCAAAGCCCCCCTCCTCCACCCGCGCCCGCACCCCCTCCCTCCTCCGACCCTTCTTCCGATCCCACCACCCCTGAGGGGCCCCCGCCCCCTGCAATCCCCTCTGTTCAAACCTTCCAAGAGACAGTCACTGAGTGGCTTCTCCTCTCCTCGTGCAACTCCTTTATTGTTTCAACCTCCGCCTTTGGCCGTACGGCTGCCATGTATTCAATGCACCCTATGAGCATCTACACGCCGCAGTCGTGTGAGCCTCAGACCCCCGTCCGCGTTAGCAGCTTCGGAGAGGGGTCAAAGCGGCAGTTCTGACTGTCTGTGAGCCTTTCAGTTTCTTAGTCCCCATATTTACCTTTCTGGTCGTCATTTGGAATCCGAGTCTGCTTTTTAGCGGACGTTTGAAGTGCCTCATACCGTAGGTCTTTCTGGCCCTCAAGAGTTTTACCCATAGCACAGTGATGTGTAAAGGCCCAGATCGTTGAGGGATTGACACCAGCCCGCTTCAGCAGCTCGACATTGGTTCTGGCCGCAAACCTGCGACCTGAAGAGTTGCATTGCATTGTGTTACATACACTAGTGTCCTACTGCATCCCATAAGAATCTCAATCGACTGATGACTCTGTTTCATCCACAAGGGTGGCTGACATTCATTTACAGTAAGCACACAGGACAGGAATCCACTAATATTGTCAGTCTCAGTGGAATGAGAGTCATTGATCAAAGTACTCTGCTCGTGCAGGAGCAAAATAGATTGCAACCTTGAAGCAAGGGTACAACTAGGTTGATTGACTGAGCCATCAACATTTTGCTGTGTTCATCTTATCCCAGTCCCTTTATGTTCATGGCAGCTCTGCTACCTGAGGAAGAAAGGATTAATAAAATCATTATTCATAATAGTAATAAATAGATTAGGTGATCTGTGATGATGTGTCTCAGAACTCCCATCATGACCTGATGGGTACGACCAACTGTGGCTTGCACGCATTCATCAAGTAAGGTGTACACTCATAGGCTGCACTCTGGATACCATAGACTCGTTAGGCATCTAAAAGATGTGAGTACACTCAGAACTGCCGCCGTGACCAGGAGACGAGAGTACTGATGGGTACGGGCGCCTGTGGTCTGCACGAGTGAGTCATGTAAATACTCATCGGCTGCATCGAATACATAGCCGCCGTACGGCCATAGGCTGAGGGCGAAACGACAAACGAGTCGCAGGAGGAAAGGAGAAGCCACTCGGTGACTGTCTCTTGGAATTCTTGAACGGTGGGGATGGGAGGGAGAGGGGGCCCGGTTGGTGTGGGCGTGGGAGGGGTGGAATTGGAAGGAGGAGGCGGAGGGGGAGGGGGAGGGGGGCGGATGCTGAGGTAGGGGGATGGGATCCACGGGGTGAACTCGGTTATCACAATCTGCAAAGGAAAGTGGGGAAGGGGGGGAGAGGGAGTAGAAGGGCGGCTTAAAAGTCTGGAAAGGGCGTAACAAGCTGGGGAGAAGTGCGTTGGGTGGTGTTGATGCTGAGGACGAGGGAGGGAATTTACGGGGTGAATTCGATGATGACAATCTGCAACGGAAAGAGGGGGAGAGAGAGGGGGAGGGGAGCGGAAGGTGAGAGGAAGAGGGGGAGGGGAAGGAAGAGTTTTTTCATCAAAAGCCTTGGGATGCCGAGGGAGGGGGATGGAATTCAGAGGGTGAATTTGGTGATGACAATCTGAAAAGGGAAAGTGGGGGGAGAGGGAAGAGGGGAAAAGAGGGGGTGGGACAGGAACATGGAAGGTGCCTTTCTCAAAGTCATATCACCACAAGATTGGGTTGAATGTTGAGTCGACTCAAAAGTCAACTCTTCTTTAGAGTCGACTTAAAAGTCAACTCTTTTGAGTCATCTCGAATATGCGATGCCCTTTTGAGAATCCCCCAAAGGAGCATGGAAGGTGCCTTCATCAGAGTCAATTTTGCTTTTGAGTCGACTCAAAAGGTGCCTTCATCAGAGTCGACCACAAGATGGAGTTGAATGTTGAGTCAACTTGAAAGTCAACTCCCTTGAGTCGACTTGAAAGTCAACTCTCTTGAGTCGACTTGAAAGTCAACTCTCTTGAGTCGACTTGAAAGTCAACTCTCTTGAGTCGACTTGAAAGTCAACTCTCTTGAGTCGACTTGAAAGTCAACTCTCTTGAGTCGACTTGAAAGTCAACTCTCTTGAGTCGACTTGAAAGTCAACTCTCTTGAGTCAACCTGAAAGTCAACCTTTTGAGTCGACTCAAAGATGTGATGTGTAGCACTTATGAGAATTACCAGAAGGAACACGCAAGGTGCCTTCATCAGAGTCAAATTGAGTTGAGTCGACTCAAAGTCAACTCTATCCATGAGAGATAGACGCAACACGAAACTTAAAGTCAAATCACCACGAATTGTTATAATCGCATCACCTGTTATCGTCAAATCACCTTGGACTCGTTATAGTCACATCTCCTTGGACGAGTTACAATCACATTACCTTGGACTCGTTTCCCTTGATGACCTCCTGTTTGAGTTGCAGCGAGTCGCTAATAACGAGCCACTTCACAGTGAGAGCTGATGAGTACCACCAGTTCTGCACATTCTGTTGTTGAGGGGGGGTGGGGTGGGGGTGTGTGAACAAGGGGAGAAAAGTGGATTTCTGATCACAAGCCACTTCACTTCACAGTGAGAGCTGAGGAGTACCACCAGTTCAGCACATTCTGTTGTTCAGGGGGATTGGGGTGTATAAGCAAGGAGAGAGAGTTGGTCTGATTTAGTTGCACTGCTTTGCTGATGACAATGCCTGATGACAATGCCTGATGACAAAATCGTTCATGCCTCTCTGCAACTCCCCGGGGCTGACGGTGATGTTTGGCCGGGGGCAGGGTGAGCTCTCTCCTTCCCATCAACCTTTCAATGGGAGAGCCTTACCTCAGCTCACTGGAAGGCGGGTCGCACGGAGTCGTTCATGCCTCGCTGCAGCTCCTCAGGGCTGACCGTGGCGTTGGGTCGCAGGGGGTGGGCGAAGGGAACTGGGGCGGGGGGGAGGAGGAGGGGGAAAGGAGGGGGGCTTTCCCAAGGCGACCACTGACCTCAGCGCACTGGAAGGCCGGCCGCACAGAGTCGTTCATGCCTCGCTGCAGCTCCTCCGGGCTGACGGTGGCGTTAGGCCGGGCGGGGCCCTGACCGAACTGCCTCACGTGCATGCCGATGCTCACCACCTTGTCTCCCCTCAGCTGCTTCTCAAACGGCTGCATCCTGTGCCACACCTCCGGCTTGGGCCTGCGGGGCGAGTGAGGGGATAGAAAAGGATCACACAAGGGAGGATGGGAGGAAGGGTTGGAGGGAGAGGGGGAGGGAGGGAGGGAGGGAGCGGAAGAAGGAAGCTTGATAATCTGCTGTTCACGTGCATGCCGATGCTCACCACCTTGACACCCCTCAGCTGCTTCTCAAACGGCTGCATCCTGTGCCACACCTCCGGCTTGGGCCTACAGGGGAGTGGAGAGAGGAGAAGGGAGAGACCCGGGGGGATGGATGATTGAGGTAAGCCTGTGCTCACCACCTTGTCGCCCCTCAGCTGCTTCTCAAACGGCTGCATCCTGTGCCACACCTCCGGCTTGGGCCTGGGGAGGAGGGGAGAGAGGGGTGGGGGAAGGATGTATCAGGTAAGGATTTACAGTGTAATGCTCACCCGTGCGCCCCCCCACTCTCCCTCAGCTGCTTCTCAAACGGCTGCATCCTGTGCCACACCTCTGGTTTGGGCCTGAAGAGGAGGGGAGAGAGGGAAAGGGGAAGGATTGATGAGGTAAGCCTGTGCTTGCCTGTTCTCACTACCCAACTGGACCCATTTGCACAACTGTTATGAAGCCTCCAAGCTCCCAGAACCCATGTGTCCGCAGTTACCCTCCCACCTCTCACCATCTCACCTCAGCAGACATCGAACAAAGCAGCCGAACGAATATGGAATGCTGAAACCCAACTCCCTAAGTCTCTACCTCCACACCGACCCATCCTCACATTCACCTCAGCAGGTATCGCACCAAGGCAGCCGAACGAGTACGGGATACTGACGCCCATATCCCTAACTCTCTCCCCCCACGCTGACCCATTCACGTCTTTTCAGCATATGCACCAGCAGGTCTTTATTCCACCGCACCACCTCTGACCCTCTCAACTCAGCGAGTATGCACCAGCAGGCCCTTCAACGAAACCTTATCCTCTCAATCACCCACTCACCTCAGCAGGTACCGCACAAGGCAGCCGAACGAGTACGGGATACTGACACCCATCTCTGACAGTCTCTCTTTCCACGCCGAACCCTTCACGTCCTTCAGCATATGCACCAGCAGCTCCTTATTCCACACCACACGCAGGTTCCTCGCAGCTTCCACCTGCGGAAACACCTTCTCCGGGTTCGCCCTGTCATCTTTTTCCAGATTGATTTCAACTATATCGCTCGCTCCTATTGGAGGATTGACCGCCGAGTCTTTTGACCCCAACGGAAAAGTTTCGTTTCTGACCGGCTCGAATTCCACGTCCTCTGTGGGTTGCCAGTCGATCAGCGCGGGTTCAAAAGCCATGGGGATGCACGGGTGCTTTATAACGAAGGCTCTGTTAGTGAGGATAGCTACAGTGAATGCTGACGTCAGCCCCATGAGCGTCTCCCCGAGGCTGTCGCAGTGGCTGAGGCCGTCAAAGGTGAGAAATTTCATGGGTGGCGTGCCGGGCGGCGGGGCAGAGGAGGGATTTTTGCTGGCTGCCCGGATTTGCTGGTGCATGCGAGTGTAGTTGTGGTGCCATGTCCCGCAGAGGTGGTCTGGGAATCCGAAGTTGACGAGGGTGGGGACATCAGGGAAAGCATCGATAATGGCTCGAGACTGAAGGGGGCGGGAGAGGTGTGGGGGATTTGCGGGGGAGAAAAGTGGGAGGAGAGGATTTGCTGGTGCATGCGGGTGTAGTTGTGGTGCCATGTGCCGCACAGATGGTCGGGAAAATCCGAAGTTGACGAGAGTGGGGACGTCAGGAAAAGCATCGATGATGGCTCGCGACTGAAGGGGGGAGGAGAGGGGCGAAGGCGGGAGGGGAAGGGCGGGCGGGGGGAATGAGGGGGAGGGGGAAGAGAAAGGATGCTGGGGGTTTGGGAAACCATGGGAGAGGCGAAGTTGTCGAGTGTTGGGAGGTCGGGGAAGGCATCAATGATGGTTTGAGACTGAAGCAGGGAAGGTGTGTGTGGAAGGCGGGGAGGGAGGGAGGGAGTTGAAGGGGAGAGGGGGAAGGAGAAAGGATATCGGGGATGGGGAAGGCATAGGAAACATGAAGATCCTGGTGGTGCATGCACATGTAGCTTCGGTGCCGGCCAGGTGCCAGTCATATTGCAGTCACAATACCACATTATGCTGCACACACAATACCACACCATGCTGCACACACATCATCGCACCATGCTGCACACACATCATCGCACCATGCTGCATTCATATCGTCAGATCATGCTGCACGCACATCAACACATCCGGCATCATTACTCCATGCTGCACGCACATCAACACATCAGGCATCATTACTCCATGCTGCACGCACATCAACACATCAGGCATCATTACTCCATGCTGCACGCACATCAACACATCAGGCATCATTACTCCATGCTGCACGCACATCAACACATCAGGCATCATTACTCCATGCTGCACGCACATCAACACATCAGGCATCATTACTCCATGCTGCACGCACATCAACACATCAGGCATCATTACTCCATGCTGCACGCACATCAACACATCAGGCATCATTACTCCATGCTGCACGCACATCAACACATCAGGCATCATTACTCCATGCTGCACGCACATCAACACATCAGGCATCATTACTCCATGCTGCACGCACATCAACACATCAGGCATCATTACTCCATGCTGCACGCACATACATCAACACATCAGGCATCATTACTCCATGCTGCACGCACATACATCAACACATCAGGCATCATTACTCCATGCTGCACGCACATCATCGCACCATCCATCCATCCATTCACTTACAAGAACATCTCGGTTATGACTGCGCTCGTCTGCGGCCGCATTTCGAACCTGATGTGACAATAACGGGGGGGGGGGGGGAGGAGGGGGGGGGGTGGGTGGGGGGGGCGGGGGAAAGAAAAGGGGGAAGTGTAATCAACTGCTATACCATGATTGTTTCCATGCTGAGCATGATTCTTTGGATCCACTAGAAGGATCGGAAACTCTCGTGTGATAATATCCGGAGGTGAGATTGAGTTGACTCGAAGTACACGGTACACCTCTCTCTATGCTGAGCATGATTCTTTAAATACACTCCCAAGGGATCAGAGTAATCTCTCGTGTGATAATAGGCGCATTCCTGGGTCCATTTTAAATATATGACAAAACTCTCGTGTGATAATAGCCAAACGTGATCTTTGAGTCGACTCAAAACACACCTCTTTCAATGCTGAGCATCATTCTCGGTTTGGATCCATTCCAAATCTCCGAGGGAACTCACGTGCAGGAAAGGAACGCAGACGAGCAACAGAATCCGCGCAACTGACGAAATCCGTCGCGCGAGCATGGTCTTGTTCGTCAAGTAACGAAACACGGTTAGCCTGACACAACTGACAGATACAGCCTGGAAGTAACTTTTGAGTCGACTCAAAAGTCAACTGACAGATACAGCCTGGAAGTATCACATTTGTTTCCCAACGATGAGGGGGGGGAAGCTGGTTCTATCAGAACTCAGAAGGAGAATTTTACAGACACAGCTTATGATAAGGAGAGACCATGAAGGACTTTCTGCTAGCAGTACTAGGGGAAATCGCTGTGAATCCTGGCTGTATCACTTCCATTCCCTCCATTCCACCTCGCAACATCGTAATTTTTAACCGTACAGAACGGTCGAGGACGATGGAGTGCATGTCAGAGTGGTGCATGCCGGACATCATCTGTTTGGAACAATAGTAGTAGGATGGCATGGCGTGGCGTCCCCCTCCCTCCAAACAAATCATCTGTCCTATCATCCCTACGACCATGGCTTCAGTTCAGGCGCCATGAATCTGATGTACATACATTCGGCAGCAGAAATGCCGGCCAAAGAGGTGTTTCCGAAGGTTAAACACGGTAAACTATGTTCAAGCACGTTTTTATGCGTTAACTCACGATTTTATAGCATCACAGATCGGTGTTAGCCTCCGTCCCTTCTGTGGTAGTACGTTCGATTGGAACTTGGATTGGAACTTGGATTGGAAGTCAAGCTTGACTTCGTGATGACTCCGTTTACTCGACATGTTAACACTCGCTAACATTGGCTTCGTTTATCAATGGCAAAAAAAATCATTTGTTTGAAGGGAACCGCTCCTACAGCATGCTCCAACAAGTGTGTATAACCACCCTTGTTTACAGCAAGTGAAATTGATGATACCCTAGAAGTGTCTTGCCACCATTTAGTAAAACTCTTAGGCTTTTCACGAAAGCCACAGAATATACTAATGTTTTTACTATCGCTAAAACATCATATTGCATCCAAATCCTTCACTTCTTCTCCTCATACTCCGCCTCCTGTGCTCCTCCGGTCGAACCTCCTCCAGAAGAAGACGAGCTGCTGCCGCCGCCCGCTTGCCTAGAGATAGCCTCTCCAATCTTGAGAGAGGCCTGCTGGGCGGCGGAGATCTTCTCCCGGATCTCCTCCAGATTCTCCTTCTCCAACGACCCCTTGAGATCAGCAATGGCCGCTTGCACCGCCTCCACCACATCCTGCGAATTGGGACAACATAAGTAAAAAGAATAGATATTCCTTGTACAAATTGAAAAAATCATTATAGACTCTAAAGCAACGGCCGCTTGCACTGCCTCCACCACGTGCTGTGAATCAGGACAGCACATGGAAAAAAACATCAGAAGTGAACATCCGCATGGAGGTCAGGATGATGAAAGCACGGTGATGAAATATATACACGTAAGACGGATTGAAACATTGGGAGGATGGAGGTCGTTCAGTGGAAAGGACTACGAGACTCTGCACTCACACTCGGAAGCTTCTCCTTGTGCTCGTTCAACGACCGCTCGACAGAGTACATGGTGGTGTCCGCGTCGTTCCTCGCCTCGATCAGCGCCTTCCTCTCCTTGTCCTTGCCTGCATACTGCTCCGCCTCCCTCACCATGCGATCAATGTCCGAGTCTGAGAGTCCTCCAGACGACTGCATGATTGGATAAGGGGGCAACACAAGGGTCATAACAGGGAGTTGCAATGGGTAAGGAGTAAGGAGTGAGAGTCGTCTCCCCTGCTTGTCCTTGCCTGCGTACTGCTCCACCTCCCCCACCATGCGATCAATGTCCGAGTCTGAAAGACCACCAGATGACTGCACGTTCAGAAGCTTTTCCTCTCCTTGTCCTTGCCTGCGTACTGCTCCGCCTCCCTCACCATGCGATCAGTGTCCGAGTCCGGCAGCCCACCGGATGACTGCATGGTTGGATGGAAGGGAGGACGAAAGATAACACAGGGTTACAAGATAGGGTTGCAAGGAGCAATGAGAAAGCGACAGACGCCTTCCTCTCCTTGTCCTTGCCTGCATACTGCTCCGCCTCCCTCACCATGCAATCGATATCCGAGTCTGACAGCCCACCCGATGACTGAGCGGCCGGATAAGAAGACAACAAGAGGGTCATAACAGGGAGTTACAAGGAGCAAGGAGTGAGAGAAGCCTTCCTCTCCTTGACCTTGTACTGCTCCACCTCCCTCACCATGCGGTCAATGTCCTAGTCCGACAGCCCACCCGACGACTGCACAATGCGATGAGGTATGTGGAAATCGCAGCAGGAAGCTAAGATACTAAGAGGGGTTGTATAGAGCAAGGATGCCAGACCCAATATCAAACATTGCTTCCATCTGCAGCATGCCTCTGGGCGCGGGGGGAGAGGTGAGCGGGTACAGACCGAGCCCAGTAGCCACCCTTCCCAACCCTCCCTCCTCCTTCCTCCTCCCCTCCTCAACCCAATCCCTCCCTCCTCTCCCCCCTCTCCACCCTCTCCCCCCCCTTCCATCTCTCTCTTACCTGAATCGTAATAGCTTGCTCCTTGTTGGTGGCCTTGTCCTTGGCCCCCACATGCACGATGCCGTTCGCATCAATGTCAAACGTCACTCCCATCTGGGGCAGCTTCATTCCCCTCCTCTTGCCCTCCTGCTCCTCACCTGGATCGTGATAGCCTGCTCCTTGTTGGTGGCCTTGTCTTTGGCGCCCACATGCACGATGCCGTTAGCATCAATGTCAAACGTCACTTCGATCTGCGGCATGCCTCTGGGCGCGGGGGGGATGCCGACGAGGTCGAACTGCCCCAGCAGCTTGTTGTCTGCCGCCATCTCCCTCTCTCCCTGTAGCACCTTGATCCCCACCTGCGTCTGCCCATCCGCTGCCGTCGAGAACACCTGAAAAACGTACGGATTTTTGGAGGGGGAGAGGGGGAGAAGGGAGAAGGAGGCGCCGGGGAGAACAGGGAGAAATCGGGGAAAAATCGGGGCGAAAACGGGGCGGGAAACGGGGGGAAAGAGGGGGGGAGAGGGTGAGCGGAGTGGTGGGGCATGCAGCACGGCACGGCATGCCTCTGGGCGCGGGGGGGATGCCGACGAGGTCGAACTGCCCCAGCAGCTTGTTGTCTGCGGCCATCTCCCTCTCCCCCTGCAGCACCTTGATCCCCACCTGCGTCTGCCCATCCGCTGCCGTCGAGAACACCTGAAAAATGAAGGAGAATTTGGACGAGACGAGGGAAGGAGGAGCGGAGGAGGAGGGGCGAGCGGGGAGAAATCGGGGCGAATAGGGGTGAAAACGGGGTGGGGATGGCGGTTGATTAGCCTTGATAACACCCCTCTCAACATCTCAATCCGAAGTGGCAGCAGCAACAGAGGGCGAGGGAGAAAGGAGCAGGTAGAGAGGCAGGGCGGTGGGGAAACGCGGGGAGAGGCAGGGAGGTGGGGAAACGCGGGGAGAGGCAGGGAGAGGCAGGGAGAGGCAGGGAGAAACAGGAGGCACCCACCTGGCTCTTCTTGGTGGGGATGGTGGTGTTGCGGTTGATGAGCCGCGTGAACACCCCTCCCAGCGTCTCAATCCCCAGCGACAGCGGTGTCACGTCCAGCAACAGAATGTTCTTCACATGGACTCGAGGCACGCCTTTTGAGGTGCCTCAAGAGGCAGGGAGACACAGAAAGAAGCAGGAAGGGGAGCACCCACCTGGCTCTTCTTGGTGGGGATGGTGGTGTTGCGGTTGATGAGCCGCGTGAACACCCCTCCCAGCGTCTCAATCCCCAGCGACAGCGGTGTCACGTCCAGCAACAGAATGTTCTTCACATGGACTCGAGGCACGCCTTTTGAGGTGCCTCAAGAGGCAGGGAGACACAGAAAGAAGCAGGAAGGGGAGCACCCACCTGGCTCTTCTTGGTGGGGATGGTGGTGTTGCGGTTGATGAGCCTTGTGAACACCCCTCCCAGCGTCTCAATCCCCAGCGACAGCGGTGTCACGTCCAGCAACAGAATGTTCTTCACATGGACTCGAGGCACGCCTTTTGAGGTGCCTCAAGAGGCAGGGAGACACAGAAAGAAGCAGGAAGGGGAGCACCCACCTGGCTCTTCTTGGTGGGGATGGTGGTGTTGCGGTTGATGAGCCTTGTGAACACCCCTCCCAGCGTCTCAATCCCCAGCGACAGCGGTGTCACGTCCAGCAACAGAATGTTCTTCACATGGACTCGAGGCACGCCTTTTGAGGTGCCTCAAGAGGCAGGGAGACACAGAAAGAAGCAGGAAGGGGAGCACCCACCTGGCTCTTCTTGGTGGGGATGGTGGTGTTGCGGTTGATGAGCCGCGTGAACACCCCTCCCAGCGTCTCAATCCCCAGCGACAGCGGCGTCACGTCCAGCAGCAGAATGTCCTTCACGTCCCCCCGAAGCACGCCGCCCTGGATCGCCGCCCCCATCGCCACGCACTCGTCCGGATTCACGTTCTTGGACGGCTGCCGCCCGAAAATCTCCTGCACCACCTCTTGCACCTTGGGCATGCGGCTCATGCCGCCCACGAGAATCACTTCGGTGATGTCCTTCGCCGAAATGCCCGCGTCCCTCAAGCAGTCCTTGCACGGCTGGCGTGTGCGCTCCACCAGGGGATTGACCTGGGGGGTTTCGGTGGAAAAAGGGGAAAGGGGACGGGGAAAAGGGGCAGGGGGCAGGGGGAAAGGGGAAGGAGGGAGGAGGTGGAAGGTAGGGGGAGAGTGAGAGGGAGTGGATGTCTCCTGCACCACCTCTTGCACCTTGGGCATGCGGCTCATGCCGCCCACGAGAATCACTTCGGTGATGTCCTTCGCCGATATGCCCGCGTCCCTCAAGCAGTCCTTGCACGGCTGGCGTGTGCGCTCCACCAGGGGATTGACCTGGGGGGTTTCGGTGGAAAAAGGGGAAAGGGGACGGGGAAAAGGGGCAGGGGGCAGGGGGAAAGGGGAAGGAGGGAGGAGGTGGAAGGTAGGGGGAGAGTGAGAGGGAGTGGGTGTCTCCTGCACCACCTCTTGCACCTTGGGCATGCGGCTCATGCCGCCCACGAGAATCACTTCGGTGATGTCCTTCGCCGAAATGCCCGCGTCCCTCAAGCAGTCCTTGCACGGCTGGCGCGTGCGCTCCACCAGAGGGTTCACCTGGGGGGGTTAAGGGGAGGAGGAGGAAGGGGGATGGGGAAAAGGGGCAGGGGGCAGGGGAAGGAGGTGCAGGGGTGAGAGGGTGAGGACGAATGGGTGTCTCCTGCACGACCTCAGCAGCATCAGCAGTGATGAACGGAATGTTGATGTCCGTCTGGCTCGTGCTCGACAGCCCAAACCACCTGGCCTATCCGAGGTCGAACTTCAAACAGTCAACCCAGACCCCAACGTACCAGAGTCTCGAACTTGGAGCGGGTGAGAGTGAAGCTCACATGCTTGGCCCCCGTGGCATCGGCAGTGATGAACGGAATGTTGATGTCCGTCTGGCTCGTGCTCGACAGCCCAAACCACTTGGCCTTTCAGACCAGCAAACAACTCACCAGAGTCTCGAACTTGGAGCGGGTGAGAGTGAAGCTCACATGCTTGGCCCCCGTGGCATCGGCAGTGATAAACGGAATGTTGATGTCCGTCTGGCTCGTGCTCGACAGCCCAAACCACTTGGCCTTTCAGACCAGCAAACAACTCACCAGAGTCTCGAACTTGGAGCGGGTGAGAGTGAAGCTCAGATGCTTGGCCCCCGTGGCATCGGCAGTGATGAACGGAATGTTGATGTCCGTCTGGCTCGTGCTCGACAGCCCAAACCACTTGGCCTTTCAGACCAGCAAACAACTCACCAGAGCCTCGAACTTGGAGCGGGTGAGAGTGAAGCTCACATGCTTGGCCCCCGTGGCATCGGCAGTGATGAACGGAATGTTGATGTCCGTCTGGCTCGTGCTCGACAGCCCAAACCACTTGGCCTTTCAGACCAGCAAACAACTCACCAGAGTCTCGAACTTGGAGCGGGTGAGAGTGAAGCTCACATGCTTGGCCCCCGTGGCATCGGCAGTGATGAACGGAATGTTGATGTCCGTCTGGCTCGTGCTCGACAGCCCAAACCACTTGGCCTTTCAGACCAGCAAACAACTCACCAGAGTCTCGAACTTGGAGCGGGTGAGAGTGAAGCTCACATGCTTGGCCCCCGTGGCATCGGCAGTGATGAACGGAATGTTGATGTCCGTCTGGCTTGTGCTCGACAGCCCAAACCACTTGGCCTTTCAGACCAGCAAACAACTCACCAGAGTCTCGAACTTGGAGCGGGTGAGAGTGAAGCTCACATGCTTGGCCCCCGTGGCATCGGCAGTGATGAACGGAATGTTGATGTCCGTCTGGCTTGTGCTCGACAGCCCAAACCACTTGGCCTTTCAGACCAGCAAACAACTCACCAGAGTCTCGAACTTGGAGCGGGTGAGAGTGAAGCTCAGATGCTTGGCCCCCGTGGCATCGGCAGTGATGAACGGAATGTTGATGTCCGTCTGGCTCGTGCTCGACAGCTCGCACTTGGCCTTCTCCGCCGCCTCCCGCAGCCGCTGCAGCGCCAGGCGGTCCTTGGTGAGGTCGATACCCTGCTCCTTCTTGAACTCGTCCACCAGGTGTTGGAGGAGAGCGTTATCAAAGTCTTCACCACCAAGGAACGTGTCTCCGTTGGTAGCTTTCACCTGCAAGCAACGGAGAAAAGAAGGGGAAAAGACGGAGCACAAACGGTCAAAGAACAAGCACGGGAGCAGGCAGCCGCTGCAGCACACATCAGGCGGTCCTTGGTGAGGTGGATCCCCTCTCCTTTTTGAACTCGTCCACAAGGTGCTGCAGGAGGGCGGAACAAGGGGAGCGGGGGGGGAGGCGAGGGGAGGGGAGGGGGCAAGCAGCACCCAGCAGGCAGTCCTTGGTGAGGTGGATGCCCTGCTCCTTCTTGAACTCGTCCACCAGCTGCTGCAGCAGGGCGGAACAAGGGGAGCGGGGGGAAAGGGGCGGGGAAGTAGGAGAGGGGAGGCAGCCAGGCGGTCCTTGGTGAGGTCGATACCCTGCTCCTTCTTGAACTCGTCCACCAGGTGTTGGAGGAGAGCATTATCGAAGTCCTCACCACCCAGAAAGGTGTCTCCATTGGTGGCTTTGACCTGCCAACCAGGAGAGGACGAAACAGCAGAAAGAGGGGAAAAAACGGAGCACAAACGGTCAAGGAACAAGCATGGGAGCAGGCAGCAGCCGCTGCAGCGCCAGGCGGTCCTTTCCTTGGTGAGGTCGATACCCTGCTCCTTCTTGAACTCATCCACCAGCTGCTGCAGGAGGGCGGAACAAGGGGAGCGGGGGGGGAGGCGAGGGGAGGGGAGGGGGCAAGCAGCACCCAGCAGGCAGTCCTTGGTGAGGTTGATCCCCTGCTCCTTCTTGAACTCGTCCACCAGCTGCTGCAGGAGAGCATTGTCAAAGTCCTCTCCTCTTAGACATGTGCAGGAGGAAAGGACTCACACGCATACACTCACAGACGGACTCACCTCAAACACCCCTCCGGAGATCTCAAGAATGGAGATATCAAACGTGCCTCCGCCCAAATCAAGCACGGCCACCAGCCCCTCCTCGCGGTCCATGCCGTACGACAGACTAGCCGCCGTGGGCTCCTTACCCTTCGCGGCCACGAGCCACGAGCCACGAGCCCCTCCTTGCGGTCCATGCCGTACGACAGACTGGCCGCCCCCTGTGCTCCAACCCCCCCTACCACTGAATACAGAACTTGCAGCAACGCACCTCAAACACACCGCCAGAAATCTCAAGGATGGAGATATCGAACGTGCCTCCTCCCAAGTTGAAAACCGCCACGAGCCCCTCCTTGCGGTCCATGCCGTACGACAGACTGGCCGCCCCCTGTGCTCCAACCCCCCACTACCCCTGAACCTACAGCAACAAACGCACCTCAAACACCCCGCCGGAGATCTCCAGAATGGAGATATCAAAGGTACCGCCGCCCAGGTCAAACACCGCAACTAGTCCCTCCTTGCGGTCCATGCCGTACGACAGACTCGCCGCCGTGGGCTCGTTGATGATTCTCAGCACGTCCAGCCCCGCGATCCGCCCCGCGTCCTTGGTGGCCTGCCTCTGCGCATCGTTGAAGTAAGCCGGTACCGTGATGACTGCCTTGGACACGGGGCGGCCCAAGTAGGCTTCTGCCGTCTCCTTCATCTTGCCCAGCACAAAGGCACCAACCTGGGAAGGGAGTGGAAAGAACGGGGGGAAGGGGCGCGGGTTGGGGGGTTGATATCCTGCCTCTGCGCGTCGTTGAAGTAAGCGGGGACTGTGATCACTGCCTTGGACACTGGCCGACGCAAATAAGCCTCCTTCTACGTCTGGGGGTCGTTAAACTGCCGTCCAACTTGCGTTTCATCTACCGATACAACTCCCGTTACATCTACAGAGTACCGTTACATCTGCCGTTTCGACTTACCTGGCTGGGAGAGTACTTCTGCCTGCCCGCCTCCACCCACGGGTCCCCGTTAGGAGCGCGCACGATATTATGCGGCACCATCTCCGCCTCCTTCTGCGTCTGGGAGTCGTCAAACTGCCGCCAACTTGTGTTTCATCTACCGTTACAGCTCCCGTTACATCTACAGACTACCGTTACATCTGTCGTTTCGACTTACCTGGCTGGGAGAGTACTTCTGCCCGCCCGCCTCCACCCACGGGTCCCCGTTAGGAGCGCGCACGATATTATGCGGCACCATCTCCGCCTCCTTCTGCGTCTGGGGATGGGATCATCAAACTGCCTCCCATCCACGTTTCATCTGCCGTTTTATCTACCGTTACATCTGTCGTTTCATCTCACCTGGCTGGGGGAGTACTTCTGTCCGCCGGCCTCCACCCACGCATCCCCGTTGGGAGCGCGCACGATATTATACGGCACCATCTCCGCCTCCTTCTGCGTCTGGGGATCATCAAACTGCCGCCAACTTGTGTTTCATCTACCGTTACAGCTCCCGTTTCATCTACAGACTACCTTTACATCTGTCGTTTCATCTCACCTGGCTTGGGGAGTACTTCTGTCCGCCGGCCTCCACCCACGCATCCCCGTTGGGAGCGCGCACGATGTTAAACGGCACCATCTTAGCCTCCTTCTGCGTCTGTGGATCGTCAAACTGCCGGCCAATAAGCCTCTTGGTGCCAAAGAGCGTGTTGGTGGGGTTAGTGACGGCCTGTCGCCAGATTACCGTTACAACCCCCGTTACAACCACCGTTTCAACTGCCGTTTCATCGCACCTGGCTAGGGGAGTACTTCTGTCCGCCCGCCTCCACCCACGCGTCCCCGCTAGGAGCGCGCACGATATTAAACGGCACCATCTTAGCCTCCTTCTGCGTCTGGGCGTCGTCAAACTGCCTTCCAATAAGCCTCTTGGTGCCAAAGAGCGTGTTGGTGGGGTTGGTGACGGCCTGTCGCTTGGCCGGAGTGCCCACGAGTCTCTCTCCCTTGGGGGTGAAGGCGACAACCGAGGGAGTGGTGCGCGCTCCCTCAGCGTTTTCAATCACACGGGGGGTCTGGGGACAGGAGGGGTGCGGGTAGGGGGAATGGAAGGGGTGAAGAGAGCGTGTTGGTGGGGTTGGTGACGGCCTGTCGCTTGGCGGGAGTGCCCACCAGCCGCTCGCCCTTGGGGGTAAACGCCACGACCGAGGGAGTGGTGCGCGCTCCCTCAGCATTCTCAATCACGCGGGGGGTCTGAAAGTGGGTTGGAGAAGGGGGTAGGGGGGTAGAGGGGAGAGGGGAGGCGGGTTGGTGACAGCCTGTCGCTTGGCCGGAGTGCCCACCAGCCGCTCGCCCTTGGGGGTAAACGCCACGACGGACGGCGTAGTGCACGCGCCCTCCGCGTTCTCGATCACACGAGGGGTCTGGGGACAAGGGTGAGTGCGCGGGGGAGGGGATGGGGGAGGGGGGACAGGGGGAGAGAGGGGGTGAACGCCACGACCGACGGCGTAGTGCGCGCGCCCTCCGCGTTCTCGATCACACGAGGGGTCTGGATGGGTGGACAGGGGGCAGGGGTAGCGGGAAGGGTGCGGGCGGAAAAGAGGGGGGGGAGGAGGGAGGGTTTGCAGGGAGAGGGGAAAGATAATCAACCGCTGCGGTATCACAAATATCTGTGATATTTGAGGGGTTTGCTCACTTTGGCCGTGAACACCAACATGTTGCCTCCACGCCGAATCTACCTCCTAAGACAGCGACAATAGAGTTGATGTTAACGAGTGACGGTATAGCGGGGTCCCATCCCAAGTCCACACCACCCACCCGAATTTCTAAACCCACCTTCCCCTTCAAGACCCAAATCTCTAGAAGGGGAACTCAAAGCTCACCTTGCCCTCCATAACAGCGACGCAGGAGTTGGTGGTTCCGAGATCGATACCGATAACATCGCCGCCCGCTGCGGAGCTGCACGCGAGAAAAAACAAGAGAACGGGCGAAACCCGCAAATGGGAAGAAGGAGCGGAAGAGAGGGCAAGAGCAAGAGGCCGTGATCAGTAAAATGGGAACGAAGAGGAAGCGCGGAATGCGTCACAACGGGGACCGGACGGCGTGCTGCCGAAGTTATGAACTGCAAATTGCGGATTCAAAGATGGCAATACCTGAAGGCTCGCGCGCCGTTGGTCCATCGGCGCATGATGGAGGATGCGACGGACGCCGCTGGTGACGCTGCAGCTACCTCCTGCGGTGCAGACAAGGCCGAGTAAGGGATGAAGATCAGGTGGAATAATGCCTAGGTAAGAAAATGGAGTACGGAAGCACAAGCAAGAAACGAAAACCTAGACAGGAAAGGGGGACTGGTAGAATGAAAAACACCACTGGAAGAAGCATCTTAGACAACGGCGAGAGAGGAGCGACGGAGAGAAACTTTTGACGGAAAGCATCACCTTGCAGGCCGTACCACTCTTTTATAGTCAGCTACTTACTCTCAGATCCATTGACTATGATATTTTCACTCCAAATAATTGATTTAATTTACGCCTGCTAAACTCTTTTCATTAAACTGGTGAAGGTAGTGGAAGGTTCTGTCGTCAATCTAATGTGGTGACGTCTGGAATCCCAGCCTGAATGATCTGACGTGGATCCGCAGAGAACTGAATGTGGCACTTACTGCTGACTCAGGCAGAGCCCTCAGCATGAAGCTCTGAGCCGCTGCTGACGTGGAGAAGCTCGCAATCGCGCTGCCGGCGTTTCTATTGGCCGATCGGGCCAAAAGCCTAGCCGCTAAGTACGCCGCCATGGTCGGTCTCGCGAATCCGATACAAGAAGGTTCGACTTGTAACGAGTCGAGGTTGGGATGATGGTGAGATTCGTGGCTGGAACGGATCGGATCGAGCGGTGAAGGTGGAGGACGGTGGATCGGACGGGCTCAGATGATCTGACGACCAAGCGAGAACGAAGGAGCTTAGAGACCAGCAGCGTGCGACTCGCGAAAAGGCCTCGCAACGCAACGCCAAGAGAAAAAGAGCCTTTCAAAGACACACAGCGAGAATGCAAGGCAAATTAGTATGAACTGGCTTTCTGCTCTTTGTGCTGCTGGGAGGTGGACGACAGCACAAGGGCTAGCGAGATTTACGAGAAACAGTAACCGGCATTTTGTGGCTAGCAAGGAAAGTGTGTCGTTGGGGTTACGGATCTTGGTTACGGGGATGTGAAATATCCCCCACATGGCGGCGCACCGCAGCAGCTTCTAGAAAGGTGAAGCTCTGGACTCTTCGCTGCCATGCCCACAACCACGGAGATTGCTGACGTGGGCTGCGATTCAGGGAACGGTGACGGGCAAACGCTTCTGGGACAAGCAACCTTGTACGCGGTATTGACAAGAGCGTCGTGACTTGGGTATCCTTTCAACTCAAGTGCCATTTGAAAATTTCATGTTAAGACTTCAGTTAATTTGAATTTTGTTTGACACTCCACAAGGCACACCAGGCTCCACTGTGACAAGACCATGGCTTGTTGGTTGAAGGACCCGAAATTCTTGCAGGAAACTGGTAAATGAGAACATAGCCATACGTTCTTTGCACTAGTACATGTGCCACCCTTGTACTGGTATGCTCACAAGGCGAGCTTTGAGTGTCCAAACCAGGAGTTTGCCCTGTAGGGCGTGACACTAAATTAGCACTACCAAGTACAGTACAGATTATTGCAGCTCTCCAAGCTACTTGTATTCTAGAAGCATATTGTTCTCTGGTGCAAGACCCACACACGCGCGGAGAACATTCTCAAGCATCCCTCGTTGCTTGGCCAAGGCATTGACGACAGGTGTGCCAGAAGGAACCTGCACATGACAGGAAATGATAAAGCCAGAAGCAATGCACAACACAGCAAGGGAACTAAGCATCAAACCACAGAGAATGTCCACTGGCTGGTATTACTGGCAGAGGTTGAGCGTAAAGCAGCTCTTCAGAAAAAAAACTGATTGCAAACATGATACTGGAAGCAGGCATGCTTGATAATTCTGTCCGTGGTGTTGGCCGCACATGAAGGAAACAAGTGGTAGGGGTCAGAAAGCCAGAAATGGAACAAGGGAATTCCCCTCCCTCCTCTCCCTAAATACACCTCGGAGATAATAAAGAGTCACATACCAGGGGTGCCTTAGAGAGGTAGCTGAGCAGCGACGCCACCGGATGGAACGAGTGGAACTCCTCCTCCTCTTCCTCCTCCTTTCCAAGTCTAAATAGATAAGGGAATCAGCACGCAGAACATGCTTCAGGGAGGGGGAAAAGCGTCACGTACCAGGGGCGCCTTGGAGAGATAGCTGAGCAGCGACGCGACGGGATGGAACGAGTGGAACTCCTCCTCCTCCTCCCGGCGCAGCTGGATGCGAGTGAAGAGCTCGGCCAGCAGCACGAGGTCGAGGATGAGCGGTGCGGCGAGCAGCGAGTCCTCACACGTGTTGTGCATGACGATGGTGTTCTTGCCGCCCATGAAGATCTCTGACGTGTACTCGTCCATGGCTCGCTTGCTGTCGCCCACGTATGGCACGTACTGCAGAAGGGAGGGATTGAGAAGGGAATGGGGATTGGAGGGAGACAGGGGTAATCAAAAGTTGAGAGAATGTTGGTTTCTGCTGACCCCATGTAGGGCACGTACTGCAAGAGGGATATTGTAAGGGAGATAGTGTGATGGATAAGGGGGACGTTGGGGGGAAGAAGTAGATTCGTCTACCCGGGTGAACTTAGTTACTGTAAGTCGTGATAGTGCTTCCAAATTTCGCAAACTTATCAGTAAGCATAGGTTGACCAAACAGGGACTAAGAGGGTGACGAAGAGAGGATTAAAGGGAGAAAAGAAGTTGGGGGACTGGCAAAGGGAGGCAATGGGTCGGGTGGACGGGAGGAGGGACGGGGGGTGGGGGAGTGACGGAGAGAGGGGGGAAGGAGGGAGGGGGGATGAAGGAGGAGGGTGGGGGAGGGAGGAGGGAGGGGGGAATTGACAAGGAGCATACCTTGATGACAACAACGTGGTCGGGGTGCTGGCCCTTATCGTAGATGATAGCATTAGAGGCCACCATGTCGTCCACCACATTGCTCTTGGAGATCTCCTTGGACCGGAACGTCTGCGGCGCCGACAGGTTCATGCCGTCGTTGTTGCCCAGATGGTTGTAACTCACTATCGACATGGGCTGGAGGGAGAAAGGGGGGGAGATGCGTGGAGGGTGCACGTGGGAAGATTAGACTATGCCAGGACAAACAGATTTATCGTTGTTGCCCAGGTGGTTGTAGCTCACTATCGACATGGGCTGGAGGGAGAAAGGGGAAGAATGCATGGTGCATTAGACAAGGTAAGGAGTGTGTTTAGATGGCATCATCGACAGAACAAGCTGCCGTTGTTGCCCAGGTGCCTGTTGCTCACAATGGGCACACCTTGCAGGGAGAACGGGGGAAAATGGGGGTTGGGAAGGGAAAGAAGGGGGGTGAGCAGGAGAAATGAGTGGAGGGTGCGAGAGACGATGACAGCAATCATGTCCGCCCATTGTTATTGATTCAGGTAGTCGCAGCTCACTATTGAGTATCTTCTAAGAGCTAAGGGATCGAAAAATGTATGGGGTTGCAGGCATTTTCGCAACACCCAATCCTCTGAGTCAGTTCTTGAACGAATTGAGCGGCCTCCCTAGCTTTTTCGTTGTGAACGCGCTAGTTGTCTTGTTGTGCCTACCCATTCCCCCCACCAACAATCACCGTGGCACCTCTAAGTCTTTTCCGTTTTCCTCTCATCTGCTCCTTTTCGCTATAACCTCACATCGAATATAGCCCTTACCAACACTCGCTGACAAATGGGCTGCTTTGATCAATTGTTGATTATCAACCCAGGTTCACCCAAACTTCTAAGCCATCCTCACCTTGATTCCCGCACTGACGAGGAAGTCCACGATAACGGACTTCATCTTCGTCTGCCCGGATTTGAAATCGTCTCCGCCAATCAGGCTGTTGTTCTCCAGCGCGTACTCGATCAGCCCCGGAACGAACGTGTTCTGCGGGCTGCCGTTGATGAACGGAACCTTCTCGTGGATGCACGCCGCGGCGTATAGCGTGGACGGGGAGATTTCGTTCTCGTTGCGGTCGATCGCGTTAAAGAGGTTCTCTTTTGTATCGTGGAGTCCAGTGAGCACGTCGCTGTAGCGCTCCGTGTTGGCCGTCCAGAGAACGACGACGGAGTCCACGCCGCTCGTCTCCTTGAACTTCCTGCAGCACGATCAAGGATAAAGAACAGGGAGTCGGCGCGCGGCGACACAATCAGGGAAAGACGGCAAGGGAGATACGTGCAGTGTCACAGTCAGGGAACGAATGAAGGGAGACGACGCGAGGGGTACGAGAGGGAAGTGATGCGTACGAAAGGGGGCGGTAAATGAGAGCAACGGAGCAGGTGAGGAAGGACAGGAAACGGTGTCGGCTTTCAAAGAGAACACCAAGTGGTGAACTGAAAGAATGAACAAGTGATGGAGCGACCAAGAGAGCAGTCTCTAGACAGACTATCCATTGTGTGCACTAACCTGATATCCTGAATTATCTGAAGCATCTGCTCCTTCTTTGTACCCTTGATGACATTGTTAGCGCGAGACTCCTGATTCGAGGCGATGAAATCTGGGTCGTAAATCCCAGGCAGGGGTGTCATGTCCTTCATGTGGCTGTACAGCTGCTTCTGCAGATCGATGTCCAAAACCTTCGCTCTGGCCATGGCGTCCGCCAGGTTCATGCTCGAAATGTCCCAGCCTCCAAAAACAACCTCATTTGGATCAACCTGGAGGGTGAAAAACAGGACAAGAAAGCGTCTGAGCCAACTAACATTTTGTTCTTTTTCGTCAAACTCACTAGAGACTAATAAAGTTCGACTACGCTTTGCTTCCTCGTGGTAGGAACAGAATAGTGCGAGGGTGAAAGTATAAGCACGCACCATGGGGAGGAGGCTCTTAAAAGGGACGTAGATCTCCTCGCCCTTGTACGAGCCGACACGGCAGGTTGACGCCTGGGTAACTGAGCCGAAGTAGTTGGCGACTTGAATGCCATCCTTGGTCAGCCAGGAGATACCTCTGCGAAGAACAAAGGCCAGACATGGTTTGTTCAGACATGGTTTGTTCAGACATGGTTTGCCTGAGACTGGAGGTTGACAAATGGATGGTCTACGACCAGAAAAGGGCCACAGATGGAGAGTGTTTATGAAGGAAATCGATGATGCCTGACAAGCGGCTGTGTCCCTTACTCTCTATTGGCGATAACTCCAGCTGTCAAGGTGGAGCCGTTATTGCCTCCCCAACCTACAAGCATAACGCTGCATAAAAACAAAGAAACATAAAGCCACATTAGCAAAATCCCTGAAAGGAAAATCTAATGTAGTTGCGCCAGAAGCAGGGCTTACCCTAACTTTGGGACTTTGGTCTGCGTCCTGAATTCATACTGCTTGCTGACTGGCTTGACCGTCCAGTCGAACTTTCCATCCCTAACAGCACAATCTAGGTCCGTAGTCTGGTACTTATATTTCGACGTGATGTACTCATCACCATAAACAACATCTGGGCTAGCAACCTTGAAGCTTTCAACCAACATGTTGGCGGCTCAGATAAGTATATACACAGTCTACCGAAACTGGATATTGCAAAGCGGGGACTTCCAACAACAGTCTGGTCCAGCTTTGGAAAGAAATAGCAGCTTCGCGTAGTCTTGTTTCAAAGCTAACCAAGAGCTGTGGAATGAGCAGCCAAGAATCGGTCCAAGGATGGAAACACCATACAACAATGACCAGCTTCTGCTATAAATCTCCACTTCTTTCAAACTCAAGAGGTTCACAAGGCCTTGTCCTCACGGGTCTCCTCTCCTTTTCCCCTCGCTCAAATCCAGCCACAAGCACATACTGTACACCACAGAAGGTTCGCATGAGGGGGACCAGGCCTGACCTCAGCAGAAGCAGCTCACCCGGCCTGGGGAAGTGCGAGGGGGAATGGGGCGGTGGAGGGGGGAAACGGGCAGGGGGAACGGGAGACAACTGGTCGGAGAAACAAAGCCTTTTCATTGGTTCCGGGAGCCTGTGACGTTCGCCCCGCCTCCTCTCTTTCATTCCCCACCAATTACCCTGCAGAGCAGACGCGCTGGCAGAAGCGCTCCTGCGCTCGTGGTGGGTAGTCAGAGGGAGATATGCCGTGCGACTTGAGGCTGACGGTCGGCGCATCTGCGATTTGAGCGGAACCCCGCTGCCCTGGGAAAACCCCACTTCCCCTCCCCATTGATGGGGGAGGAATGGAAAGTTTTCTGGCGGCTGACGAACCTTGAGTGTGGCCAGAAGTTGCCGCAATCCCTCCAAGCCATCATCGTGAAATCCTGAACGTACGGTATGGTGTGAGTTGCATTGTTGTGAACACAGCGATTGTGCCATGTGGTCACGAACCTAAAAATGTGTACGTGCCAGATTTTACTTGCCTCGTGTAAATCGAACATCTGGTCTCTCATTGGCGAGTTCTCTTGTGAGCAACTGTACCAGAGACGAAAACAAGAGAAATTTCACGTTCGTGCAATTCCCCGCACCTCCAACCATCTCGGAAGAGGTGTAGTAAAACTTCGCTATTGGTTTGTAATTTGCGCCCTCAAAAGAATATCGAAGGGATTCACATATAGAGTTATTATAGAAACGTATTCTATTTGATTTTTCATGAGAAGCACCACTGCAGTCCATACTAATTTATACATCAATTTATTCGTTCTATATTGAATTAATTTCCTAAATATGTATATATATTTACAAACATATGACCACGTATTATTCAAAAACTCTAAGCACTTAATATCACTTAGCATATATGATGCCTCATCTCTAGCTTTAGGCTCTCGTGTACATGGAACCTACGAAACGCTGAATGTTTCCCGATGCTTCGTCAACGACGAGCTGTGAGAAGATTCGCACGTCGACTACGAATCAGCATGCAGGAAATCCCTCTTGAATGCGTCGCGTCGCTTCTAGAATCTCCATGTGGCCTCGCCAGGTCAGTCGCCACGTCATTAGCGAGGGCCCACACAGATCGCTGACTCGGCAATCTCGAGAAAGATCTGTCTCCTCTCCAATTGAGTCCACCATTGTGGGTCGTGACTCCAGCAGTCCACCCAGCTTGGACTTGCATTCACAAATTGGCTCAACCTAGCAAATCAGAAATAAAAATCAGAAAGAATCTTGTTTCATCGCTTTGATTAGAACACAAGCTCATCTCCCCATCGTTGATCAGACTTGCTGTTAGGATCTGCCATCAAGTGTGATCAGCTGACTATTTGATCGTTTCCGTCTGTCGTCTTAAGCTGCTGGTGTGATTCCAATGGAGGAAGAAATGGACTTCAACGCGAGCGGCGGGATGCCTACGGACATCCCGATGGGGGGGGATGAGGAGGACGAAGCTGCGTACGCTCCGCAGACGGAGGGGGGGGAGAAGGATCTGACCAGCGATGGCGGAGTGAAGAAGCTTCTTGTGAAGGCCGGCGACGGCTGGGACAAGCCCGAGGCTGGAGATGAGGTGTCAGGTGAGGATTGGAGATCCGATCTGCCTCTTTTTCAAATCTACTCCGGTCCATTTTTTGTTCAATTTGGATGGTGTTAGTCTGGAGGTCTGCTTAGCTGCTTTTGGGCCGTCGGTCTTCATTGAGATGCTTTACCTGGTTTCACTTTCGTGTTTTGCTTTCAGAATTCCCGTAAACAAGCTGAGTCCGAATTTCTCTCTTCATGCTTCCCATCACGTCTCATCTCTCCCCCAGTTCACTACACCGGAACCCTTTTGGACGGAACCAAGTTCGACTCGAGCGTCGACAGAGGAGAGCCGTTCAACTTCAAGCTGGGACAAGGTAAGCCATGATCCCAAAGCAATGGCCAAGTCCGGTGTAGTTTAGTGTTCTCCCTGTTTCCGGGAAATTGCGTCGCATGTGGCCGATTCCGTACTTGCTGATGCGACTTCTCTGACCCGAGCGATGGCTTTTTTATAATTCTCCAAAACACCCGGCTCACATCTCTTTTTCTGCGCATTATTTTCCTGCTGCCTGCAGGCCAAGTCATTAAGGGATGGGATAAGGGTATCGCATCCATGAAGAAAGGCGAGAAGTCCGTGTTCACAATCAAGCCCGAGTACGCTTATGGCGAGGCTGGCTCTCCGCCGACGATCCCGGCGAACGCGACGCTGAAGTTCGAGGTGGAGCTGCTGTCGTGGATCAGCGTGAAGGACATCTGCGGCGATGGCGGCGTGTTCAAGAAGATCCTCGTGGAGGGCAAGAAGTGGGAGACGCCCAAGGACATGGACAAGGTCACAGGTACGCCTCACTCCGCGAAAGCTCACAATGAAAAGAGACGCGAGAGGTCCGTTGATATAGTCAAGCGCGAGTAAGCTTATAGCGAGGCTGAGACTGAAGGTTATAACTCCTCGTCCCAATCCGCTCTTTCTCTTGTGCGTGCAGTGAAGTACGAGGTGCGGTTACACGACGGCACTGTGGTAACCAAGACGGGCGACGACGGCGAGCAGTTCTACCTCAAGGACGGCCACTTCTGTGCGGCTCTTCCGCGCGCTATCAAGACGATGCACCAGGGGGAGAAGGTCCTGCTCACAGTGAAACCTCAGTGTGAGTGTTTCGAGTTGTTATATGCCGTTCTGCTTATCGTGAAGCCACTTGTGTGCTGCTCTTCCGCGCGCTATCAAGACGATGCACCAGGGGGAGAAGGTTCTGCTCACCGTGAAACCTCAGTGTGAGTGTTTCGAGTTGTTATATGCCGTTCTGCTTATCGTGAAGCCACTTCTGCGCGGCTCTTTCGCGCGCTATCAAGACGATGCATTAGGGGGAGAAGGTCCTGCTCACTGTGAAGCCCCAGTGTGAGTAAATTGTCCACTGTGAAGTTGCAGTGTGAGTGTGACAGCTGATTGTGTCCCCTTGTTGCCTGCTTCTCCCCCCCCCTAGTGTTCCCCCGTATGCAGTTGCATCCCCTATCGCATCCTGATCATTTCGTCTCTTGTTTTATGTAAACGCCAACAGACGGTTTTGGAGAAACCGGCCGTCCAGAGACTGACGGCCAGCCGGCAATTCCGCCAAACGAGACGCTGAGCATTGACCTGGAGCTGGTGGCGTGGAGGAAGGTGGAGAAGGTGACAGAGGACGGGAAGGTCATGAAGGAGGAGATTGAAGCGGGGGAGGGGTACGAGCGACCCAACGACGAGTCGGTTGTCAAAGGTGCGTGCTGTGGTTGTGTTTTGGGTTAGGCTGGGATGGACTGGGTTTGGCTGGGTTGGTTTGGGTTTGGCTGGGTTTGGCTGGGTTTGGCTGGGTTTGGCTGGGTTTGGCTGGGTTTGGCTGGGTTGGGCTGGGATTATCCTGGAGCTGGTGGCGTAGAGGAAGGTGGAGAAGGTGACAGAGGATGGGAAGGTCATGAAGGAGGAAATTGAGGGGGGGAGGGGTACGAGCGACCCAACGACGAGTCGGTTGTCAAAGGTACGCGCTCTGGCAGGTCTGAAGTCTGGAGGATTGGTCGAGTCACAGACTACTAGGAGTGTGGGGCGTGGGGCTGATGGCGTGGAGGAAGGTGGAGGAGGGATTTGTCAATGGATTGGTCTTGTCACTACGTTCAGTTCTCGAAATCCACCTCGTTTGTAAGCTTGTCTCACATACACTCTAGTACTAGGTTCTTTCACATCCGATCCATTTCCTTGCATTCTGATTTCTTCTTCCTTCTTTTTCTCTCATTCCCTTCCATCCACACAGTGCGCTACACTCTGCGGCTTGAGGACGGAACGGTGGTGGAGGAGAAAGGCATGGGCGATGGGGAGGATCCCTTCGAGTTCACCACGGATGAAGGTGAGCAGGTCGTGCCTGGGCTGGATAAAGCTGTGATGAATATGGGGGAGCTCGCCACCCGAAAGAAAGGCCTCACTTTCACTCAGCTAAATCCTGTTGCCCTGTCAAATTCGTTCCATCCCTGGCTGCTTTCCGTCAGAGCAGTTTGTGCCTGGTCTGGACAAGGCAGTGATGAACAAAAAGGGAGAACTGCTCTCGCGAAGGAAAATGCCTGTCACTGACCTAAACCCCCATGTTCTATCAACGCCCTTCCGTCCCTGTCTGCCTTCCTTCTGAGCAAGTCGTGCCTGGGCTAGACAAAGCAGTAATGAAGATGAAGGGCGAACTCGCCACCATCACCATTGTTCCAGAGAAATAGTGGCTCATTTTCTCAACTTCAACCCTCCGGCTCTGTGTAATCCATCCTCGTCCCTTCAGACCAAGTCGTGCCTGGGCTGGACAAGGCAGTGATGAAGATGAAGAAGGGAGAGCTCTCCACCATCATTACTGCCCCGGAATATGCCTATGGCTCCGAGGAAAAGACCCTGGAAAAGGGCACAGTTCCTGCCAATTCTACCTTGGTTCCTCTGTTGAATCCCTCCCCATCTGTTCCTCCGCCCCCCTCCCTCCCTGCTTCCCTTCAGACCAAGTCGTGCCTGGGCTGGACAAAGCAGTGATGAAGATGAAGAAGGGAGAACTCGCCACCATCACCATCGCCCCAGAATACGCCTACGGCACTGAGGAAAAGACCCTGGAAAAAACCACAGTCCCTGCTATTTCGACGCTAGTGTATGAGCTTCGGCTGGCAGAGTTTGTCAAGGATAAGGAATCCTGGGAGCTTGGGGATGAGGAGAAGGTCGCACACGCGGCAAAGAAAAAGGAGGAGGGTAACGTGCTCTTCAAGTCCGGAAAATACGTCCGGGCAGCGAAAAAATACTCCAAGGCGATGAAGCTGATCGAGTACGACACGCAGTTTAAAGACGAGGAGAAGAAGGCGTGCAAGGTTCTTAAAGTGTCGTGCGGGTTGAACGAGGCAGCTTGCCAGCTGAAGCTGAAGGATTTCCCAGCGGCGGTGAAGCTGACGAGTAAGGTGCTGGAGCTGGAGGGGACGAACGTGAAGGCGCTGTATCGGCGGGCCCAAGCGTATATGGGCACGGAGGATTACGACCTAGCTGAGTGGGACGTCAAGAAGGCCCTCGATCTTGAACCGGACAACAGGTGAGCGTGAGCCTTGAGCATTCAGTGGTAAGGTGCAGCGCTTTATCAGCGCGCCCAGGCGTATATGGGCACTGAGTACTATGACTTGGCTGAGTGGGACGTGAAGAAACCTCTTGACCTCGACCCTGAGAACAGGTGAGCGTGGGGTTGAGCATGGAACTGAGCTTGGGGTGAAGGTGCTGTATTGGTGAGCCCAGGCGTATATGTGGGCACAGAGGATTATGACCTGGCGGAGTGGGATGTCAAGAAGGCTCTCGATCTTGAACCAGACAACAGGTGAGTGTGGGTGTTAGCGTGGGTGTGAGCATGGGAGTGAGCTTGGGTGTGAGCGCTGTATCGGCGAGCCCAGGCGTATATGGGCATGGAGGACTAGGACTTGGCTGAGTGGGACGTCAAGAAGGCTCTTGACCTCGACCCTGAGAATAGGTGAGCACTGTAGTTTGGGTCTTAATGTGGTAAGGTGCAGTGCTGCACTGGCGTGCCCAGGCATATACAGGCACGGAGAACTGTTATTTGGCAAAATGGGTCATTAAACCAGCTCGTGATCTCGACCCTGCGAACAGGTGAGCTTGTGGTGGAAGGCCAGGGCACAAACCTGACGCTAAACTCTGAGTCGAAATTCCCTATACCTTACTGTATTGCTGCTTCATATTACCTGGAACATGAAACTCGACTCCCAGCAGCAAGGATGAACTCGTTACAGGTGCTGACAAGTGTCCCCTTGTGTTCCTCCCCGTGTACCCCCCCACCAGGGACCTGAAGCTGGAGTATCGGCAGCTGAAGCGGAAGATTGCAGAGCAGAACCAGAATGAGATTGTCAGTCAACTCACAAGTCGTCCCCCTTGCTGTTCCCCCGCGTACCCCCCTACCAGGGACTTGAAGCTGGAGTATCGGCAATTGAAGCGCAAGATTGCCGAGCAGAACCAGAAGGAGAAGAAGATTTACGGCAACTTGTTTGCACGCTTGCATAAGCTGGAGGAAAAGGAGGGTGTGAAGCAGGCAGAGGAGGCTGTTCCTGCTGCTGCTGCTGCTCCTGCCGATGGACAAGATGTGATGAGGGAAGCTGCGCAGGAAGCTGATGGGGATGTGAAGGAGGGTGGAGAGGCCATGGCAGCATAGAAAATCTGATTGCTGTATGCTTATGTTGTGTATGTTACCAGGAACACACACTCCCAGATAGTGAATGGAGATGCAAGCTATTATGCACAACTAATGAACTTCACACGAAAATTCTTCTGACATGAGATAGTAGATATGTGTGTGGGGAGGAATTATGTATGGCAAACAAAATCGTCCTTCACTTACGGCATGCTATCAGAGAAATTTTATGTACGGTAGTGCTGGGAATGTGCGTGCTGATGGTAAACACCATGGAATGTTCAGGCTGACAGAAAAGGTGCATACTGTTTTGAGTTTTCCATTCATTCAGAAGTCCGCAGAATTTTATTACCAGACCATTTTACATCGAAACTCTTGGCATCACGCGTGCTTCAAATAATTTGGACGATGACATTGTGGTGGCAGGTGACGAAATCTGGCAAGCACGTGGGCCGATCCGCTTGTTCATTCACGGTTCCCGTTTGGTCTGACGGTGGATACCTATTCCGCTGACTTGGCTCCACGTCTCACTGGAATCACGCGGCTCTTGTTTGGTTATCAAGGGTAAGCTGACTCCATTTATCCCCAAGAGCCGCAAAAGCCGTGGAAGCTGATTCGTGCACTCGCTGCTCCAGAAATCCCGCCACTCTCGTCCTCACAAGCGTGCCCGCGTGACATGACATGCATGACATCACACGCGTTCCAGAAAAGCCTGTGGCTACGCTCGGAACAACCCACCGCTTCGAGGTGGTTGAGGGGAAGGGGGGCGCTCAGGGAGTGCCGCCGAACTTCCCTGCCATCACCGTTTCTGCGCGGAATGACGCTCGAAACTTTTATGGAAGGGTTACCAGTGCCAGCGAAGCAGGCCGAATTCGCTCGTTTCGCGAAAGGAATCCCCCTTCCCCTCTTCCGCCAAGGTAAATCCCCCCTTACCCCCGTTTCCCTCCCGACCTTCTCCCCGCTCTCTCCAGTTTCTTGCTCCTACAAATGCTCCACTTCTGTGTCTGAACCTTCGTCATCCAATCCACTCATTATCTTAGTCCTCTGCGTGTCCTGCTCTGCTGCTTCTCGTGAGGTGTGAGCGCCCGTCCCCAGCTCTGTGGGGGTTTGTGCTCTTGTTCCTCGTCGAGCGCTGACGCAGTCTCTCGCCTGAGCAGGTCGGATTTCAGATTCTTTCCTGTCGTTGCTTCTTTGTACAATAGCTAGAGCCTTCTCGCCCTGTCCGTCCCGTCATGTTACTAGCAAGAGTATAGTCACGATGTTGCTTAGTTAGTTATTTTCGGCAGCTTCGTACTGTCTCTTCCTTCGACCTGTCTTCACCTTCTTGATGTGTTTTGCATGGTACCATCCTCCTCATCATCTTCGTTCAAATCCCTATTCTGTCTCTCGTGACCCTGCTTCCAGATTCATTATCGGATTGGGATGGCCTCTATTCTTGCCTGCTCGGCTGTAGCATCATCCAGCCGCCTCTCATCAGGCCATGTCGTCTCCTCTCAGGAGAAGCTCTGTGTATCCGCTTCTCCTGTCCGCATGACGTCGTCCGCGCAGCTGCGTACCTCCGCGTCCTCTCCCTGCCTGACCGCGCTGTCGCACAGCCAGTCTCAGGCCGACCTGGAAGTCACAAGCAGGAGCGCGTACCTTCCGGCGACGTCGCCGGCGGTTCCCCTTGACTTCGAGGAAGCCAACGAAGTGACCGGCGATTTGCCGTTTCCTCGCGAAGGCCATTCGCTGGCGTTCGTGTATGGCACGTTGAAGAAGGGATTCGGGAATCACTGGCTTATGCAGAAACTTATGGCCGACGGCGACGCCGTAAAGATCGGGACCGCTCAAACGCTACAGAATTACCCGCTCGTTTGCGGTCCGTTCCAGGTGCCATTCCTGCTTCATCTGCCTGGCAGCGGTCACAGGGTTCAGGGGGAAGTGTATGAAGTGAATTCGAAAGCGGTTGCTGCTTTAGATGTTCTCGAAGGGACGGACCGGGGACACTATATGCGCTGTCCGTTGATGCTATCGGATCTCGTAATGAGCGAGAAGTACGCTGCTGGTCTCGGCGACAAATTTGCAAATCTGAAGCAAGAGAATGACGGAGCCGAAGCACCAGTAGCGTTCATGGCGGAAGCGTATTTCGCGGGGCTCGCGCACACCCCAGGACTCGCCATGGCCCGGCCTATCGAGAGCTACGACGCGAATGCCGCAGCGACGTACGTACCGAGGAAATTCAGGCCTGAAGGGAAGACTTTTTTGGAACACGTGCATTCGTGGATTGTTGACGAGAGGTTGCTGGCTGGAGTGAGCACGAAGCAGTACAAGTACCCGCTTTCTGTCATTTGAAATGAAGTTGGCCTTGCGACTTTGTTGAATTGTTTATAGCTATGCCAGCCTTGGCAAGACCCTGGCGCTGTTATTTCCTGTAACCTCTTTATGCTGAATTTTATGGTGGTACCATTACCCTTGGTTGGTTCCCTCCATGTGATGCACTAACATAACATGTGGTACCGTATAGCCCCGGATATAAGCGCCGTCCGAATAAGGGCGCCGTCCGAATAAGGGCGCCGGCGCTTCTATCTGGAGCCATGCGCTTATGGCGCCGACTCGATTATAAGCACACCCCTTGGGAAACCTGTACTTGTTATAAGCGCATCCCTGTTATTTTTTTTAGTAATTTTATTATGAAACATTTTATCTAATCTACTACCTCAAGGACAATCACAAGACAATCAAACATTCTGATGATTGGACTACACCACGTTGGTGAACAGCATTCATTCTGCGGTAGCTACTGCAACGCCTTCTAATCTCTAGCATCTCTACCGTTAGCATAGCTAGTCCTCATTGTCTGACTCAGGCTCCGTGCAGTTGTTGCCCCAGAAGCCGTCGGCCATGATGTCGTCGTCCACGTCGACTTCGTGCGACAGTTGACCCCTCCTGTGCGCCATGGCGAGGTTGTCCTCGCTCCCGTCAAGGGCGTTGCTTATGCCGCAAGTCAGGAACGCCTTCTTGATGAGATCGGCGGAGACTGCCTTCCAGGCCCGGGAGATCCACCTCAAAACCACCTCTGGAGGCGGCTTCTTGAGGTTCCCTGCACCACATGACAAGCAGGGGGAGATTAGTTCAACAAAGGGGGGGGAAGCATTTAACGCGAGTTTAGGATTAACAACTAAGCCCATCTTACCTGCTGGTGTCAGCCTTTCCAAGCCTTCCTCCTCAAACCAGCTCTGGTACTGCTGGCGGACGGAGGCTTTGAAACTCTTGTTGACCGATACGTCGAGCGGCTGTATCTCCGACGTACAGCCTGCCGGGATGACTGCCGGGACGATGTTGAGCTCGGCAAACTTCTCTTTCACCTCGTCCGTGAGATGCCCGCGGTACGAATCTAGAACCAGCATGGCGCTCCTCACCTGCCTGCCGAACCGGGGCCTTACGAAAGGCTTGATACACCCGTCAAGCTGTCGAAATAGCAGGCACAAGCTAGAAACAGAAAAGGGGTTTTCACTAGCAGCAGTTGAGATACATATAGTAAACCCTAATTCGGGCTGTACTCACTATAGACTGCAGGCTAGACAAACATTACATTTTGACACACCCCCATAGTCAAAGTGGGGTACAATCAAGTATAAGCAAAACTAGAGGCTATCACAGAGAGCAAGTGAGGAGGAGGAGAAACTATGAGGGCGAGAAGATGGGAGGCGACGGCTGAAGTTGCAGACACACAGGCAGCAGGAGTGCGCAGCACTGTCGCTACCAGGCTAAACCCGGACTACACAGCGACAGGCGCAGCTGGCTCTCTGTGCTCCCACGAGTGCTCACACTGTGGCTACCGGGCGCAGAGCCCCGGACTACTCAGGCCACAGGGGGTCGTGGCTCTCTGGATTACCAGGAGTGCTCACACTGTGGCTACCGGACGCAGAGCCCCGAACTACTCAGGCCACAGGGGGTCGTGGCTCTCTGGACTTCAGGCGCTGCGGACGACAAGACGACTGCCTCCACACAACTTCCCCCAGCTGTCCCACACCCCTTTCACACACCCCTTGTTGAACCTCTAGCACCGCTCACACGCCACCCCCCTCGTACCACTCCGACGGCTCCAACACATCCACCCCCCTCAGCGGCAGCTGCAGCAGTGGGAGACGGAGGAGGAGGAGGAGCAGGGAAGGCCTCACACACCTGTCACCCCCATACTCGCCACCCCCACACCCGCCACCCCCAAACCCTAACACAGGAAGCAGCGGGGGGCGGAGCGCGGGCAGGAGCGCGGGGGACGGCGCGCGGCTCGACGGGAGTGGCGCGCGGGTCGACTGGGACGGGCGCGCAGGTCGACGGGGGCAGGCGCGCGGCTCCCCAAGGCGGCGCGACGGGCAGCGGGGGGCTGCGCGCGTCTCCCCAGGGCGGCGCGACGGGCAGCGGGGGGGGCCGCGCGCGGCTCCCCAGGGCGCCGCGACGAAGCAGCGAGGGCAGCGCGGCTCCCCAGGGCGTCGCGACGGGGGAGCGGAGGTCGCGCGCGGCTCCGAGGGGCGACGCGACGGTCGACAGGGGGCGACGCGTGGTTCGACGGGGCAGAAAACCGCCGCGCGCCCCGAGCGCGCGGCGGAAAGAAAAAATCGCTTTGCGCCCAGAGCGCGCGACAGGCAGGAAACAGCACGCGCCCGGGGCGCGCTATAGGCAGTAGAGCAGCGGAAGCATCGGGTGGGGCCCTCCCACAGGATCGACCCAGGAGGGTCGACCTGCTCTGATAGTATGTCGAAATAGCAGGCACAAGCTAGAAACAGAAAAAGGGGTTTTCACTAGCAGCAGTTGAGATACATATAGTAAACCCTAATTCGGGCTGTACTCACTATAGAGTACCCCACTGCAGGCTAGACAAACATTACATTCTGACACAAGCCACTTCAGTACGCCGTCGGCGTCCATCCAACCGTTGTCTTTGCACCCCACCACCACATCTGCGCACGCAACAAGGGGGTGTAGTTAGCCTCTTATGACTCAGTACAAGCACAAAAATGTAAATAGACAAGGATTCCTACCCGACGGGAAATCCCCCTTCGGCACCGTCTTGCGCTTGAAGAAGACCCATGGTTTCATCTTCACCCCGTCAGCCGTGCACGCCAACATCACTGTGACGCGCTGCTTCTGGTAACCAGCGCTCTTGATGGGCACCGAGCGCACTCCCGTGTGATCCACAGTGGTGGTGGCGGGCATCTCCAGCCATAGCGGAGTCTGGTCGGCGTTAATTATCCACGTCGTCTCGATCCCGCGCTCACGACGGTTGTTGCGGACGAACCCCCAGAAGTTCGCGCACTGCTCCGCGACATCTGTGAATCAGACGTAAGTGGGGGGAACATGGTAGGGAGATTAAAACAGTTGTTACCGTACAAAAGATATTACGGTGGTAGGTTGCGTATGTTACTAAAACGAAGAGAAACACTTACGTGCGGCAGTTTTCTGTGCTACCTTCGTCTTCATGCGGACGCTCAAATTCCAGCGCCGGCGAAACCGCTCCGACCACCGCTGACTACCCTTCCACTTGACGTCGGGGAAGAGAATCTGCATGAATTCCTTCGACCACTCCTGCAGACGACCGACTGAGACGGCGCATCCCTTGCGCCGCCATTCAAGAAGCCTCGCATAGACCTTAAGCTCCATAGGCCTGTACCAAGAAGCTCGGCCGCGACCGTGCATCCGCATCCGTGCACCGTGAGCGTCTTTCAGGACGGCCACCTCCCTCTTCCACTGCGTCAGACACTTCCGATGGATGCCGGACTCACGAGATAGAGCGTGCACCGAAACCGCCACTTCTAGCAGCGCGAGCCACTTCAGTTTTTCCTGGGCTGTGTATCCCTTTCGCTTGTGCTGCGTCATCTTGTGCCTGGGAGAGGGGGGGCGGGCATCACGGTTCTGTGAAGAAGGGTGGGGACGCTTGCGGTTAATCGGTGGATAAGTCGGTATCGGCAATTTTTCAGGAAGGCCATCGCGCGACCAGTATTCGACACCGTCGTCGTCGTCGCCGCCCGTGGCGCCCTCGGGAAACGTATCGGCCTCGGTGCCCGCCTCGGTGCCACCCTCTGTGCCGGTCTCCTCGTCAGCCTCGGTGCCCTTGTCGCCCTCCGCGCCCTCGGCATCCACGTCGTCGTCAGCGCCCACGGCGGATTCATCCCACGCGCAGTCTACGGGCTCGCCCCAGCGTGGCACCGGCGCGGGAGCCTCGGTGTACTCATCTTGAGGCTTGTCCCTGACAGGTTTTTCTAGCCACTCGTTGAAGGTCGCAAGGAGATGGGGGCAAAGCTGGAGCACGGGCCGGTTGTCCAAGGTTTCAAGAGGAGGAGGATTCGGAGGAGCAGGAGGCGCGGGAGGCGACGGAGGAGCAGGAGGAGCAGGGGGGACAGGAGGCGCAGGAGGCGCTGGTAGCTCGGGGGGCTCTGGTGGGGCACGGCAGTACCATCCGTCGTCGGTAACGGTAAACGCACGCCTCGTAGGCTTCTTCTTGAAGAGAAAATGCGTGCCAGAGAATTCCGCCATGGCTGAAGCAGCCTGGCGGGAGAGGCATGAAAACTGAATCCGAATGAGGAAGAATGAGGAATGAAATGAACTTGGAGGGACCCCTTCGCCTTAGCGCCTCGGGGTCCTCGTCGATGACCGACGGGAAACCCCCGCCTAAACCCGCAGAGGACCATGCGTGGCGTGCACGACGCTGCGTTGGCATGGAAAATTCCACCACCTTCTAGTGGCTTCGGGTGGAATTTGCCTGCATGGCAACGAATCCCGCTGTGATTGGACCGCACGGCAGGATTTGCGTCACCGCGGGCAGGAAAGATCCCCCCCCCCCTTCTAGAGGGTTCGGGTGGAATCGGCTGCCGTGAGGCGCATGACAATGCGATTGGGCCGCACGGCAGGATTCGAGTCAGCAACGCCAGGTGCGTTGCTTCTGGACGCGAATTTGTGGTGGGAAACCGAATCGCGGTTGATTTCCCCTGAAACCCATGCACGAAACCACGTGAACGAACGTTTTGTTGTGTTCGCCTTAAAGAGAGCTTCAATTTGGTGCCCTTAAAAACAAAATTCATTTTTACCGTCTTACAGGCACATGCGCTTCTACCCGTTACTCATTTACAAGCGCCCCCCCTTAAAAAAACGATTTTATTATAAGTGCATATGCGCTACTATCCGGGGTAATATGGTGTTGAATTATATTGCATATCTTATAACTGCCTACAGCTAGCTAGTGTACTAGTTTAGTTATTAGCATCAACTGTTGGTGGTGTACCCTCTCTTTTCCTTGCCTATATCCTTGTACTGTTTCTCATTATTGAACCTCTTTGGCCAAATTACTTCCTCTCGATACCATCGCCATGCTCCTTAGCTCCTACTCTCCTAACCTAACTAAGTTCAGACTTTAACATGCTATCAGAGCCCGTGTTTCGGTCCTAGGCCCTCGCTCAAATTTGAACCATGGGAGCTTTCCCTCACGCTCGTTTGCAGCTGCTGGCGGCCTGCAAGGCGACCGCCGCGACGAGCAGGGAGACGGTCGCGAAATGCAGCGCGAGTACTGCAGCAGCTGCGCGATCGCCGTTCGTCGCGGCCGCCTCGTCTCGCCCCATCGCCCCGCCCCTTCGTCGCCACGTCGCCCCACTGCTGCGCCTCTGCCGCCCCCCCGTTCGCCCCCCGTGCGCTTCCGCACCCGTCCCGCCCCTGCACGTATGCGGGGGCGGTAGCTATAACGTGGAGGATGGGGGAAGGGAGTGGCGGGCCGACGGCAGCAGTCGCCCGCGTCAACGCCAACGAAGTTCGTTGGCGCCCCCGACATCTCCATCCTGCTCCCCGCCCTCCCCTCTGCCGCGCACTGCAACGGCAGAGACTTGGGGAGGGGGTTGGCGGGATTGGCAGGCGAGGCTCCGGGGGTACTAAAGCCCCCCTTGAACCCCCCTATCCTCCTCCTCCTCGCTGCACCGCATCTGCTGGGCGTGCCGCGTTGGGGGGGGGGGGGGGAGAAGGGATGTGGGGGTGGCGGGTTTGACAAGGCAGCCCCAGCCGCACCTCCTCCCTCTACCTTCCGCTGCACCATCTCCTCCTCCTCTCTCCTCCCTCCAGCCGCATCTCCTCCTCCTCTCTCCTCCCTCCAGCCGCATCTCCTCCTCCTATCTCCTCTCCTCCAGCCGCATCTCCTCCTGTGCACCACCACCAGTTTCCTCCTCCTCACCGACAGTTGTGTTTGCTCGTAGATGGCGAGCGACCAGCATCCTTCGCCCTCCGGCTATCCCAGCCCTCCTCCGCGCTCTCCGCGCCCACCTCCGTTCTGGCGTTCACAGGTGCTGCCGGTCAGCCACCGCTGTTTCTGTGCCTATCCCAGCTACAGCAACCGCTCTCCAGGCGACCTGGTGCCAGACACCACTAGCTACAGCCGTAGGCAGTTACGGGGGTGTGTTGAATTATATTGCATATCTTATAACTGCCTACAGCTAGCTAGTGTACTAGTTTAGTTATTAGCATCAACTGTTGGTGGTGTACCCTCTCTTTTCCTTGCCTATATCCTTGTACTGTTTCTCATTATTGAACCTCTTTGGCCAAATTACTTCCTCTCGATACCATCGCCATGCTCCTTAGCTCCTACTCTCCTAACCTAACTAAGTTCAGACTTTAACATATGGGTATGTGGAGTTCAAATGACTGAAGTTATACCACAGGCCAAACTCCTAGGAAGAGTTGACAACACAGGTGACAGGCTGATGCCTCCATTCAAATAATTGGACTAAATAACAAACCACCAGCTACTAAATACCTATAACTACCACGTACATGCTAGAGAGGCATGTTGGCTTGGCATCCCACCAATGGGAGAGCTGCTCCATCATTAGTCACTAAGACCCTCAACAAACCATCAACCCCGACCTACAATCAACGCTTTGAGGACTTCAATGCCTGCTGGGCTTCAATATCCAGAGCTCTGTGTGCTCCTGCTATCCCTCCCATCAGCGCCATTTACGCTGCTTCCTCCAGCCAATCAGTCACTAAAACCATCAACTCCAACCTAACATCAACGCTTCGAGGACTTCAGTGCCTGCTGGGCTTCAATATCCAGGGCTCTGTGTGCTCCCACTATCCCTCCCATGAGCGCCGTGTCTGCTGCTTCCTCCAAGCCCTCCTCGTCCTCTTCCTCGCTGCAATCATCATCGTATGCTGTCATGGCTTCAGATCTGCGAGTAATGGGGAAGAGGGGAGGAAACAGGGGAGTTGCATACAGGCCTTTGAATTTGAGCCCCTCCTGATCCGCTACCTCGCTGCTATAATCATCGTATGCTGTCATGGCTTCGGATCTGCGACAATTGTGTAAGAGAGGAGGAAAGAGGGTTGTTGCAAGGAGGCTGAAGGCTTAAAGGTGGAGGAGAGAAGGTGAAGGTATGGGTGGAGGAGGGGAAAACGATGAGTGTACTACACTTAGAACGACACTAAAAGTGGTGTAGAACAGAATGATTGGAACATGTGCGATGGGGAGACAAACGCGAGACAAGTGAGAGGCAAGTGCACAAGTGAGTGACAGAACGATGACGAGGCAAATGCAGGCACATACTCCTTGGCTCGGTTGATGTTCCGTTGCCGCACCCAGCACACACAGACCACCAGGAGACAGAGGCCAGCACCCAGAGTCACTCCTGGAAAGTGGGAGGGGTTGATGAAGGAGGAGGTAAAAAGGGAATATAAAAATGAGTACGGCTGATGTTCCGTTGCCGAACATAGCACATACAGTCTATCAAGAAACAGACGCCAGCACCCAGAATTACCCCTCAAAAGGGGAGGGGTTGGTATGGGTAGACGTCAGAAAGGAAAGCATGAATACAGAGACCCGCACACAGAGACCAGCAGGAGACAACCTTTCACTTATCACTCACCCAGTACGATCCCTAAGATGCCCTCCGCGCTGATCTGGTGAGTTTTTAGTCGGCTGAAAAGTCAGGCCAGCTGGAGACAGAGCATTCACTTGCCTAGTCACTCACCCAGCACGATCCCTAAGATGCCCTCCGCGCTGATCTGCCCGCCAGCCATCTTCTCATAACCTTCAGAGTAACTGTTACTCGCCGGAGCTGCAGGTTCGGATCCTTCCGAGCCTGACCCAGTGGTAGCTGAGTCAGCCATCTTAGCTGCCGCGGCGTCCTGAGCGGCCGGATTGCTGCTGTCAGGAAATGTTTCGTCAGAACTAGACTGATTGTTGTCAGAAAATAAATCGTCATCAGGATTCCCACCATTAGGGTTAGCATCCGCGGGGCTCCCAGGATTTCGGGTCTGCTCTGCTTCGTTATAGTCACTAGGCCCGTTAGCGGCATCAGCAGCGTTAGGGTCGTTAGAGTCACTATTGGGACCCGCATTTTGCCAATTGTGCTTCCGCTTCTGCCACTCCTCCTCCTCCGGATCCTGCCCGTGAAAAAAGTAGTCGCTATTGTCCCCCCTCTCGTCTCCCGCTCCCGGATCTCCCCCCCCTCTCTGTTCCCCCATCTCCCCCCCTTGCGCCCCGCCTTGCCCGGGTTGATCCTCCTCGAAGGTCCAGGCGTCCCCTTGCGCGGGCTGTTCCGCGCCCCCACCCCCCTGCGCCGGCACGTTCCGCTCATACGTTCCGCCTGTGTCGCCATACCCGTTATCAGCTTCCTGGATAGTCGCAGTGCCACTCTCGCTCTCGTCCCCGACCTCCTCCTCCGCGCTTTTCCCCGCTTCCCCCGCCGGCCAATCACTGCTCGGCTCCTCTTCCGCCTCCGCCTTTCCTCTCAGCCCTTCCGCAAATCCATTTTCCCCGCCCGTCTGGTCGTCCTGCGCTTGCGCCTCCGCCTTTCCGCTCAGCCCTTCCGCAAATCCATCTTCCCCGCCCGGCTGGTAGTCCTGCGCTTGCGCCACAGCGGCGGAAGAACTTTCCCCCCTCCCATTCTCCACCCACGGGTTTTCCGGCTCTTCCTCCGCCAATTCTTCTTGCGCCTCCCACTCCTCCGCTCCCCCCCCCTCCGCTTCCCCCTCCGCTTGCGCCCTCACTACCTTTTCCGCTCCTCCCTTCACTCCCCTCCCCGCTCCCCTCTGCGCCCCTCGCCCCGCCTCCCCTTCCTCTTCGCCAGGGACTAAATCGCCTGGTTTGCGGTTACCCGGAATAGCATCACTTCTCGCCGCATTTGCCGGCGAATTATCCGCCTCGACGTCGTCTGACGTGTCTACTATCTTGTCATCCCCGTTAGGGTGGTCTCCGGGAAGAGGATCCACCCAATCGTCTGAATACGTGTCTGCGCCGTCTCCGCCGGTCCCGCCGCCTCCGCCGCTTCCGCCGCCGATTGCGGCGCTGAAAGCGTCTGCGACTTCTATGTCGTCGGGCAGAGCAGCAGGCTGACCTGTCAGAGCCTCGTCCTCCTCCGGCTGTGAACGACACGTGGCTAGCCCTAATAAGAGGAGAGCTAAGACTGCTATCGCGGTTTGGCGGGCCGCTCCACGCCTCTTCATACTAATTGCCGCCTGCAGCTCCTAGTAGGCAAGTCAAAGGTTAAGCTCTTCAAGTCAGTGGTTAAATACGTGGCAGGTGTGCTTGTCGAAGCGAAAAGAGCTTTGTCGCGGCTTTTATTTACGCGAATGGCAGAGTTCTATGAAGCGCCGAAATTGTCGCTGCGTGCGTCGCGTCGCGGGACGAGGTGGCTGTGGGCGTTTTTTTAGCGATGCTTATGGCTTTATGCACGTGCTGATGACTTTGGAGTGTATCGAAACTCGTTGATTAAGGTGGGTGGTGGCTGGCTAGAGGTGGAACGGGTCAGTTATGGTCGCGCGCGCAGTCTATCATATTTCTGTCTGCATTGGCATTTCCGTGAAGCACGGTCCAGAAAACATGCTGATCAGCCTGTAGCCCGTGAGAGTGAAATGAGCCGTTGGTTCCGACAACAACAGGTGAAGACGGTGTGGTAAAGTGTCTTTCAGAGTGGTTTATCATGGTGCGGGATAGCAAATGTGGGGCGGAGAAGGGGAGGTTGGTGGGAGGGAAAGAGGGAGGGTGAGGATGAGGGTGCGGATCGGTCGGGTCGGGTTGGGGGTCAAAACGGAGGAATGCGGGCGAGTGAGAGAGGGACGGGAAGCAGTGGTGTGGTGTGTTGAGAGAGGGAGGCTAGAGCTGAGCCAAACGGTGAAAGCAACGTGTGTACAGTGCGACAAAGGTGTGCTTTTACAGGATGCATCCGCGATTCGTCTTGGCGCTTCGGACGAGGTGTAGAGACTCCTGGAGTAGCGTAGATGGACGGCTGGATCCTGGCATCATGAAAGATCTACGGCACAGGGTCTGCCCGAATAACTGTTTGTTGAGAGCGGCTGATGTATTCGGCTGGACGTTGAGTGGTCGGGGCAGGACGATGGAAAAATGCGAATCAACAGTATTTTCCGGAATGTGCCTGCAACGATGGCCGAAATGTGTACCGTCAGGCCTCTCTTGACGTTACCTTCCACCAACCAACCGTTTCCTCCCCTTCACAGTTAAAGCTGCGGTCTACATACTTCTGGGTGTTTTTGAGGGTATTTCTATTGGACACCCTTTGACACACTATGATTCGCTTGCGAAGAGGCTCTCTTCCGGAACTGTGCGTGCGACCCAGCCAAAAAGACTTGGCGGAACTACTCAGTTTCGCTAGGTACGATGGGTTGGGAAAACGGAATCAAGCTAATATGTTGTTTTTTCGTGAGGGGGGAAGGTTTGGGGGATGAATGCGCCGAAGGGCGGAAGTTCTAGGTCAAGTTTCGGGCCCTGATCGATTGACTAACCGAACGGGGACGCGGGGGGATGGTTCTGTGAGTTACATCCAGAACCAAACGCAAAAAAATATTGCAACCACTAAACACTCCCCCTCCCGTTCCGTTGCAAAACAAACACCTTCTATCGAACATGGCCTTGGTTGGTTTGGGAACCCCCAGTCCCCTCCCTATTTCCGCCTCGAAGGTTGGTTCACCTGGTTTTCAAGTGATAAACCAAGGCCCGTCCCTAGAGGCATGTAGACCGCAGCTTTAATGCTCATGCTCGATGCTGAAATTTCGATTTACACGAAGTCTTTGTGTCACCCCTCCAACTAACACTCATACGAATATACCAACTAACACTCACACAACAAATATATACTACGCATTTTGAATTTCGCAAGGCCCTTCAGAGCAGTGTGGAGAGGGATCTTCCCTACACACCACCACTAAGGCCGGATTAAGCCTAAAATAGGAAAATAAGACTCTAGTTATGTACATTCAATAGATGTGTAGTGGAACTGCATTACTGGTGTTGGTGAAATTCAAAAGCCAGAACCATTATTATTCTGCGATATTTCATCGAATCATAACCCACTCAATGGAAGCTAATACCCTTAGCGGCAAGCAAACTGTAAGAATTCACTATAGTGCATTCACCATACGCGATTAATGCTGGTAGGGAATTGTCAGAGGTCCACTGGTGATCCCCGATTGATCCTAGGGAAGGGTTATAGGCATGTTGGCCTGGGGGGTAATGGGCGCACTGACCCGCTACTTAACAAGCCCTTTTATCCCAATGGTCTAGTGGTTGGGATTCTGACATATTATCAGAGCGAAGGTCTCGGGTTCGAATCCCAGTGTGTGCACTTCGGGCATCCCAGTGTGGGGGGGTGTCAGAGGTCCATTGGTGATCCCCGATTGATCCTAGGGAAGGGTTACAGGCATGTTGGCCTGGGGGGTTATGGGCGCACTGACCCGCTACTTAACAATCCCTTTTATCCCAATGGTCTAGTGGTTGGGATTCTGGCAGGAATGTCATAAATAATGTGCAGGAATGATGAACTACGAATGCGATATGAGTACAAGTAAGTCTAACCCTAAAGTGTTGTACTCCGTAGAGGCTACCCCACTATAGCCTACAGACATACAAACACAGTTTGACACACCCCCAAAGGCAAAGTGGAGGATAGCAAGAATAACCAACGGTCACAGACCAGTCAAACAAGAGAACGAGGCAAAGCAAAGCTCAGGGTGGATCTCAAGATCGCCACGCAGTCTGAGCACAAGCAAGTGGCCACAAGGCCAGTTCACATGCAGAGTTATAAAAGCACAAGCACTACAGTGAGCACAACCTAGCAAGAGCAAGCATGCAGGTATATATATAAAGATCACAGTACAAGGCAAAGTCAAGCAACCAGCAGGTGAGGCAGAGAAGGCACAAGGCCTAGAGCAGTGCAGAAGCGCTGATGATCACCAGACCCAAGGGCCTTGGTGAAGACATCAGCAGTGTTGGCTCGATAGGCCACGTAAGCAAGGCGCAGCTGACCACGCTGCTGCAACTCTCGAGCAAGAAAGTAACAATGAGCAATGTGCTTCATTTTGTGCTCCAGTCTCTGCTCCCGACACAAGGCAATCATGGCCTTGTTGTCGACGTACAGAACTGGAGGAGAACGGGGCCGCTCACCCAAGTCGGTCAGCAGGTAGGTCAGCCAGCGTAACTCTTGTGCAGCCATAGCCCCAGCGTAGATATCGGTCTCACAGCTGGAACCAATAACAGAGGACGAACGAGTGGACCTCCACGAGACAGAACCAGAGCCGAGACTGAAAGAGTAACCCTGTGATGACCGCTGAGTCGCCTTGTCGTCGGCCCAAGAAGCGTCGGAGTGTCCTGTGACTACCACTGGACCCCGTCCTCCAAGCACGAGCCCCATGCCCGATGTACTGCACAAGTAACGCAGTACCCTCTGCGCAACTGTCCAGTGCTCCTTCCGGTGTCTCCCGGGCGCAACGAAGCGAGCAAGGATGCTGAGAGGGTCCGCGAGGTCAGGTCGTGTGTACGTCATCAGGTACATGAGGCAGTCCACAACCTCTGGATACGGGCCACTCGGCTCTACGTACTCGTCCGAAGGTGTTGCTGAAAACGAGTGGCCTGTAGGCAGAGGAGTAGGACCTGCTGCACCATGTGTGACTGAGTCAGAGTGATGGAGTGCCTTGCTCTGTCCCGGGTGATCTGCAAGCCAAGATAGCTACGCAACTCACCCAGGTCAGTGCAAGTGCGTCTCTTCTGCAGCTCCGTCTTCACAAGGGTCAACGCCTCAGTGTCGGCAGTAGCAAAGACCAAGTCGTCGATGTACACGAGGATGTAGAACAGCGGCAGAGACGGTTCGGTGCGCAGAAACAGCAACGAGTCAGCAGTCGAAGGAGCAAACCCAAGAGCCGCAAGTGTAGTCCTCAGTGTGTCGTGCCACTCGCGGGGCGCCTGGCGGAGACCGTAGACTGGCCGCCGGAGGATCTACTGGGTACCCTCACGAAACGACCCAGTGAAGCCAGGTGGACGGCGCAGCCAGATCTCCTCGTGAAGGCTGCCCTACAAGAAAGCTGTGGAGAAGTCGAGGGAGTGCAGCTCGTAGTTACGCTGTGCTGCAACGTGCAGTAACACCCGAAGAGTAGTCATCTTCGGGGTGGGGGAGAAGGTCTGGAAGAAGTCGACCCCCTGTCGCTCACTGAAGCCTCGAGCAACGTAACGCACCTTGAAGGCAGGCGGAGAACCCGTCGGCCGCTTCACTATGAAAATCCACATGCCGTCGACTATGTTCGCCCCAGGAGGGGGAACCTCGTCGACGTAGGTGCCTGTGGACTTCCAGGAAGCCATCTCTGCCATATGTGGAGTTTAGAACTACATCCAGTTTTTTGATGGTGGTCATTATTCCTCACTAGCCTTTCTATCCAGATGGTGCATTATAGGGAAAGATGAATATTTCACAGTAAATATGTAAGTGAGACGTTTTAAACAGAACACAAACAGTAGCTCACACATATCTGGCTCAAATCGCCACTGGCCTGCTCTTCTATCGAGTCACTGCAGCACCAACCAACATCACCACATCAACTGCTCTGTTTCTCGTAGATTTTCTTAGGAGTTTACGTGGCTCCAGCTGGCTGCTGGCCATTCAGGAGAAACCAGCTGTCGAGTCGACCTAAACGGCGACAAGTTTTGTGGTGCGAGAGACGGATGTGATCCATTCCACTTCACAAATCTGCCTGGCTGGGAGGAGCACCACGGGTTTTCCGCTGCTTGCTGACCAGAAAAATGATAAGGCTCAGGGCGTGTCTGAAGTGCAAACGTCGAGTTTCGTCAAATTTCGTCGACGAAACTCATCCGTGGGACCCACGCGTGTTGGTGTCTGAAGTGCAGCCTGACATCCCTCGACGAAACTCGACGTTCGTGCACATGTCGAGGGATGTCGAACAGTGATACCGGGCAGCTGTTTGAGTCACTGTAGTCAGTGAGTGTTTCAAAAACAATTCTTCGACACGCCATGTCTGCATAGCTGTGGCAAACACACGTGAATAAGAACTAAGACGAGAGCGACACGTGCTAGAGAAATTTCGCTGGCAATGTGACAGTAGAATATCCGGTGTTACCAGCAACAATCTATGCTAAGCGAAATTCGCGAGATTGCAAACAATTGAGTTACATGAATGATTCTGTTAATTCCACGTCGAATTTTCATGGGCAACTTATAACAGTGTTCCAATGGCACGTGTGGGTTATTTTGTCGTGTGGGTGTCTGAAGTGAACACAGCTGAAAACGGATGTCGAGTTTCGTCAAGGAACGTCGACGAAAGTTTCGTCGGCAAACGTCGAAATTCACTTCAGACACGCCCTCAGCAGCACCACGGAAATTAGGGGGGCGGGGCCATGAGAGGGCTTGGTTTGCAAGCACATTTCATAATCTTCGCAAGCGGCCAAGCCTGACGAGTTGAGTGGGTGATTCACCTCGGATTCCGCGATGGGCTTGGCCTCTCACGCCAGCTTTCTCCACCTCGCCAGTAAATAGGTTTCTTGCTGAACTAGTGTTAGTAACTAGTCGTAAGGGCGCATTCGCGGCTCGTGTCAGACATCAGGTCTGGTTCTGAGCCTCCACATCGAGCGTCTTCAGAGCCCACCTCGGGCCTTTCAAGCCTCCACGTTGGGTATTCCCGCTAAATACGCCCTGACGCCTCCACAGGGACTACTTTTTGTGATTCATCCCAGCCGTTGCGAAAACTCCCCCCCCCCCTCCTCCACCAAACTTCTGCAGCTCGGATCGGATGTCTTACTGTACGACTCTCCTTCAAGCTTGGCTGCTCGGTTGTTGCGGGGCCATAATGCTTTTCCAGGGTACTGTAGTCTAGTTCAGATCACGATCGCCATCCTAATCTCTAGGCCGTACACGTGTGTTTCTACCATCGGCACTCGTATCGAATCTGTTTTCACCTCAAGCAGCAACGTAGGCAGTGCAGAATCGGGACAGACGATATGCGTGGCTCGAGGAAGGATTAGGTGGAAGTTGGAATCATTGGGGAATCTTCAATCTCTCCTACGCTCAGTGCTGTAGAAATGTAAGGGGGGAGTCGCGTCGCGTGCGCGAGTAAAGCTCTGTCGATGGGTGCGAGAGGATGCCGCCTCTTGGGGACTCAATCCATGGATTTCATTTCCGCGAGGGGTCTGTTTTGGTTCATAGCTCCGAGCTGCAGGGCATACAGCTGTGCACAAGTGCGCGTTAAATCCAGCCTGGAATATGCTATCATTGGCGAAACTTATCTTCCGAGCTTTGCTCCTACTCGTGGCGGTACGTGTGTGGCAAGCTGAGCACTGTAGTTCACTAGTGCGCCAGCTGAGCTATTAACTTCGCACGTATGATCCCATACATAATGTATGGATCACCACAAGCTCTCAACGCAGCTCCCGTCGCTCTCAACTTTTGAAATCTATTTCAGGAGCAAGGGAGTCTCAGTAGTCTGAGTAATAGCTGGCAATTTTTCCTCACAGTTCAGCAGTTCCTTCGGTGCGGTTTCTTGATTCTCTCGACGCTCTCGAATTTAGTCCGCCTGAACACGGGAAGACTGTTTCGCACTTGGAAGACCAAGAGGAGGCAACTCTCTTGGTGATTTGGTGATTGGCACACCAGAGCTATGGATCCTGGAGCAACCGCAAATGCTGAGAAATCCCGGTTTTCCAACGTGAATCGCCGTCTTGAGGCGTGGAATCGTGCAACGAGCTCACTCAATCCCGCCGTTCAGCCGTCACTCCGCAACGAAGCCTTCTCTAATGCCAATCACCCAAGAAATTTGGGTAGATCTGGGCAAGTTTCCACAGCGCCAAGCAGCACAGACAATCGACCTCCCTACCTCCCCCGCAGAAAGTCACTTACTGACTTTGTAGCTGCTGGTATACGGGATCCGTGGTCTCCCTGCAACCCTTCGTCGGAATCCTCTCCTGTAGCTGATCCTGTTCGTGCTCCCAGAGAGTTGGAATCGGCAAAGTTGCAGCAGAGCAGTCAAATTGAAAAGCAGGAGTCAAGTTGCTGCTTGGCAAGGGGAGATGCGGCCTCCTGTGGGATCGCCACGTGTGTCACATTGAATGGTGCAGCTGACGAGGCCGGTGCGAGGAGTTCTCAAGCAGTGTCTTGTTGCAGGGTTGATGGTGAAGCGGTGGGAGAAACTGCAAGCAAAAACAGACACGCCATGCAAAAGCAGGGGAACATCGCGCACAGACGAGGGTTTTCTGTCACGTCCCTCGAGAGCTCAGCAGAAACAAGACGGGAAGACAAGGAACCCGCCAGGAGAGGACGCAGCAGCTGTGACCTTGGGAATTGGAGAAGGGAGGAGGGCTGCTTTTCCAGCAGAGAGTGTGGCTGTGTGGCAAGTGGCGGCAGTGCAGGAAGCACCATGGTTGTGTCTCCAGTGTGTAAGATAATGTCTACGGCCCCGCCTGTGTTTGTGTGGGCTGCTAGACGGCGGATGGAGAGGAGGCTCTCGCAGAGTGACGCTACACTTGTAAGCACAACTTCTAGGTAATATGGTGCTCTTTTACCTTGCATGCAGGCAGTGTTTAGACTTGAGCATGATGGGCAAATGGTAAGACTAGAAGGCACATTCAAATGCAGGAGAATTGAGGTCACGTGGGCTGCTCGTGTATATGTTTTGATGGGCTGTACCTAAGACCAGAAGTTATGGGGATAGTTACTTCATTAACCACTGGCATGGGATTTGTTGCTGCAAGGGCATGGGATGGGATTGAAGGGTGTGAAAGAGAGTCTAGGTACTACCGTATATAAGTCCCACGACGCCTTATCTCAACCCTTAGCAGTACCAGACCCAACGTGGGAAAATGAAACAACCCGTTACGATAAAGTATGTGTGATGGAATGGAATGGAACACGCCCTTTTTAGTGTTTATTGAATCCAGAAGAAAGGTAGTAGACTAGACATTCCATACAACAGCAATTTCTGTAAGGCAGCACTTCTGTTGGGAGGGAGCGAACATTACTGTATCACAACCACCCACTCAAGTTTTCCTTTCCTAGACAGGACGTGGCATTACTACAGTAAAAATTGGAAGGTGATACCATCAGCTGCGGGATTCACTACAGTACATCCACGATATGGGATATAGGGGAATGGTGTAAGGGGCCTCTTCACCCGGATTTTCACGTGCTGTAGCAGTTTAGGAGACCTCCTTGGGAGGGAAGACCTGGTCCTTAATCCAACCAAAGGGCTGCATTCAACAACGGAGACGTTGAGGGGTCGGGGTTGGGTTGAGAGGGGGGGGGAGGGGGTGGGAGGGGGGAGGGTATAGGGGAGAAATGGAGGAGATCCTAGAGGCAATTTTATAGACGCCTTGCGCAAAGAAGAGCAGTGTATTGGATGAGATCTCTTGCAAGAAGCGACCCCGTTACAAGCCCACACAGCCCAGGAATTTCAACGAATCAATAAGAATGCATGCACAGACTGGGCGGACGAGGCATGGAGAAGGAATGTTATAGGCGTATACTAAGAACTCGGCTTGGTTGCCAACCCACGATCGACAATCGCGACATCCCTAGGCATCGTTTACGCATATAAGGGCCGCGATTCCGTTCGCGATCGCGATCGCAGCACATCTGAACCAGCCGCAGCGCGCCGATGACTCAACTCGTTTCCCGCTTGCAACGGTACTAGGTTGGAACGTTCTATAAGGGAACAATGCAGAGGTGCTATAACGCGGACTTGACCTGACCGTCGCACCTGAATCAGCCACAGCGCGCCGACGACTCCAGTCGTCCCCCAGGTAACGGCGCTCCGCACGTCCATCCGCTGCGGAAGGTACGACGGCGGGATGAAGCGGAGCAGAGATCCGGCGGATTTGGCGGAAGACATGGCGCGCGGAAGACGCGGACCGGTGGAAGCGGGAACCGGAGAAGCGGGCGAAACGGATGTGCGGCGCGTCAAATGCGGAACACCGGAGGTTCCGGAAGGATCGTGGAAGGCGGCGTGAAATGAGTTGCTGATTCTGACAGGGACTGAACCGAAGAGACCTTTTTGGAGGGAAACGGCAGGACGTGAGGAAGGGAGCGAGGAAAAGTTTCGATACGAAAGGTCCGATAAGCGACATCAAGAGTGTACGGAGATAGACTAGACTTACTAGGTTAGTTCCACTGAATATTAGCATAAATTACAGGATTCCTAAGTTGACATTGTACTGCCTCAGCCTAATTGTTACACAAACCCAAATCGAAAGCTGCTGAAAACCCTAAAGATATTGTCAAGGCATTGTCAAGCAGACATGGTAGTGTCTTGAAGAGTGTGAGCGTTGAGTCAGGCCGACATGGTATTTTTTTGTAAAGCGTAGCGTTAGGCGGACATGACGCAAGGGAGGCTCCGACCAAGGAAGAAACTCTTCAAAATGATTCTCTCCACTCCATCGGGGGACCAATGGTACGTTGGGATGTCCGAAATTATCTCCCTGAAAAAAAAAAACATTTTTTGCGCAGACACATGCACACAGACCACAGAAAGATACACAAGCAAAATGAATCGTTATGAAATTTTAAGAGAAGCAATATTATCATTATCTAACTTTTAGGTCTTCAGCCATCACACACTCACCTGTGCGGCGTGAGAAAGTCCATGTAAGACCCCTTGATGACCTTGGCGAAACGCACGCGCATGGCCTTGCGACAGCTGTCGCTTGGCTTGAGAGTGAAGGTTTAGACTTGGAGTTCTGGGTTGAAGGTTTGGATTTAGGGTTTGGTTACTGCAAATCCCACCTATAAGGTGTCAGAAAGTCCATGTAGCTTCCTTTAATGACCTCGGCAAAGCGCACGCGTGTGGCCTTGCAACAGCTGTCGCTGGGCTTGACAGTGAGGGTTCAGGCCTGGAGTTCATGACCTTTAATGACTTTGGTTACTGCAACCCTCACCTATGCGGCGTTAAAAAGTCCATGTAGGAGCCCTTGATGACCTTGGCGAAGCGCACGCGCATGGCCTTGCGACAGCTGTCGCTTGGCTTGAAAGTGAAGGTTTAGGATTGAAATTCTGGGTAGGAGGTTTGGATTAAGGGTTTGGTTACTGCAAGTCTCACCTGTGCGGAGTGAGGAAGTCCATGTAGGAGCCCTTGATGACCTTGGCGAAGCGCACACGCATGGCCTTGCGACAGCTGTCGCTCAGCACGAGCCACCGCCGCTGCTCTAGTGCCACCTCCTCAAACACCGCATTGAACCGCTTCAACCTGCGAGGAAGCAATGAGGAGAGCAATGGGGAGGTGGATGGGGGGATGGATGGGGGTGCGACTGCTGTCGCTGAGCAAGAGCCAGCGCCGCTGCTCCAATGCCACTTCCTCAATCACCGCATTGAACCGCTTCAACCTGCAAGCACGCAATTGGGAGAGGCATGAGGGGATGGAGAGATGGATGGCGGGATGGAGCATGCATTCACGTGGTTGTGAAACATGCATCCATGGAAACATGCGTCCATAACAACATGTGATCTCAGTGCACTCGCCGTTGTTCCCTCAGATCAGTGCACATATTGTCATGCCATCAACACACTCACTGCCCTCAGTGCACTCGCCGTTGTTCCCTCAGATCAGTGCACATATTGTCATGCCATCAACACACTCACTGCCCTCAGTGCACTCACCGCTGCTTGACGCTGTCGGCGCTCATCTTGGTTTCTAAGCAAGGCGCTCATCTTGGTTTCTAAGCAACTCAACCATCAACAAAGCCACACCCATGTGATGTCAGTGCACCCGCCGTTGTGCCCTAAGAACACTGCACCAACTGCCATGCTCTCACCACCACCCTCACTGCACTCACCGCTGCTTGACGCTGTCGGCGCTCATCTTGGTTTCTAAGCAACTCAACCATCAACAAAGCCACACCCATGTGATGTCAGTGCACCCGCCGTTGTGCCCTAAGAACACTGCACCAACTGCCATGCTCTCACCACCACCCTCACTGCACTCACCGCTGCTTCACGCCGTCCGCACTCATCTTGGCGCTCACTTCCAATGGCTCCAAGCATGCCAGCAGCTGATGGGGAGACGTGGTGTGGGGTGAGTGCATCTGACCGTTCTGCCCTCAGTGCACCCACTATCATGCCCTCGGCACTACCATTAGTGCACTCACCGCTGCTTCACGCCGTCCGCACTCATCTTGGCGCTCACTTCCAGTGGCTCCAAGCACGCCAGCAACTGATGGGATGGGATGGAGTGGGGTGGAGTGAGATGGGGTCGGGTGGGGTGGGATGGGTTGCAATGGGTTGGAAGTAGGAAGTTTTTTCATCTTGGCGCTAACTTCCAATGGCTCCAAGCATGCCAGCAGCTGATGGAATGGGGTTGGGATGGGATGGGGTTGGGATGGGATGGGATAGAGTGCGGTGGGGTGCAGTGGGCTAGGACGCACGATAACAACAGAGCGGTGAGTTGCTGATCATGCCTTGCGAAGTGCTGCTCTCTTAAAGGCCGACTCGTAGTCTGCCAGGCAGTAGGAGAGGCAGATGGGATGGAAAGAGGGCACATGATAGCAAGGCAGGGGCGAGATCACCATAAAAAAAAGCAAAAGCATGATGACTTCCCAATCATACATTGCACAGCGCTGCTCTCTCAAAGGCCGACTAGTAGTCTGCCAGGCGGTTGGAGTGGCGAATGGGAGAGCGCACAATCGCAGACCTGCCTTCTCAAAGCAGCACACCCACCCTCGTACCTTGCACAGCGCTGCTCTCTCAAAGGCCGACTCGTAGTCTGCCAGGCGGTCGGAGTGGCGAATGGCATCACGCATTCGACCGGATGAGCTGGTAGGACAAGGAGAGGGACGAGGGAGGTTGGATGTAGTTGGCATTGTTCAGAACAAACAGCGCAGCAAGAGGGCCGTCAGCAATGGTCCTGTCCCGTGCTCCATGTTGAAATAGAGCGCATCCAACAGTGCCTCCATGTTGAAATAGAGCGCATCCAACAGTGCCTCCATGTTGAAATAGAGCGCATCCAACAGTGCCTCCATGTCCGCCCCCAGCTGCCATTTCCTCTGGTGGTAGCTAGGGGCAGACGCACAATCTTTGTACCGCACTGTACCGCTCAGCACACCCAATCACAAGAGCTGCAACTCACATGGAGGAGGAGATGTAGTTGGCGTTATTCAGCACAAACAACGCAGCAAGGGGCCCATCAGCGATAGTTCTCCCGCGGGCCTCCATGTTGAAATAGAGCGCATCCAACAGTGCCTCCATGTCCGCCCCCAACTGCCTCTTCCTCTCCCCTCTGCACCGCACTGCACCAAACTCTACCGCACTGTACCACACTGTACCGCACTGTACTGCTCTGTACCATCACCCACACTCACATGGAGGATGAGATGTAGTTGGCGTTATTCAGCACAAAGAGAGCGGACAAAGGCCCATCAGCGATGGTCCTCGCGCGAGCCTCCATGTTGAAATAGAGCGCATCCAAAAGTGCCTCCATGTCCGCCCCTAGCTGCATCTGTACCGCACTGTACCGCACTCTACGCCTCCCCACACACTCACATGGACGATGAGATGTAGTTGGCGTTATTCAGCACAAACAACGCAGCAAGGGGCCCGTCAGCGATAGTCCTCCCGCGGGCCTCCATGTTGAAATAGAGCGCATCCAACAGTGCCTCCATGTCCGCCCCTAGCTGCCTCTTCCTCTGCCTCTGCACCGCACTGAACCGCACTCTACCGCACTGTACCGCACTGTACCGCACTGTACTGCTCTGTACCATCACCCACACTCACATGGAGGATGAGATGTAGTTGGCGTTGTTCAGCACAAACAGAGCAGCAAGGGGACCATCAGCGATAGTTCTCCCGCGGGCCTCCATGTTGAAATAGAGCGCATCCAACAGTGCCTCCATGTCCGCCCCTAGCTGCCTCTTCCTCTGCCTCTGCACCGCACTGAACCGCACTCTACCGCACTGTACTGCACTGTACCGCACTGTACTGCTCTGTACCATCACCCACACTCACATGGAGGATGAGATGTAGTTGGCGTTGTTCAGCACAAACAGAGCAGCAAGGGGCCCATCAGCAATGGTCCTCCCGCGCGCCTCCATGTTGAAATAGAGCGCATCCAACAGTGCCTCCATGTCCGCCCCCAGCTGCCATTTCCTCTGGTGGTAGCTAGGGGCAGACGCACAATCTTTGTACCGCACTGTACCGCTCAGCACACCCAATCACAAGAGCTGCAACTCACATGGAGGAGGAGATGTAGTTGGCGTTATTCAGCACAAACAACGCAGCAAGGGGCCCATCAGCGATAGTTCTCCCGCGGGCCTCCATGTTGAAATAGAGCGCATCCAACAGTGCCTCCATGTCCGCCCCTAGCTGCCTCTTCCTCTGCCGCCCACCCGCCCCCTTGCCCTTCTTCACACCGCCACCACCAACGCTGCCACCACCGCTGCCGCTGCCGCTGCCACCGCCACCGCTGCCACCGCCAGGAGCATTCTGGCTATCCCGAGCCTTTTCCTTGGGAGTTCCTGGTGCGGTATTCAAACCACCACTGCAAGCAGCAGCAGTGGCAGCAGCAGAGGCAGAATCTAGGGCAGGATGCGAGTCGGAAGGGCCACCTGGGGTGGCAACAGCTGCAGCCGTGGCAGCAGCAGAAGCAACAGCAGCAGGAGCAGGAGCAGTCAACTCCTTGGCCGTCCCTGTTGCTCCCTGCACAGTTGTCTGTGGCACATGGCCGGGCTGCTGGCTGGAGCTGTTGCTGCTGCCTGGATCTTTCAAATGGTCGGCTCCGTGGCTCTGGTAGATCTCCTCCAACACAGCACAGTAGTTGGCTCGGGAGGTTCTGTGAGGGTGGTTAGAGGGACAGACAAGGAAAGGGGGCGAGCAGTTGATGCCTGCTGCTGGGCTCTTTCAAATGGTCGGCCCCGTGGCTCTGGTAAATCTCCTCTAGAACAGCGCAGTAGTTGGCTCGGGAGGTTCTGCAAGGGTGGTGCGAGGGACAGAAGGGAAAAGGGGGAGAGCGGTGGCTGCTGCTGGGCTCTTTCAAATGGTCGGCCCCGTGGCTCTGGTAGATCTCCTCCAACACAGCACAGTAGTTGGCGCGAGAGGTTCTGGGGGCGGGAGGGGAAGGGGACCAGGAGAGCGAGGGTGGGGATACAACATGTCGGCCCCGTGGCTCCGGTAAATCTCCTCCAACACAGCGCAGTAGTTGGCGCGAGAGGTTCTGGTGGGAAGGGGGTGAGCGTGGGGTGGGAGAGGGATGAAAGTGCGTTCTCTCAGCGGCTCTGGCACATCTCCTCCAGCACAGCACAGTAGTTGGCGCGAGAGGTTCTGGGGGCGGGAGGGGAAGGGGACCAGGAGAGCGAGGGTGGGGTTACAACATGTTGGCCCCATGGCTCTGGCACATCTCCTCCAGCACAGCGCAGTCGTTGGCTCGAGAGGTTCTGTGAGGGTGGTTAGAGGGACAGACAAGGAAAGGGGGCGAGCAGTTGATGCCTGCTGCCGGTCTCTTTCAAATGGTCGGCCCCGTGGCTCTGGTAAATCTCCTCCAACACAGCGCAGTAGTTGGCTCGAGAGGTTCTGGTGGGAAGGGGGTGAGCGTGGGGTGGGAGAGGGATGAAAGTGCGTTCTCTCAGCGGCTCTGGTAAATCTCCTCCATCACAGCACAGTAGTTGGCGCGAGAGGTTCTGGGGGCGGGAGGGGAAGGGGACCAGGAGAGCGAGGGTGGGGATACAACAGGTCGGCCCCATGGCTCTGGCACATCTCCTCCAGCACAGCGCAGTCGTTGCCTCGAGAGGTTCTGCAAGGGAGGTTAGAGGGACAGAAGGGAAAAGGGGGAGAGCGGTTGATGCCTGCTGCTAGGCTCTTTCAAATGGTCGGCCCCATGGCTCTGGTAAATCTCCTCCAGCACAGCGCAGTCGTTGCCTCGAGAGGTTCTGGGGGACGGTAATGGGAAGGATGGGGAAGGGAGGCGATATCGAGGGGGAGGGGTGAGGTGAGTATCCTCTGCTGACTGACACATATCCAATCGTTACTTCTGATTGGCGTACATGTCAGCAGTTGCTTATGTATTGACAACGTGGCTGGTAACCGCTGGTAACCGCTGGTAACCGCATGCCCCGGCACGTTCAAACCTCCCTCAGACAACCACCAATCCACACCCGTTCACCATTTGCCCTGCCTAGTTGACGACGCTGTCAGCCTGTACCTGTCTAGCAGTTGCCCTATGTAGTTGACCACGTAGCTGGTAACCGCATGCACCGACGACATGTGTGCGCCCATGCTCTAGCCAGTAACAGCTGGTAGTAACTGCTCTGCTATCAGCCGATACATACCTGTCCAGCTGATGAAAGCACAGCTGGCAACCGCTATCAGCCCATACCTATCCAAGTGCTGGCCCATACGATTGACAACGTAGCTGGTAACCGCTATCAGCCCATACCTATCCAAGAGCTGGCCCATACGATACGATTGACAACGTAGCTGGTAACCGCTATCAGCCCATACCTATCCAAGAGCTGGCCCATACGATTGACAACGTAGCTGGTAACCGCTATCAGCCCATACCTATCCAAGAGCTGGCCCATACGATTGACAACGTAGCTGGTAACCGCTATCAGCCCATACCTATCCAAGAGCTGGCCCATACGATTGACAACGTAGCTGGTAACCGCGAGGACCGACACGTTTGCGACATGCTCCAACAGGCGATTATTTTAGTATATAAGACATACCTATCCAATAGCTGCCCCATGTAGTTGACAACGTAGCTGGTAACCGCGAGGACTGACACGTCCACACCCATGATCCAGCTGGTAACTGCTGGTAATGGTAACCAACCGCTATCAGCCCATACCTATCCAATAGTTGCCCTGTGTAGTTGACGACGTAGCTGGTAACCGCATGCACCGACACGTCCACGTCATCCCCGCTCTGGCTGGTAACAGCTACCAGTTATACCTGGCAGCCCTGTCAGTCCGTACCTATCCAATAACTGCCCAATGTAGTTGACGACGTAGCTGGTAACCGCATGCACCGACATGTGTGTTCCCATGCTCCAGCTGGTAAGTGCTATAGTACAAGCCATACCTATCTAACAGCTGCCCAATGTAGTTGACGACATAGCTGGTAACCGCATGCACCGACACGTCCACGTCCATGCCCTAACTGGTAACAGCTGGTAAATGGTATCAGCCCATACCTGTCCAACAACTGCCCAATGTAGTTGACCACATAGCTGGTAACCGCATGCACCGACACGTCCACGTCATCCCCGCTCTGGCTCTTCACCTCCTGCGCCTTCCAGGAGATTATCCTGCGAGAAGTGGGGAGTGGAGAGTGGAGCATGAAGGGTGGAGGGTGTGGAGTGGGGAGTGGAGCATAGGCAGTGGAAGGTGGAGGTTGGAGGGGTGGCGCATAGGGGGTGGAGGGTGGGTAGTGGAGCATAGGGGGTGGAGGGTGAAAAGTGGGGAGTGAAGCATAGGGAGCGGAGGGTGGAGGGTGGAGGGGTGGCGGGTGGCGGGTAGGAAGTGAAGGGTTGAGCAGGGGCAGTGGGAAGCGACGGGTGGAGCGTGGAGGGTGAAGGGGGGATGGTATGTGCAGAGGTTTATAGGGAGAGAGAGACACAGCCACACAGGATAGAAACAGACGAACCTTTTGAGTCGACTCAAAAGTCACCTCGAGAGAGAGACACAGCCACACAGGATAGAAAGAGAGGCTGTGGAGCGTGGAGGTTGAAGGGGGGATGGTATGTGCAGAGGTTTACAGAGAGAGAGAGACACAGCCACACAGGATAGAAACAGACGAACCTGCTGAGAAGCTTCAAACGAACCTGCTAAAAAACTTCTTCTTGGGAGCAACAGGAGAGGGCATGGCGGCCGGAGTAAGCCCATCCACATCTCTCAGTGTGCTGTTGAGCTCGTCTATTGTCTCGAACACAGCAGAGGCAAAAAGAGACACACGAACCTGCTTAGACGGCTTTGGACAAACCTGCTGAGGAGCTTCTTCTTGGGGGCGACGGGCGAGGGCATGACAGCCGGAGTAAGCCCATCCACGTCTCTCAGCGTGCTGCTGAGCTCGTCTATCGTCCCAAACACGGCAGAGGCGAGCAGAGACACACGAACCTCCTTGGATTAACCTGCTCAGGAGCCCTGAACGTACCTGCTGAGGAGCCCTGAACGTACCTGCTGAGGACTGAACGTACCTGCTGAGGACTGAACGTACCTGCTGAGGACTGAACATACCTGCTGAGGACTGAACGTACCTGCTGAGCAGCTTCTTTTTGGGAGCGACGGGCGAGGGCATAGCAGCAGGAGTAAGCCCATCCACATCCCTCAGCGTGCTGTTGAGCTCGTCTACAGTTTCAAACACGGCGCATGCTAGGAGGGCAGGGAGGGCCTGCCACTGCGGCCAAAGCGAGCCTCCTCCCACCCCCGCTGCTGCTATCAGCACAGATTGCACCTGGAAACGGGAGGAATATGGAGGAAGAAAAGAGGTATTAAGGTTGTGTGGGCTTTCAAACAAACACGGCACATGTGAGGAGAGCCGGTAGGGCTTGCCACTGCGGCCAAAGCGAGCCTCCTCCCACCCCCGCTGCTGCTATCAGCACGGATCGCACCTGAAAAAGGGGGCATGTGGGGGAGAGGAGAGGGGTTCGGGTTGATGTATTGTCAAACGAACATGGCCCATGCGAGGAGGAGGGCTGGGAGGGCCTGCCACTGCGGCCAAAGGGAGCCTCCTCCCAACCCCGCTGCTGCTATCAGCACGGATCGCACCTGAAATTCGGGGAAAGATAGGGGAACTGAAGAGGAAACGAGGTTGAGTAGTTTCAAGAAAACACCCCACACCCCACATGCTCCCACATACCACATGCTCCCTGCACCTTTTGAGTCGACTATAAATTCCAACTTGCCCAACAAGCAACTGACTTGACTCCCTTAACCAGTTCCTCCCTGCCTGCTTCCCCTCCCTCCCCCACCCCTCACCTGCTCCCTCAGCCCAGTTGCCGCTCGGAACATCTCCATGAAGCTGAAGACTTTCTCGGGGGACCGCGTCAGCCCCGCAATGGAACGAGCAACGGTTGAGCTCCCTCCACCAGCCCTGTCCTGAGTCCTGACCATTCCACCCCGGTCCCCACATAAATACACACCTGCTCCCTCAACCCAGTTGCCGCCCGAAACATCTCCATGAAGCTAAAGACTTTCTCGGGGGACCGCGTCAGCCCCGCAATGGAACGAGCCGTGCCGACCAGCTTGCCGACCGAGCCCTCCACGCAGGGCGACGCCGACAGAAGCTGCCGATACACGCCGCCCGCGTCGAGCTCGGGGGCGTCCTCTAGGACTGCCTCGCAGAGGAGACGCTCTCCCTCCAGTAGCACTCGGATCTGACGTTACGGAGAAGAGGGGGGGTGGGGGGAGAGGGGAGCGGAGAAGGGGGGGCGATGAGTAGAATTGGAAGATTGAGCTCTGGGGCATCCTTTAAGACTGCCTTGCAGAGGAGGCGCCCTCCCTCCAGCAGCACTCGGATCTGAGCGGAGGGTGTGGGGGAACGGGGGAGAAGAAGGGGGAGGAAGGGGAAAGAATGGGGAGGTTGAGCTCGGGGCGTCCTCTATGTCTAGGACTGCCTCGCAGAGGAGGCGCTCTGCTCTCCCTCCAGTAGCACTCGGATCTGAGAAAAGGTAGGGGAGGGAAAAAGGGGAGGGGGAGTTTGAGGGATGGGCAGCTTCATAACGTACCAGTATGTTGGCTTCTCTGAGCCACGTCTTGATGCTGGGCTCCAGCTGGCTCCACGCCATGGCCTCCAGCTCACAGTGAGACAGAAAGTCAGGGGCACACACACACGCACGGCTGTACTCAGTAACCCACCCATCCACCACAAAACAACACATACATACCAGTATGTTGGCATCTCTGAGCCATGTCTTGATGGTGGGTTCCAGCTGGCTCCACGCCATGGCCTCCAGCTCAGCAACGCTGCGCTCCTTCAGGTCGAGACAAGCCGTGCCACTCGCTATGCTCGGCCCACGGGCGGCGCTGTGGAAGTTGAAGGGGAGGCAGGGGGAAAGGCAGGCAGGCAGGCAGGCGTGCAGGGATTGAAAAGACTCGTTCAGGGGGTCAACATTGAGGCACACACTCACACTCACACTCTCACGCACACATGCACACACATACACACTCACCAGTATCTCGCACAGCAGCGAGTGAGCCCACCAATAGCAACGATCCGTGTGGCCATCTTGCGTAACCAGCCAATCTCCGCCACTGGTAACCACTCCCCCCACTCACTAAACGCCACCCGCCAATCCACTGCCCCCACCCCTCCTCCTGCTGCCCCTCCTGCCCTCCCTGCTGCCCTCCCTCCTTCCCTCCCTGCTACCCGCCCCCCTTCCCTCACTCACTCACAGTCACACACTCACTCACTCACTCACTCACTCACTCACACACTTACCAGTATCTCGCACAGCAGCGAGTGAGCCCACCAATAGCAACAATCCGTGTGGCCATCTTGCGTAACCAGCCAATCTCCGCCACTGGTAACCACTCCCCCCACTCACTAAACGCCACCCGCCAATCCACTGCCCACACGCCCCCCCCTGCTGCCCCTCCTGCTCCCCCTCCTCCCCTCCCTCCTGCCCTCCCTGCTTCAAGTGTAGGAGAGGAGAAAGCAACCAGTCTAGGACGACTGGAAGCAGCGGGTGGTGTAACGGCACCACCACCGGCAGCAGCAGCTGCAGCGTTTGCAGCACCAACAGTAGCAGCAGATCGGGCATCAGCAGCAGCAGCAGCAGCAGCGGTGGCGGCAGCAGAGCCGGCAGCGGTAGGGGATGGAGATAGGGCGGGGGAAGGTTGGAGAGACGAGGGCAGAGACTGGGGTCCTACAGCTACGGAAGAATTGCTCTCAGCAGCAGACCTAGGAGTACTGATGTTATTCATGCTGCTGCTAATGGTGGTGGTGGTGCTGCTGCTGCTGCTGCTGCCGTAAACGATGTTGCTAATAGCCCTGATAGGCTGCCTGCTTCTCCTCTTATCCTCCTGCCCTGTAGACGGCCGAGCCTCCTGCCCTGGCTTGGCGCCCCCGGACCTGGCTGCCGAACCAGGAGTCAGGTTCGGGAGGTCGTTGGCATCAGGCTCGGCGTCGTCCTCGTCCGGATGGATAGGTATGGTGATGCGGGGGGGAGTGGGGCGCGCATAGGGAGAGGCAGACGAGGAGGAGGGAGAGGCAGAGAAGGAAGAAGAACCAACCGCGTTATAAGCATATGCATTATGGGGAATGTAACCGGAGGTGTAAGGGGATGCGTATGGTGAGTTAGAAGCCGCTGTGGAAGGAAGGGGTCCGGAATACATGGGCCAAAGACCACCAGACGCACCACCACCACCAGCAGCGGCAGCAGCAGCAGCGGCAGCAGCAGCAGAATTCAAATGCCCCGATTGCTCCTGGGACAAGAAACCGGTACTGCTGGCGCTGCTACTGCTGCTAAGAGTCTTAATGAGGTTCGAGGGAGGGGAGGCGTCAGAGCAAGGAGGGGAGAGGATAGGTGGTTGCTGGGCTGTAGGGCTTTCAGTGGGAGGTTCACTTCCTGTGCTGCTGCCGGTTACGCTCACGGGAATGAGAATGCGGTTACCACCGGACCTGGTTTTAAGGCTCGGGTTACTGTTAGTGTAGTTGCTGTTGCTGCTGTTAGATGCAACGCCTGTGGGGCTGATGATTGGAGTGCCATGCGAACTACTTGCATCAGCAGCAGCACTAGCACTAGCACCGCTAGTATCAGCAGCCACAGCAGCAGCAGAAGCAGCAGCAGCACCATCAGAAGCAGCAGCAGTGGCAGGAGCAGTGCCGGCAACGGCAGCAGCAGCATCAGCCAGCGACGCATTGAATTCGATCATCATAGGATCGTCAAACAGGAAACTAGAGGAGGATTTCCATAACCTGCCCTGATCGGGCCTATGCCCGTGCTGCTGCTGGTGCTGCTGTTGATGATACTGCTGATGGTGCTGCTGCTGGTGCTGGTACTGCTGCGGCTGCTGCTGGTGCTGGTACTGCTGCTGCGGCTGCTGCTGTAGCTGGTACTGCTGCGGCTGCTGCTGTTGCCAATCCTGCTGATGCTGAGAATGATGATGATGGTGGTGAGGATGATGGCCCGCAAAAAGACGACGGGACGACGGCGAAAAGGGCGGCAAGTTCTGTCCTGACGTGCGCATTCCGGGGGACCGTGGGCCGGTAGTCAAGCCAACAGGGCTACGAGGAACACCAGCAGCAGCGCCAGCAGCTAAGCCGCGGTGAGCAAGAGGGCTAACAAGGGCGTGTTCAGGGTACTTGGTCGAATTACTCTGGTTGGTGGGGGTAGTGCTGATGTTCCCTCTAGCGGATGCGCCAGCAGCAAGGGAGAAGTCAGAGGAGGTGCGGGTGAAACGGGTGGTGATGGGGGTGACACCCGTGGCTCTACGTGCACGGAGAGAGGACGCTCCCCCTGCTGCCCCTGCTGCCCCTGCTGCCCCTGCACCAGAAGCACCAGCAGCAGCACTGGCGAAATTCTGGGCATGCAGTGCGGATTTGAGCGTTGCTAGATCCAGAGGCTTGCTGCACGGGGAAGGGGGGGGAAACGGGGGGAAGGAAAGCAGAGAGGGAGAAGTCGGAGGAGGTGCGCGTGAACCGGGTGGTGATGGGGGTGATGCCCGTGGCTCTATGTGCACGGAGAGAGGACGCCCCTCCTGCTGCCCCTGCCCCCCCTGCACCAGCACCAGCACACCCAGCAGCACCAGCTGCAGCAGCAGTGGCGAAATTCTGGGCGTGGAGTGCGGATTTGAGCGTTGGTAGATCCAGAGGCTTGCTGCACGGTGGAAGGAGGGTGGGGGAAGAGGGGGGAGTTTGGGGTTGGGGTGGGGGAGAAGAATGGGACAAGTCAGAGGGTGAAACGGGTGGTGATGGGGGTGATGCCTGTAGCTCTCCGCGTTCTAAGAGAGGACGCTCCCCCTGCTGCTCCTGCACAAGAAGCAGCAGCAGCAGCAGCCTTGGCACCAGCTGCAGCAGCAGTGGCGAAATTCTGGGCGTGCAGGGCGGACTTGAGCGTTGGGAGGTACAGAGGCTTGCTGCAGAGAGAACGGGCGGGGAGGGAAGGTTGGGTTTGGCGGTGTGGGAGAAGAGTGGGACGAGACAGACAGAGGGTGACAATTCTGGGCGCGCAGGGCGGACTTGAGCGTTGGGAGGTACAGAGGCTTGCTGCAGAGAGAAGGAGTGGGGTATCGGTGCATACGTGGAGTCTCATGAGAGTCACCCTCATGGGCAGGATAGAAGGCAGATCAAAAGACCCACCCGTGTTTGGAGAGAGTCGCTTCAAACTCCTCTTCCAGCAGCATCAGCGCATCCTGGATAACAGCCTCCACGCTTATAAGCACATCCCATTGAAGCACGGGGACAGCAGCAGCAGGAGGAGATGTTGCTGCAGCAGCATTAGCAGGAAACACAGAAGTGCCATCTGTTGCAGTATCTTTCTCGTCTGTTTCCTCCTCGCTCTCCTCCCCTTCTCCTCCGCCCTTGCCCATTTGTAGCCGTTTCCGTACCCCTCCCTTTGCCAAATCTTCCGCCCCTTCCCCTTCCTCCCCTTCCCCCCCCTCCGCCCCCTCCTCTTCCTCTCCCCCCTCCTCTTCCTCTTTCCCCTCCTTCCCCTCCTCACCACCATCACCTGAGTCTACTCTTACATTCGCTTCACGTCCTTTCGCCACCTCATCCATACAATCATTTTCTTTCTCCTCCTCCTCCCCCTCGCAAACACTCTCGCCCTCCCCACGTTCTAGCCCAAAAGCTCCACCACCCTCTCCGCTTCCTCCCTCCGCTCCTCCACCCACTCTTTCTACCATTCCACACTCACCCCTCATCCCTTCGTCCTCCCTCCTCCTCTCCTCCACTATCCTCCCCTCCCCTCTCCTCTCCTCTTCCCTCCTCTCCTCCTCCTCGTCCTCCTCCTCTCTCTGCTGCGCCTCCAGAGCCGCTCTCAGCTTCCCCCGAAGCGCTGCCAGGCTGTCAAGCGCCGCCAGAAAATCGTCCAATCGGAAGCGAGGCGTTTCTGACACGCGCTGCGCCAGCTGCGGAAGGGCGGCAGCCGCCCGCTGCAGCATTCGTTGACGCTTCTGCTGGCGGGATAGGCGGAGCGAACGCTCTTCCTGCAGGGGGGGAGCGGGTGCGGGAAGGGGAGAGCGGAGGAGTGGTTGGGGGGAGGGAGGGTGATGCCCACTGGAGCATGCGCTGACGCTTCTGCTGGCGGGATAGGTGGAGCGAACGCTCTTCCTGTAGGGGTAACGAAAGAGCAGGGAGGAGAAGAGATGGAAACCGGCGGGGAAGGAAAGAGGAGGGCATGAGAGGGGGAGGGGAGGGGTGGGGTGAGGGGGCTGCCCGCTGAAGCATGCGCTGCTGGCGCTTCTGCTGGCGGGACAAGCGGAGCGAACGCTCTTCCTGTAGGGTGGAAGAAGGGGATGAAGAGGGGCGAAGGGAGGGGAAGGCATTGCTCGCTGCAGCATGCAATGGCACTTCTGCTGGCGGGACAAGCGGAGCGAACGCTCTTCCTGTAGGGTGGAAGAAGGGGATGAAGAGGGGCGAAGGGAGGGGAAGGCATTGCTCGCTGCAGCATGCACTGGCACTTCTGCTGGCGGGACAAGCGGAGCGAACGCTCTTCCTGTAGGGTGGAAGAAGGGGATGAAGAGGGGCGAAGGGAGGGGAAGGCATTGCTCGCTGCAGCATGCACTGGCACTTCTGCTGGCGGGACAAGCGGAGCGAACGCTCTTCCTGTAGGGTGGAAGAAGGGGATGAAGAGGGGCGAAGGGAGGGGAAGGCATTGCTCGCTGCAGCATGCACTGGCACTTCTGCTGGCGGGACAAGCGGAGCGAACGCTCTTCCTGTAGGGTGGAAGAAGGGGATGAAGAGGGGCGAAGGGAGGGGAAGGCATTGCTCGCTGCAGCATGCACTGGCACTTCTGCTGGCGGGACAAGCGGAGCGAACGCTCTTCCTGTAGGGTGGAAGAAGGGGATGAAGAGGGGCGAAGGGAGGGGAAGGCATTGCTCGCTGCAGCATGCACTGGCACTTCTGCTGGCGGGACAAGCGGAGCGAACGCTCTTCGTGTAGGTGGGAGAAGGGGAGGGGAGGAAGGGGGGTGAAGATGGAAGGTATTGCTCGCTGCAGCATACGTTGGCGCTTCTGCTGGCGGGATAGGCGGAGCGAACGCTCTTCCTGTAGATGGAAATAGAGAGCGGGAGAGGAGAGACGATGGATGGCTGGGAAGGGAAGAGGGGGGGAGGGAGGGGAGAGGGAGGGGAGAGGGGGTACTGCTGTAGCATGCGCTGCTGGCGCTTCTGCAGGGGGAGAGTGGGGGGGGAGGAGGGAAGGGGAGAGGGCGGGAGGGGAGGGGGGAGGGGAGGAGTGGGTGAGCGGAGAGTACAGCTCGACTGCCGAAATCGCCGCGCCTTCAGCCTTTTCAGCCCTACTCCTCGTGATTAGCGTTTTCAAGCCATGGGGCGTCGTCGCATTCACGTGACTTACCCTTGGAGTTGCCGCGACTTCAGCCGCCCTGCCGTCCTTCCCCACGTCCAATCGCTGCATGGCACGTGTCACAGCTTCCGCCTGCGCCTGTCGCCTCTCCTTCCATCCCTCCCCTTCCCCCTCCTCCTTCCCCCCTTCCCCCTCCCCCTCTCCCCGCTGCCCCTCCCCGGGCTGCTTACCCCCCTCCTCTTTGCTCCCTGCCCTCTCCTTTTCCCCACCCGTAATCACCAAAACATTTCTCACGGGCAGGCTGACGCTTGTACTCCGAGGAAACACTGGGGTCTGCTTCTTTTCTGTTTTTGCCTCTTCACCTGCCCCAGCTGCCCGCGAAAAACGATTTCTGCCGGGGGTTGGTACCACGGGAGTTTTAGGACTCGGCGCGCTTACCGAACTTGAGTGCACCAACCGAGGCACGGCCATTTTGGGCCTACGTCTTACTGGTCCGGCCGGTTTCCCCGAACCAGCAGGCTCGGGTCTTACCGAGCCGACATGGCCGGACGAACCTCCAACCAGCACCTGATCCCGTGCGAACCCCTCTTCGCCGATTGCTAATCCTACTCCGCCGCCAGCCACCCATTCCGTCTCCTCTGCTTCCATTCACGCACACGAGCTTTCACCGGTCTCTAATGGCGTCCTGATGCCAGTAACCGTTGAAAATACTCCTCGTGCTGTCGGTAACCTTAAAAAAAATCGTCGTGCTGTCGACCTCTATCGGTGGTAATTAAGAAACTTTGCGACTGTTCATGATAGCAGCCATTGTAGAGTTTGGTGCTACCCGTAAAATTTGACCTCCCAAACCCGACGGAATATATCTGTCTATTATCTACGTCTGGAAACCTGACCGTGTATGTCTACCTATCTATCTACGTCGAAATATGTAATGCTTAACCTTTTTCTCCGTTACAATGAGAAAGGACGCACGCGTCACGAGGATAATGTTAATGCGTCACAAGGGTAGTGTTAATAAGTTATCAGCCAGTCCCGCTGTGAGGCGCCTGAAAAGTACGTCTCGCCACTTATGCGGAAAACGCGGGTAGTATGAGTGACGAGAGTAGCAAAGAGCGCTGACATACCCAAGAGAAAAAGAGACGAACAAACAATGGTAAGTGCTGCGACTAACAAACTGAGTCAAATGAAACCATGGTCAGTGTCTTTCATTTTGCTTTCGCGAGCATGCTAACGTTAGAGAACTTATTGCGTCACGAACCCTACTCGAGGAGACTTTGTTTGGGCAACAGGCTTACGTGTCGTCGACACCATAAGGACGGCAACGGCTCACGATTCACGAACGAGGGGACATAACTGAGATACGGATACTAATTTGCTCCCCCGCACAGTTTGAATCAATAGCGAGGGTGTGTTGTGGGAGTTCATTTCTGCTCGAAACCCTATCGAACCGTTTCAAAACGTAAACGAGCCGCTCCCAGCTTCAGCCGTTTTCTGTTACGTTCTTCGAAGGTGTGTACTCAAACGTTCTCAACCTGGAAGAATCTTTCTAGAACGAAATGAATCGAACATTTCGCCCAACAGTCCAGTCTGTTCAAAAGAAGGAATGCTGACGGGCCGACGGGAACTGAGAGAGTTTGGCGCAAACAGATTGGACAGGGCGGAGGGCACCACAAGCCGGGCGGATGCTCTCCAAACGTGCGCTAGGCTCGGTAAGACGGAATCGAACCTAGCCACTCAGCTCCTCGACAAAGCCTCGTTTTGAAAGGAGGTGTTCAGTTGATTTCCATAATCCATTTCGCCCTCTGTTTGGGGGTCACCTTGTACAGAACAGAGATTTACACCGTTCTGTACCGTACTATGCCCTGCGAATCCCTCTTTGTGCAAGGTGAACTGCACATACCATGTACGGAACGATTATCACATCACTCGATCGGTTCCACGCAACTCTCTTCTCCCCTCCTCCCAAGCTCCCCCCACCTCCTCCTCCAGGACCTCCACCCACCCCACCCATCCCACAGGCGTGAAGTGAAAGTCAAGGCTTGAAGGATCGGGATTCAAGAATTGTACAAACAGTCAGAAGGAAGTCAGCTGTGTAAAACAAAACGAACTGACTGAATACACTAAAGATGCAAGAGAAGGTTGGATGATAGCACAAAATACTTATCATACTACAAGGCCATTTTTCAATGCCCAGAAGGTAGCTGGCATGAGTGATGCTATCAGCACCACTCATGTATGTACATACGTATGCCTAATGCAAAGTTCCTCGAAATAAAAAATCTCGGGCACAATCATTGGTTGGCTTTGGAAGCACATGTGATTGACACACAAGCCGCAAGAGATCCTTCAACTTGGACGCATTCAACTGCACACAAAAAACGCCGAGTCTTGGCCCAATGGCTTTAAACCCCCTCAAGCATAACAGTCCAAGATGTAGCAGCAGAGCACGGAAAAGCTTACAGGTTTGCTCATGTACGAGTCCATCCCTGCCTCTATGCACTTCACTCCATCTCCTATAAGGGCTTGCGCTGTCATCTGCAGGAAAAGGAGCAGCTGTCAGATGAATTGAAAAATGCTGTCCTTTCGCCGAAACAGAATTGTATGAGCATTACAGCAATGATGGGCGTGTGGCGATTTGTCGTAGACTCATATTCACGAATCCTCTTGGTTGCTTTTAGGCCATCGCAGACTGGCATTTGAACCTGATATTGCACATGGAAGAAGGGGAAGGTGAGTGGAGCGTAGGACAGGCAGGGAGGTGAAACAGAAATTTGTATGGCCGTTGCATTCACGGAGAAAAGGGGCAGTATGTAGCTGGTACACGAACCACACACACGGTGAAGGAGCAGAAATGCTGCTGCCACACTCACATCCATTAGTATCACATCAAACACTCCTGTCTGAACCTTCTCCAGGGCTTCTTCACCATCACTGGCCAGAACCGCCTCGTGCCCCCACTTGCGCAGCAGGGTCATGGCTACCCGCTGGTTGACAATGTTGTCTTCTGCAACCAGGACCTTGAGACTCCTGTCAGCCGCTGCTGATGCCGATGCCTCCTCTGATGCACTTGAATTCGAGGCAGAGAGCCCGTCCTGACAAAACAAAGAAAGGAAAGATCAGCATGGGGCGAAGAATGAAAGAGAGGGTATGTGCAGACGTTCAATGGCTGGTCCAATCAGCAGCATGCAGAGTAGGTACAATTGTAGAATGCTTGAGGGAAGAGTTGGAGCAAGGGAGATCACCTGCAGCGGGAGCTTCAAGGCCTGCTTGACTCTTCGCAGAAGCACTTTCCTCTTCACAGGCTTGGGAAGATAGAGTTGCACCCCGAGTTCCTTACACCTGTTGAGCAGCATTCCAAGAAAGCAAGAAACAGCCATACTCAGAAAAGTGGCTTGCGGAGTTGAGTGACTGCCACACATATGAGTTGTCCGAATGTCAGCACTTACAAGGGCTTGTCGTCAGGACCTCCTGGTGTCAGCAACACCACAGACAGCGCCAACTCCTCTTCGCGAGGCTCGGGTCGACACCCCTCTGTTGCAGAGAAGGAAGCCTGTTCCTGGCCACATCTCTGCAGCCGCATCACTCCTCCACTGTCAGCTCTAGGCGACTTTTGAGTTGACTCGAAGGTCACCTCAGATGCAGAGCAGTAAGCCTGTGCCTGGCCGCACCTCGGCTGCCGCATCAATCCTCCACTGTCAGCTGTTGCTGACTGCGAGTCAGCCCTTTGAACTGACTGCAGGTGCTGACCAGAACTCTCACCCGGTCTTTCTGCTGGGGCATGCCCCCCTGTTTCTTCAGAAAGCACACTGGAATGAGGCTCTTCTTCTATCGCTGCTGCATTTTCCTGCTTTCTAGAGGATAGCCAAGCAGGCACAGGTGACTCGGGGTTCCCAGTAAGATCCTCCATTTCTTGCACGGCACTGCTACTACTGCAGTTTCCTTCTGAAATTCGGCATCCGATGTTGTCCTGATGGAGCAGATTCTGCTCCTTGATGCAGCGCAGCAGCTTGGCGCAGTTGGCGGAGGAGACAGCACAATTATCGTAGGAAGAGGAGCAGGAGGGGGAGGATGAGGAGGGAACATGGAGGGTGTCACTGACTTCAGAGTCGAGAATGAGCAGGGTGTATGGCGACTCGTCGTATGCTGCCTTCTGGAGCATTTCCAAAGCGGAGGTTGCATCGGCTGCATCCTCTGCCTTTACTTTCAGCTTCTGCAAGACGAGGAATATCAATCACCAAATATCAGTATCACTTCCCTCGTGCCCGCAGAATCAAAACAAAAGATAACTCAACAGACAATGAATCCCACCTCAAGAGTCGAAAGGATGGACTTCCTGGTTGATTCATTCCCATCCACAACAAGCCCGCGGAAGTGGTTCATTTTTGGACACAGAGTGCCACACCGAGCCAGAGATGATGGTTTTGCAGGCTCAGGTAGTACTGTGAACTTGGCCGTGAAACAAAAGGTTGACCCGCAACCCTCTTCGCTCTCAACCCACATGTGGCCACCCATGGCATTAGCCAGGCGAGATGAGATCATCAATCCCAGTCCCGTCCCTCCATACAGCCTGAAACACGCACCGCGAACATTAACGACTGATCTCTTTACTGAAAAAAAATATGAAAGGAATAATGGAAGTCACGTCTTACCGTGAATCTGATGCGTGCACTTGACTGAACGCTTGAAACAAAAGACACTGCTTGGCTTGAGGTATGCCGATTCCTGGTAGAAACGAGAACGAAAGTTATGATGCAACGTGACATTCAACACATATTGGCATAAAACGTAAGCGTTTTTTTTTACTAACCTGTGTCTTTAACAGCAAAAAGAACCTCTGCGGTCTGATCCTTGAGAGCAACAAGTGTTGCAGTTAGCAAAACCTCCCCCTTCTCAGTAAACTTGATCCCATTACCTGGAACATGAGCATTTTTGCCATAAATTTCAGAACCTGTATGATTGAAAATAGCATACATAAAACGTAGGCGGGCTCTGTACTGAAACCTACCCAAAAGGTTGATGAAGATCTGAAGAAGGCGTCCAGGGTCACCCATGAAATTTTCTGGCATGTTCGGAGACCTCTGCCATGATACGAGTGCAAGGCCCTTCTTCCTTGCCCGATTCGCCAGAACAGATACCGCATGCTCCATCTGGAGGGAAAATCAATCGAATGAGCCATTATTGAGTACGACATCAGTGAGAATAACAGGTGGATACAAAAGCAGCAGATAATTACCTGGTCCTGTAGTGAGAACTCAATGTTTTCCAGATCCATTTTTCCCGCTTCAATTTTGCTGAAGTCCAGAATATCAGCAATCAAGCGCAGAAGATGCTTGGCTGAGTAAAGGGACTGCACATAACAAGCACAATCAATAGATCCAGTCAGCCACGACTCAAGCAGCAGAATTGAACTTACGAGAAAGATTGTTATCTGAACCAAAATGCACAGAAAGCTTACGAGCTCAAGATACTCGATCTGTTCAGAGCTCAGAGCAGTGTCCAAGCAAAGCTCAGTGCAATTGATGATGCCATTCAACGGTGTTCTGATCTCATGAGACATGTTTGCCAGAAACTCAGATTTCGCCTTGTCTGCTGAAACTGCCTGCTCCTTGGCATCCTGAAGCTGTAACTCAACACTCTTCCTCTCCTCCACCTCAGCAGACAGACCCTGATTCAGCAGTGCCAGGTCTTGCGTGCGTTCCACCACCTGAAATTCAGATCTTGAGCTTCTTCCTTGCCAATGGAAAACAATTTCTCGGAAAAAAAAATTCACACACACACACACAAAAAACCGTGGGAAAAAAATGAACAGATGTAGAATGACTCACCTTTTGTTCTAAAGTAGAGTAAGAGCTAGAGATCTGATCAGCCATGTCATTGAACACACAGCAAAGCTCATCAATCTCGTCCTTCAAACAGCCTCGCCGCCCATGAGCCCTTGCACTGTAATCACCCCGTGCAAGTTTGCTCGCTGCATCTCCAAGCTCCATGATCGGACGGGAGAAATACTGCACAGCAATGTCTCACATTATAAGTAAGAACACCGCCTTGCAGCGAACATATGAATTTCAAGAGAGGACGATGAAGAAGAACAAAGACGTCGTACCGTGGCTAAAGCATAGGCGGCGAGAATCCCTAGAACAAAGATGCAGGACATTGAAATGATAATGATCTTCTCAACCTTCCTTATAGAGATGTATACTTCTACTTTGTCAATTTGAGCTGCCAGACCTGCAATGACGCAAGTAGCTTGTAAGTTTGGGAACCATGTAAAAGAATGAGCACAGAAACCCAGAATAGGCAAGGATTTCAAGACATACCCCACGAGTCATAGCCAATGGGCCGGTAGGAAGCAACGATGTCAACACCACGAAAGTCAGCCCCTTGGTAATACCCACTCTGACCTCTCCCTGCTCTGAAGGCAGCACCCTTATGAGTCGAGTTTTTCACAAAAGGATCCTTAGCTGGAGGAACTATGAACTTCACCATGTCCTCGCCTTCATTGGTATATCCGACAAGAAGCTCTCCAGTGGACTGAAGTCCAGTTCCATCTTGCACAGTTTGCTTGAACTTCTCAGCATCAACTTTTGCCAAAATAATTCCACAAAAGGTGTCCTGAAAGACAAAGAACGTCAGAACAGAAAGATAACAGCATTTCACTTTTTGGAACAGGTGAATTAATGGACCTACCAGACCAGCTAAATGAGATTCCATACCTGATAGTCAACAGAAGCTGTAATGTCGATCAAGAATGTATTGTTGCGTCCTGCATATGGAATCCCGGACCACACTGACGTGTTCCGATTCTGTACAATCAGTGCTCGCCCGTGCAAGCGCTTGGGGAGCGGCTCCACATCAGCTGGATGCTTGCTGGAAAACAAAAGTTCACCATCGCTGCTGTAGGCTCCTAACGCCATGACACTTGCTGCACTCATGACAGCAGAATCCAGATCCTCTGTGCCCATCTTGTAGTCATTTTCCGTCAGATTGGACTTCCCTTGCTTGTGCATGAGCAGCAGGGATGAAACGGCAATGCGAGATGCGATCAGCTTCACCGTATCTTGAGTTCCAATGATGTAGGTGAGTATCTGGAACAGCAAGAAGATACACGAAGAAACACAACAATCAGAACAATGGTAAATCATAAGCAGATTGATCAGCATGACAGCTGATAAAAGATCAAAATTAAGCAGACATAGGGTTATGGTACCTGCTCTTGACGAAGGCTGGCAACAGTGTCAAGCCTCTCCCGAATTTCTCCAGTCAAGGTTGTTTTCGACAGCCTCCACAAAACGACGGCCAAAACACCCGAGCAGATCAGCACCAGAGTACCAACGAAAAACGTCAGCTTCACCCAGATCCGCGGCTGAAAGCTTCGCCTTGTAACCCGCCAACGCGGGCTTCGCGCAAGGCCATCTCCTGAAAGTAAAAGACGACACATCAGGTGAAAATCGGCGATTATAATGATGGAGTTGAACATTTTAACAGCAATAGGCTGATGGTACTGACTCTCTTGGATCTCGAGAGACATGAAGACTTCAGGATGCATGGTAGAAGGTCAACAGCTATGTTATTGATGGAGACTATCAAGAATCAATCCTTGAGCTATTTCCGCAAGAACAGACTACTCGTGGTTGAGACGTTCTAGGCACGCAGAGATAGTAAAGAGCAGGCTTATGACTCTACGTCGCAGGTGCCTAAGAAAGTAGCTGACATGGAAACAAGATCTTTATAAATTCGCTGGAAACATGAAAATGAAGCTCGCACCTCGTGACTGAACATATTTCGGAGAGAAAAAAACAGAACAAGAAGCTCGCGTGGAGCAAAGGCCATCACCACTGACGCCATCAGCCATTCTAGGCCTTCAATTTTGCCCGCAATGCCACGCAAGCAAGGAAACCAGGAATATCTTCTCCAGCCTGGAAGTAGAATCGAAGTGTCCCAGCCAGTGGTGTTGGAGGGTAAGTCGGAAAGCGAGGCGGCGGCGGATTCTGCATCCAACCGCCCGCTGTTTCCCATAACCGTTGAAGATATGAGCGGTAGAGTGACTACTTTCATTACTGGGAATGTCATGCAGATGATGAACGAATGAGAACCTCGAGAATGAAGAGCACAATGAAAAAGCAAGGAGTTTGCGAGGTGGTCAATAATGGTCTGCTATCTCGCTGATGGAAGTAGTTCGGGGTGGCGAGCTGGTAAGAGGTGGGCAATCACGAGCCAGAATCCTTGCATTCCGACTCCTTGCAAATGAAACGACAGCCTCTCATACGAAATTTCGTGACCTGTTTCTTGCGAAGCAGATTCACAATGAAGAGTGGACGCGGACTTGGATACATGGTTGAGTTCCAGATCACCTGCCGCCGGTTCTTATCGCTCTCTGACTAGACGCGCTGAGCAGTGCTCGCTGATTTGAATACGTGGTTCTGATCAGTGACTACTAAACTCATGAGAGCTATTGAGTGCTGAGCTGTGAAAGTGCGCATGCAGAGCTTTGCTGTCTCTCAAGGGGTTTTTGGAGCACCAATTCTGATTTCGAGGAGTCGCCTCACTTTCATAGGATCAAGCCTCGTACCTCCCAAGAGCCATCCTCATTTTCGTTGAATGCGACACTGTGTTCCTGGGAGCACGGTGCACGGTGGTACGCGAGAAAATATTCAGCGTTAATTGTTTTAGAGGCAAAGAATAATTCAGCAGCTAATACTTGTTTAGCACATACTCTATTTCTAAGGCCAGTGACATATCAGGCGCTGTCCACAATAATTGATTGCTCAGTCGTGTGCCATGAAACTAAAATAACCATACATTGCATCCCCGTTGCTCCCACAAGTTTCTACTGCTACCAGAGCTGCTGCTACCGAGTCAACTGTCTCCAGTCCTGCTACTACCTTGAGTTGAGTCCCTTGTTGACGGCCGAATAGCACTTTTGTCGTCACTGTTCTTGCAGCTGCTTTTTTTTTTTTTAACTTCCCGACAATTTTCAGTGCTCTAACCTCCCGTGCCTGAAACTGAACAGCTCAAGCCCCGTTTCCCATTTTCCACCACTTGATGGCGACTCAAGGAACACCTCATTACCCCTTGAGTGACACCCCTCCGCCCCTTGACTGACACCTGACTGCCCCCTGCGTGACAACTGATTGCACCTTGCATAACACCTCTCTGCACCTTGCGAAACACCTCTCTGCACCTTGCGTAACACCTCTCTGCACCTTGGATAACACCTGTCCACCTTGAGTGACAGCACTCCTTGCCAGTGACATCTCCCCTCACAACTTCCCTCCTATACCCTCACTTCCCCTCCCCAAGAGACAGCACTGCCACACCCTCTGCGATTGCTGCTGCAGTCTCCCCTCCCTTCCCTCCTTTCTCTCCTTCACCTCCCTGCCAGTGACATCTCCCCTCACAACTTCCTTCCGATCCCCTCACTTCCCCTCCCCAAGGGACATCACTGCCACACCCTCTGCGATCGCTGCGGCCGTCTCCCCTCCCTTCCCTCCTGCTTTCCCCCCTTCACCTCCCTGCTTCCCCCCTCCAGCTGCCCCACCACTCCCAGTACCAGTACCAGCACCAGCACTAGCACTAGCACTAGCACCAGCACCAGAAGCAGCAGCTCCCGCTTTCTCCCCTTCACCTATCCCAGTAGCAGCAGCAGAGGCAGCAGCAGCAGCTGCGGCTGCAGGCGTAGGGCTAGGCATGACAGAAGCAGGCAGCATACTGGCAAGGGCACTCGCACTACTAGACGCTGCTCCTCCTCCTCCTCCCCCCACCACCCCTAGCGCCGACCCTGCTCCCCCTCCTCCTCCCCCACCTCCCCCTCCCCCTCCTCCTCCACCTCCTCCTCGCCCCCCTCTCCCTCGCCCTGCACCAGGAGCAGCACCTACAGGGCCCGTGTGAGAATACATCAATCTCCCTTGTCCCCCAAACCCAGCGGCAGCAGCAACAGCAGCACCGGGAGCAGCGTTGGCGGGAAGTGGCAGGCCGGCAGGACCGAAAGCAGGGTTGATGGGGCCGAGAGGCATGAGCGGCGGGAAGGGGTAGTCCAGCGGGCGGGCGTCAAGCCGTGGCTGGAGGAAACCGGGAGTAGGGGGAACAGCGGGGCAGGGGAGCACGGGAAAAGGGGGAACAGGGGAACAGGGGAACAGGGGAAGGGAATAGAGGGAGGAAAGGAGGAAAAGAGGGAGCGGGTATGTGCATCAGAATAGCCTGGGGGCAGGAGCAGCGTTGGCCGGAAGAGGCAGGCCGGCAGGGCCGAAAGCAGGGTTGATGGGGCCGAGAGGCATGAGAGGCGGGAAGGGGTAGTCCAGCGGGCGGGCGTCAAGCCGTGGCTGGAGGAAACCGGGAGTAGGGGGGACAGCGGGGCAGGGGAGCACGGGAAAAGGGGAACAGGGGAACAGGGGAACAGGGGAAGGGAATAGAGGGAGGAAAGGAGGAAAAGCGTGAGCGGGTATGTGCATCAGAATAGCCTGGGGGCAGGAGCAGCGTTGGCCGGAAGAGGCAGGCCGGCAGGGCCGAAAGCAGGGTTGATGGGGCCGAGAGGCATGAGAGGCGGGAAGGGGAAGTCCAGCGGGCGGGCGTCAAGCCGTGGCTGGAGGAAACCGGGAGTAGGGGGGACAGCGGGGCAGGGGAGCACGGGAAAAGGGGAACAGGGGAACAGGGGAAGGGAATAGAGGGAGGAAAGGAGGAAAAGCGTGAGCGGGTATGTGCATCAGAATAGCCTGGGGGCAGGAGCAGCGTTGGCCGGAAGAGGCAGGCCGGCAGGGCCAAAGGCAGGGTTGATGGGGCCGAGAGGCATGAGAGGCGGGAAGGGGAAGTCCAGCGGGCGAGCATCAAGCGGAGGCTGGGAGAAGCGGGGAGTAGGGGGGAGAGTGGGGCAGGGGAAAAGGCGAGCATCGGAACAAGGGAACAAGTAAACAGGGGAAGAGAGGAAAAGGGGAAGGGGAATTGACGAAGGAAAGGTGAGGGGAAGTGAGTAAGAAGCTACATCAGTATAGGGTTTCGGGTTGATGGGACTGAGAGTCATGAGAGGCGGGAAGGGGTGGTGGGGAGGGGGAGAAGAAGGGGGGACGGAAGGTTGGGGAAGCGGAATGGGAATGGGAAAGGGGAGGGGGAGTGGGGTGGAGAAGGGAATTCGGGTGATGGGATAAAGAAGAAACGACGGGCAGGAGAAATATACATGGGGCAGCAGCACTGGTCCCGGGTTCCGCCTCACCACCTCTTGTGATTTTGTTAGGACTAGAAAATCACCAGAGGGAACATACCTGGGGCAGCAGCACTGGTCCCGGATTCCGCCTCACCACCTCTTGTGATTTTGTTAGGACTCGAAAATCACCAGAGGGAACATACCTGGGGCAGCAGCACTGGTCCCGGATTCCGCCTCACCACCTCTCGTGATTTTGTTAGGACTCGAAAATCACCAGAGGGAACATACCTGGGGCAGAAGCACTGGTCCCGGGTTCCGCCCCACTACAATTCGCCTCTGCTGCTGCAGCTGCTGCTGGTGCTGCTGATGCTGCTGCTGCTGCTGCTGCATATGCTGGTGCTGCATCTGCTGCTGCTGATTGGGATGCTGGTGCTGCATCTGCTGCTGCTGATGCTGCTGCTGTTGCTGCTGATGCTGCTGCTGCTGGTGTTGCAGGTGCTGCGAGTGCTGCTGGTGCGGGAAAGGGTGGGAAGGGTGGCGGGTCTTCCTCTCCTGCATGGCGCGCTGGCGTGAGTCGTAGAAATTGAAGTCGTCCAGAATGGACGTGCGCGACGAGTAGCCCTTGAACAGCCGCAGCATCTCCTGCCCCTGCTGTAGCGGCACCTGGAAAGAGGAGAGGGGAGAAATAAGGAGAGGGAGGTCGGGTAAGACGGGCAGACGGAGAGAGGAATCGGAGGAACACACACGCACACACACATCTGCCCCTCCCCGATGCCTTCCCCAACCGCCTATCCCCTCTCGCCAACACAGTACACACACCGCTGCCCCTCCTGCCGTACCTCCTGCTTGTCGCGGCTGTTGGTAACGGGCTTGCCATCGTTAGAAGCGATGATGATATGCTGTAACTGCGAGTTGGGCACGTCCTTGATCACGTGCCACTTGACCATCACCAACCCTCTGTCACCCCCTTCCACCCAATTCAACACCCATCATCCACCCGCTGTACCTCCTGGGTATCTCGGCTGTTGGTAACCGGTTTCCCATCGTTAGACGCGATGATGATATGCCGGAACTGCGAGTTGGGCACGTCCTTAATCACATGCCACTTGACCTGAAAGTGCCCGTTCCACTTGTCCTGCTGCCAGTAGTCCACACTGCGAGTGAAGTCCACTGGGGTCAGCATTTCCGCTACCCCACAGAACTGCCCACTCGCGTTCACCTGGAGGGGGAGGGAATGGTAGGGACACAGGGGAGGGAGCACAGGGGAGGGAGCACAGGGAAAGGCACAGAGGGAAGTTGATAGTGGGTGCCACTTGACCTGGAAGTGTCCGTTCCACTTGTCCTGCTGCCAATAGTCCACACTACGAGTGAAGTCCACTGGGGTCAGCATCTCCGCCACCCCACAGAACTGCCCACTCGCGTTCACCTGAGCATGTGGAAGTGGGAGACAAAGGGAAGAAAGAGGAGAGGTAGAGGGTGGAGGGAAGGAGGCAGGAGGAAAGCAGTGCGAGTGAAGTCCACTGGGGTCAGCATCTCCGCCACCCCACAGAACTGCCCACTCGCGTTCACCTGGACGGGGAGGGGGTGGAGACAGGGGAGAAAGAGGGAAAGGCGGGAGCAGGAAAGGGAGGGAAGAGGGAGCGTGTGAGAGAAGTCCTTTGGGGTCGGCATCTCCGCCACCCCACAGAATGCCCACTCGCGTTCACCTGCCATGAGGAAGAGAACGGTGAGAGCAGGGACACAGGGGAAGAGAGGGGGGTGAAAGGGGGAGAGGAGTGTGAATCGTACTGCGGTTAGAATCTCCGCCACCCCACAGAACTGCCCACTCGCGTTCACCTGGCATGTGGAAGGGAACGGTGAGAGCAGGGACACAGGGAAAGAGAGGGGGGAGAGGGGGGAGAGGGGGGAGAGGGGGGAGAGGGGGGAGAGGGGGGGAGGAGCGTGTCAGTGAAGTCCACTGGGGTCGGCATCTCCGCCACCCCACAAAACTGCCCACTCGCGTTCACCTGCCATGTGGAAGGGAACGGTGAGGGCAGGGACACAGGGAAAGAGAGGGGAGAGAGGGGGGAGAGGGGGGGAGGAGCGTGTGAGTGAAGTCCACTGGGGTTGGCATTTCCGCCACCCCACAGAACTGCCCACTCGCGTTCTTGTGCACATCGCCCTCAATGTAGCTCTTTATCACAAAGAACCGCAGCCCCACGAGGGGCCGGTTCAGGGTTTCTGGGTTAGGGTTTTTGGTCCGGGGTGTCTGATTCGGGGGTTCCTGGGTTTGGGGATTTCTGTATAAGGGGTTTCTGGGTTGGGGGGTCTCTGGTTTGGGGTAAAGAAAGCAAAGCACTCACAGAGAAGAAGAGGAAGAGGGGGCAGGGGGTGGCGCTGCTCTTCCCTGCGGCGTCCTTGAAGGCGGCATCGAGGCGCTTGTTGCCCGTGGGGGTGGACGCCCACACGCCGTACTTGATGCTCTTGTGCACATCGTCCTCGCTGTAGCTCCTCATCACAAAGAACCGCACCCCCAGGGGGGGCTGGCTTAGGGTTTCTGGTTCGGGGTGTCTGGTTCGGGGACTCTTGGTGGGGGGGTTCAGGGTTGGGGGTTTCCGGGTAGGGGGTTTCTGAATCGGGAGTGTCTGCGATGGGGGTGGGTGAAGCAAGCACAGCAAACTTACGGAGAAGAAGAGGAAGAGGGGGCAGGGGGTGGCGCTGCTCTTCCCTGCGGCGTTCTTGAAGGCGGCATCGAGGCGCTTGTTGCCCGTGGGGGTGGACGCCCACACGCCGTACTTAATGCTCTTGTGCACATCGTCCTCGCTGTATCTCCTCATCACAAAGAACCCCACCCTCAGAGGAGGCCGGTCTAAGGTTTCTGGTTTGGGGTTTCTGGGTTTGAGGTGTCTGGTTCGGGGCATCTGGTTCGGGGTCTCTGGGTTGGGGGTTTCTGGGTTGGGAGTTTCCAGGTTGGGGGTTTCTGGGTCGGGGGTTTCTGGGTTGTGGGTGGGTAAAGCAAGCACAGCACACTTACAGAGAAAAAGAGGAAGAGGGGGCAGGGGGTGGCGCTGCTCTTCCCTGCGGCGTCCTTGAAGGCGGCATCGAGGCGCTTGTTGCCCGTGGGGGTGGACGCCCACACGCCGTACTTGATGCTCTTGTGCACATCGTCCTCGCTGTAGCTCTTTATCACAAAGAACCTCGCCGCCTCGTACGACGTTTTGAAGTCTGCCCGGTTATACTCGTCCGGACGCAAGGTTATTCCGCCCCGTGCCCCCCCTGCTACCGCTGCTCCTGCTCCTGCTCCTGCCCCCCCTGCCCCCACCACTCCCCCTACTCCCCCGGCTGCCCCTGCCCCCACCCCTGCTGCTACAGCTGCAGCAGCAGCAGCGCCTATAGGCTCCCCTATGGCACCAGCCGCTGCCCCTATAGGCATAGGCGCACTGGGGGCGCCAGGGGCGGAGGGAGTGGATACGCCTTGGCCCCTACTTCTGCCCGTTCTAGGCCCTCTGTTCTGCTCGCTAGACCCGTCATAGACCCCGTTTGCTTGCCCCTGCTGCCCCTGCTGCCCCTGTTGACCTATCTGCTGCTGGTGCTGCCCCTGTCCCCCCATGCTGCCTAGAAGACCAGCTCCTCTGTTAGCAGGGGAACCCGCCCCCCCAGTGTTCCCCCCGCCTCCCCCCGCTGCTCCCCCTGCCCCTGCCCCCGCTCCTGCTCCTCCTCCGCCTGCAGCTGCACTTGCGCCCGCCCCACTTCCGCTCCCCCCTCCCCCGCTTCCCCCTCCGCCTCCCTGGCCCCCACCCCCAGGGCCTTGCCCCCGCCTGTTCCCCCCCCATCCGCGCCCGCCTCCCCTTCCCCCTCCTCCCCCACCGTCCCCCCCGCGCCCGCCTCCCCCGCGCCCGCCCATAGGCTGCTGCCCCCCGCGGGGGAGGAGATTGTACCCCCCACGGCCCATGGGGAGCGGGTTTATGGGGGGGGAGGCGGAGGACATGGGGGAGGGGCGGGGGTAGGCGTGCATGGGCATGTGGGGCATGTGGGGAGGGGCGCCGATCACTGGGGGCATGTGACCTGGGCGGATGTGCGCGGATGCTGCGCCTGGCTGGGAGGAATCGCCAGGCTGGGCTGGGTCTGGGGGAGGGGGAAGGGGGGAAGTGGGGAGGGCGGGGGTGCGAGAGAGAGGGGAGTGGCGGAAAAGGGGAAGGAGAGGGGGGAACAGGGAAAGAAGAGGGAAGGGGAGAGGGGGGGGGGGGGGGAAGGAGGGGGCGTAGAAGGGAGTTGGGGGAGGTGACGGGAAGGATGGTTAGAACCCAGCATCTGTGAGAGTGGGGGAGGGGGAAGACTGGTGGCATGTGAGCTTGGGTGCCGATTACTGGAACATAGGTCCTTGGTAGGTAGAGGCACCCAAGAGGGGGAAGGGGAGAGTGCGGGAGAAGGAGGGCGAAAGTTTTTTCCGCCAGTTCCTGGCTTGGAACTTACCGGCAGGAGTGTGGGGGCGGAGCAGGGGCGGCGGGAACATGTGAGCGCCCATCATGCAATGGACCTTTGAGCCGACTCAACACTTACCGCCAGGAGAGGGAGGGCGGAGTAGGGGCGGCTGGAACATAGGAGGACCTTGGAAGGAGTAACCAGGGGGAGGGGCGCCGAACATGTGAGCGCCCATCATGGACGGGTGTGCGCCCGTCCCTGGCTCACGACTTACCGCCAGGCGAAGGGGGCCGGAGCAGGGGCGGCTGGAACATAGGAGGGCCTTGGAAGGGGTACCCGGGGGGAGGGGCGCCGAACATGTGAGCGCCCATCATGGAAGGATGCTTGCCTGTCCCTGACTCACAACTTACCTCCGGGCGAGGGGGGGCGGAGTAGGGGCGGCTGGAACATAGGAGGCCCTTGAAAGGGGTACCCGGGGGGAGGGGCGCCGAACATGTGCGCGCCCATCATGGACGGGTGCGCGCCCGGGGGCATGAAAGGCATGAAGCCGGGAGGGGGATGATGAAGTGCCATGCCCTGCTGCTGCTGCTGCTGCTGCTGAGGTTGCTGGGGTTGCTGTTGCACTTGCTGCTGCTGCTGCTGCTGCTGCTGCTGTTGCTGCTGCTGGCCTGACGGTTGCTGCCCTGTCTGCTGGTTGCTGCTTTGTGCCTGCTTCTGATCCTGCTGTTGCTGTTGCTGCTGCTGCGCGCCTTGCGTCGGCTGCTGCCCCTGCCCCTGCCCCTGCCCCTGCCCCTGCTCCTGCCCCTGCTGCTGCGCCTGCCCCTGCCCTTGCTGCTGCTGCCCCTGTTGTGACTGCTGCTGCGCCGTTAGCGGCGGCGGCGGGGGTTGCGGCTGGCCAGGTGGATGTGGGTGCATCATGTGCGGTTGGGGTGGTTGGCCAGGCGCATGGGGAGGCATGAAGCCGGGTGGCATGTGAGGGTGCGGGTAGTGTGGAACGTGAAACCCGAATCCTGGCTGTAGGCAAAAGACGGGTGCAAAGCAAAGGTAAAATGAGGAAGAAGAACCAGCACGGGATAGTTGATAAGGCACAAAAACAGTATAAAGCTGAGAGGAGCGTTTCAATTACTCTTTTTTCCAACGGGTTTTCAGGAGGTTTAGGAGGCAGCGCCTACTGAGCATTTCAGTGAAACGTGTCGCTGAAACGGGGCATAAAGATGAGCCTAAAGACGCATAAAGATGGGCATAAAAACGGAGCCTAGTGATCGGGCTTAACGACCAGCCTACTGACCAGCCTACTGACCAGCCTACTGACCAAACTAATGACCAGCCTACAGACGGCGACGGCCCTACAAATGGCCCTGTAGGACGACCTACCAGCGGCTGCTGGCCGTCCAATCATGCCCACTCCTGGAGGTATTCTCGAGATAACCCGGAAAAATATCTACAACCCTGCAAACGGCCTTGCAAACGGCCTTGCAAACGGCCTTGCAAACGGCCTTGCAAACTACCCAGACGATGCAGACGACCTACCGGCGGCTGCTGGCCGTCCATCATGCCCGCTCCCCCATCCATGCGCGCAGCCATGCGCATGTACTCCTACCACTCCTCCGAGTGACTTTGGAGTCGACTCAAAAGTCACGCACACAACCTAAAAGACCTACCGGCGGGTGTTGCCCGTCCATCATGCCCGCTCCCCCGTCCATTCGCGTAGCCATGCGCATGTACTCCTCCCACTGCTCCGGGGGCATGCGCGGAGGATCCGCGTAGCCTGGGGAGAGGGGAGTGGGGGGAGGGAGAAGAAAAGAGGCTTGATTGTTTGAAACATAGGGCGAGAGGGGACGCGAGAGGGAGGAGAAAAAGGGGCAACTGGGTGGTGAGTGGAGCGACACGAAGTAAATAACGGAAGGATGAATGCAACGAAATATACACCGAGGGAAAGAGAGGGGGGGGAGGGTGTGGGTGGGAGGACGAAGGTGTGGGAGGGGATGCGGGGGAGGGAAAGAGATTGGTGTGGTGGTTGGGGGGGAGAGAGGGGGGAAGGATGGGGGGAAAGGGGGGGTGGGTTTGAAACGGCAGCGGGGAAATGGGGCTTGGTGGACGGAAACGGGAATTGATTTAATGAGTAACAATCGCTGACCTGGCATGGAGTAATCGTAGTAGTAGTGCGGGACATATCCATTCCCGGGGTAATACATGCCATGCATATCCGGCCCCATAGGCGGAATCATATACGGCTGCATGTGCTGCATTCCCCCGGGCATCGGTTGCATCACAGGGGACGCGCCCGCCATCCCCCCGGCTACTCCCCCTGCGCCCGGCACCCCCCCCGCGCCGGGTGCTCCGCTTGCGCCCGGAACCCCCGCGCCTGGGGGAGCGGTTCCAGGCGGGGCGGCGATTCCAGGGCCTGCGGGTGCGGCGACGGCGCCAGGCGGTGGTTGGAAAGACCCCCCTGGCGCTGCATGGGAACCTCCTACTGCTCCTGGAGCCTGCATGAGACGAAGAATCAACGGGAATGCGGCATAGAAACATTCGACAATCCTGCTGCTGTTGAAATTTGCGTAAACGAAATCGTGTAATATGGATTATATTATTTAGATAATTATTAGGTCGCCTTCTGATTTGTCGCCGCCTGGTCACGCGCGTCGGATGGGAGAGGCTTGACACCCTTTGCGGAATAGATAGTGTATCGAGGATTGTTTGCGGACGAGGTGAATGCGGATTGGTGGAGTTTAAGAGTCTCTCTGATATAAAAAAAGAGTACTACTTCTCGGAAACAGACGCATTTGTGCTCGTTTCACTCGGAGAGGAAACGAGCACACCATTAAGAACTTAAAATGCGATCAGAATTGCAAGTTTAAAACTTTTATGCGGTCAGAATTGCAAATGTACCTCTGCTGATGGAGGCGCGGCAGTGGAAGCTGCTGCTCCGTTAGAGCCGCTAGAACCCTCTGGCTTATTGGAAGCTGTTGAAATATAAACAAGCAGACCAGAGAAACCCGCGAAAAAAAATGAAAGTTTATATATGACTGGTGTTAAGCGGCTAGAATGCATGCTGCTGCTGCTGCTGCTGCTGCTGCTGCTGCTGCTGCTGCTGCAATGAACTAGCTCATCATCGGCAAGAGATTAGGTCCACGTAAGCAGAGGCTATGAAGAACAGTGAATTCACTGAAGCGCACAAAGACAACAAGTGAGTAATTCGTAACAATTATAACAAAAAGGCTATACTTTGTCCACGTGAGATGAGCACCTTGTCCTTCTTGCGCGACGCTGGACGACGGTCCGGCCATGGCGTCTTAGGTTCAACACAAGGGTTCTCGAAAGATTTCGAGGATGATTGAAAAAAAAAGATACACAAGATGTAAAGGAAAGACAACAAAAATAATCTAATACAAATGAAAATAAAATCTAAACGAGCTAATCCTATCTGCCTTGCATGTGTCCCTGGCAGGCACTATCTAGAGCCCTAGATCTCCATTCAGGGGGTAGAATGGAGGAGGAGGGGGGGAGGGGGATGTCAGGGAGGAAACAAAAAGGGCCTAGTCTTCGAAAAATAAAAGCTTTAATCTTGCTTCAGTTTCTGCATTCTATGAATGGTTTCATGGCTCTGGCTCTAGGAAGCTGGCAATTTCGAAAATGGATCGACTTGCTACCGTACTGCAACTACGGTATTGTACTTCGTATCTTTCTCAAATCCGTCTAACCGCGTTGCAAGAAGTGTCTGAGAACCATCGAACATGATCCTCAGGTGTGGGCTTGGCAGATCTTTCCACTCCCCTTTTCTCATACAGTACTGTCACCACACATCCTCCCACGACAGTCTCCATCCATTTCTTCAGGCATCTCTAGCAGTTCACACACATGGACCATGATCCATCCGAGAACTGCGAGCACTGGCGAAGGTGTGAACTTGGTCGTTTTCGCCCTGGCGATTCTCGCTTCTCGCCGAACCGAGGGTGTTTTGATTGTCCCACCTTCGCCAGATTTTCCCGACGACTGTTGGAGGGAGCTGCCTTGATTGGCTCTGCTCAGCACTTGCCGTGGCACCTTGGGTTTGCTTCTATTCTTGCAGCGGGGATAAGCTGTCCACTATAGCGCGTTGTATTGACTCAAAACTCCGTATCGTTAATATTTGAAGCTTCGTTAGGAGGCATCACAATTTCCCAATGCATTGATTAACTCCCTCCACCCAAAATCGGGTAACATAAAACGTTGAAAAAAACAGTAGATTCCTTTCAACTTATTATGCACACATACTTTACAGCAAGTCGAGTAGCACATTATAAAGCAACCTCACCCATTCATCAGGTGGTCCTGGCAAGCAATAATGCAAGCAATCCTTCGGAGTAAAATGCCCATCAGCCCGAAGTGATGTCATGGCATCAACATCCAAAAAGACACCACCAACGCCTTCAACCAGCCTTCTTGCCTCCTCATTCTGCTTCGCAAACTCTCCCCAGGAAAATGGCAATGCATCATTCTCCTGTGGCACCTTCAGTGGTTCCACACACAGGTTACACATATCATGGCCAGGAGGCGTGCTTCTGTAGATTATAACCAAATGCGGTGCAGCTGCTCGCACTGTAGCAAGCGTATGATTTAGCTCTGATACGAAGCGAGAAGTCTCCACAAAATGCGCGCCCCGGTTCAGAACCAGAACTGACACTGGCGAATTGACCAGGAGTTGCTCCTCAACAGTCAATCCAGCCCCGTTAGAAGGACTCGTTAAATTTTGAGACCCCCCAAGACTTGATACAGGCGTTATGCCTAGGTTGGTTTCTCGTGTTCCTGGAGATCCCAAGGCTGCAGAGGATATCAACGGTGCAGATTCGTTTGAGAGTTGCGCATGTGCTGCCGCCGCCGCCGCCGCCACCGCTGCTGCTGTTTCTGCTGCTTGTGCTGAGACTGGAACAGTGGTTTCCTGAAGCAAGTCCAGCCAGGGAATGTAGGCTGATTTAGAAGTGCTGTTGACTGCTGGTTCCAGGTTTGTGTGGAGCCCGTCGTTCCGTATGAAGAGCACTGACACGTTGACCGCCTCTTTGACTGACTCATTGACTGACACTCTGACCAAGGGGTTGACTGCCACTCTGACCGACCCATCGACGGGCCCGTTGACTGACCCGTTGAATGCTCTGTTGACTGCTTCGTTAACTGAGTTGTGGCGCGAAATGCTGGTTGAGGTGTCGATTAATCCGTTGACCAAAACGTTATCAGAGTTCTTGACTGCCTCGTTCACTAAGGTTTCGAGAGGACCCTTGACCTTGTTGACTGGGGCATTGAGAGAATGGTTGGCTGAGGTTTTGATCGGACTTTCTGTCAAGGCTGGGATGGTGGTCGAGGTGGAGGTTCGGAACACAAACCCTTCGCAGGCTCGGGGAAACCGAGGCTTGTGCAGCTCTGGGAAGTCGCCTGTGCGGATGTTACAGAAAGGAGGGACGACGCCAGTCACTTGTGGCAATGCTTGAGGTGCTGCTGACGGTGGCAGTGGTGCTGATGATAGCGGACCTAAAGAATGAGGTACATCTACTGCTGCTGCTGCTGATGATGCTTCTGAAGATTCTGCTGCTCCTGCTGTGCGGGAGGGGGAAAGGGAGTGGCGGAGGTTGGTGGCAAGGTGTCAGCGATCGACGATAAATCGCTGGTACTGTTACCCGCATCACTAGCACTCGTATACCCCATGCGAACATCATCAGTCGCTTGCAGCCATACAGCTGCCCCATGCGGCTTAGCGAACCCGCCTAAAGCGAGGATAACACCCCGAGGCTGGCCCATGCGGAACGCAACAGCCGCCAGAAGCACCGCTAGGAGCAGCAACAGCAGCAGCGGGAGATATTCCCTGAGATTCTGCTGTCTCGTTGTTTTTGTGTCGCTGGGTAGTAGTTTTTGCACTGCAGCGCGCCAATGCCACGTCAGAATCTGTGACCTGAGCAGCATCTGCGGATATTCGGAAATTCTTTCGACGTCGGTAGGATGTGACACGTCAGGGGAGGAGGAGTGAGTGGGAAGGTCCGGGTTTGATGAACTCGCGTAACGCCAGGGGATGAGGGCGGGCGTGCAAAAGAGCCACGCCATTCGCGAAAATCGTGGAGCTTCGTAACATTCTTCAGGCCGGCAAAGATTCTGGCTGCCTGCTTCGATAATCGTGCCGTTCTGTGACCTTGCCGCGTGGTTCACGCTGCAGAGCTCCGCTAATTCCGCGGGTTCTCGTGACGGAGCTAAATCCACTGATGCCTTTGCTAACTCGTCCGCTGGTTCTGCTAATTCTGCTGCATGGTTCCGAGACGTTTCGTAGTCAATCAACGGCTTAGCACCATCCACTGCTTCATCGACTGATACCGAATCCTGCCACGCGTTCGGCGGCATCGTCCTCCACTCGAATTTACCAGTTGCAGAAGAGTTGGAAATGCTGAGTCTGACGCACAAAGAAGCCTTTTTCAGTGGTCTGCAATCGATGGCGGCGGAATGCTCGAAATTCGCACGAAAAGCCAAGTTCGTGAATCCAGTAACACGGGGCTAGTGAGGCAAGTGAATCTTTCCGACCGCCGACACGAGAGAAGTGGTGAAGGGGAGTGAGGAGGAGGGAGGCAGGAACGACGGAGTCGCGTGCGGGGACGGTTGATATGTAAGGAGGGGCCAAGTCTGACGGTCAGTAAGCCAGCAGAGCCCCTATTTAAAGGATCGACGGTCGATATCTCGCGTCATGGCGAAGTCGCTGGCGGATGCACCGAGGGGCGGCGGATTTCATAAACGCGGCATCGAAATTTGGACGGTGCGGATGGGTTTGGAGGAAACCGGGAGGTGAAGGCCATCCTCGCGGTTCGACCAAGCCCCTGCAAATCTGCAGATTTTGTAGGGTGGTTACGAGGTGTAACAAAAACAAACGCAACATTTTCTACACTAGTAATTTATTTAGAGTAATGTGATAGTAGGTTGCTACATTCCATTGATATTCCAACTCAAGACACCTGTACGCCACAATTGGCAGTAGGGGCACAGCACATCAGTCGTAGCATGTCCATACTAAGCGGTTTCTTTGGTCGCCGAATAGTTGATTTAGTACACCCGAGCCTTGGGTGGGAAGGTCTGCACTTGATCGTCAAGAGTGTTCAGGTGCACCGGACGATAATCAAGCTTAACCTTGCCGTCATCCCAATACCTGAACCATGCAAGGACACCGAGAGCCAAGAAGGTGAGCAACGATAAGGTGCTATCTAGGTGATCAGAAACAGGACTAGGAGCATGAAGTGTGACAGGGGCAACAACAAGCGAATCAACCAACAGTACGGCCTACAAACGGTTTGTAAACAAGCTGGAATTAGCAGATGGGAGAGAAGGAAAGGAGAAGGGGTGACGAAAAAGAGTGTGACTATACCCGACAGTGTGCTTCATCCAGTTGGTGTCATCACGGCTCTGTAAGGTACAACAGGCGGCCAAGGGAGGGCAAGAGTGGACACGGGGTGGTAAGGAGTTAGAGAAAGTGAGTGGGTGAGGAAAGTGAGAAGTGTGTGTGAGTGAGAAAAAGTGAGTGGTGAGTAGGAGATTAACTTCTTATAAGTTCGACGGGGCGAAAAGAGTACATGGAAAAAGAAGCAGTTTCGCGACATCCCAAAGAAGAAACGACGGGCCATTTAAGAGGACAAACATAGACTGATGCAGAATCCACGATCACTCACCGGGAAGTCCTCCCGTGCGTGTGCCCCTCTGCTCTCCTTCTGTGTGCATGCTCTCACCAGAGAAAGGTATCCATTATTCTTGGTCAGAGAAAGATACCGAGGCCACTCACCGGGAAGTCCTCCCTGGCGTGTGGCCCTCTGCTCTCCTTCCTTGCCTCAGCAGAGTGCATGGTGATGAGCGCGTTGGTGAGCAGAGAGAGGGGGGTGTGTGCATGCTCTCACCAGAGGTAGCTATAAAACATTCCTGTCAAAACTCGAAAGGGCACTCACCGGGAAGTCCTCCCTAGCATGCGCCCCTCTGCTCTCCTTCCTCGCCTCAGCAGAGTGCATGGTGATGAGCGCGTTGGTGAGCAGATTCTCCAGCTCCATTGTTTCCACCAGGTCCGTGTTCCACACCAGGCTGCGATCCGTCACCCCCACTTGCTCGAACGACTTCCACGTCTCATCGATCAGGTCGCATCCTGAGTGGGGCGTGGGCGTCAGCAAGAGAGAGAGGTGAGATGGAGTGGCATGTGGCAAGTGACTTCTCTTCTCCAGCTCCATCGTTTCCACCAGGTCCGTGTTCCACACCAGGCTGCGGTCCAATGGAGCCCCAGATAGGAGCCATGTTCTTTACGTGGCAGCGACTGATTCAACTGTAAAAGTTGTTGTTAGTTAAAAAGTTAGCTTGAAAAGGGAGCAAGTGACTTCTCTTCTCCAGCTCCATCGTTTCCACCAGGTCAGTGTTCCACACCAGACTGCGATCCGTCACCCCCACTTGCTCAAAGGATTTCCAAGTCTTGTCAATCAGCTCACAGCCTGTGTGGGCGTGGGCGTGCAACGGAGAGAAGTGGGAGGGAGCAGCAACTGGGTAGAGATCGATTCTCCAGCTCCATCGTTTCCACCAGGTCCGTGTTCCAGACAAGACTGCGGTCAGTGACTCCCACTTGCTCAAATGACTTCCAGGTTTTGTCGATCAGGTCACAGACTGTGTGGGGGAGTGAGCAAGGGGGGAGAGTAGATTATAGAGAGTGAATGAGTGGACAGCAGAGAGTGTCCCACACCAGTCTGCAATCCATGACCCCCACTTGCTCGAAGGATTTCCACGTCTCATCAATCAGCTCACAGCCTGCCTGGGCCAAGTGGAAAGAACATGAGGAGAAGGTATTGAGTGGGTGGGTGGAGGCGAGAGAGAGAGTGTACTGAGGGAAGAGAGTTGGGAGAGTAGTGAGTGGTGAGTTATGAGTGGCGTGAGCAAGGGAGATGGGGGGAAGGAACCCTCCACTGCATGTTCATCCGAACTCTCTTCCCCGTCCCACCTACCATCCCTCCTCAACTCCCTCACCTTCCTCCAGAGCCTCCTGTCTCTCCCCCAGTCCTACACACTCTCACCCAGTCTCTCACCTTCCGCCAGGGTCTCCTGGGTGCGGAACACAGCGGCGTTGTTCTGCATGACCCTCTGCATGCTCCCTCGGATCTTGGCCGTGCTGAGCTCAATGCAGCACATTCCCTAGACCCTCTATCCATCCCATCCACCTACCCCAACCCACAGCCTCCCCCGGTCAGTCCCTCACCCACCTTCCGCCAGGGTCTCCTGGGTGCGGAACACAGCAGCGTTGTTCTGCATGACCCTCTGCATGTTCCCTCGGATCTTGGCCGTGCTGAGTTCGCCCTTGGCGTATCGCAGCCTATCCATCCACTCGATCGTCTTCTGCCCCGCGTCTGCAGGGAGAGGGGGCTGCGGTGCTCCTGCAGTGACGTTTGTGAGAAGGAGGTGGAGGAGAGGAGCAGAGCAGGGAAAGAAAGGGGGGAAACGGTGAAGGGAAGGGAAACCGCATCAGATCTTGGCGGTGCTGAGCTCGCCCTTGGCGTATCGCACCCTGTCCATCCACTCGATGGTCTTCTGCCCCGCATCCGCTGGGAGAGGGGGCTGTGGTGCTCCTGCAATCACGTGTGGGTAGGAGGAAGCATGTAGGGAAGGGAAGGGAAGGACACAGGGGGGAAGGTGGGAAAGGGAATGGGCAAGAGAAGAAGGGATCTTGGCGGTGCTGAGCCATGAACACCACAATGTCCAGCAGGCTGTTGGCGCCAAGACGGTCGGTTCCATGCACCGACGCACTCATACATGGACACGGAGACACAGGGGCACAGGGACGCTCACGGACACACACACAGGGACATGGAGACTCACCTGGCTTGTGCACCGACGCACACGCACTCATATGCATGGACACACACACCATCACTCGCACGCACGCTGGCTTGTGAATCTCAGCGACCCTGTTAGCACACGCTCGGCCGAACACCACAATGTCCAGCAGGCTGTTGGCGCCCAGACGGTTTGCCCCGTGCACAACGGGTACGAGCAGGTACATACATGGACTTGCACACGTGCATGGACACACATGGATACTCGCACCCACCTGGCTTGTGAATCTCAGCCACCCTGTTAGCACACGCCCGGCCGAACACCACAATGTCCAGCAGGCTGTTGGCGCCCAGACGGTTGGTTCCATGCACAGACGCACACGCACTCATATGCATGGACACACACACCATCACTCTCCCTCGCACCTGGCTTGTGAATCTCAGCCACCCTGTTAGCACACGCCCGGCCGAACACCACGATGTCCAGCAGGCTGTTGGCGCCCAGGCGGTTGGCCCCGTGCACCGATGCACACGCCGCCTCCCCTGCTGCCATGAGGCCTGGCACGACCACATCAGGGTTATCCCCCTTGGGTGCTACCACCTGGTTCAAAGGAACAGAGATACATGGGGGGGAAGGGAGGGAATGAGAGGTGGTTGGCCCCATGCACCGATGCACACACCGCCCCCCCTGCTGCCATGAGGCCTGGCACGACCACATCAGGGTTATCCCCCTTGGGTGCTACCACCTGGTTCAAAGGAACAGAGATACATGGGGGGGAAGGGAGGGAATGAGAGGTGGTTGGCCCCATGCACCGATGCACACGCCGCCCCCCCTGCTGCCATGAGGCCTGGCACGACCACATCAGGGTTATCCCCCTTGGGTGCTACCACCTGATACAAAGGAACAGAGATACATGGGGGGGAAGGGAGGGAATGAGAGGTGGTTGGCCCCATGCACCGATGCACACGCCGCCTCCCCTGCTGCCATGAGGCCTGGCACGACCACATCAGGGTTATCCCCCTTGGGTGCTACCACCTGGCAGCAGCATATGAGGAAAACAAACGGGTACATGAGGGTAGGGAAGAGGGTTGAGCGATCTCCCCTGCTGCCATGAGCCCTGGCACGACCGCATCAGGGTTATCCCCCTTGGGTGCTACCACCTGGTTCAAAGGACAGGCAAACAGGGTGGTTGACAGGGAAAGGAGGGGAAAGGAGGGGAAACGAGGGAAAAGTAGAGGAAAGGAGGGGAAAAGGAGGCAAAAGGAGGGGCAAGGAGGAAGAAAACGAGGGGCTGTTAAACCCAGTCGGTTGGTTGGCCCCGTGCAATGATGCACACGCCACCTGCCCTGCTGCCATGAGGCCGGGTTCATTATTCTGGTCTTGTGTTCATTACTTCACAAGTAGCCTAGCGAGAGAGAAAGGAGAGACCTTAGCCTGCCCCCTGCCCCCTTGCCCTTGTACTTAAGGCCCTGGCTCTCCTTGCTTCTCTCTGGTCCTTCTCTCTCCCCTCTCCTGCTTCTCTCTCCCCTCTCCTGCTTCTCTCTCCCCTCTCCTGCTTCTCTCTCCCCTCTCCTGCTTTTCTCTCACCTCCCCATGGTAGTTGGTGGGGATGCCGCCCATGTTATAGTGCACGGTCGGCAGCACGGGAATCGGCTCCTTGGTCACATCCACACCAGCGAAAATCGCGGCAGTCTCGCTGATGCCAGGCAGACGCTCCTTGAGCACTTCAGGAGGGAGATGGTCCAGATGCAGATAGATGTGGTCCTTGAGCGGCCCGCACCCACGCCCCTCGCGGATCTCCATGGTCATGCTGCGAGAGACAACATCCCTAGACGCTAGATCCTTGGCTGTGGGTGCGTAGCGCTCCATGAACCTTTCTCCCTCGCTGTTGCGCAAGATACCTCCCTCTCCTCGGGATCCTGTGGGGTTGATTTGAACGAAGGAACAGGCAACAGGCAACATATCAAAGTCAAGGGAAGAAAGGTCCTGGGCTGTTGGGGCGCATCGCTCCATGAACCTCTCTCCCTCGTTGTTGCGCAAACTATTGCCTCCCCCTCGGGAACCTGAGCATTTGAAAGAAGTACGGGCAACAGTCAGGAGAAGAGTGCCTTGGCTGTGGGCGCGTATCACTCCATGAACCTAGTTGACTTTTGAGTCGACTCAAAAGTCATTTGAAAGAAGTACGGGCAACAGTCAGGAGAAGAGTGCCTTGGCTGTGGGCGCGTATCACTCCATGAACCTAGTTGACTTTTGAGTCGACTCAAAAGTCATTTGAAAGAAGTACGGGCAACAGTCAGGAGAAGAGTGCCTTGGCTGTGGGCGCGTATCACTCCATGAACCTAGTTGACTTTTGAGTCGACTCAAAAGTCATTTGAAAGAAGTACGGGCAACAGTCAGGAGAAGAGTGCCTTGGCTGTGGGCGTGTATCACTCCATGAACCTAGTTGACTTTTGAGTCGACTCAAAAGTCATTTGAAAGAAGTACGGGCAACAGTCAGGAGAAGAGTGCCTTGGCTGTGGGCGCGTATCACTCCATGAACCTAGTTGACTTTTGAGTCGACTCAAAAGTCATTTGAAAGAAGTACGGGCAACAGTCAGGAGAAGAGTGCCTTGGCTGTGGGCGCGTATCACTCCATGAACCTAGTTGACTTTTGAGTCGACTCAAAAGTCATTTGAAAGAAGTACGGGCAACAGTCAGGAGAAGAGTGCCTTGGCTGTGGGCGCGTATCACTCCATGAACCTAGTTGACTTTTGAGTCGACTCAAAAGTCATTTGAAAGAAGTACGGGCAACAGTCAGGAGAAGAGTGCCTTGGCTGTGGGCGCGTATCACTCCATGAACCTAGTTGACTTTTGAGTCGACTCAAAAGTCATTTGAAAGAAGTACGGGCAACAGTCAGGAGAAGAGTGCCTTGGCTGTGGGCGCGTATCACTCCATGAACCTAGTTGACTTTTGAGTCGACTCAAAAGTCATTTGAAAGAAGTACGGGCAACAGTCAGGAGAAGAGTGCCTTGGCTGTGGGCGCGTATCACTCCATGAACCTAGTTGACTTTTGAGTCGACTCAAAAGTCATTTGAAAGAAGTACGGGCAACAGTCAGGAGAAGAGTGCCTTGGCTGTGGGCGCGTATCACTCCATGAACCTAGTTGACTTTTGAGTCGACTCAAAAGTCATTTGAAAGAAGTACGGGCAACAGTCAGGAGAAGAGTGCCTTGGCTGTGGGCGCGTATCACTCCATGAACCTAGTTGACTTTTGAGTCGACTCAAAAGTCATTTGAAAGAAGTACGGGCAACAGTCAGGAGAAGAGTGCCTTGGCTGTGGGCGCGTATCACTCCATGAACCTAGTTGACTTTTGAGTCGACTCAAAAGTCATTTGAAAGAAGTACGGGCAACAGTCAGGAGAAGAGTGCCTTGGCTGTGGGCGCGTATCACTCCATGAACCTAGTTGACTTTTGAGTCGACTCAAAAGTCATTTGAAAGAAGTACGGGCAACAGTCAGGAGAAGAGTGCCTTGGCTGTGGGCGCGTATCACTCCATGAACCTAGTTGACTTTTGAGTCGACTCAAAAGTCATTTGAAAGAAGTACGGGCAACAGTCAGGAGAAGAGTGCCTTGGCTGTGGGCGCGTATCACTCCATGAACCTAGTTGACTTTTGAGTCGACTCAAAAGTCATTTGAAAGAAGTACGGGCAACAGTCAGGAGAAGAGTGCCTTGGCTGTGGGCGCGTATCACTCCATGAACCTAGTTGACTTTTGAGTCGACTCAAAAGTCATTTGAAAGAAGTACGGGCAACAGTCAGGAGAAGAGTGCCTTGGCTGTGGGCGCGTATCACTCCATGAACCTAGTTGACTTTTGAGTCGACTCAAAAGTCATTTGAAAGAAGTACGGGCAACAGTCAGGAGAAGAGTGCCTTGGCTGTGGGCGCGTATCACTCCATGAACCTAGTTGACTTTTGAGTCGACTCAAAAGTCATTTGAAAGAAGTACGGGCAACAGTCAGGAGAAGAGTGCCTTGGCTGTGGGCGCGTATCACTCCATGAACCTAGTTGACTTTTGAGTCGACTCAAAAGTCATTTGAAAGAAGTACGGGCAACAGTCAGGAGAAGAGTGCCTTGGCTGTGGGCGCGTATCACTCCATGAACCTAGTTGACTTTTGAGTCGACTCAAAAGTCATTTGAAAGAAGTACGGGCAACAGTCAGGAGAAGAGTGCCTTGGCTGTGGGCGCGTATCACTCCATGAACCTAGTTGACTTTTGAGTCGACTCAAAAGTCATTTGAAAGAAGTACGGGCAACAGTCAGGAGAAGAGTGCCTTGGCTGTGGGCGCGTATCACTCCATGAACCTAGTTGACTTTTGAGTCGACTCAAAAGTCATTTGAAAGAAGTACGGGCAACAGTCAGGAGAAGAGTGCCTTGGCTGTGGGCGCGTATCACTCCATGAACCTAGTTGACTTTTGAGTCGACTCAAAAGTCATTTGAAAGAAGTACGGGCAACAGTCAGGAGAAGAGTGCCTTGGCTGTGGGCGCGTATCACTCCATGAACCTAGTTGACTTTTGAGTCGACTCAAAAGTCATTTGAAAGAAGTACGGGCAACAGTCAGGAGAAGAGTGCCTTGGCTGTGGGCGCGTATCACTCCATGAACCTAGTTGACTTTTGAGTCGACTCAAAAGTCATTTGAAAGAAGTACGGGCAACAGTCAGGAGAAGAGTGCCTTGGCTGTGGGCGCGTATCACTCCATGAACCTAGTTGACTTTTGAGTCGACTCAAAAGTCATTTGAAAGAAGTACGGGCAACAGTCAGGAGAAGAGTGCCTTGGCTGTGGGCGCGTATCACTCCATGAACCTAGTTGACTTTTGAGTCGACTCAAAAGTCATTTGAAAGAAGTACGGGCAACAGTCAGGAGAAGAGTGCCTTGGCTGTGGGCGCGTATCACTCCATGAACCTAGTTGACTTTTGAGTCGACTCAAAAGTCATTTGAAAGAAGTACGGGCAACAGTCAGGAGAAGAGTGCCTTGGCTGTGGGCGCGTATCACTCCATGAACCTAGTTGACTTTTGAGTCGACTCAAAAGTCATTTGAAAGAAGTACGGGCAACAGTCAGGAGAAGAGTGCCTTGGCTGTGGGCGCGTATCACTCCATGAACCTAGTTGACTTTTGAGTCGACTCAAAAGTCATTTGAAAGAAGTACGGGCAACAGTCAGGAGAAGAGTGCCTTGGCTGTGGGTGCGTATCACTCCATGAACCTAGTTGACTTTTGAGTCGACTCAAAAGTCATTTGAAAGAAGTACGGGCAACAGTCAGGAGAAGAGTGCCTTGGCTGTGGGCGCGTATCACTCCATGAACCTAGTTGACTTTTGAGTCGACTCAAAAGTCATTTGAAAGAAGTACGGGCAACAGTCAGGAGAAGAGTGCCTTGGCTGTGGGCGCGTATCACTCCATGAACCTAGTTGACTTTTGAGTCGACTCAAAAGTCATTTGAAAGAAGTACGGGCAACAGTCAGGAGAAGAGTGCCTTGGCTGTGGGCGCGTATCACTCCATGAACCTAGTTGACTTTTGAGTCGACTCAAAAGTCATTTGAAAGAAGTACGGGCAACAGTCAGGAGAAGAGTGCCTTGGCTGTGGGCGCGTATCACTCCATGAACCTAGTTGACTTTTGAGTCGACTCAAAAGTCATTTGAAAGAAGTACGGGCAACAGTCAGGAGAAGAGTGCCTTGGCTGTGGCCGCGTAGTGCTCCATGAACCTAGTTGACTTTTGAGTCGACTCAAAAGTCATTTGAAAGAAGTACGGGCAACAGTCAGGAGAAGAGTGCCTTGGCTGTGGCCGCGTAGCGCTCCATGAACTCCTCTCCCTCGCTGTTGCGCAGGATTCTTCCCTCCCCGCGCAACCCTGTGCGGTGGAAGGGTGCAGCACAGGAAGCAGGGAAGCAGGAAAGCCTGGAAGCAGGGAAGCCTGGAAGCAGGGAAGCAGGGAAGCAGGAAAGCCTGGAAACAGACGATAGTCAGCACAGCAGGAAGCCCTGCTCATGCCACCACCCCTCGTGCCAAGCCTAGGTCACTTCATCCATTAGGCATTTATACCTAGAGCGATGTAAGGCAACTATACCTTCGGTGATCAGGCAACCAGTGCCGTAGATCCCCGTGGGGTGGAACTGAACGAACTCCAGGTGCTGCAGAGGCAGCCCGGCACGAACCACTACACCTTGTGGCAGGTCCACTCCACACTGCCTGATAAGACACTTAAACCTAGAGTGATAAGGCAACTGTACCTTCGGTGATAAGGCATCCAGCCCCATAGATCCCAGTGGGGTGGAACTGCACGAACTCCAGGTCCTGCAGCGGGAGCCCCGCGCGCGCCACCATGGCGTTGCCGTCGCCGGTACACGTGTGTGCTGACGTGGCAGAGAAATAGGCACGCCCGTACCCCTGAAGGGGAGGGCAGATGGAGGAGGAGGGGAGAGAAAGGGGAGAGGGAGGGGAGGGGAGAGTGGGGGAATAGGGGAGGGACAACGTGGGTGAGTGAGTAAGTCCCTGTGTTCACACCATAGCAAGGTGGGTTAGAGAGAGGAGAGAGAGCGCAGCGGCAGCCCCGCACGCGCCACCATGGCGTTGCCGTCGCTGGTACATGTGTGTGCTGACGTGGCAGAGAAATAGGCACGCCCGTAGCCCTGAAAGAGGCGGAGGGGAAAGAGGGGAGGGGGGGGGGGAGGGAGAGAGAGGCGGATAACAGAACAACAGAACCACAGAACAACAGAACAACAGAACAACAGAACAACAGAACAACAGAACAACAGAACAACAGAACAACAGAACAACAGAACAACAGAACAACAGAACAACAGAACAACAGAACAACAGAACAACAGAACAACAGAACAACAGAACAGCAGAACAGCAGAACAGCAGAACAGCAGAACAACAGAACAACAGAACAACAGAACAACAGAACAACAGAACAACAGAACAACAGAACAACAGAACAACAGAACAACAGAACAACAGAACAACAGAACAACAGAACAACAGAACAACAGAACAACAGAACAACAGAACAACAGAACAACAGAACAACAGAACAACAGAACAACAGAACAACAGAACAACAGAACAACAGAACAACAGAACAACAGAACAACAGAACAACAGAACAACAGAACAACAGAACAACAGAACAACAGAACAACAGAACAACAGAACAACAGAACAACAGAACAACAGAACAACAGAACAACAGAACAACAGAACAACAGAACAACAGAACAACAGAACAACAGAACAACAGAACAACAGAACAACAGAACAACAGAACAACAGAACAACAGAACAACAGAACAACAGAACAACAGAACAACAGAACAACAGAACAACAGAACAACAGAACAACAGAACAACAGAACAACAGAACAACAGAACAACAGAACCACAGAACCACAGAACAACAGAACAACAGAACAACAGAACAACAGAACAACAGAACAACAGAACAACAGAACAACAGAACCACAGAACCACAGAACCACAGAACCACAGAACACAGAACCACAGAACCACAGAACCACAGAACCAACAGAACAACAGAACAACAGAACAACAGAACAACAGAACAACAGAACAACAGAACAACAGAACAACAGAACAACAGAACAACAGAACAACAGAACAACAGAACAACAGAACAACAGAACAACAGAACAACAGAACAACAGAACAACAGAACAACAGAACAACAGAACAACAGAACAACAGAACAACAGAACAACAGAACAACAGAACAACAGAACAACAGAACAACAGAACAACAGAACAACAGAACAACAGAACAACAGAACCACAGAACAACAGAACAACAGAACAACAGAACAACAGAACAACAGAACAACAGAACAACAGAACAACAGAACAACAGAACAACAGAACAACAGAACAACAGAACAACAGAACAACAGAACAACAGAACAACAGAACAACAGAACAACAGAACAACAGAACAACAGAACAACAGAACAACAGAACAACAGAACAACAGAACAACAGAACAACAGAACAACAGAACAACAGAACAACAGAACAACAGAACAACAGAACAACAGAACAACAGAACAACAGAACAACAGAACAACAGAACAACAGAACAACAGAACCACAGAACCACAGAACCACAGAACAACAGAACAACAGAACAAACAGAACAACAGAACAACAGAACAACAGAACAACAGAACAACAGAACAACAGAACAACAGAACAACAGAACAACAGAACAACAGAACAACAGAACAACAAACACAGAACAACAGAACAACAGAACAACAGAACAACAGAAACAACAGAACAACAGAACAACAGAACAACAGAACAACAGAACAACAGAACAACAGAACAACAGAACAACAGAACAACAGAACAACAGAACAACAGAACCAACAGAACAACAGAACAACAGAACAACAGAACACAGAACAACAGAACAACAGAACAACAGAACAACAGAACACAGAACAACAGAACAACAGAACAACAGAACACAGAACAACAGAACAACAGAACCACAGAACCACAGAACAACAGAACAACAGACACAGAACACAGAACAACAGAACAACAGAACAACAGAACAACAGAACAACAGAACAACAGAACCACAGAACACAGAACAACAGAACAACAGAACAACAGAACAACAGAACAACAGAACAACAGAACAACAGAACAACAGAACAACAGAACAACAGAACAACAGAACAACAGAACAACAGAACAACAGAACAACAGAACAACAGAACAACAGAACAACAGAACAACAGAACCACAGAACCACAGAACCACAGAACCACAGAACAACAGAACAACAGAACAACAGAACAACAGAACAACAGAACAACAGAACAACAGAACAACAGAACAACAGAACAACAGAACAACAGAACAACAGAACAACAGAACAACAGAACAACAGAACAACAGAACAACAGAACAACAGAACAACAGAACAACAGAACAACAGAACAACAGAACAACAGAACAACAGAACAACAGAACAACAGAACAACAGAACAACAGAACAACAGAACAACAGAACAACAGAACAACAGAACAACAGAACAACAGAACAACAGAACAACAGAACAACAGAACAACAGAACAACAGAACAACAGAACAACAGAACAACAGAACAACAGAACAACAGAACAACAGAACAACAGAACCACAGAACCACAGAACAACAGAACAACAGAACCACAGAACCACAGAACCACAGAACAACAGAACAACAGAACCACAGAACCACAGAACCACAGAACACAGAACAACAGAACAACAGAAACAGAACAACAGAACAACAGAACAACAGAACAACAGAACAACAGAACAACAGAACAACAGAACAACAGAACAACAGAACAACAGAACAACAGAACACAGAACAACAGAACAACAGAACAACAGAACAACAGAACAACAGACACAGACAGAACAACAGAACAACAGAACACAGAACCACAGAACAACAGAACAACAGAACCAGAACACAGAACACAGAACAACAGAACACAGAACACAGACAGAACCACAGAACAACAGAACAACAGAACAACAGAACAACAGAACAACAGAACAACAGAACAACAGAACAACAGAACAACAGAACAACAGAACAACAGAACAACAGAACAACAGAACAACAGAACAACAGAACAACAGAACAACAGAACAACAGAACAACAGAACAACAGAACAACAGAACAACAGAACCACAGAACCACAGAACCACAGAACAACAGAACAACAGAACAACAGAACAACAGAACAACAGAACAACAGAACAACAGAACAACAGAACAACAGAACAACAGAACAACAGAACAACAGAACAACAGAACAACAGAACAACAGAACAACAGAACAACAGAACAACAGAACAACAGAACAACAGAACAACAGAACAACAGAACAACAGAACAACAGAACAACAGAACAACAGAACAACAGAACAACAGAACAACAGAACAACAGAACCACAGAACCACAGAACAACAGAACAACAGAACAACAGAACAACAGAACAACAGAACAACAGAACAACAGAACCACTCACCCCAGTGGCCAGAATGGTGGAGTTGGATCGGAAGCGGTGCAGCGTGCCGTCCTCCATGCTCAGTGCAGGCGGGAGGAGGGGGAGGAGGAGGAGAACGAACGACCGTGCTAGCAACGAATTCAAATAGCAAGGGCTCGCCCCAGTGGCCTAGAAGAAAAGTACTCACCCCGGTAGCCAGAATGGTGGAGTTGGATCGGAAGCGGTGCAGCGTGCCGTCCTCCATGTTCAGTGCAATCACTCCCCGACAGGCACCTGGTACAGTGATGCGCACGATACAGTCACATTCAGGATACAGACACACACATGATAAGTTAATTCACAATACAGTCACATTCATGATAAAGTCCCAGTTCTAACTTCATTTGCATGCATCACGCACCCTAAACCCGTGAGCATACCAGTGCTCAAGAACCGAGACGACTTTTGAGGCGCCTCACAAACAAGGTGGGCAAGAGTCACGCCTCCAAATTCAGCTATATTGGAGTGACTTTTGAGAATTCTCAAAAGTCACTGAGAATTCTCAAAAGTCACTCCAATATATTTGAGGCGCCTCACAAACAAGGTGTCCAAGAGTCACGCCGAGTTGACTTTTGAGTCGACTCAAAAGCCTCACAAACAAGGTGTGCAAGGAGTCACGCCTCCAAATTCCAGAAGGTGTCATGTGCGCCTCCCTGTATGTTTCTGACCTAAGGCGTCTCGAAACTAGACGTCCCGACATTAACTCACCCTCCTTGTCCATGATCAGGTCGAGTGCAAAGTACTCCACGAAGAACTGAGTGTTGTGCTTCATGGCCTGCCTGCCTGACTCTTGAGACGTCTCAACACTCTACGTCCCAACACTAAACATCTCAACCATGGCGAGCCCTTCACACTCGTTACTTTCCAGATTGAACATCTGAGAACTCCACTCACCCTCCTTGTCCATGATCAGGTCGAGTGCAAAGTACTCCACGAAAAACTGAGTGTTGTGCTTCATGGCCTGCCCGTACAGAGTGTGCAGCAGCGCATGCCCCGTGCGATCCGCTGCACACGCACACCTGGAGGGAGGGAGACAGACAGCAAAGGGAAAAGGCCATAGAGAGAGATGGGAATTTGGATTTTCAGAGTGTTGTGCTTCATGGCCTGCCCGTACAGGGTGTGCAGCAGCGCATGCCCCGTGCGATCGGCCGCACACGCACACCTGAAATAGAGGTAAAGAGGGAGGAGAGGAAGCAACGAGGCAGTCAGAACAGAACATCAAGTAAGCTCAGTAGATGATGGTGCAGCACTAGACTGTTGCTGTGCTTCAGGGCCTGCCCGTACAGTGTGTGCAGCAGCGCATGTCCCATGCGATCCGCTGCACATGGATCATCTCTCCCACCTCTCCCCAACCACCTGTACGCCTGCCAGCCCCTCAGCACCCACCTGCCCGCCTCTCCACCGCTCCCCACCCACCTGTACGCCTGCCCGCCCTTGCCAAAGTCCAGGCTCTGTCCTCCGAACGCGCGCTGGTAGATGCGGCTGTCATCAGTGCGCGAGAAGGGCAGCCCGTAGTGCTCCAGCTCTATCACCGCCACCCCTGACCTTCCCTGCTAGTAGGTCTCTCCCGCCCTGCCCACCTCTCCCCACCCACCTGTACGCCTGCCCGCCTCTCCCCACCCACATGTACCCCTGCCCACCACTCCCCACCCACCTGTACGCCTGCCCGCCCTTGCCAAAGTCCAGGCTCTGCCCCCCGAACGCGCGCTGGTAGATGCGGCCATCGTCAGTACGAGAGAAGGGCAGCCCGTAGTGCTCCAGCTCTATCACTGCCTTGGGCGCCTGCTCGCACATGTACTGAATCGCGTCCTGGTCGCCTGGAGGAGGGAAGGAGCAACGAAGGGGGATGTGAGCAGCGCAACACGAGGGAAAGAGGTGGAGTGGAGAGGAGAAAGGCAGCCCGTAGTGCTCTAGCTCTATCACCGCCTTGGGGGCCTGCTCGCACATGTACTGAATCGCGTCCTGGTCACGTGGAGGGGAGGCAAAGGAGAGGAGGGAAACATAAAGAGCAAAGAGTTGGATGGGAGAAGGGCAGCCCGTAGTGCTCCAGCTCTATCACCGCCTTGGGGGCCTGCTCGCACATGTACTGAATCGCGTCCTGGTCGCCTGCATGGACGTGTGCGCAGTGCATGTTTGTGTGCAGGGAAGGGGGAGCGCAACACGAGGGAGAAGAGTTGGAGGAGAGACACGGAGAGCTCAATGCTCCAGCCCTATCACTGCCTTGGGGGGCTGCTCGCACATGTACTGAATCGCGTCCTGGTCGACTGGAGGGGAGCGGAGGGGGAGGGGGTACGGGGAGGGTAGAATGAAGAGCAATAAGGAACAAGAGGTGGAGAGGAGAGGGGCAATCAGTAGTGCTCCAGCTCTATCACTGCCTTGGGCGCCTGCTCGCACATGTACTGAATCGCGCCCGTTGCTTCAACCATCCCCACTCACCCCACCGCATTCCATCTCTCACACCACCCCGCGCACTGAATCCCACCGCACTGCACCACTCACCGAGCCAGTCGCTGCCCTTGACGGTGTCGTACATGTGCCAGCGCCAGTCGTCCTCTGTCATGTTGCCCAGCGCTGCGTTGATGCTCCCACCGACCACACCTTTGCACACCTCCCCACCGCACAGCACCATTCACCACGCCCACTCACCGTTTCCCACCGCACTGCACTGCACCACTCACCGAGCCAGTCGCTGCCCTTGACGGTGTCGTACATGTGCCAGCGCCAGTCGTCCTCTGTCATGTTGCCCAGAACCGCGTTAATGCTCCCACCGCCCACACCTTCAAACACCGCCCAACCGCATACTACCACATACCATCGCACCCCACCGCACAGCACCACTCACCACACCCGCACACCACCTTCCACCGCACTGCACTACCACTCACCGAGCCAGTCGCTGCCCTTGACGGTGTCGTACATGTGCCAGCGCCAGTCGTCCTCTGTCATGTTTCCCAGCGCCGCGTTGATGCCGCCCTGATGCACGCACGGAGTGGGGGGAGGGGGAAAGGGGAAAAGAGGGGGAGAGGGGGAGGGGGGGAGGGGGGGAGTGGGGGAGGGGAAGTGGGGAGTGCGGAGGAGGGGGAAAGTGGGAACGGGGGGTAAGACTATCGAGAGAGATGTGTTGATGCCGACCTGATACTGAAGAAGGAGCGCCAGGGAGTGGGGAGGGATGAGGTTGGCGGCGGAGGAAGTAATATTGAAAGAGCTGCGAGCGCGTGGGAAGGAGTTTGGTGATGCGGGCCGTGTTCAAGCCACAAAGTCCCGGGAGACTATGTGCGTCCCTGGCGACTGTGAGCGACCTTGGCGACTGTGAGCGACCCTGGCGACTGTGTGCGACCCTGCGACTGTGTGCGACCCTGCGACTGTGTGCGACCCTGGCGACTGTGTGCGAGCCTGGCGACTGTGCGACCTCGGCGACAGTGTGCGACCCTGGCGACTGTGTGCGACCCTGGCGACTGTGTGCGACTGTAGAGACTTTGAGCGACCCTGGCGACTGTGTGCGACCAGCTAGCCCACCTGCGCGGGGACGGTGTGCGAGCGCGTGGGGAAGAGCTTGGTGATGCAGGCCGTGTTAAATCCGCTCTCCGACAGCCCAATAGCCGCCCTCAGCCGCGAGTGCGTGCGACCCTGACGACTGTGAGCGACCCTGGCGACTGTGTGCGACCCTGGGACTGTGTGCGACCCTGGCGACTGTGTGCGACCCTGGCGACTGTGTGCGACCCTGGCGACTGTGTTGTGTGCGACCCTGGCGACTGTGTGCGACCTTGGCGACTTCGAGCGACCCTGGCGACTGTGTGCGACCAGCTAGCCCACCTGTGCGGCGACAGTGTGCGAGCGCGTGGGGAAGAGCTTGGTGATGCAGGCCGTGTTAAATCCGCTCTCCGACAGCCCAATGGCCGCCCGCAGCCCCGCCCCGCCCGCCCCCACCACCACCGCGTCGTACGTGTGGTCGATCACTGGGTACGCCTGATGACAGAGTGATACGGCGGGATGCGGAGTGGTACATAGAGTTGTGGGATGAAACAAAGGGGTGCGGGATGATAGCAGCAATGCCCGCCACCACCACCACCGCGTACTACGGGAGACGGCGGAAGTCAGGGGATGCGAAACAAGGTCGGAATACTAAAGTACATTAAAACTGGTGCAACCAGATCCGATCGTAACCAAGGTGAAGGACTTGCGTGAAATGAACGAATCTGTATAATCTCTCATTTCCCGTCACTGGCATCGAGCATCAAGGCGTCTCCGCCAGGACCTCCTCATTCAGAGAGACAGACACGTCTAAAACAATATATTTTTAAAAGAACCAAGACGGGACGTTTGAAAAACGAGTTCTGAAATGGACACCTGGAAATCTGGTTCTAAGAAGAATGTCAAGAGTAGACGCGAGACCTATCTGTGCGAGATCTAAGTCAGATCGGAAGTCAAGAACGAGCGTCCAGATGGAAACGCTAAGCGCACGGAAAAGGCAAGGCGATAAGAAGAATACAGGTGGAGGGATCGATGGTGGCTTACTGCATCCATTTTGCCTCGCCGGCTCAGAATCCACTGAGAGTCGGCGCAGATTGCGGGGGAATCGATGTAAGAAGAATAGTATTAAGAAGTCGCACGCACCTGCGAGGACATCATTCGCCCGAGAAACGGCGCGCTGCGAATGCCATTAGCGTGCGACGACGCTCCCCGCTGCGCGCGAAGAGCGGCGGGGATCAGACGACTCGCTGCTGCCTTCCACATGCTGCGCGAGAAGTCGAGCACTACCAACCCTAAAATCCACCGCCAAGTGAATCACCCTTGGACTGTCGCCAGCTGTGGGGTGTTGACTAGACGGTCCGAGACCTGTTCTACTCGCGTGGTTTGAAAGGAAAAAAATGTGTGGAGATGAGCAACGGAGTGATCGTATGATTGAGCGAGAGGCGGTGCTGGTAGTTGGATGGACGGGTTGGTTGTGTGAAACTCCCACGAAACTGCAATGTAGGTAAACCAATGGGTTGGGTGAGTGGGAGATGACGCAAACGACAGGTGAAGAGGCAACGGGACAGGAGCCTAGGAACTACCCCGAAGCAGATTAGGTGCCGTGAAGCACGGCGTAACGAAAGCTGAGCTCTCAGCTTCTCCCCAGCTGACCCAGGCTGAGGAACCTAGGAGAAGTCGTCTTTCTCTCGAGAGACAAGTTCTAGGGGGATAATCTCCATGCACTGGAGCTGTGTACTGTAGTTCATTCACAGGTCAGGCCACCACCGCAAAGAACCGTATGGTAAGCGCACAGAAATGCACCCAAAGCGTTATGAACCATAATCATCGACGTTGCGTGAAAAGGTACGGAAATGTGCGGACATGCGGTGGAGAGCGGTTTGGTGTGCCGAGAACGAGATTCGACACACCCTCAATGATGATGCTGGTCCTCGAGATTGTGTGCCGAAGCACACAACACGAGCCAGGCAAGATTCCGCCACAAGCCCAGCCCTCCCCAGCTTCTGGAAAGAATCCCCAATCCAAGCACGCAACGTGTCACCTGGACCACTTCCTTCCGAGCTTCCCAGGCTCGGCTCGCAGACTGTTCCGCGATTCGGGAAATATCAGCAAACGTGGAGGCTTGGCATGGCCAGAAGCGTAGGAGCACGTGGCTGCGGCTGACGAGGCTTGCGAGGACGTGTCAACGAAAAGAAGTTGCCAAGCAAAGGCGAAACATCTAAAGCAAGCACACTCGTTATGCTGCTTTGATCGCCAAAAAAAAAGAACAATACAAATAAAACTGTATCACCGCTAGCACCTTTTGAAACTGACTAAGATCAAGGTGGAAACATCAATTCTTCATGTACAGTCAAACACTGCAACGATACCAAAGTAATGGCAACAACCGTAACAACTAGTGCAATCATCCAGCCTCTTCAGGAAGTCTAACATTATTGCCAAAATTATAATCTGATCAGTGCTGCGACCACTGGATGGTCTTGATGTCAATGCCCTCCTGCACCATCTCCCACAGCGGACTCATGTCCCTCAGCCTCTGCACCTGATGCACTGTCAACGCCACAGCCCTGCATGGGAAAGGGACAGTAACAATGCCACGAGATGAGACGATAAAAACAGTTACCGTATCATGCCAGGAGCTATGGTCAAATCTTCCATTCCAATGCTCATCCCAATGCCCATGCCCATCAATACCCGAGTTCATAACCATGCTCACTGTGCTACCCATTCTCAATCGTGTTCGATCAACGCAGACGCAGCACATACCTGCCCTGTCCCCCGCTGGCTGCTCAACTGCTCCTACCCACTCCACCCTCAGCCCACAATCTCACCTGTCCACCTGTTCTTCGGTCGTAAACCTTCCAAACCCGAACCGAATGGAGGTATGAGCCATCGGCTCCTCCACGCCCAGTGCAAGCTTTCCTACTGGCACAGCTCCCCACGTCACCCTCAGCCCCCACTCTCACCTGTCCACCTCCTCTTCAGTGGTGAACTTTCCAAACCCAAACCGAATGGAGGTATGCGCCATCTCCTCCTCCACGCCCAGCGCCCGCAGCACATCTGTCCCACTGCGAACCACTCACTCCTTACCCACTCTCACCTGTCCACCTCCTCTTCAGTGGTGAATCGCCCAAATCCAAACCGAATCGACGTATGAGCCATCTCATCCTCCACGCCCAGCGCTCACAGCACATAGCACCAGCGGGTGCGCATACCTGAGAGTCCTGTGCTGCTGCTCACCTGTCCACCTCCTCTTCGGTCGTGAATCGCCCGAACCCGAACCGGATGGAAGTATGAGCCATCTCCTCCTCCACTCCCAGCGACCGCAGCACAGAGCTGCCCTATTACTAACCACCCACCCTTGGATTACGCTCACCTGTCCACCTCCTCTTCTGTCGTGAACCTCCCCAATCCGAATCGAATGGAAGTATGAGCCATCTCATCTTCCACGCCCAGCGCCCGCAGCACATAGCTGGGCTCGAGGCTTGCACTCGTGCACGCACTGCCACTCGACACTGCAATCTCCTTCAACCCCATCAGCAGACTCTCGCCCTCCACATACGCAAATGAAAGGTTCAGATTGCCCGGGTACCGCTTCCCCGGTTCATCAGAACCGTTGATCACCACCCCTTCCAACTGCGACGTTATCCCCTTTAGAAGCCGCTGCTTTAACTGCTCAGCGTGGCGGTAATCGCGTTCCAACTCAGCTTCGGCAACGGCGCATGCCGCACCTAGCCCGACCACCAGCGGGGTAGGTACGGTACCGGACCTGAGACCCCGTTCCTGGCCTCCACCGCTCATTTGAGGCTCGAGCCTGACTCTCGGTCGGCGGCGCACGTACAGAGCGCCAACCCCCTTCGGACCGTAGATCTTATGGCTGCTAAGCGACAGGAGATCGATGTTTAGCTCGTCGACGCTTAGCGGGATTTTCCCCGCCGCCTGAGCCGCGTCGGTGTGGAAAAAGATTTTGTTTGCCCGGCAGAGCTGCCCGATTTCGGCGAGCGGCTGGATGACGCCGATCTCGTTGTTAACGGTCATGATCGAAACGAGAACCGTGTCCGGGCGGATTGCGGCCTTTAGGGTTTCGAGGTCGACGAGACCGTCGGAGCCGACGGGGAGGTAAGTCACGTCAAATCCCTCCTGCTGCAGGTGCCGGCATGAGTCCAACACACACTTGTGCTCTGTCTGTGTGGTGATCACGTGCTTCTTCTTGTCCCTGGGGGGTTGAAGGGTGCAGAAAGGGAATGGAGAGAGAGAGAAGAGGGGGGGGGGAGAAGGAGAGAAGAGGGAAATGGGAGGAGGAGGAAAGAGAAAGAGGTAAGTGACGTCGAAGCCCTCCTGCTGCAGGTGCCGGCACGAGTCCAACACGCACTTGTGCTCGGTTTGAGTGGTGATGACGTGGCGCTTCTTGTCCCTGGAAAAAATACGTGGGGGGGAAACGGATGGAAAAGGAGGGAGAACAGGGTGTGGCGGAAAAGGGGAGAGGGAGCAACCGGGGGAAGGGGGAAGGGGGAAGGGGGAAGAGGGAGAGGTGAGAATAAAATTTGACCAGGAGGTAAGTGGCGTCGAAGCCCTCCTGCTGCAGGTGCCGGCACGAGTCCAACACGCACTTGTGCTCGGTTTGAGTGGTGATGACATGGCGCTTCTCGGTCGCTCCCGATGTGAAGATGATCTCCTTGGGGCTGCCACCGATGAGAGATGCCACCTGCTGCCTGCACCTGCTGTTGCACCTCCCTGCTGCACCAGGCACACACTAAGCCCACCGTGCACCACCCATCACAACCACTCACTTGTAGAAGTGCGCCACGCCCTTGATGGCAATGTTGTTCGACTCGGTGGCCCCCGATGTGAATATGATCTCCTTGGGGCTGGCACCGATGAGAGACGCCACCTGCTGCCGTGCTGCCTCCACCGCACCCTCGCTCTCCCACCCGTACAGGTGTGTGCGCGAGTGCGGGTTGCCATACTGCTCCGTGAAAAACGGTAGCATGGCGTCTAACACCCGTGGATCCACGGGGGAGGTGGCCTGGGGGAGGAGGGGAAGAGGGGGGGGGATGGGGAAGCAGGGGAAGAGGGGGGGGGGATGGGGAAGCAGGGGAGAAACAGGGGAGGTGGGAAAAGAGAAGTGTGTGCGCGAGTGCGGGTTGCCATACTGCTCTGGGAAGAACGGGAGCTTGGCGTCTAACACGCGCGGATCCACTGGGGAGGTGGCCTGGGGGAGGGCGGAGGCGAGGGGGAGAAGCGGGGGAGAGACAGGGAAGGTGGTGTGGGAAGGAGGGGCTCCCCCACTCCCACCCGTACAGGTGTGTGGCGTGGGAAGAACGGGAGCATGGCGTCCAACACGCGCGGATCCTCGGGGGAGGTCGCCTGGGGAAGAGGGGATGGGGGGAATGGGGAGGCGGAAGTTGGGAAGGCGGGAGGGGGGTAACGGGAAGGCGGGGAGAGGGGAGGGGCGTAGGGGAGAAGGGGGGAATGAGCACACTGGGGTAAGGAGAAGCAGGAAAAAGGGAAGGGGTGTGTGAGGGTGTGCGGGTTGCCAAACTGCTCCGTGAAAAACGGCAGCATGGCGTTAACACCCGCGGATCCACGGGGGAGGTGGCCTGAGGCAAAAGGCGAAGAGGGGGAGACGCAGGGGAGAAGCAGGCGGAAGGGGGGAAGCAGACACAAACAGGTAAGGTGGTCTGGAAAGGAGAGGCTCCCCCACCCCCAGCCATACTGCTCTGCGCGAGGTGGCCTGGGGGGGGGTTGAGGGGGGGAAGGGGAGGGGAAGGGAGGGGAAGTGGGGGGGAGGGGAGAGGTAGTTGGGGGGAGAAGAGTGGAAGGGGTGGGAAGGGGGGGGGTTAAGGGGAGGAGGGGAGTGAGGGAGGGGGGGAACAGGGAGGTGGATGTGGAGTGGGGGGGGGGGGGAAGGAGGTGTGTGTGGGTGTTGGGGGGGGGGGGGGGGAGGGAGGAGGGGGAAGGAGGTGTGGGTGGGTGGGGGGGGGGGGGGAGGGGCGCGGGAAGGGGCAGAAAGGCAACACGGAAACTGCATGGAGTTAAGGAGGAAAGGATATAGGGAGAGAAAAAGCAAGAGCAAATCATGTGGGGGAGAAATGTGAGGGGACCATGGGACGCAAGGGGAAGAGCGGCACAGAAGCAAGAAAAGTGCGGTGAGCGTGGATCGAACACGCGACCTTCAGATCTTCAGTCTGACGCTCTCCCAACTGAGCTATCCCCGCCTGGAATTACGTACTCTCAAGCTCCACTCGTCCTAAACCCCAGCAATGCATGGTCAATTGTTGAGAAATCTCACGAATCGCTGGCAACTCACTCACTCAACCAAACTATCCCCGCGTGGAAATACGGGCCGTGAAGCTTCACTCGTCCCGAGTACAGCAATGACTCTGCTTCGTTTCACGCACATCAAGAAACACATCACATTCCACCCGTTACACGCACCTGAATATCAAGGTACAACGGCCATCTCCACTCCCTTCACATCCAGCCTGATCATCATAATACCTCGTTATACGTCCCTCCCGTAATACGCACCTGCATATCGAGGTACAGCGGCCGTCCTTTCATTTCCATTCCCTTCACATCCAGCGTAAACATAACTTCACCACACGCATCCTCGCTACAGGCACTCCCACTATACGCACCTGCATATCGAGGTACAGCGGCCGTCCTTTCATCTCCACGCCCTTCACATCCAGCGTAATCGGCTCGTCGGCCTCCGGAGAAGGGGCCTTCTGCGCGAAAGCGGTCTTCACTGCAGCACTTTCGTTAGAAGCACGTTCGATTGCAACACTTTGTGGCGAAGCGTTCTGTGCGTCGGCCGAAAAGAATCGCGAGCGCAGAGAGAGCAACGGCGCTAGCGACGCGGTGCTCGCCGGGGTGTGATTGTATCGAGGCGGATGTGAAGCAAGGTGTGATTGTAACGAGGGTTGACGACGCTGCTGCTGATGAGAGCTCCTCATAACGGATGCGCCGCGCTGCGCGAGCCGCGCTGCCGCTGTGGCGATAGATCGGGTCATGGCTACTGAATCTAATAACTCTGTCTACGATCTGACGAATCCGCTATCAACAATTCCGTTGACGAATCTGCTATCAGAACAATCCGTCTAGAAGTATGACCGGAATAGCTACGGAAAGCGTGAAGATGAGGCGCAGCAGCAAACAGTGGAAATGAATCACTTGATCAATTCTTCACAACCACCAACGCAGGTGACGCGCAACCCTGCTGAAGCCTCGGGTGAGAGCGAGGAGATGACCTGAAAGAACTGACAAGGAGCTAGACCCCAGCCAACATCGCGAGTGTTCAAGATTCCCCTCTAATACAGTGTGCAGCGTCTTGAGACTGGGAAGTCTAGCTAGGAATTCCCAAGAGCATGAACCAGAAACGGGAAGAAGCTGGTTCTTCCCGTTTTCTTGCTTGATCAACCAGCAAGAAAACTCAGGTTTGCAGGGCGGTTTTACCACGGTTTTTAGGGTTCGCGAGTGGTTCTTCTATAAATTCTGAGGTGTGAATGCCAGGAATCCCATCTCGGCTGACGTGGCATGCGAAGGGCCTGTCCGGACACGGCAGTGACGACACGTACATGCATAAGATGGAATATTCGTTACACTTTCTCCGTGTTCTGTATAAGCTTAATATATTAAGTACACACTATGTACACACTACGACCACAATATCATCAATACATTTTGCATGAGACCACAGCTTCGCTTTCTGAAGCCCTCCTCTCCATCCGCCTTTTAGCAGCCCAAACAAAGACGGGAGGAGCTGTGGACATTATTTTGCACACTGGAGACACGGCACTGCTGCTTCCACCACTCCCGCCACTTGTTATGCAGCCACATTCCCTGCTGCAAAAGCAGCTGCTCTTTCCTCTCATCGCAAGGTCATTAACACTTGCTCCTCTCCTCATCCCTCCCTTGTACTCTCCTGTTTTCTCATAGCTCTCTAGCCACGTAACAGCAAACCCACGCCGATGCGCAATATTCCCCTCCTTTGGCAGCACCTGGCTCTGCTTGATTGCAGGTTCTCCTGCCACGTCACCGCCGCAAGGAGAATCTGCCTCAGAACACCTCGCACCCGCCTCGTCAGCTGCATCGTTCATTCTGTCCCACGTGGCACTCCAGATGGAATCAAAGTGCTCTTTTGCCAAGCAGCAAGCGTGCACCTGCTCCCCGTTGCTCCGCCGCAGCTTAAAAGGTCCTTCAGCAACAGGCGCAACCGAAGCGCATTCCGACAAAGCCCCATCAACAGTGATGAAGAACTTTGTTGAAGTAGTAGGCAGACTCGGAGCGCGGCGTCGTAGGTAGAGGAGATGGGCAGCGTTCACCCCTTTCCGGAGTCTGGACTGAAAGAAGTAACGTGGAGGAATACGAAGCTGACTGAAAATGCTCAGACTCTCTCGCTTAGAAATACTTCGTTTCCAAGCGTGCTCCATGATGCGGCAAGCGAACGTGCGACGGTTCAAGGGTTGCGCTAGAGTCGCGTATTCGTACACACGCTCGCACCCAAAGGAAGCTCCCGAGGAAGGTAATCATCCGCCACGTAGTGTACGGTACAGTACACGGAGTCCGTGTAGCTGCATGCCCAGTGGGGCTGCGAAACCACACCCGACATCGAGAGAACATCGAATCTGCGCGGATCACCAAACGCCGGCGAGATTTTCACGGTCTACGCTCAGGCGGAGCTGAAATCACGCCATCCAAAACTGATAAACTCTGCGATCGCTAAAAGACGCTGCCTTTCTTCCATACCCTCTGATCGCTGTTGTCTTTTTCCAACTGTAGGAGCTTGTTCAAAAGTGAGATGTTGACGGAGGTCGTCGACGTCAAGGAAGGTAAACTGCCGGATTCACGACCCCAAGAATAATCCGACGGCTCACCGCTCTCAACATCCGTCAACATCTCACACTGGACACGCTCTAAGGCTGAGCTTCCACCCATCGGGACCTCGTTACATTTCATTCAAAAGCATATCGTCGTGACGATTCTGATCCTAAAACAGATTTTTCTCGACTAACCCACCTCCTCACGGTTGAGAGAGGGTGTGATTTTAGAGGAGTCTTGAAGCAACATGATTGGTGCAAGTGTACCATCACGTGAGTTTAGCAAAGAGGACACGTGAGCTCGACATGCATTGGTCCGTTCGACTGAGCTCAGCAGCAATGATCTTGTGGTCGCATTTGATTGTGCTTTGATTCAAAATTCGACACAACCAGAGCGACGTGTCAGACGATCAGAATTCACAAAAATCAGGCTTAGTTTTTCTCAGCTTGCCCCAAATTCAGTTCTATGTTTCCGCTGCGGCCAGGTATTTCTGGGTCAGAAATGCTTGGCTGGCTGCTTCCTACGCGAGCGAGGTGGTGTGAGGAACTGCGTTGCGACCAACTGGATGAGCAACTGCTTTCGCCAGTACTCCTGATCCTTTCATTCGCGCTGCCCTCAATTCTCACTGATGCGAACAAAATAGGAGGATATCCGTTTCCAGCACTCGCCAATGAGTACTGAGTTGCTTACGTGTGTACTTCATTAACAAATACTTTCACTAGCGGGCACCCAAACAAAGAATCGGCAGGATTACACAAGATCAAGAGTGGTTGTCCAGTTGCGGTTTGGTACAAATGTGGGTGATACAGTGTGCTTATCAATGTACGAAGAAGAATGCTGCAAGGCAGACAACATAGCTCGGGAAAACATGCACATCGTAATAAGCGTGGGCTTCGATGACATTATTTGTACTAACCAAAAGCGAACGGTCAATAAAAGATGCATTTTCACGCGTTTAGTAAGTAGTCTCACACGTTCAGTCACTTAAAGCGACGGTGCACATTTGCCACCCAAAACCCAGAACCCTGGCGAACTGTTACTGCGGATGGAAAGTGTCCGCACGAAATCCTGGTTTTCGCCAGCCAGCACTTTCGCGCTGGCAAGCCTGGTTCAAAAAAAAAACTTCTGAACCCAACACTGCCAAAAGTTGCCCGTCGCTTTAACGCTGGCAGACAATCACGCGAATGGTCACAACATGAAACTCCCGCATAAAAAAAAAACATTAAAGAGTATGTGCCAGGATTAGTGACGGAACTCGTGAATCGATTGACCAAACGAATGAACACACCATTTGTTTTTTATCGTTCGCGTACCTTTTCACCACATGTGTTATCAGGGCCCTTGTTACTCACTCTTGTTGGAATAACCAAAAAGGTTATTATAACATTCCCGAAGGTTCTCTCCTAGCGCGCCACTCCATAACGAAGCAGCGCCACTGTACCAGTACCGCAATAGCTCATATAGAGCACGCGGCAGCTCGAGAGTCACCCGAATGTCAACAGTCGCTGTTAGTCAACGGTCACGACTGTTGACCGTTCGGCAACCGCATCAGAGGTTACGCGATGCAATATGGTAACTGTCGAGAATGGCAATAGTCACTGTTACTGTAGCTATGCAAAACAGTTAATAAGGGAATGTACCCCTCAGAGTACATGGCTAGAGAGTTTGCTAGTCTTAACACTGGCAAGCAATCACGCGAATGGTCACAACATGAAACTCCCGCATAAAAAAAACATTAAAGAGTATGTGCCAGGATTAGTGACGGAACTCGTGAATCGATTGACCAAACGAGTGAACACGCCATTTGTTTTTTATCGTTCGCGTACCTTTTCACCACATGTGTTATCAGGGCTCTTGTTGCTCACTCTAAAATACCATAATATTACACCTAGATGTCAACTCTACAGACTAGTATTTTGTACACTATATGGTTGATTTAATCAATATATATGAAATGATGGGGTCGTTTTGGTGTGTTTGGATTCTACATCTCATTCTCTTGTTGCATGCGTATTTGAATTAGTCTCATCTAGCGACTGTTGACCGTCCGGCAACCGCATCAGAGGTTACGCGATGCAATATGGTAACTGTCGAGAATGGCAATATTCGCAGTTACTGTAGTTATGCAAAACAGTTAATAAGGGCGAATTCTTGGGCCCGGACACCATCCGAAGTTCTCCCAGGCGGTGCGCAATCTCCAAAAATACATTTGAATGTTTTCCCACGCGGTCCGTGGTACGGACACTTACATTTCAGACGGTCACCGAGCGTGCGACCATGTCAGAATCCGTAAGCGTGAATGGATGAACTAGCAGCAAGATGGGTACAAGTAGGAAACCCTAATTGGGTTGTACCCCATATGAGCTACCCCACTATAGCCTACACAATAAGCAGCATATGAGTTTGACACACCCCCATAGGCAAAGTGGGGGAGAACAAGAGGTCATAAGACCGGTCAAGAAAAGCAAAGCAAGCTCAGGGTGGATCACGAAGTCACCACGCATTCTGAGCACAAGCAAATGGCCACAAGGCCAGTTCACATGCAGAGTTATATAAAAGAGAACAAGCAGTACAGTGATCACAACCTAGCAAGTGTAAGCATGCAGGTATAAGTATATAGATCACAGTACAAGCAAAGTCAAGAAGTGAGCAAATGAGGCCAAGTAGGCACAAGACCTAGAACAGTACAGAAACGCTGATGATCACAAGGCTGAAGTGCCTTGGTAAAGATATCAGCAGTGTTGGCCCGAGAGGCCACGTAAGCAAGACGAAGCTGACCACGCTGCTGCAACTCTCGAGCAAGGAAGTAGCGCAGAGCGATGTGCTTCGTTCTGTGCTCCAGTCTGTGCTCCTGACACAAGACAATCATGGCCTTGTTGTCGACGTACAGAACTGGAGGAGAACGAGGCGGCTCTCCCAAGTCGGTCAGCAGGTAGGTGAGCCAGCGTAACTCCTGTGCAGCCATGGAACTGAGAACAGAAGACGAGCGGGTAGACCGCCACGAAACAGAGCCGGAGCCAAGGCTGAAAGTGTAACCCTGTGACGACCGCTGCGTAGCCAAGTCGTCAACCCAAGAAGCGTCTGCATGACCAGTGAGGACAACTCGAGCCCGTCCTCCAAGCACGAGCCCCATGCCCGACGTACTGCACAAGTAGCGCATCACCCTCTTAGCGGCCTCCCAGTGCTCTGGTCGGTGTCTCCCGGGCGCAACGTAGCGTGCTAGGATGCTAAGAGGGTAAGCAAGGTCAGTTCGAGTGCAGGTCATCAGGTACATGAGGCAGCCCACAAGCTCTGGATACGGGCCACTCGGCTCTATGGACTCATCCGAAGGCAGAGCTGAGAGCGAGTGACCGGTAGGCAGAGGAGTGGACTGTGGCAAGGAGTACGTGAAGCGGAAGCGCTGAAGGACCTTCTGCACCATGTGTGACTGAGTCAAGGTAATGGTGCGCTGTGCTCTGTCCCGGGTGATCTGCAAGCCAAGATAGCTGCGCAGCTCACCCAGGTCTGTGCACGTGTGTCTCTTCTGCAGCTCCGAGTTCACAAAGGCCAGTCCAGCAGTGTCAGCAGTGGCAAAGACCAAGTCGTCGACGTACACGAGGATGTAGAACGGCGGCAGAGAAGTGTCGGTGCGTAGAAATAGCGACGGGTCAGCAGTCGAAGGAGCAAACCCAAGAACCGCAATCGTCGTCCTCAGTGTGTCGTGCCACTCGCGAGGCGCCTGGCGGAGACCGTAGACTGGCCGCCGGAGGCTCCACTGGGTACCTGCAGGAAACGACCCAGTGAAGCCAGGTGGGCGGCGCAGCCAGATCTCCTCGTGCAGGCTGCCCTGTAGGAAGGCTGTGCTGAAGTCAAGAGAGTGAAGCTCGTAGTCACGCTGAACGGCGACGTGTAGCAGCACCCGAAGAGTAGTCATCTTCGGGGTAGGGGAGAAGGTCTGGAAGGAGTCAACTCCCTGTCGCTGACTGAAGCCTCGTGCAACGTATCGCGCCTTGAAGACAGGCGGAGAACCCAGCGGCCGCTTCACCCTGAAAATCCACATGCCACTGACGATGTTCGCCCCAGGTGGGGGAACCTCGTCGACGTAGGTGCCTGTGGACTTCTAGGAAGCCATCTCTGCATCCATGGCTGTCTGCCACTGAGAGGAGTAGGGACCCTCAATCGCCTCTGCGTAAGAGCGCGGGGTCGGGATGTCTGGTGCATCCGGGTCTCCCTCAGGTGCAATCAGCATGGACACGAGATGAGGTAAAGCAGCTGCAAAGCACTCAAAGTCCTCCTGCCTGTCCTCAAGGACGTCCGTGCCAAGAGCACACTCACCCCCGACGGACGGAGGACAGACAGACCCAGACTCAGCAACAAGACTAGCGGCGTAGTCGAGGCGACAGGCGGCAGCAAAGCCAACAAGCTCAGCAACTAGGGCAGACGCAGCAGAGGACTCAAACGAAGGGTCAGTGACAACAGTGGCTAGAAGACGTGTGACAGTAGGACTTGCAGCACGAGCAAGGTCTGACGGCGGGTCAGCAACGTCAGGAAGAGAGGACGCAGGAGGAGACGGCAGAGGGACACGCTGTGGAGCAGTGGAAGGACGCAGACTCATATAGTGAGTGCCAAGTACAGGAGGAGGACGCTGACGCGGAGCACGACGACCAGCGCGGACAGCGCGGACAGACGACTCTGGACGTGACTCAGGCGACGTAGGACGAGACTCAGGCGACGCAGGACGAGACTCAGGCTCACGATGCTCCGTAAGACCTCTAGTCGGCCCAGCGTAAGGAGAAGGACCAGGCAGCGGAAAGGCAAGCGGTAACTGTGACTGCGACTGGACAGGTGGTGGACTCAGTAGGGGAGGAGTAGGACCAGTGGAGGGCGGGAGGCCAAGAACCTGCTGAAGGAGCGGAACGTAGTACGGCCGCGGCCGCGCAGCACCTCCTGAACCAGCAGAGACAGTACCAGCACCCTCAGCCCCAGGGTCGCCAGCTACAACTCCCGCAGCACCACCAGTAACCCCAGCAGCTCCAGTACCTCCAGCTCCAACCCCCGCAGCAGCTTCAGTCCCAGCAGCTCCTCCAGCAGCGCCTGCACCAGCAGCACCTCCAGCAGCTCCAGCACCAGTAGCACCTCCAGCAGCACCAGCAGTAGCAGCGCCTCCAGCAGCACCACCAGCAGCTCCTGCACCACCAGCACCAGCACCAGCACCAGCTCCAGCTCCAGGGTCCGCAGCACCAGCAGCAGCTCCAGCTCCAGGGTCCAAAGCACCAGCAGCGCCACTCCGGAGACTGCAGCGCCAAGCGTACCACTCTCGGAGCCGCTGGGGAGACGGCGGCTCCCGCCTAGGCGGGGAACCACGAGCACCAGCTCCAGTAGCACCCCTAGCCCCAGAAGCGCCCCTCCTGAGGCTGCAGTACCGCGAGTACCACTCCCGCAGCTGCTGTGAAGAGGGAGCGCCTCCAGGCGCAGCACGGTCAGTCGCAGCACCCCCAGGCTCAGTACCCTCAGACGTAGCACTCTCAGGCTCAGCACCCCCAGACTCAGCACCCTCAGACTCAGCACCCCCAGACTCCGTACCCGCAGGCTCAGCACCCCCAGGCTCCGCACGCTCAGGCTCAGCACCCCCAGGCTCCGCACCCCCAGGCTCCGCACCCCCAGGCTCCGCACGCTCAGGCTCAGCACCCCTAGCAGGACGAGAGTCGACAGCTACCTCGACAGGCTCAACCGGGTCTACCTGGGACACACCTGAGGGAGCGGCACCCTGAGGGGGGAGGGGGTCTACCACAGCAGCACCTGGTGCGAGGAAGAGAGGCGGGGGGGGGGAGCGGGGCAGTGCGGTAGGGGAAGAGGCGGTAGTAGGGGACCGACTCGTCGAAAGTGACGTCCTGAGAGGGCAGGACACGGCGCGAGGTGGCGTGGTAAAACTGCCAACCAGACGCGTCCGGGACAAAGCCAAGGAAGACACAAGGAACAGCGCAGGAGGAGAGCTTGTCCGCGGACGTATCGCGGACAAAGGCACGAGAACCCCAGACCCGGAAACGTGACGCGTCGCCAACCTTCCCCGTCCACAGCAGTGTGGGCGAGGTCTCCGGCAAGGAGACACGGGGCCAGAGGTTGAGCTGATGCGCAGCGTATCGGACCGCAAATGGCCACAGAAAGTGGGGGGCAGCCGCATGGATCAAGGAGGTACGAGCGACCTCTATGACCAAGCCAATGCGGCGCTCAGCAACCCCATTCTGCTGTGGAGAGGCCGGAAGCGTGAACGCTCAATGCCCTCCCCACGACAAAAGTCCCTCAAGAGGTCGGAGGAAAACTCCCCACCTCTGTCAGAGTGCAGACGCAGAACAGGAAAGTCCGAGTGGAACCTCTCGCTGAGCTGGAGACGGGCAGCGCGGATCCAAGGGATCAAAACATCAGGGACTTCACCCTTGGTGCGCAAGGGGAAGACCGTGGTGTAGCGCGAGTAGTCGTCAACAACTATCAAGAAGTACCTCTCGTGACCCTGTCCACGGACGCGGGCCGGGCCCCACACGTCCATGTGGAGGGTCTGCAGGGGAGCAGTTGTCAGGGGAAACGAGGAGGAGTGAGGAGCGGCGCGCTGCCGCCCCTCGACACAAGGAAGACAGGGAGGAGCAGGCGAGGGTGGGAGGGGAGGGAGAACCCTGGGAAGACCAGAGACAAGGTACCGGGAGTGCATGCCACGAAGGCGCTGCACTGACGGGTGACCAAGGCGGTGGTGCCAGAGGACGGTCTCGTGCAACAGGGAGCGACACGAGCAGGCGGCCGACAGCTGACCTGACGCAGACGCAGACGCAGCTACCTGAGGGGACTCAGTGGTCAGTGTGTACAGGTCCGACCCCGGCTGCCGAGTGAAGGTAGCCAGGTGGCGACCCGTCCGAGCACACGTGCAGTGTGTCACGCGCTCGTAGGCAGGGGTGAACTGGTGGACACCCCCGTCCTGGAGCGCACGACCCGCCACCAAGTTCGTAGAGAACGAGGGGAGGTAGAGACCTGACAGTGTGCCCGACGGGACCGCAGGACAAGGGAGGACAGTGGAGGAGGTCGCAATGACCGGACCCCCAGAGGGGTCAGCGAGGGAGACTGCAACTGGCCGAGCAAGCTGCTCAAGGGCAGTGCGGTCACGAAAGAAACAGCGGGAAGCACCTGAGTCCAGTGTGAAGGTGTGCAGTGCCTCATTAGACGCAGTACCAGAGGGCGCAGACTCACGAGTACCTAGAGCAGCAGCCTCACCAGCACCTGGGGCAACAGACACACCAGCACCTAGAGCGGCAGCCTCACCAGGACCTAGGGCAGCAGACGTACTAGCACCTAGAGCGGCAGCCTCACCAGTACCTAGAGCAGCAGACTGGATACCGGGGTCAGGCGGCACACACAGGTGACAGGCACCCTCAGCACTAGTAGACAATGCATACATGGCAGTGAGGATAGCATAATAGTCAAGAGCAAAGATATCTACCCTCTGCGTAAGCAGCTCCAGCCAGGAGGGGAGCTCAGCGTCGTCGCCAAACTCTGTACGCCAAGCGTCGCTCAGACGGGCGAAGCAGTGGGACTCTGTGTGACTAGGTGTCCCGCAAGGCTGACCAGTCCGGACACCTGTGCGAATGACGTACGGGCAGCGAGCAGTACTCAGTGACCCTCTACTCTGAGCGTACCACTCACGAAGCTACTGGGGCGAAAGAGCCTCGCGGGGACGACGCTGCAGCTGCACCTGGCCACTACCAGAAGCTCCCGAACTACCCACTCCAGAGCGACTCCCACTATGGCCACCCCGACAACCCCAACGAGCGTACCACTCACGAAGCTGCTGGGGCGTGAGGGACTCACGCGGACGGCCCCGGAGCTGCATCTGACCACGCCAGGAGCAGCAGTAGCAGCAGTAGCGGCAGTAACAGCAGTAGCAGCAGGAGCAGTAGCAGTAGGAGCAGTAAAAGCAGTAGCAGCAGTAGCAGCGGTAGCAGCACGGGCAGGGCAGTGCTCACCAGTGGTGGGAAGGGCAGGCGCAAGACGGCGGCGACAGCGGGGCCGCTACAGCTGCAGGGCGGGGCCGGGCCGCGGCAGGGAGCTCCGCGGCAGATGCTGCAGGGCGGGGCCGGGCCGCGACGGCAGCTGCTCCAGGGGCCAGGGGCGGCTGCTGCAGGGGCGGCTGCTCCAGGGGCAAGGGGCGGCTCCTGCAGTGGCGGCTGCTCCAGGTGGCCAGGGGCGGCTGCTGCAGGGGCGGCTGCTCCAGGGGCCAGGGGCGGCTGCTGGTGCGGCTGCTCCAGGGGCCAGGGGCGGCTGCTGCAGTGGCGGCTGCTCCAGGGGCCAGGGGCGGCTTCTGCAGGGGCGGCTGCTCCAGGGGCCAGGGGCGGCCGTCCCAAGGGCGGGCGCGGGGTAGGGCAGGGCGCCGCGGCGGGCAGGGGCGACTCCGCGCGGGTCCCGCAGGGGCGTCGCGACGAGACGGGGGGGGCGACGCGCGGGTCCCGCAGGGGCGTCGCGACAAGGCAAGGGCGACGCGCGGGTCCCGCAGAGGCGCCGCGACGAGGCGGGGGTGACGCGCGGGTCCCGCAGGGGCGTCGCGACGAGGCAGGAGCGACGCGCGGGTCCCGCAGGGGCGTCGCGACGAGGCAGGGGCGACGCGCGGGTCCCGTAGGGGCGTCGCGACGAGGCAGGGGCGACGCCCGGGTCCCGCAGAGGCGTCGCGACGAGCAGGTCGACGCGTCGCGGGGTCCAGGGGCGGCTGCGCGAGTGCAGAGCAGGCCCGCGCGCGGCCTGCAGGGCAGGGCGGCAGGGTGGCGCTCGAGGGCGCGGGTAGGCAGGCGCTCAAGGGCGCGAGTAGGCAGGCGCTCGAGGGCGCGGGTAGGCAGGCGCTCGAGGGCGCGGGTAGGCAGGCGGGCGGCACACGGGGCTGCACGGGGCCGCGAGGGGCTGCGTGCGAGGCTAGTGGGCAGCGCGCAACTAGCAACAGGGCGCACGAGGGCGCAGGAAGTAAGCGCACGAGGGCGCACAGGTAGTAGGCAGTAGTAGCAGTGGTGGGCCCTTAGGAACGTTCGGTCCTAGGTTCCTAACCTAGGCTCGTGATACCATGTCAGAATGAGAGAAGTGTGTGGACTAGAAACATTGGGAGTACAAGTAGGAAAACCTAGAAACTGTACCCCCTAAGGCTAAACCCACTATAGCCTACAGAACACAAACATATACAATGTTTGACAGGACACGCTGTGGAACAGAGGAAGGACGGAGTGCCATCTGGTGCGTGCCGGGGACAGGAGGAGGACGCGGATGCGGAACACGACGACCAGTGCGTACAGCGCGAACAGGCGACGCAGGACGAGACTCAGGCTCACGACGCTCCGCAAGACCTCCTGTCGGCCCAGTGTAAGGAGAAGGAGCAGGCAGTGGGGAGGCTGGCTGTAACTGCGACTGCGACTGGTCAGGCGGTGGACACAGTAACGGAGGAGGAAGGCCAGTAAAAGGCGGGAGACCAAGAACCTGCTGAAGCAGTGGAACGAAGTACGGTCGCGGCCGCACAGTGCCTCCAGAACCAGCACCGACAGCACTAGCACCCCCAGGGCGAGCACCTCTAGCTCCAGGGTCTCCAGCTCCAACTCCAGCAGCACCACCAGCTCCAGCTCTAGTGCCTCCGGCTCCAACGCCTGCAGCACCTCCAGCTCCAGCAGCTCCAGTACCTCCAGCAGCTCCAGCTCCAGCTCCTCCAGCTCCAACGCCTGCAGCACCTCCAGCTCCAGCAGCTCCAGTACCTCTAGTACGAGCACCCCCGGGACCAGCAGCTCCAGTACCTCCAGCAGCTGCAGCTCCAGCTCCTCCAGCTCCAACGCCTGCAGCACCTCCAGCTCCAGCAGCTCCAGTACCTCCAGTACGAGCACCTCCGGGACCAGCGGCTCCAGCACCTCCAGCAGCTCCAGCTCCAGTGCCTCCAGCAGCTCCAGCTCCAGCAGCTCCAGCAGGTCCAGCAGCTCTAGTACCTCCAGTACGAGCACCTCCGGGAACAGCGGCTCCAGTACCTACAGCACCTCCAGGACCAGCAAGTCCAAGGCCTACAGCTCCAGGGCCTCCAGCGGAAGGCCCCCCAGCTCCAGCAGCGGCTCTCTGAAGACTCCAACGCCGAGCAAACCACTCGCGCAGCTGCGGTGGAGAGAGAGGCTCCTGCCGGGACGAGGCACCCGGAGAACCTCCAGTACCTCCAGCACCTCCAGGACCAGCAGCTCCAGCACCTCCGGTACCTCCAGCTCCAGGGTCTCCAGCGGCAGCCCCCCCAGCTCTAGCAGCGTCACTCCGAAGGCTCCAGCTCCGAGCAAACCACTCGCGCAGATGCGGTGGAGAGAGTGTCTCCCGCCGTGACGAGGCACCCGGAGAACCTCCAGTAGACAAAGTACCTCCAGGCGCAGCACGCTCAAGCACAGCACCCCCAAGCTCAGCACCCCTAGGCTCCGCACGCTCAGGCTCAGCACCCCCAGGCTCTGCACCCTCAGGCTCTGCACCCTCAGACTCAGCAACCTCAGGCTCAGCACCCCCAGGCTCCGCACGCTCAATCTCAGCACCCCCAGACGCAGCACCCCTAGCAGCACCACCCCCAGCAGCACCAGAGTCGACAGCTACCTCGACAGGCTCGACAGGGTCTACCTGAGACACACCTGAGGGAGCAGGACCCTGAGGGGGGAGGGGGTCTACCGGAGGATGACCTGGTGCGAGGAAGAGCGGCGTGGGGGGGAGAGGGGCAGCGCGGTAGGGGAAGAGACGGTAAAAGGGAACCGACTCGTCGAACGTGACGTTCTGAGAGGGCAGGACACGGCGCGAGGTGGGGTGGTAAAACTGCCAGCCAGGCGCGTCAGGGGGAAAACCAAGGAAGACGCAGGGAATGGCGCGGGCGGAGAGCTTGTCCGCGGACGTATCGCGGACAAAGGCACGAGAACCCCAGACCCGGAACACCGACACATCGCCAACCTTCCCCGTCCAACGCAGTGTAGGCGAGGTCTCCGGCAAGGAGACACGGGGCCAGAGGTTGAGCTGATGCGCAGCATACCGGACCGCAAACGGCCACAGAAAATGGGGGGCAGCCGCATGGATCAAGGAGGTACGAACGACCTCTATGACTAAGCCAATGCGGCGCTCAGCAACCCCATTCTGCTGCGGAGAGGCCGGAAGCGTGAACGACTGGAGAATGCCCTCCCCACGACAAAAGTCCCGCAAGAGGTCGGAGGAAAACTCACCACCTCTGTCAGAGTGTAGACGCAGGACTGGAAGGTCCGTGTGAAACCGCTCGCGGAGCTGGAGACGGACAGCGCGGATCCAAGGGATCAAAACATCAGGGACCTCCCCCTTGCTGCGCAAGGGGAAGACCGTGGTGTAACGCGAGTAGTCATCAACGACCAGCAGAAAGTAGCGCTCGCGGCCTTGTCCACGGACGCGGGCTGGGCCCCACACGTCCATGTGGAGAGTCTGCAGGGGAGCAGTCGTCGGGGGAAACGAGGAGGAGTGAGGAGCAGCGCGCTTCCGCCCCTCGACACAGGGAAGGCAGGGAGGGGCAGGCGAGGGTGGGAGGGGAGGCAGAGTCCTGGGAAGACCAGCGACTAGGACACGGGAGTGCATGCCACGGAGGCGCTGCACTGAGGGGTGACCAAGACGGTGGTGCCAAAGGAGGGTCTGGTGCGACAGAGCGCGACACGAGCAGGGGGCCGCTAGCTGACCTGACGCAGACGTAGACGCAGCTACCTGAGGAGACACAGTAGTCAGTGTGTACAGACTCGAGCCAGGCGCACGGGTGAACGTGGCCAGGTGCCGGCCAGTCCGGGAGCACGTACAGATCACCACACGGAGTAAAGGTGTCAACCCATACATCCTGAAGGACTGCGTTGCTCACCAAGTTCGTAGAGAACAAGGGGAGGTGAAGTCCTGACAGTGAGCCAGACGGAACCGCCGGACACGGGAGAACAGTGGAGGAACGTGCAAGGATAGGGCCCCCAGAGGGGTCAGCCAGAGAGACAGCAACAGGTGCAGGGAGCGGTGTGAGTGCGGTGCTGTCGCGAAAGAAACAGCGGGAAGCACCTGAGTCAAGCGTAAAGGTGTGCAAGGCCTCAGCAGGCGCAGTACCAGAGAGAGCAGAATCACCAGCACCTAGAGCAGCAGACTCACTAGCACCTAGAGCAGCAGACTCACTAGCACCTAGAGCAGCAGCCTCTATACCTGGGTCGGGCGGCACACACAGGTAACAGTCACCCTCAGCACTAACAGGCAATGCATACATGGCAGTGAGGATATCATCATAGTCAAGAGCAAAGATATCCACCTCTTTGCCTAAGCAGCTCCACCCAGCTGGGGAGCTCAGCCGCGTCACCAAACTCTGTACGCCAGGCGTCGCTCAGACCGGCGAAGCAGCGGGACTGTGTGTGACCAATTGTCCCGCAAGTCTGACCAGCCCGATCACCTGTGCGAATGACGTACGGGCAACGAGCAGTACTCCAAGACCCTCTACTCTGAGCGTACCACTCACGCAGCTGCTGTGGCGTAAGGGTCTCGCGCGGACGCCGCTGCAGCTGCATCTGGCCACCGCCAGAAACTCCCGACCGACCAGCTCCAGGGCGACTGCCACTACGGCCGCCGCCACAACCCCAACTAGCGTACCACTCACGAAGCTGCTGGGGCGTGAGGGACTCGCGCGGACGTCGCTGGAGCTATATCTGGCCACCGCCAGAAACTCCCCACCGAGCAGCTCCACCTAGACTGCCACTGCGGCCGCCGCCACCACTCCCACTGCTGCCACCGCCGCCGCCACCACTCCCACCGCTACCACGAAGAGACGTCATAGCGGGAAAAAGGAAGGAGATGTGCGTCCAGCACGGCAGCACGCAGGGAAGGCAGGGCGGCGAGCAGGCACGAGGGTAGGTCGGGGCGGCGCACGGTCAGGAAGGGCACCTAGGCCTTTTTTTTTTTTTTTTTTTTTTTTTTTTGGGCGCGTTGGGCGCTGGGCAGCAGGGCGCGCTGGCGCGCTGGGCGCGGGGCACGCTGGCGCGCTGGGCAGCAGGGCGCGCTGGCGCACTGGGCAGCGGGGCCCGTTGGTGCGCTAGGCAGCGGGGCGCGCTGGGCAGCGGGGCGTGCTGGCGCACTGGGCAGCGGGGCGCGCTGGCGCGCTAGGCAGCGGGGCGCGCTGGGCAGCGGGGCGCGCTGGCGCGCTGGGCAGCGGGACGCGCTGGCGCGCTGGGCAGCGGGGCGCGCTGGGCTGCAGGGGTGGCGCGCGGGCTGCAGGGGCGACGCGCGAGCTGCAGGGGCGGCGCGCGGGCTGCAGGGGCGGCACGCGGGCTGCAGAGGGCGACGCGCGGGCTGCAGGGGCGGCGCGCGGGCTGCAGGGGCGGCGCGCGGGCTGCAGGGGCGGCGCGACAGGGGGCAGGGCAGGGCGTGCGCGGGGCAGCGCGATGCGGGGCAGGGCAGGGCGTGCGCGGGCAGCGCTACGCAGGGCAGGGCGTGCGCGGGGCGGCGCAACGCAGGGCAGGGCAACGCAGAGGGGGGTGCTGAGTCTGGGGGTGCTGAGTCTGGGGGTGCTGAGCCTGAGCGTGCTGAGCCTGAGCGTACTGAGTCTGGGCGTGCGCGGGGCAGCGCAACGCAGGGCAGGGCAGAGCGCGCGCTAGGCAGCGCAACTTAGGGCAGGGCAAGGCAGCGCGGCAGCCAGCAAGGCGGCGCGCAGGCATGGTAACGCGACTGGTGGGGCAGCGCGACGGACACGGTAGGGCGCTACGGGCAGGGTAACGCGCTACGGGCAGGAAACGATTCGGTGGGCCCTAAAAAAACGGTCCTAGGTCAGGACCTACTCTGAAACCATGTCAGAATCCGTAAGCGAGAATGGATGAACTAGCAGCAAGAGCAGTCGTCGGGGGAAACGAGGAGGAGTGAGGAGCGGCGCGCTTCCGCCCCTCGACACAGGGAAGGCAGGGAGGGGCAGGCGAGGGTGGGAGGGGAGGCAGAGTCCTGGGAAGACCAGCGACTAGGACACGGGAGTGCATGCCACGGAGGCGCTGCACTGAGGGGTGACCAAGACGGTGGTGCCAAAGGAGGGTCTGGTGCGACAGAGCGCGACACGAGCAGGGGGCCGCTAGCTGACCTGACGCAGACGTAGACGCAGCTACCTGAGGAGACACAGTAGTCAGTGTGTACAGACTCGAGCCAGGCGCACGGGTGAACGTGGCCAGGTGCCGGCCAGTCCGGGAGCACGTACAGATCACCACACGGAGTAAAGGTGTCAACCCATACATCCTGAAGGACTGCGTTGCTCACCAAGTTCGTAGAGAACAAGGGGAGGTGAAGTCCTGACAGTGAGCCAGACGGAACCGCCGGACACGGGAGAACAGTGGAGGAACGTGCAAGGATAGGGCCCCCAGAGGGGTCAGCCAGAGAGACAGCAACAGGTGCAGGGAGCGGTGTGAGTGCGGTGCTGTCGCGAAAGAAACAGCGGGAAGCACCTGAGTCAAGCGTAAAGGTGTGCAAGGCCTCAGCAGGCGCAGTACCAGAGAGAGCAGAATCACCAGCACCTAGAGCAGCAGACTCACTAGCACCTAGAGCAGCAGACTCACTAGCACCTAGAGCAGCAGCCTCTATACCTGGGTCGGGCGGCACACACAGGTAACAGTCACCCTCAGCACTAACAGGCAATGCATACATGGCAGTGAGGATATCATCATAGTCAAGAGCAAAGATATCCACCTCTTTGCCTAAGCAGCTCCACCCAGCTGGGGAGCTCAGCCGCGTCACCAAACTCTGTACGCCAGGCGTCGCTCAGACCGGCGAAGCAGCGGGACTGTGTGTGACCAATTGTCCCGCAAGTCTGACCAGCCCGATCACCTGTGCGAATGACGTACGGGCAACGAGCAGTACTCCAAGACCCTCTACTCTGAGCGTACCACTCACGCAGCTGCTGTGGCGTAAGGGTCTCGCGCGGACGCCGCTGCAGCTGCATCTGGCCACCGCCAGAAACTCCCGACCGACCAGCTCCAGGGCGACTGCCACTACGGCCGCCGCCACAACCCCAACTAGCGTACCACTCACGAAGCTGCTGGGGCGTGAGGGACTCGCGCGGACGTCGCTGGAGCTATATCTGGCCACCGCCAGAAACTCCCCACCGAGCAGCTCCACCTAGACTGCCACTGCGGCCGCCGCCACCACTCCCACTGCTGCCACCGCCGCCGCCACCACTCCCACCGCTACCACGAAGAGACGTCATAGCGGGAAAAAGGAAGGAGATGTGCGTCCAGCACGGCAGCACGCAGGGAAGGCAGGGCGGCGAGCAGGCACGAGGGTAGGTCGGGGCGGCGCACGGTCAGGAAGGGCACCTAGGCCTTTTTTTTTTTTTTTTTTTTTTTTTTTTTGGGCGCGTTGGGCGCTGGGCAGCAGGGCGCGCTGGCGCGCTGGGCGCGGGGCACGCTGGCGCGCTGGGCAGCAGGGCGCGCTGGCGCACTGGGCAGCGGGGCCCGTTGGTGCGCTAGGCAGCGGGGCGCGCTGGGCAGCGGGGCGTGCTGGCGCACTGGGCAGCGGGGCGCGCTGGCGCGCTAGGCAGCGGGGCGCGCTGGGCAGCGGGGCGCGCTGGCGCGCTGGGCAGCGGGACGCGCTGGCGCGCTGGGCAGCGGGGCGCGCTGGGCTGCAGGGGTGGCGCGCGGGCTGCAGGGGCGACGCGCGAGCTGCAGGGGCGGCGCGCGGGCTGCAGGGGCGGCACGCGGGCTGCAGAGGGCGACGCGCGGGCTGCAGGGGCGGCGCGCGGGCTGCAGGGGCGGCGCGCGGGCTGCAGGGGCGGCGCGACAGGGGGCAGGGCAGGGCGTGCGCGGGGCAGCGCGATGCGGGGCAGGGCAGGGCGTGCGCGGGCAGCGCTACGCAGGGCAGGGCGTGCGCGGGGCGGCGCAACGCAGGGCAGGGCAACGCAGAGGGGGGTGCTGAGTCTGGGGGTGCTGAGTCTGGGGGTGCTGAGCCTGAGCGTGCTGAGCCTGAGCGTACTGAGTCTGGGCGTGCGCGGGGCAGCGCAACGCAGGGCAGGGCAGAGCGCGCGCTAGGCAGCGCAACTCAGGGCAGGGCAAGGCAGCGCGGCAGCCAGCAAGGCGGCGCGCAGGCATGGTAACGCGACTGGTGGGGCAGCGCGACGGACACGGTAGGGCGCTACGGGCAGGGTAACGCGCTACGGGCAGGAAACGATTCGGTGGGCCCTAAAAAAACGGTCCTAGGTCAGGACCTACTCTGAAACCATGTCAGAATCCGTAAGCGAGAATGGATGAACTAGCAGCAAGATGGGTACAAGTAGGAAACCCTAATTGGGTTGTACCCCATATGGGCTACCCCACTATAGCCTATGAGTTTGACAGACCAAAATGCATGTCAACTGTTCGGCTATACGACCGTGCCACTTACCAGGGGTTACAACACATTCATATATTTCTGAATGAACCGTGTTGATCAGCCGGCACGTTCCGTTCATTTCGCTGCCCATCATTGTGTCTATGGACTTGAATGTTGCATTGGTGGTGCTTTCGTAGTGGAACTGTGCAAACCTTGAAAATGTGAACTGTATTTACCAGTGCCCGAGAGTCAAAGTTAGTCGTTTACATTTGGCGCCACCCTGAATTTCGCCGCTTGAGTTTTGCGTTTCGCCGGATTAGGTGATTGGTCGCGAACACAATTAACAACTCAAAGTTGGCGGTATACTCGTACGACAGGGATCGCATGACGAACACTGCCAAGTGTCCAGAGTGGGGGCCTTCCCCACATGGACACCATCATAGCGCGAAAACGCTTCAGGTGGGGGAAATTCACATGGTGTCCGGGCCCAGGAATTCGCTCTAAGGGAATTTACGCCTCATAGTACATGGCTAGTTAGTTTGCTATTTATACCCTTGTATCTCTATCTTATAATCATCTTGTTCTCTTTCAACTTTATTGAACAAGGTCACTACAAGACTTCATTGTCTTCCTATAACTTAGCAGTCTTATCCTATCCACTACGATTCCCGGATTACATCAACATGGTATGAGAGCTAGAGTGGATTATAAGACCTGCCAACTTCTTGTTCTTCTTAGAACAAACTCCTTATAAACTTATTCATTAAAATACCTATTACAAGTCTGCATCACTATGGCTCCTGAAGGGAAAGCCACTGCAGACTCTCCGGGCCCACCACCACCAGCAACGGCTACTGCGCCATCAGCGGTGACTTCCGTCAGCGCCGCTCTCGTTGAGCAGCTTGTCTCTCGCATCAATGCTCTTGAGAGCCATCAAGCCATGAGCATCGACGGCTCAAGCTACGCAAGAGGAGTTGCTGGAATGCCTCTCCCGGGAGAAGACCGCCGCGTCAACTCCGAAAGATCCTTTACGTTTGACAACCGTCAAGGACCAGCTCCTGCGCAAGACAGTCAACAACGCGCACAAACGGAGGCAATCACAACCATGCAAACAAAGTTTGTTTTGACTTCAAAACTGAAAACTTCAACTCAATTCGATGGCAAGAAATTCTACACGTGGAGCTTCGAGTTTGAGCTCCTCGCAACAACGGCGCAGATCTGGATGTACTACGACGGAAGCTTACCCTTTTCGTCGGAAGGAACCATCCAGGAGAAGAATCAGTACTATCACGAGTCCCTTCTCGAGTACACCGCTCTTCTCCGAAACCTCTCCCCCGTCGAGCAGCTTGGCATCCGCTCCTACAAATCAGAGTGGGCACCCGCGCAAGTGTCTTGGGAGTACCTGCGCAATTCATACATGGCAACAGATCCGGTTACCATGAGTCGCCTGCCCAATCAACTGACATCAGCTAAAATACATCAAGGGGAGAAAGCGGGACCGTATATCAATCGGTGCCGCAATCTGCGCGACCACATCAAGAAGTGTGGCGGAACCATCCCCGACGACATGTTCGTCTCGATGGATCTCTCTAGACTTGGACCCGATTGGCGTCAGTGTCAGTCGTTGCTCCGCGCTCGAGCAACTATCTCCGAGTCCGCCCTTTGCGCCACACTCCTCTCCGAGCAGAAGGAGATCGACCTGTACAATGAGAAGAATGGCAAGCGGGAAAAAACAGTGTTCTTCGCTGGAGCAATTGAAGGGGAGCAGCACGGAAAGAAGGGGGCCTTCTGCAAGTGTTGCAAGAAACCAGGTCACACCATAGACCGGTGCTACAAACGAAAGGCCGCTGACGAGAGGCGCAACAACTCATCTGGTCAACAGCCCTCGGCGCCCTCCGCAACTCCAGCCGCGACAGCGACCATGTCGCCACCCTCCGTCGCAAGCACCTTGCAAACTCCTGCACGCATTTCATCCAAGGACAAGGGAAAAGGGTCAATTTTGAGCTGCATGGTGCGTCGCAGAGCCTTTCGCTACTACGACGACATTGAATTTCCGCCAGATGCGCCAATCGTTCCAATCACACCAAGCGCCAACAACGACCCCACACTCTGTTCCTGGATCGACAGACCGACCAACATCCCACCTGATTTCGAACTGCCTCCGAGCACGCCGTAGTCTCCTCCCATCTTTCCCACGAGAGACTATAACGATCTCTCGCCGTACTCCGTCGACCTTGACCGCATCGTCACTCCAAAGATTGCCGGTATCGCGCGTCAGAGCCGCGACAACTTCAACACTTGGTTTCTTGACAGCTGCTGCGGGCAACACATGGTGGGATCACCATCCTTCATCAGCAACTCAAGGTGCATTCGGCGACCGTGCGAAATCACCGTCGCAAACAACAATCGACTTCAAGCATACGACATTGGAGAAATCTACCTTGAGGCTGTAGACACCCGCTTCACCATTCACATCGGAGACGTACTAGTCGTCCCCGATCTTCAGTTCAACTTGCTCTGCAGCACAACTCATGAAGTGCGGGGTCCACATTCGAAGCAACTGCAAGGAGAAAATTTTCGAACTATTTTACAAAAACACCTACATCAGAAAGGCAGTTGACGACGACGAAGTCTTCATACTAAACTTCGCAGCACAGGGTACCACTGGCGACTCCGAATGGACTCTCCTGCTAAAGACGACGCCCACGGAGACTCCGACTTGGTCGCACCCTACGGAGATGGATCTCGAACGCCCCGCTTCAGATGGACTTCTTCGCCTGCGCGCCATCCCAACTGCTTCGACCTCTACTCCTGGAGATACCGGACCTGCAACAATGGAACAGGAAGAAGACAGCGGGAAGTCAACAACTGCAGGACAAACTGACACTAGAGGATGGGGAGCAACTACAGAAGCTGGCACTAGATGGGGAGTGACAGGACCAGTCTCACCCAGCTGGGCCAATCCCAGTGCTACCGTCGGCGCTTGGGGAGTCGTCCAAACACCAGAAGAAGGAGCTGCTGCCAGAGGCGGTTGGGGAACCTCACCCTCCAGAAGCGGTTGGGGACCCCCAAGCCCTCCTTATCCCGAGGCTCCAGCACTTCCTCCTGCAGCTGTGGCGGAAATAGACCCGTACTAGGCAACGCGCGGCACAAGCTGGGGCGGACCTCCTCTTCCAAACCAGTATGCTCCTGAAACACCAGAGGAAACACAAGAGGAGTCAGAAGAGATGACTTTCGAGTTCGGAGGAGCAGCAGAATTGCCCGAACCTACCGAGGAAGCACCGCCGCCGGAACAAGGACCTCAATTAATCCCGGTCACCGGCGACGAATACCTCTACCATCGCGTCCCGATGGAGGGACTTCCAGCTTCCGAATGGCCCGAGGCGGCACGACTCCCGCCACCACTCATCACCGACGACCCAATGCACACCGCCGATACGGACGACATTGCCGGAATTCCCGACGCCGTCCTGGAACGAGTCTCCGCTCGAGCCTTCGCAGCAGATGTGAGCGCCGCCACTGACAAGGGACCTGAAACGGAGCAGCGAGACGAAGCAGAGAGAAACAAATATTATCAGAAGACCGTCGGTTACTGCGCAGAACCAGAAATTTGGCACCAACGACTCGGACACCCCTCACGTCACACTCAAAAAAACCATCAAGGTCGGCGTCTTCGACTCGGAAGCACTACTGCTTCCCAGAGGCGGCACCCTCACGGCAACCTCAGACGACCCGCCATGCCTCGTCTGCCCCACCGCGTCACTCGCTCACAAGCCCTTCCCCGACTTACCTCCTGGCTATGAACGCTACGAACCGCTCGAAAGGGTCTATAGCGACTTCATGATACTCAGCCAAGAAGGGCTCGACGGCGAGCAAAACACGTTGACCTTCATCGACGCGTGCACGCGCTACGTCTGGGCCATCAACGTCGATTACCGCTCACGAGCTTTCGACTGCTTCATCGCCTGGATGAAACGCGCTGAGCGTCAGTCAGGACTGAAGCTAAAAAGCTTCCAGACAGACGGGGGAGCAGGGTTCTTCTCAACTGAGTTCAAGTAACTTTTTGCCAAGAAAGTGATTGAGCACCTGGTGTCCCTGTCCTACGCTCACGAGCAGCAGGGAGTAGCAGAACGGACAAACAGGAGCCTCGCCACAAGGATGAGGGCCCTGATGAAGCAGTCTACCATCCCAACGAAGTTTTGGCCGTTTGCGATGAACCACGCTGTTCGGCTGCACAACTTGCTGTCCTCCCGAAGTCTCGAGAACAACATTTCTCCTTACAAGGCGTGGACGGGCAGAAAGGCTGACACGCGTCTTCTTCGGGTGTTCGACTGCATGGTACAGTACAGGCCACACACAGCAAGGACGGGAAAGTTTGCTGATCGAGCACGCTGGGGCATTCACCTCGGGATCGAAAAGGAATACAAGGCGTGGATCGTGCTGGACTACGCGACACACGAGGTGACGAAATCACGTGACTGCATCTTCTACGATAAGCTGACCCTGCCACTGTTCAAGGAACACCGCCAAGCTGACAAAGCACCGGAGAGGGTTTTTTCGAGGGGCACCGCCGCTTCGCCACGTCACAGGATGAGGCTGACCTGGCAGAGGACGCAGACGCAACTGACAACACACCATTCGACTCCTTTCCCAACATCCCCCTTACAAGCCCATTCCAGACCCCAACTTACATCCCTGTTTCTCAATTTGATCCTGACGATACAACCCGTGAAGCCCACAATTACAACAGCACATCGCGCCGATCTCCGGATGCCGAGTTACCACCGGGAAACCCTTCGCAAGACACCATCCGCCCCGGTCACGTCAACGACGACGACGTTGTCGAAGTTACCAGCTTCCACGACTACGATCGCCTCGTCTACGAGAAGACCAACAAAACTGGCCTCCGCATCCTCGGGCTCGCAGTCGCAGTTCGCCATGAATCCCCCAAGGAACCCACCACCGTGCGACAAGCACTGTCTGGACCAGATAGTGAGAAGTGGAAGGCAGCCATGGCAGCGGAAGTAGCAGCACTGAAGCTCCGCGGAATGTGGAAGCTCGCTCATCTGCAAAGGGGAGGATTATTCTCAGCGGCAAATGGGTCTTCCGAATCAAAACACTCGCGGATGGCTCAATTTATAAGTATAAGGCGAGATGGGTGGTGCGCGGCTTCGAACAAACTCACATGGTGGACTACGACCAGACTTTCGCACCGGTCGGACCACACACCTCGGCCTGCATCCTCATCTGCATCGCAGCCGTCAAGCAGCGTCCGCTCAGGCAGATCGACGTTGGAAGTGCATTTTTATACGCACTCGTCGACGCCATTATCTTCGTCGAACAACCTCACGCCTTCGAGGAAAGCGACGGCGCCGTCAGCCTCCTCCAGAAATCTCTCTACGGCATCAAGCAAGCGCCTCGTCTCTGGCAGCAGTACCTACACACCGTTCTCACGGAGCTCGGATTTACTCAGCTGCCACACGACCAAGGGATGTACCGGAAGGAATCGCGCGGCAAGTTCATCCTTCTCGTCGCCTACGTCGACGACCTGCTCTACACTGGCGATGCCACGGAGCTGCTTGACCGATTCGAGGAAGAAATCAAGGAGAAGCTCGAGTTGACGATTAACCACAACGTCACGCAATTCTTGGGTCTCAACATTACCCAGTCCGCCACCTCCATCCACCTCTCCGCCGCCAAGTACGCGGAAACACTAGCGAAGAAATTCGCAATCGCCCCGATCAACCTCACCACCCCCTTCCGCGCTCCTCCTCCTAATCACGAACCCGACACCACACCGCTCTCCATCGAAGACCATCGGCTCTATCAGCAGCAGCTGGGGTGTCTACTGTTTGCCGCCGTCACGTGCCGGCCGGATCTCTCCCACGTCGCAAGCCAGCTCGCGCAGTTTCTGCGTCGACCTGAAGGGGAGAATCTACTAGACCTACGCCGAGCACTCCAATACTTCATCTCTACCCCCGACGTCGGACTCACCTACGAAGCTAACTTAACTGCTACCCTGCAGCTTCACGGCTACGTAGACGCGGACCATGCGGGAGACATTGACAACAGACGCTCCCACACAGGTTTCATTTTTCAACTCCAACCTGCTGGACTCATCTCCTAGAACTCCCAGAAGCAGGAGCTCATTGCTCATTCGTCAGCCGAAGCTGAGTTCATCGCCGCCAGCGCAGCTGTTCGCGAAGGGCTGTACCTGATGGAGCTCCTGTAGGAATCGAAAGTGACGATGAACGGGCACTTCACGTTACTCTGCTACAATCAAAGCGCGATCAAGATCGCGAACAAGCCCGGCTTCGAGAACCGCACGAAGCACATCGCACTCCGTTACTTTTTCGTCAAGGACGAAATCGACAAGGGCAAGGTCAAACTCACGTACTGCCCAACAGGTGACATAGCAGCGGATTTCTTGACCAAGAAGCTGCCACGTCAGAAGTTCCAGCACTGCACCAACCTCTGCGGGATCTCGAAGAAATCCCACGTGGCTCACCTTCAGGAATGAAGGGGAGTGTTGGAATAACCGAAAGGCTATTTTAACATTCCCGAAGGTTCTCTCCTAGCGCGCCACTTCATAACGAAGCAGCGCCACTGTACCAGTACCGCAATATCTCATATAGAGCACGCGACAGCTCGAGAGTCACCCGAAGGTCAACAGTCGCTGTTAGTCAACGGTCGCGACTGTTGACCGTTCGGCAACTGCATCAGAGGTTACGCGATGCAATATGGTAACTGTCGGGAATGGCAATAGTCACTGTTACTGTAGCTATGCAAAATAGTTAATAAGGGAATGTACCCCTCATAGTACATGGCTAGCTAGTTTGCTAGTCTTAACACTGGCAGGCAATCACGCGAATGGTCACAACATGAAACTCCCGCATAAAAAAAAACTTATAGAGTATGTGCCAGGATTAGTGACGGAACTCGTGAATCGATTGACCAAACGAGTGCACACACCATTTGTTTTTTTATCGTTCACGTACATTTTCACCACATGTGTTATCAGGGCCCTTGTTGCTCACTCTAAAATAGCATAATATTACACCTAGATGTCAACTCTACAGACTAGTATTTTGTACACTATATGGTTGATTTAATCACTATATTTGAAATGATGGGGTCGTTTTGGTGTGTTTGGATTCTACATCTCATTCTCTTGTTGCATGTGTATGTGAAAGTTTAAAAAGAAGAAGGAGGGTTGCACTAGCAAGAATGAGGATACAAATAGCAAACCCTAGAAGGGTTGTACTCGCTATAGAGCACCCCACTACAGGCTAGAGCATAATATTCTGACACACCCCCATAGCCAAAGTGGGGTGTAATCAGCAGAGCAAGCACAGCAGTACAAGCTCAGGGTGGATCACAATGTCACCACACATTCTGAGCACAAGTTCAAGAAGCAATAGTTTTAAGTTCACAATTATGAGCAAAGCTAGAGGCTATCGCAGAGGGCAAGTGAGGAGGAGGAGAGACTGTGGGGGAGAGAAGATGGGAGGCGACTGCTGACGCTGCAGACACACAGACGAGCTGCTGGCTCAGTGGCTACCGGAACAACGCTCCGGACTACTGGGGTAACTGGCCCCGCGGCTAAAAGTAGCGGCAGACGAGCAACGGACCCACGGGCGACTGGCGACTACCGGAGATTGTAGCCTCCGGACTGCTGCTGCTGCTGACGACAAGACTGCTGCCTCCACTCGACCTCCCCCAAACATTACCACCCCTCCTGACACACACCCGCTGCTACACCGCTAGCTCCACTCCCCCTTCACCCCCCCTTACCACCACTCCAACGGCTCCAACAAGTCCACCCCCCCTCAGCGGCAGCTGCAGCACAGGGAGACGGAGGAGGAGGAGGAGCAGGGAACGGCACACAGTAGTTTCACCCCCATACCCCTCACCCCCAAACCCTAATTCAGGAGAACGGGCTGTAGGAGGGGTGGGGCGCCAGCAGAAGCACGGGGGACAGCGGGGAGGGCAGGGGCAGCGAGGAAAGGGCCGCCCACGGGCCTGGCACAGCCTCCCGAACCGCGCGCAGGCGGCCCGAGCCGCGCGCGGGCCTGGCGCAGCCCGTACGGGCCGCGCGCGGGCCTGGCGCAGCCCGTACGGGCCGCGCGCGGGTCTGGCGCAGCCCGTACGGGCCGCGCGCAGGCCTGGCGCAGCCCGTACGGGCCGCGCGCCGGCTGTACGGGCCGCGCGCAGGCCACGACGGGCGACGGGGGGCGACGCGCGGGTCCCCGTCGCCCGTCGCAGCGCCTCCCGAGGGCGACGCGGCGAGTGACGGGGTAGAAGCCCGCCGCGCGCCTCGGGGCGCACAGCGGGCAGAGAACCGCCGCGCGCCACGGGGCGCACGGCGGGCAGAAAACCGCCGCGCGCCTCGGGGCGCACGGCGGGAAGAAAAACTGCCGCACGCCACGGGGCGTGCGGCACAGAAGGTAGTAGTGGAAGTTGCAGCGGAAGCAACGAGGTGGTGAGCCCACCCACAGGATCGATCCAAGGGGATCGACCTGCTCTGATAGCATGTGAAAGTTTAAAAAGAAGAAGGAGGGTTGCACTAGCAAGAATGAGGATACAAATAGCAAACCCTAGAAGGGTTGTACTCGCTATAGAGCACCCCACTACAGGCTAGAGCATAATATTCTGACAGTGTATTTGAATTAGTCTCATCTAGTTCGACTTTTTTGGCTTGTCTCGGTCGGCCCCCAAATATTCAAGTGTTGGTTTTGGACCCCCTAAACCTTATAAAGTATGAGCCCATTTTACGCGAAAACCAACAATTATCCATCACCAAATACGATAAAATATTTTCCTATAAAATATCACATTACTGCTATTACAATACTTAGGGCCCTTCGCTCATCTATACAGAAACTATATTTTGATTCTAACATCTAGCACACGAACGCTGCCACATGCATCGGCGTTTGCTCTTTGCCTCCCTTTCCTGCCAATTCTATTGATAATATATTGCAAGTATGCTCACCTACTTGTCCTAATAAACAGAAGAGGCGAACATGGTCGACCTAAACGTGCAGTTCAGTACCGGGCCTCAGAAGTCAGCGAAAAAAGGCTGATTTAGGTTTTTTAAAAAAGGGCTGAGATTTCAGACCTATTTTTGAATCGATGCTGATTTTTTAGCATTTTTTTTTAATGAAACATGAATTTTTATTAGATTTGTAGTGTAAAATGGCATAAAATGGCTGATTTGTCTGATTTTCATCATAATTCTTTGTACCAACTCTGTTTTTTCAGCCTAGCCCAAAACCAATCTGAGGCCCTGGTTCAGTACTTCATCTCCACTACACGCATCGGCCTCATGTGTTAAACAATCACCATCCGATCCTTATTATGTCGACTACCGCTTGCAATAGCCATGTGTGCAAAAATATATGAATAGATATGACTTCATCAACCTAATGAGGCGGATCAAGCTGCAATACCAAGTTGACCTTGTCAACGGGAGTTGTGTTTGGCCCCGTCCTCGCTTGGGCGGAGCCGACCGTGGGAGCCACGAAATCGCAGTGGCCCGTGGGAGCCACGAAATCGCAGTGGCCCGTGGGAGCCACGAAATCGCAGTGGCCCGTGGCAGCCACAAAATCGCAGTGGCCCGTGGGAGCCACGAAATCGCAGTGGCCCGTGGGAGCCACGAAATCGCAGTGGCCCGTGGGAGCCACGAAATCGCAGTGGAGGACCGCGGTGGCCGAGAAACCGCGGGAGGACCGCGAAATACCCGGTCAACCAGGATACCCGGGCGACGTGCGCGAAAGTCGCCAGGGATGTTGTCTGCGAGGACGACCTCGGGGGTGGTATCCCGAGGTCGACGTGGCTGGTGGGCGCCGTCACGGGTGAAGTTTCTGCGCTGGGCATGTGACTGGGAGTTGGGCGCCAACCAGCTGCACGCACCTGCGAAGCTGGTGCACCGTTGTCCCGCGGATGCGACGCTGTGCAGCCGACATACTGCAGCGTTGGCGCACCGCGGACTTGCAACGTTGGCAGGCCGCGACTCTGCTCTGCTGGAGCGCGGTCGACCAAGTCGTGCTGGCACGCGGTCGACCGTGCTGCGCTGGCAGTGGACCAGCAGCCTTGCTAGGTCTGATGTAGTCATTGTTGCCAATGTTGCTGCAATCAATCCTGAACCTTTTTGTTGTCATGTTTTCCTAGTGAAACTCTTGCCGATTTTCCCCGTGAACTAGCAAGCAGTGTTAGCACTTGGAAACGACTAAGGAACGAACGAACGCTACGATCACTCTTGCCCCGTGCCTAGCCCGCAGTCTAGCTCCCGTTGCAATAGTTATCTTCGCATGGTGCGGTGAGCGTGGAAGGCACACGACTTACCTTTTCAGTCAGGTCGACGTAGTAGTCACTTACCTATTGTGTTCGTAGGCCGGCAGCTGTGCGAGTCACCACCATGGTTGGCGTGGGTGACGCTGGTGTTGCAGACACCATGGAGGCACGGCTGGCAGGCGCGAGGAGACGCCATGAGGCGCAGGAGTTTGGCGACCTCCCGTGGGAGGTCGTCGAGGCTGGCATCCGCGCCGTGTGGGCGACGGAGCACCCTCCTTCTCAGCCTGCTTCTCCTCGACCGGTGAACACCGAGGGCGGCGTCGACGTGGGCGTCAACGCTGGAGGTGGCCAAGTCGGCAGCAGTGCGGGAGGCACATCGAGGCAGCGTGGTGTGATTCACGCCGATGAAGTCGGCGGCGTTCAGGCGCGAGGGATGCAGTCGTTCGCGGCTGCAGGGGCCCCGCGAAACTACGTCGGAGGTAGACGAAGTGAATTGGCGCCGATGTCGGCGACACACGTGACCGCGGGAGGAATTGCGCCGAGCTACGGCTACTTCAAGTTCACGCCGGACAGGATCTCGGTCACCCCTCTGCTGGTCGGTCGTCCCGACATCCTTACGTGGAAGGAAGCCATCGAGCCCCAGCTGGAAATGGCCGGGCTGATGGGCTTCGCCCGCGGGACCGTGGCAACGCCAGAGGAGCACCACCCCGACCTGCGAGCAGAATTTCGCGCCGTGCAGCTGCTGACCTTTACGGTCATTTCGCGGTGCTGCTCGCCGGGCGTACAGATCGCCCTGAAGTCGTGCAGGGAGTACCTCGACGCTGGCCACCGGGCGTGGCATTTCATCGAGTCAACTTACCAGGTCACCGACGACTTGTTCATCTCCCAGCTTGAGGGGCAGTTGACGCACCTGCGTATGGGCGACGAGGAGACCGCGACTGACTACTGCAATCGAGCCCGGCGAATTCTCGCCACCATTCGGATGGCTGGCGCGGAATACTCGACGGCTTCGTACGTCACGCACGTCATGCAAGGACTCCCGAGCAGCTACAATCTGCTGAAGCGGCTGTCGATGGCGCCGAGCACGCGGACGACGCTCAACGAGGACACATTGACCTCGTACATCCTGCAGGACGAGGCGATGCAGGAGGCTGAGCGGTCCCAAGAGCTCCTCGCGCAAGTACATTTCGCGGCCCCCGCGAAGCAAGGTGGTCGCCCGGGACAGCGCGGGCAGTCTGGTGGCAGTCACCGTGGTGGCGGGAAGCCGGCGAAGGACGCTGACAAGCAGAAGTCTGCCAAGGATGGCGGTCGTGGAGGAGGAGGTCGACGTGGGGAATGCTGGCTGTGCGGCGATCCCGATCACCTCTCCTTCGAGTGCCCCGACCGCAGCGATTCCGACGACGACGACGCGAAGGGAGGCCGCGGAAGTTCTGGCAGCCGTCGTCCGCGTCGAGGAAACCAACCGCGAAAAGAAAAGCAGTCGACGAAATCGACCTCGGCGAAGGACGCCGACTCTTCCGCGGGTGGCAAAGGGCGAGACGGTAAGGAGGCGTCGTGCTCGCTGGTCGGTATCGTGGAGCCGACTGTCTCGCTGGCGCCGGAAGCTGGCGAGGATTTTCAGGCGGTGGCGGCGGCTGTGCAGGCGAACCCCGCGGTGGTCCTGCTCGACAGCGGCTGCTCGCACCACCTGATGGGGACGAAGGAGGCCTTCGTCGATTTGGGGCCGAGCGGCGACGTGAAACACGTGCGTGGCTTCAATGGGACGCTGCAGGACGTTCGCGGCCGTGGCACGGTTGCGCTGCAAGGGGAGGCCGGGAAGCGAGTGCTCATCTCCGACGTTCTCTACGTCCCGGGCGTGCAGGCGAATCTGCTCTCGGCTGGCCAGCTGAAGGAGAGCGGGGTGACGCTGAAGGACGACGGCGATCGGATGTTGCTCGTCTCCGCGGCGGGGGACGTGCTCGGTCGAGCGACGTACACAGGCCGGGTCCTCTGCACTGACCTGCGCCCATGCGCGGTGAAGTCAACGACACCCGCGAAAGAGGAGGTAGCTCTGCGGGCGATCGTCTCGGCGACGAAAGCAACCCCGGACAGGCTGCACGCGAGGCTGGCGCATGTTGGCATGGACACCATCCGGAGCTCGGCGAAGCACGAGGTCGCCACTGGGCTGGACCTCAAGTCGGTGTCTGGCGCCGACTCACCGTGTGTTTCGTGCGTCGGCGGGAAGCTGGCGCGGCACACCTTCCCCGACCACGGCTCCGAAGCCGACGACGTGCTGGCCGTCGTGCACATCGATTTGTGCGGGCCATTTTGCGTGGCTGCCAAGGATGGCAGCCTATACTTCTTGCTGCTGAAGGACCGCAAGACCCGCTATGTGTGGGTGAGGCCGGTCGCCAAGAAGTCTGACGTGCTGCTGGAGTTCCAGAAGTGGCTGGTGCTGGTGGAGCGGCAGGCGAAGCATTCGGTGCTGCAACTGCGTTCTGATCGCGGAGGGGAGTTCCTCGGAAAGGACTTCACTGCCTTCGTGGACAGCAAGGGAATCGTTCACGACTTAACCTGCCCTTACACCCCGCAGCAGAATGGCATGGCGGAGCGGGAGATGAGGACGGTGGTGGAGTCGGTGCGGACGACGCTGCTGCACATGGGCGTGCAGCACCACTGGTGGCATCTCGCTCTGCGGCAGGCCGTCTGGGTTCGCAACTGCCTGGAGCGGTCGACGCTGCCCGCGGGGACGACGCCGTACCAGCTTCTCACCGGGCAGAAGCCCGACCTGTCACTGGCACGGGTGTGGGGCTGCATGGCACAATTTCTCGTCTCGAGCAGCAGCGCGGTGGGAAGCTGAAGCCGAAGGCCCGGTGGGGCCTTCACCTCGGCGTGTCGGAGGAGAGCAAAGGCTGGGAGCTCCTTGACATCGCCGACAACCGGGTGGTCACCACGTCGGACGTGGTATTCTACGAAACTCTGTCGCTGGAGGTGTGGAAGTTGGAATTCGGGCCCGCGTCGGGGCGGACGCGGGCCAACCCGCCGACCGACACCTCCACGGCGACGCTTCCTCTGCTCGCCGAGGTCGGTGAGCAGGCTGATGAGGATGTCGCGGTCGCCCCTGCCTCGCCATCTCCTGCCCCTTCTTCCCATTCCCTTCCCGTCGAACTGCGTGGCCTGCCTCCAGTGTCGGCCTCCGGCGATGAGGGGAGTCGTGGGGCGTCGCCTGTGGCGCCGGCCAAGAGCATCGCCGGTGGCCGACGTGACGCCCAGCCAATCGCGGAGAAGAGGACCGTGGAGGAGACCGCGAAGAAAATCGCGACGGGCACCGCGAAGGGCACCGCGGAGGACACTGCGAAAACCGCGAAGGAGACCGCGGACGAGACCGCGGACGAGACCGCGGAGGAGATCGCGGAGGAGACCGCGAAGAAGCCCGCGGAGGAGACCGCGAAGAAGCCCACGGAGGAAACCGCGGAGCAGTTGGCAGGGGAGCTTTCGAACGGGAAGCGCGTTTCAGAGAAGCCGTCGCCAGGGGAGCCGTCGAACGCGGAGCTCGCTTCAGAGGAGCGGACGACAGGGGAGCAGTTCGATGAAGGCACACTGAGCGACGTGGTGGAGGTGCAGCCCGGACCTCGGAAGTCGGGCCGAATTCGGAGGCCACCCGAATTTTTCGTCCCCGCTGCCTTCACCACGGTGTACGGCGTGGAGGACGACGACCTGGCGTACGATGACGCCGAGGACGATGAGGCGTTTTCGGAGCTCGACCCCGACATGCACGCCGATCCCGAGCACCGTTGGGACATTTCGACCATGACGGTGAAGGAGGCGTTGGCGAGCTGGAAGGGCCCGGCGGTGAAGGTCGCCATGGAGGAAGAGATTCGTAGCCTCATCAACATGGGCACTTGGGAGCTGGTCGAACGCCCGCCGGGGGTGAACATAATGAAGAACCGGTGGGTGCTGACAACGAAGTACCGCATCGACGACACTGTCGAGCGCGAAAAGGCGAGGCTGGTCGTGAAAGGCTTCACGCAGGTGTATGGCGCTGACTACGACGAGACGTACGCGCCGGTGAGCAGCTACGTCACGCTGAGGATTTTCCTCAGCATCGTCGCCGTCCTCGACCTCAACCTGATGCAGTTGGACATGAAGAACGCCTTTTTGCAGAGCAAGCTCGATCGCGTGCTGTACATGTACCAGCCGGACTACTTCAACGACGGGACCGGCCGGGTGTGCAAGCTGCTGAAGAGCCTCTACGGGCTGAAGCAGTCGCCGCTGCTGTGGTACACGGCTCTCAACGACGTGTTGGTTGGCGCCGGGTGGAAGAAGAGCCAAGTCGATGAGGCTCTCTACTTCAAGGCCGGCGACGACAAGGTGACCTGCTGGGTGCTGGTCTACGTCGACGACCTTCTCGCCGCGAGCAGCAGCACCGCGATGCTGAAGGAGCTGAAGGAGCTGCTGGAGGCCGCTTTCGAGCTTCGCGAAATTTCGCCGGTGCAGAAGTATCTCGGCCTGGAGATCGTGCGCGACAGGCCGGCGCGAAAATTGTGGCTGCACCAGCAGGGCTACGCCGACAAGTTGCGCAGGCGCTTCATCGACGAGGAGCAGACCGGGCGCACTCCGAAGACGCCGGTCTCCGTCGCCGCCTACGCGGAACAGACATTCGACGACGAGGAAGCGCAGGAGCGCGAGGAGGAGGAGTACCGGCAGAAAGTTGGCTCGCTGCAGTTCGCGGCGACGACGACGAGGCCGGACATCGCATTCGCGTGCAGCAAGCTGGGGAGCGGCCTCACGGTGAGGAGCGACCAGCACTGGCGCGAAGTCGACCGCTGTCTCGCCTACCTCGCCAACACGCGAGACACCGCCCTGGAGTACGGCGGTGGTCCGGAGTCACTGGAGTTGGTCGGCTTCGTGGACGCCGACGACGCGGGCGACAAGCAGAACCGGATGAGCACGGGCGGCTACGTGTTCGTCTACGGAGGGACCGCGGTCTCCTGGTCGAGCCAGCGCATCAAGTGCGCGACGCTGTCGTCGACCGAGTCGGAGTACGTGGCGGCCGTCGAAGCCGGCAAGGAGGGACGTCGCCTTCGTTTCCTCCTCGCGAAGTTCCAGCGGCTGGACGCCGGAAAGCCGACTGTCCTCAGGGTGGACAACAAGTCGGCCATCACGGTCGGCGAGGGCATGGGGTTAACGGGCAACCTCAAGCACATGGAACGGCGACAGGCCTGGCTGCAGCACATGGTGAAGCGCGGGAAGTTTTCGCTGAAGTACATCCCGACCGCTGAGCAGCCGGCCGACTTCCTGACGAAGGCGCTGCACTACCCGGCCTTCAACCGGTGCTCCGTTGCAATCGGCCAAGTGCGCCTGGCTGATGTGGGCGACGGTGACAGCGACGTGCAGCAGTAGGTGCCATGCCCTCTTGCATGGCTGGTGCGGTGACCGGCGTGCTGTGCGTTGTGTGCACGCCGACGGGCTATTCTCCGAGCAGTACTGCCGTGTGGGCCGGGGGGGGGGGGCCCAAGCGTGAACGCGGCAGGGGAGTGTCAACGGGAGTTGTGTTTGGCCCCGTCCTCGCTTGGGCGGAGCCGACCGTGGGAGCCACGAAATCGCAGTGGCCCGTGGGAGCCACGAAATCGCAGTGGCCCGTGGGAGCCACGAAATCGCAGTGGCCCGTGGCAGCCACGAAATCGCAGTGGCCCGTGGGAGCCACGAAATCGCAATGGCCCGTGGGAGCCACGAAATCGCAGTGGCCCGTGGGAGCCACGAAATCGCAGTGGAGGACCGCGGTGGCCGAGAAACCGCGGGAGGACCGCGAAATACCCGGTCAACCAGGATACCCGGGCGACGTGCGCGAAAGTCGCCAGGGATGTTGTCTGCGAGGACGACCTCGGGGGTGGTATCCCGAGGTCGACGTGGCTGGTGGGCGCCGTCACGGGTGAAGTGTCTGCGCTGGGCATGTGACTGGGAGTTGGGCGCCAACCAGCTGCACGCACCTGCGAAGCTGGTGCACCGTTGTCCCGCGGATGCGACGCTGTGCAGCCGACATACTGCAGCGTTGGCGCACCGCGGACTTGCAACGTTGGCAGGCCGCGACTCTGCTCTGCTGGAGCGCGGTCGACCAAGTCGTGCTGGCATGCGGTCGACCGTGCTGCGCTGGCAGTGGACCAGCAGCCTTGCTAGGTCTGATGTAGTCATTGTTGCCAATGTTGCTGCAATCAATCCTGAACCTTTTTGTTGTCATGTTTTCCTAGTGAAACTCTTGCCGATTTTCCCCGTGAACTAGCAAGCAGTGTTAGCACTTGGAAACGACTAAGGAACGAACGAACGCTACGATCACTCTTGCCCCGTGCCTAGCCCGCAGTCTAGCTCCCGTTGCAATAGTTATCTTCGCAGACCTCACAATATGTCAAAACAATCTCATAGCTGAAAAGTTTACATACTCATAGCTCATTGTGTAAAGACTAACACACTACATACTTTCGTTCTAGCATTCCCCTTTTCAATTCAAACCCGTTTCCCTACTTCAAAAATGTTATTGCGTCTGTTTTTTCCCTTGGCCCATCTTGTAATGGCACTGTTTGTACCCTCACCATTTTTGTAATAACTTATCATTTCCCATCATTTTTAATGCTTTATGCTTTCGTGCTCAATGCCTCATGCTCTTTCGCCGTTCACACCCATCAATCCCATTCTATGCCCCTTCATCAATCATTGGAGCTGCCCACATACTCATGCAACTGGAGCCGCCCTATATATATGCCCTTTGCTCATGATTAAGGTGTGTTCCTATAGCCTCTTATTGTTGTAGCCTCATATCTAACTTAGGATGACTTGAGTTTTTTGTTATGACTGATTTTTAGACTTGACGAACAAATCTTGCGCGAAATGAATATTGGACTTGATGAACCAGTCTTGAGCGACATGAATATTGCGTGGCATACCAACAAGCTACGTCAAATGGCCATTCTGAATATGTGCGAACACAACTCCTTTTTGTCAATAATGGGGCTGTGTGTGTGTGTGTGTGTGTGTGTGTGTGTGTGTGTGTATGTGTGTGTATGTGTGTGTGTGTGAATGTGTGTGTGTGTGTGTGTGTATGCGTGTGTATGTATGTGTGTGTATGCGTGTGTGTGTGTTTTCTCTCTCTCTCTCTCTCTCTCTCTCTCTCTCTCTCTCTCTCTCTCTCTCTCTCTCTCTCTCTCTTTTCCTTTTTTTCTTTTTTCCCAATGTGCCAAATACGTACGACAATCTCCGCCATCCATTTGTTTGTGAAGGATGGATGGACTCTGTAGAATATGGTTCCCACGTGTCGTTTTAAAGCCAGCAGCTAAAATGATGAACCCCGTCCCACTTGGAAACCAGTTTGACAAACACTGTTTCAAACAAATCGTAAGGGCAGAGTGAACTCATGTGATTGGCTCTCGCCAAAATGGATTGTTTTGGTTCCTGCCAATATGAACTTTCTGGCACATTTCAGTCATCGCATTTTCGTGTTGCTTCCGCACGACCGTTCACTGGCGATGGTTCTCCATCGCCAGGCCCAACTTCATTTTCAAGCTGGTCCTGGGTTCATAACTGGACGATTTCCACTTCCCTAGTCACTAGTTTTTCGCATAGTATAGTAAGAACTATAGCTGAGAGCATAGTGTTTTTGACGCGTTATTCGCATGATAGCATAGAAATATAACTTTCCATCGCGTTCCTTCTTCGCCACGTCACTCTGCCTCTCACATTTTTTCTCCCTTTAACCGTCGCGGCACGTGTCGCCCTCCTCCTCACCGCGCGCCATGAATCACCCTTCCGCTCTCCCTTCCTATCACCCACCTCGTCGCCCCCGCGCTTGCCTCGAATCGCCCTCCTGTCGGCCCTCCTAACCCCCTTCCCATTACCCACCTCGTCGATATCGCAATCGCTCCGAATCGTCCTCCCGTCGCCTTTCCTCTCTCCCTTCCTATTACCCACCTCGTCGACTTCTCTATCTCCCTTTGCTGCCCGTCGCCTCGCTATATCGCTGCCATTCGCCTCGCTATATCGCTGCCATTCGTCTCGCTATCTCCCTTCGCCGCTTGTCACCTCGCTACATCCTTTCACTTTCTTTTTCACAAGTTAATGTATGGTAGTGAACCCTCGGATTCGCCTCGTGATCTTCCCTTCCACCCCGTCGTTCTTCCTCTCTCCCCTCCGATCCCATTCATCTCAGACGTCCCCTTCCCAATGACACTTCTTTCTCTCTGTTCGCGTCACCTTGTGGCATGTGTCCTTTTCATTTTTCACCACCTCCCAGTATTTTACCTCTCTCATTTTTCACCACATCCCAAGTCCAAGGCAGTACTGATCTCACAGCTCGGCTGCTCTCTGCACACGCCACACGCTCTTGTGGCATGTGTGTGTGTGTGTGTGTGTGTGTGTATGTGTGTGTGTGTGTGTGTGTGTGTGTGTGTGTGTGTGTGTGTGTGTGTGTGTGTGTGTGTGTGTGTGTGTGTGTGTGTGTGTGTGTGTGTGTGTGTGAATGCTTCGATATTTGCTTGTGCTGTTGCATTGGATTGAATGCCGCGCAACCTTGTTAAAAAGGAAACCAATCAACATTGTTAAATAAGAAACCAATCTTTCCCCGTTCACTTTGACTCGTACAGAGTTAAAAGAAAAAACACAAAGCACTTCCAACCTAACCAAAACTTTCCAAGTGACTTGAAAATTCTAGTTGGACCCAACTAGAAGGGGGGGGTCACTATTTTAGCTGCTGGCTCTAAACTGACAACCTACACAACTATTTCAAGGCAGCAAAAACATATTGTTAGCGTCGCAACGTGCCACATCACCCACGCGTTTTTACTCGCACTCCGCAAGACACCAAAATCATGCAATAAAATGTTGGCTTACACCAAGTCTAATTAGAGGATCGGAAGTTGTATATAACGTTGGCTTAGTCGGCCTTGTGAAACGGCATGCAAAATATAATAACACTATGTTATATAAATGTTGTGCATAGAAGTGCACTCTCACTTAGCGGGAGCCTCCTCTGCATCCACTGACTAGCAGGCTACACAAACACATGCGAAGCTGTATACATTATCTTATACACTGGAGACACAACATTGGTGGTCCCAGCACTGCCGCCACATTCTCTGTTGGAAAATCAGCTGCCCTCCTCTCTTCTTCTCCAATTCCCAAGTTCACCACTATTGCCTGCTCTCCTGTTAGCTTCCTTGTCTTCTCGTCTTGCGTCTGCAGCAATCGAAGGAGGTTATGGAAAAGCCCTGCCGATGCTTGAAACCCCCCTTGCTTTTGCAGGGCGTAGATGCTTTTGCATGCGTTGTTTCCACGATATCGACACCAGCTTCGCACAGAGAAGTTGCATGAGAATACATGGCCGCCTCGTCTGCTGCACCATTCGTTGTGTCACACGTGGCAGTCCCAGAGGAGGCAGTAGCTCCACCCGCCAAACAGAAAGCTTGCTCATGCTCTTGACGTTTGTGATGCGACTTTTTCCGATTTTAGCAATTTGGGAGCAGGAGCAAGTTCAACAACTGGAGAGGATTCTGAAGATGGGTTTGGGGTAACATTATATTGGTCCATCGGGGAGGAGGGAGACCAAGGATCCCTACCAACAGTTGCAAAGCCAGGAAGTTATTTTGTGCGAGGGAGGTAGCATCGAGGGAGATTGTCGGTGCTGCTTGACGCTGCGGAAACTCGGTCTGATACACCTGATAATTTCGGGTGATTATTGAGAGTGTCCAACGCTTCGTTGTTGCACATGTTCGGTAGGACTTTTTGAGGTGACACTCGGTGCGACGATGGATTAAATGTGGGATTTAGTGAGCTTGTAAAGCGCTTCAACCACTAACTTACGATGGACAACTGGGATTTCCCGGCATTTAAAGTAGTAGAATCTCCACAATCCATGATACCTTCATACGAGTAGCACCTCGCAAAATAAGAAAATACCGTCTTAATGGACTTTACAAATATCTAGATCCCTCAATGGAGGTGTCATCCAGTAGGCTATGCTTTCAAGAACACCGGATCACATAGTGTTATGTGACAGAATGTAAAAAATCATGGAACACCTTGGTATTACGCCTATAAGTCCATCGTACATGGATCGGACATGGGGAAACCACTCCACCAGGCCATACGTGAGCGAGAGTGTGAGGGAGAGGAGTGCAAGGAAAAGGGTGCCGCTTTGATGGGTACTTGTCGCCTTCAGTGCCTTGCCTAATCTGCAGGAGGGGAGTGGGACGGAGGGAAGCAGCAGCATAGATTCTGTTGAGCTTCCCCAACTGCTACCCCCACTGCCCCGTGCATGCAGAGAGAGCAACTCCTGTAGCTGATCCAGCGTGATTTGTCCTTGAGAGTCCTCCCTAGTCTGCAGGAGTAGAGAGGGATGAGGGTAGCAGCATGAACATAAGCATGAAGAGATTCTGTAGGGATACCCCTGCTGCTGCCCCCAATGCCCCGTGCATGTAGAGCGAGCAGGTCCTTCAGCTGAACCAGGGTTATTTACCCTGATGGGGACTTGCCGCCTTGAGCGTCCTTCCTCAGATTGCAGGAGGGAAGAGGGACGGAGGGAGTGCGAAGGAGAGGAGTATGGAGGAGGGGAGTGTGGAGGAGAGAGGGAAGCAGCAGTACGAGGATAGCTTGGAGTGGATACGCCGAGCTACCGCACCTGCTGATGCTGCTAACCCCACTTCTCCGTACATAGAAAGTTTTTTAGTTACACTTTCACCAAGTTTCATACAGTAACCCTTCTGTGATTCAAACCCATGTTTTTATTATCCACATATGTACACACTACCACACAATACTATTTATACAATTTGCAAGAAACTACAGCTTCACTTTCAGAAGCCCTTCTCTCCATCCGCCTTTTAGCAGCCCAAACAAAGACAGGAGGAGCTGTGGACATTATTTTGCACACTGGAGATACGACACTGCTGCTTCCACCACTCCCGCCACTTGTCACACAGCCACATTCCCTGCTGCAAAAGCAGCTGCTCTTTCCTCTCATCGCAAGGTCATTAACACTTGCTCCTCTCCTCATCCCTCCCTTGTACTCTCCTGTTTTCTCATAGCTCTCTAGCCACGTAACAGCAAACCCACGCCAATGCGCAATATCCCCCTCCTTTGGCAGCACCTCACTCTGCTTGCTTGCAGGTTCCCCTGCCACGTCACCACGAGAATCCGCCTCGTCAGCTGCATCCTCCATTCTGTCCCATGTGGAATCAAAGCGGTCGTTTGCCAGGCAGCAAGCGCGCACCTGCTCCCCATTGCTCTGCCGCAGCTTAGAGAATCCATTTACTTCAAAATCAGGAGCAACAACCCGAGAAGCGCAATCGGACGAAGCCCTGTTTGCGGTGCGAAGTCCAGGTGCTGGGCAGGGAACCCAAGGATCCCTGACAGTCACAGCAGCTGGAAAATCCAGAGCTGGATTTTTGCAGGTTCCCAAATCCAGAGAGGCGTTCGGTGGGTCCTTAAGCCTGGAGACCACATAATCGCGTGTTCTCGGAGCAAGCCTGGGCAAAGGTGTTTGCGGAAACGCTGAGTCGAAGGACTTTTGAGGCGCCTCAAGACTCGGAGCAAGCGGCCTTTGAAGAGGTGATTGCGGAAGTGTTGGGTTGAGTGAGCAGCCTGTAGCCCGGTTCCACGCCTCCAGCCGGCGATCCACGTTAGAGAAGCGCGACTTTGCAGCATTCATGACAGCCGTTGATCCGGAATCCATGATGATGCTCGTAGACAGAGCGTGGCGTCGCTAGGTAGTGGAGGAGATGGGCAGCGGATTATATTTATTGACGCTTTCGATAATGAGGAACCCTTGAACTTGAAGTCAGCTCGAATGTGTCCGACAGAGAGTCTGGAGCTGGTACCAGCTCATGTGCAGAGACGTACCAGCTACGTAGCTTAACTGAAAGTAGAAACGATGACAAAAACGAAGCTGACAGAAAATGCTCTGACTCTCGCTTTAGAAATAGGTTCCAAGAGTGCTCCATGATCCGCCAGGCGAACGTGCGACGGTTCAAGGGTTTCCCGTGCGCTAGAGTCGCATATGCGTACACACGCTCGCACCCAAAAGGAAGCTCCCGAGGAAGCTAAACCATCCGCCACGCATACGGGTACAGTACAGTGCTAAAAAGGGACTTCAGCCTAGGCTTACCGTGGAGCCGCATGTCCAGTGGGGCTGCGAAACCACACACAAGAGCGATAACATCATATCTGCGCTGATCACCAAACGCCGTCGCTGTTTTCACGGTCTACGCTCACGCAGAGCTGAAAATCACGCCATCCAGAACCAGACCTCAGGATTACAGGGCGTTTTACCCGGATTAGCCTGTTTTTCAGGGGGATTTTTTGTGACCACCCTGTAAATACCGGATTCGGTTTCTGTACCACCCTGTCACCATCCGGCCACGTATAAAAACAACCCTTATATTGCAGTTTTAGTATTCCGTAACACACTGCCTTGGCCGAGTTCGATAGTGGCGGACCCTGTTGCGAACCTTTGTCCCCTCGTGTACTCCCGTCATTTTCACCAGAAAACTCGAAAATCCGCTAAGTGCTTGACACGAGACTCACTCACACCACGTCAAGGATGGACGGGCGTCAAATGGCGCGGTGACTTCTTGTTCATGATCCGAGTGGAAGTCCTTCCTTCCTAGACCATACACCACAGCAGCGTAGTTTTTTTTTTTTCACCCTGCCAGATCACACGAAACATGTTGGAACACCCTGCCATTTCTAGGGTGCGCCGCAGCAGGTACACTGCAGCGGCAGTGTGATTTTAACCCCGAGCTCTGATTCCACAGGGTGGCCCAAAACGAATCGAGACCCCTGTCCAGAACTCATCAGATCTGCGATCGGCAAACCGGCAGTAGCTTCTTCTGTTTCCAATCACTATTTGTCTCTAATTGGAGGACCCATCTCTACAACTGTTGGAGCGTGTTCAAAAGCGAGATGTCACCCGACGGTTGAGATGAAGAGGCGCGCAGTTTCTTCGGCTGTGATTGTTGTACGACATGGTGCGAAATGCGCCATTTTTGTGAAGCGATCGACGACGACGAGTACAGCGTCGTTGCCGGACGGCCCAGCTGGAAGTCCCGTGACGAAATCCATTGTCACTTGTTGCCACGGCCGTTCGGGTGGCTCCAGTGGTTGCAGCAATCCAGCTGGCCGTTGACGTGTCGATTTCATGGCTTGACACACCCTGCATGAGGACACATATCGTTGCACGTCGTTAGCAGAGTCAGGCCAATAATATTGACGGTGCAACAGCTTCTGGGTTTTATCAACCCCGAAATGTCCAGAGAGGTTGGAATCGTGGACCTCCTGGATAAGGAGTTCACGCAGCAACCGGTAAGCGGGGACCCAAATCCGGTCCGTTCCGGCTTTTAGGTAATAATTCCCCTTCTGCGTCGTTGCCTGCTGGTGATTTCCAGTCGTGAAGAACGGGTCCGTAGTGTAGCCGTGGGTGAATAGTCCCGTAAGTAGCGGGTTCGAATGGGTGATCAGTACTGCAGCGGATTGGACTGTTGGGCGGGTCAGGGCGTCGGCGATGTTATTCGCTCCCTTCTTGTAGGTGATCCTGTAGTGGAAATGTGACTCCATGTAGTCGAGCCACCTGATTTGTCGTGGGTTGAGGTTGGGTTGCGCACGAAGGTACTGTAGTGATTTATGATCGGTGCGAACAGTGACGTCGGCGCCAGTCAGGTAGCAGCGCCATAGCTTGAACGCGTGGATGATGGCAAGCATCTCCTTGTCGTGAATAGGGTAGTTGCGCTCGGCTGCCTGCAACTTGCGTGATTCGTAGGCGATCGGTTGTAAACCGTTGCCGAAATCTTGGAGCAGCACTGCGCCGATGGCGAAATCTGAAGCGTCGGTGATGACTTCGAACGGTCGGGATGGGTCGGCGATGCGAAGGACTGGAGGGGACACCAACAATTGTTTGAGCTCCTGAAAAGCCGCCTCAGCTTCCTCCCCCCACACGAAGTTCCTGTCCTTGTGCAGCAGGTCGGTCAGCGGGCCGGTTATCCCCGCCATATTCGGGATAAACCGCCTGACATAATTCACGAACCCCAAGAAACTCTGAAGCTCCATGACATTAGTTGGGGCCTTCCACTCCTGGATGGTCTTGATTTTCTTCGGGTCGATTTTGATGCCGTCGCGTGAGATTACGTGCCCCAAAAACTCCAACTCCTGCTTAAGAAACTCGCACTTAGAACCCTTGGTGATGAGGCGATTGGATTGTAGACGCTTAAAAACTTCGTCGAGGTCGCAGAGATGTTGCTCGCGTGTCCTGCTGAAAATCAGGATATCGTCCAAGTAGACGATGACACACTTGTCTAGAAGCTCCCGAAGTACCCTGTTCATGGTCAGCTGAAAAGTCGAAGGCGCGTTCGTGAGGCCGAAAGGCATCACTGTAAACTCGTAACTGCCGTAGCGGGTTCGGAATGCAGTCTTGTGACAATCGTCAGCGAAGACTCTGATCTGATGGTAACCGCCGCGTAGGTCAATCTTCGAGAAGTAGCGAGCGCCGCGAAGTTGGTCGAGGAGGTCGTCGGTGCGTGGGATGGGGTAGCGAGACTTGATTGTAACCCGGTTGAGCGCGCGATAGTCGATGCACATGCGAATGCCGCCGTCCTTTTTCGTCGTGAACAGGATCGGTGCCGCGAAGGGTGACGTACTGGGCCTGATGAAGCCCTTCTCCAACAGTGAGTCAATTTGACTTCGAAGCTCCGCGAGTTCAGGCTGAGTCAGCCGCCACTGTGTACGAACTGTCGGTTGCGCGCCGGGCTCGAGCGTTATTTTGTGGTCCTCTGGTCGTTCCGGTGGTAGGCCAGGTGGCAGATCGTCGAGGAAGATGTCGGGGTACTGTTGTATCAGCTGCGCCAACTCCGGTGGTACAGCTGCACACAACTTGTTGATGTCGTTTCCGTCGGTGTCGGCTGCCAACTCGCGCAGATGAATGGCGTACAGCTGCGCACCCTGTTGAAGTGGCGTGTAATAGTGATAGCTTTGACGCATGTAGACTCAATGTAGTCCGGAGTCCACGCGGGCAGAGTAATCAGCCCCTCGTGCTTGCTGATGCTGCATGATCCCGTCGTCCAGTCGATTATCGGGTTGTGCCGTCGCAGCCAATCGCGTCCCAGGAGCACGTCGCAACCGTCCAAAGTTGTCGCGGAAAACTTCATGCTGAAGCCGAAATTGTCGCCGCACTCGATCCGCACCGTCCGTGTTTCTTCCAAAATCGCCAGAGGCGTCCCATCCACAAGGCGAGCGTCAATCTCGGGCAGACACCTGTCAAGGGGTAAGTGACATTTTTTTGCTGTCGCCAGATTAAAGAGGCTATGGCTAGCCCCGCCATCGACGAACATTTTTTTTTTTTTTTTCTTAACAACCGTGCCAACAACCAGCACAGGGTGATCCACAAGCGCACCCCCGTTATTCGTCCGAGTGCGATCGATTGCATGAATCGGAACCACTACTCGGTGGGGATGGTGGTGTTCGGGCGACAGAGCACAGTCAGTAAGGGGCCCGTCTGTTACTGACTCTTCCCATTTCCCGGCTCTTTCCCGTCGTTCCTCCTTCCCTGCGTCCTGTCGGGGCAGTCTTTATACATGTGACCCGGCTTCCCGCACTTAAAACACAACCCTGTAAAAGGGCGGTCTGGTGCATGGACTCCGTTAATCATGGCCCGCTGTGTCTGTCCACGAAAGCGATTTCCCTCCCGGGAACTCGATCTCGCCCACTGCATCAGCGCGTCTGTAGTCTCTGCCAATCGAACGGCTTCGTTGAAGGTAGCTGGACGGCTGCGGCGCACCTCGTACTGTATCTCATATTTCAAGCCGCTGATGTATTTATCCAACCGTTCAGCTTCCGCCATGTCGTCCACTTGATCGGCGAGGGCCATAAACGACGCAGTGTAGTCTTGAACAGAAGCCAACTGCGACCAGGCACGCAGCTTCATGCGAGCGTGTTCCGAGGCGGATACATGCTCGAAACGCTCTCGTAAGGCTGCACCCCACTCCTTCCACGTGCGAATTGTGGTCACACCGAATATCGATACTGCTCGTCCATTTTCAGAGTCAGAAGTCCCGTCTGCCGCATGTGTCACACCTGTCGGGGTCCCCGTGTCCAAGGTTCGGCGCCACCATTCAAGCGCTGGGCCTCGCAGAAGCGATACCGCGTAATTAATACGCGTGGCGTCGTCGTTGACATTCGCTGCAGTGAAGAAGAATTCCACGCCGAAGAGCCACCCCTTCACTGTAGTGTTCCTGTCCGTAGGATTGAACGGGGGCGGGCTCGCGGGTTTAATCTTGATCGTCGTTACTGCAACTGTTGTCGCTGCCGCTCGTTGCCTATCTTCTTCTTCGAAGCCGCGTGTGAGCTCGTCCAACGGGTTGCTCACCGCTTGACTGTTGCCCTCGCCTTCGTCATCGCGCGACTCCTGGCGCGCTTCACCTCGCGCCTGGCGTAGCTCGTTGTTTTCTTCACGTAGTTTCTCCACTTCTGTCGTTAACACCTTCATGCCTGCGGACATATCAGCCACTTGTTGCATCAACGCGTTAAATGCCGCCTGATCCATGAGTCGCAAGCTACGTCTAGAGGGCAAGTGGGTATCCGTGACTATCCGGCAACAGTGCAAGCGCAAAAGCTATCGGAGTCGGGCAAGTTTAATTTAATAAACTTTGCAGCCAACCGCTTTGCAGCCCATCGTACCAGTCACACCCGTGCCTCTAAACTACCCACGAAAAGCGGGGTGAACTAGGAAAGTAGCTCTGATACCAGGTGTTATGGGTTGTCAAACAGAGTTGCGCGGAAAACGAATAACGAAGCTTGTGACTAAATGAACTGACGATACAATGAAAGGCACGCGATTATATAGCGGGTCAACCTAGCTAGGCGGGAACCTCGGGAACACGAGGTTGGGTGCAGGTTGGGCAAAGGAAAGCCGAAAGCGACGCGAGGTTGCTTCGGCAGCAAGTAAACCGGCCGAACGTGCACTTCCGAAAGTTGGGGTTGTACGCGGTTGAGTAAACCCCAGTAACGAAAAGGGTTTTTCCTTACACTTTTGGCAAGCGGTTTCATGCGTTCAGTCACAACATGAAAATCCCTCCAAAAAACGATCGACTGAATTTTAGGAGACCTCGATGCATTTCGAAATGAAACAACCCTAAACACGAGACCTGCTTTGTTTTAGGGTTGATCCGCTCCCAAATTGCATCCGCTTCCAATGTGTATGTTTTTTTTTTTTTTTTTTTTTTTGCCTGGATTGTCGCGACTAATTCGCAAGTTACATGTATTTTTGGGTTACTTGGTCGACCAGAAGAATGCCACTAAGTTGGCGGACGGCGCCTAGCCTTGGCGGTCGACGAAGGGGGACATGCGGGCGCCGACTTAGTGACATTTTTCTGGTCGACCAAGTAACCTCGTCGGCAAAGTTCTGCGAGGAGCGCGAACTTCGCTCTAGGAGGTTTGGGCGAACGTCGACCTGCGGGACGAGCACCACGCGTTCGACAACCTCGCAATTGCGCAATGTGCATCACGTGCACGGCATGCACGCACCATCTGTTGTGCAGACGTGCACCTGTCGAAGAGAATGGCCTCGCCCTCGCTTGGGCGCAGCCGATCTCGATGTCGACGGGGACGACTCGACGACGCGGTCGTCGAATGGGCTCCTGCTGTTTGAAGGAAGTGGTCGAGCGGGCCATGCTCGACGGGACCCAGTCGACGACGTCGACGAGAGTCGCCGGTCGACGAGCCCGACGAGGAGCACTAGTCGACCAAGTCTGTCGAGGAGTTCCGTTCGACGTCCACGTCTCGGCGAACGCTGTTCGACGGAGCAGCGTCGAGTTGGTCGACTGAAGCTGCTCGACTACAAAACTTGGCAGGTGTGCGAGTTTCGCTTAAGGTGGTTGTGGCGAAGTCGACCGACGTGCAGCGTCACGTGGTTGACGTGGTGCATCTGGCGCAACTGTCGGCAGGTGGCCGACTTGGCACATACACGATGGGCGTGACGAGGCACAACCTGCTCGACCGCCTACCAGCACCTGCAGAAGTGGGTGCACTTGTGCGCTATAGTCACCTGCGGTTGCAACGCTGGCACGCCGCCATGCTGCAGCATTGGCAAGCAGCCCTGGCGCAACGCTGGCAGATCGTCGACTTGCAGTGCTCGACCTGCCTGGTTGCTAGGCTGCTGGGTCCCAGATGTAGTCACTTTGCTGCCATTGATCATTGGGTACTCTCTTTTTGCTAGCGAAACTCTTGTCGTTTTGCCGCGTGAACACACAAATTGCTAGAGAACACAAGGAACGATACGATCACTTGTACCACCCGTGCCTTCTCACGTAGTTCAGCTACCCTGGTGTAGAGTGACTCTCCGCAGCACCTACGTTGGTAGGTGCACACATGTGCGCACATGGTCACCTGCGGCTGCAACGCTGGCACGCCGCCTTGCTACAGCGTTGGCAATCCGCCTTGGTGCGACGCTGGCAAGCAACCTTCTCACAGCGTTGGCAAGCCGCCTTCCATGTGCGTTGGCACACCGCCATCTTGCAGCGTTGGCAAGCCGCCTTTGTGCTGCGCTGGAAGTCGAATTGCTGGGTTGCTAGGTGCATTGTGTCCCTAGGTATACCTGTCAGAATCAGAAAGCGAGAATGAATGAACTAGCAGCATGCAGGAGTACAAGTAGCAAACCCTAATTGGGTTGTACCCCATATGGGCTACCCCACTACAGCCTACACAACATGCAGCATATAAGTTTGACACACCCCCATTGGCAAAGTGGGGGAGAACAAGAGGTCACAAGACCAGTCAAGAAAAGCAAAGCAAGCTCAGGGTGGATCACGAAGTCACCACACACTCCTAGCACAAGCAAATGGCCACAAGGCCAGTTCACATGCAGAGTTATATAATGCAGAACAAGCAGTACAGTGATCAAAACCTAGCAAGTGTAAGCATGCAGGTATAAGTATATAGATCACAGTACAAGCAAAGTCAAGAAGTGAGCAAGTGAGGCCAAATAGGCACAAGGCCTAGAACAGTACAGAAACGCTGATGATCACAAGGCTGAAGTGCCTTCGTGAAGACGAAGCTGACCACGCTGCTGCAATTCACGAGCAAGGAAGTAGCGCAGAGCGATGTGCTTCGTCCTGTGCTCCAGTCTGTGCTCCTGACACAAGGCAATCATGGCCTTGTTGTCGACGTACAGAACTGGAGGAGTACGAGGCGGCTCTCCCAAGTCGGTCAGCAGGTAGGTGAGCCAGCGTAACTCCTGTGCAGCCATGGCCCCTGCGTAGATCTCAGCCTCACAACTGGAGCTGAGAACAGAAGACGAGCGGGTAGACCGCCAAGAAACAGAGCCGGAGCCAAGGCTGAAAGTGTAACCCTGTGACGACCGCTGCGTAGCCAAGTCGTCAACCCAAGAGGCGTCTGCGTGTCCAGTGAGGACAACTGGACCCCGTCCTCCAAGCACGAGCCCCATGCCCGGCGTACTGCACAAGTAGCGCATCACCCTCTTAGCGGCCTTCCAGTGCTCTGGTAGGTGTCTCCCGGGCGCAACGTAGCGTGCCAGGATGCTAAGAGGGTAAGCAAGGTCAGGTCGAGTGCAGGTCATCAGGTACATGAGGCAGCCCACAAGCTCTGGATACGGGCCACTCGGCTCTACGGACTCGTCCGAAGGTGGAGCTGAGAGCGAGTGACTGGTAGGCAGAGGAGTGGACTGTGGCGAGGAAAACTGGAAGTCGAAGTGCTGAAGAACCTGCTGCACCATGTGTGACTGAGTCAAGGTAATGGTGCGCCGTGCTCTGTCCCGGGTGATCTGCAAGCCAAGATAGCTGCGCAGCTTACCCAGGTCTGTGCACGTGTGTCTCTTCTGCAGCTCTGACTTCACTAGGGTCAGTCCTTCAGTGTCAGCAGTGGCAAAGACCAAGTCGTCGACGTACACGAGGATGTAGAACGGCGGCAGCGAAGTGTCGGTGCGTAGAAACAGCGACGGGGCAGCAGTCGAAGGAGCAAACCCAAGAGCCGCAAGTGTCGTCCTCAGTGTGTCGTGCCACTCGCGAGGCGCCTGGCGGAGACCGTAGACTGGCTGCCGGAGGCTCCACTGGGTACCAGCAGGAAACGACCCAGTGAAGCCAGGTGGGCGGCGCAGCCAGATCTCCTCGTGCAGGCTGCCCTGTAAGAAAGCTGTGCTGAAGTCAAGAGAGTGAAGCTCGTAGTCATGATGAGCGGCGACGTGTAGTAGTACCCGAAGAGTGGTCATCTTCGGGGTAGGGGAGAAGGTCTGGAAGAAGTCAACTCCCTGTCGCTGACTGAAGCCTCGTGCAACGTAACGCGCCTTGAAGACAGGGGGAGAACCTGGCTGCCGCTTCACCCTGAAAATCCACATGCCACTGACGATGTTCGCCCCAGGTGGGGGAACCTCGTCGACGTAGGTGTCTGTGGACTTCCAGGATGCCATCTCTGCGTCCATGGCTGTCTGCCACTGAGAGGAGTAGGGACCCTCAATCGCCTCTGCGTAAGAGCGCGGGGTCGGGATGTCTGGTGCATCCGGGTCTCCCTCAGGTGCAATCAGCATGGACACGAGATGAGGTACAGCAGCTGCAAAACACTCAAAGTCCTCCTGCCTGTCCTCAAGGACGTCCGTGCCAAGAGCACACTCACCCCCGACGAACGGAGGACAGACAGACTCAGACTCAGCAACAAGACTAGCGGCGTAGTCGAGGCGACAGGCGGCAGCAAAGTCAACAAGCTCGGCAACTAGGGCAGACGCAGCAGTGGACTCAAACGAAGGGTCAGTGACAACAGTGGCTAGAAGACGTGTGACAGTAGGACTGGCAGCACAAGCAAGGTCTCACGGCGGGTCAGGGACGTCCGGAAGAGAGGACGCAGGAGGAGACGGCAGAGGGACATGCTGTGGAACAGAGCAAGGACGAAGTGCCATCTGGTGCGTGCCGGGGACAGGAGGAGGACGCTGACGCGGAACACGACGACCAGTGCGAACAGCGCGAACAGGCGACGCAGGACGAGACGTAGGCTCACGACGCTCTGTAAGACCTCCGGTCTGCTCAGTGTAAGGAGAAGGAGCGGGCAGTGGGGAGGCTGGCTGTAACTGCGGCTGCGAATGGTCAGGCGGTGGACACAGTAAGGGAGGAGTAAGGCCAGTAGAAGGCGGGAGACCAAGAACCTGCTGAAGCAGTGGAATAAAGTGCGGTTGCGGCCGCACAGTGCCTCCAGAACCAGCACCGACAGCACCAGCACCCCCAGAGCCAGTACCTCCAGCTCCAACTCCAGCAGCACCACCAGCTCCAACTCCAGCAGCACCACCAGCTCCAGCTCCAGTGCCTCCGGCTCCAACGCCTGCAGCACCTCCAGCTCCAGCAGCTCCAGTACCTCTAGCAGCTCCAGCTCCAGCTCCTCCAGCTCCAACGCCTGCAGCACCTCCAGCTCCAGCAGCTCCAGTGTGAGCACCTCCGGGACCAACAGCTCCAGTACCTCCAGCAGCTGCAGCTCCAGCTCCTCTAGCTCCAACGCCTGCATCACCTCCAGCTCCAGCAGCTCCAGTACCTCCAGTACGAGCACCTCCGGGACCAGCGGCTCTAGCACCTCCAGCAGCTCCAGCTCCAGCACCTCCAGCAGCTCCAGCTCCAGCAGCTCCAGCACCTGCAGCACCACCAGCTCCAGCAGCTCCAGTACCTCTAGTACGAGCACCTACGGGACCAGCGGCTCCAGCACCTCCAGCACCTCCAGGACCAGCAGCTCCAGGGCCTACAGCTCCAGGGCCTCCAGCGGAAGGCCCCCCAGCTCCAGCAGCGCCACTCTGAAGACTCCAACACATAGCAAACCACTCGCGCAGCTGCGGTGGAGAGAGGCTCCCGCCGGGACGAGGCACCCAGAGAACCTCCAGTACCTCCAGCACCTCCAGGACCAGCAGCTCCAGCACCTCCGGTACCTCCAGCTCCAGCGCCTCCAGCTCTAGCAGCGTCACTCCGAAGGCTCCAGCGCCGAGCAAACCACTCGCGCAGCTGCGGTGGAGAGAGAGTCTCCCGCCATGACGAGGCACCCGGAGAACCTCCAGTAGACAAAGTACCTCCAGGCGCAGCACGCTCAGGCTCAGCACCCCCAAGCACAGCACCCCCAAGCTCCGCACGCTCAGGCTCAGCACCCCCAAGCTCAGCACCCCCAGGCTCCGCACGCTCAGGCTCAGCACCCCCAGGCTCCGCACCCTCAGACTCAGCAACCCCAGGCTCAGCACCCCCAGGCTCCGCACGCTCAGGCTCAGCACCCCCAGACGCAGCACCCCTAGCAGCACCACCCCCAGCAGCACCAGAGTCGACAGCTACCTCGACAGGCTCGACAGGGTCTACCTGAGACACACCTGAGGGAGCTGGACCCTGAGGGGGGAGGGGGTCTACCGGAGGTGGTGCGAGAAAGAGCGGCGGGGGGGGGGGGGGGGGGCAGTGCGGTAGGGGAAGAGACGGTAAAAGGCAACCGACTCGTCGAACGTGACGTCCTGAGAGGGCAGGACACGGCGCGAGGTGGGGTGGTAAAACTGCCAGCCAGGCGCGTCAGGGGGAAAGCCAAGGAAGACGCAGGGAATGGCGCGTGAGGAGAGCTTGTCCGCGAACGTATCGCGGACAAAGGCACGAGAGCCCCAGACCCGGAACACCGACGCATCGTCAACCTTCCCCGTCCAACGCAATGTAGGCGAGGTCTCCGGCAAGGAGACACGGGGCCAGAGGTTGAGCTGATGCGCAGCGTACCGGACCGCAAACGGCCACAGAAAGTGGGGGGCAGCCGCATGGATCATGGAGGTACGAGCGACCTCCATGACTAAGCCAATGCGGCGCTCAGCAAACCCATTCTGCTGCGGAGAGGCCGGAAGCGTGAACGACTGGAGAATGCCCTCCCCACGACAAAAGTCCTGCAAGAGGTCGGAGGAAAACTCACCACCTCTGTCAGAGTGCAGACGCAGGACCAGAAGGTCCGTGTCGAACCGCTCGCGGAGCTGGAGATGGACAGCGTGGATTCAGGGGATCAAAACATCAGGGACCTCACCCTTGCTGCGCAAGGGGAAGACCGTGGGGTAACGCGAGTAGTCGTCAACAACCAGCAGAAAGTAGCGCTCGCGGCCCTGTCCACGGACGCGGGCTGGGCCCCACACGTCCATGTGGAGAGTCTGCAGGGGAGCAGTCGTCGGGGGAAACAAGGAGGAGTGAGGAGCAGCGCGCTGCCGCCCCTCGACACAAGGAAGGCAGGGAGGGGCAGGCGAGGGTGGGAGGGGAGGCAGAGACCTGGGAAGACCAGAGACAAGGAGACGGGAGTGCATGCCACGGAGGCGTGGCACGGAGGGGTGACCAAGGCGGTGGTGCCAAAGGAGCGTCCGGTGCGATAGGGCGCGACACGAGCAGGAGGCCGCTAGCTGACCTGACGAAGACGCAGACGCAGCTACCTGGGGAGGCTCAGTAGTCAGTGCGTACAGACTCGACCCAGGCCGACGGGTGAACGTGGCCAGGTGACGGCCAGTCCGGGAGCACGTACAGATCGCCACACGCTGTCCGCCAAGGGTGAAGGTATCAACCCATTCATCCTGAAGGCCGGCGTTGCTCACCAAGTTCGTAGAGATCGAGGGGAGGTGAAGACCTGACAGTGAGCCAGACAGAACCGCCAGACACGGGAGAACAGTGGAGGAACGTGCAAGAACTGGGCCCCCAGAGGGGTCAGCCAGAGAGACTGCAACAGGTGCAGGGAGTGGTGTGACTGTGGTACTGTCGCGAAAGAAACAGCGGGAAGCACCTCAGTCAAGCGTGAAGGTGTGCAAGGCCGCAGCAGGCGCAGTACCAGAGAGAGCAGACTCACTAGCACCTAGAGCAGCAGCCTCTATACCTGGGTCGGGCGGCACACACAGGTAACAGTCACCCTCAGCACTAACAGTCAATGCATACATGGCAGTGAGGATAGCGTCATAGTCAAGAGCAAAGATATCCACCCTCTGCCTAAGAAGCTCCAGCCAGCGGGGGAGCTCAGCCGCGTCGCCAAACTCTGCACGCCAGGCGTCGCTCAGACAGGCGAAGCAGCGGGACTGTGCGTGACCAAGTGTCCCGCAGTCTGACCAGCCCGTTCACCTGTGCGAATGACGTACGGGCAGCGAGCAGTACTCCGAAACGCTCCACGCTGAGCGAACCACTCACGAAGCTGCTGGGGCGTAAGGGTCTCGCGCGGACGCCGCTGCAGCTGCATCTGGCCACCGCCATAAGCTCCCCACTGAACGGCTCCACGGCGACTGCCACTACGGCCGCCGCCACTACTCCAACTAGCGAACCACTCACGAAGCTGCTGGGGCGTAAGGGTCTTGCGGGGACGCCGCTGGAGCTGCATCTGGCCACCGCCAGAAACTCCCCACCGAACAGCTCCACAGCGACAGCTACTACGGCCGCCACCACTCCCATTGCTGTCACCACCGCCGCTACCACTCCCACCGCTACTACAAAGAGAAGTCATAGCGGGCAAGCAAGGAGGCTCGCGACCAGTAGGGCAGCACGGAGGGAAGGCAGGGCGGCGAGCAGGCACTAGGGTAGGTCGGGGCGGCGCACGGTCAAGGAAGAGCGGCGCGCGGCCAGAGTAGGGCGGCGCGCTGCAGCAGGGCGGCGCGCGTGCTGCAGAGGGCGGCGCGCGGGCAGGCAGGGGCGGCACCTAGGGCTCTTTTTTAGGGCTCTTTTTTTTTTTTTTTTTTTTTTTTTTTTTTAGGGTTTAGCAGGGCGCGCTGGGCGCTGGGCGCTGGGCAGCAGGGCGCGCTGGGGCGCTGGGCAGCGGGGCGCGCTGGCGCGCTGGGCAGCGGGGCGCGCTGGCGCACTGGGCAGCGGGGCGCGCTGGCGCGCTAGGCAGCGGGGCGCGCTGGCGCGCTGGGCAGCGGGGCGCGCTGGGCTGCAAGGGCGGTGCGCGGGCTGCAGGGGCGACGCGCGAGCTGCAGGGGCGGCGCGCGGGCTGCAGGGGCGGCGCGCGGGCTGCAGAGGGCGACGCGCGGGCTGCAGGGGCGGCGCACTGGCTGCAGGGGCGGCGCGCAGGCTGCAGGGGCGGCGCGACGGGGGCAGGGCAGGGCGTGCGCGGGGCAGCGCGACGCGGGGCAGGGCAGGGCGTGCGCGGGGCAGCGCGACGCGGGGCAGGGCAGGGCGTGCGCGGGCAGCGCGACGCAGGGCAGGGCGTGCGCAGGGCGGCGCGACGCGGGGCAGGGCAGGGCGTGCGCGGGCAGCGCGACGCAGGGCAGGGCGTGCGCGGGGCGGCGCAACGAAGGGCAGGGCAGAGCACGCGCTAGGCAGCGCAACGCAGGGCAGGGCAAGGCAGCGCGGCAGCCAGCAGGGTGGCGCGCGGGCAGGGTAACGCGACTGGTGGGGCAGCGCGACGGACACGGCAGGGCGCTACGGGCAGGTTAACGCGCTACGGGCAGGAAACGATTCGGTGGGCCCTACAGAAAACGGTCCTAGGTCAGGACCTGCTCTGAAACCATGTCAGAATCAGTAAGCGAGAATGAATGAACTAGCAGCATGCAGGAGTACAAGTAGCAAACCCTAATTGGGTTGTACCCCATATGGGCTACTCCACTACAGCCTACACAACATGCAGCATATAAGTTTGACAATATCGACTTGTTTTTGCCATTGTGATATTGTTCTTCCAACTTTTGCCAAAGAAACTCTTGTCAATTCTCCCCGTGAACACAACAAGTTGTGAGATAGTAAGCAACGCTTCGATCACCTCGTGGTCCAGCTATCGTTGTAGAGTGACTCTCCGCACACCTGGCACCCGCCTCGTCAGCTGCACCATTCGTTGTGCCACATGTGGCAATCCCAAAGGAACCAACAACCCCCCCCTCCAAACAGCCAGCTTGCTCGTGCTCGTCACTTCTTTGATGAGGCTTATCCAGTTTAAGCCATTTGGGAGCAGGAACAGGTTTAGTGACTGGAGTGGATTCTGAAGAGGGGTTTGGGGTAACGGGACATAAAGTTACCTTTTGCGAGGGAGGTTGCAGCGAGAGAGATTGTCGGTGCTTTTTGACGCCGCGAGAACAACACTTTATTGTTGCACATCTTCTGTAGGACTTGCTGTGGCGACACTCGGTGCGACGATGGTTGAAAGGCTGGATTGAGTGAGCTTGTCGTGTGATTCCTCGCTTCAAGCCGCTGACTTACGTTGGAGAATCGGGATTTCTCAACAGTTATCGTAGTAGCAGCTCCATGATCCATGATAGCATGTGTATACGAGTAGCACCTTGCAAAAGGGCTTCAACCCTCAATGGAGGCTATGCTTTCAACAATGCCGTACAATATATTGTTCTTTAATAAAAAATAGGAAAAAAGAAAAGAAAAAACAACCAAACAACCAAAAGGCCTTAGCATTGTTATGAGTTGTCAAATCGAGTTGCGCGAAAAAAAACGAATAACGAAGCTGTGGCAACATGGACTGACGATACAATGAAAGGCACGCGAATAGCGGTCAACACTATGCGGGAACCTTGGGAATACGAGGTTGGGTGTAGGTTTGGCAAAGGGAAACCGAAGGCGATGGAAGGTTGATTCGGGAGCAAGCAAACCGGGCGAACGTGCACTTCCGAAAGTAGGGGTTGTACGAGAAAGAGAAAACCCCCGTAAGGAAAAAGAGTTTTTCCTTACACGACCCCCCCCCCCCCCCCCCCCCCCCCCCCCCCCCCCCTTAAGAAAGGTGGTCAATATCTGCAACACGCTTTCGGGCGAGATAATCGCGAAGCAACGAAGGTGCTTCAAGCGAGGCGGATGGCACACAAGTGTCGTCCTCACTAGTGCGGTTAGTCTAACGAATCAGAAAATCCACGTGGCGCCCAGTGGCGTCAAGTTGTACACGGTGCCCCAAGATTTTCGACCCGTCAAGCGTCGGTTCGGGTACAGGTCGTGCCGTTGGGGCTGCGTTTTGGCGTGCGATATCCGTCGTGGCAGAAGTTTCTCTGTCACCGAGGTGATCATTTTGATAATGCGAAAAGGTCCACAATATCGTGGGCGGAGTTTCGGCGAGATGGGCAGTCGATTGTTCTTCGTGTCGAGTAAGACTAGTTGCCCAGCAACCATGGTGACTTCTCGGCGTAGAAGATCGGAGTATTTTTGGGCTGTTGCACTTGCGTTACGGATAACTTCGGCAGCTTTCTCGCGGATGGCTTGAAGTTCCGTCACAAAGAGTTGTGAACGAGGTACCGGGTTCCCGGGAGTCGTCGCTGTAGATACTACTGGGAGTGATTGGTCGTGCTGGACGGGGCGTTGCTATACGCAAATTACAGCATTGGGAGGGAAATTTCCCATCGAGCAGGTTCGGGGCAGTTCGTGCAGATGAGCTGCTCCATCGGCTGTTTGGTTCGCTCGGCCTGTCCGTCAGTTTGCGGGTGGTAGGCAGACAAGAATTGTAGTCTTGTGACGTACTACACCCACGTCTCCTTCCAAAACTTTGATGTAAACTTCGGGTCCATGTTGCTGACGATCGCAGACGGGATACCGTGAAGACGAACGACGGTTGAGATGAAGAGGCGCGCATATTCTTCGGCTGTGACTGTCGTGCGACATGGTGCAAAGTGCGCCATTTTCGTGAATCGATCGACGATGACGAACATTGCGTCGTTGCCGGACGCGCCAGTTGGCAGCCCCGTAACAAAGTCCATTGTCACTTGTTGCCATGGTCGCTCGGGTGGCTCGAAGGGATGAAGCACGGTCGCTGACGTGTCGATTTCATTGCTTGGCACACTCTGCATGAGGACACATAACGCTGCACGTCAGGGTTAGAATCGGGCCAATAATACTGACGGTGCAGAATTTCTGCGTCTTGTCAACTCTGATATGTTCGAAGAGGTTCGAATCATGGACCTCCTAGATATGTATTCACGTAGTAGGCGATACGGGGGTACCTAAACTCGGTCAGTTTTGGCTTTTGGGTAATAGTCCCCCTTCTGCGTTGTCACCTGCATGTGTTTGCCTGTCGTGAAGAACGGATTCGTCTTGTAGCCGGGGGTGAATAACCCCGAAAGCAGCGGGTTCGAGTGGGTGATCAGTACTGCAGAGGATTGGACTGTTGGGCATGTCAGGGCGTCGGCGATGTTGTTCAAACCCTTCTTGTAGGTGATCCGATAATGAAAATGCGACTCCATGTAGTCCAGCCACCTCATTTGTCGCGGGTTGAGGTTGGGTTGTACGCGAAGGTACAGTAGCGATTTGTGATCGGTGCGAACAGTGACATCAGCGCCTGTCAAGTAGCAGCGCCACAGTTTGAAGGCGAGCATCTCCTTGTCGTGAATTGGGTAATTGCGCTCGGATGTCTGCAACTTGCGTGACTCGTAGGCGATCGGTTGTAAGCCGTTGCCGAAATCGTGGAGTAGCACGGCGCCGATGGCAAAATCAGAAGCGTCGGTGATAACTTCGAAAAGTCGGGATGAGCCGGCGATGCGAAGGACTGGAGGGGACACCAACAATTGTTCCAGCTCCGGAAAATCCTCCTCATCTTCCCCCCCCCCACACGAAATTCCTGTCCTTGTGCAGAAGGTCGGTTAGCGGGCCGGTTATCCCCGCCATATTTGGGATAAACCGCCTGGCATAATTCACGAACCCCGGGAAGCTCTGAAGTTTCATGACTTTAGTCAGGGCCTTCCACTCCTGGTGCCATCGCGTGAGATGACGTGTCAAAAAAACTCCAACCCTTGCTTCAAAAGATCGCACTTAGAAGCCTTGGTGATGAGTTCGTTGTCCTGGAGGCGCTTAAAAACTACGTCGAGGCCGCGGAGGTGTTGTTCGCGTGTCCTGCTAAAAATCAGGATATCGTCCAAATAGACGATTACACATTTGTCAAGTAGCTCCCGGAAAACCCTGTTCATGGTTGATGGCGCGTTCGTGAGGCCGAACGGCAGCACAGTAAACCCGTAACTGCCGTAGCGGGTTCGGAAGGCCGTCTTGTGACAGTCTTGTCATAGTAAACTCGTAACCGCCGCGTAGGTCAATCTTCGAGAAGTAGCGAGCGCCGCGAAGATGGTCGAGAAGGTCGTCGGTGCGTGGGATGGGATAGCGAGATTTGATTATTACCCGGGTGAGTGCATGATAGTCGATGCACATGCAAATGTCGTCGTCCTTTTTTGGGGTGAACAGAATTGGCGCGGCAAAATGTGAAGTCTGGGTCGGATGAAGCCCTTCTCCAACAGTGCTTCAATTTAACTTTGAAGCTCCGCGAGTTCAGGCTGAGTCAGCCGCCACTGTGTGCGAACAGTCGGTTGCAAGCTGAGCTCGAGGGTGATTTTGTGGTCTTCGGGTCGTTCTGGTGGTAAGCCAGGTGGCAAATCGTCCGAAAATATCTCAGGGTACTGTCGTAACAGCTGCACCAATTCTGGTGGTACAGCTGCACACAACTTGTCAATGTCATTTCTGTCGGTGTCGGCTGCCAACTCGCGCAGATGAACGGCGTACAGCAGCGCACCCCAGTTGAAGTGGCGGTTAGGAGTGATGGCCTTGACGCATGTAGACTCAATGCAGTCCGGAGTCCACGCGGGCAGAGTTATCAGGCCCTCGTGCTTGATGATGCTGCACGATCTCGTCATCCAGTCGATGACCGGGTTGTGCCGTCGCATCCAATCGTGTTCCAGGAGCACGTCGCAACCGTCCAAAGTCCTCACGAGAAACTTCATGATGAAGCCGAATCCGCCGCCGCACTCAATCCGCACAGTCCGTGTTTCTTCCAATATCGCCAGAGGTGTCATCATATTAAGGAGGCTATGACTAGTCCTGCCATTGACGAACAGTTTTATTGTTTTTTTGAATAACCGTGCCAACAACCAGCACAGGGTGATCCACATGATTATCCCCGTTATTTGGCCGAGTGCGATCAATTGCATGAATCGGAACCACGAATCGGTGGGGACGGTGGTTCGGGCGACAGAGCACAGTCAGTAAGGGGCCCGTCTGTTACTGACTCTTCACATTTCCCGGCTCTTTACTGCCGTTCCTCCTTCCCTGCGTCTTGTTTGGGCGGTCTTTATATACGTGACCCGACTTCCTGCACTAAACACAACCCTGTAAAAGGGTGGTCTGGCGCAGGGACTCCGTTAATCGTGGCCCGCTGGGTCTGTCCACGAAATCGGTTTCCCTCCCGGGAGCTCATTCTCGCCCACTATATGAGCGCGTCTGTAGTATCTGATAATCGAACGGCTTTGTTGAAGGTTGCTGGACGGTTGCGGCGCACCTCGTACTGTATCTCATATTTGAGGCCGTTGATGTATTTATTCAAACGCTCAGCTTCCGCCATGTTGTCCACTTGATCGGCGAGTGTCATAAACGACGCCGTGTAGTCCTGAACAGAATCCAACTGCGACCAGGCACGCAGCTTCATGAGAGCGTGTTCCGAGGTAAATACATGCTCGAAAAGCTCTCGTAAGGCTGCGCCCCACTCCTTCCACGTGTAAATTGTGGTCACACCGAATATCGATACTGCTCGTCCATTTGCAGAGTTGGAAGTCCCGTCTGCCGCATGTGTTAAACCTGTCGGGGTCCCCGTGTCCAAGGTTCGGCGCCACCATTCAAGCGTTGGGCCTAGCAGAAGCGAAACTGTGTAATTAATAAACGCGGCATCGTCGTTGACGTTCGCTGCAGTGAAGAAGACTCCAACGCCGAAGAGCCGCCCCTTCACTGTAGTGTTCTTGTCCGTGGGATTAAACGGGGGCGGGCTCGCGAGTTTAATCAAGAACAGCGTTACTTCAACTGTCGTCGCTGCTGCTCGCTGCCTATCTTCTTCTTCGAAGCCGCGTATGAGCTCGTCTAACGGGTTGCTCACCGTTTGACTGTTGCCCTCGCCTTCGTCATCAGGCGACTCCTGGGCGCTTCACCTCGCGCCTGGCGTAGCTCGGTGTTTTCTTCACGTAGTCTCTCCACTTCTGTCGTTAACACCTTCATGCCTGCGGATATTTCCGCCACTTATTGCATCAACACGTTCAATGCCGCCTGATCCATGTGTCGCAAGCTACGTCTAGTAGGTAAGTGGGTACCCGTGAATATCCGGCGACAATGCAAGCGCAAAAGCTATCGAAGTTGGGCAAGTTTAAGTTTAATAGACTTTGCAACCAACCACTTTGCAGCCCACCGTACCAGTCACAACGGTGCCACTAAAATACCCTTGAAAAGCGGGGTGAACTAGGAAAGTAGCTCTGATACCAGGTGTTATGAGTTGTCAAACAGAGTTGCGCGGAAAACGAATTACGAAGCTGTGACAATATGGACTGACGATACAATGAAAGGCACGCGATAATATAGCGGTCAACCTAGCTAGGCGGGAACCTTGGGAATACGAGGTTGGGTGCAGGTTGGGCAAAGGGAAACCCAAAACGACGCGAGGTTGCTTCGGCAACAAGCAAACTGGTTGAACGTGCACTTCCGAAAGTAGGGGTTGTATGCGAAACAGTAAACCCCAGTAAGGAAAAAGATATTTTCCTTACAGCATCCTACATATTGTCGCCAATACAAACCAGGAAAAGAGATTGTCTCGATGCAACTCAGAAGGCATGCTCCAAATATACTAGAGGGCTCGAGCAGGGTCTCAGGAGTCAGCGAAAAAAGGCTGATTTAGGATTAAAAACGCTGAGATTTCAGACTTTTTTTAGAACCAAGGCATATTTTTTTCAGCATTGTTTTGAAAAGAAACATGAAAAGTTATGATTTTTTAAGTGTAAAATCGCATAAAATGGCTGATTTGTCTGATTTTGAGTTTTTTTTACTAAGTCTGATTTCTCATACTAGCCCAAAACCAATATGAGGCCCTGGGCTCAAGGAAGCTTGTGGCATTGAGCACATTTGTTCATAATTCACAACTCTTTAGTACCCTACATGGATCAAACATGCGGAAACTAAGCCAGGTCATACGTGAGCCACAGTGTGAGGGAGAGGAGTACGAGGGAAATGGATTCGCCCTGAGTTGCTTGCCTATGCAGTAGGGGAGTGGGGCAGAGGGAAGAAGCACCATAGATTCTGTTGAGGTTCCCCGGCTGCTGCCCCCAATGCACCATGGATGCAGAGAAAGAGCAACTGCATCAGCTGAACCAGCGTGATTCGTTATGATGGGGCTTGTCCTCCCTAGTCTGCTGGAGGAGAGAGGGACGGAGGGGAGTGAGAAGGAGAGGAGTGTGGAGGAGGGGAGTGTGGAGGAGAGAGGGAAGCATGAGCATGAAGATATGCATAGAGTTAATATGCCGAGCTGCCACAGCTGCTGATGATGCTAACTTCACTTCGCCGTACGTGCAGGGTTATTCGTTACACTTTCACCAATTCATATTGTTATGCCCAACGAGATTATACATTCTCTTTAAGTCAAACCCATGTTATTAATAACCACGTATGTACACCGTACCACACGATACCGTCCTACTTATACAGTCTGCTTGAAACTACAACATCACTTGCTGAAGCCCTTCTCTTCGTCCACCTTTTAGCAGCCCAAACAAAGAGAGGAGGAGCTGTGGACATAATTTTGCACACTGGAGATACGACACCGCTACTTCCACCACTCCCACAATTTCCCACACAGCCACACTCCCTACTGCAAAAGCAACCGCTCTTTCCTCTTATCGCAAGGTCATTAACACTTCCTCCTCTCCTCACCCCTCCCTTGTAATCACCTGTTTTCGCAATGTTCTCCAGCCACGTAACGGCAAACCCATGCCGGTGCGCAATATTTCCCTCCTTTGCAGATTTCCTGCCACTTCACCATCATCCCCGCACGGAGAAGCTGCCTCAGTACACATCTCACCCGCCTCGTCAGCTGCATCGTCCATTCTGTCCAGCGTGGCACTCCAACAGGAATCAAAATGCTCTTTTGCCAAGGAGCAACCGTGCACGTGCTCCCTGTTGCTATGCCTCAGCTTAGAAGACCCATTCACTTGAGCAACAGGCGCAACCGAAGCGCATTCCGACGAAGCCCCATTTACGTCCACGCTAGACGCCAGCCGGGCTGACTTGCCACCCCAAAAAGTGCCGATTCGGGGACAAGTCGGTGAAGTACCTAGGATTCGAGGTGCAGGGAGGCAAGCTAGTAATTCAACAAGCAAAAGTGGAGGTGCTAGATAGGGTTCCATCACCCAAGGATAGGAGTACGCTAAGGGCAGTCTTGGGCTTCTTGAACTACTACCGCAAGTTCATACCCAACTTCAGCAAGACGGCGGCCGCGCTGAACTGCCTGCTCAGGGAAGAGCAAACTTGGAAATGGAGCAAAGAGGAGCACCGGGCACTGGATACACTGTTGAGAGCAGTCAAGACGGCGATAGTACTAGCCCTGCCGAGCAAGGAAGATCCCTTCGTCTTGTACACTGACTGGAGCAGCACGGGCGTGGGTGCAATCCTATGCCAGGAGAGGGAAGGAGAAGAAAAGGTGGAGGCGTTTGCCAGTCGCATCTGCAACCCAGCAGAGGCCAACTACAGCTCATACGAGGGAGAGGGCCTGGCGGCGGTCTGGGCCACAACCCACTTCAAGGTGTACCTGCAGGGATGGACCTTCGTGCTAGTAACAGACCATCAACCGCTGACCTGGCTGATGACCAACCAGGCGCTCATAGGGCGGAATGCTAGATGGGCTATGAGGCTACAGGAATACGAGTTCACCATCAAGCACATGCCAGGGAAAACCATGGAACACGTGGATGGTCCGTCGAAAAACCCACCGCCAGAGACGCCAACAACATGCCTAGTGGCCTTAGATATAAATGGGGGAGGCGCGAAGAGGGGAGAGAAGAAGTGCTGCTGTGGGTGCAAGGCAAGATGACAGAAGCAGCACCAGCAGGAGAGAGAGCAAGAGCAAAAGGGGCTCGTTACCGATGGTACTAGGAGCAGATGCAGTGAGACACAAAGAGTGGATGGAAGCTGGTGCGAGGAAAGGAGACATAGAGGATATGATAGCCAGGGTACACAGGCAGCTAGGGCACTATGGCAGCCTGATGACCACTCAGCTGGTGGAGTCAGGGTGGTGGTGGCGAGCCATGAGAAAGCAGATTAAGGAGTGCATAGAAACATGCGAGCTCTTCAGCCAGAACAAAGCAAAGCTAGAGCGAGGGAGGGAGGAGCTGCATTCACTGCCCATACGAGGATTGGGATTCAGATGGACATTAGATTTGGCAGGAGAAATGCCCCTAAGCCGCAGGGGAAAGAGATATGTACTCATAATGATAGAGCATGGGAGCAAATGGGTGGAGGTCCGAGCGCTGCGCAGCAAGAACTGGGCGAGAATTGCAGAAGCGTTTGAGGAACATGTGCTAACCAGATTTGGGGCGTGCGGAGAAGTGCTTAATGACCAAGGAACTGAGTTCCTAGGAGAATTTGAGAAGCTGCAGCAGGACACAGGCATCACGCATAAGAGAACATCCAGGTATCACCCACAAAGTGACAGTCTCACGGAGAGGTTCGTACAGACTGTGAAGAAGGGCCTGAGAGCATACGGGGAGAAATACAAGAGAGACTGGGATATTAGATTGCCATGGGTAGCGGCGGGATACAGATTCAGCAAACAGGCCGCCTTGAGAGACATATCTCCTTACTATCTGATGTTGGGGAGAGAGCCGATACTACCTATTGATTCAACAAAGATACTGACTGAAATGGTGACGGCAGGGAGCGAGGACAAGTGGGTGGGACTAGCAGAGGCCAGAGCAAGGTATCTGAGAGAACTACTACCATCGACACTCGAGAACCTGCACGTGGCACAGCTGAGGGATGCTCAGAGGTACGAGAGAAGGGGGGAAGGAGGGAAGGGCAAGACCCATAAGGGCCTGGGAGTAGGAGAAGAGGTGTACATGAGGCAGGCAAAGAAGGATATGATGGACATAGGGCTGACGACAGAAAGGTGGAGAGTGAAGGAGAAGAAAGAGTCAGGAGTGGAGGTGCTGGTGGGAGAGAAATGAGAAGAAAGGACTGACCACAGAACCAATGTGGCCAGAGCCAAGCTCAGGGATGGGACAAGGTCAGTAATAGGGAGGTAGGGAGATATAAGCAGCCTCAGCCAGAGAGAATCCATCGGTCAGGACAAGTGGTGCCAGGACCAAGGAGGGGGCAAGTGGAGGTGGCTGCAGGCTACAAAGGAATGCTAGAGAGAAGTGAGATGTCTGGGAGGGAGAGCCTGAAGCAAGGAAAGAAGAAAAAGAGAGACAAAGATTCCGGCAATATGTTGGAATAGTTCGGCACGCGTCTACAGTTCAGCTTGTCGTACAGGCCGGAGATCGACGGACAGACAGAACGGACAAACCAGCCAATGGAGCATATGATTCACGCCACGTGTTACAACCCAGCAGCACGGGAGTAGCAGCTGCCGTTGATCGAGCTCGCGTACAACAACGATGTGTCAGCAACCACAAAACGGTCACCATTCTACATGAATAAGGAATAGAATCATACGGTAAAAGGAATGCCAATCGCCACCTCCGCCTTCTTACGTACCAGTCATGAGATTACGTGTTACTCGATCTCGAAACCTTTGCGTGTCCGTCATACGAAAACTTCGACTTCGATATTGTGACCCGTTCCAAATCAGTTACATGAGCACACCCATCACCGCCCATCTTCTTCTACCCGCCGACATCAGCTCATCGTTCCACGTCAACCTAATCTGACCTTATTTTCGATCACCCAAGCGAGTTGCCAAGTTAGAGTGCCTTTGCTTGCTTGCCTATTCTGTGTCTCGTACCATGGGTTGCATCTCGCAGTTTAGATTCACAAAGGACCCTGCCCTCTGCCATGCCTATACTATCACTATATCATCGAAGGATTGTTTGAGCGAGAGAGAGAGAGAGAGAGAGAGAGAGAGAGAGAGAGAGAGAGAGAGAGAGAGAGAGAGAGAGAGAGAGAGAGAGAGAGAGAGAGAGAGCAACTCCTTCGCTCGTTCGAGAGAGCGAGAGAGAGAGAGAGAGAAAGAGAGAGGGACCTAGCCTCTGCCCTCTCCCTTAGCCCTCTGCCCTCTCCTCTTGTGAGCTACTTAAGAGGCCTCTCTTGGCCTCTTCATCTCATTATTCTGTGGTGGTGCAGATTTTTTCGCTCGTTCGAGAGAGAGAGAGAGAGAGAGAGAGAGAGAGAGAGAGAGAGAGAGAGAGAGAGAGAGAGAGAGAGAGAGAGAGAGAGAGAGAGAGAGAGAGAGAGAGAGAGAGAGAGAGAGAGAGAGAGAGAGAGAGAGAAAGAGAGAGGGACCTAGCCTCTGCCCTCTCCCTTAGCCCTCTGCCCTCTCCTCCTGTGAGCTACTTAAGAGGCCTCTCTTGGCCTCTTCATCTCATTATTCTGTGGTGGTGCAGATTTTTTCGCCCTTCCAGATTTTTTCGCTCGTTCGAGAGAGCGAGAGAGAGAGAGAGAAAGAGAGAGGGACCTAGCCTCTGCCCTCTCCCTTAGCCCTCTGCCCTCTCCTCCTGTGAGCTACTTAAGAGGCCTCTCTTGGCCTCTTCATCTCATTATTCAGTGGTGGTGCAGATTTTTTCGCCCTTCCAGATTTTTTCGCTCGTTCGAGAGAGCGAGAGAGAGAGAGAGAAAGAGAGAGGGACCTAGCCTCTGCCCTCTCCCTTAACCCTCTGCCCTCTCCTCCTGTGAGCTACTTAAGAGGCCTCTCTTGGCCTCTTCATCTCATTATTATGTGGTGGTGCAGATTTTTTCACCACAGAGAGCAACCCCGGCTCCGCCCACGCCCTTCCAGCCCGCCTCGCAACAGCAGAAGCAGCCCTTCCGCCAAAAGCACTAGAAGCCCTACAGGCGGGGAAAACAGACCCCAAAGGCCTCAAGCTGCAGCAGTCCCTCGCGTTGGCAGTTCACACCCGCCGCTTCCTCAGGGTCATGAACGAGGCGAGACGGATGCGCCCCAATCCCCTCTCTGGCCACGCCCAGCGGATGCAGTCGGTGTTGGACCCGGGTGCAGGGGACTGGCTGATGGCGTTGCCCCTCATCCCCTCGCTCAGGATGGGACCCTCTCAGCTCTCTACCGCAGCTGCCTTCCGCCTAGGCCTCCCCCTACCCGTGCCTAGGCGCTGCGACTGCCGATACCGCACCACGTTCCCGGATGACCGCCTCCCTAACCACCTCATGCGCTGCGAGAAAGGGAAGGGGAGGATAGCAACTCACCACGCACTCCGGGACGAGATAGCCAGGATAGGGGCGGAGGCGGGCTTCACGGTGCACAAGGAGACCTACATCTACTCTCTCGTTGAGAACCTTAAGGTGGATGTCACCATCCGTCATCCCCTGACAAGAGAAGTATGGATGTGTGACATGACCGTGACTGACCCCGTGTTCCACCAGGACGAGAACTGCAACCGAGCTCCTGGGTGGGCGGCTAGGGCGGCAGCAGATAGGAAGGAGGAGAAGTACGCACGCCGGAACGCGTGGGTGGGTTTCCACGCTCTTGCAGTCGAGACCTACGGCTACCCCTCTCCAGGAGTGATGGCCTACCTACGGCAGTGTGCGGAACTAGCGGCCAAGCTACGCTTCAACGCAGCACCTACCTCCTACGAGGCCGCCAAGCTGCTGACTGAATACCGCCAGCGCTGGAGCGTATGCCTCCAACGGGCACAGGCAAATGCCCTCCGCTCCAAGACCAACGAGGCTCTCGCTGCGGACGAGCTAGGCATGCAGGGGCCCCTAGTCCCCCTTAGCGAGGGGCAGTTGCACCAGCTGATTGAGCCCCCATTCGACCAGTAGGGTCGGACAGAGGGGGGGATGGGAGATTGTAGGTGAACAGTTAGTAGTTAGGATGCTTGGTTGTTTGCTTGTTTGGTTGCTTGCTTGTTTGCATGTTTCTGCATCTATCTCTGTAACACCCCAACTATTAATGCAAGGCCCATGAGAGAGAGAGAGAGAGAGAGAGAGAGAGAGAGAGAGAGAGAGAGAGAGAGAGAGAGAGAGAGAGAGAGAGAGAGAGAGAGAGAGAGAGAGAGGGAGAGAGAGAGAGAGAGAGAGAGAGAGAGAGGGAGAGAGAGAGAGAGAGAGAGAGAGAGAGAGAGAGAGAGAGAGAGAGAGAGAGAGAGCAACTCCTTCAGCTGAACCAGCATGATCTGCCCTGATAGGGATTTGTCGCCTTGAGAGTCCTCCCTTGTGTGCAGGAGGTGAGAGGGACGAGGGAAGCAGCAATGAACGTAAGCACGAAGTGATTATGTAGGGATGCCCCTGCTGCTGCCCCCAGTGCAAACGTGGGCATGTAGAGTGAGCAAGTCCTTCAGCTGAACCAGGGTGATTCGTCCTGATGGGGACTTGCCGCTTTGAGCGTCCTCCCTAGTCTGCAGGAGGGGAGATCGAAGGAGGGGATTGCGAAGGAGAGGAGTGTGGAGGAGGGGAGTGTGGAGGAGAGAGGGAAGCAGCAGCATGAGGATAAGCTTGGAGTGGATATGCCGAGCTGCCACTGCTGCTGATGCTGCTAAGCCCACTTTTCCGTACATGCAGGGTTTATTCGTTACACTTTTGCCAAGTTTCATGTAAGCCATACAGTATTTTAACCCTTCTGTAATTCAAACCCATGTTTTCATTATCCACATATGTACACACTACCACGCAATACTATCTATACATTTTGCGAGAAACTACAGCTTCGCTTTCAGAAGCCCTTCTCTCCATTCTCCTTTTAGCAGCCCACACAAAGACAGGAGGAGCAGTGGACATTATTTTGCACACTGGCGACACAACGCTGCTGCTTCCACCGCTCCCACCACTTGTCACACAGCCACATTCCCTGCTGCAAAAGCAGCTACGCTTTCCTCTCATCGCGAGGTCATTAACACTTGCTCCTCTCCTCATCCCTCCCTTGTATTCTCCTGCTTTCTCAAATTTCTCCATCCACGTAATATTCCCCTCCTTTGCAAGTTCTCCTGCGACGTCACCATCATCTCCGCACGGAGAATCTGTCTCAGAACACCTCGCACCCGCCTCGTCAGCCGCATCGTCCATTAGGTCACACGTGGCACTCCAGCAAGAATCAAAATGCACCCTTGCCAAGCAGCAACCGTGCACCTGCTCCCCATTGCTCTGCCTCAGCTTAGAAAACCCATTCACTTCAACAACAGGTGCAGCCGTAGCACATTCTGACGAAGCCCCGTTTGTGGTGCGAAGTCCAGGTGCTGAGCAGGGGACCCAAGGATCCCTGACAGTCACAGCAGCTGGAAACTCCAGAGCTGGATTCTTGCCGGTTCCCAAATCCAGAGAGGCGCTCGGTTGGTCCTTGAGCCTGGAGACCACATCGTAGTCGCGCGTTCTCGGAGCAAGCCTGGGAGAAGGTGTTTGAGGAATCAGCGCTGGGTTGAATGGCTTTTGAGGTGTTTGCGGAGCATCAGAACTCGGAGCAAGCCTTTGACTCAGAGGCGACTGCGGAAGTGCTGGGTTGAGTGAGCAGCCTGTCGCACGGTTCCACGCCTCAAGCCGGCGATCCACGTTGGAGAAACGGGACTTGACAGCATTTGTAACGGAGTTTGATCCAGAATCCATCATGCTGTGCATGAAATCCATCACTGGTTTTCTTTTCCCCCCTGGTACAGCCTAACAGCCTGAAACCGGTCCGGTGTTTTTCAAACAACGTGAAGATGAATCAGAACGGAGCGCACGGAACCAGCAGAGAATAGGCGCAGCGGTATAAAAAAGCTGCTTATCGCTACATAATCTGACCCTCCCGCGACTGAAGTGAACTTGAATATGTCTGGAGCTGAGCTCAAACGAAAGCAACGAGACGAAGAAAACGCAGCTGCAACTGAAAATGTCCAGACTCTCCTGCTTTAGAAATACTCTCCAAGCGGGCTCCATGATGCGGCAGGCGAACGTGCGACGGTTCAAAGGTTCACCGTGAGCTTGATTGGGCTCACAAGTTGTCCGTACACACGCTCGCACCCAAAAGGAAGCTCCCAAGGAAAGGACTTCAACCTAGGCTTTCCGTGCAGCTGCATGCCCTATGCTCAGGTGGGGCTGTGAAACCAACACACCCCACACCATACGTGTAACGCCTGTGGGCTAGTGTTAAGGGCATTCCGCTGCGCCAAATAACACCCTCGTTTTGACCCAGTGGGTAGCGAGATGTTATACTGGTATCAGAGCCTAGGGTTCGATTCCCGGCTGGTCCACATTGTCCGCTGTGAGCGAGACCTGGAATGTGGTGACCCAGTCGCGAACCCAGCGAACGGTCCTCCGCTGGCCTGACCTCACCAGCGAAGTCGCTGCTTGGAGCACAGCGAATAGGTCCCTGCGGGGGCCGACTCCCTGAAGTTCGCCAACGAGGACGTTGGCACCAGGGGGGGACGAGTGTAACGCCTGTGGGCTAGTGTTAAGGGCATTCCGCTGCGCCAAATAACACCCTCGTTTTGACCCAGTGGGTAGCGAGATGTTATAATTTGAGAGCATCAATGTCAGAACATTATATAGCTTATGCTGTTGTGTAGGCTATAGTGGGGTATCCCATAGGGGGTACAACCCAATTAGGGTTTCCTATATGTACTCACTTCATTCATAGTTCATCCATTCGCGTTCTCCTTTTCACATGGAATCAGAGCAGGTCCCCTCCTAGGGACTGTTTCTAGGGCCCACCGAAGCGCGCCCCGAGGCGCGCTTTCCTTTTTTTTTAGCGACCCTCCGTGTCGCCCCTAGCGGCCCGTTGCGCCGCCCTTACCTACGCGAGCCCGCCGCCCTTACGTTGTGGCCCAGCCGCCCTCACGTCGCGGCCCCGCCGCCCTCACCTACGCGGCCCCGCCGCCCTTAAGTCGCGGCCCCGCCGCCCTCACGTCGCGGCCCCGCCGCCCTCACGTCGCGGCCCCGTCGCCCTTGCCTACGCGGCCCCGCCGCCCTCACCTACGCGGCCCCGCCGCCCTCACGTCGCGGCCCCGCCGCCCTCACGTCGCGGCCCCACCGCCCTTGCCTACGCGGCCCCGCCGCCCTCACCTACGCGGCCCCGCCGCCCTCTCGTCGCGGCCCCGCCGCCCTCACGTCGCGGCCTTGCCGCCCTTGCCTACGCGGCCCCGCCGCCCTCACCTTCGCGGCCCCGCCGCCCTCACGTCGCGGCCCCGCCGCCCTTACTTCGCGGCCCCGCCGCCCTCACCTACGCGGCCCCGCCGCCCCACTTCGCGGCCCCGCCGCCTACGGTACCGGCCCCGCCGCCTATCCTCACCGGCCCCGCCGCCTACGACCGCCGAGCCGCCCTGCCGCCGAGCCGCCCAGCAGCCGAGCCGCCCGGGAGCCGAGCCGCCCTGCCGCCGAGCCGCCCTGCCGCCGAGCCGCCCGGGAGCCGAGCCGCCGAGCCGCCCTGCCGCCGAGCCGCCCTGCCGCCGAGCCGCCCTGCCGCCGAGCCGCCCGGGAGCCGAGCCGCCCAGCAGCCGAGCCGCCGAGCCGCCCAGCCGCCGGGCCGCCCTACTGCCGAGCCGCCCGACCTGCCCTGCCTGGTGAGCACAGCACCACTGTTACTGCGTGCCCTTCCCCTACTGCTTGCACTACTACACTGTCGTCGTCATGGCTACCCCTAGTGTCCTCGCTTTTGACGCTGAGGGTCGAGCCATTGACTTTGAGGTCTGGGTCGACGACCTGCAGCTGTTCTTACAGTGCGATAGGGCGGACGGTCTTTCCCTCTTTGACCTCACCTCTGGCGCCTCTCCTGCCCCTGCTGCTGATGCTGACCCCACTGTTCGCTCTCAGTGGGCCACCCGCGATGCTGCTGCACGTCTTGCTGTGCGTCGCCACCTGCCTACCACTGAGCGCGCGCACTTTAGTCAGTACAAGAGTGCTCAGACCTTGTACGACGCTGTAGTTGCGCGCTACTCTTCCCCTGCCACTGCTGCCCTGAGCCGCCTCATGCTACCGTACCTCTTTCCTGACCTTGCTGCCTTTCCCACTGTCGCTGACCTCATTACGCACCTCCGCACTAGTGACACTCGCTACCGCGCCGCCCTTCCTGCTGAGTTCTGCGCCAAGAACCCCCCCCCCATGTACATCACTCTCTATTACATAGTCACACGCCTCCCTGACTCCCTTCGCGTAGTCAGGGACCACTTCCTCTCAGTCTGTCCCACCACTCTCACTGTCGACCTCCTCGAGAAGTCCCTCCTGGCGGCGGAGAAGAGCATCGTCGCTGTAGGAGCCTCTCGTGGTGACCCTCGCACCCCCATCTTTGAGGGGTGTTCTCCTTCCCCCCTGCTGCCCTCTGTTGCCTCTGCTGCTGCTGCCGACCTGCTTGGTCTTGAGTCGGTCTGCGCGGCGTCTGCCCCTAGCGGGAGACGCCGCCCTGGCAGGGGCAAGGGGGGCAAGGGCGCGGGTGGAACTGGCGGGGGCGGTGGAGGTGGCGGTGGAGGCGGCGGAGGGAGTGGGGGTGGCGGTGGGAGTGGTGGCGGGGGCGGTGGTGGCGGTGGCAGCAGCGGAGGAGGAGGCGGTGGTGGCGGCAGCGGTGGGAGCGGAGGCAGCGGTGGTGGTGGAGGTGGAGGCGGCGGTGGCGGAGGGGGTGGAGCTGGTCGGGGTGGTGCCCCGCAGCGTAGCGGCTCTGGTGGTGGCCAGCGTCAGCAGCAGCAGCAGCAGCAGCAGCGTTCGCGGGACATCCCCCCGCCCCAGCAGCTCCGTGAGTGGTACACGCAACGTCAGCGGGGTGGGGGTTTTGGTCCGTGCACCTACGTCCTTCGTTCCGGCGACCGCGCGGGTGAGCAGTGTGGGGGTGCCCACCCCACCCAGCGCTGCTTTGGCCGCCTGACGGACGCTTGGCGTCAGCAGTTCCCCGAGGCTAGTGAGATTCCCCGTTGGGGAGAGCTGTCTAGGGCTGGCGTAGCTATCTTTGATCTTGACTTTGATGCTATCCTTGCTGCCATGTATGCTGTGACTATTAGTGAGGAGGGTGACTGTTACCGGTGTTTCCCGCCCGACCCGGGCATTGGTACTGCTGCGCTAGGTACTTCTGCGGCTTCTGCTCTAGGTGCCAGTGCGTCTGCACTCTCAGGTACTGGTGAGGCTGCGCTCTCAGGTACTGCGTCGGCTTCGGCCTCCCTCACCTTCACGCTTGACTCAGGGGCTTCTCGCTCCTTCTTTCGAGACCGCACCACACTCACGCCGCTTGGCCGGCCGGTTGCAGTCTCCCTGGCTGACCCCTCTGGGGGTCCTGTCCTCTCTCACTTCTCCACTGTCCTCCCGTGTCCGGCTGCCCCCTCGGGCACCTTGTCTGGTCTGTACCTCCCCTCGTTCTCGACGAACTTGGTGAGTGGTGCTGACCTGCAGGATGCGGGGGTTCACCAGTTTACTCCTGCGAGTCAGCGGGTGACCCACTGCTCGGACGCCCGCACAGGCCGACACCTGGCCACGTTTTCGCGTCGGCCGGGGTCGAGTCTCTACACCCTGACCACTGAGTCTCCTCCTGTCCCTGCGTCTGGCCAGGTAGCTGCGTCGGGTCAGGTGTTTGCTGCTGCGTCCAGGTCTGGTCCTGAGTCTGCCCCCCTGCTCGTGTCGCCGCCTGTCTCAGGAGACTCTCCTGTGGCACCACCGTCTTGGCCACCCCTCCTTGCCTCGTCTTCGGGGCATGGCTTCCCGTGTCCTTGTCTCTGGTCTTCCCCGGTCTCTCCCTCCCCTTCCTTCGGGACCCGGACCTTCCTGTGTCCCCTGTGTCGAGGGGCGGCTCCGGGCTGCCCCTCACTCCTCCCAGTTTCCCCCGACAGAGGCTCCTCTGCAGACGCTTCACATGGACGTGTGGGGCCCGGCCCGCGTCCGTGGGCAGGGTCACGAGCGCTACTTCCTGCTGGTGGTTGACGACTACTCGCGTTACACCACAGTCTTCCCCTTGCGCAGCAAGGGTGATGTCACTGAGGTGTTGATCGACTGGATCCGCGCAGCTCGTCTCCAGCTCAGGAGGAGCTTCGGCTCGGACTTTCCTGTTCTGCGTCTGCACTCTGACCGAGGTGGAGAGTTCTCCTCTGGCCTTCTGCGAGCCTACTGTCGTGCACGAGGCATCCGCCAGACCTTTACGCTTCCGGACTCTCCACAGCAAAATGGGATTGCTGAGCGCCGCATTGGCATGGTCATGGACGTCGCTCGTACGTCCATGATGCATGCGGCTGCCCCCCATTTTCTGTGGCCGTTTGCGGTTCGGTACGCGGCGCATCAGATCAACCTTCACCCCAGGGTCTCCCGGCCGGAGACCTCCCCAGCTCTGCTGTGGACGGGGAAGGTCGGCGATGCGTCTGCGTTCCGTGTCTGGGGATCTCGGGCGTTTGTCCGCGACTTGTCTGCGGACAAGCTGTCCCCTCGTGCTGCTCCCTGTGTCTTCCTCGGCTTCCCCCCTGACGCCCCAGGGTGGCAGTTCTACCACCCCTCCTCTCGTCGTGTTCTGTCCTCCCAGGACGTTACGTTCGACGAGTCAGTCCCCTTCTACCGCCTCTTCCCCTACCGCACTCCTTCCCTCCCCCCGCCACCGCACTTCCTTGTGCCAGGTCCCCCCCCGGTAGACCCCCTTCCCCCTCAGGGTCCTGCCCCTTCAGGTGTGTCCCAGGTAGACGCAGTCGAGCCGGTCGAGGTTGCTGGTGACTCTGGTCCTGCTGCGGGTGCTGAGCCTGGGGGTGCTGACTCTGGGGGTGCTACGCGCGTGGGTGCTGAGCCTGGGGGTGCTGAGCCTGGGGGTGCTGAGTCTGGGGGTACTGAGCCTGGGGGTACTGCGACTGGGGGTGCTGAGCCTGGGGGTGCGGAGTCTGGGGGTGCTGAGCCTGGGGGTGCTGCGACTGGGGGTGCTGAGCCAGGGGGTGCTGCGTCTGGAGCTGCTGAGCCTGGAGCTGCGGAGCCTGCGGCCACTGGACCTCCCCTTGTGGCGTCTGGCGGTGCGGGACCTGGCGGTTCTCCGGGTGCTTCGCCTCGGCGGGAGCCCCTCTCTCCACAGGAGCTGCGCGAGTGGTTTGCTCGCCGCTGGAGACGTACTGCTGGAGCTGGAGCTCCTTCGGCTGCTGAGGGTACTTGTGCCGCTGGTCCCGGAGCTGCTGGGCCCTCGGGTCCGCCTGGAGCTGGAGCTGCTGCGGGTGTTGGTGCTGAGACTGCTGCTGTCCTTCCTGGCGGTGGTCCTGCTGCGGGTGCTGCTGGTGCTGCTGGAGGTCCTGCCGCTGGAGGTGCTGTTGGCGCTGGTGCTGCTGCTGAGGGTGCTGTCCCTGCTGTGTCTGGAGTCGCCGCGCGACCTCGGCCGTACTTCGTTCCACTCCTACAGCAGGTTCTTGGTCTTTCTCCTCCTGCAGCGTGTCCACCGCCTGTTCGGTCACAGTCCCAGTTAGAGCCCGCCTCCCCACTTCCTGCTCCCTCTCCTTACACTGGTCCCACTGGAGGTCTTGCTGAGCGTCGTGAGCCTGCGTCTCGTCCTGCGTCGCCTGTTCGTGCTGCTCGCGCTAGTGGTCGCGGTTCGCGTCAGCGTCCTCCTCCTGTCCCTGGCACGCACCGGATGTCTTTGCGTCCGTCCACTGCTCCTCTGCGTGCCCCTTTGCCTTCTCCTCCTGAGTCCTCCCTTCCTGCACTTACCGACCCAGAGTCCGACTCTCTTCGTGCTGCTAGTCCTACTGTCACACGTCTCCTTGCTACTGTCGTCACTGACCCCTCTTTTGAGTCCACTGCTGCGTCTGCGCTTGTTGCTGAGCTCGTCGACTTTGCTGCTCGCTGTCGTCTAGACTACGCTGCCGGTCTTGTTGCTGAGTCTGCGTCTGTCTGTCCTCCGTCCGTCGGGGGTGAGTGTGCTCTTGGCACGGACGTCCTTGAGGACAGGCAGGAGGAGTTCCAGTGTCTGGCTGCTGCTTCACCTCATCTCGCGTCCGTACTACTTGCCCCTGAGGGAGACCCGGATGCACTAGACATCCCGACTCCGCGCTCTTACGCGGAGGCCGTAGAGGGTCCCTACTCCTCTCAGTGGCAGGCAGCTATGGATGCAGAGATGGCGTCCTGGAAGTCCACAGGCACCTACGTTGACGCGGTGCCCCCTCCTGGGGCGAACATCGTCAGTGGCATGTGGATCTTCAGGGTGAAGCGGCCGCCGGGCTCTCCACCTGTCTTCAAGGCGCGGTACGTCGCTCGTGGCTTCAGTCAGCGGCAGGGAGTTGACTACTTTCAGACCTTCTCTCCCACCCCGAAGATGACCACTCTTCGGGTGCTGCTGCACATAGCCGCTCAGCGCGACTACGAGCTCCACTCTCTTGACTTCAGCACTGCTTTCTTGCAGGGTAGCCTGCACGAGGAGATCTGGCTGCGCCGTCCACCTGGCTTCACTGGGACTTTCCCTCCTGGCACCCAGTGGAGCCTCCGACAGCCAGTCTACGGTCTCCGCCAGGCACCGCGTGAGTGGCACGACACACTGAGGACTACGCTTGCGGCTCTTGGGTTTGCTCCCTCTACTGCTGACCCGTCGTTGTTTCTGCGCACCGACACTTCTTTGCCGCCGTTCTACATCCTCGTGTACGTCGACGACTTGGTCTTTGCCACAGCTGACACTGCTGGACTAGCCTACGTGAAGTCCGAGCTGCAGAAGAGACACACGTGCACAGACCTGGGTGAACTGCGCAGCTACCTTGGCTTGCAGATCACTCGGGACAGAGCACGCCGCACCATTACCTTGACTCAGTCACACATGGTGCAGCAGGTCCTTCAGCGCTTCGGCTTCACGTACTCCTCGCCTCAGGCCACTCCTCTGTCTACTCGCCACTCGCTCTCAGCTCTGCCTTCGGATGAGTCCGTAGAGTCGAGTGGCCCATACCCAGAGCTTGTTGGCTGCCTCATGTACCTGATGACCTGCACACGACCTGACCTTGCATACCCTCTTAGCATTCTTGCACGCTATGTTGCTCCTGGGAGACACCGACCAGAGCACATGGCTGCAGCGAAGAGGGTGTTGCGCTACTTGTGCAGTACGTCGGGCATGGGGCTAGTGCTTGGAGGGCGGAGTCCAGTGGTCCTCACTGGACACGCGGACGCTTCTTGGGCTGACGACCAGGCTACGCAGCGGTCGTCGCAGGGTTACACCTTCAGTCTTGGTTCCGGCTCTGTCTCGTGGCGGGCTACTCGCTCGTCCTCTGTTCTCGGCTCCAGTTGTGAGGCTGAGATCTACGCCGGGGCCATGGCTGCACAGGAGCTTCGCTGGCTCACCTACCTGCTGACTGACCTTGGAGAGCAGCCTCGTTCTCCTCCAGTGCTGTACGTAGACAACAAGGCCATGCTGGCCTTGTGTCGAGAGCAGCGCTTGGAGCACAGAACGAAGCACATTGCTCTCCGTTACTTTCTTGCTCGTGAGCTGCAGCAGCGTGGTCAGTTGCGACTTGCGTACGTGGCCTCTGAGGCCAACACTGCTGATGTGTTCACCAAGGCACTTGCGCCTTGTGACCATCAGCGCTTCTGCACTCAGTTGGGTCTTGTACCTGTCTTGCCTCACTTGCTCTCCTCTTGACCTTGCTTGTACTGTCACATATATATACCTGCTCTTGCTTGTCTAGCTCTATATATATGTGTGTCCTCCTGCATGTGAACTGGCCTTGTGGCCTTGTCGTTGTGCTCGGACTGTGTGGTGACTTTGTGATCCACCCTGAGCTTGCTGTGCTTTGCGTGACTGGTCTTGTGACCCCTTGTTCTCCCCCACTTTGCCTATGGGGGTGTGTCAGAACATTATATAGCTTATGCTGTTGTGTAGGCTATAGTGGGGTATCCCATAGGGGGTACAACCCAATTAGGGTTTCCTATATGTACTCACTTCATTCATAGTTCATCCATTCGCGTTCTCCTTTTCACAATCAAATCTGCGCGGATAGCTAGAACGGCGGCGCCTTTTGCATACCCTACGCTCAGGTGGAGAGCTAAACCACCATCAAATCTGCGATCGCAAAAAGGCGGCGTCTGTTAGGTTAGAAAGGGACTCGTTTGAACCCTCTTCCCCTAACCCTATGAAAGGACTCGTTTCCGCTACTTGTGTCGACAGAAGTCGCGAGAGGTGAACCGTCGGAGTTGATCTGACCGTTACCTGTCTGAAATACACGAACACCTCATTTTTGGACACGCTCTAAGGCTGCTATTTTGCACTGATCTGGACCTCGCATATCAAATGGGTTCTGTCCAGTTCCATGATCTGTCCTGGATTATGATTGTGAAAATATTTTTTCCACCCACCCACCCCCACAGTGGAGGTGCGGAGATTTGAAACAGAAGGATTGGTGCAAGTGTAACACTGCCTGAAACTCACGTGTGCGTCGCACAGAAGGACACGCTGATCCGGATGGGCATTGGTCCGTCCGAAATTTCGAATGCTCGGCAGCAATTACAGGCATTGGTCTGGGTCAGAGTTACACATGGCTGGCTACCCAACAACCTAGTGTCGTTGTGAGCCTGACCCAGCTTGCTCGTGGGTGAGGTGGAAGACCTGACCTCCTCCTAAAAGGGTGAGGTGAGCACTGAACAATCTCGAGGTGAGGAGAGCAGCACGGAGCAACCCTCTCGCTGGTGTTGCTCCTTTCTTTCTCGCTGCCATCAACCCTGCGAAGATGTGGAAAAAGGTAGGGGAAATGTTTCCGCCAGTGGACAATGAGCAGTTTGTGGTGCAAACTTTGAGAAATGATTGTGCATTCAGCGACGGGCAGACAAGCAGAACCAGGGATTCAGCAGGATTCTGCAGAATTAATAGTGATACTTTGAGTGAGGGTGCATTCCTACCTCGTGTCAGACACGAAGTGGAGGTTTGGATGGAGGTTCGGAAGACCCGAAGTGATACTTGGTGAATCTATACTTTTATGATTGTAAACTTTGGTACCCAATATAGGAAGCAGCAAACGAGATATACCGTAGCTCTTTTTGGAACAATTCGATAATCCGCCCATATGTTCTCTGTAACTGTATTTACTTTTTATTTTTCAGAAGACAATCGCATCATTGTCTTCTGAATACCACACAATCTTCTCCCTGCAATTAATTTGTTGCTTCTATTCACAGAAGCCAAAGTGCATCTCAAAACTCGAGTTGCATCCATACTCTGTTTCCAGTGCACGGTGGTCGGTAGCTTTGCTTCTTACGGTACTTACAACTCAGCAAAGCGTTTCATGACCTAGCCCACGTGAATTGAGAGCTTTTCCAGAGTCTAATTCCACCATTTGCACACAGGCCATTGTTATGTTTTAGTTCAAATACTGTCACGCAGGTAAAATAGGACTACCGTATATTACATCGATGTTGTGCACACAAGTCCAGTTTCACTCTGCGATAGCCTCCTCTCTATCCGCCTTCTAGCAGCCCACACAAACACAGGCGGGGCCGTAGACATTATCTTACACACTGGAGACACAACAGTGGTGCTACCAGCGCTACCGCCACTTGCCACACAGCCACATTCTCTGCTGAAAAAGCAGCTGCTCTCCTCCCTATTCAATTTCCCAAGGTCACAACTGCTCCGTCCTCTCCTGACGGGTTCCTTGTCTTCCCGCCTTGATTCCGCTGAGCTCTCGAGCGACGTAACGGAAAACCCTCGTCTGTGCGCGATGTTCCCCTGCATTTGCAGGCCCTGATTCTTCTTGATTGCGGTTTCCCCCACCACATGACCATAAACTCCGGAATGGGAGTCTAACTTAAAACACCCCGCGCTTGCCTCGTCAGCTGCACTGTTCGGTGTGTCACACGTGGCAGTCCCACAGGAGGCCGCATTTCCCCCCTTCAAGCGGCGATTTGTCTCCTGCAGTTCAGATTGACTGCTCTGTTGCGACGTAGCAGAATCAAACACTCTGAGAGCACGAGCAGGATCAGCGAAAGGAGAGCATTCCGAGGAGGGCTTAGGTGTAGCACATTGATCCAGTGGGGAGGAGGGGGACCAAGGATCCCTACCAGCAGCTCCTAAGTCAGGGAGTGACCCTCTGCGGGGGATGTAGTGAGGGCGATTGGAGTCGGTGCTGCTGGGTGCTGCGGGAACCCGGCCGGATATGCTCGATTTCTTTGGGTGATTTCTGAGATTGGACAACGGCTGGAAAGCGGGATTGAGGGAGCTTGTCGCGCGATTCCATGCCTCCAATCGGCGATTCACGTTGGAGAAGCGCGATCTTTCGGAATTGACAGCACCAGCAGCTCCAGAAGGATGCATGGTGGCTCCACTGGGCATAACGAGCAGTAACCTCGCTGGAAAAAAACGAGTAACTTAATGGACTTCTCAAAGCGCTGGATCTCTCAATGGGGGATCTCCAGAACCTCGGACGACAGAATTCTTTCTGTGACAGCAGCAGCAGTAAAAACTCTGAGGTATTCGAAGGTAACCATAGAGACTCTTTCTGCTTCTGAAATACTACTAGATGCCTTGAATATTAGTCCGGGCTATATAAGCGGGGCTCGAGGGAGCTTATGATGTTGTGGAGGCTTGTTCGGAATCCAATGAGTTCTCAGTACGGATCGGACGTGCGGAAGCTACGTCAGGCTCACAGTTGCCGCACTAGCGTACTACAGTACTCACAGCTTGCCAAGTCGTACACGCCGCCATTAGTGTGGCTAATCGAAACACTGGGAAGATAAGCTTTGTCAATGATTCCTCGAGTGAAATTACGAGCACTGCTGTGCACAACTTGGCATGGACAGGCTGTCGACGCCACACAGATCGGAGCTATGAACAAAAAAATACGTCTTTAGGAAATGAAATCTAAGGGCGAGGTCAGCGCCTTCGTTTAACACAATTGTACAGTTCATCATGAGCGGTTACTCTCGTTTCGTCACGGTCTAAAACGGTTGATCTTGGAAACCGCTGTAAACCGATTGGAATCGTTTTGCACCACGACGGATGAACTGTACAATCGTGAAAAACGAACGCGCTGACCCCGCCCTAAGGATTTGACCTCAAAAGCCGGCCCTTTTCTTGCGTCGCTCTCGCACCCGACAGAGCTCACTCCTGCCTGTCCTCACGCACGCGCAAAGCTTACCTCGAGTTCCCCACAAGGCCTTGGAGGAGTCTCCCATACATTTCGACTAGAGAGGATGCCTCCTATAATTCTACCACTTGCTCGAAGAGGAGCATATCGTCTGTCCTGATTCCCGCCCCACCATCTGACGGTGCGGCTTGAGGGATAATCGGATTCGATACAAATGCCAATTATCCATTGCCTGCGATTGGAAACACGCATGCACCGCCAACGATAAAGCTTGGCTCCTCGGTTACTCCGGGGCTGTCCTGAGATGCTTTCTCTGGGCAGCCCAGTTCAGATCGCCATGGCCAACCAGATCTGCGTGTCGTCTAGTGACAATAACAAGGTATAATCTTCACCGTAGTTAAATCTGAGGGGAGTCAGAGGGTTAGGCAGAGGTCACGAATCAGTAAATTCAACAAGCCAGCAGTGTTCGCTGCTGTGCTGGCTTGTGCTACTTTCTCACATTTAGAGAGCAGGTGGGCAGTTGGGCTCGGTCGAAAGTGAAGCCAGAGCGAAGACTACACTTGGGGAGACCAGGGTGTGTTAAGAGTTTAGACGGCGAAACAGCATATGTTAAATCTTGGTGGTTCTGCCGCAGGGAAATGGAAAGGGACACTGCTTTGATAAGAGAAAATGTTGAGCTGGTGACGGCCGGGCAGGAAAACCTGGTTATAAAAAATCACCCTGCAAGCCCCAGCCCACCCCTCCCTTCTCTTCCCTTCCCTCCCTCCCTCACGTTTCCTCAGAGAGCTGCTTCCTTGCTATAGTGCCCAGCAATGTCTCACACGTCACCCATTTTCCCATTGTCCCCTAAGCCGACAGCTGGCCACTTCCGAATGAGCGGCAGCCACCTGGAGCCAGATAGACTCTTCTGAGAATCCAATCCATCGAGTAAAATTAGCCCAGTGGTGTTGGTGCGGTGGTTCAAGTGGAGCTGGGCCAACTGCGGTTTGGATGGGATGGGATGTGGTTAGGCGGAATTCTGGAATATCACTACACTATAAGTACAAACTATTGATTCCACCTAGTGGACAGGCCATATAGTAAATAGGCATATAGGAGAAGACTTGTACACAACCTAGTAGCCAATAGCACGGGGAAATCTATTAATTACCGAACAAAGCCCCACAAGAAAACAAACCATTGTTCAGTGTCACCAGTTGTCGTGAACACACACATATGATACTTCTACGCACTTCGGGGTTAAAGGTAGAGTTTAACCCATGCCAGGTGGTCAGGTCATGGCATGCATATGTCACATGCTGTTAGCAATCAATCACACTTCGAAAATCAAGGCATGTGTGCACCGCGCAAGCACCTTGAATAATAGTTAACTAGCACCAACTCTCGAGAATGATTGCCAATCACATGGTATCAGTCCCATCATGCTTCAGGAATGGGACATGTGCGCGCATGTCCACATGCGCACATGTGCGAGAACCTTGGCCAATAGCGAAGCATCAGCACTCAACAATAGCTACCAACACCACATGGTATCAGTCCCATCATGCCTCAGGAGCGGGCATGCGCACATGTGCAAGAACCTTGGCCAATAGCGAAGCATCAACGGAGAACCGGGTAGCTAAGGAGTCAACCCCGGGAATTACAGGGGTGCTGCTACTGCTGCTGTTGCTGCTGTCCCCACTGCCCCGTGCATGGAGAGAGAGCAATTCTTTCAGCTGGAGCAGAGTGATTCGCCCTGATGGGGACTTGTCGCCTTGAGCACCCCCCTGGTCTGCAGGAGCGGAGTGGGGCGGAGAGGAGTGTTGAGGGAAGGAGTGTGAGAAAAGAAGTGTGCGGGAAGGAGTGTGAGGGAAGGGAGAGCGAGCAATTCCTTGAGCTGAAGCAGATTGATTCGCCCTGATGGGGACTTGTCGCCTTGACGGTCCCCCCTGGTCTGCAGGAGGGGAGTGAGGCGGAGAGGAGTGTTGAGGGAAGGAGTGTGAGGGAAGGGAGAGAGAGCAATTCCTTGAGCTGAACCAGAGTGATTCGCCCTGATGGGGACTTGTCGCCTTGGGCATCCCCCCTGGTCTGCAGGCGGGTAGTTGGATGGAGGAGAGCGAGGAAGAGGGATTGAAGCAGCAGCACGAGCATCAAGAAAGCGATACAAGTGATTATATGAAGTAGCACCAGCTACTGGTGCTAACACCACCAGGACATGGAGAAAGGGAGGATGAGATGCAGCAAGATGCCCTTGCAAGTCAGGTGCAGCGAGTGGAGGGAAGGGAACGGGAACGAGTGATTCTGCACCACTGATACTGCAGTGCCACCAATAGGAAATGGAGAAGAGATGGGATGCTGCGAAATGCGTTTGCGAGTCAGGTGCAGCGAGTGGAGGGAAGGGAACGGGAACGAGTGATTCTGCACCACTGATACTGCAGTGCCACCAATAGGAAATGGAGAAGAGACGGGATGCTGCGAAATGCGTTTGCGAGTCAGGTGCAGCGAGTGGAGGGAAGGGAACGGGAACGAGTGATTCTGCACCACTGATACTGCAGTGCCACCAATAGGAAATGGAGAAGAGACGGGATGCTGCGAAATGCGTTTGCGAGTCAGGTGCAGCGAGTGGAGGGAAGGGAACGGGAACGAGTGATTCTGCACCACTGATACTGCAGTGCCACCAATAGGAAATGGAGAAGAGATGGGATGCTGCGAAATGCGTTTGCGAGTCAGGTGCAGCGAGTGGAGGGAAGGGAACGGAAACGAACGAGGTGGCACCTGGAGCTCTCAAGTCTCTGAGACATCTCGAGACTCAAAGGTCTCAAAACTCAACCGCAAACCCAATGCTTGCGACACGATCAGAATCCCAACACACCATCCCCTCCCACGTTGCCACACGAACTCCATCGCCCCAAGAACCCTGTCCCCAGGGGTTTCACTCAACCTTCCCACAGGGCCCCTTCCCACTCAACCTTCCCACAGGGCCCCTTCCCACAGGGTCAACCACGTGGCCCCTTCCCACAGGGTCAAGCACCTCTTGCATCATCCCTGGGTAGTATGTAATTCTCCCTATCAACCCAGCTGCACACACCTGCACCCATCTCCACCCACCTCCTCAGCTCCCAACGCAACTTCTCTCTCCCCCCAGTATCGATCCTGTGCTTCATATTGCCCCAAACACCTCCTGCATTCGCCCTAGGTCGTGCGCCCAACCCTCCTGCCTCACACACACAGTGCCTCACCTCTCCGCCCAGCCCTCCTGCCTCACACACACAGTGCCTCACCTTTCCGCCCAACCCTCCTGCCCTGCCCCAAGGCGTTTCAATTGGCCACAAGATATCATCCCCCCTCCCCCCTCAACCCACCTGCACCCATCTGCCTCGTCTGTCAAACCAACCCACCTGCTCTCTCCCCACGGTGTCAATTCGGTGCTCTCGTATTGCCCCAACCACCTACTGCATTCGCTCTCATTCCCACCCATGCTCCCACCCCCCCACCCCGTCACCTTTCTACCTACCCTCCTGCCCTGATCCCGTGCGGTTCAACCTACCTGCTCTCTCCCCACGGTGTCGATTCGGTGCTCCCTTATCGCCCCAAACACCTCCTGCATTTGCTTCCGCACATGCCCACACACGCGCACCTGCCTTGCACACCGCCTCACTTCTTCAACCCACCTGCCCTCTCCCCACAGTGTCGATTCGGTGCTCCCTGATCGCCCCAAACACCTCCTGCATTCGCCCTTGGTCCCATGAACCATCTCTCCTGCACCCATCCCTCTCAACCCATCTGAACCCATCTGCCTCGGAGTTCAACCCACATGCCCTCGCCCCACAGTGTCAATCCGGTGCTCCCTTATCGCCCTGGCTCCCGCACCCATGCCCCCGCAATCCATGCACCCACCTGCCTCATATTCAATCGCAACCCACCTGCCCTCGCCCCACAGTGTCGATTCGGTGCTCCCTGATCGCCCCAAACACCTCCTGCATTCGCCCTTGGTCCCGCGCCCATGCCCCTTCGTCCCCCTCCCCTGCTGCCCTCCCCCCCTCTGCCGGTACAGGATCGCCTGGCTCGATGATGGGCACTGGGGGGAAGTAAGGGGAGGGGAAAGCGGGAGGGGGAAGAAAGGGGGGTTGACAAAGTGTTGAGGCGTCTCAAAGGCCTCCCCAAGTACCTCCTGCAGTCGCCCCTGCTCCCATTCACACCCATCCCCCTCCCTGCTTGCACTCTCCCTGCTCCCCTCCCCTTCCCCCCTGTGCAGGTACAGGATCGCCTGGCTCAATGATGGGCACTGGGGGGAAGTAAGGGGAGGGGAAAGTAAGGGGAGGGGGAAGCGGGAGGGGGAAGCGGGAGGGGGAAGCGGGAGGAGGAAGAAAGAGGGGTTGGCAAAGTGTTGAGGCGTCTCAAAAGCCGCCCCAAGTACCTCCTGCAGTCGCCCCTGCTGCCCTTCCCCCCATGTGCAGGTACAGGATCGCCTGGCTCAATGATGGGCACTGGGGGGGGGGGGGGGGAGGACGGGGGCGGGGGAAGCGGGAGGGGGAAGAAAGGGGGGTTGACAAAGAGTTGAGACGTCTCAAAATGACTTTTGAGTCGACTCAAAAGCGGAGTTGAAAAAGTGTCGAGGCGTCTCAAAAGCCTCCCCAAGTACCTCCTGCAGTCACCCCTGCTGCCATTCACACCCATCCCCCTCCCTGCTTGCACTCTCCCTGCTGCCCTCCCCCCCTGTACAGGTACAGGATCGCCTGGCTCAATGATGGGCACTTGAGGAAATGTGGGGGGGGGAGGTGAGGATGGGGAAAGGGAGGCGTGAGCGGAAAACAGAGTATTGAGACGATGGGCACTGGGGGGAAGGGGGGGGGGGGGCGAGACAGAGTGAAGAAAGGAGGGAAGGAGGAGGGAGAAACACCATAAGAGCACATCCTCCCTCATCCCCCTCCCCGACTTCGCTCTCCTCTGCCCTCCCCCCCTGTCCCGGTACAGGATAGCCTGGCTCGATGATGGTCACTGGTGGGAAGGGGGGAGGGGAAAGGGGGGAGGTGGGGAGAGATAGAGTGAGGAAAGAAGGGAAGAGGGAGAAACAGGTTGAGCGCGCATGTACCCTCACCCCCTTCCCAGCTCTCCATTGCCCTCTTCCCTGTTCTCTGCCCCCTTGTCCCGGTACAGGATAGCCTGGCTCGATGATGGGCACTGGGGGAAATGTGTGGGGGGGGAGGGGAGGATGGGGAAAAGGAGGCGTGAGCGGAAAACATAGAATTGAGACGTTGCCGTAATCACCAGTCGCTCTCCCCTGCTGCTCTCCCCCCCTGCCCGGGTACAGGATAGCCTGGCTCGATGATGGGCACTGGGGGGAAGGACAGGGAGGCGAGGGAGGATGGGGAAAGGGAGGCGTGAGCGGAAAACATAGAATTGAGACGTTGCCGTAATCACCAGTCGCTCTCCCCTGCTGCCCTTCCCCCCTGTGCCGGTACTGGATCGCCTGGCTCGATGATGGGCACTGGGGGGAAGTAAAGGGAGGGGGAAGCGGGAGGCAGAAGAAAGGGGGGTTGACGAAGCGTTGAGACGTCTCAAAAGCCTCCCCAAGTACCTCCTGCTGTCGCCCCTGCTCCCCTTCCCCCCTGTGCCGGTACTGGGTCGCCTGGCTCGAGGGTAAGGAAGGGATTTATTTTGAGTCGACTAAAAAAAATGGAGCTGGCAGTCTAATACACTTGTTAGTAATAGTCTGTGCGTACTGGCTTCGGGCGGCGGCGGGCGCGATGGATAATCCGACGTGGGCCGCGGAGGTCCCGAGATCACGTGGATTCCGCCGGTCCTGAGTCGACTAAAAAACCAGCTGTGAGTATTCAGTCACCTGATACACAGGGTAAAACTAATCTGTGCGTACTGGTAAAACTAATCTTAACACTACTGGCTCCAGGCGGCGGTGGGCGCGATGAATCCGACGACGTGATAGAAGGGAGTTTCTATTACGTCTCTAAAACTCCCTTTTATCACAGAAAGTGTTCTGGCTTCTGTGCGTACTGGCTTCGGGCGGCGGCGGGCGCGATGGATAATCCGACGACGGGCGCGGAGGTCGCGCGGATCCCGCTGGTCCCGCCGGTCCCGCGGAAAACTGCCTATCCAGGGACGCGACTGGCGACCCTTGCCGCTGCGTCGCGGAAACTAAAGGGACCGAAGCGGCAGAAGCGGTGGTAAGAGAACGACCGGTCAAGACGGCGTGGAAGGAGGACTCGCGGGGGAGAGCTTCACTCAGCTCCGATTTCAGAAGTGATTCTCGAATTGTCAAACTACTGGTACGGATCGCGGAGGAGCAGCGCAGGCGGGAGTGAAGGTTCGGAAGGACGACTGTCGACAGTCGCCTTCCGCTCGCGCAGGACGCCATGCGGCCACGGAGGCGGTTTCGGAATTCCTACGGAATTAACGGACGCTGCTAATGCGGCAGATAGCGTAATTTGCGGAGAGCGGGTTCGGAACGGCGAAAACTGATATACGAGTTACGAGTCCATAGCGTAAATTGTGGGGCGAATGGGGAACAGATTCAAATGTAGCACTCTTGGTTCTTTTGTGACACACAGAAAATTTACGCGAAGTGACGACAATTTGGCGAACATCGACGAAGACGCATGTGCTTCTGAATCAAGGAACGAAAACCTTGGTAACAAGTTTCTGGAGGTTCGAATGATGATTTTGACGTTGCTGATTGGTTCCCAAGGTGGTTTGCTGTGGTTCGCAGACCAATTACTTTCTCTGCCCGACCTGTCCCCCCATACCACCAGCCTCCCGAACCAACAATTCCCCTCCCCCGCCTCCCCGCCTCTCCCCCCACCTTCTTCCCCTTCAGCTTTCCCCCCCGCCTTCTCCCCCTTCCCCCCAACCTTCCCCACCCTTCCCCCGAGCGTGGCGGAGTTCCTGTGATTCAGTTTTCCTCCTGCTGGCAACCATTCCTTGCTAGAGACCATTCTTTGCCAGGAGAGCCCGCTAGAGAGCCCGTAACCCTAAGTTCCTGCCAGGTTTCCTAGCTTCCAGAATCACGCTTTAGAGCGCTTCTCGCGTCCCGAGCACCTCCATGACGGTCGCGCCCTTTAGCAAGGTCGGCCCGCCGATCTTCTCGGCTCTCGCGCTGTCCTACGGCATCTGGCTTGCCGCGCGCGCGCAGCCGTTCGGCGGAGAGACACCGCGGACCATGACGCGGGAGTGGATCCAAGCCAGCGACAAGCTGCTTGACGCGTGGCCGCGGGAGGCGGGTCCTCCCGTCGCCATAAATCCCATCTCCAGGCAGAATGCTCTGAAGAACTGAAGTAGCGGATTTCACGGGAGGCTTGGCTTCGTGTCGCACTGATCCACGGTAGCGGCTGGTCGTTTCCTTTCTACCGGTGATTAGCTGTAAATGGTTATAGGGCGTTCGCCATCTGTTGTGTGATTTCAAGGCAACATTGTTTCTGCATTAATGCCCTTGTCTTGGAAACCTTTGACGCCTGCCATGGCATCCGCTTATTGGGTCTGATCTCCTCTCATAGACATTAGTTTTCTTGCCTCTTTCTTGCTGGTGCATCAATGTTGGTGTACCGTGAATGAGCCTACCATATTGGACCCCCCCCAGGTTTAATTTGGTCACAGAATGCTGTGTTCTTTTTTCGGTCACACCTAATGCACCAATCGTGCCAGGAGCATGTACGGTAATATATCTGAAGGTGTTAGGCACACCTGGAGTGGAGTGTCTATGACTGTCAGCTGTGTGCGTGACTTCACCTTTCTGATGGGGTCACTGAAAGCGTGCAAGCTTCTGCAACTTATTTTTATTACACAAGGGCATAGTAAGGCTGAGTTGGATCTGAAAGTTATTTTTGTGGTTAGCAACATATATCCATTAACGGTCCTATGGCACACAAGAATCGCGTTATTGCCAATATCCGAGAACGCGTTATCGCGTTCGCCAACAATTCAAACTCGAAATCTTCCCTGTCCTCACCGCGGCAAAACCCAATGCTCCTCCTCGACCTACCACGGTAATATACAGCTGAAACATACTAAACCTCTCTCAACCTAACGGAGGTATTGTCGCGTCACCTTGACTCTTCCCGATTCTGCTGGTATTGCTGCTCATACACTGACCCTCTCCATTCAATACTACTCCCTGATAACTCTGCCAGCTCGTGAGAAACCTCCACTGTCATCCGAGCGAGTAGTCTTAAACGTAGGTTCGATCGTGGTTCCGTACAGAGATTTGGCTTGTAGAGCGATTGAGTTCATATGGAGTGGAAACCAACTTTCGGGATGCTCTCTTTCCTCCATCACCGTCTTTCATAGCAGCCGCTACGCCATGGTCTCGCCCCGCTCCTTCTTCGATATATACGCTGCGTAGCCCGTCGTAGTTAACCCGTTTTTTTCGCCAGTCAATAAGGCCATCACGGTAGTGCCATCTGGCATTCCCTTCGGTCCGCCATGGCCCGAACTGTTGCTCAATCCGCCAGCATGGAGTGGAAAACGCGTAAGCCGAGGCAAAAGCGTGCGAGGAAGAGTTGTGGCTCCCAAGGGAATGGCTCGTCGTCGCCGGCAACGCCGGTTTCTCCTGACGGCCGTTTGTACGCCTCGCTGACCCCGTCAGCAAACGGCGATGGGGGGTTAAACTCGTCGAGACGCGAAGCGAATTTCGCGGAGGAAGGATCGCCACTCTGCAATATGACTTCTTACGATTCTGCCTTTATGAGGACGGACCAGTGCGATAGTCCGAGCAGTCGAAAAAATAAGGCTACTAATTCTCCTGTTCCGTCATCCGCAAAATCACGCCGTGTTCCTGTATCGCAAGGTGACAATACACCGAGAAGGAGACCGCGCACCGTAGGTGACCTGAGACGGATGCGACAACTGACTTCATCCCCGTTATTGCCTTCCCCAGGGTCATCTTCACCAGCAGCAGCCGCAACAGCAACCACACTCACACCGGATATTGAAAGAACACCAGGAGGGCTGTTGCGGTCATCTCTGGTTAAAACACCAGGAGGGCTCCTTCAAACACCAGCAGCTAGGGTTTCACTTGGTCGGCCATCTCCGACGGCCATGGCTGTTGTGCGTCTAGCTTCTGGAATCATCTCTGAGTCGTCTCAGGCCGCTGCTGTGCGTGATCCTCCTGAGGCAGGCAGTGGTGGCAGCAACGTGCAAGTTCCAGACAGTGACGAGGATGCTATTAGCGAGGATATTGGCGGTGGCATTCGAGGTGCTTCGGTTTGCAACGGTACTGGCGGTTCTTTCCGTGGTGGGAAGGGAGAAGTAGGGAGTCAGTACGGCGGTTGTGATAGTGGTGAAGGGGAGGGTGGAGGCGATAGTGGCAGTAAGGAGGGTGGAGACGAGGGTTGTGACAGTAAGGGGGGTGGAGGTGAGAGATGTGACAGTAAGGTGGGTGCGGACATGAGGGCGTTTTTGGACGGCTTCAACCTGAGCGGTGAAGCTGAATCGGCATGGCAACTGGAAAGCAGTCATGTGAAAGAGGATGCTGCAAAGTCAACTGACGGATTGCCAGCAACTGACGGATTGCCAGCAACTGACGGATTGCCAGCAACTGACGGATTGCCAGCAACTGACGGATTGCCAGCAACTGACGGATTGCCAGCAACTGACGGATTGCCAGCAACTGACGGATTGCCAGCAACTGACGGATTGCCAGCAACTGACGGATTGCCAGCAACTGACGGATTGCCAGCAACTGACGGATTGCCAGCAACTGACGGATTGCCAGCAACTGACGGATTGCCAGCAACTGACGGATTGCCAGCAACTGACGGATTGCCAGCAACTGACGGATTGCCAGCAACTGACGGATTGCCAGCAACTGACGGATTGCCAGCAACTGACGGATTGCCAGCAACTGATGTATCCCCACTGACTGACGGACCTCCAGCAACTGACGGACCTCCAGTGAATAAAATACCCTTGGCAGCTGCTGAAGCTCCCAGCAACTCTCAACCTCCTGACACCCGTCTGACAAAGATTAATAAAAGGCGGAGGGGCAGTTCTGGGAAAATTGAAAAGAGGACGGAAAAGATGGAAGGGACAGAGGGCAGCACACGTGGTGACAGAGAGAGGACGGCGGCGATAGCAGAGACAGAGGGCAGCACACGTGGTGACAGAGAGAGGACGGCGGCGATAGCAGAGACAGAGGGCAGCACACGTGGTGACAGAGAGAGGACGGCAGCGATAGCAGAGACAGAGGGCAACACACGTGGTGACAGAGAGAGGACGGCGGCGATAGCAGAGACAGAGGGCAGCACACGTGGTGACAGAGAGAGGACGGCGGCGATAGCAGAGACAGAGGGCAGCACACGTGGTGACAGAGAGAGGACGGCGGCGATAGCAGAGACAGAGGGCAGCACACGTGGTGCCGCAGGAGAAGCTACCAGCAGAAACGAATGCAGGGAAAGTCCTCAGCCCAAGCGTCGCAAGGGTGCACGAGCAAGTGGTTCTGGCGCTGCTGGTGCAAAGGTAGCAGGTTCGCCTTCAACCCGAGGAGAAGCTATTGCAGGAGCAGCTGCAGCAGCAGCAGCAGCAGCAGAAGAAGCAGCAGAAGCAGAAGCAGCGGCAGCAGCAGCAGAAAGCACGGTTAAAGGCAGCTTGCCAAAAGACAAAACGCCTAAAAGTCGAACACCGAAAGGCAGTTCGCAAAAAGGCATAACGCCTAAAGGCTACTCCCCTCTGTCCCTAGTCAAGAGCAGCCCTCATTCCACACCTTCGTTTCAATCACAACCCCATTCATTGTCACTGCCACTGTCACTCACGGTTGCTCGTTCTGATTCCACTCACAAGTCCCCGTTATTGTCACACCGGGTGTTGTCACTGCCTACGGATTCTATTGAAGAGGATGAGATGACACCTTTGCTGTCACCTCTGTCATTGTCACGTCCGGCTGTTCCCGCTGTCTCCACACGAAAGCCACCATTACTGTCACATCCTCAAGGCGAGGGGGAGGAGGGAATGGAGGGAAATGAAGATGAGGGAAAGGAGGGCGGAAAGGAATCTGTGCTGATATTGGAAGGGAGGGAAGGAGAGGAGACACGGAAGGGAGCTAGAGTGGAGGGGAGAGAGGAGGGAAGGGAGGAGGGAGGAGTAAGGGGGGCAGTGGAGGGAATGGAGGAAGGAAGAAAGGGTAGGAGAGAGGATGGGAGAGAGGAGGAGAAAGAGGCGGGGAGAGGGGAGGGGAGAGAGGAGGGGAGAGAGGATGGAAGAGAGGAGGGGAGAGAGGAGGGGAGAGAGGAGGGGAGAGTGAAAGATGTGAAGGTGTGGATGCTGCTGCAATCATAGAGGAGGGGGGTGATGTGTGGGGCAGAGAGGAAGGAGGAAGGCGTGTGGATATGGAAGGTGGGAAAGATATGGAAGGTGGGAAAGATGGTTCAGTCGTGAAAGATGGGAAAAATGTGTGTGGGGGAAGTGCAGGTGGCGTGTGCATAGAGGTGCAGCATCCAGTACCAGTGCGGACGGAAAACAGCCACTCAAACTGTGTGTGTGGGGGAAGTGCAGGTGGCGTGTGCATAGAGGTTCACCATTCACTGCCCGTGCGGACAGAGAACAGTCACTCAAACCCTGCGGGAGACTCGGGCATGGGTGCTGTGTGCATAGAGGTGCAGCATCCACCGCCCGTGCTGGCGGAAAACAGCCACTCAAACTGTGTGTGTGGGGGAGGCGCGGGTGGCGTGTGCATAGAAGTGCAGCATCCACTGCCCGTGCTGGCGGAAAACAGCCACTCAAACTGTGTGGGAGGAAGGGGTAGTGTGTGTATAGAAGTGCAGCATCCACTGCCCGTGCTGGCGGAAAACAGCCACTCAAACTGTGTGGGAGGAAGGGGTAGTGTGTGTATAGAAGTGCAGCATCCACTGCCCGTACTGGCTGTGCACGTGTGGGAGGGGACGAGCAGCAACTCAGGTTGCCGTTCTTGGGCCAATGGTCGTGGTCGCTCAGAGAAGGTGCATTCAGGTGCATTCTCATGTTGTCCTTCTGCGGGTGGTGGTGGTGCGCTCCTTTCCAACCTCGAGACATTTCAAAAGCCGCATGTGTGGGTGGATGGGGGAACGCGCATTGCTGTGTGTATGGGGAGGGAGGGAGAGGGAGAGCGGCTGATTGTGGTGTATGAAGCGACGTGTAGTGAGAGGAGTGCCATGGCAGGGAGTGATGTGGCAGGGAGTGATGTGGCAGGGAGTGGTGTGGGAGGGAGTGGTGTGGGAGGGAGTGGTGTGGGAGGGAGTGGTGTGGGAGGGAGTGGTGTGGGAGGGAGTGTTGTGGGAGGGAGTGTTGTGGGAGGGATAAGGCCACAAGAGACAGCAGGAGGAAATGCGGGAGAAAACGCAGCAGGGAGGGAAGAGCTAGGAACGTCTCAAGAAGCAACAAAGCGTGTGGCTCCGTGGTTCAGGCTGGTGGGCAGCTTTGGCGTGAGAGTGGAGCATGCAGAGGCACGGACGGAGGTGAGTGGGAAGAGATGGCATCTGATTCAGTGAGCTTTAAAGTCTTTGTTGAGATTCCCTGGAAGTGGCTCCGTGGTTCAGGCTGGTGGGCAGATTTGGCGTGAGGCTCGAGCATGCAGAGGCAATGACTGAGGTGAGTGGAAAGTGATGACTCTTGAGTCGACTCCTCACCTCCTTGGTTCAGACTGGTGGGCAGCTGTGTCGTGAGACCCAGCCATGCAAGCACGGACGGAGGTGAGTGGAAAGAGCGCCAGGCCACTGCTCTCAGTAACCCACCGCTGCGCCTGCACTCTCCGCCTGCCCCCCATTCAAACCTTTCTGTTGCTTGCAGGTTTTCCCCGAGCGCCAAGCCATCTCCCTGCAGCACCAGCCTCTACTCTCTCTCTCATCAGCTGCCCCTTGCCTGCAGGTGTTCCCCGAACGTCAAGCCATGGCCTTCTCTCCCTGCAGCACCAGCCTCTACTCTCTCATCAGCTGCCCCGCTAAGTTACCCACCACTCATCCATACTCTCCGCCTGCTCTCCCCTTCAAACCTTTCCCTTGCCTGCAGGTGTTCCCCGAACGTCAAGCCATGGCCTTCTCTCCCTGCAGCACCAGCCTCTACTCTCTCATCAGCTGCCCCGCTAAGTTACCCACCACTCATCCATACTCTCCGCCTGCTCTCCCCTTCAAACCTTTCCCTTGCCTGCAGGTGTTCCCCGAACGTCAAGCCATGGCCTTCTCTCCCTGCAGCACCAGCCTCTACTCTCTCATCAGCTGCCCCGCTAAGTTACCCACCACTCATCCATACTCTCCGCCTGCTCTCCCCTTCAAACCTTTCCCTTGCCTGCAGGTGTTCCCCGAACGTCAAGCCATGGCCTTCTCTCCCTGTGGCACCTGCCTCTACCTCACTAACTGTGTCACTTCACTCTCTGCCTGCCAGCCTGTCTTGGTAACCCACCATTTCACCCTGCACCCGTTCTCTCCACCCACTCCTGTCCTCAAATCACTCCAGCAGGTGTTTCCCGAGCGTCAAGCCATGGCCTTCTCTCCCCTGCGGCTCCTGCCTCTGATCTCTCTCTCTTAGTGTCCCAGTAACCCAACCCTGCACCCCCACACCTCCCCCTTCACACCACCCTTTGGCAGGTGTTTCCCGAGCGCCAAGCCATGGCCTTCTCTCCCTGCGGCTCCCGCCTCTACCTTGCTAACTGCTTCACCCTTTGCCAGCCGTCTGAGCTCATAACGAAGCCTACTGAAGCAGCTGCATTCAGTGGCAACAGCAGCAGCCGTAGCAGCCGCAGCAGTGGCAAGAGAAGCAGTGGCAGGAGGAAAAGTGCTTCTGGTGGTGTGACAGTAGTCGAGTTGAGCTTGGACATGGGAAAATCAAGAAGAAGGGGAGTTCAGTCCCATCTTCTCGAATTCCCAGAAGCAACCACCAGTGCCTCTTTCTCTGCCCTCCGTTCCTCCCCTGCTCTGTCTGTCTGTCTTCCTCTATTCACCTCCCTCTCAAGCCTCTCACCTGCTGCTTTGAACTGCCCACAAATGTGGGCTGTGGTGGTGGTGAGGAGGGGTAGGAATGAGGATAGGAGGGGTGCCGAAGAGGAGAAGAGTGGGGGGAAGAGAAGGACAGGGGAGGAGGAGGCATGGAGGGAGGAGGCATGGAGGGGGGAGGAGAGTGGGTGGTGGTGGCAGCAGGGGATGGTGGTGCTGCGTGCTGCTGGGTGATGGACAGGCATGGGAGGTGAGAGGGGCGGTGAGGGGTGATGTACATTGGGTATTACAGAGAAGGTGGGGGTGAGAGTGGTTGGTGATGGCAGCAGGGGATGGTGGTGCTGCGTGCTGCTGGGAGATGGACAGGCATGGGAGGTGAGAGGGACACATACAGGGAGGTTGGGGTCAGGCGGGTGTTGGTGGAGGTAAGTGGGGGTAGGTGGGGGTAGGTGGGGGTAGGTGGGGGTAGGTGGGGGTAGGTGGGGTGGGGTTAGGTGGGGTGGGGTTAGGTGGGGATAGGTGAGCTGAGGGTAGGTACACATAGGGGATGGTGGTGCTACGTGCTGCTGGGAGATGGACAGGCATGGGTGGTGAGAGGATGCGAGGGGAAGTGAGAGGAGAAGGGAGGTGAGCCCCTCACACACACTCGTCCCCCATTGTACTGTACATTTAGCTGTATTTTGTAACAGGTCGCGACCTGTTACACGTCTAAACTGTGTGCTTTCACTCTCCCCACACCTTGTGTGACACGTCGCCCCTGGCCTGGTACCACCTCCACCCGGCCTGCTACAGAACCCACCCCTTCCACCGAGTCATCTCCCTGGCTGCTGTGCTCCCCAACACACACTCATTGCCCATACCCTGTCTGTGTGTGTCACCTTTCACAGGTCACCCCTCGCCAGATACCACCTCCCCCCAGCCTGCTACAGAACCCACCCCTTCCACCGAGTCATCTCCCTGGCTGTTTCCTCCCCACACCCATTCCCCAATGTACCCTACATTTCGCTGTGTTGTTGTGTGCTTTTAAGTTGTGTGCTTTGTTGTGACTCCCTTCTGTTGTGCCACAGGTCACCCCTGGTCTGGTACCACCTCCACCCGGCCTGCTACAGAACCCACCCCTTCCACCGAGTCATCTCCCTGGCTGCTGTGCCCCAACACACACTCGTTCCCCACACCCTGCCTGTGTGTATCACCTGTCACAGGTCACCCCTCGCCAGATACCACCTCCCCCCGGCCTGCTACAGAGCCCATCCGTTCCACGGAGTCATCTCGCTGGCTGCTGTGCCCCACCGACCTGGATGGGTGCTGGGCTGCTCCCATGGCGGATCAGTTGCTCTTTGGTGAGTTAACACGAGTCAAAAAGGGCCAAGCACATTCACCCACTCCCTTTTCACCGAGTCATCTCGCTGGCTGCTGTGCCCCACCGACCTGGATGGGTGCTGGGCTGCTCCCACGGTGGCTCTGTTGCCCTCTGGTGAGTCAAAAAGGGTCAGCACGAGTCAACATAAATCAACAGGAGTCAACAGGAGTCAATGCGGTCAAGCCTACCCCTTCCACTGAGTCATCTCCCTGGCCGCTGAGCCCTGCCTGCTGGCCTGGATGGGTGCTGAGGTGCTCGCATGGCGGCTCAGTTGCCCCCTGGTAAGGAAACACAAGTAATCACCGGTCAACACGAGTCAACACGAGTCAACACGGGTCAATGCAATCAAACCCACCCCTTCCGCCCAGTCATCTCCCTGGCTGCTGTGCCCCAGGCCCCCACTGGCCTGGATGGGTGCGGGGGTGCTCCCACGGCGGCTCTGGTGCCCTCTGGTGAGTCAACACGAGTCAATAGATTTATTTTTTAGTCGACTCAAAAATTGGCTCTGGTGCCCTCTGGTGAGTCAACACGAGTCAATGGATTTAAGCAGGTCAACGGAGTCAAGCCCACCCCTTCCACCGAGTCACCTCCCTGGCTGCTGTGCCCCACCTGCGGCCCGCCTGGATGGGTGCTGGGCTGCTCCCAGGTGAGTCAACGTGAGTCAACACAAGTCAACAAAAGTCAACACAAGTCAACACGAGTCTAACAAGGGTGTGCATGACCCGATGGGTGTATGCAGGTTTCTCTCACACCCTTATGCACACACCTTTTATCCCCATGTGCACACACTCACACACACCCTACACTTCCTTACGAGTCCCACCCGTCACTCCCACGCCCATCCACTCTCACCCCCTATCCGCTCTCACCCCCATCCACACTCCTCTCCTCAACCCCTTCCTTCGCACACAGGGATGTGGATCGCCGTGTGCTGCTGACTGCTTGGCACAGCCTCGCACACTCCGTTCCTAAAAGCCACCTACATCACTCACAGCCACCGCCATCACTCACAGCCACCGCCCATCCTCACTTCTCTCCCCTTTCCTTTACATGCAGGAATGTGGATTGCCGTGTGCTGCTGACTGCATGGCACAGCCCCTCACACTCCATTCTCAGACACCACCTGTACCACTCACACCCACATACCCCTTACACTCCTCTCCTTGTCCCATTTATTCCCACACAGGGATGTGGATCGCCCTGTGCTGCTGACTGCATGGCACAACCTCGCACACTCCATTCTCACAAGTTACTGGTGTCGCTCACACCCACGTACCACTCACAACCACGCTCCATCCACTCTCAAACCCCTCTCACCCACACACAGGGATGTGGATCACCGTGTGCTGCTGACTGCATGGCACAGCCTCTCACACTCCATTCTCAACCTGCACGTCTGCTCACTCCCCCCTGCCCCTGCTGCTGCTGGTTCTGCTGGTGGTGGTGGTGCTGCTGCTGCTGCTGGTTCTACCAGTGGTGCTGCTGCTGCTGGTTCTACCAGTGGTGCTGCTGGTTCTGCTGCTGCTGCTGCTCGTGTTGAAAATGCTGAAGTCTTGGGGAAGCAAGCAGAGAAGGAAGGGTTGGGGGGAATAGATGGGCTGGAGCTGCTGCTGTTGCTGGAAACAGGGGAAAGGGCGGACAGCAGGCAAAACGACGCAAATGAGCAACAAGACATGATGCCTGAAGAAGAGTGCAAGATCACAGTATCAACAGCGAGTGTGAAGGGCAATCAACAGAGGGTGGTGGTGCGGGCGCCATACTTGCAAGCAGGCGGGCATGAGAGCGGAAATCTAAGGGTGCCTGAAGAAGAGTGCAAGATCACAGTATCAAGAGCGGGTGTGGGGGCCAATCAGCAGAGGGTTGTTGGGGAAGAGACGCAAAGGGTGCCTGAAGAAGAGTGCAAGATCACAGTATTCAAAGAGAGTGTGGGAGACAATCAGCAGAAGGTGGTGGTGCGGGCGCCACAGCTACAGCCACGGACAAGCGGACACAGGCTGGCGTTTCTGAGTGCCAAGGCGATGGTGGTGGGGAGGAGCATAGCAGACAGGTGAGCACTGAGCTGAGTGGGATACCGTATGAAGGTTTGCAGTAAGGTTTGGTGCTACACAGGGTGGTGGTGAGGGCACCACAGCCACAGTCAGGCGGACACCGGCTGGCGTTTCTGAGCGCCAAGGCGATGGTGGTGGGGAGGAGCATAGCAGACAGGTGAGCACTGAGCTGAGTGGGATACCGTATGAAGGTTTGCAGTAAGGTTTGGTGCTACACAGGGTGGTGGTGAGGGCACCACAGCCACAGTCAGGCGGACACCGGCTGGCGTTTCTGAGCGCCAAGGCGATGGTGGTGGGGCGGAGCATAGCGGACAGGTGAACAAAGACACACCAGTCCTCTTACCTCTCTCCTCCCCTCTATGTGACATTGTAGCGAGTTGACTTTTGAGTCGACTCAAAAGCCAAGGAGATGGTGGTGGGGAGGAGCATAGCGGACAGGTGAACAAAGACACACCAGTCCTCTTACCTCTCTCCTCCCCTCTAGTCCACTTGAGGCACCTAAAGGATCCTCTCGTACCCTAAACCCTACCTTTCCTCTCCAGTCCACTCCTTCACCCCCCTCATCATACCCCTCATCCATTTCCCACCCTCCATCCATTTTTCACCCTCCATCCATTGTTCTCCTCTCCCCTCCCCTCTCTCCTCCTGTTTTCCTTCCAATGCTCTCCTCTCCCCTCCCGTTTCTCTTCCTATATTCCTTCCAGTGCTCTCCGCTCTCCCCTCCCTTCTCTCCTCCCTTATTCCGTCCTCTGCATTCCACTCATAAGCGCTTATCATCTGTTACTCCCACCGTTCACCATTGTCTCGCAAGCTTCATAATTCCTTCTAGGCATTGAAACTGCATGATAAGCATCAAGTATTGAGCCATCTCTCAACAGAACCTCACACTCGTTCTCCCCGTCCCTTCATTCATCCCCTTGCCCCCAACCCGACCCTGCACCATTTTCTCGCAGCCATATTGTAGAGCAGCTACTGTCGGGGACTCGGGGAAGCACAATTTACTGACATATCTCACTCTGTACAGCAGTGAATGATCCTACAGCATGCACGTATATATCTTATACAAAGTACAATGTCAAATACATTAGTGTACTCTATGGACTGGTCAAAATAGTGATTATGTCGGCTAAATGGGGAAACTTGGCCACCAGATCCGCCCTATTAGCCAACTCGAAATCTGCAAACTCAAAAGCAGGCGCTACAGTGCATCCAACCAGACTGTACTGCGTATCTGCTGAACCCGCATCTCGAGCCGTCCGGTTCAGATCAGCGTCGAAATCAAGGGTGGGGAACGCCCCGAACCAGACGTTGGGTTTGATGGTGTGGTGGAAGGATTGGCCGGCTGCTAGGTCCGGGCCGATGGTGGTCTTACGAATCGTCCCATCGTCTTCAATCTCCACAATCTGGAAGGGAATGGAGGAGAGGTAGGGAGGGACAAGGAAAGGAAGGGACCAAACGTTGGGCTTGATGATGTGGTGGAAAAAGAAAGGTGGAGAGGGGCGAGATGCAAGCCAATATGATGATGATACGCCACTGTAAGATGCGAGAGTGTCGGTCAACACAATGTGCAAAGACAATTTGATTTTTGAGTCGAAGACAATTTTCAACATACTTCAAGTCACGAGGTGACCTTTGAGTTGGCTCAAAAGCCACTGTAATATGAGACCGTGTAGGCCAGCCAGGACATCATCCCGATTCAATGTGACACTCTCTACTTGCAAAAATCACCCTTTCTCTGGAACGAGCGGGTTACCACAATGTCACGAATTTCGTACACTTTAGATTGCCTTATGTCAGCGATACTCTGCGTCAGTGTTACCATGCGACAATGTAAACCGAGCTACAGTGTTACAACGCGACAGCTCGTACATCCTTCGCCCAGGGGTAGGGTTCCCAAGGATGACTGGACCCGTGTGCGACTGCAGGCTCAGTCGGGTTACCATCTCGTCAGTTCGTATATCCTTCGTCCACTCGCGAGTTCGCGGAACGTCTCCAATGTTACAGTGTTACCACCTCGCTATCTCTTACATCCTTCGCCCGGAGGCAGGTTTTCCAGGGATAGCTGCACGCGCGTGTCGCGGAACGTCTCCGCGTAAAATCCTCCCTCCGGGTGCGGCTGCAGGTTCAGTCGGGTTACCACCTCACCCACTGGCAGCAGCTTCGCCGACATGATTCTCGGCTCGCGTAAAAGCTTGTCCGCGTTATAATCACTCGCAGATCGGATACTCCAGCCGAAAAAAATAACAGCAAGTGCGAGTTACCGTCCGAGGGCCAGAGAGGAGCGAGATGCTGGGAGGGATACAGCAAAGAGCAATGAGTTGAGAGTAAATGCAATTCTGATTTCTGTTTTGGTAATTTGGGATCTGTTTTGTGGATGGAGCGAGGGGGCTTGGTTGGGATGGGAGGCAGAAATCGCGCCTTTTTCGTGGAGTTCAGGAATGTTTCGTTAGCGATGTGTCTTGGGCTAGTACTTCGCCAAATTCTGTAGAGAATTTTCGTGGAGTTCAGGAATGTTTCTGTTCGTGAATGCTGGTGCTGCTGGAGCAACTTTCGCGGGCGAAAGTCAATGTGGAGAAGTTCGTCTTGGGCGAAAGAACACCCAAAGATCCTCGTTACATTTATAGATGAGAACGATACAAAGTGGTACAACACAAAGTGGTACAACACAAATTGCTTGTCAGCAAACTTCAAAACAAATATTACAACTGCAAACAAACCACCTAACCTAACCCCCTTTCCCCATTTCCCCCTTTCCCTATTGCCACACAATCATTTTCACACTTCCTGCAAGCGTGCTTATGGGCTTGATTGCCATTTACCCTTCCCATTGCTCCTCTTTCCCGCATCGCTCTCCTCCACGGGCTTTCCGATCGTCCTCTTCTCCTCTTCCAGAGACAGAGACCCCTGCTCAGGGCTCTTACTACTGATCTTATCCAGCTTCTTCCTGGGTTTCTTAGTCTGCAGATTTAGAGCTGTCCGCCAGGTAAATCCCCATCCTTACACATGCCCGGGGTGCAATCTTTTTCCTGGCCGACGCATCGCATCCGTCCCCGCTGTCACGGCCGCTGCTGCTGAAGCTTCTTCAGCCTCTCCTGGAATTCTTGCTGCAGCTTCTTCAACCGTTCCTGTTCCTGCTGATACTGCTGCTTCAGCCTCTCTTGCTTCTGCAGCTCTTCCTGCCGCTGTTTCTCCTGGTATGCCAACGTGATCTTGTTTGACACCTCCGCTTGAACCCGCTTCAGCTCCTCCTGCGCCTTCGTCACGTCCGGCTGCTTCGTCGCCACGTCCGGCTGCTTCGTCGCCACGTCCGGCTGCTTCGTCGCCACGTCCGGCTGCTTCGTCGCCACGTCCGGCTGCTTCGCCGCCACGTCCGGCTGCTTCACTGGCTTCGCCACCACGTACGGCGGCGTCGCCACATACGGCGGCGTCGCCACCACTTCACCGTCTTCCGTCCTCGTCACCAACGGATGCGTCAGCTCCTCCTGCGCCATCTCCTCGTACAACTGCTCCAAGTCCGCCGCCGTCATCCCGTCGTACAATGGCCGCAATCCTTGGCTGCCCAGCGGCCCGTAAGAGAAGACCAGCACGAGGAGGAATCCCACCAACATCATACTGACAAACCTCACTAGCTCGGTGTCAGTGCAGCTGTACAAGTGTGGAAAGGTGGAAGCTCGGTACAACTGATGGAAGCTCAGTAAGGGCGTGTCCAGCGCGTACATTTACAGTTCATAAACCCATTCAGTTACCACATTTCCTATTGTAACACTGCATTTTACAAAAAGGTTGGACACGATCAGCTTCCGTTCACAAAACGGCACGCCCGCTGCGCGTACGACGAATCGTCTAACACACGTTACTGGAATCAGTGTGCGCGCGAACAAGGGTACAGCATTGCGTCCTGCCCGCTACAGTAATTTTCGTTCAAGCGTGGAATTTTCGCTTGTGCGTGAATTTCTGTGCGATGATAGACGAGGCAACCAGTTACCTCGTTTTCCACGAACTGTAGAAATTTGTGTGCAGAGGGTTGTGTCCGCGCGCTGGAAGGCCCAATCCTTCGGACTCGACTCACCTTATATTCGTTTTTTGGTACAGTGAGATTTTTTGAGCCGGGAAACGTGTGAAGGTACTAATATTCCCAAAATGTACGCGCTGGACACGCCCTAAGGGCTGGAATTTTATGCTGAAGACTTAGGAGGAGTTTCGACAATGGAAGCGGAAGCGCGCTCAACTTTCATTCAGCCCAAATCTAGTCGCGCTTCGTGAATTATTGGGAGGCCCAATAATTCGATTCTACGGTTGAAATGCTCAAACAATGTAATTCAGGGTTCTTTTGTCTTCGACCACTACGCTATCTTTCGCCCAAAAGTCAAGCTTTTCCCCTCTTCGTCCGATATGCGGGCAAACTCGCAATAGGTTTTTCGTGGTGCTATGTGCAACAAACCCTAAATGTCTGGGTATTTAAGAGTGTCATACGCTCGCTTCTCGAAAACACTGTGCTTGCCCCACGCTCCGCTGGATCTGCAACGTGATTTGTAACCAATTAAAATATCTACGAATTTCAGGTTCGGAACCTTATAGAGTCGACTGAATCTCGCTTTGCTTGGTGCTGCAAAAATGTACTTCCTTGGTGATTCTTTCTTTTCTCCCACGTGGGTCGCAGAAAATACTTATGCCGTAAATTTACAACAGTCTTTTGACAGTAGCATTTCACTCTTTGACATTTCTCGTTACTAAAGTTCTTTTTGGTCGTGAAATTCTCACGAAAACGAGCATGCCGACATAAAACTACAGATCTTACTTTTGTATTTGGTACATTAGTTACGTAGGTAACATGTTATTAAATACATGCACCCGCGGGCGAATCGCTAGCAAAAGTCGACAGAGAAAAACCGAAAAAACAAATAGGAGAACTTTCTGCCATTCTCTTCCCAATTCCAACAATGCAATGTTGGGGCACGAATCCAGCACATGCTACGCGGCAGAATAAATTATGGAAGACGCTGTGCAGAGTTTCACGTAGAGTTCGCCAACGTATTGTTCACGAGAGGGACACTGGTTTCACCTCACAATCCTTGTTGCTCCAAACGCGTTTCAGAGCGGACTTTGTGACCTGGTTACGATCATTGACAGCGTTTTTTCGTCAATACGCCTTTTACAGTCCCTCACTCTCCCGCAACACAGCACAATTTTCAGTAAAACATGTACTCGCTTGCTATTAATGCTTTAGCAATATTCTGTAACTTTGTTTCCCGTTTTAATGTTTCTGCTCGTGAATGCTCGTGCTGCTGGAACAACTTTCACGAGCAAACGAAAATGTGGAAGGTGTCTTGTGCGGACTGCAACTGCGAAATAGCTTCACATGAGGGCGACTTCCGGTTGTACAACTTTCTGCACGCTCAGTGCGGTCAACTTATAGTTTCGCCACGGTGCAAAACAGTGAACGTGGGTTACCGCTTTCCACCGTGGGGAACCGTCCTGAGCCACAATACAAGAACTGTACAACCTGACGTCGAATAAACTGTGATACAACACAAATCCAGTGTCAGCAAACCTCAAATTACAAATGCAAACAAACCACCTAACCTAAGGGCAGGTCACCTTTATATAATCCTGGTTCTTTTAATCCGGTCAAATACGTCAAAACGATATGAAAAACGGTTCGCATAGGTGGAAACTCAGAATCGCCTTCAACCTGTTTCTAACGCACTGGACCGCATTAAACGAACCAGGTACGTTTAGCCATGACCCGCCCTAACCCAACCCCCCTTCATGTGTCCCCCCCTTGTCCCGTACCACAAACACTCGTTTTCACACTCCCAACGAAGCGCCCCTATGGGCTTGACTGCCATAGTACCTTCCCATTGCTCCTCTTTCCCTTATCACTCTCCTCCACAGGCTTTCCAATCGTCCTCTTCTTCCGGAGCCAACGATCCCTGTGCGGGGCTCTTACTGATCTTATCCACTTTTGTCCTGGGCGTCTTAGTCTGCAGATTAGAACGATCTACCAGGCAAATATATCCCCTGCACGTGTTCATAGGCTTGCACGTCTCCCCATTTTTACACATGCCCGCGGTGCAAGTTTTTTCCTGCCGGACGCAGGTCACCATGCTTCGTCCCCGCTGCGCCTGCCGCTCCTGCGGCATGTACAACTCCTCCTGGCGCGTCCTTTCCTGGTATTCCCGATAGGCCTTGACTGAAACATCCACTTGGAGCCGGCTCATCTCCCTCTCCTTCTGCAGCCGCTGCTGCTTCAACTCTGGCCGCTCCTTCTCAAGCATTTCCTTCTCCTGCTGCTGCGTCAGCTTCTCCTGCAGCTTCGCTTCGCGGGCTTCCAGCATTGCTCCTTGTGATGGCTCCGTATAGATCCGCACCGTCTCCAGCAGCACCTGCCGCTGCTCCTCCCCCAGAGAATGCAATTCACGCTGTGGTGTCGCATCTTGGGCGAGCAAGAGGTTGCGCGTGTCGCCGGAGTGGCCAGACTCTTCGCCGAACGCAAGAAGCGAGTCCCCGAACGAAGCCTGGTCTATGGATCCGACTGTAACGGGTACAGTTTGGGAGGGTGAGGAGACAGACGGGGATGGGAAAGAGTGCTGAACAGGTGGTTTCTGACAGTCAGATCTGACTTTTTGGAGGAAATAGCATGAGTTTGCATAGGAAATCACGAGTGTTATTACGGAGCGATGCCTTGGTTTGTCTCATGAGCACTACTGCTCTAGGGACACACGTTAACAATTACGGGAGAAAGTTTAGCAGGTGATAGGAAGGTATACGTAGAGAGGCGCTAAAAATGACACCAGAATCGGGCACTATACGTCGGCGAACGAAGTTCATTCAGTGCAAGGAATATTACAGAAACTCCATCGCTGATTCGCTCTTCGCCTTTCCCTTATCATTTCCCCGCACAAAGCCTCGGCAGTAAGAATGTGTCTTACGTCGATTTCTCGGATCACGATTGGCTGCAAGTCCCCCTCCTCGAGCTCCTTCGCTGCCCCGCAGCCCGTACGATAAGGCCAGCACGAGAAGGAACCTCAGCAACATGATGACGAATTTCTCTCCTTGGGATCAGTTATACGGCAGCTTATTCAGTGGAGAAAATTGGTTCGACGGAGGATTCAGAAGCTACGAATTCGGAACATGGACTGAGAGGAGGTAAAATGAGGATGAAACTACCACGCTTGAGTTGTTGCCAAGCCAATCTGGAATCTGGATTACACACCGCCATCTATGTATGTGCGGAAAATATTTCTCACAGCAAGCAACGGTAGGATGGCGAGAAAGGCAAGCAACCCAACCCAACTCTTCATCCCAGCCCAATCTATAATGCAAGTGCAATAATGCATTGCGCGAGCGCCAAATCAACAGCAGCAACCACGATGCGGCGAATGTCGTATTGAGCGACTAGACGAGATTCGCCATGGTTCGTGTGATTGCTCGCAACTGGCGAACCGCTGAATGCGCGGGCGCACTGCAACCGCCAAACTCAAATATATTGCATGCGAGCGATTTTGACAGGCTTGGCGACAGGCACCTGTTACACTTCAAGAACAATGATTGTCTGTCTTATGTAGTGTAAGGATTTTTTTGACATTCCTTACCGCGTGCTTCAACATCGCGTACAGGACCAACCGTTGTTCGCGCGTTGCTGCTACCGGGGCTTCGCCAACTTTCGCGCGCTGCATTTGCCAAACCATGCATCGCTGGATTGGTCGAGTCGGCCTACGCTTCGGGACTAGCCCGAACCTCGCGCCAGCTTCGCACTAGCTAGCTCACACGCACCGCATTACCGTTTGCATGCTTCGCTATTTATGTTCGCTCACGCCTTCACTCACAGCTTGTACTCGTTTGCCAATTTAGTGCAATCCTCGCTACCTCGATACGTGCACCCGTAACATTTGGTATCATAGTCACATTCCTTTCGGACCACGCGTTTTCCGCAACCACCAGAACTCAACTTTTGATTTTTTCACTCGAAGCGACTCATGCCCCTTAGCGTACTAGGAGCCGCTGTCCTCTCGCTCTCTCGTAAGCGCGTGCAGCCACGACTGCGCCTAACACCAAGACCGGCCGACGTCCCTCGACATGGCAGAACGCATCGACCTTGTGAGCCTCATGCATGAGCACCTTTACGAGCTGACACGCCAACTGCGCGAAAGCAGCGAAGAAATTGCCGCGCTAACGGCATAACGCACGTCACTGCAAAACGACATTGCACGGGCGCAGCAAACACAGACTCAAGGAACGCATGCACAAGCAGCACCATCCGCATCTCAGCACGGGAGCGTGGGACAACCCTCGAGCGCTGGTAGTGATGGCGTCGCACGCAACGACGTTCGCGACGACCACGGAACGACACACCACGGAGCGACGAATGCGACTGGGAGTCAATGCCGCGTCAACATTGCGGCGCCAAAGTAAGACTCGGCACTACCTTCAAAGATGCTGCTCAAGCCGGAGCGTCCGCCGTGCTTCGATCCGAGTCAACGGGGTGGTCCGACGGTTCAGGCGTGGCTGTTCGCGATGAACCTGTTCTTCGACGCCAATTACGTCTCGTCGGACGCGGCGAAAATTCGTTACGCCGTGTCGTTACTGCGAGGACCCGCCATGGATTGGTGGCGCGTCATCGTCACGAAGCCGAGCGACTACGAGACTCTACCGCCACGGGAAGGACCAACTGGACACTGGGCGCCATCGTACTCGTGGAAATAGCCCATTATCGCACGTGGGACGCGTAGTGCACAGGTTTACGCTGGAGATTCGAGCCAATTGCGGCGTCGATTTCAGCGCGTCAGAAGCTCCGCACTTGGCGCCAGCTCGGTTCCGTCCAAGACTACACTAGCGGGTTCCTGGCATTGTGTGAGCAGGTGGGCTACATGCATGAAGCTGAGCCTAAATAACGAAATCGCGCAAGAAATCCTGCTCTGCGGCTTCACGGAATTCAACAAAATTATCGCCATGGTCGAGAAACTCGATTTTCTCCACCGACCGAGGACGGGGTCCTACAACAACAACAGCAATTGGGGCCACCGGACTCGTGGGACGAACGAGCACGCCACGGTACACGCCGTTGCCGCGAATGCTGCTGCCGCACCATTTAAAGGGCGCTGCTTCGCGTGCAATCGGTCGGGGCACCATAAGAGCGAATTGTGAAAATAGTAGGAAGAAGAGGGGATGCACTAGCAAGAATGAGGATACAAATAGCAAACCCTAGAAGGGTTGTACTCGCTATAGAGCACCCCACTACAGGCTAGAGCATAATATTCTGACACACCCCCATAGCCAAAGTGGGGTGTAATCAGCAGAGCAAGCACAGCAGTACAAGCTCAGGGTGGATCACAATGTCACCACACATTCTGAGCACAAGTTCAAGAAGCAATAGTTTTAAGTTCACAATTATGAGCAAAGCTAGAGGCTATCGCAGAGGGCAAGTGAGGAGGAGGAGAGACTGTGGGGGAGAGAAGATGGGAGGCGACTGCTGACGCTGCAGACACACAGACGAGCTGCTGGCTCAGTGGCTACCGGAACAACGCTCCGGACTACTGGGGTAACTGGCCCCGCGGCTAAAAGTAGCGGCAGACGAGCAACGGACCCACGGGCGACTGGCGACTACCGGAGATTGTAGCCTCCGGACTGCTGCTGCTGCTGACGACAAGACTGCTGCCTCCACTCGACCTCCCCCAAACAGTACCACCCCTCCTGACACACACCCGCTGCTACACCGCTAGCTCCACTCCCCCTTCACCCCCCCTTAGCACCACTCCAACGGCTCCAACAAGTCCACCCCCCCTCAGCGGCAGCTGCAGCACAGGGAGACGGAGGAGGAGGAGGAGCAGGGAACGGCACACAGTAGTTTCACCCCCATACCCCTCACCCCCAAACCCTAATTCAGGAGAACGGGCTGTAGGAGGGGTGGGGCGCCAGCAGAAGCACGGGGGACAGCGGGGAGGGCAGGGGCAGCGAGGAAAGGGCCGCCCACGGGCCTGGCACAGCCTCCCGAACCGCGCGCAGGCGGCCCGAGCCGCGCGCGGGCCTGGCGCAGCCCGTACGGGCCGCGCGCGGGCCTGGCGCAGCCCGTACGGGCCGCGCGCGGGTCTGGCGCAGCCCGTACGGGCCGCGCGCAGGCCTGGCGCAGCCCGTACGGGCCGCGCGCCGGCTGTACGGGCCGCGCGCAGGCCACGACGGGCGACGGGGGGCGACGCGCGGGTCCCCGTCGCCCGTCGCAGCGCCTCCCGAGGGCGACGCGGCGAGTGACGGGGTAGAAGCCCGCCGCGCGCCTCGGGGCGCACAGCGGGCAGAGAACCGCCGCGCGCCACGGGGCGCACGGCGGGCAGAAAACCGCCGCGCGCCTCGGGGCGCACGGCGGGAAGAAAAACTGCCGCACGCCACGGGGCGTGCGGCACAGAAGGTAGTAGTGGAAGTTGCAGCGGAAGCAACGAGGTGGTGAGCCCACCCACAGGATCGATCCAAGGGGATCGACCTGCTCTGATAGCATGTGAAAATAGTAGGAAGAAGAGGGGATGCACTAGCAAGAATGAGGATACAAATAGCAAACCCTAGAAGGGTTGTACTCGCTATAGAGCACCCCACTACAGGCTAGAGCATAATATTCTGACACGAATGCCCGGAAAACGCTAAGGGAAAGGAGGGAGCCGAGCAGCAGAAACATACCAAGCAGCTGGGAAACGCTGGGAGTCAGTAGCAGACGGGCCCGCTACTGACAGGTCACGCCGCTCGCCCGACCCAACCGACTCTCACCGAGTGACTGTGCCGATTCATGCAGTTGACCACACTTGGCTGAACAAGGAGGGTTCAACGGTAGATAGTCCCATACTGATTAGCGGGAAAATCCACACCGACTTAGTTAAAATCTTCGTAGACGGGGGGGCTAGCCACAACTTAACAAATACTGCCACAGCACGGAGACTTTAACTGACATTGGACCGGTGCTTAGCTGAGATCGATGCACGACTGGTCGACGACACGCCACTGGCAATACGGGAACGCGTGGAGAGAGTTCGAATCCGCTCCGGGGGTAACTTCACCTTCACCCAGGAAATGCTGGCGACGACCCTCGACAGGACCGATATTTTACTCGGTCGTGATTGGACGACGATGACACAACCCGCGCATAGACTGGACGACGGGCGATTGCACTGTGCGACTCAACAGTAACAACATCGCCTTACCTCGCTAGAGCTCGCCTGAGTCTTCCTCGGTTTGTGTCAACGCGATCACAATGAAACGTGCCGTAGCGGCAGGAGCTGACATGTACGCAATTGACATTTGGGAAGCCGATGCAGCAGACAAACCTAGCGATTTGCAGAAACTGCTCGCCGACGTACCGGATTACTTGGCAGCACTTCTGAAGCAGTACAGCGGGATTTTTCCGGACGACTTGCCGGAGGGACTGCCACCTCAGCGACCGCACAACCACAGGATAGAGTTAGAGCTGGGGTCACAGCCAACAGTACAGCGACAATTCCGACTGACCCAACCCGAACTAGACAAACTGTGGAAGCAGCTGGATTACCTGCTCAAGAAGAAATTCATTCGTTCGAGTTCGTCACCTTTCGCAGCACCGGAACTGTTCACACCGAAAAAAGAGGGGGATTTTGCATGTGCATATATTACCGCGCACTGAACAGGGTTACGATCAATTCCCGTTACCCCATCCCGCGAGCCGACGAACTCATCGACCAGCTTCGCACAGCTCGCGTCTTCTCGAAGATCGATCTTCGAGGGGGTTACCATCAGATACGCGTCAACCCACCCGACTGCCCGAAACCGCCTTCCGCACCCGTTACGGATCATTCGAATACACCGTCATGCCCTTTGGACTGACCAACGCCCCCGCCACTTTTCAAATGACCATGAAGGAAGGTTTCCGCCCATTCTTAGATAAGTGCGTAATCGTCTACTTAGACGATATAGTGATCTACAGCCCAGATAGAGCACAGCATCTACGGGACATCGAAGCAGTTTTTAAAATATTGAGTGAGAACTGCTTACTGACCAAAGCCTCTAAGTGTGAGTTTTTACATAACAGATTGGAGTTTTTAGGGCACGTTATTTCAGTTGACGGAGTGGCGACAGACCCGAAGAAAATTGCAGCGATTCAAGTATGGCACGCACCAACCAACTTGACCGAGTTGCAGAGTTTACTGGGGTTTGTCAACTACGTGCGACGGTTCGTCCCCGACATGGCGCGGTTGACTGCCCCGTTGAACAACCTGCCGAGGAAGAGGGTTGAGTATACGTGGGGGGAGAAAGAGCAAGCTGCCTTCTCGGCACTCAAAAATATTTTGTGCTCGCCGCCCGTGCTTCACATCACTGATCTACACCGCCCGTTCGAACTAGTCACCGACGCAAGTGACATCGCTGTGGGAGTAGTACTGTTGCAAGACTTCGGGAACGGCCTTCAGCCAATCGCGTACGAGTCCCGCAAACTTCACCCGCCCGAACGCAACTACCCGATACACGACAGCAAGATGCTGGCGATCGTGCACGAGTTCAAGGTGTGGCGGTGCTACCTTTAGTACCTCCGCGCCCAACCAAACCTCAATCCACGACAGATACGATGGTAGGACTATTTGGAGTCCAATCGTCACTACACCGTCACGTACAAAAAGGGGGCATCGAATATCGCTGACGCCCTCACTCGCCCCACTGCCCAACTTCACGCCATCCTACTCGCCCAAACCAACCCACTGTTAACAGGCCTATTCACCCACGGATATCGCACCGACCCATTCTTCACCACGTGAAATTCGCAGCAGTTGACAGAAGCTAAGGGAGTCTATTACGTAAGCACTGGCACAAACCACATCTCGGTACCAGCATATTCACTATTAAGGGAACTGCTACTGCAGGAGGCACACGTCGGGGTTACCTCGGGTCACTTCGGGGTAGAGAAGACGCGACAGCAACTGCAGTGGTACTGCTACTGGCCGAAGCTGTTGACCGACGTACAGCACCACATGGGATCGTGCCCCACGTGTCAGGTGACGAAGAGCTCGCGCAAGAAAAAGGTGGGTCAACTGCAGCCGATTCCGCCGCCCGAGCGCGCCTGGCAGTAGGTTACAATGGATTTCGTCACAGGGTTACCTTCGAGCCCTGGTGGTAACGACGCGGTCATGGTTGTCGTTGACCGACTGACAAAAATGGCCCATTTCGCTGCGTGGATGAATTCGATCTCAGCCGAAGATACCGCTCGTCTGTTCATCGTGATCGTCGCTCGCCTGCACGGGATACCAGCCGTGATTATCAGCGACTGCGACACGAAGTTTACCAACAATTTCTGGAAAATCTCATGGAGCAGTATGGGATCTGGCTACAGTTCAGTTCGTCGTACCACCCTGAGACCGACGGTCTGACGGAGCGGACGAACCAGACCATGGAGCAGCTGATTCGTGCCACGTGCGACGACCCGACAACCTGGGAGCAGCAGCTGCCGCTGATCGAGTTCGCCTACAGCAACGCCACGTCAGCGACGACGCAGCAGTCACCATTTTACCTTAACTACGGGCAAAACCCCACAGTGCCCATGACACCGAGCCCGGACAACCCGACACCACGCGCACAGCAATTTGCCGAGATTGTGCAAGCTGCCCGGACGCGCGCAGCATGCGGAATAAAAAAAGCGAATGTCATCGCTAAAAGGAACGCCGACCACCACCGCCGCCCTGTGACGTACCGGTCAGGAGACTATGTAGTGCTCGAACGCAGAACTTACGCCTGCCCGTCGTACCAAATCTCTACCCGCGATAGTGTGGCCCATTCCAGATCAGGAACATGATAACACCGGTCACCGCCCATCTCCTGCTACCGACCGACTTGTACATCGACCCGTCGTCCCACGCCAGCCTGCTTCGCCCATACATCGCCACCACAAGCCAACTGCCACACCGTGGCCCGCTATCGATGACACGCCCTACATCGGAGCCGATCATCGACCCCGAAAAATATATGAGCCATCGAATTCGCCACCCCCCGGGAATTCGGAGAAGAGAGTTCCTCGTTCGCTGGAAGAATTGCACCCCCACGGAGGATAGCTGGGTGTTCCTGGCCAACATCGAAAACCACCCTACCCTGCAAGTGTACCTGCGAAGCCGGGGTTTCCGCGATAAGTTGGCAAACGAGTACAAGCTGTGAGCAAAGGCGTGAGCGAACATAAATAGCGAAGCATGCAAACGGTAACGCGGTGCGTGCGAGCTAGCTAGTGTGAAGCTGGAGCGAGGTTCGGGCTAGTCCCGAAGCGTAGGCCGACTCGGCCAGTCCAGCGATGCATGGTTTGGCAAATGCAGCGCGCGAAAGTTGGCGAAGCCCCGTTAGCAGCAACGGGCGAACAACGGTTGGTCCTGTACGCGATGTTGAAGCACGCGGTAAGGAATGTCGAAAAAACTCCTTCCACTACCCTCTCCTCGCTACCTCGATACATAGCACCCGTAACATGTAGTAAGAAAACCATCAGTTTCTTGTCATTCTGCTAAGCATCTCATTCTCTTCCCAACAACCAGAACCTGATTAGACAAACACATGGCTTCGTCCAGATCATCGAAATTGGGAATAGGTGCAATCTAAGCGCTTATGGACGTTCATCAACCTTCGTTACAACGACAGAGTACGTTATTGAAGCTAGGTTGGGTGAGCGCACGCTGCTTTTCTCACGTGAATCGTCGCGTACTTTGAGAAAGTCAAAGGTGCATGGGTTGGATTTATATGGTTAGCCAACAAACAACGCACTTATCCGTGCTTCACCTAGAGTTTGGTGTGCAGCCTCAACAGCAAGATGTGGGACTTGAAGATGGTTGGTGTGCCTACCATCGGCTGCCCCTGTCTCCTTGAAGCCACCCACCTTCCTCGACCCACATTTTTTCACTTTTCGTCCCGCTAATTTGCCTCTTGCCAATTATCTGGATTGAGACTACGTAGTATGATCATGGTTTCCATCGTAATGCATTGTACAGATAGACCAAACCTTAGTGTTCTCCTATACCTGCCTTTCCACCTCTTCATCTTGCTTCATACTTGAACTTCTCCTGCTCCTGCTGTCAAAATTTCTCCTGCTGTAATTGATGCTTCTAGAGCTTCTGCTGCTTCTACCTGCCGCTCCCAGCAGCCCCTCTCTCAATCTCCCATCACCTTACTAGCACACATCCAGCAACTTAGAAACAAAATTTCAACATCTTACAAGCTCACATTCAGCATCATACAAACAAATACGGTACCCAGCATCTTACAAGCACACATTCAGCATCGTGGATACTATTTCCCAGCATCTCAGCATCGTTTAGTCGCATAGAAGCAAGTACCGTACCCAGCATCTGTACAAGCATGTAGAAGCTAAATGCAAGATTTTACAAGCAAAAAGAAGTCCAGCATCATACAAAAAGAAACCCAGCATCTTACAAGCACACAATCAGCATCGGAGAAACAAATACACAGCATCTTACAAACGATCTAACCCGGAAAAAAAAAAAACTCATCTTCTTGTTCCAGAATCTGCTGCTCCCCTATAACCCAGATTCTTTTCTGCGCTTTGCTGCTCCCGCGTCTACCGCTTCCACATTTTCTTGTCAAAACTTGCCTTGACTCGCTGCAGGTCAATAATTTCCTGCTACACACTCGCCTGGTACGGCTGCTTCTACCCAACACTGGGAGTGTCCCGAACAATCCCAGCTTCATCCACAAAAATCTTAACGCGATTTTCCCGATGATCCGCGATAATGGTATCCCCAGGCGCTATGATCCAAACACTCCATGAAGGCGGCACAGCGGCCTGGATGTTCTTGAGTGCCTGCTCTCCCGTCAACCCCACCACGTCGGGCAAGGTAAACTCGCTGCGAAGTAAGGGAGTGAGCAAGTGGGAAGAAAACAAGGAGAAATCAGCGATTTACAGACTGTCATGCATGGAGAGAAAAACAAAGGCAGAGATAGAAGGAAGGATCGATGCAGAGAGAGGAGAGAGGAGAGAGGAGAGAGGAGAGGAGAGAGAGAGAGAGAGAGAGAGAGAGAGAGAGAGAGAGAGAGAGAGAGAGAGAGAGAGAGAGAGAGAGAGAGAGAGAGAGAGAGAGAGAGAGAGAGAGAGAGAGACAGGGAGAGGGAGCACCTTGTAGGAGGCTGCTCGATCTCTTCAGGGGGCATGATAGGGTCAGGCTGTTTCTTCTCAGGAGGGGGCATGGCAGGACTAGACTGCTTCTGCTTCTTCTTCTTCCCCTGCTTCTTCTTCCGCTGTTGCTGCTGCTTCAGGGTTGTCAGCATCTGTCTGCTGATCTGCCTCAGCGCCTCAATCTGCTTCCCCTCAGGCTGCTGCTGCAGTTTGCGCTGCACTGGAGCTTCTCCGACGAGCATGATGGGAATTTGCGCGTCGCCTGAATGGCCAGGCGAAAATTGGTGAACGTATCCGGCTGTTCGAGGGTGATGGGGAGAAAGTTAGGAGAGAAACTTGAGATAGGAAGAAGATCTCGAAGGCACGCGGCTGGTGAGCGTCGTGGATAAAGCGATTAGATTAGGTGCTACGAGATGACGCCCAGGGAACACACGAAAAAACAGTACAATTTCACCAAGCACGCTTCGATTTCCCCTCCCCATTTCATCCCCCCCCCCCCCTCCAACTTCACCAAATCACACACTCGACCCGCCGTGGCGGCATGAAACAAACGTACGTCGATCGTGATCGGCATGATCGGCTAGAAGTCGCCCTCGACTTGCAGCTCCTTCGCTGTCTCGCGGTCCGCAAGACAAGATCAGCGCGAGGAGAAATCCAAGCAACATACTGAGGATGGCTCTCTGGCTTGGGTTTGATGTACAACTGCTCGAGTGATAAACAAAGGCGATTCGTGCACAGAGTGGTTCTAGATTTACAGCTGAAGAGGAACTGCGGAAAGGCTCATTTTATGTGAAATCTCAGTCCCTAATACTAACCAAAATCGTATAATGTACAACCAAGGCCACGGTGCGGAAGAAAAAAAAAAACATGGTAGAAATTCTTGTAGTTCTGAGCTATGTGCGCTCACCTTCACTTCACCTCACACATCGCGGCGAATCGCACTGAATGAGGGAGGCGCAATAATGCAGAATTATGAGGAAAGTCCTCCAATCCTCTCTCATTCCAATGATGCAATGCTTGAACGCCAATCAGAGCACGCACGACGCGGCGAGAGGAATAATGCAAGCAACAAAGCCAGCTGTTTGAATGGCGAGACTGAATTCGCCGACGAGTTGAGTGTTCGCGAAAACCAAAAAGTTGTCAATTGAAGGCTTTTCAGTATTTCGCCAAGCCTGGTAAACACTTCGGCGGTTTATTTACGCGTTCCGGAGTGGACAATGGTAACTTATATAAGCGTACATCACATGATCCTAGACAGAAAGAGGAAAAGGGGAAAGAGAGACATAAATGAAGGAGAAGGGAGGTGGAGAAGGAAAGGGAGAAGGAAAGTAAAACTGCCAAAAAATCCCAAACGCAACACCCATAAAAAGCCCCATCAAGATACACAATCAAAACACCCAGTCAGGACACCCCATCAAGACACCCCATCCCGCACCCCATTTCACCCCCTCCTCAGTCACATATGTGCATCCACCCAAAGAGCCCCGCCCTCCACCTCGACGTCGTCCCTCTCCCAGTCCACCAAATCCACATTCATCCCCCCCCATGGAAGACGCCGCCCGAAGCAGGATGACACGAGCTTGCGCCCGTTGTAACGCCACCCCGATGAGCGCCTTCAGAGACCTCAAAAGATAAGCCGAAAACGAAGTGTCATCCTCCCGACAAGCCCCCCGTGACACAGCTAGCCCCACGTGCGCGTCCCCCTGCTGTCGAAGCCACCGCCGGAAACGACCGCCGAGACACCCCCACGTCTCTACTATCAAAGGGGTGAACTGCACGCCCCGGTTGCGTGCAAGCAGAGGCGCGTAATCACTCGTTTTGCGACGCTCCCACTCCTTTGCCGCCACACCTATAGAATGCCCGCACTGCCCTAGCAGAGATGGACACAGCGATAGCGGTTCCGCGACGCTGATCTCTAGAGCGTGAGCCTCCCCGGCCATTGGTCGTCGCACCGCTACGTCAACCCGCTTCCCCGGCAGCACCACACTATCCTCCATCGTCACCACCCCTCCTGACGCCTTAGAGATCCTCGCCACCGCAAACTTCACCTCATCATGCAACCGAGATGGACCGTGCTGGTGCTTGCATCTCAGGGCATGATGCGGGTCTGCTGGGTCAACATACGCTGTGCCACAAACACACCTCCCCGCCACCTGCAGCTGCTGAATTGGGAGCCCGAGCCGTATAGCAGCAGCAATGCCCCACTCAGCCGCAGTGAATGTGAGATCTGAGTGAGCCGGGACCGCCGAAATCCATGCACCAGCCCCCGGGCCCTGAAGGGATGTGAAACGGGCCAGGGTGGCATCGTCACGAGCCAAGCGGCGCAGTGCCTGGAGCTTTCTACAGCCAACTGCCGCTGCCGCGCCTGGAAAAGCCGAAGAGGAGGGGCCGCTACGCACAGAGGTAAGCCCGGCATCTCCTGGCATATAGTCGCAGGCAGCTGCTCAAGAGCCTTAGTATTCTTAGTATTCTTCACTGCCACATGACACTTATCATTTCTGTGATCACTGTACTGAGCTACATAAGTTTAAACAAGGCACAATAGAACTTGCTTCACAATAGAACATGCTTTAGAACATGCTTTCAAAATTATCCTTAAATTGGGGGTGATTATAGAATTCCACCAGATGCTTTTCATGGACATACGGTTCGGTTTGTGCTGAAATACGTTGATGCTACCATACGCACCTAAACCCCTGATCTATTAGCCCAATCATGGTGGTGTGGTGTTGCATACCATCAGCCTGTACGCACGGTATTGCTATCTTCCCCCCATCCCACATACTCTCCCGAACCTTACTCTCGCCGCCAGACAGGGCCTCAAGTGGCGACATGACGCTTTGAATGCTGATGCAACTCAGAATAGCGCTCATGCAAGAAACGTCGGGTAGTATTACAATACAATGCATCAAAGCATACATATGGCTTTACCAAAATCCTACGGTGTCACCCAGTTCAATACCCACTCAGTGTTTGAAACACAACTTCTACCCGATTCATTTATCCCCATATGTCCCACAACCCTGCTCTATGTTACAGTTTGGCTGCAGCCTAAACGCCATGTGCCCACTCTCACTAATGTAGACCACTAGTCCGTCTCATTCAAAAATGCTAACCAACCGTGGGAGCTCTCTGAACGATTCCAGCTTTGTCCACGTAGATGAGAACGCGATTCTCTCGAAAGTCGGTGGTCATCATAAACCCACTCGGAATGACGGCAACGGTCCACGAAGGCGGCACAGCGGCTCTGATATGCTTGAGAGCCTTCTCTCCCTTCATCCCCACCACCTCGGGCCAGGAGGTTTTGCTGCAAACGCAAGGAAACGAACAGCGTTACACAACAAAATGCATCAATGATACACTGTGCCACAGTGGTCATCACAGCCCCACTCTAAACGACGGCAAAGCTCCACTGTGGGGGCACAGAGGCCTGCATCTGCTTGCGTGCTGTCTCTCCCGCAATCCCCAGGCCAGAAATTCTTGTTGGCGGGATGACGAGACGGCGGCGGTGGGGAACGAGCAGCATTTCAAGAAGCATGGCATGATTGGAAAAAAGTCTCACAAGAAAATATGCATGGAGAGAAAGAGCATTGATAGGGATTACTAATAAAACAACAACAGCTATCTACCTTGTATCGGAGGCGATCTTCTGCGTCTTCGGCCTCGGCTTCTTCCGCTGCTGCTGCTGCTTCAGGGTTGTCAGCATCTGTCTGCCGATCTGCCTCAGCGTCGGAATCTGCTGCCCCTGCTGCTGCAGTTTGCGCGGAAGGGTAGCGTCTTCAAAGAGCAAGGGGACTTGCGCGTCGCCCGAGTCGCCAGGAGCGGAGAGAGCCTGCTCGAACGACGATTGGAGTGCGACTCCGGCTGCCCAAGGGGATCGGGAAGAGAATTGGGGTAAAATTGATGTACAAGTTAAATCTCGGGGGACGCGGAATGGAACGTAATAGTCGTGAGGCACGGAAGAGGCAAGGTTAACACGTTCGTCGGGGCTGAACGTGGTGAATAACGGCGGGGAGAAATGATCGTGACTTACTTTTACCGTGCTCGCCATCGGTTAGAAGCCGCCCCCGACTCGCTCCTTCACTGTCACGCGGTCCGCAAGACAAGATTAGCACCAGGAGAAACCCGAGCAGCATACTGACGAAAGCTCACTAGCGCGAGGCTATCAACAGCTGGAGTAGTAGAAAGGGTCAAATTGCGCACTGTGTGGTTCTAGAGTTGTGGCTTGTAGAAGTAAATGGTGAAGAGGAACTGTGAGAAGTCTCATTTTATGCAACAGCTGGGTTTCAGGGAAATGCTTGAAGTGCGGTTCTGCGTTGATGCGCGCTCACCTCACCCTCACCCATAGCCCACAGCGGCGAATCGCACTGAATTATACGAGGGCCGCATAATGCAATTTTGGAGGGCGATCCTCCAATCAAAATTCCTGTTCCAATTAGGCAATGCCCGAACGCCAATCACAGCACCCAGAACGCGGCGATTAATTCAATTTACAGAGGGCACTTTCTCGAAATCGCTTCACTAAGCATTTCGCTAACGTTTTCGCAAAAGAGGTCCTCATTTCATCTCGCGATCCTTGTTTCTCCCAACGCGTTTGGGAGCGGACTTAGTGACCTGGTTACAACCTCGATAGGCATTTCGTCAACACATTTTTGAGTTCCTCATTTACCCGCTCGTGCGATCCGTTATATTTGTCGTATGTAACAACAAGTATTTGCTTCCCATAAAGAGAAGTACATAAAGATCCGCTAGAACCATCTCATTATATATATCAAGATCCAAATAAGGAGTTTCCATACTGTCTTCAACAATAAGTAGCTAATGGAAACCTAATTTTCAACAACATAATTCCTATTCTTTCATATGCTAAATCCATGCTCTAATAACAATGCCAGACTGGTAAATGGCCACGGTATTGCCTTGAAAAGCTCTCCCCCAACCCCACCAACTCTTCTTCCGTAGCCCACTAGCTTCTTTCCAATTATCATCGATCACTCCTCTTCCTCCTCCTCCTTGGTTTCCTTCTTGCTCGTTTTGCTGCTCTTCTCCTTGCTGATCTTCTTCCCCACCTTGGTACTTCTTTCCTTGGTGCTTCCCTTCACGCTCCCCTTGCTGGTCACCTTGCTAGTCCCCTTGCTGCTCCCCTCCTCCTTGCCCTTCCCTCCAATCTTCACCTTCCTGTTTCCAACAACCTTCTCACTTGCCGTCTCCTCCTCCTCTTCTTCATTGTCCTCTCCCTTCTTCTCCTTTTCAATCTCCTCAGCAGCCACCTTGCTGCCAGGCTCCATATCAGAATCACCGGCAGATTCTGCCTCCTTGGTGTCCTTAGTTTCAGCAATCGAATCAGCAGCAGCAGTTTCAGCAATCGAACCATCGGCGTCAGTAGCATCCGTAGCATCAGTAGCGCCAGAAGCATCAACACCATCCACCGCACCACCAGCAATTTCCGCAGCCGCAGCAGCACCATCAACAGCACCAACACCATCACCACCAGTACTACCAACATCACCAGTGGCACCATTACCATCAGCAGCAGCAGCACCCTCGCCATCAGCAGCACCATCACCATCACCATCATCACCAGTACCACCTCCCTCAGTCACCACCTCCACTTCCAGCTTGTCCTATAGCGGGGGCGCCAGGAACGGGCGGCAGTCGGTGGCGCTATCTGGCCTTACAAGGCTCTCGTGAATGAAGCTCATCTCACAGCACACGGCGCAGCGGTGGTTGTATTCAATGCTGAACATGCGATACCCGAGATTCTCGAGCGTGTAGACCATTGTGAGAGTCTTGACGCTCTTGTCCATGCTGCAAACGGGAAGGGAACAGACAATAACGAGGATGGGGAGGCAGGGGGCGGAGCAGGTGAGGGGAGAGGTGGTTAGGGTCGCTGGATACTAGGTTGGGGTACTGAGGGATGGGGGCGGAAGAGCAGGAGCAAATTAATTGACCTTACAAACTCGGCTGAGACAAGAGAGAAACTGGTGCAAATTTGGGTGCCTAAGTGGGTTCCACAACAGGTGCTGAACAGGGTAAAAACCTACCGCATCCTGAACTACCCCTTGTGGAATTCGATGAGGATCTGTCCGAAAGGAAGCTTCCCCCCATGCACTGCCAGCCTCTTGCCAGTGTTGTTGTACTGCTTGCCAAGGTCCTTGATCCACTCAACCTCACACCCCTCGCAGTCAATCTTAAACACGTCCGCGTAGCTGTGCCCGAACTGCCCCATCATCTCTGGCAGCGTCGCAAACTTTTTTTCGGGGAATTTCGAGCGGTAGGTGGGGAGGGTGGCCGTTCCGGAGAGGCCGATTTCGATGAAGTGGAGGAAGGGGAGCGAGGCCATGACGTTGCGCTTTTCAGGGGGGAGGAAGGGATCGAATGTGTAGGGCATGGTGCGCAGCATTTGGTGCATTTCTTTTTCAAATGAGTACATGCCGAAGCTGCCGATGCTGCAGAGGAGAAGGAAGGAGGGAAACGGGAAAAGAGAAGAGAGGGAAGGGAGGAAAAGATAAGGGGGGAAGGAGATTGAAGGTGAAGGGCATTGTGCGCAACATTCATTGCATTTTTCTTTTCAAACGAGTACATGCAGAAGTTGCCAAGGAGAGACGTAGGAGGGGGGAGGGAAGAGTGCGAACCAATCATGTGACAGTCTTATGAAAAGTTTCTCCGTAAAAAGCTGTGGCCGCCACCAGCACGCACTCACCCGTACCACCTCTCACCGCCTTCAACCGCACTGCATCTCACCTGTACACGACTGGGTCTTTCTTCTGAATGACAGACGGCAGCATGCACGCCCACTGCGGACGGAAGGAGGCATGAGGGAAGGGGGGCATTAGAAGGGAGGTACGAGAAGGGAGACATGAGAAAGGATGGATGAGACCGAGGCACGAGAACAGTTAAACTGAGGGACATGCAAAAGTTATTAGTGCGACATTTCTCGTTCTCCTTTTTCTCTTTGTTTAAGGGGAAGAGGGAAGGGAATAGGGGGGGGGGGGGGGGGGCGTGGGGGAAGGCGCGAGACTCTCTTATCCTCTCACGGATTCCTGTCTCACCTTCCCGCCGTCGCCCCATTTCCCGACGCGCTCGTTGAGGGGGCACGTGTACGTGGGCACGAGGATCAGCTCCTACATGCGCACGGGGTTCAGAACCGTACTGCACCCCTCTCTCTTCCTCTTAACCTTTCCAAACTCCCGTCTCACCTTCCCGCCGTCGCCCCATTTCCCGATGCGCTCGTTGAGCGGACACGTGTACGTGGGCACGAGGATCAGCTCCTTCATTCGCACGGGGTTCAGAACCGTACTGCACCCCTCTCTCTTCCTCTTAACCTTTCCAAACTCCCGTCTCACCTTCCCGCCGTCGCCCCATTTCCCGATGCGCTCGTTGAGCGGACACGTGTACGTGGGCACGAGGATCAGCTCCTACATGCGCACGGGGTTCAGAACCGTACTGCACCCCTCTCTCTTCCTCTTAACCTTTCCAAACTCCCGTCTCACCTTCCCGCCGTCGCCCCATTTCCCGATGCGCTCGTTGAGCGGACACGTGTACGTGGGCACGAGGATCAGCTCCTTCATTCGCACGGGGTTGCCCAGCATCGGCTGTAGGTCGCCGTTCAACTCCTTGCGCCGCCGCTCAACGTTCTCCTGTAACGTGGAAATGTACCCGATAAGAAATAATAAATTCCGATAAAAGAGAGGAAATGTAAATGCGTAGACGGAGAATGTTGACAAACTGGGGGTTGCCCAGCATCGGCTATAGCGCGCCTTTGAACTCCTTGCGCCTGCGCTCAATGTTCTCCTGCAATCCGGAAAGAGGAAAAGAACGAGAAGGATATAATCAAATGAGGACGTTTGGACGGAGAATGTGCCTTCAAGACGAAGCTCCCCTCGCTGTGCTCAACGTTCTCTTGCATTGTGAGGAATTTCTTTGGAATTCTCCTAAATCTCCTGCATGAAAGGACGAGAATGAGGTCATTAAATGTGCGTGTTTTATTCGACATCCATGTTAATCCAATGTGGACGCTTAGACCGAAAATGCGCTTTGAAACTCCTCGCACCTGCGCTGAGAAACGACTCGATAAAGCCAAAAACTACATACGGATGCAAATGTGTATGCTTTTCTGTCAAATTCTCACCCAATGATTTGCCTCCGCGCGGCAGATCGTCGCGTCGATCTTGTTCGTGCTGGGAAACAGAAACGCGACCCAGCCGAGATTCGGTGGAAGGTAAGACGGACCGAAGGAGCTTAATCCAGGCGACGGCTGCGATGGTGACAGGTGGAAGAAGGTCATCAGGGCGACGAGCACGCCTAGAGCGATGACGTAGGGAGTCATGCATTTGATGCATGATTTGGAATTAGCGGGAGAGTGACTCTTCTTGAAATCATCGGAACCCATCTTGGATTAATGTGTATGCTTGTTTGCCTTTCTTTCTGTGTGAGAATGCGGATCGCAGAAAGAGCTCCGAAAATCGGGAAGTTAGGAATCCTTGGTGAAAAGCAATCCCGATATTATAACTAGCAACCAGTCGTCGACACAACCGAGCTCAAAGGCTCTGGAAGCGAAACCAGATCCTTCAAAAAAAACGCGTTTTACTGAGTCAGGCTATGTCCAGGACTGGTGCATGGAGTAGTCGAGCTTTTGCACTCCTTTATGCTAGCTTTTGCCTTTCTTTCCACCTCCATATAGGAAAGCGACCGCGGAGCAAAACCTGGTTCAAACCTTTCTTGACACCACGACACCGAGTATTATTGCTGCGACACCGTACTGATGTCCAGCAAATGATATCTGTTACCATCTTCTGACACTGTTTTCTGCTTTGGTGGTTGAGTTGCAAGCTGTAGCACAGGCGGGAGAGCAGATGATTGGTTCGGAGAGGTTTAGGGTGGTTCATGGCGTCTGACAGGCGACTGGGCTGGGCAGGGCAGCAGTTCGGAGGTCAGGTCTGGGAAGGACGCGCAGTCAAAGCAAACATCCTCGTCAGGCGGTGCCCGAACCAAGCTGACAGGGTTTTGGCGCAGCGAGCTTGGCGGGATCCCAGCCCGACCAATCAAACTGGCAAATACCACCGTCATTCGCAACAAACGATTTTTCCGCGTTATCGGTTGGTAGTCCCAGATTCATCAGCACATCTTGACGCTAGAAAACACAATCTAGACCTTCATTCATGAGGAAATTCTTACGTTTCATACCCGTATTGCCTTCAATCAAACTTGACAAATTACTATTGCTGCTGGTCGTCAACATAGACAAGAAATTAAAATTCAGAAGCACTAGCGCTCATCAATACATAACTCTAAGTATACCTCTAATTATATCTATTGGCAAATCTTGCACCAAATTAAATTCCTCCGTAGAAAACTCCTATTCACACCACCTCCTTTCAAAATCTCCATTGCCTTTGAGACCTACTCCAAACCATCAACCCCTTCCTTCTGAAGCACTTCCGCCATCTACTTGCCACCTGCACCTGCACCCCCAACCTTCCCCTTCTCCTCACCTGCATTCTTAATTTCAGGTGTTACAAACGGCCGGCAGTCGGTCTCGCTCGAGGGCTTCACAAGGCTCTCGTGAATGAGGCTCATTTCGACACACATGGGGCAGTAGGGGTTGTACTCGATGCTAAACATGCGATACCCGAGCTTCTCAAGAGTGTAGAAGGTCTCGAGGGAAATAGGAGCACTGTTCATGCTGGTAATGTGCAGGAGGGGTTGTTTAGGGATGGAGAATTGGGAGGAAAGGGAGGGGTGGGGGAAAGAGGGGGCAGTCATATGGTAAAGGGAAAGGCAGACTAGGGGTTGTAGCTGAGGCTGAACATGCGATACCCGAGCCTCTCGAGAGTGTAATGGGAAGGGTCTCTGGATGCTGGATGCTGAACATGCATCATTCAAGCCATTCCAACACGTAGGCGGATTCAAAAGTAAAAAAGAACCCATACCTGTTGATCATAAGGAGCAAGGCTGACCACGCTCAACCACATACTGGGTACTCACCCGGTCACAAAAATACTCCATATAGAGCGACTCACTTGTGCAACTCGATGAGGATCTGTCCAAACGGCAGATTCCCTCCATGCAGGGCGAGCTTATTCCCCGAGTTCTGATATGCCGTCCACATGTCCTTCACCATTTCCACCTCGCACCCCTCGCAGTCAATCTTGAACACGTCCACATAAGTGTGCCCCATCTCCTTCATCATTTCGGGCAGAGTCATAAACTTCTTGTCTGGGGAGTTTTTCTTGTAGCCGGCGAGAGATGCTGCCCCAGACATGCCGATTTCGTTGAAGTGAAGGCATGTGAGGTTTTTCATAATTTCCAAGTTGGTCGGATTAAGAAAGGGGTCGAAGGTGTAGGGCTTCACGCCTAGAATGTTGTGCATGGACTCCTCAAACGAGTACATGCCAAAGCTCCCAATGCTGTAGGGAGAGGAGGGGGAGAGAAGAGTGAGAGGGTCTGGCGAGTATCTCGTACATGAAGTTGCTCAAACGAATACATGGCAAGACGCTATCAGACGGCGGAAAAGGGAGAGAGAGAGAAGAAGAGCAAGGGGGGGGGTGTTGAAAGGAGGAACAAGAGGGGGTCGTGGGATCAGAAGACTGTATCCTGTGCGCTTCTTTATCAAACAGATGCATGTTAATGCTTCTAAAGATTTCAACGTTCCATCAAAGATTCAACGACCAAACAACAGAAGCTTCCCTCAACCCATCACACTCCCCTCACCCCATCACATTCCCCTCACCCCATCACACTCCCCTCACCCCAGCACACTCCCCTCACCTGTACACGACGGGGTTAGTCTTTTGGATGGCGTTGGGCAGAAGGCACGTCCACTGCGCACAGAAGAGGGCATGGGGGGTGGTGGGGAGAGGTCGTGAGGGGTGTAGAGGGGCGATGAGCTGTTCACGAGGGTTCATTAGTCTATGGATGGCGTTGGGCACAAGGCACGTCACCTCCGCACAGGAAAGAGCGAAAGGAGAGGGCACAGGGGATGGGGAGGAAGGCGGAGCGAAAACAAGTGGTCATGAGGGGTCAACAGGTGATAGGTTCATGAGGGCTCAACACGTGATGGGGTCGTGATGGGGTCAGGAGGGATCACCACGTGATGGGGTCGTGTTGGGGTCAGGAGGGATCACCACGTGATGGGGTCAGGAGGGGCCATACCTTGCCGTTGCATTCAATGGTAGCGCACGGGATGAGCACCAGCACCTTCACTCAGATTCCCCCCTCCTCACCCCTTCCTCCCCTCCCTCCCTGTGTATATTACCTTTCCTCCATCCCCCCATTTGTCAATGCGCTCGTTGATAGCGCACGGGTACGTGGGGATGAGCACAAGCCCTCTCCCTTCAAATCCTCCCCTCCTAACCCCTTCCTCCCCTCCCTCCCTGTTTATCTCACCTTTCCGCCGTCCCCCCATTTGCCAATGCGCTCGTTGATGGCGCACGGGTACGTGGGGATGAGCACAAGCCCTCTCCCTTCAAATCCTCCCCTCCTAACCCCTTCCTCCCATCCCTCCCTGTTTATCTCACCTTTCCGCCGTCCCCCCATTTGCCAATGCGCTCGTTGATGGCGCACGGGTACGTGGGGATGAGCACCAGCTCCTTCATTCGCACGTTGTTCCACATCTTGGGCTGTAGCGCGCCGTTTAAGGCCTCCTTCCGGCGAGCAATGTTCTTCTGCACGGGAAAGACAAACGAAAAAGGATGTTACACGGTAACCACACATTCGCACGGGGTTCCACATCCTGGGCTGCAGCGCGCCGTTCAACGCCTCTTTCTTGTGAGCGATGCTCTTTTGCACGGGAAAGTCAAACGAGAGAAATGCTGCAAGGAATCACTCGCACCGGTTCCTTGTTCCAACTTATATCAAACTTATAAGTCGCATTGTTTTTTGTCGACTCTAAAGGAGATCGAAGCATCTCGCTCCTTGTTTTTCTCATTTCCGATGTTTGAGCCCTTCCCTCCACACGGTGGTTCTTGATTCGACCCAAAAACCGTGATGTTTGAGCCCTTCGCCTCGCCCTTCGCTTAACAGCTCGCAGCTCGGGTACTGCCAATGCTGGTTTCACCGAGACGTCGCGGTCAAGACGAATACCACATTGCACGAAACCTATTGACGGTATCGACCTCATTTCACCAAAATGGTAAACAGCAATGCAGCCTCAATGCGGGATGTGGCCGGTACATGGCAACAAGAATGTCACCATATGAAAGAAAAACAAACTCTTGAGCACGGAAAAGCCGAATAAAGAAAAACAAAAACAAAAACTTAAGCAGAAAACAATAGAACGAACGTTTACGCACCCAATAGACTGCATCTGCTCGGCATAACGCAGCGTCGAAGCCGCTCATACTGGAAAACATCTTCCCAGTCCATTCGAGAGCAGGCGTCTGAAAAGACTCTCCGGCATTGCTCCAGGACAGGGACAACGACCCAGGATTCGCGAACGTCAGGTAAATGGGGATGATAATCGCCGTAATAACCGCAATAATGACCGCGTGGGGTAAGATGGATTTAAGTACGGATGGCGATGTTAGGGATCTGAGTGATGGAACACGATTGAGGGAGGATTTCGGCGTCTTGGGTTTTTCTTCGAGGGTCGTCATTTCGTCCAGCAGACTTTCAGTAGAACAATGTGGATTTTATTTTTATACTACTACTATTACCCTTTCTTTTCGTCTAATTTGACACTTGTGTATGACGCTGCGAGCGTCACGCTTCTGTCTTGCGGGGTGGAGCTCGGAAAGAGGTGTCAGTAAAGAATCCTGTCTCACTGAAGTGCAGCACTTGACTAGCTGTCTCACTGAAGAGTGAAGAGTAGTTCTGCAAGAATGCAGCTCATTCCACAGATTCACAATCAGTGGCCCTGTTCGGGAGAACATCAGTATTCCTGCCAGATTCCAGCCAGTACAGTTACTCATTTCAGTGCGGCTTGGTGAGATATCATGCCGTTCAGCACGGTGGTTCTGTTTTCCCGAACGGTTGGGTAGGGTATATGACCAAGATGAATCGTAGTGAGGAGGTGTTGTTTGTTGTCAAGGCGTGGGTCATGGTTTTGTTTGGTTCGGTGCGTTCAGGTCCGTGTCCTAACCACGCTAGACCATGCGGGAATTGATACCGCACTGATCACCAATTGGGACTTGGCTGCCTTGGCTGGGTTTCGGTTTGGGAAAACCCTGGTTTGGGGTTCCTGAAAATGAAAGGGGAGGCCTGGCTGGTCGTTAATTGGTGGAGATGATGTCAGAGCCTCGGTCTTTAGACGGCGAGGTGCGACGCGGTTCTTGCGAGAGGAACACCATGCCCTCCATGGGGTGATGGGAACGAAAGGAAACAATAGAGACAGACAGACAGACAGACAGACAGTCAGAAACCATATTCAACTGACTGGTAATCCACTGCACCGATCATTGCAAACACCTATAATATCCTCTGTTTCGAATGGCCTTGACTTTTTGGCGCCAGCGGTTTCGTGCCAGATGATGAAGGCCAATTTGGTTCAGATGATGAACTATACACACCCTAAACCACATACGGTATTGTAAACACTCCAAATACTGGAGAGAGAAAATAAAGAGTCTACTTCTTCTGATCCAATTCAGCCTCTGCCACCCCACCCCTACCTAGCCAACAAGATAGGTACATCTGTAATACCTCGAGGAAAATATAACAAACTCATTACAGGCTCATGTGACGTCTCTTTCCATCAGTCAAAAGGGTGCTAGTATACGATATACTAAGATTCCTCCACCTGATTCCTTTAGTCACCTCTTAAACCCATCTTTTCCTGCATCACAGCAACTGCATCGTCCTTGTTTACAAACGTTTCCGAAGCCAGAAACGGGCGGCAGTTTTTGTCGCTACTCGGCCGCACGTGGCTCTCATGAATGAAGCTCATCTCGCAGCAATGCCAGCACTGCTGGTTGTACTCAATGCTGAACATGCGATACCCAAGCTTCTCCAATGTGTAAACGAGCGGCAGGGTGACCTGGGGCAGGTTCATTCTGGTGGAAGGGGGAAGAGAGAAAAAAAAGAAGTACCGGTAAGAAACAGTGTGGAAATAATGAACTGAAAGACAGAAACGGGCGGAAGTCCTTGTCGCTGCATGGCTGCATCTGTGCAGTCACAGCTGAGTATATATGGCCCCTTGTGATACTCGCAACTCACTTGTGAAACTCGACCAAGATTTGTCCGAACGGCAGCGTTCCCCCGTGCACACTCAACTGCGCCGCTGCATTCCCATTCGCCTCCCCAATTTCCGGAATCAGCGCCTCCTCGCACCCCTCGCAGTCAATCTTGAAAACGTCCACATACGTATGATTCAACAGCTGCATAATCCCTTCCAGAGTCATGAACTGCATGGTAGGGAACTTGGTGGTGTAGTTTTGGAGCTCGGAGGCAGCCGAGAGGCCGATGGGGTGGAAGTGGAGGGAGGAGAGGTTCTGCATGCGGGCGGCGGTGGCGGGAACGAGGAACGGGTCGAACGTGTGCGGCTGCACGTGCAGAAGTTTGTAGATAGAATCTTCGAATGAGTACTGCCCGAAGCTTCCAATGCTGGTTATGGGATGGGCAGGGCATGCACAAAAAATAGGAGAAGGCCTTATACACTTGACAGACACACACACATACACACTCACTTACACTCATCCACAAACTCACACTTAATCACCCTCCTCAATACTCACACCACCCCACAGCCCTCACTTTTCATGTATCCCTCAAAAGCCCCCCCTCCCCCCTCACCTGTACACGACAGGGTCCTTCTGAATGGCTCCTGGCAGCATGCAGGTCCACTGCGGTTGGTGAGGGGGAGGGGAGAGGGGTGGGGTGGGCAGAGGGAGATGGGTGGGGTTGAGGGAGTTAGGCGTGAGTTGAGAGAGATAGGCGTGGGTTGAGTGAGAGGGAGACAGGGTGGCAGCAGGCAAGTCTATTGCGGTAGTTGGTGAGGCGGGGGAGAAGGGGTCAGGAACGGGGAGTAGGATAAGAGGATGGAGATTGGGGGGGGTATAGGGAGTTAGAGAGTTTTGCTGCAGCAAAGTTCTGTCTCATCTTTCCGCCATCCCCCCACTCCCCAATGCATTCGTTCCCCCCCAGGCACGGATACGTAAGAACGTGCACCATCTCCCACGTTCGACTCACCTCTCCACTCCCCATCCCTCACTTTTCTCCGGGCCCCCTCCCCCCCTCGCCCCCCTTGAGTCCCGGTTAAACTCACCTTCCCGCCGTCCCCCCACTCCCCAATGCGCTCGTTCGCCGGGCACGGGTACGTGGGGATGAGCACGAGAGTTTTCATTACGACATCTGTCATCGATGCTGGTGGCGGGTACAAAGTTCCCTTGCACGCCTTCCGTCTCAGCACAAGGTTCTCCTGAGCGTGGGGTGGGGGGGAGTGGGAGGTGGAAGGCGAAGGGGAATTTTATTATTCAACTAAATAAAACGTAAAGTGCGCGAAAACTGGGGAAACAGATACGCCAGTTCGCCAGGAAAAAAATAGGAAAAGAAAACTCACCCAGTAATTCTCCTCTGCACGGCATACAGCCGCGTCAATGCCGTTCATGCTGGGAAACAGAAATGCAGCCCATCCGAGGCTAGGTGGCTGGTACGGAAGCGACCCTGCAGAGCCTCCGCCGGTGCTCCAGCCGCTGGAGAGCAGACCGGGGTTCGACTGGAATGCCAGGTTAATGGGGATGACTATAGCGAGGATGACGGCGAAGGGGATGACGTACGGACGGATGGTGCTTCCGACCTGCTCGCTTATAGTGCGTAGTGATTGTAATGCGGGTTCGGCCATGGTGCGAAGGTTGTTAAGAGCTGGCTCGGCTCTGGCGTGTAGGTCCGACAGGACCTCTTCAGCCATTTTTCCAAGCTGTCAAGCTCTAAAGATTCATCTTTTTATCAGAATCCACGCGACTTGATCGCTTGTCGGCGAGTTGATGGTGCTGAAGGCAAGAGCGGGAACGGCGAGCTAGTCATTAACCAAGGTCAGTTCGGCGTCCAGGTAAGCTAATCAGATATCCAGTTGAGAAACGCAGGAGTCGAGGCTACGGAAACAATTCACGACTTCAGCTTTTGAACTGTATAGGAAAATGCTGAATGCATTTAGGCTGCAAAACATCAAAGATTTCATTTAGGTTGTGTCAGAACCTGTTGTGCCTGAATCCGAAGCAGGAAAACTCGGACACTGAAGCACTTCAGGAACTGAGAAACAGAAAATCGCTCGTGCATTAGGCGACTAGATAAGAAAGTTCGTACCTCGATAATCAGCACGAGTTATCCAACATACCCACTCATGCAAGCAAGAAACGTCAGAACATGACGACCTGGGGGAAGCAAATTGAAATACCAGCAGCAATAGATTCATGGTTCACGGTTCAGTGGATGCAGGCCGATGTTGCCTTGCTACCCAATGAGCATTTGTGTCAGCAGATGTGTGGAAGCAAAATGTTTTGGCGGGATTTTCTTGGTCAGCAGCACCCACCGCCTTTTGTTATCCGTTCCTCCGCACGGCCAGAAGGCCAAACAGTCAAAGAGGCACCAAAAGCAGGGCTGCTGATTGGTCAGGACTAGAAGCTCACTGCTTTCCCGTCTGACCGTCAGGCTTTCCGCGAATTCGGCACAAGGCCTCATAATTCGGTATAAGTGGAAGGGATTAACTTACGAGGAGGTGGATGGAACGAAATCATATGTTTTAGCTGCTTTCATTGTGTAATATACCTTCTTATACCAAAACTTACTATCTACTTACAGAAATAACTTACTGAAGGAGCTTTATTAGGATGCCGCCAGGCTTCACTTGTAGATATTATGTTCATATAACGTGAGATGATAACAAAATTTTAGTTGGTTACTTGATGTTGCTCTCATTGTCATCCAGAGTTGCATTGAGCCTGTCTATTAGCCTGTCAGAAGCTGGGCAAAACCTCTATGGTGGAGACCTTACCATGCCAGAAAATAAACATACCTCTAGCAAGCCACATGTTATAAACATTGCCTTTATAGCTTCTGGTTTTTATCAATCATTCAGCACCTGTCCTTCCTGAGCAAAAACGTCACAGATTGACAGCACCTCACAAAACATGTGATTATACAGCAGAACAATTACATGTGCTCATACCCGGAATGACTCCCAATGACTGACTTCCACAGGGTGCTAGTGTCGGATATACTCAACCTCCTCCACCTGATTCTTTCAAGTCACTTCCGGAACCCAGCCTTTCCTGCATCACAGCATCTGCATCTTCCTTGTTTACAAACACTTCCGAAGCCAGAAACGGGTGGCAGTTTTTGTCACTACCAGGCCGTACGAGGCTCTCGTGTACGAAGCTCATCTCACAGCATTTCGCGCACTGCTGGTTGTACTCAATGCTGAACATGCGATACCCAAGCCTCTCCAACGTGTAGATGAGCGGCAGGGTGACCTGGGGCAGGTGCATTCTGGTGGAGGGAGGGAGAAAAACAAGTAAGCAAGTGAGAGAGGGAGAGAGGGGGAATGCAAGAAAGAGTGTCTGGAGCTTGGAATTGAAGTTAAGAACAGGCAGCAGTCTTTGTAATAACTTGGTGTGTTTACAACCAGTCCCACAGCCAGTTCTTCCTGGGTGCTTTCCCTTTCATTCAACTCACTTGTGAAACTCGACCAAGATTTGTCCGAAAGGCAACGTCCCCCCGTGCACACTGAGCTGAGCTGCCTCATTCCCATTCGCCGCCCCGATCTCCGTAATCAGCGCCTCCTCGCACCCCTCGCAGTCAATCTTGAACACATCCACGTATGTATGATTCAACATCTCCATGATGCCTCCTAGTGTCTTGAACTGCTTTTGAGGGAACTTGGCGGTGTAGATTTGGAGGACGGAGTTTGCAGAGAGGCCGATGGGGTGGAAGATGAGGGAAGAGACCTTCTGCATGCGGGCGGCGGTGGCGGGATCGAGAAACGGGTCGAACGTGTGTGACTGCACGTGCAGAAGCTTGTAAACAGAGTCTTCAAACGAGTACTGCCCGTGACAGCCAATGCTGGAAACGGGATAAGCACAGAGAGTGGGAGAGTCAGCACATGGGGAGGAAAATCTGCTTGATGGGGAGGATGGGTCGATGGTGAAAGGATTGCCGAGAGGCCGACGGAGTGGAAGTGGAAGGAGCGGACATGCCACTCCCCATCTCTTTTCCCCTTCAATTGCCCCGTCACTAACCCCATGACTCACTACTCTCCACGCCCCTCACCTGTACACGACAGGGTCCTTCTGAATGGCGCCTGGCAGGAGGCAAGTCCACTGTGGTGGTAAGGTGGGGGAACGGGGTGAGGGAGAAGGGTGAGCATATGAATATTGGAGTGGACGGGTGGGTCGATGGATATTGGGGTGGGTGAAGGGAGATTGGGGTGGGTGGAGGAAGATTGGGGTGGGTAGAGCGAGATTAAGGTGGGTAGAGGGAGATTGGGGTGGGTGGAGCGAGATTGCGGTGGGTAACGGGAGTTGGAAGGTTTCCCGCAGCAAGCTAGAGTTGGGACCGAAGGCTTCATACGGCACAGAGGGAGTTGGAAGTTGTCAGTCGCTTCTTTCTCTCACCTTTCCGCCGTCCCCCCACTCCCCAATGCGCTCGTTAGCGGGGCATGGGTACGTGGGGATGAGCAAAACAGTCTTCATCAAGACGGGTGTGTACTGCACAGGTGGCGGGTACAGCATTCCCTTGCACGCCTTCCTTCTCAGTACAAGGTTCTCCTGCGGGAAGGGCATTAGGGGGAAGAGCGGGAGAGGGAAAGTGGGTTACAGCGTTGTGATGCACACCTTCCGTCTCAGCACAAGGTTCTCCTGTGGAAAGAAAAGGGGGATTGCGGGGGGAGAGGGGTGAAGGGGAGGGAGGGGGGGAGGATAGCAAAGTCATTGAACAACGATTCGCCACGCACGATATGCTGTTGATACGGAAACGAATGCAAGGGAAATTACAAACCGGAATCTGAGATTCGTTTCTGTGCAGGAAACTGCCGCATCAATGCAGCTTTGCTGGGAAACAGAAACGCGTAAGGATAGAAAGAACCGGATCGCGTATTCACAAATGATATGCTGGTGTGTAAAAAATAATGGACAAAAAAGTCGGATCGATTTTTTAGTAAATCTCACCCAGTAATTCTCCTCTGCACGGCAGATGGCTGCGTCAATACCGCTCATGCTGGGAAACAGAAATGCAGCCCATCCGAGGCTAGGCGGCTGGTACGGGAGAGACGCTGCCGAGCCTTCCCCGCTGCGCCAGCCGCTGGAGAGCAGACCGGGGTTTGACTGAAATGCCAGGTTTATGGGGACGACTATAGCGAGGATGACGGCGAAGGGGATGACGTACGGACGGATGGTGCTTCCGACCTGTTCGCTTATGGTGCGTAGTGTTTGTAACGTGGGCTCGGCCATGGAACGAATGTTGTTAAGAGCTGCCTCGGCTCTGGCGGGTAAGTCCGACATTTGTGTTTCAGCCATTTTTCTAGCCGGCAAGCTCTAAAAACGGTTTTAGCTGATTCAGCTCTAGTAAGTATGGCGGGTGTGAGTATGAGTACGCTATTCAGATATTCAGATGAGAAATGCAGGAGTCGAGGCTGCAAGGATAGTTCATGGCTTCAAGACTAGGGCATAAGGAAAGGTCTGAATGCATATGGGCTGCAAGACTAGGGTGCATACATTATGCCAGAATCTGCTGTCCCTGAATTCGAAGCCAGCAAACTCGGCGAGTTATACAATGGTCTGTAGGTCAAATATCAGCACGAGTTATACAAGCAACATACTCACGCAGCCATTCATGGTTTCTGGTTCAGTGAACGTTGGGGATGTTGTTTGCTGTCAGGAATGGAAGTGCCGGCCGCGAAAACAGCCGTCCAATGAGGTTCTGTGTGTGTCAGTGAATAAATCGGAATGTTTTGGCGGGCTTTTCTTGGAGACCATCAGCTGCCTTTTCCCATTGGTCAGAATTTCCTTGAATTCAGCGAAGCGTCTCTGATTTCGATATAGGGTTCCATGAGAATGAAATTATGAGGTGGATGGAACGAAAGCATCAGAACAATAGCTTCTCAGTACCTCGCTCAGAGGTCAAACTTACTGAGGGATATATTGATTATGATACTACCAGCCTTCATTAAATGGTACCCATGTGCTGTTCACATTATGAGAGCTTATAACAGATTGACTATCAGTATGGTGGTGACGCAGAGCTGCATCTAGCCCTTTCATTGAGTTGTTCCAAGCTTTTACGAAAGAAGCTACTTGAAATGCATAGATCACATTAGGGAGTGTCCTTAATGTGGAACATTCAGTATCCAACTGTCTCTAAAGAATACACCAGGGAAAGAAGCTCTTCAGGCTCATCAGCTCTCCGAACTATGGTATTGACATCCGCGTATTCATATGCCACGCCTCTAAGATCATGAGCACTTCTCAGTCACGGCGGGGGGGTGCTAGTGTCAGATGCTCCACCCGATTCCTTCAAGTCACCTCCTCCACTCGGGTTTCCCTGCTTCACAACATCTGCGTCTTCCTTGTTTACGAACGCTTCTAGAGACAGAAATGGGCGGCAGTTTTTGTCGCTACTTGGCTGCACGAGGCTCTCGTGTATCAGGCTCAACTCACAGCAATGCCAGCATTCATGGTTGAACTCGACGCTGAACATGCGATACCCAAGCTTCTCCAATGTGTAGACCAGTGCCAAGGTGACCTCGGGTTTATTCGTTCTGGTGGAATAAGGGTTTGAGAAAGGGAGAACGAAGTTGAGACACGATTTTTTAGAGAAAAAGATAATGAATGCTGTTTGGCTGTCCGCTCTTTATTAAATGGAGTGTCGGGAGAACGAATCCAGACAAAGAAACGGGCGCACACACAGCTGAGTGTCCTTGTCACTGCCTAGTCCTTGTCACTGCCTAGTCGCGTTGCGCACACACAGCTGAGTGTGTGCACATCCTCTTGCAAACGAAAGTCAGTTATGAAAGCATATCATATTCTAACGCACTGTTGAAATGCATGAACCAAATCAAGACTTACTGGTGAATCTCGATCAAGATCTGCCCGAACGGCAGCGTCCCTCCGTGCAAGCTCAGTTGCGCAGAAGCGTTCCCATTCGCCTCCCCGAACTCTGCAATCAGCGCCTCCTCACACCCCTCGCAGTCAATCTTGAAAATGTCCACATAAGTATGATTCAACAGCTGCATGATCCCTCCCAGAGTCATGAACTCAGCGCCAGAGAACTTTTGGCGGTTGTACTGGAGGGAGGAGTTTGCAGAGAGGCCGATGGGGTGGAAGATGAGGGAGGGGACGGTCTGCATGTGGGCGGCGGTGCTGGGGTGGAGAAACGGGTCGAACGTGTGCGGCTGCACGTGCAGAATCTTGTAGATGGCGTCTTCAAAATCGTACTGCCCGAAACTGCCAATGCTGTGGTGGGGAATTGTTGGGCACAAAATGCAGGAAGGAATGATAGGAGTGGTGAAGAGCACACAAGATGAAGAGCCGGGCTACCCATCTGTTTTCCCTTTCTCCAGAATTCTGAAAAATCGCTCACACGCGCGCCCTTGCGCGCACAAGCAAACATATATCTGATTCTCAAATATTGCTCACAAGGTGAAGAGCTGGCCTACTTATTTGTTCTACTTAGACTGCCCCATCACTTGCCCCATGAATCCTCACTCGTTCCTCATCCCCCCACCTGCTCACTTTTCACCTCTCTCCCCCCCTCTCACCTGTACACCACAGGGTCCGTCTGAATGGCGCCTGGCAGAAGGCAAGTCCACTGATATTGGCGTTTCGGGAACGAGGAGGGGGTTGGGCGTATGGAGATTTGTGTGGGTGGAGGGAGATCGGGGGGGGAATGGAACAGAGAGTTGGAAGAAGAATTCGAGCTGCAGCAAGCTGGGGTTGTAACACATGGGGTGTACTTAAGCACGGGTGCACTTGAGTTACATTTTTGCATTCTCAAAACTGATTCAAGGATGGCGGTTTTATTCCCAAGCATAAAAGCATCAACGAGTGCAGCAGCGTTTTCCTCGGTCAACTCAGGACTCACCTTTCCGCCGTCCCCCCACTTCCCAATGCGCTCGTTCGCCGGGCACGAGTACGTGGGGATGAGAAGGAGCGTTTTCATGGTCATATTTGTCATTGTTTCGGGTAGCGGGTAAAGCGTTCCATTGCACGCCTCCCGTCTCAGCACAAGGTTCTCCTGCGCGTGGATTGTGGGGGAGGTTGAGGTGGAAGGGGGGGGGGAAGAGGTTTTCATCATCCAACTCAAAAGGACGCTGAAGGATAGGAGAGGCTGGTACACAAAGGAAGAAAAGTAAAAAAAAAACTATCGGAATCGCAAACTCACCCAGTGATTCTGCTCTGCACGGCATATAGCCGCGTCAATGCCGCTTATGAAGGGAACGAAAGTTCAAAACAATGGCACGATGTTGCTGGTTCGGAAGGAAGGACAAGAAGAAAGACTTGAAGAAGTCGAAAACTCACCCAGTAATCCTCCTCTGCACGGCAAATTAAGGCCGCGTCATTGCCGTTCATGCCGGGAAACACGGCCTGAGCCCATCCGAGGTTAAGCGGCTGGTCCGGAGGAGGCGCTGCCGGCTGGTACGGAGGAGGAGCCGCCAGCTGGTACGGAGAAGGCGCTGCCGGCTGATCCGAAAGAGACGCTGTCGGCTGGTCCGGAAGCGACGCTGCCGGCTGGTACGGAAACGACGCTGCCGAGCCTCCGCCGCTGCTCCAGCAACTGGAGAGCAGGCCGCGGTTGGACTGAAATGCGAGGTTGATGGGGATGACTATAGCGAGGATGATAACGAAGGGGATGACGTACGGACGGATGGTGTTACCGACCTGTTCGCTTATAGTACGAAGGTTATTCATAGCTGGCGGGGTTTTCGCGTACACTGGCAGGCCTGACAGGTTTTTGTCAGTCATTTTTCGGATCCACCGAACTTTGAAAAAAAACGAATCTTTGTATGTACGCGACTCGATCAGCTACTACGGACTGACGGTTCTGATGACAAGGGCTGGAACGGCGAACTAATGTATGGTCACCGTCAGTTTAGCGTTCTTGAATGTGATGAAGAAAGCGATCAGAGCTTCAGCTAAAACGCAGTCGACTTATGAGTCGACTCAAAAGCGTTCTTGAAAGGTGATGACGAACGCTATCAAAGCTTCAGCTGAAAAACGCAGGTGTAGAGGCAACAGGAGCGCAGCTGAGGGTGTCTCGTCAGACGCATTGAGAAATGCCTGAATGAAGATTGAATGATTGACACGAGAAACCTTCTTTAGTGTCTGCATCTGTTGTGCCTGGATCTGCCGTGTCTGAATTAGAAGGTAAAAGACCTGCACAGCGAAGACATTCAGGAGCTCAGATTATTACAGAATAGTACCTTTCACCTGGTGTGACCCACCTGACCCCTTTTGGGAACACTGATGTCGAACGACGTCGCGGCCGGCAAACTGGGCTCGACGTTGTCATACTGGCAGTCACGGCCTTCAACATTTTGCAGAGGCACTCAAGAAAGACCTTGCTCGGTTTTATGACTGACTGAAAAGAATGTCCAGCCAGCCATGGATTCACTCAGGGAGTCAGGGGTCAATGATGCAGAGTACATGAGGTTCCACCACCACTAGATTCTGGCCGGTAAAGCTTTCAAAGCGATTTCGTACGTTACTGAGGTTTCCAGTGGGGCAGGACTTGCAAAGACCCGAGTGGATTTGTGGACGTAGCTGTTCAATCAGCGTGTTGGCGAGAGAAGCTAAAATGTTTTGGCGGGCTTTATCTTGGTCAGCATCCGTCCCCTTGTTTCGCCCTTTGCCAATCGGAGTCGATAAAAACACCAAAAACATGGCTGTCAATTGGCCAGAGGCGGATTCCGCGATAAAGGGTGACAGGAACGCAGGAACGAATGCATGGTATGCATCAGCCTTATTTCGCACGCATAAGCCGCTTACCGTTCACATTTTCTCCCTATGTAGTTGTTATAGAGGCTTTGCTTCTCTAGGAGGCAAACATGTCCGTCTTGATGAACATGCTGTCCATGTTCCGCTGAATAAATTAAAATAATAAAAAAAACGAAGACTCACCGTGATAATTACCATTGATGGTTGCTCCTAGTTATCCTCATCCAGAGTCACATTTAGCCCATTCATGGGGTTGTACCGTTGTACCAAGCTTTCATGAATGAAGCTACCTGTAATGCATAGGTCACATAAAGGATTGTCCTCGATGTGGAACATCCGATATCCAACTGTCTCCAAGGAATACACCAAGGAAAGGAGCTCTTGAGGCTCATCAGCCCTGCATCCATTGAACAAGAGTGTACACAACATCGTAAACCATGTAAATCTGTTAACAATCTTTGAGAGGAAACACACACCGGATTAAAACGGGAAAAACAAACAAACATAATATTAGTAGAAAATAACGAACGACGCCCGCTGGTGGAGCATCGAGGCTTACTCATGAAAGTCGACGACAAGTTGTCCAAAAGGAAGCTTCCCTCCATTGATGGCCAGCCGAGCACCCACAGATGGGTCTACTGCATCTTCCCTCCCCTCCTCATAGTTCCTCACTCCACCACTACCACTAACGCTAGCACCTGCTGCTTCGGCAACCGCACCTGCCGCCTCGCCTGCACCAGTACCTGCTGTTCCTGCTGCTGCAGCTTCATCTGCTGGTGCTGCTGGTTCTTCTGCAACTGGTTCTACTGCTTCTGCTAGTCTCCGGAACTGGCCTAACTTCTCCAGCATGCCCCTTCCTACTCCCTCTGCTGTCCCATTCACACTGCCCTCGTACACGTCGAATATCACCTCCTCCTCACATCCCCCGCAGCTGAGCTTCAGAATGTCAACGTAGGTGTGGTTGAGATCCTGTAGGGAAGGAAAGATTTAGGGGATATTGCAAGAGAGGGAGCAGGGGGGGGGGGGTTGGGGGGGGGGGGGGGGTCTGGGATGTATTGCAAGAGAACACGTCAAACATCACCTCCTCCTCACACCTCCCCCACCTGAGCTTCAGAATATCAATGTATGTGTGGTTGAAATCCTGCTTGGAGGGAAAAAGCAGCGTGTGGTTTTCATTTCTGGTAACTTGATTACCAGAGACGGAAAGCAACGTTGGGAGAACCTTCTAGCAAGATTGCACACCCTCCCCTCATAAACCCCTTCTCTCCCTTCTTGCCCCACCTCGGTGCTCCTCCTTGCTCCTCCCTGCTCCTCCCTGCTCCCTTCCCACCCACGTGACATTAGGGTTCCACTTCCGGTAGTTGCATAACGTAGCCCTTCCAGTGAGTCCAGTGGAGGGAAGCGGAGGAAGCGCAGCAGCTGCATGCGCGCCTGGGATTCCCCAACCATACCCCCATCCACACCTTCTACCCCTTCCCTTCCCCTCTCTCACTCCATTCTTCTTTCGAACCCCACCTACCTGCACCAGTTCAGGCAGCGTGCGGAACGTGACGTTGGGGTTCCACTTCTGGTAATCACCCAATGACGCCCTTCCAGCCAGCCCTACGGAGTGGAAGTGCAGGAAGCGCAGCAGCTGCATGCGCGGCTGTAGTCTTTGCCTCAGCCTAGCAATAACCCCCATATCCATCCTCCCTCTCTCCCTCCCTGCCCTCCCCATCCTACCTGCATAAGTTCAGGCAGAGTGCGAAAGGTCACATTGGGGCTCCACTTCTGGTAGTCGCCCAAGGAGGCTCTTCCAGCCAGCCCCAGGGAGTGGAAGTGCAGGAAGCGCAGCAGCTGCATGTTAAGAGAGCAAGGGGGAGGCACGTGCGGTGCGGCCTACCTGCATCAACTCAGGCAGAGTGCGGAACGTGGCATTGGGGTTCCACTTCTGGTAGTCACCCAATGAAGCCTTTCCAGTCAGCCCCAGCGAGTGGAAGTGCAGGAAGCGCAGCAGCTGCATGCGCGCCTGGGCTTGCGGGGAGAGAAACGGGTCGAGTGTGTAGGGCTGCGAGCGGTAGTGGCGAAACATTGACTCTTCAAAAGAGTACTCCTCGTCACTGCCCACACTGGGGAGAGGGGTGTGAGGGGGTTGCAGTGGGGGTCAAACAGAGGGTAGGGTAAGGAAGGGGTCGACGGTGTAGGGCTGGGAGTGGTAGTGGCGGAACATTGACTCCTCGAATGAATACTCCTCGTCACTGCCCACACTGGGGAGAGGGACGTTGAGGTGGCAGGAGAGGGAATGAGGCGGCAGCAGAGAGGGTGAGGGGGCAGGGGAAAGGGTCAGGGACGGGGGGTGGCGGAGGGGAGAGGAAGGGGTCGAGCGTGTAGGGCTGGGAGTGGTGGTGGTGAAACATGGCTGCTTCGAATGAGTACTCCTCGTCACTGCCCACACTGGGGGGAGAGGAGGTGAGAGGGGAGAGGAGAGAAGAGGGAGAGGGGGTAGGGAGAGAAAGAAGAAGAAAGGAGTCTTGTGGCTTGCGGGGAGAGGAAGGGATCGAACGTGAACGGTTGGGAGCGGTAGTGGCGGAACATGGACTCCTCAAAAGAGTACTCCTCGTCACTGCCCCCACTGGGGAGAGGAGGGGGACGGGTTAGAGTGGGAGACAAACAGGGGGGAGAGGAAGGGGTCGAGCGTGTAGGGCTGAGAGCGGTAGTGGCGAAACATTGACTCTTCGAATGAATACTCCTCGTCACTGCCCACACTGGGGAGAAGGGTGAGAGGGGAGGAGGGGTGGAGAAGGCGGGACGAAGGAGGGAAGAGAGGGTAGGTGGGTTTGATTCTTCGAATGAATACTCCTCGTTGCTGCCCACACTGGGGAGAGGGAGTAAAGGGCTAGAGGCGAGTGAAGGGGCGAGTGAGGGTTTTAGAGGTTGAGTGGATACGTGCGTGAAGTATCACCCATATTGAGGGTTAAAAGCAAACGCATTTGCAGGTGAAGTCATAAACGTTTCAAAATAGTGCTTGTACAGTAGACACTAAACACACAGGTAAAGGCAAACAGTCAGCGGAGATTTGAAGGGGCAGCTGTTCCAGCGGAGATTTGAAGGGGACATCGGCTGGAAATTTGTGAATGGGCTCACCTGTAGACTACGGGTTTGGCTTTTGAGTCGACTCAAAAGTCATCTGGAATGGCTGTGAATGAGCTCACCTGTAGACTACGGGCTTGGCTTGAACGGCTGTTGGAATTAAACACACCCACTGGGGGAGGGAGGAAGGGAGGGCGGGAGGAGGGGGAGCACAGGAGAGGGATGCAAGGACAGGAGGAGGGAGGGAAAATTGTAATAATAATAATAATAATAATAATAATAATAAAAAATCTGGCGCACTTTTCTGGGAGATGGGAGGGAGCAGGAAGGGGGGGGGTAGAAAGGTGAAGGGGGAGGGAATCAAGAATGAGAGGGAAAGATTCAAGAATGAGATACGCATAGTCACATATTAGAAGGGGGCTCGCCTCATAGGTCCAAGAATTCATGAGAATGAGAACATGCAAGCGCATGTGATGCAAGTCCCTGACGCTTCCCTTTTCCTTAACACCATAAACCTTTCCTTCCCCTTACACCCTAGGCCCCTACACACACCTTCTCTCCCACGCCCCACGCCCCCACCCTCTCTCCATAGGGGCAGGGGTACGTGGGAATGAGCATGCGGATGCGCATGTGATCGAACCTCAAACCTTTCTCCCCACACTCTGGGGCACACATTTCCCCTCTTCACACCCTAAGCCTCCCCACACACACACCTTCCCTCCCACGCCCCACGCCCCCACCCTCTCCTCATAAGGGCAGGGGTATGTGGGAATGAGCACGCGAATGCGCATGTGGTGGAAATCCCTTAGTGTTGCCCCCATGGCCCACGTCCCCACACACACCTTCCCTCCCACGCCCCACGCCCCCACCCTCTCCTCATAAGGGCAAGGATACGTGGGAATGAGCACGCGCATGCGCATGTGATGGAAATCCTTGAGCATGGGCTGTAGATGCCCCCCTAGGGACGCCTTTCTGTTGGCCATGTTTGCCTGACGGTGGTGGGGGAGATGAGGAGGGTGAGAGAGGGCAGTTGAGAAGAGCGAGAAGGGTACGTGGGAATGAGCACGCGCATGCGCATGTGATGGAAGTCCTTGAGCATGGGCTGTAGGTGCCCCCCTAGAGACGCCTTTCTGTTGACCATGTTGGCCTGTAGGGGTGAGAATGGGACGTGGTGGGGGGAAGGGAAGGTGGGGAGAGAGGAGGAGCACGCGCATGCACATGTGATGGAAGTCCTTGAGCATGGGCTGCAGGTGGCCCCCTAGGGACGCCTTTCTGTTGGCCATGTTGGCCTGAAGTGTGTGGGAGAGAGAGAGGGAGAGGGAGAGGGAGACGGGGAGAAAAGTGTGAAGATCGCCCCTAGGGATGCCTTTCTGTTGGCCATGTTGGCCTGTAGGTGGTGGGAGAGCGAGGTGGTGCGGGGAAGAAAAGAGGGGGAGAGAGGAAATGAGCACGCACATGTGCATGTGGTGGAAATCCTTTAGCATGGGCTGCAGATAGATAGGCCCCTAGGGACATTTTTCAGTTGGACATCTTGGCGTAAATGACAGTAACAACCCATCGACTCACCCGGTATGCTGCCTCTGCATCCAATGGAACAGCCGGAATCTTATCCACTCCATCCAATCTATCGGAATCTTACCTGCTCTTTCCCCACTGTACATTCACTCACCCGGTAAACCGCCTCTGCATGGCACAAGACGGCATCCAGTCCATCCCGTCCCCCCTTGGTGTTCCATTCCCCTCGCAAATCTTCATCCGCTCCCGCATTTTCTTCCGAAAGATATACACTCGCTCCTGATATGCTAGAGACTAGCCATAGCGGCGTGATAATAACGAGGATGATCAGGAGGGCGGCGAGATACGGCTTCGCTCCGGGAAACCAGCCGTCGCCGTCAACGAACGCAGATGCGATGAACTCGCGAGGGTTGTTACGCAAATGCCGTGAAACGGACTCCCACCAACGCCGGTCTAGTAGCTGGCGAAAAAAAACAGCCCATTCTCGCCGTCGGATTGAAGAGATCGAGAATGAGGCGGAGAAGGAGGAGAATGGGAGGGAGAAGAACGAGTCTCGAGCACCTGGTGAGGAGGATCGGTGGACAGGTGGAGCGTGAAGAGGAGGATGAGATGAGGCTGCTCGCGAGTGGATGTTCATAAACGGAGAGCTCTCCTCTGCGCTTGACTCGTCTGGTCTAGCCATGGAAGATTAAAGCGCGGAACTTCCGTCACAGGGTCTCGACCCCGTAGAATGTAGTCGACACGTGGCACAACTGTCCCTTCAGCTGCGTCAAGAAGAAAGCCTAACAACGAATGTGGGAAGGGGAGGAATCACCTGGTCAACAACGATCTGCTGTGGATCTTGACAAATTCGTTAACGGTGATAGTTCTGAGTAGATGAATGGAAACTTGTTAGCAGTATTTTTCATTGATGTGGATGACCAAAGGTGTCCCTTCATCCAGATCTTTGTTATTGGTTTCATCCAGTATAATATTCGTACAGAACATTCCATTTATGGTTGCCTTCAGCCAACGCCTACAGAGATATCGCTGAGCTACATCCGACATAACAAAGAGAATGCAGTAATGCGCTAACTGGAGTCATGGTCAACACTAAAACTACAGCTTAATTGAATTATGACCTGGAGCTGCTGGCACGTCTGGTTTTAGTGTCTCCTCAGGTTCAGGTCGCTGCAGTTGTCTGTGCCATCGATCGTCGAATAGCCTCGGCGTATGTGCTGTACTGATATGTCAAGGTCACATCCAACAACTCTTCCAAGGAAGTCTCTGGCTCCCAACCTGCAAAGTAAAAGTCCAGTCTGTTAAGATCTCACACAGCAACAATAATTACCATGACACACAAAATGTGAGAAGACTCACCCAGCTGCTGCTGAATAAGCGTCATGTCTGGAATTCGGCGGTCACTATCGTCATAACCCTTTCCATAGAAGTCACTTGATGTAACATCGACTGTGGGTGTTGCAGGCTCTGCTTGCTTGCTCACTTTGCAATAGATCTGCACAGCATGAGATGAGTAACCATTAGAGATGAAAGACCCACTTACTTCATAGACTGCTTGGAGCCATCTGACATACCCGTGTCATCATCGTGGCCAGTTCACGAACATTAGCCTCGTTCTTGGGGTTTCCGACATTAAATATGTGCCCGTTTGCTCGCTCTGGGTTCTCCTGCAATACGTGAACTTCGTCAGACTACTGACCAAATAAGCATACATACATGCAGCATAAGCATCAAATGGACTTACAATCATAAGCATCACGGCGCGGATTGCATCCTTGATGTACACAAAGGTCCGTTGTGACTTGCCACCGTCAACCAACTTCAATGGTTCTCCGCGCAGAAGTTGCTGCAGGGACAACGCGAGCAAGCTCAGAGATGACAAAGTGGAACACCTAAAGTGGAGCACCGTATACTAAACCTTCAGTACCTACATTGCTGAAGCAAGCAAGAACGCGAGGCACGCCATCCTTGGGGCCATCAATTCCAGGGATAAAATCCATACGCGGACCAATCCAGTTGAACGGGCGGACGATGGTGAATTTGAGATCATTTTCGGCCCCCTCAGCTGTGACACAGCACAAAATATCTTCCATTTAGTCCCAGCGAGCCAACCAAATAAACCAACAGAAGTGGTGTGCACAGCTCACCATAGATGACCCTTTCAATGAGCTGCTTTGCACAAGCGTATGACCACCGTTGCTTTTGCACAGGCCCGAAAATGCAAGGTGTTTCGTCTTCTTTCAGCACATAATACTGGGGATCCTGTTACGTTTAGAGCAAGACAGAAATCGTCAGACACTCGTTAGTGCTTATTCACAATGGACTTGACAATACAGACGTCGAAAAGGAGGCTCTTACGTTGCGCATATTGCTGTCAGGAGGCAAAAAGGCTCCAACGGTCTTGCCATAGACCTCACAGGTGGAGAAATGAATCAGTCGTTTTTTGAAATCTGAGCAGAACTTGGCCTGAAAAAGTCAATCCATTATGTTACATCCCGCTAGAGAAAACGAATTCACTGTACATTGTGATTGGAAGGCGAACTAACCACAGGGAGTGCATCGACGAAGTTGCTGAAGATAGTATCCAGCGGCCTTGTGTTGTAATCCGCTGGAGTACAGATAGCAGCCAAATTAACCGTCTGCACGAAGAATTATCGTCGTTAGTGCTGAAGTTTCTGAAGGCTTAGTGAGGCGTTTTGGGTGGGTAACATCGAGCATTTGTTGCATGTAGAGTAGTAAGACCCACCAAGTCACATGACTTGATAATGCCTTCAAGACGCGGATCATTGCTGATGTTAAACTGGTGAAACTCCATACGACCGCTCCATGGATGAGAATCACCCAGAAGGTGCTCGATCTTGTCATTGTACATGTCAACTGCCACCACTACATGATTGGTCTCCCACATCAAAGCCTCGCACAGGTGCGATCCGATGAAACCAGCTGCTCCAATGATACACATTCTAATGGGTGCGATCTCCTTGCCATCTAGGTCAAACCTTTTGGCCATGACTAGTACGCTGTGTCGGAAATCCAAATTCAGCCTGCTTACTGGTGTGAAAAAACTAGAAAGAGGAAAAACCCGAACTATGTGATACCAAGATATAAGAACTCCTTCCTTTCAGGACTGCTGGCGAGCAGTTCCAAGCCGGCAATGGGTATGTTATAAGATGCTGAGCTGACAGACCGAAGCTCACGAACCCATGCAGAATTTCAGTGAGCAGAATTCAGGCGAAGTGCATGGATCGATATGGTAGAGAAGAGAAAGGGGGGGAAGGGGCACCACCGGACCAGAAGCGGGAAAGACGTTTGCCTGCTTACGACTTCACTTTCGCAAATTGAAACGCCAACAGAGTCGCCTCGCCTGTGCGAGCAGCTGCGAGAGTCGTTCTTCATGCGCGCGGCCTGCGATTCTCTGACAACACCCTCCTCGCGAGACAAACCGCTCGTTTCGTTTGTGGACTATCCATCTAAGAGTCTCCACAACCTCCTGAATATTAGTGTATGGCTTAGGAAAACTCAACAATAGCGTCAGAAAATGAAACCACTCGCATCCAGTACAATTTGGAATTAGAATCATCTTATTGATCTAAACATGTTTCCTTCCCTAAACTGTAACCCTTGCTATAGGATATTATATTTTCAAATATCCGCTACAGTGCACAGTCCGTTTATGGTTTTCCCTTTTTTTAACACCAGAAAATATAACGTTATATTTATCGCAAAAACGCCAAAATGGGCAAAGCGACGGGTACATTGACTCAGATGACACAAACCTGATGCAAGAATATATAAGAACCGAATACACCTCCAACAGGGCAAATAACCCTCAGGACTACCTTCCTCCTCCCACCCGTTTTCCTTTGCTCCATCACCACCAGCATCTTGGCGTCCCAGTTACATCACAGCAGCAGGGCTATTCAACAAGCAGCCACACGTCGTCTCTGCTCCGCCTTTTACGCAGCCACTCCGTCTCTCCGCACCGCCACCGTCCATCCGCTCCGTCTGTCTCGCCGTCGATCGCCTACCACCATGTCTCAGGCTCTGACTCGCTCTGTCCTGCGGCGCGCGGAGATGCTGCGCAACGTCTCCGCGAGGCAAATGTCGTCGTCGTCGTCGTCGCACGCGCATGACGTTGGTGAGAAGAAATTTCACCTGCGGAAAACATGTATAGTGGATCCCGATCTATGCGTGAGATGACTTTTGAGTGGAGTCAAGAGTTACCTTGTTGGTGAGCGGCATTCCTTGTGGATCTCGACCGAGCAGAGACGTTAATTTTTTTTCACGTTCTTCGAGCCGAGTTTCTCTCGAAACAGGCAACTTAGGAGCGTTTATTCTCAGTCGCTTAGTTGACTTTTTGGGTCGACTCGAGTCACCTCGGTACAATGGCACACGGCACGTCTTTCCAAAGTAGACGGATGGCTTTTATTCTGAATCGTGTAGTTTCTTTTTGAATGTTCTCGTTGGTCGTCCTCCGACTCTTTGGAACCTTTATTGTCACCCCCCATGTGTCTGTGTTGTCGTCGGCTTCTCCTACATTGCAAGAACCGCTTATTTTTAATATTCATCATGGCATCTTGCCGGAAAATCATGGGTTGCTAACGATTTTTGTTTCGTTGCGTTTCGTTTCGTTTCGTTGCGGTACATTGCGTTTTGCTACTGCTCTTTGCGTTGCGGTGTGGTGCATTGCGGTGCGTTGCGGTGTTTCATGGTGCGAATGAACAGAGGAGACCATCAAGTGGCGGAACGTCACGGCTGTCGCCATCGTCGGCTGCTTCGCACTGGGAGTCTACAACTTTGCGGGAGCCGCTCACCACGCGAAGCACGATCGACCGGTGGGTTACCCTTCTCTTTCATTTGGTTTGATTCTCTGAAGTCCTTAAAACCAGCCCATTACGGGTGCTTGCCGATCGACAAACTTGCATTGTCATGAGCTGCCAGCGGGCTTTACAGGCCTATTATATGGTGCTCTTGTCGAGTTTGCAGCTCTACATTGTGCACATAAGCTTTCCTCGTGTACAAGGAGGGAGTGTGTCTGACTCGTACATTGTGTTGTCGTGTATACAATGGTTGTGCATAATCATCTTGTCGTTGTTTCGGTTTACCTAAATGACAGATTCTGCTTCAAAATTTGACCAGCTTCAGAGGTGACTACTGCATCGGCTCATGCGTCACTTATAGTTTGACAAGGTTTCGAGGTGTGCACGCAAGTTGGACAGCATGCGTAAAAACTACCAGGGAATAATAATCGATTCCATTATTGTGGTGTTTTTGTTTCTCCCTTGTGTGTGAATCATTATGCCAATGCAGGCATACCCCTACCTTCACATTCGCAACAAGGAGTTCCCTTGGGGTAAGAGAAACAAGAACTCCTACCCTATTCCTTTCAGTTCTTTCACTTAATTTACCGCTCCGCAACCCATCCCCCCTCGCACCCCCGAATCACTTTTCCCTGCATTTTGTGTCTACAGTACTCAGATGTAGAATCTGAATAACCTTTCAACTTGGTGTTGATCACTTGTCTGCTCTGAACAGAGTTTATGTAGTTTTGCCCCTATCTCTTACCTCACCTCTTGTGTGCATTCTGCATGTCTGCAGGACCCTGCGGCCTGTTTGAGTGGGATTGCAAGTCTGCCGCGGATGCCAAGTGAAGCAGAGTGTAGTGCAAGCTCAAGCGCAGCAGCAGATATACCATATGGCAGAAGTATTATAGGAATGATCATGATTCTTACAGCACGCAGAAGCTGTGAGGCCTTACCTTACAAGCCTCTCCCACCCTCAATCCACGTTGTACACTTACTGAAGCTATTGCATTGGAATGCAAAATGTACGGTAGTACGTAAAGCAAAATACTTATCAGCACCAAGGCTTGCTCTAAGGGCGTATCCCTGGGTGGTGGCAGGGCCACTGTAGACGGCAGCCTGCCACGAACGAATAAAACGTCAGGTTGGTGTCACCCAGGGATACGCCCGAACACCCCCATTTCGGATCTGCAGATACTGTACACCGCATCTTTGCAGTTAGCCCTGCCCCTCTGATTGGAATCTAATAAATATAAAAACAAGTGTATACCGTAATATATGGTAATCAGTGTTGCTAGTTCTGTGCACGTTCTGTAACAAGCACGTCGCCCCTCGAGTCTCGTGAGATGCGGATTTCCTCGTCAATGTACGTGTTGTCAAACCTGTTGGAGAGGTGTGATAACAAGTTGATTAATAACAAGTTGATAAGATGCATCATGCAACATAGATTTGACACGAAGCAGCGACCGGGGAAGAAGTTGGATGTGCCATGGCAGGTTCATTTTGAATCTCCTTTGAAGTCCCTTGAGCGTCTAAAGCAGCATTATCATACTCCTATTCACCATCCTTGACCGAAGGGAGGAACAGGTATGGTCCACGAGGCCGTGACTAGACGAGCACCTGTGAACCTGACGTGGGGGAATGGGAGGCAAGAAGCGCGTTCTGAGTTGCCTCGAAGGATGGGAAAGGCAGTGTCCATGAAGCCATGACCAGTCGAGAACCTGTGAACCTGATGTGGGGAGGGGAAGTGAGAAGCGACTTCTGAGTCGCCTCCAAAAGGTGGGAAAGGCAGTGTCCATGAAGCCATGACCAGTCGAGAACCTGTGAACCTGATGTGGGGAAGGGGAAGCGAGATGTGACTTTTGAGTCGCCTCAAAAGGTTGGGACAGGTATGATCCATGAAGCCATGACCAGTCGAGAACCTGTGAACCTGATGTGGGGAGGGGAAGTGAGAAGCGACTTCTGAGTCGCCTCCAAAAGGTGGGAAAGGCAGTGTCCATGAAGCCATGACCAGTCGAGAACCTGTGAACCTGATGTGGGGAAGGGGAAGCGAGATGTGACTTTTGAGTCGCCTCAAAAGGTTGGGACAGGTATGATCCATGAAGCCATGACCAGTCGAGAACCTGTGAACCTGATGTGGGGAGGGGAAGTGAGAAGCGACTTCTGAGTCGCCTCAAAAAGGTGGGAAAGGCAGTGTCCATGAAGCCATGACCAGTCGAGCACCTGTGAACCTGATGAGGGGGAATGGGAGGCAATTAGCGAGTTTTGAGTCGCCTCAAAGGGTGGGACAGGCAGCGTCCACGTCCGAAGCAGTGACTAGCCGAGCACCTGTGAGCAAGAGGGGAGGTAGGCGGCGACTTTTGAGTCGAGTCAAAAGGGAGGGAGTTGGGACGGAAGGGTCCATGAAGCAGTGACTAGACGAGCACCTGTGAACCTGGTGTGGGGAAGGGGAAACGAAAAGCTTGATGCATGTAACTATGGCAAGCAAAGGCATGGCGTAGCAGCCCTAAAGGTGCATGCGACAAGCACGGGGGAGAGGGAAGGATACTGAGGGGAACGTCATGCTGGGCGGAGGCCATTTGAATGGAAGGGGCAGAGACTTGGAACTAGACGGAAGGTGGGGGTTGGCAGGTGTGTGTGAGAAGGGGCAATACTGACAAGCACGGGGGAGAGGGAAGGATACTGAGGGGAACGTCATGCTGGGCGGAGGCCATTTGAATGGAAGGGGCAGAGACATGGAACTAGACGGAAGGTGGGGGTTGGCAGGTGGTGTGTGAGAAGGGGCAATACTGACTGGAAGGTGACGCGTTGGGAGGAGGAGGCGACTTGAGTGGAAGCAGAAACGTCAAACATGCCCGAAGGGGGGAGAAGGGGGGATTGTCAGGAGGTGGTGTGTGTTTTTTGGGGAGGGGGCGGGGTGGGAGGGGGATAATACTGACTGGAAGGTGACTCGCTGAGGGGAGGCGACTTGGATGGAGGCAGAGACGTCAAACATGCCCGAGGGGGGGGGGGAGAAGGGGGGATTGCCAGGTGGTGGTGTGTGTGTTTGGGGGAGGGGGATGGTACTGACTGGAAGGTGACTCGTTGTGCGGAGGCGATTTGAATGGAAGCAGAGACGTCAAACATGCCCGAGGGGGGGAAGGTGATGGTGTTGCTGAGAGTGCCCTTCGCCACGTCTATGGTCTGCAAATGGCAGGGGGGGGCCGAGGAGGGAGAGGCGGGAAGGGGTAAGCGAGGGAGTAAAGGAGGGGGTAAGGGAGGGAAGGTGATGGTGTTGCTCAGAGTGCCCTTCGTCACGTCTATGGTCTGCATATGGCATGGGGGTGTGAAGGAAAGGGTACGGGAGAGAACATATGGTGTTGCTCAGAGTGCCCTTTGCCCCGTCTATGGTCTGCAGGGCATGGGGGTTCCAGAGGAAGGGAAGAAGGGGGTGAGGGAGAGAGGGATGCTACTTGGATGGAGGCAGAGACGTCAAACATGCCCGAGGGGGGGAAGGTGATGGTGTTGCCTAGAGTGCCCTTCGCCACGTCTATGGTCTGCAAATGGCATGGGATGGCGGTTCAAGAAAGGGAGGGTGTCGAGAGGGGAGAGAGGAGGCGAATTGGATGGAGGCAGGGACGTCAATCATGGCCGAGGGGGGAAAGGTGATGGTGTTGCTCAGAGTGCCCTTCGCCACGTCTATGGTCTGTGAATGGCAGGGGGAAGGGGGGGGGGGGGGGGTGGTACAGGAAAGGGTGACCGAGGAATTGAAAAAGGGGGTTAGGGAAGGGCGAAGGTGATGGTGTTGCTTAGAGTGACCTTCGCCACGTCTACGATCTACATGGGTGGAGGGTGTAAGGGAGAGGGTGAGTGGGAGAGGAAGGGAAGGGGCACAGGGGGGGAAGGTGATGGTGCTGCTCAATGTGCCCCGTGGCATGTCTACGGTTCGAATGGCCTGGTAAATGAAGCTGCTTACTTGAAATGTGTCTCCAGCTGTAGGAACCGAAAAAGGAAGCCTGCTTGAAAATGAAAAGCGTCTCCTTCTCAGTCGTCCATAGAAGCTTCCACTTGGCGCTCAACGATTCGGCAGACGTTGTCACAGGAGCTTCCTTCCCCTCGTCCGCTCTTCCCCCTCCTCCTAGCTTCTCTAGCGATTCAATTGCTGCCAGAATCTCGCGAGTAATCGCCTCGTCTGTTACCACTCCGCGCTCCGACTTAGCAATCGCGGCGCGGAGCCTGGCCTTAATCGCCTCTGCGTCATCCGGGTTAAAAGAGGAATTTGTACCACCCGTCGCAGAGGCAGTATACCGAGTTCGGCCGCTTCTCTGAAATTGTAACCGTCTCTTAGAATCTGTTACCAAATTCGCCAATCTTTCGTAACCAATGCAGCTCACAGGAGCAGTAATAGGGCTGATAGAATGACAAATACGAGCAATATGATTACTGGCGACGCGCGTAGTAGTAAATGCGGGTCCAAGTGTGTGACAAGGCGGCAGCTGCTTAGATGCTGTCGTGGGACCGCGGTTGACGACCATGGACTCCATGGGCCCGTTGATGACGGCTAACCGGAAAAGATGACGACGGACGCGAAATGCCGAGGGAATCCGTCGGACTAAGGACTGCTGCTCGCACACAGTACTGACGGAATCCGTCTGACCAAGTGGGTGTGAGTGGCGAGGCGAGCTTCACTTCACAACCGTGAAGCTAAGCGCTATGGGGGGTTTCATCACCCTCATTCACTGCTTTCAAAGGGATTCGAAACGGTAACGCAAAAGACAGATTGAATAACCGTGGGTTTAGTGCGGTTATCTGTCAATGTTAGGGCTCTGGATTCCAGAAATTGCCGAAATTCCAAATCCATTTTGGATTTGTCCCTCCCCAGAAGGAAGTGCCAAAAAGGTATCGCTTTCTGCTCGGTGTTATGCGTTTTGAAGGGGTACGATTTGTCAGCCGCTCTAAACCGCTCTTTTACTCGCCTGTCTTAACTTTGACCCATACAGTGGGTGAAATTCCATTGCAAAAATATATCGACGTTGTACACGCGTTTCTCTGTAACGGGGATCTGCTAGCCCGCTCCCTTCACACCCGAACTGATCCACGAAACCGTATTCAAATAACCTCGTAGCAATTTTCACTGCAGATTTCGAGTGGTTGGGATGACCCCTGAAGAAACAGTCAGAGCCTCTGCGAGTTTCTGTGAAGAAACGTTCGACAGCCACGTGGACAGATTGGCCTGAATTGAACGCGCATTCCATCAGCACTTGTGGTCCTGATGAATTTCCTTTCGTGGCTGCTCAGCTCAAGCCTATGTCATTCTCGAGCAGATTTGTGTATCCGTTTTACCGTAGTCATTCTTGCAGCCACTGTTATTATAGTACGGTTGTTGTTCCGAGCTCCAACTGATCAGATTCCTGCTCGCGAATTCGAGCGATTTTCTTCCGTGAATTCGAGCTACTTTCTTCGCGAATCCGCTCTCTTGCTTCCAGAGCGCGCGAAATCAGGGAACGACCCTTTGGCGTCACGTGCTATCCCTCCTTTTCTCAGTTGTGCTCAGTGTGTCAGCCTGTTAGCATCAACTGAGTCTCAGTTAGCAAACTCTGGAGACTGATTCTGGAGCCGCGATTGTCTTCTTTAGGTTGCAAGAGTGCGAATTGTAGGAACAGTTCCACCGAGTGGTGATTGTAACGAGTCGAGAGTCACTTGTTGAGTGTGGGAGCTCATCCACCGAGCCAGCGCTAGCCCCGTCAGCTTCCACGTCAGCACGATGCTGAAGAACATGTTCGGTCCGAAGCTGACTCCGCAGCAGCAGCTGCGGGAGTGGCAGCGCAAGCTACGGCAGGAGCAGCGCAACATCGAGCGGAACATCCGAGGTGGGATGGGTTGGGATGGGTTGGGATGGGTTGGGATGGGATTTGATGGGATTTGATGGGATTTGATGGGATAGATGGTAGGGGGAGTAGCAGCGCAAGCTGCGGCAGGAGCAGCGCAACACAGAGCGGAACATTTGAGGTTCGTTGAGATTTGATGGGATGGGATGGGATGTGCTAGGGTGGAGCTGTGTGGGGTGGGGTGGAGTGGGATGGAATCGAGTGGGATGGGATTGGGTGGTGTCACGTAGATGGTATGTTTCTGGAGAGCTGTCTTTGAGACGCCAAAAGCAATACGCGGAGCATTTGATGTTTGTTTCTGTGAAACTTTTCTTCAAATAATACACGCCATGGTTATTATCAGAGGTATTGGCACACACCATCATTTCATCAATTTTTGAGTCGACTCAAAAATAGGCTTAATACACGCCATGGTTATTATCAGAGGTATTGGCACACGCCATCATTTCATCAAGGAGGTTAAGGTGGTGAATCTGAAGAAGGAAATCAGGGGGCGGTGAAAATACAAAATTATTGAAGATTCAATCAAATAGAAAATCAAGTATTTTCCATCCACCATGTCATCGCTGTATCTTACCGATTTGTCTCCTTCATCCCTCTTCCCTCCGTCCTCTCTCCGTCCTCTCTCCGTCCTCTCTCCGTCCTCTCTCCGTCCTCTCTCCGTCCTCTCTCCGTCCTCTCTCCGTCCTCTCTCCGTCCTCTCTCCGTCCTCTCTCCGTCCTCCCTCCCTCCTCTCTCCGTCTTCCCTCCGTCCTCCCTTCTCCGACTTCCCTTCCATGCCTCCTCCCTCCTCCTTCATTCCTCCTCCCCCTGTCCTCCTCTATTCTTCCTCCTTTTTCCGCAGAGATCCAGCGAGAGGAGATGAATGCGAAGAAGGCAATCAAGGAGGCGGCTAAGAGGGGCGATCTGGGTTCAGCCAAGGTGTGTGGGATGGGCGTGGTGCGGTGTGGTGTGATGTGGTGGGATGGGACGGGATGGGATGGGATGGGGTGGGGTGGGGTGGGGTGGGGAGGGTCGGAGTGGTGTGGTGGAGCGAGGTGAATGCAAAGAAGGCAATCAAGGAGGCGGCCAAGAGGGGCGATCTGGGTTCAGCCAAGGTGTGTGGGATGGGCGAGGTGCGGTGTGGTGGGATGGGATGGGATGGGATAGAATGGGGTGGAGTGGGATGGAATGGGTTTGGGTGGGATGTGTTGGTGAGTGGGGTGGTGGAGCGAGGTGAATGTGAAAGAGGGGAATCAAGGAGGCGTCCAAGAGGGGCGATTTGGGATCAGCCAAGGTGCGCAGGATGAGTGCAATGTGGTGTGGTGCAGTGCAGTGCGGTGTAGTGTGGTGTGGTGTGGTGTGGTGTGGTGTGGTGTGGTGTGGCGTGGCGTCTAGCCAAGGAGCTAGTGGGATCGCGCAATTCCATCACTTTAACTCACATGGCTCATGTAATCCTTTCATAACCAACACCCCCCCCCACACCCACCCCACCTCCGATCTCCCACGTCTCTTATCTCCCATCCCATCATCTAGCAAGGCGTTTAGGCAAACGCACATGGCTGATGCCAACCCTCCACAACCCTCCCCCCCCTTTCCCCATCCCACCCGCCCTCGTCACGCACTTCCCATCCCCCAGCATCTAGCCAAGGAGCTGGTGCGATGGCGGAGAGCCATCGGTCGCATGCACGAGCAGAAGGCACAGACGAACTCCCTCTCCTCTTCCTTGTTGGCTCTCCCTTTCGCCCCTTCCCCCCCTCACATCTCCAATCCCCCAGCATCTAGCCAAGGAGCTGGTGCGATGGCGGAGAGCCATCAGTCACATGCACGAGCAGAAGCATGAGCACGATCTAGCATCATCTCCCGTGTTTCCTCCCTCCCCCCTGCTGTTCGTGTACCATCAATGCAGCATTTAGCCAAGGAGCTGGTGCGATGGCGGAGAGCCATCAGTCACATGCACGAGCAGAAGCATGAGCACGATCTAGCATCATCTCCCGTGTTTCCTCCCTCCCCCCTGCTGTTCGTGTACCATCAATGCAGCATCTAGCCAAGGAGCTGGTGCGATGGCGGAGAGCCATCAGTCACATGCACGAGCAGAAGGCACAGACGAACTCCCTCTCCTCTTCCTTGTTGGCTCTCCCTTTCGCCCCTTCCCCCCCTCACATCTCCAACCCCCCAGCATCTAGCCAAGGAGCTGGTGCGATGGCGGAGAGCCATCGGCCGCATGCACGAGCACAAGGCACAGATGAACTCTCCACTCCCCCCCCCCTTCGTTACCCCCTGTGCCTGCAGCATCTAGCCAAGGAGCTGGTGAGATCACGCAAGGCCATTAGCCGCATGCACGTGACTCATGTAAACCCCCCTCTTCTCAACCCTCTCTCCCTTCCTCTATTCCTTCCCCTCCTCCCCCAGCATCTAGCCAAGGAGCTGGTGCGATCAAGGAAGGCCATCAGCCGCATGCACGAGCAGAAGGCCCAGATGAACTCCATCTCGCTTCACCTGGGGGAGAACATTGGTGAGTGGAGAGGGACGGGGTGAGGTGGAAGGGAGGGAACAGGTGTTGGGGGTATGAGCACGAGCAGAAAGCCCAGATGAACTCCATCTCGCTTCACCTGGGGGAGAACATTGGTGAGCCGGGGGTGGGGTTGGGCGTCTGTGTAGGGATTGGAGAGAGAGGGTTGGAGAGAGAATGTGTCTTGGGTGATAAGGGGAGGTGTGAGCACGAGCACAAGGCTCAAATGAACTCCATCTCGCTTCACCTGGGGGAGAACATTGGTGAGAGCGAAAGGGGCTCCGGGCATCTGTTAAGGTTGCAGAGAGAGTGGTGGAGAGGGAACGAACAGGGGGTTGTGAGCAGCACGAGCCGAAGGCCCAGATGAATTCCATCTCGCTTCACCTGGGGGAGAACATTGGTGAGATGGGGGGGAAGAAGGGGGGGGTTGTTGTCACGAGCACAAGGCCCAGATGAATTCCATCTCGCTTCACCTGGGGGAGAACATTGGTGAGCCTATTCTTGAGTGACGGTTGGAGAGATAGGTTGTGAGCAGCACGAGCAGAAGGCTCAAATGAACTCCATTTCGCTTCACCTGGGGGAGAACAATGGTGAGTGTGAGGGGGAGGGGGAGGGAGTGGGCAGGGGGTTTGTCGTTGTTGCGAGCACGAGCAGAAGGTGCAGGTGAACTCCCTTTCGCTGCACCTGGGGGAGAAGGTTGGTGAGCACGAAGGGGGGGGGGGGAGGAGGTTGGTGAGAAGGGGGGTGCAAGAGGAGGGAGTTGGCAGGGGGAATGAATGTGGGGGTAGTAGGAGGGATGTGAGCACGAGCAGAAGGTGCAGGTGAACTCGATTTCGCTGCACCTGGGGGAGAAGGTTGGTGAGTTTGGGAGCGATAGACAGGTGTGACGGTTGGAGCGAGAATATGGGGGTATGAGCACGAGCACAAGGCTCAGAGGAACTCCATCTCGCTTCACCTGGGGGAAAATATTGGTGAGAGGAGGAAGAGGGGGAGAAACTGGGGAGGGGTGGTGGGGTTTGGGCATATTGTGAGGGTGTGAGGGAGAATGAATGGGCTGGTGAGGGTTGTGAGCACGAGCACAAGGCTGACTGTTGAGTCGACTCAAAAGTCAGCACGAGCACAAGACTGACTGTTGAGTCGACTCAAAAGTCAGCACGAGCACAAGACTGACTGTTGAGTCGACTCAAAAGTCAGCACGAGCACAAGACTGACTGTTGAGTGGTACACAGGTGTAACGGTTGGAGAGAGAATATGAGGGTTGTGAGCACCAGCACAAGACTGACTGTTGAGTCGACTCAAAAGTCAGCACGAGCACAAGACTGACTGTTGAGTGGTACACAGGTGTAACGGTTGGAGAGAGAATATGAGGGTTGTGAGCACCAGCACAAGACTGACTGTTGAGTCGACTCAAAAGTCAGCACGAGCACAAGACTGACTGTTGAGTGGTACACAGGTGTAACGGTTGGAGAGAGAATATGAGGGTTGTGAGCACCAGCACAAGGCTGACTTTTGAGTCGACTCAAAAGTCAGCACGAGCACAAGACTGACTGTTGAGTGATACACAGGTGTAATGGTTGGAGAGAGAATATGAGGGTTGTGAGCACCAGCACAAGACTGACTGTTGAGTCGACTCAAAAGTCAGCACGAGCACAAGACTGACTGTTGAGTGGTACACGGGTGTAACGGTTGGAGAGAGAATATGAGGGTTGTGAGCACCAGCACAAGACTGACTGTTGAGTCGACTCAAAAGTCAGCACGAGCACAAGACTGACTGTTGAGTGGTACACAGGTGTAACGGTTGGAGAGAGAATATGAGGGTTGTGAGCACCAGCACAAGACTGACTGTTGAGTCGACTCAAAAGTCAGCACGAGCACAAGACTGACTGTTGAGTGGTACACAGGTGTAACGGTTGGAGAGAGAATATGAGGGTTGTGAGCACCAGCACAAGGCTGACTTTTGAGTCGACTCAAAAGTCAGCACGAGCACAAGACTGACTGTTGAGTGGTACACAGGTGTAACGGTTGGAGAGAGAATATGAGGGTTGTGAGCACCAGCACAAGACTGACTGTTGAGTCGACTCAAAAGTCAGCACGAGCACAAGACTGACTGTTGAGTGGTACACAGGTGTAACGGTTGGAGAGAGAATATGAGGGTTGTGAGCACCAGCACAAGGCTGACTTTTGAGTCGACTCAAAAGTCAGCACGAGCACAAGACTGACTGTTGAGTGGTACACAGGTGTAACGGTTGGAGAGAGAATATGAGGGTTGTGAGCACCAGCACAAGACTGACTGTTGAGTCGACTCAAAAGTCAGCACGAGCACAAGACTGACTGTTGAGTGGTACACAGGTGTAACGGTTGGAGAGAGAATATGAGGGTTGTGAGCACCAGCACAAGACTGACTGTTGAGTCGACTCAAAAGTCAGCACGAGCACAAGACTGACTGTTGAGTGGTACACAGGTGTAACGGTTGGAGAGAGAATATGAGGGTTGTGAGCACCAGCACAAGGCTGACTTTTGAGTCGACTCAAAAGTCAGCACGAGCACAAGACTGACTGTTGAGTCGACTCAAAAGTCAGCACGAGCACAAGACTGACTGTTGAGTCGACTCAAAAGTCAGCACGAGCACAAGACTGACTGTTGAGTCGACTCAAAAGTCAGCACGAGCACAAGACTGACTGTTGAGTCGACTCAAAAGTCAGCACGAGCACAAGACTGACTGTTGAGTCGACTCAAAAGTCAGCACGAGCACAAGACTGACTGTTGAGTCGACTCAAAAGTCAGCACGAGCACAAGACTGACTGTTGAGTCGACTCAAAAGTCAGCACGAGCACAAGACTGACTGTTGAGTCGACTCAAAAGTCAGCACGAGCACAAGACTGACTGTTGAGTCGACTCAAAAGTCAGCACGAGCACAAGACTGACTGTTGAGTCGACTCAAAAGTCAGCACGAGCACAAGACTGACTGTTGAGTCGACTCAAAAGTCAGCACGAGCACAAGACTGACTGTTGAGTCGACTCAAAAGTCAGCACGAGCACAAGACTCAGAGGAACGTCGTCTCGCTGCACGTGGGGGAGAACATTGGTGAGCGGGGAGGAGCTGGGGGGGGGGGGGGGGGGTGCGGGGAGGGGATGAATGGAAGAGAACAGTGGATTACAGGGGCAGCACGAGCACAAGGCTCAGAGGAACTTGATCTCGCTGCACGTGGGGGAGAACATTGGTGAGCGGAGAGGAGAGGAGCTGGGGGGGGGGGGGGGGGGTGCGGGGAGGGTGGGGGGATGGGGGGCATGATGGGATGGGTGGGGGTTTTGCCATTGTTGCGAGCACGAGCACAACCCGTCACATACGCTGCTCTTTTTCTCGTCATGCCATTCCTCCCCTCCCACCCCCACCAGCCATGGCGAAGGTGGCGGGGCACATGGCGAAGAGCGCAGAGGTGATGAAGCTGATCAACGGGTTGAAAGCTTCCCTGTGTCCTGTGCCGTGTGCTTGTTTGCTGACCCTCAATCCGACTCCCCTTTTTCTTCCTTCTGGTCCCTCTCCCTCCCAACCCCTCCAGCCATGGCGAAGGTGGCAGGGCACATGGCGAAGAGCACAGAGGTGATGAAGCTCATCAACGGGCTGAGTGGGATGGGAGCCCTGAGCCCTGTGCTCACATGCTGATCCCTTCCCCAACTCCCCCCTTGCAACTCCTTCCAACCCCTCCCATTCCCTCTCCACTCCCTCCCAACCCCTCCCAACCCCTCCAGCCATGGCAAAGGTGGCAGGGCACATGGCAAAGAGCACAGAGGTGATGAAACTCGTCAGCGGGCTCATCAAAGTGCCGCAGGTGGCTGGTGCTTCTGTGTTGACCAACACCCGCCCTCCTTTTGCTCCTCCCCTCCCCAACTCCCTCTTCTCCCCATCTGCCCCTATTCACCCCCTCCCGATCCCTTCCTCCCCTTTCAACCCCTCCCACCAGTGATGGCGAAGGTGGCAGGGCACATGGCGAAGAGCGCAGAGGTGATGAAACTCGTCAAAGTGCCACAGGTGGTTGGTGCTTCTGTGTTGAACCACCCCCCTCCCCCAACTCCTCCTTCTCCCTGGCTCCCCCTGTCCAATCCCTTCCAATCCCTCCCAATCCCTCTCCACTCCCCCCCAGCCATGGCGAAGGTGGCGGGGCACATGGCGAAGAGCACGGAGGTGATGAAACTCATCAGCGGGCTCATCAAAGTGCCGCAGGTGGCTGGTGCTTCTGTGTTGACCCCTCCCCTTCCCAACTTCCCCCCCTTCCTGACTCAATCGGTCCAATCTCTCCCAATGCCTCCCAACCCCTCCAGCCATGGCGAAGGTGGCGGGGCACATGGCGAAGAGCACAGAGGTGATGAAACTCGTCAGCGGGCTCATCAAAGTGCCTCAGGTGGCTCATGTGCTTCTGTGTTGAACCACCCCCCTCCCCCAACTCCTCCTTCTCCCTGGCTCCCCCTGTCCAATCCCTCCCACCTCTCAATCCCGCCCCACCCCTCCCAGCCATGGCGAAGGTGGCGGGGCACATGGCGAAGAGTACAGAGGTGATGAAACTCGTCAGTGGGCTCATCAAAGTGCCCCAGGTGGCTGGCACAATGCAAGAATTATCCAAAGAAATGATGAAGGTGCGAGCGTGGGGGAACTGGGTGGGGAGAGGGGAGAGGGAGGAGGGAAGAGCCTTTACAGTGGCATTTCAGCAGCTCTAGAAGCATGTGAAGCTCGTCAGTGGGCTCATCAAAGTTCCTCAGGTGGCTGGCACGATGCAAGAGCTTTCCAAGGAGATGATGAAGGTGCGAGAGGGAGAGGGAGGTTTCTTCATAGGCGGGCCAGGGTCGCCATGGGAACTTTCTTCATCGGCGGAGGAAACGCAGACGTGCGGGCACGGTGAGATGACACGGCGAGATCGCGCGGAGCAGGAAGAGGACACGGCGGAGCAAACTGAGCCCACGGCGGCCCGCCACCAGCGCCTACGAAGCCCATCCCCGCAGGCAGCGGCCGCTCTGAGCGCGCCGGGGATCCAAAAGGATTGTGGGGCAGGAGCGCGGAGAGAGGGACGACGGGAACAGCGCGAGGAGCTGATGGTGACGCCGACCCCGCACGCGAGCGACGAAGCTCCTTCTCCACGTCATCCAGCCTATCCAGAAGTCGGCGCTCCGCTGCGGACGGCGCTGGACGCGCGTTTCCGCCGCGACCATAACCTCCCCGTCACCCACGACGCGCACGCCCACTTGCGTTCGAGCGCACAGGCGACTGTGGGCGAGATGGGCCTTGCTGACGCTGGCGGCCTGGGGAACGGTCCCCGCGACAAGGAGAGCAGAGCCGCTGGCGCTTTGCAGGAGGGGGCGAACGCGGAGCTGGGGGCCGATGGCCAGATGTCTGGCGGGCGGGCGATCGCTGACGAGATGAACGGTGAGCGGGCGAACGATGGTGATGCGAGCGGCGGTCACGGGACCGGCTCCGCGATGCCGCGCGACGAGGCGAACGAGGCGACTGCGGCGAACGAGCCACACCGTGACGATCGTCGCGGCGGCTCTCCCGCTTATCGTCGCGAGCTGCCGATGAGCGACGGCGAGGCGAACGCTCCCGGTGCGCCACAGCCACTGCGCCGGAGCGCGCGACAGACCCCGCGCGCGGGGGCTCCTGCGGTGACGAGGACCTGCCCGCGCGCGGAGCCAACTCGCGCCGCTGGTCCTCAAAGCGGCGGCGGATCTGATCAGCGGACGCCGGCGGAGCAACAGGCACGCTCGCGGCAGGGCGTGCAGGAGGAAGCGGACGGGGAGCAGGATCGCTCTCCGCGGTGCAGTCGCGGCCCAGAGCGCCAAGGAAATCCATTGGCCAACGCTCAAGACGCTCCACTGGCACACGAGGAGCCGACAACGCCGATCTCCCAGGCGCAACAGGCGGAACCTGTGGCAGCTACCCCGCGGAGCGGACGGGGAAGCACGCGGGGGAGAGGCGGGCAACGAGGAGCGCGCGGAGGGCAGAGGAGCGCAGGCCAAGCGGGAAGAGGACCGCCCCGCCAGTTGCCAAGCCCAATCTGGTTGGGGGAGCCGGCGGAACGAGTCACGCGCCAGTCATTCGCCAGGCGGGGGGCGAGGGGAGGAACACCAGCGCAAGCGGGGAGAAACAGGGATATCAACACAGAGGGGAGTGGAGACGATTATATACCGTCAGATCTGAGGCAGCCAGACGATCCCGACTCACCTCACGCGGATCAAGGAGAAGGGCAAGCGCAGCAACAGGAGAGAGGAACGGGCCGCAGACAGCATCGCAGAGCTCAGCTTCCCCCGGACCAGGCACTATCGGCGTCCCAGCTGGCCTCGCGGGAGGATCTTTTCCAGATCGCGATGACTTGGGACCTCACGCTCCTAACCTCCATCACCCACCTACCAATCGTCCGCCGACTGCCGCCGCAGATCCTCAGCGACTACTCCACCTGTATGCTGGCTGCCCTACTTCGGATCTCCAAGCTGCCTAATTGCGCGGGAGCATGGCGGGTCCTCTTGTTCCTGCCACGTCTCACGCTAAGACTCAGCCGGCGATCGAGCTCTAGGTGGAAATTGCTGCGGGAACAGATGCATCTATTCCGATGTGGCCACTGGACCCAGCTATACACTGACTACCTGGGGTCAATGCACCTGGCCGAACCACCTCAGCACCAGCGAGACCCACTGGGAATCTGCTCACGAGCGGAGGGGTTGGTGAAACGGGGTAACCTGCGAAAGGCATTAGCAGCCCTACAACCCTCGCCCGCAGCACCTGCGACAATTGCGACACTACAGCAGCTGGAATTGAAACACCCCCAACCCCAAAATGACCTGCCCGAGTGGTTGCATACCTACACCACACCCACGCAATTTTCAACCACTCTAGAACGGTTTTCCGACGTCCTTGGAGAATGCCCCAGGGGTATTGGGGCTGGCCCATCGGGGTCAACTTTTGAACACTACCGCGACCCAGCGCTAAGTAACATCGAGGTACTAGGGCACCTCCACTCCGCCGTTACGCATCTTCTCTCGACAAACCTTTCCACTGAAGTCGCAGCACTACTTGCCCCGTCCCGCCTTATAGCCTTCGCCAAACCAGGGGGGGGGTACGTCCCATTGCGATTGGAGAGTCATTGCTTAGGCTGGCGGCGAAGGTGGCGCTCTCAGATCTGCAAGGAGAAACGCGGAATTGTTTCCTACCTCAGCAATTTGGCGTGGCAGTCCCTGGAGGTGCAGAATTTGTCATCCACGCTGTCCGAGACCTCACCACGGTGCAGCCCTCCAGCCTAGTACTCCAGCTTGACATCGAGAACGCGTTCAGCTCAGTAGAGAGGAGCGCGTTCTTCAACGCACTCATCGGCTCCCCGCTAGCTCCCCTAATCCCCTTCACACGCTCTTTCTACGCAACATCTTCACCACTGCTGCTGGACCCATGCTTCAATTCCACGGCACTCACCAGCGGAAGGGGAGTCAGACAGGGGGATCCCCTCGGACCCCTGCTATTCGCAGCGTCTATCCAGCAGCACCTCAGGCACGTAGCAACGGAGCACCCGGAAGTCACGGTCCTCGCGTACGCCGACGACATCACAATGATTGGACCCGCGGCGGCGACGCTAGAAGCACTCACGGAGCTCACGCCGCTGCTGGCACGGGACGGTCTCACCTGCAACTTTAGGAAGTCGTCGGCGTGGTCCTCCGTGCCGCTAGGAGGTGACGTACTCCCCGAGGGCCTCCCCCTCACCCACGAGGGGGTACGGGTGTTGGGAAGTCCGGTGGGGTCGCAGAGCTTCTGCTCTGATTTTGTCCGCAGTACCCTGACAGACGCGGCAGCCCCCTTGGGCTCTCTGGCGTCCATCCACCCACAACACGCCCTCCTGCTACTGTCTCGTTGCATCAGCCGCAGAGTCGGCTACCTGCTGCGCACTACCCTAGCTGACGTCTTACCGCTCTCAGAATGGCACACATGGTGCGCCGAATTACTGAACACCGCCTTGACCGCCGCCAGCATTCAACCGCCACGCCGAGAAGCCGAATTCAACTTCCTCCTCCGTCAAGCAACTCTACCAGTCGCCCTGGGCGGGCTGGGCCTTACAGACCCCACAACGGAAGCAGCACCGGCCTACCTGGCATCAACGACAGAGGCGCTACGGTTACTCCGCTCTCTTGACCTACCAGCAACGGCGGCACTGGGGGCCAACAACAACACTCTGCAACCGTCCGCCGTGCACTCGGTTACCATTCAGGACATGGAGGGGCGTCTGCCACCGCTGGCGCTACAAAACTTACGTGAGGAGCAGCAAACCCCGTCCCAAGACCCGCTGCAACGTGCCCTGTCTCAGGAAGTGCATGCGGCAAAGGCCGACGCCCTAAGAGAGGAATCACGCACAATACAGTCAGCCCCCGAGATGGGCCACACGCTCCGCCTAGTCAGCCTGAGAGGAGAGGGAGCGGGAGCGTGGCTGCAGGCACTACCCTTGACCCCGGACCTCTGCTTCTCACCGGGTCAGTTCCGAGCGGCCCTGGCCTTCCGCATGGGCATCCGACAGAATGTACCAACCGTGTGCGAGTGCGGAGAACTCGTAGCTGACTGCAGCCTACCCAACCACTTACTCCGCTGCAGCACAGGCCCCGACAGGACACGCACACACAACCAGCTGGCCTTCCCCATGGCTAAAATGGCGAGGGAGGCGCAGCTGGTGGTATACCTGGAGAATGCGATGTACTCACCTCCGGATGACCCGAAGAAGGCAGACGTGATTGTACAAGACCCGGACAGCGGAGAGACCTGGATCACAGACACTACTATCACTGACCCTGTGCTGCAGAACCGAGACCCCACGGCCCGCAAACCCCCAGGCTGGGCTGCAAGGGAGGCACAGAAGCGGAAGGAAAGGGACTACTACCGACACACTGAACACGTGGTGTTCTGCGCCCTGGCCGTCGAGACCTATGGGGCAAACGCGCCCCCCACGACGGCGTTCCTGAAACTGCTGGCCACAGCAGCAGCTAGGAACCGCTTCAGGGCCAGCCCCTTGGCGAAATCCGCCAAGAAGATGGCCTGCCACTTCAGCCAGCGCTGGTCAGTGGCCCTCCAGCGCTCCCAGGCGAACGCCCTGCACACCAAGGCCAGGGCTGGGATTGAGGCAGCGCACCCCCAGATGGCAGCGGACCCCTGGCCGCTGCACCTGGGGGACATCCTCCACACGCTGGAGGGCTAGAGGGTCACTCAGGGGAGGGGGGGGGATGAGGGGTGAGTTGATGGGCTTATGGGATCGAGGTTATCATGGATAGAACTGCATATCTGTACCCCTGCTGAAATAATACAACGGACCATTTGAGAGGGAGGTTGATACACCCTCACAATAGCCAGCTCGTCAGTGGGCTCATCAAGGTGCCTCAGGTGGCTGGCACGATGCAAGAGCTATCCAAAGAGATGATGAAGGTGCGAGGGGGGGAGGGGGGAGTAAGTGGCCTAGAAGCACATGAAGCTCGTCAGTGGGCTCATCAAAGTGCCTCAGGTGGCGGGCACGATGCAAGAACTGTCCAAAGAGATGATGAAGGTGCGAGGGGGGGGGGGGGAGGAGAGGGAGAGAGGGTAGCTCATCAACAGGCTCATTAGAGTGCCGCAGGTGGCTGGCACTATGCAAGAACTGTCCAAAGAAATGATGAAGGTGCGAGGTAGAGGGAGGGAGGTGATGGGGGGGGAAAGGGAAGAGCCTTGCAAGTGATCCTGCTGTGGTCTCATCAAAGTGCCTCAGGTGGCGGGCACAATGCAAGAACTGTCCAAGGAAATGATGAAGGTGAAGAGGGGAGGAGGGGCGGGGAGAGGGAAAAGAGCGCCTGGGCACATTTAGGGGCACATGAAGCCAATCAACCATTGGGCTGATCAAAGTGCCCTAGGTGGTGGGCTCGATGCAGGAATTATGTAAGGAGATGGTGAAGGTGAGACGGGGAGGGAGTGAAGAGAGAGTGAGGGGAAGAGTGGGAGAGAGGGAGGGGGAGGGATAGGGGGAGGCTTTAGACACAGAGGAGATGGAGGATGAAATGGAGCATGAGATGAAAGAAGGAGAGGATTGCGATGCAGCCCACTCACCTCCAACACAAAACCGTCCTTCATCTTTAGACACAGAGGAGATGGAGGATGAAATGGAACATGAGATGAAAGAAGAGAGGATTGCGATGCAGCCCACTCACCTCCAACACAAAACCGTCCTTCATCTTTAGACACAGAGGAGATGGAGGATGAAATGGAACATGAGATGAAAGAAGAGAGGATTGCAACGCAACGCAACCCACTTGATAAAGGTGTATTTTTTAGACGCCTCAAAAGAACATGAGATGAAAGAAGAGAGGATTTCAACGCAACGCAACCCACTTGATAAAGGTGTATTTTTTAGACGCCTCAAAAGAACATGAGATGAAAGAAGAGAGGATTTCAACGCAACGCAACCCACTTGATAAAGGTGTATTTTTTAGACGCCTCAAAAGAACATGAGATGAAAGAAGAGAGGATTTCAACACAACGCAACCCACTTAATAAAGGTGTATTTTTTAGACGCCTCAAAAGAACATGAGATAAAAGAAGAGAGGATTTCAACGCAACGCAACCCACTTGATGAAGGTGTATGTTTTAGACGCCTCAAAAGAACATGAGATGAAAGAAGAGAGGATTTCAACGCAACGCAACCCACTTGATAAAGGTGTATTTTTTAGACGCCTCAAAAGAACATGAGATGAAAGAAGAGAGGATTTCAACGCAACGCAACCCACTTGATAAAGGTGTATTTTTTAGACGCCTCAAAAGAACATGAGATGAAAGAAGAGAGGATTTCAACGCAACGCAACCCACTTGATGAAGGTGTATTTTTTAGACGCCTCAAAAGAACATGAGATGAAAGAAGAGAGGATTTCAACGCAACGCAACCCACTTGATGAAGGTGTATTTTTTAGACGCCTCAAAAGAACATGAGATGAAAGAAGAGAGGATTTCAACGCAACGCAACCCACTTGATAAAGGTGTATTTTTTAGACGCCTCAAAAGAACATGAGATGAAAGAAGAGAGGATTTCAACGCAACGCAACCCACTTGATGAAGGTGTATTTTTTAGACGCCTCAAAAGAACATGAGATGAAAGAAGAGAGGATTTCAACGCAACGCAACCCACTTGATGAAGGTGTATTTTTTAGACGCCTCAAAAGAACATGAGATGAAAGAAGAGAGGATTTCAACGCAACGCAACCCACTTGATAAAGGTGTATTTTTTAGACGCCTCAAAAGAACATGAGATGAAAGAAGAGAGGATTTCAACGCAACGCAACCCACTTGATGAAGGTGTATTTTTTAGACGCCTCAAAAGAACATGAGATGAAAGAAGAGAGGATTTCAACGCAACGCAACCCACTTGATGAAGGTGTATTTTTTAGACGCCTCAAAAGAACATGAGATGAAAGAAGAGAGGATTTCAACGCAACGCAACCCACTTAATAAAGGTGTATTTTTTAGACGCCTCAAAAGAACATGAGATAAAAGAAGAGAGGATTTCAACGCAACGCAACCCACTTGATGAAGGTGTATTTTTTAGACGCCTCAAAAGAACATGAGATGAAAGAAGAGAGGATTTCAACGCAACGCAACCCACTTGATAAAGGTGTATTTTTTAGACGCCTCAAAAGAACATGAGATGAAAGAAGAGAGGATTTCAACGCAACGCAACCCACTTGATAAAGGTGTATTTTTTAGACGCCTCAAAAGAACATGAGATGAAAGAAGAGAGGATTTCAACGCAACGCAACCCACTTGATGAAGGTGTATTTTTTAGACGCCTCAAAAGAACATGAGATGAAAGAAGAGAGGATTTCAACGCAACGCAACCCACTTGATAAAGGTGTATTTTTTAGACACCTCGAAAGAACATGAGATGAAAGAAGAGAGGATTTCAACGCAACGCAACCCACTTGATAAAGGTGTATTTTTTAGACGCCTCAAAAGAACATGAGATGAAAGAAGAGAGGATTTCAACGCAACGCAACCCACTTGATGAAGGTGTATTTTTTAGACGCCTCAAAAGAACATGAGATGAAAGAAGAGAGGATTTCAACGCAACGCAACCCTCTTGATGAAGGTGTATTTTTTAGACGCCTCAAAAGAACATGAGATGGAAGAGGAGGTAAACAAGGTCCCATCCTCCCACCTCCCTTGTATTCTCTGCTCCCTTTCACCCTGTTCAGGCTGGATTGATCAGTGAGATGCTGGAAGAGGCGGTGGATGATGCTCTAGACACGGAGGAGATGGAGGATGAGATGGAAGAGGAAGTGAACAAGGTTCTTGATGAGCTGGCAACGGAAGCTACTGCGCAGCTTCCCACGGCGGTGCGGCAAAAGCAACGGGCGGCAGAGGCAGCAGGGGTGGAGGAGGAGGATGAGAGGGTGCCTCAGATGGAGATGGGGTTGGGAGCGGACGATGAGGCGGAACTGGCTCGGCTGAAAGCCAAGTACAAGTGAAGTGGTGCTGGTGGCTGGTGGGAGCGGTAGCACTGCAGTAGAAGCAACCGCAACTGCAGCACGGGGGAGGGGGGGTGGGGGGGGAGGATGAGAGGGTGCCTCAGATGGAGATGGGGTTGGGAGCGGATGATGAGGCGGAATTGACTCGGCTTAAAGCCAAGTACAAGTGAAGTGGTGCTGGTAGATGGTGGGAGCAGCAGCGGCAGTAGCAGCTGTAGCAGCAGGACTAACGGAAATGGCAAATGGGGAGGAGGAAGAGAAATCTGAGGTGCCTCTAAATTTCTGGTAGTAGTAGCATTGTGTAACAGAATTTGCATGAAGGGGACAGGGCAGGACGAGAAGGGCAGGATGCTTGAGGTACCGTAGTCACTGGGGCAGGGACGCTGCAGGAGAAACAATAATGGCTGGAACTGCAGTAGCAGCAACCGCCACAATATGGGGAGGTGAGAAGGAGAGGAGAGGATGCCATGAGTTGGTCAATGGTCTCTGGCTTCAGTGAAAGTTGCTGAAGAAGCTGAGGTGGCACCAGTGATAGCAAATTATTTGTTTGCTGGCATTCTACAGGTCTTACCGTAAGCTCCCGGATATAAGACCCCCCGGAATACAAGACCCCCGGGTCTGTAATACAGGGGTGGGTCTTTTATTTTGGCAGGTTTTCACTATACCCCCCCCTAGAGGGGTAAACATTACAAGACCCCCCCTAAACTTGTGATAAGGGTGTGAACACAGATTCAGGCCTACTAATCCCACACTGGGTTGACTGTTCATGAAAACAGTAGCAATATGGGGGAAAAAAACAGCCAGATTTCAATGTTATGGGCACAGCCAGATTTCAATTAGGAGGTCACAACCAGATTTCATTGTGATGTACCTATATCGCGAATACTCACATCCGCGGACCTATCGAGGATAAAAACAAAATAACAAGCATCCAGATCAATGAGGCATTTGAATACACATTTAAAATACACGTCCATATCAAGACCCCCCCCCCCCCCCCCCCCCCCATTTCTTTCAATGAATTTTACATAGGACCCTAGGGTCTTATATCCGGGAGCTTACAGTAAGCTACAGAAGCCACCGGGAACTGGCAGGTCATTGTAAAAGAATGTGTAGGGGGTAGAATGTCGTTGTACGGTGATGTATTGTATTGTAGTACAGTGTCAATTACAATATCATAGGTCAACATGAATTCTCTAACAATCTCCAATACAGTTGCTTATCAATCTCCAATGCTTGCACCTGTTGGAATCAACTGACCATCCACGCCAACAAACACATTACCAGTTGTTCCCAACCCTGCAAAAGGAAATGATGACCCTACCCCATTTGTTGCAGCGGTAGTGGAGACACTAGACCCAACATACACAGTGGGGAGTGTGGGATTCGTTGCACTTTGTTGGGACATTGCGTTGCCCTGAAAGCTTGAAGCATAACCCATGCCATCTCCCACTCTGCTTCTCTGACTGTTGGTAACTCCCAGGTTGTTGATGCTCCCAGCATTGGCGTCCTGCTCAAAGAATGTGGCTCCTGACCCTCCAAGGACTTGCTTTCTGGATACCAATTTCCACAATGGAATCATCTGCTTAAGTGAAGTATATGCGAGTCCAATGCCATCTCCTGCTTCAGTGTTTCTGATACCAGCGTTCAGTTGTGATTCATGAAGCTGCTGGTCACTGAACATCAATTTCCATGAGGTAGCCAGGCGCTTCCAAGGATGCCGCGAAGGCCGTTGAAGGGTCTGCAAAAAGGGAGTAACCAGTTAGAATACGAAATCTCATAATACGTCTACAAAAGGGAATAAACTAGACGGCCGTTCCCCATCCACTGTCCCACCACCCACTTGGGCTGCCTATATCCGACAGCATCAAATTGTGCAACACGAAAAACTCACGCTGGTGGCAGTCAGCTTTCCGGAAGAAGGCTTGAACTGGGATAAAGACCCGGGTACTGATGAACTATGATGGCAATTTGCATCTGGTTGAAGGTCTCGGGGAGCATCACGAGATGGCATGCTCCGTGCTTGCACGCTCACATTGAGACTGGGAAACGACAGGGAAGGTGTAGAGAGGAAAGGAGTGAGCCGTCATACGAAATTACAGAGTGAAATCTCGCGTAAGCCGAATGCTTCTTTCTAAGACAACAGGACGGACTGAGAACGTACTGAAGAATGATAAGGAGAATATGAAGAACTGCCGCGCAGCTTAAAAATGAAGGAGCCATTCCGAGGAATTAGACGGGGCACGTCGGAATAAAATCGAGGCTCGATAAGTGACGGAAAGAAAGCCGGTGTGTATGAGACTGAACCAGTGAATTCCATATTTAATTAAAAGGCCAACGGCAAGCGGCATGGAGGCGCTAGGCCACGTCGTTTCCGAGTCGTGATTTTTGGATAAAGTGGACTCGTGGAAACGGAGAAAACGCAAACTTTCGATTTTTTCATGGGGAACGGCGTGAGCGGACATACAGGCTCCTCGACTCCATCTCCGAATGCTCCGGACATAATCTTGGTGAATTCGAGAAAGATATGCGTCGTTCAGACCACCATTTTACAAAACGCGGAAATTAAGGAACTTGATGATTGGCATATCAAGTGGATCGCACAACCGCGAGATGAACGTTGACCAGTTTCAGCAGCCATGGATGAGAAGTGACAGGAAGAACGATGAATCCGAGGATTGGCGCTCTTGCCAGAGAAGAATGATATTGACATCTCCCACACTTCTGCGGTTCAGGGCGTTTCCTCACGGAGTTTAGGGGAGTAGTTTCGCTTAGATTTGAGAGCGGTTTAGTGGGGTGACAGAAGCTAACCAAGCTCTCATCACTACGGAAAACAATGCCAGAAACAGCATCAGCCAACTCCTGAAGCCGCGAAATGTTACCACGCTCTGTACGACAATCGCACTGAGTCTCACGAATTCGTGACAGCTGTCGCAGAAGATTGGGAGAGACATCGTGGATGCCTGGGAAAAGCAGGTTGTTCTCTGTCACTTTAATGCGGTTCAAAAGGTTTTATAGCGTCGTTTGACGAACAATAGAAGGGTTTAGTGTGGTGGCCTATGAGCGAATCTGAACTCATGACAGACACTCCTCGAATCTTTGAATTCGCAGAATCCATGGAATCCCCTCCCGCCCGATGCGTGAACACATATGTCAGTGAGCTACGGTAGCTCTTAGATTCTCTTCCTCTCAACGTCATCGCCAGTGAGCTATCATTTACGTCCACCTTCCACTTCTCTCCCTCTCTTTCTCGCTCACGCCTTTCCGTGTCCAGAGCGCGCGTGCTGCGCAGCACACCGCTTATTCGCATTCCACGCTTCCTCACGCGCTGCGGAGCACGCGCATAACGGATCGGCCAAGCGCATACTGGCAAATCGCTTTGAGTTAGCGCAGTTGCGCTTTATTCTCCTCGCGGATTCAGAAAATCATGTCACCGATAAACGCTGCTGCTGACGTAGCAAGTCTGACGCTCCGCGACGCCGTAATTTCCCTCCTCCGCTGCTTCTGGGCAATAATCGCTCTCCCAGTCATCCTCGCGCTCTTGCCTCTTCCCGCGCTTACCCCTCTCCGCCATCTCATGCGAATTCTAGCCGGTCGAGGAATCACCCAAAGCGGCTCCAGCAGCAAACCAGTGAAATCCCCCGCGTCATCGAGATTCGCCTCTATGCGTGTGAGTTGAGTTGGTTCTAAGTCGCCTCAATACTGGAATTCCAGCCAGTCGCGGGAATCACCCAAAGCGGCTCGACCAGTAAACCCGGAAAGTCCCCCGCGCCATCGATATTCGCCTCTCTGCATGTGAGTTGAGTTGGTTTTGAGTCGCCTCAAAACTCATATTCTAGCCGGTCGAGGAATCACCCAAAGTGGCTCTATCAGCAACACCGTGAAATCCCCCACGTCATCGAAATTCGCCTCTCTGCGGGTGAGTTGGGTTGGTTTTACTTTCGAGTTGCCTCAAACCTCTAATTCTAGCCAGACGAGGAATCACCCAAAGCGGCCCGACCAGCAAACCCGTGAAATCCCCCGCGTCATCGAAATTTGCCTCCCTGCGTGTGAGTTGAGATGTTTTCGAGGCGCTTCAAAACTCATATTCTAGCCGGACGAGGAATCACCCAAAGTAGCTCTAATCACGCCTGAAATATCCCACAACATCTCTCCCAGCACGTGATGGTTCCCCATCGGTGGTTCTTCTCCCATCTCTCCCATATCGATGGTCGGATTGGCCTGCAACCCTGTGGTGTGCATGACTGCTGCTCCTTCTCTCCCTCTCCGTCTCCTTCCTCTCCCCCTCCACCCCCACCTCCTCTCGCTGGTTCTCATAACAGTGCCTCATCGCTGGCTCTCCCACTTCTACATCCTCGGATTCACCTTTAACCTTTTGCTCCTCGCCCTCGCCTCGGCCTCACTGCGCCCTCTTCTTCCCCCCCTCTTTTTCCCCACCCGCTGCCAGCACATGACTGTTCCCCATCGCTGGCTCTCCCACTTCTACATGGTCGGATTCGCCTTTAACCTTTTGCTCCTCGCCCTCGCCCTCGCTGCTCCCTCTTTCTTCTCTCCCCCTCCACCCCCAACCCCTGCCAGCACATGACAGTGCCTCACCGCCTTTTCTCCCACTTCTACGTTGTTGGATTCTCCTTCAACCTTGCACTCCTCGCTCTCATTCTCTCCCCCCTCTCCCTCTCCCTCTCCTTCTCCTTTTTCGCTCCCCCTTCCTGCCCAAACCATTCCTGCCAGCACATGACAGTGCCTCACCGTTTCTTCTCCCACTTCTACATTGTTGGATTCTCCGTCAACCTGTTTCTCCTCGCCGTCGCCCTCTCTGCTCCCTCCCACCTCACTGCAATCCTCAATACCGAAGTCCCTATGACCTTCAGTGCTCTCAGCAGCAGCCGCGATACCAGCAGCAATGACAGCAGCAGCGAAAGCACCATAACACGCACACCAACCACCACAGCCACCAGCAGCATTCAAGCTGTACAGCTTCTGCTGCATCGAGTTTTGAGTCGACTCAAAACTCGACCCACCAGCAGCATTCAAGCATTACAGCTTCTGCTGCACCGAGTGCTCCACGGAGTGCCACTCCAGTCGCTCCTCTTCCATCTGCATCTCTCCAGGCGACTGTGGGAGGCCACCACCCTCTCTGTATCCCCAACATCGTCTCACATGCACGTCTCTGCCTATCTCCTCGGCCTCTGGTGAGTGCTGTGTGCACGTGGCTCGTCTCATCATACCTCATTAGCCTATCGTGAGTGACTGTCTCTTACTCCCTTCTGGACGGTTGTGGGAGTCCACTGCCCTCTCTGTCTCCCCAGCATCGTCCCACATGCACGTCTCAGCCTACCTCCTCGGCCTCTGGTGAGTGCTGTGTGCACATGGCTCGCCTCATACCTCTTCAGCCTATGGTGAGTGACTGTCCATCCCTCCCTTCTGAACCGCTGTGGGAATCCACTGCTCTCTCTGTCTCCCTAGCATCGTCCCACATGGCACGTCTCTGCCTACCTCCTCGGCCTCTGGTGAGTGACTGTCCATCCCTCCCTTCTGAACCGCTGTGGGAGTCCACTGCTCTCTCCTCCTCCCCACCCTCGTCTCACATGCATATCTCTGCCTACCTGCTCGGCCTCTGGTGAGTGCACGTCTCTACATCTCGTCACTCCATCATGGCAAGCGCCTCTCCTGGCAGGCAGCTGTGGGGGTGCAAATGCAAACAGCTTCTGCTGCACCGAGCACCACTCCAGTCGCTCCTCTTACATGTGCAGCATCACACCAGGCGCCTGTGGGAGTGACTTTTGAGTCGACTCAAAAGTCACCTCCTCCTCTTCCATGTGCAACTCACCGGGCGCCTGTGGGAGTCCACCGCCATTTCTTCCTCCTCCCCACCCTCCTCCCCACCCTCCTCCCCACCCTCCTCCCCACCCTCCTCCCCACCCTCCTCCCGCATGCACGTCCTGCCTACCTCCTCCCCACCCCATCCACCATCCTCTTCTCCCCCCCTCCCTCCCCCAACCCCACCACCAGCTAGTACGTTGCTGCTCTGCTCTCCTTCTTCGCCAGTTGCCCTCCCAAGCCCCTATTCGTTCATCGCCATCCTTTCATCACCATCCTTTCATCACCATCACTATTTCCCCGCTTGCTGCCCCCCTCCCCCAACCCCACCACCAGCTACTACGTTGCTGCTCCGCTCTCCTTCTTCTTCGCCAGTTGCCCTCCCAAGCCCCTATTCGTTCATCGCCATCCTTTCATCACCATCCTTTCATAACCATCACTATTTCCCCGCTCGCTGCCCCCCTCCCCCAACCCCACCACCAGCTACTACGTTGCTGCTCCGCTCTCATTCTTCTTCGCTGGTCGTCCTGCTCTGCCTGCTGACGTCACGAGAATAGCAAGCATGGCTGCTGCTGACATCACGAGCGTAGCATGCCTTATTGCTGGAGCAGCAGTGTTCGCATGGGGCAACCTTCACCAGCACAGATGCCATGCTATTCTGGTGAGCGCCACTGTGCATCTTGGTGTACCGCACTGCACCACTTTCAATGGTATCCGCGTGGAGCAATATCCACCAGCACTGATGCCATAGCATTCTGGTGAGCGCCACTGTGCATCTTGATGTACCGCACTGCACCACCACCAAGTGCTTCGCATTCCATTGAGTGTTCGCATGGGGCAACCTTCACCAGCACAGATGCCATGCCATTCTGGTGAGGGTTACACTGTGGAGCAAAGCATTCGGTGTTGATATGTCTACCCTGAGGTGTCTCAAGGTCCCGTGAATTGTGCTCGCATGGGGCAATCTGCACCAGCACAGATGCCATGCCATTCTGGTGAGGGTTACAGTGTGGGGCAAAGCATTCGGTGTTGATATGTCTACCCTGAGGTGTCTCAAGGTCCCGTGAATTGTGTTCGCATGGGGCCATCTGCACTAGCACAGATGCCATGCCATCCTGGTGAGGGTTACACTGTGGAGCAAAGCATTCGGTGTTTGTATGTGTAGACTGAGGGTGCCTCATGGTTGTTGGAGCAGCCGTGTTTGCATGGGGCAATCTGCACCAGCACCACTGCCATGCCATACTGGTGAGGGTTACAGTCGGGAGCAAAGCATTCGGTGTTTGTATGTGTAGACTGAGGGTGTCTCATGGTTGCTGGAGCAGCAGCATTCGTATGGGCCAACCTTCACGAGCACAAATGCCATGCCATCCTGGTGAGGCAAGGCGGTAAGAAGGGCTATTTCATCCACCAGGCAGGGGGACTGGTTCGCTCATGTCTCATGCCAGTTCTGTCCACACCACTGTCCCCTTCCTCCCGCCCCCTCCCGCCTTGTCTACCCTCCTCACAGGCCAGTTTGAGGCAAGGCGGTAAGAAGGGCTATTTCATCCACCAGGGGGACTGGTTCGCTCATGTCTCATGCCAGTTCTGTCCACACTACTGTCCCATTCCTCCATTGCCTCTCCCTCCTTGTCTGTCCCCCTCCAGGCCAGTTTGAGGCAAGGGGGCAAAAAAGGGTACTTCGTACCTCAGGGGGACTGGTTCACTCACGTCTCATGCCCACACTACTTAGCAGAGATTGTAAGTATTCCTAATACTGGTAAAAACCAGTAAGCGCTTAAAAAAAACTGCAATGCCTGTAACTGTTCATCAAAGCTGTTACAGTCTGTACAGTCAGCCTTTGCCTATGTTGTCGTTTCTTACACATGTGGTATACTTTGGCTTACTCTTGTAACTTTGATGACAAGTGAAACAAATCAGCGTCTATTATATCCTCTCTCTCGCTCTCGATCTCACTCCTCTCTCTCTCCCACTACCAGGTGATATACTTCGGTTTACTCCTATCACTTGGATCTAGGATGCTTGACTCAACACTGGTGCTCATGTTTGCATGGGTGGTAAGTGGAGCTTGATCCATGTTTGATTCCTGACAAGTGTGCTGTTACCACCACCACCACCACGACAACCACCGGGTAACATTCTTGGGTTTACTCCTATCCCTTGGATCTAGGATGCTTGACTCAACACTGGTGCTCATGTTTGCATGGGTGGTGAGTATACTTATCTTTCTGCTTTGGTATAGAAGAGCATGCTTTGCTGTGCCCGTGCTTCGTTGGCTTAATACGCACTCAAAGCTGGTGCTCATGTTCGCATGGGTGGTAAGTTCAGCTTCGGTTATGTTTGGGTGTTGAGAATGATGGATGCTAGTGGTAAGTTCAGCTTCAGTTATCCTGACCCCACTTTAACTAGTGGGGTAGACACAGCACGCTCCCGCTTATACATTTGCATTATGTGGGTGGGTGGTCTGGGGTACCCCTCTGCTGTTTCTCTTCCGTTTCCTGTAATATCATTCATATCCTCTACATCACTCTTGTGTGATACACCCTTAATTCCTAATTATTTGGGGTACTGCAGGTTTCCAACCTGACACTATCTGCACTAGAAACCCATGAACGTTATCTTGCAAAGTTCCCTGACTATCCCCGGCACAGAAGGGCTATGTTGCCATATACACTCTAGCAAGTATTCTTCACCCATGGTATGTCATGTACCAACCAAACAGAACTGGTGTTGTTGCTTGCTTGTTGGTGCTTTGGCTGAGTAAATATGTAAAATTTTTAAGTTTCACTTCAAAATTTGAGGATTGTGATTCGACTAGTAGAGGAGTTTGCAGTAAAGGAGACAACCTCCTTTACATTCTCGCAGGTCTTTCAGACCTGCCACCTAGTCTCATTAGCATTTTTCAGATCTTCATTTGCTTCCCTCCCACCCTCTCCCTATTTTCAAACTTGCGCTTACAATCACTTATCATGTTTGGATAGTATTTGTAATTGTCCATTTGAGTGTGCTGTACAAAACAAGATTTGTAATGCTATGACGACTGCACTACACACTCCTCGTAGAGTCGTGTCACAATTTCAACGTACAACCAACATTGCCCAGCCCACACAGTCAGCTGTGCGGGGCAAAAAACTAAACCCTATGTCCCTTGGGGAAAGCATCACCTCATGGGGAAAGCATCAACCATATCCAGGGCCCAAATTTCAAGGGTAAAATACCCTTTTTGCCCTGATGGTAGGCCGCTTTTTGGCAGTTACCCTTGTGAAATCAGGCTATGAAAATTTTTACCCTAGTGAAATCAGGATTCGTTGTAAACTACACTGGTAACAATTTTGGTTACACTGGCTGTATCAGGGTACGGGCCCAACTACACTTTTACCGGATCTTTTTTAACCGAGGATTCCGCCACAGTGCGCGCCAAGACAAAATTCTCCACGGTCCCACTGGACCATTTGTACGGTATGCCCACTGGCGCGCCAACGTAGAAGCAGTGCGGCTGCACGCGCGCTCGTACAATTGGTCCGTTAAGCAAGATTTGCGCCAACGCACCCGGGTTTAGGGCGTTCCTGTTTGTCAAACAGCCTAACAACAATTCTACCCTAAGGGTAACAGGATTTTTTGGCTGTTTTAGGCTGCTGGCATCAGGGTACAGAAATTTTTACCCTAAGGGTCAGGGTACGGGGGGCCTGGTACCCTGATTTGCAAGAGTGGACCTAAACCTATTTTGGGCCCTGACCATATCCCATGATGGCGTGCCATGCCATCCGAAAGGGGTTAGTTATTTTATTTTTAACCAACGGGCAGGTGTAGACAGGTTGACGGACGTACCGTCGGCCTGGTCAAACAGTTCCGTCCGTAGAGGGCTTGTCGGTTTGATATTTACAAAGTTACAGCAGTGCTTGTGCAGTGGCATTTCAGTTTGAGGTGGGTTCAGTCAGCATAACAGGACAGGAATGCATAGAGGAACACCATTCAAACCAGTTCCGCATATTCCATTACAACAGCAACACGTTTCACAAACTCTATTGATAAGTCCTACTACCCTATAACAGAGGCCTGTGGGGTGAACATGGAAGAGGCTCATGGATACGAATTTTGACGAAGATGGTGGCGAGGATAAAATGGAATGATTGATGGCAGGAGGTGGAGTAGACACGACGTACGGCAAGGTGAGGGAGAAGAATATGCAGGTGTGTGTGACGTCTAATCCAGTCCTTTCCCCAGTCCTTGCCACTGCTGCTCGGCCACATGCAAAAGAAAAATCGCCGTCACAATATAACCCCTTTGCTTCATCTTCCCATTGCTCCGCGCAAGTCACAAGATGACTTGTGTGAGACGATTCAGAAGTAACCTCGGTACAATGTCACGCGAGGTGCCTTGTTACCAGCCAATCAGCCAGCAAGCCGATCAGTGGTGGCCTCCTGGGATACCTCCTGGACCAACGACCTTCAGCTGCAGGCAGAGACAGCAGCATGACAAGCGAGACAATAACGGGTCATCAGCAGAACTTCTCACAATGTTTTTGCGCCAGAGGTGATGCAGCAGGAAGGCACAATCGATAGTGTTATAAAACATCGTAAGAAGAGAATTTGAAGAAGAATACTACAAAGGAAGCCCAAGGGAGCAGAATCGAGCTCAAGGCGATGCAGGACTGATGCGAACAGAGCTGCACGCATTGTAACAACGGATGCGTCAATTGTTACCTTAAAGACTTGGTCGCAGACGCTGCAGGAGTGGTTGGCGTCCTTGGAGAGCTTGAACCACACCACATCATGCTCCTCCTCTGCCCGGGTGAAAGGAAAACCAGAAAAAAGGGGTTGGAAGGGTTGGAAGGGTTGATAAAAATGGAAAAAAGTTACACGAAAGATTGAACCAAACTACATCGTGATCCTCATCTATCCGGTTTTGGAGAACGGATAGGTTGAAAGAAAATGGAGAGGGACAAGGAATGGAATGCAGAGGGATTAGAGTCCTTCGAGAGCTAGAACCAGGCCCACATCATGATGCTCCTCTGTCCGGGTGTTGGCAGGCGGTCAAGTTATGCAAACACTGTTCGGGGCACTGAGCAAAAGAACGGCTGGACGTTAAGTCCCAAGTGTTTTGGCGCCTTAGAAGGGTTGAACGACGGAGTCAATCATTTGGTGACGAATGGTAAGCGAGGCCCTAGTCAGCTCAAATCAAACCACATCTTCTAAATGTGAAGAGAGAAGGATGAGGGTGGGGGAAGACGGTGCGAAAAGGGATGCGGGCGAAGGGATGAACAGGGTCAACAGGTGACCTAAAAAGGCCGTCACTTGTAGAAGCACTCACCGCCAACCCCGCCAGAGCAGCCAACGAGACGCTCGTCGAACTGAGCCTCCACAATCGCAGGAGCATCCTGAGCACAGTCGGGGTTGGATCCAAACGAGCAAGATCGAGACGGAAAAAAAAAAAAAAAAAATCGATACACGGACGAGGCATCATGAAATGTCGTGCGAAATAAAAGAGCACGGTCGACTGTGTAAGCTACGCGCGGATCCCATCAGTTTCTCAAGGGTGTTCCACACTCTGTCGTGCAATGCCGAGAGGTTCGGCGAGAGCTAGTGTGTACAACATCAAGGAAGATGGGCATTCCAGGGAGCGAATCGTTGTGTCATTGTAAGCCTTTCAATGAAGCACTGAAATGGTGAAAACGGGGACTCCTCGAAAGGCCAATAACAGCTTCCTCCGAAGTACCTCTGTTCCGAAGGGTCCGCGAGGAGGCTCCACTTCAAACCGCTCCTTTCCCTGCAGTGGAGAAGGGAGACCATAAACGGCTAGCAAGCTTTTAAGAAATCTCTCGCAACGATAAGCGTCAGAGTGAGAAAAAATGAGACGAAACAGAATACGAGCAGACTTGCCCGATCTAGGATCAAGAACCTATTTTTTTCCCATGGAAAACGAAAAGAAAAAGAAATCTACAACAAACAAAAAAACTAAACGAGGTTGACGTACAGCAGAGACAGCACGTAACTTGAAATGTAACGCACTGGCAGGAAAAAATAAAATAAAAGACAACTTCCCCGGATAATTATCAGCCTTATCCTACCTCCGGTTCAGCAGCCAGCCCCCCCCTCTCAAAATATGAGACTTACTACAATGGATCGTACATATGTTGTTTTCTATTAATGTCTAAAATGGCATACCTCCAGCTCAGCAGCCAGCTCCTCCCTCTCAAGTCCAGTAGCATGCTCCAGCTCATCGGATACGTCCTTGGTGGCCACTGCATTTCATGAATTTAATCAGATATTCCAGTGAAATTTTAGGATTAGGTCGAGATCTATAGCCGTAGCTCACGGTAGTCTTATAGCACCCACCTTAAGACGAAGAGATCTGAACTGAAAGAATCTGGCTATGTTTTTTTAACCTAACCCTAACCTGCGGGGGAGGCTGCGCGGAGGGCGAAGGGAGTCTGGGAGAGCCAGCCGCTGTGAACGAGCCTGTCTGTCACGCTCCGGCCTGCGCCAACTGGCGCACTCTCCGCAACGAGGCTATTCCATGCGGGGAGCGCGGCGGAGCGGCTGCGCTGAAGCGACTGGCGAACAACCAGCGACAGGCGAGCGCCGGCTTGCCTCCACATGGCTATTTCTCTGTGCTAAGGAAAAGGAGATGGGTGTTAAGGACTGCTACGCTTAATGCAAGCCCTAGCGCGTGTCTAAGAGCACGCACGCGAAGGTGGAACCGGATCAAGATGATCCAGAAGCCGAGCAAGCTTCAAGATAGGCCTAGCCTTCAAGAAGCAGGAACCTAGAAGCTGTGTGCGGGAGGCACTAGGGTAAGAGGCTGCTGGAAAAGAGTGGGCCCCAAGAAGCAGAAACACGGTTTGGAAGGGATGCTGGGAGGAAGGTGGAGAGGAGAGACCATTCAAATACCGTACGTGTTTAGCGGTTCAATACGTTACCTCACGATTTAGAGCGGTGAAATTGTCGTACCGACTTGGACCATTGTGCACCATATTAGACCGACAGTTTGATTCGAGACACGCGTGGGACGACATGAGAGGGGAAAGACAAGGGAGGGGGAGATTCTGTGGCGGGGGAATGAGCTGTGATGGTGGAAGGGAAAGAAAGGGCGAAACGGGGAGTCTGATCAGAAGGGGGAAGGGAAGTGAGGGAATGCGGGAATTAGTGGGGAAAGTGGAGCGGAAGAAAGGTGAACGCGCTTGCTAGGGCGGAGGGGCAAAAGGCGGTGGCGAGCTCTTCGTTATTGACATGCTTCGGGAATCTTTGTTATTGGATTTGGGCCTCGGAATTTGTGCCCGCTGCGTGTAGTGAGTGAGCCAAAATACAATCTTGCGTGGCATATTTTCTGCAAATGGGAATCGACTCCAGTGGTTTTGGACGATTTTGGAAGCTCCCAACCAATAGTGGCGGGCGAAGTGGCAGCCAGTGAACTGCACGCCACATGCGAGCTCGTGCCTGACGGTGCTACATGCTGATCCGCTAAAGCCAGCTCCTCTACGAAGTGTGTACACCCTATAACACGTTTGCTCTACAGACAATGCTAGAAGCTCAAGATCTTGAAAGTGGCAGATCCATCCAGAATGCGACACGCGTCACTTGTGGGACCACGAGGAGATCCCGATAGTTGAACCGACGAGTGGTTCGTGTTTGAACACGGCAACATCATGGTCAGAAACCTTTCCACCACTAAAACGCCTTCCTTAACTGCTCTCCACCACCCCATCACAATTCCTGATTGGTGGGCCGGTTGCACGGGACACCGGAACTGTCAGAAGCACTGACCACGGCATTTCAGGCCAGCATTACGAGAAGAAGAGTAGGCTAGATTTTGCTGTGAAGAGCGTTTCTCTCCGACATTTGTGCCTTCTCTGACTGCTACGTCGCGCGCTCGCACTCGGCAATCATGGCTGCCGTTCGCGCTGCCTGCTCGGCCACTCAAACAGCAGCAATAAGCCCAGCGATAGAGCTCCACGTGTCGAGGCCACTAAGCTCCGCAGCCACGTCAGCACGAGCCTCTCTCGCTGCGCGTACTCCACCATTGCGCAGCGCAGTCGCCTTCGTTCAGCTGCCACGTCAGCCACGTTGCATACGCGTCGTGCGTGCGAGCAGCACTGGGAGCTTCGACAATGCGACCAATGATGCGATCCCGGAAAGCCCGGGCATTTTCGGATGGCTGAAGATGCCGAATCTGGACGGTCTGTTTGGAAAGAAGGGGGAGACGGAGGTGAAGACGAGCTCGGAGGTTGAGAGCGAGGGAGCTTCGGAAGAGAATGTGGCTGAGCCGGAGCCAGAAGTGGTCAAGGAAGGTCAGTTGGTGTGCTTAGAAAAGCCCCCCGAGGAGCTGGACGTGGTGATCATTGGAGCAGGACTCGCAGGGCTGCGGCCAGCAGTGGCTCTACAGGAGGCGGGGGTCGCGTGTGTGGTGCTGGAGGCGGCAGACGGCCGTTCACCCTTGCACTTCCTCTCTCAATCCCTCTTTCCTTACCTTCCACACCCACAGAGCCCCCCGAGGAGCTGGATGTGGTAATCATTGGAGCAGGGCTGGCGGGGCTGCGGGCAGCGGTAGCGCCGCAGGAGGTGGCGGACGGGCGTTCAGCCTTGCACTCCCTCTTTTGCTTTCCCTTTCCATCCCACACCCACAGAGCCCCCCGAGGAGCTGGATGTGGTAATCATTGGAGCAGGGCTGGCGGGGCTGCGGGCAGCGGTAGCGCCGCAGGAGGTGGCGGACGGGCGTTCAGCCTTGCACTCCCTCTTTTGCTTTCCCTTTCCATCCCACACTCACAGAGCCCCCCGAGGAGCTGGATGTGGTAATCATTGGAGCAGGGCTGGCGGGGCTGCGGGCAGCGGTAGCGCCGCAGGAGGTGGCGGACGGGCGTTCAGCCTTGCACTCCCTCTTTTGCTTTCCCTTTCCATCCCACACCCACAGAGCCCCCCGAGGAGCTGGATGTGGTGATCATTGGAGCGGGACTCGCAGGGCTGCGGGCAGCGGTAGCGCTGCAGGAAGCCGGGGTGCCTTGTGTGGTGCTGGAGGGTTCAGACGGGGTGGGAGGGCGCGTGCGCACAGATGAAGTGGACGGGTTCCTCATGGATAGGGGCTTTCAGATCTTCCTCTCAGGTGAGCCTCTCCGTGGTGTCTGGTCTGGGTGACAGCAGCAGCAGCAACAGCATGTGTGGTGCTGGAGGGTTCAGACGGGGTGGGAGGGCGCGTGTGCACAGATGAAGTGGACGGATTCTCCTGGACAGGGGCTTTCAGATCTTCCTCTCAGGTAGGAGGGCTTGATTTCATTCATACATACACCTCGGACAGGCATGCAACCTCAGGTGAGACGGACAGAGCAACAGCAGCAGCAGCGTTTACTCCCCTCTTGTCACTCCCCTGCCTTATAATTCATTCCTCTTACCCGTTTACTCTCCGCTCCCCACCTCCAGCCTACCCCGAGGCACAGCAAGTACTGGGCTACGAGGCATTAGACCTCAGGCCTTTCTATTCCAGAGCTCCCATCCCAACTCTCCTCCCATACTTCTGTCGTATTCCCATCCTCCCTCCCACCCACCCAGCCTACCCCGAGGCACAGCAAGTTTTGGACTAAGAGGCGTTGGACCTCAGGCCCTTCTACTCCAGTGCTTAGCGTTCCTCTCCCTTCCTTCGATCTCATCCCTCCACCCCTCCACCCATCCCCGCCCACCCCCCCCACCCCCCCAGCTTACCCGAAGGCACAGCAAGTTTTGGACTACGAGGCGTTGGACCTCAGGCCCTCCTATTCAGGCACTCCCTCCCTGTTCCCATCCCGCTTCTCCCTTCACAGTTTTCCCTCTCCCTTCCTTCTATCCCCCGTCCACCCCTCCTCTCCCCCACCCCCCCAGCTTACCCCGAGGCACAGCAGGTGATGGGCTACGAGGCGTTGGACCTCAGGCCCTTCTAATCAGGCGCTCCCTGTCTTCCCTTTCCCTTCCTTCTACCGCATTCCCCACCCACCCCTCCTCCCTCCTACCCACTCCAGCCTACCCCGACCCGAGGCACAGCAGGTGATGGACTACGAGGCGTTGGACCTCAGGCCCCTCTATTCCGGCGCTCGCTCCCATTGTCCCACCCCATTCTCTCCTTTAGCGCCCTCCCACTCTCTTCCTTCCTCCTTTCCTGTTACCGTCCATCTCATCCCTTCTCTTTCCCTTCTCCTCCAGCCTACCCCGAGGCACAGCAGGTGATGGACTACGAGGCGTTGGACCTCAGGCCCTTCTACTCGGGCGCTCTCGTGTGGTTTGGAGGCTCCTTCCACAGGTGAGGCTCGTGGGGGTGTTTGGAGGCTTGTGGGGTTAGTTCAGATAGAAGGGCGAACCTCAGGCCCTTCTACTCTGGCGCTCTTGTGTGGTTCGGAGGCTCCTTCCACAGGTGAGGCTCGTGGGGGTGTTTGGAGGCTTGTGGGGTTAGTTCAGATAGAAGGGCGAACCTCAGGCCCTTCTACTCTGGCGCTCTCGAGTGGTTCGGAGGCTCCTTCCACAGGTGAGGCTCGTGGGGGTGTTTGGAGGCTTGTGGGGTTAGTTCAGATAGAAGGGCGAACCTCAGGCCCTTCTACTCGTGAAAGAGGTGGTACAGGTGGAATAATGGACCACAGGCTCACACGTGGGGATTCTGGGTGAGTAGGGTAGTGTACTCGTGAAAGAGGTGGTACAGGTGGAATAATGGACCACAGGCTCACACGTGGGGCTTCTGGGTGAGTAGGGTAGTGTACTCGTGAAAGAGGTGGTACAGGTGGAATAATGGACCACAGGCTCACACGTGGGGCTTCTGGGTGAGTAGGGTAGTGTACTCGTGAAAGAGGTGGTACAGGTGGAATAATGGACCACAGGCTCACACGTGGGGCTTCCGCCACTCCTCAGACGACCTCGCCTCTCTCTTCAACCCCATCGGCTCCGTCTTTGACAAACTGCGTGTGGGACTGCCTGCTGCGCCTCACATGCTCCGTTTTCCCTCCCAATTCTCATTCCACCCTCTCCACTTCTCCCCTCCTCCCCGCCCTCTCGCCCCTCCCAGGGTGGCAGACCCATTTCGCCACACCTCAGACGGCCTCTCTTCCCTCTTCAACCCCATCGGCTCTGTCTTTGATAAAATGCGTGTGGGGCTGCTGCGTCTGAAAGCCGTGTCCACGCCCGTAGAAGGCATTCTTTCAGCGCCAGAGAGCAGCATTGAAGAGGCGCTGAAGAAGCAAGGGTTCTCCAATGAGGTACGTACTGCTCTTCTCTTCCTTCAGTGTGAGCTCGAGAGAACTGTATTCACAGCCTGAAAGCCGTGTCCACGCCCGTAGAAGGCATTCTTTCAGCGCCAGAGAGCAGCATCGAGGAGGCACTCAAGAAGCAAGGGTTCTCCAATGATACGTGTACCAACTGTCTTGTTCAAACTTGATAAGTTGCGTGAGGGGCTGCTGCGCCTGAAAGCTGTCTCCACGCCCGTGGAAGGAATTCCCTCAGCACCGGAGAGCAGCATTGGAGAGGCTCTGAAGAAGCAGGGGGTGTCCAACGAGGTAAGCAGAGCTGCTTTTCTCTTCCTTCCATGTGGGTTGCAGGCAACGTTACTCACTACAGGGAAGCTGTTTCCACTCCCGTGAAAGGAATTCTCTCAGCACCAGAGAGCAGCATCGAAAAAAGCTTTGAAGAAGCAAGGGTTCTCCAACGAGGTTTGTGCTTTGGTTTTCTATCTCTGTGGGCTCAACAATACTCTTTTCTCTGCATCAAAGCGATCTCCAGCACTCAACTATATGTTGGGACTGTATTCTCTTAGCCCTTGGTGATGCTGCTTTTCCTTTCTTCCTAGCCCTCTTGTCTCCATTTGTATCCTCACGTTTCAGTTATCATTTTTCCCTCACGTTTCCCTCTTCGACTGTTTGACCGCCTCTCTTTCTCTTCCTCTGTTTCTCCTATGCCAGATGATCGACCGCTTCTTCCGTCCCTTTCTCCAAGGGATCTTCTTTCGACAGCGAGCCAAGCACTTTCACCCAACCTGCTCTTCACAATGCCTGTTCCTTCCCTCTTCCCTTGTGTGCCTCTTCCCTTGTGTCCCTCTTCTCCTGGTCTTCCCTCCTGCTTGACCTCTTCCCCATTGGTCCTCCTATGCCAGATGATCGACCGCTTCTTCCGTCCCTTACTCGGGAAGATATTTTTCGACAACGAGCTCAGCACAACGGGCCAACTTGCTCTTCTTCACAATGCATGTTCCTTCCCTCTTCCCTTGTTTCCCTCTTCTCCTGCTTGACCTCTTCCCCATTGATTCTCCTATGCCAGATGATCGACCGCTTCTTCCGTCCCTTCCTCGGAGGGATCTTTTTCGACAACGAGCTCAGCACTTCGTCTAGGTACGCCATTCCACCCTTTTCTAAGGAAATAGTAGTTCTTTTTTTGCGATGTCTCCAAAAGTCACGTCCTCTAGGTTCGCTGTTGCTGCTCTTCTTACAGAGAGGCCGTGATTTTTTCATTTTTCGCAGGTTGATGGAGTTTGTTCTTCGCATGTTCGCCCTCGCACCCAACACCCTTCCCTCATCCGCAATCGGGGCCCTAGCCTCTCACCTCGCCTTCTTTCCCACTGACATACTCCACACGCTCCTCCCTCTCCTCTCTCCCTCACAGGTTGATGGAGTTTGTCCTTCGCATGCTCGCCCTCGCACCCAACACCCTCCCCTCATCCGGCATCGGAGCCCTCGCCTCTCACCTCGCCTCTCGCCTCCCCTCCCACTCCATCCGCCTCAACTCCCCCGTCTCCTCCATCTCGCCTGCTGTTCCCACCGACGAAGCTGATAGCAAAGGTTCGGAAGCTGGTTCGGGTGTGCCGAGCCTGCTGATGATGCAGGATGGGAAGAAGATTTTGGCCAAGGGAGGGGTGATAGTGGCAGTGGAGCAACCAGTGGCTGAGAGGTTGCTTCTAGGGGAGGGCGGTAGCGACAGCAGCAGCAGCAGTAGCAGCAGCAGCAGCAGCGATGACACAGCTAGCAGCACTTCTGCTACGGCCAATCAAGAGCCCCGCAGCACAGTCTGCCTTTACTTTGCGTCAGACTCCCCTCCCCCTGTCTCCGAGCCCATCCTCTTTTTAAACGGCTCCGGTAGCGGCATTGTCAACAATCTCTGCTTCCCCAGCGTAGTGTCCCCCTCCTACGCTCCTCCTGGCAAAACACTGGTTTCGGTGTCCCTTGTAGGAGCCTATGAGGACCGGACCGAAGCTGAACTCGAGGCTCGGGTTCGTACGGAGCTGGCGGGCTGGTTCGGGAAGGAGGAAGTGGAGGCTTGGAAGATGCTCCGGGCATACAGGATTCCGTTTGCTCAACCGGGGCAAAGGCCTCCCACCGACTTCTCTGGGGAAGTGGAAGTGGAGGGGAAGGATGGAGTGTATGTGTGCGGGGATCATAAGAGCTCCCCCACATTCGATGGAGCGTTGGCTTCTGGTAGAAGGGCAGCAGAATCTTTGCTGGCTCAAAGAGCGTGATAATGTAGCCGCATATGCTATTTATGCAAGACGCAGAGGTGTGGATTCTTTTGTTGGTACGTATTTTTCCATGGTAGTTTTACTAACCCTACCTGTGAATGGTTGTGCATCTCTATGAATACAGTTCAGCATGGTCTTGTTCATAGTTATGAGTTAGTGGATAAACTTGATAACTCAACAAGGGAACCAGGGGTCAACAGAAACTTGATCCCAATAATCCAAGGGGTGAGAACTTGTTGGTGATGGAATTATTGTCTCAAATAAGCCTCGCCAATAAATCACGAAGCCAATCGTAAATGTGATGTGACAGCACGGGAGTGTGACGACGTTATGACGGAGATGAATTCAGCGACATTATGGGGTGTTGATTGGTTGAATTCGAAGCCGAATGCTGACTGATTGGTAACGATCACAATGTCAAAGTCGCAGGGCGTCGCCGATTCCATCGCAGGCGAGCGAGCGAATTTGTGCGCATATTCCGCAAGGTGGAAGGAATCCCAAATTAGCGGCCCAAACTGCTCACCTCGCGGCCCGTCAACCGAAGCAGGACCAATAAATCTGCCTCGTCGCCGCCAGCACGTGTATTTCACTTTGTGGAACAACTGTAGCACTGGGGCACCCAAAAACTCCGCAAAAAGCGCGCCATGGTCTCGGAAATGTACAAGTGACCAGACAGCACCGTGACTGACAAACGCCACCCGCATGGTAAAACATTTCCTGCCCGTGGCACTGGCTGTCGTTGGGCGTCAGGTGACGTGGGCCTCGTCAGCGTCAGCCTGGCATTCCGTCACGCTTGAAAGGCGTGTCATCGAAAAATATTCCCTTGGACTCAACAGAACAGGATGGATGGGATTCCTTGGGGGGGATGGATGGATGGGATTCCCGGGGATGTGGGATTCCTGCGATTGGAATATTGTTTTGGAGGGATGGTTCAAATACGGTGATAACAATAGGTTCTAGACGGTATTCGGATCTCCGAAACGGTTTAGTATGATAACAGGAACAAATATGCTTCTGAAGAACAGCATTGTATGTTTAGCCCCAGCTGCCGAGGCTGTCAGAATAAGTAGGCTAGGCTGTGTCACTTCCAACCTTCGTTCGCGTGTATTATTCCTTACCTCACGTCCATGGTGTGGTGTTGTTGTGGTGGCCCGTCATTCGTCAACATCCCGTCATGTTCCTGTTCTCGACCCCGTGTATTTCGGCTCACCACTTTTTAACGATCAGGATTCTCAGTAATTTCTGCTCAGTTGACACTCCCTCCGCCGCATTACCAGGTTCAGCGAACTGCACATACGATAGCTTTGTCTGTCCCTTGACGACATAGTAGTATACCTTATCACGAGTGGATTTAGTCATTGACTCTTTTCCTGCATGCTCCGTAGCTAAACGCTCCGAAGTCGCTGATTCCCAAATTCTCATCGTTGAGATAGACCGATTAGGATCCCTATCTGGCTGAGCTTTGGCTAGCAACTAAGACGTCTCTATTTGCTGTAGACTATTTTGACGATCTTCATCGCACCATGGCACTTCCTCGGGCCATTTCTGTTCTCGTAGCCATTACGACGTTACTGAGCTGTAGCTTCCCCAAGGCGCAATCCACAGTGTCGTTTCCGGACCATACAAGAATGCAGTCTACACTACCGCTAGCATCTACAGTAACGCTTCCGGAACATACAGGAGTGTTGCTTCCTGGAGGTTACGTCATCGTGGACCCGCGCAGTGCTGAGGTGGCACAGATTGCGGAATTCGTGGTCGCGGACATGAATGCCAAGATGGTGAGGCTCTAGCGATAGGATTGCCTCCGAGCATAGTAGCAAGCCGAGTCGCTAGATGCGTAGACTCTGAACATACTCTGTTGGACACCATTCCTCCTTCCTGTCTTCATCTCCCTTCCGCACCACCCATCCCATCTTCCTCCCCTCTTCCTTCCTCAACTTGTATAATTTAAAAATTCTCAACAATATATTTTCCTGCCTTCCTCCTTCCCTCTTAAGTTCGCTCTCTGCCTACCTCACCATTCCATCATCATGCCGTCACTTCGTCGCCCTGCTCTTAACTCTCTCTATCGTCCTTCTGATCTCTCCTTCCGTTTCCCCCCACCAGGACGCGGCTGTGCATTTAGAAATCGTTAACGCCGCCGAAAAACACGCCTCGAACGGTCACAGCTCCTCGGGTTACAACTCCCAAAGTTTCAGCTACGACGTTGTTTTCACCGCTACCACCACCACCCACGCCACCCACGCGCACTCCCCAAGCCGGAAAGCGAGCGTCGCCGAGCGGTGGTCGAAACTGGTTACCAGCCAGTACGAAGCCGTGGTGCTGAAATCGTTACAAGGTTCGCTAGCTGTCAGCTCTGTAGTGAAGATAGCGAGTCAAGCTCCAGTGTACATACCCTTCGAGGAGGAGGTCATCAGCTACAGTACGGGTGCGAGAGGTGACTCTATGCGGGATAATGACACTGTAACGGGGTGCAGCGATGGAGACGTTAGGGAATCGACACTATAGCGAGGATGAGCTGGGTTAACGCTAATACTCCGAACGGAATAAATTGATAGGGCGAGAGAGGGAGAACATCATCTCATCTCTTCTGCCCCCTCCCACGCGGTTTTTTTTATACTGAGGCGCTATCGCTGCTCGATAGTGGCTAGTTTCGGGTACAGTATGTGCTGATGCATGCACTTATCCACGCTTCAACCATGTATGATTATGGTTTGTATCACTGTAACAGCACAAGCTGAAGCAGGAGTACCGTAGGAGGATCAGCAGATGCGTTTTTGCAGAGATTAGCGTCCCTTTGAAGCAGAGTAGAGCTGTAGGTTATTATATCAAGCTTTCTTGTGTTACATATCTGTCGCAGATGCACTTCGTTGTTACATATCTGCCGTAGAGCAAACGGGGTATCTGGGCACAAGCTTCTAAACATAATGTCATGTGGTGTTTCATTTTCAACAGTCAAATATCATTTCAACTCCATAGAAATCAAGTGGCTAAGCTCTTCATCTGTCATGTACTTGGGTATCTGCTCCGGATCCACCTGATAATTGAACCCTCATTAATTGTAGCCTACACATTGAATATGAAGTGGCTAAGCTCATCATCAGTCATGTACTTGGGCATTTGCTCCAAATCCACCTGATAATTGAACCCAATCCGCTTGATACCTTCATCCAATATTGCTGAGTCTTCCTGCTTCTGACAACCTCCGAGTGCAGCTTTACTCTCGTTGCTCTCTGTTGGAAACAGTCTGAGCCCAGAACTCAATCGAGAAGCAGCGAGCGCGTCAGCAAATGTGGGCCTGGTTGACCCTCCAACCCAGACGCCGAAGCTAGATGCACCGCCCGTACCTGCCCCCGAGCCTGCTGCCGCAGTCACAACACCTGACGGAACACCCGAAGCCTCCTTAGAGATAATACCGGGCTTGCAGATTGCCCCATTGGTTGGGCTGGTGTCTGCAGGCGAATGCTCAGGTGAAAGTTTCTGAGATGGCTCAAACCGCGAGAACCGAGGCGAGAAGACGGAGGAGGGAGAAGGAGAAGCAGAGGAGGATGGGGAGAGCGAGGTGAAAGGGGAGGAGAAGGCAGAAGAGCTTGCAGAGGAAGGGATATCAGACAGTGACCTGCGTCTACGGTGGCTAGGCCGGGTAGGCATTTCTTGAGTCAACTCAAAGATTGGTCGCCCAGGTAGAACGTCAGGTGTCTGCTTTTTGCCAACAGGTAGAATGTCAACCAGTAATGGCTGAATGTTGGACGCTGATTGGTGAACCTCAGCCGCTGATGGGTGAATCCCAGCCATTGATGGTTGATATGGGGTGATGTTGTGAGCTGGGCGGCGCAATAAAGCCCCACTGCTTGCACTCATAGCAGACGTGCTCGCACTGACAGCAGCCAAGACACAACCGGAGGGTACTGCATTGGCTGCAAAAGCAGCAGCTGATAGCATAGGGGATGCAGAGCCTGCTGCAGCACAAGTAGCTGCTACAGCTGCGGCACGAGCAGCAGAAAGAGCAGCAGAAGGAGCAGCAAAAGGAGCACCGGTAGCAGCAGCGGCAGCAGATGTGTTTAACTCAGGAATGCTGCTTGAACGGGGAACTAACGGACGTACACCTCCCCCAGTGGGTGACAACCGGCTTGTAGGCCTCTGCCATGCAGCTGATGTGAAGGCAGGATTACGTGGTGATGAGGGCGATGTGAAGGCGGGCTGATGTGGTGATGAGGGCTGAGAATGAGGAGAGTGAATGGGAGGAGAGTGAGAGGGAGGAGAATGAAGAGGAGGAGAGTGAGGAGAGAGAGGAGAGAGAGGGGAGCGACGGTTTGTACCCCTCCTGCTGGTTTTATCCGTGACTGTGGCATTTCCCTCAGCACCGGCTGTAGCATGGCCTGCAGCAGTGCTGGCAACTGTAGCAGCGTTGGCAGAGCTAAAAACCCAAAAAGGGCTGTCAGTGAATTGAACGCCCCACAGAACGTATTCAGCAGCAGCAGCAGCAGCAGGGGATGTAGCAGCCGTTGCAGCAACTGTAGCAGAAGCAGTAGCTGTAGCTGTAGCAGAAGCTGTAGATGCAGTTGTGGTCCGGGATGTGGTTGCAGCAGGAGGAGAAGCGCTGCAGGGAAGGAGAGATTCGGGGACCGAAACGATGTCGATGCTGCTGATGAGAACGTTGCTCAGATCCTTGTGTGCCGCCATGCCTTGAATGTCTGTGTTGGGGAGGAATGCAGGGGAAGGGAACGGCAAAAAAAAAAGGTTGTTAGATGTGGGAAGTCGGAACTTCAGATTCGCTTAGGCTAAAAATGCTCGGCAATACAAGCCAGGCTCGTAATTTTGAGGCGCCTCAGAAGCAGGTTCGATACAAGTCCGGCTCGTACCTTCCATGTTCAAGCAGATAGCAGCGAGATCACCACAGCCAAAGCCGCTTCCGTTTCCGTTTCCGTTTACGTTAGCCTCCGGGAATGTCCCACTTGTGGAATTTGTCGTCACGTCGCGTTCGAAATCCAAAAGAGAAGAGCTCCGAGTCACTCTGGTAGTACTTGTAGAGGAAACCCGTCCGCCATTACCATGCCCGCCATACTCAAAGTTGCAATAATCACCCCCGCCCGTTGCACCACCGCGATACTCAAGTCCGCCTTTCGAGCCGCACAGCAGCGCGACATCCGCGGATCCGCGCCGCGTCAGCCTTCCGGCCGGACGGCTCGAATTGACGGAGGCGGCTGGCGGCGTAGCGGAGGGGTTGACGGACAGAGACGGCCGTCTCCGTCCGTTTATCGTCAAGGCCGGCGCGCCATCTTGACGCGTATGATAGTTGCGCCTCATTATTAAGCTGTAGTCCGACCCGCAGTTATCATACAGCTTCATCTCGGAAAGGTTGGACTGCGTCCGGTTCGCCGCGTCTCCGGCCGACTCAAAGGCGGCCGCGCCGCTATAACTGCGCCCGATCGCCATTCTCATGTTGCTCTGCGCCGCGGCGGCTCCTGCGGCCCCTCCGGCGCTGAACGTGGCACCGGTGGCGGCGGCAGCGGCGGCGGCGGCAGAAGAGTTGGCGGAGGTATTAGTAGAAGCAGCAGTCGAGCGCAATTTGCGGCGGTGGATCTGCTTCTCGAGCGAGGGAGCCGGCGCGAGAGTCGGCACGTCACGGTGACGAGGAATGGCGAAATTGGGACTCGCGAAATCACCTTGGTGGTGGTAACTGGCTCTCTGGTATTTCGCTTCTTGGTTTTTGGATCCGGGAACTCCGGCGCCGGCGGTTGCGCCAAATCCGGAGGCGGTGACGTCGAGCGGACCGTCTTGATTCGCGCAGGGAGCCATTTAATCTCCAGATGGCGCGAGGCGTCGAAAATCGAAATATTGCAGAGATTGCGGATACTGCGGAGGTATCGAGATGGGAAGCGCGGAAAGCAGGAGCGATACTGTTAGGACGACCCTAGTAACAAGTAACAAGTTGTGACCGAGTGTTTGGAGCACTGTCACGGGCGTAAGCTTTGCCCTTTTCCTCGGTAAAGAGGAGTACCCACGCTGTAGTGATGCAGACAGCGGCGGGATTAAAGACATGCAGGTCTTCGCAACTTCGGAAAAAAAACACACCGTGTGGTCGCTGGAATGAATTGCCTTTAGTAATTGTAGTTCGCGACGGTCGCGCGAACGACGCCATTTTATCAGGGACGTCAGCCCTTCGCACCCGACACGTGAAGAAGAATGACAGCTCACACGCCATGGGGATGGAAGGCATAGACAAACTTGAAAAGGGTGATGACTTCGTCGCCGCTAGCTGGTAGTCCTAAGAAAATACGAGCATTTGCGAGCTACAGTGGTGGAATTAGTAATACAGATGGTCAAATCTTATGATTGACTGTTTGCCTGCCTCGTACCTATGGGGTTCAGATCATAGACTGTGTAGTCGCCTTGCTGTCCAGTTCGTTCAACATTCAAATGTTGAGATTTGGAACCGCACCGTGTGCTTACGAGCCGCGATGCTCGTGCGAACAGACATGATGAAGACCGAGCCAAAGGGATATTTAGACTTCGACGAATACAATGAAGCCCGAACCAGCAAGATATTTGCGATCCAGCTCGAGTCACGGCTTTGCTATGTTCCAGCGTTTTCCGACCGTTCGATTCGGTTTTTATTCATTCTGGTTATGAGGTTTGGGTTTAGAAAGCGAAACTTTTGGCCTGAGGGGCAAGGTGAAACCACTGAGGCGAGAAGTGGGGGATGGGGAGGGGATTAGTTACGGTTTCGCATCTGTTCGTGAGATTTACAGCTACGTGCATGTTTTCCGCATCTCGCAACAGTAGCCAAGCAAACCACGAACTTTGAAAATTCGTTCTGGCACAATCGAGCTAGATCCGGTTCCTCCCACATGCCAAGGTTCTGATGTGACACCCGACATGTGCAATGTGGTTCGCTGAAAACGAAACCCCACCCAGGAAGGGTGGTCCACCAGAACCCCAGATTCTCAAAATACACGAGGGTGTACACGAGGTGGTGTGTAACCCGTTGTCTGACAACAGCTGAATCCCAAGTGCCGACCATATTCGAACTGTGAAAGCTGCACACACCACGCAACAGAATTCCAACCGATCATGCAATGCCGCGGATCCCCACTCCCACCGACCCATCATTGCAAAAAGTGACAGAATCCACACCTGCGGCAGACATCTTGTTCAGTTGGCGCGATGCGTACCACGGGCAGCTGGCTGACACTGCCCGATGAGGTTTCTGGCCACGTGATTTTTTCGGGCGGTTACAGCTGAGTCTGGTTACTAGTTCGACGTAAGCCACAAAACGAGAGTGGGCTTTCGCAAATCTGATCGCCTGAACACATCCGAGCTCGCTGGCATGCTGGTTTCCTGACCACGGGAAGTAGTTGTGATAATTTCTGACCTGCTGGCATGATCCGAGCGATCGTAATTCTGTGGCAACCGATGCGAGCCTGAGGATGCGCCAAGGAGAATTCGAGACGAGTAAGACGCTCTTTGGGCTAAATTCGGAAATCATTAGTTACGCTGAAGTAGGGAAAACGCATGAGCTTTTAATGTTGAAGGACTCCTTTGGATATCCTTCTGCTCGTCTCTTGTATACTGTAATATAAACATGTCGAACGAATCCAACACAAAGCTTACTAAGCTCTCATCAATAGAGGTGCTACAAAACACATGGCCCCACATGCTTCCTGTCCCCCATAACTCCTGCTGCTTCCCACTCCCACTCCCCCTCCCACTTCCACGCCCACACTCCCATTTCCACTCCCCCTCAAAGCACACCATTTATTCTGTGGAGGTGGGGGGGGGCTGGTACCCCCCGGGTACAGCAGGGGGGGGCGGGGGAACAGCAGAATACATTCCCCCTTGCTGCCTCCAACCACCCATGCTGCTAGTCCCCACCCCCTACCCCCTCAAAGCACATCTACTGGGTTGGTGGTGGTGGTGGGGGGGGCTGGTACCCCCCAGGTGCAGCAGGGGGAGGCGGGGGAACAGAAGAATACATTCCCCCTTGCTGCTGCTGGGGTGGGGGTGGGGGTCTGGACACTGGCGGTCCCCCTGCTCCCCCTCCCCCTGCTCCCCCCCCTCCTCCCCCTGTTCCCCCTGCTCCCCCCCCATATCCCTGTGGCTGGTTGCTAGGGGGATACCCCCCATACGCGCCCCCATACGCCCCCATTCCCCCCCCACCTCCCCCCTGCTGCTGTGGCGGGGGAGGGGGAGGCATGTACCCGCCTCCCCCCCCATACTGGCCCCCTTGAGGGGGAGGGGGAGGGGGAGCATACCCGCTTGGGGGAGGAGGGGGGGCGTAACCGCTTGGGGGCGGAGGAGGAGGCATGGAGGAAGGGGGAGGAGGGGGAGGGGGCATGGAGGAAGGGTAGGAGGGGGGAGGAGGGCGGGGAGAGGGGCCGGTAGGAGGAGGAGGGCGGGAGGAGAGAGGAGGGGGAGGGGGGTGGGGATGGGGAGGCATGGAGGAAGGGAGGAGATGTGCGTTGGGGTTGGTGGGGGCAACTGGGCGGGGCTTGAAGTATAGCTGGAGCTGCATGGGGGGAAAGTAGGGTGAGTGAAACAGGGCAAGAAGAAGTTGAGTCGAGGCAGTGAGAGCAGCCCAGTCGATACAAGACAGCTGAGAACCCAACACAATGCACGACGAGTAGGTGGGGGTCACTGGGCGCGGCTTGAAGTATAGCTGAAGCTGCATGGGTGGAGAAGGGGAAGGGGAAAGGGAGAGGAACAGAGAAAAGAAGAAAGAATGAGAAGCGAACAGACGTGAGGTGGAAAAGGGGAGCACATGGGCGTTGGGGTTGGTGGGGGCGACTGGGCGGGGCTTGACTTAAAGCTGGAGCTGCATGGGGGGAGAAGATGGGAGAAAGATAGGAGAAGGGAGAAGATGGGAGACGAAGGTAGAAGATAGGATGCATGCAGAACGACGTTGGAGAGAAGGTAGGATGCACACAGAAGGACGTTGGAGAGAAGGTAGGATGCACACAGAAGGACGTTGGAGAGAAGGTAGGATGCATGCAGATTTGAGTCGACTCAAAAGTCGTCACGAAGATAGGGGGTGCACACACAACTACGTTGGAGAGAAGGCAGGAGGATGCATGCACATAGAGTGAAAAAATACTGACTGTGAAAAGCTGTGCAAGAGCGACGTGTTACTTACTGTGAACGTCTTGGTATCAGGGTTCCAGTGTGAGAAGAACTTGGATGGAAGGTAGGTGGGATGCACGTAGAGGACTCAGCTAGAAGGATGTGTTGCTTACTGTGAAGGTCTTGGTGTCAGGGTTCCAGTGCGAGAAGAACTTGGATGGGAGGTAGGTGGGATGCACGTAGAGGACTCAGCTAGAAGGATGTGCTACCTACTGTGAAGGTCTTGGTGTCAGGGTTCCCGTGCGAGAAGAACTTGGATGGGGGTAGGATGCACGCACATAGAGTGATAGGTTACTCGTGGTGTGTGACATACTGTGAAGGTCTTGGTGTCAGGGTTCCAGTGCGAGAAGAACTTGGATGGGAGGTAGGGTAGTATGCACGAAGAAGGGGCCAATGTGTTTCAAGGGGTCTCTCCGCTACAATCAATGTGTTGCTTACTGTGAAGGTCTTTGTGTCGGGGTTCCCGTGCGAGAAGAGGCTTGGAAGGGAGGTAGGCAGGCTGCATGTCGAATGATGTGCTGCTTACTGTGAAGGTCTTGGTGTCAGGGTTCCAGTGCGAGAAGAACTTGGATGGAAGGTAGGGTAGTATGCACGTGGAATAATGTGCTAGTATGCACACACAGTGATAGCTTTACTTACTGTGAAGGTCTTGGTATCAGGGTTCCAGTGCGAGAAGAACTTGGATGGGAGGTAGGGTAGTATGCACGAAGAAGGGGCCAATGTGTTTCAAGGGGTCTCTCCGCTACAATCAATGTGTTGCTTACTGTGAAGGTCTTTGTGTCAGGGTTCCAGTGTGAGAAGAACTTGGATGGAAGGGAGGTGAGGTGCATGTGGAATAATGTGCTAGTATGCACACACAGAGTGATAGGTCACTTACTGTGAATGTCTTGGTATCGGGGTTCCAGTGCGAGAAGAATTTGGATGGGAGGGAGGCAGGATGCACGTGGTGTTTAAAAAGGTCTCACTTAATGGTCTTGGCAAGATGGCGTGTCACTTACTGTGAACGTCTTGGTATCAGGGTTCCAGTGCGAGAAGAACTTGGATGGCAGGGAGGTGAGGTGCATGTAAGGAGGCCTCTCAGCTACGATCAATGTGTTGCTTACAGTGAAGGTCTTTGTGTCAGGGTTCCAGTGCGAGAAGAACTTGGAAGGGAGGGAGGTGAGGTGCACGTGGAATAATGTGCTAGTATGCACACACAGTGATAGCTTTACTTACTGTGAACGTCTTGGTGTCAGGGTTCCAGTGCGAGAAGAACTTGGATGGGGTCTTGTCGATTTCTGTGCTGGGGATCTGATGTGAGAAGGGAAAGCGCAGGGGGGAAGGGGCAGGGATGGATAGCTGTAGGAGTTAGAAGAGGGGAGAAGGCAAGTTTTGCAAACTCATAAGAAGCAGGAAAGGATATAAATTTTTTTTTTTTGGTAAAATCAAACACAAGGGGAGGAGTGAATGCCGAAAGAGAGTTGGGAGAGACGTTGGTTCATGGGTATCTTCAAATAAAATATTTCGTACCCTCGGAATTATGAAATTGTAACTTCAAATCTAGGATCGTCCTTTCGTACTCTCAAAGATATTATATGATTTCGTACCTTGAAAGATATGATTTCGTACGGCTCTGCTGCAAACAACAGGTACTGAAAGCTCTTGTCCCATGACTCAACTCGCTGCAATGAAGTGGGGATTGAGGGAGGATGGGGGAGGATGGAGAGGGGGGGGAAACAGAGGCGAGATGATGGTGTTTAACGCTCTTGTCCCTCGACTCGACTCACTGGGAGGGGGAATTGCTGGGGGGGATGGCGGATGGGGAGGATGGGGAGGATGAAGGGGGAGGGGTGGGGTGGGGGGGGCCATGGAGAAAAGGAGGAAAATGAGGATTACTGGGAACTGGGAACTGGGAAAGCGGGAAAAGGGGAGAAGCAAAGGCACATAGGCACATCACAACATGCACATCAATCAAAACACCACACACCACAGCACCACACAGCACAACGGCACACCACACCACAACACAAACACACACACTCACCTGCTCATAGGAGGGCATGAATTGGTGGCGTGGCTTCACCCCGTCCTCAACCAAGCACCCTCACAAAGGCACACCAGAACATGCACATCTCAACACCACATGACAACATGCACATCACACCATACACAACACAAGACCACTCACCTGCTCATAGGAGGGCATGAATTGGTGGCGTGGCTTCACCCCGTCCTCTATTGCGAATTCTCACAAGTCACGTCTCAGCTCCACACATCACAGCACCACGCATCTGAACACCACACAACACCACACAACACCACACAACACCACACAACACCACACAACACCGTACACGTACCTGCTCATAGGAAGACATGAAGCGGTGGCGTGGCTTCACCCCGTCCTCTATCTCTGGGTACTCGATCTGTATGTCAAGGCGGAGGGGAGAGAGAGAAGGGGGGAGGGATGGGGGTTTGTGGGGCAGGAATGAGTGAGTGTGAATGTGAAACACGGATTGTTGTATGCAACGGTTGAGTGCTTGTGGGTGCGAATATAAGGGAGGGTGGAGGGAAGGAGGGGGTGGAGGGGAGAGGGCGGGACTGACTGATTGTGAAGAAAGCAGAAATAAATTAGGAGGAGCATAAACAAATTATGAAGATATGTAAGAGGAACGCATAGGTGGGGAAGTGGCAGGAACATGGAAAAAAGTGGCAGTTGAGGGCAGAGAGGTAGTCACATCCAGAGAGAGACAGACAAACACAAACACACTCACTTACACAGAGGAATCGCGGGGAGAGACAGACATGCACACATGCACGCATGCACGCACACGCCCATCCACCCGCTCCCCCCCCCCCCCCCCCGCCTTTTCCCCTCCCCCCCAAACACAGGGGAGACGGAAGGATAAACACACGCACGCACGCATCCATCCACCTGCCCCCCATCTTCCCTCCTCCCCGCCCCCCCACACATACAAGGGAGACGGAGGGAGAAGTACACACCTGGAAGAGCAGCGATCGTTGGTGCGTCTCAGGGTCGAACTGCTTGGTAACACGGTAACCAGGTCGACCAATCTTCACTGCAAAAGACGGCAAGGCAAGGCAGGGGGAATAGTACAGTGAGGTATGTTATAATATGGCATGGTGTGGCAGAGTGTGCCAGGGTCGAACTGCTTAGTAACACAGTAACCAGGTCGATCGATCTTCACTGCACAACACACCAGGCATGGCAAGGCAAGGGGCAAAGTACGGTGTGGTATGGTAAGGTATGGCACGGCATGGTACGACAGATTGTAGAGTATCACATCGTATTTTATTGTATCGTGCCGCTTGCAAGCACTCACTCACCCGGCCTCCTCCATTCCTCACCCTCCCTCCCTCTCCCTTTATTGGCTGAGCGCTTGGCCTTGCAAGCACTCACTCACTCCCTCCCCGGGTTCTCTCTCGCCCACTGACCCACGCTCTCACCTGTCTTTCGCAAGTTCACTCGGGGCCGAGCCGGCTGGGGCAGCGCCGGTGCCTCCTGAGCCTCCTTGGCTGCTCGCTTGGCTTGGCAAGCACTCACACACCCACTTTCTCCCTTCTGAACTCTCTCTGTCACACACACCTATCTTCCGTGGGTTCACTCTGGGTCGGGCAGGTTGGGGCAGCGCCGGTGCCTCCTGAGCCTCCTTGGCTGCGCGCTTGGCCAGATTCTGCTGGTGCCGCTTGCAAGCTCTCACCCACTCACACTATCTCATCACTGATTGACCCACTTCCTCACCTGCCTTTCAGGGTCCCTCTCTCTCACCTGTCTTCCGTGGGTTCTCTCTGGGCCGAGCAGGTTGGGGCGGTTCTGGTACCTCCTGTACCTCCTGTACCTCCTGTACCTCCTTGGCAGCGTGCTTGGCCAGATTCTTGCAAACTCTCACTCATTCACTCTCCCACTCACCCAACCCCTGCCTTTCAAGCTCTCTCACCTGTCTTCCGTGGGTTCAGTCTGGGTCGGGCAGGTTGGGGCAGCGCCGGTGCCTCCTGTGCCTCCTTGGCTGCGCGCTTGGCCAGATTCGGCTGGTGGCGCTTGCCCTGTAGCCACCCACTTGCTCTCACACTACCTCATCACTGAATTACCTATGCTCTCTCTCACCTGTCTTCCGTGGGTTCACTCGGGGCCGGGCGGGTTGGGGCAGCGCCGGTGCTTCCTGTGCCTCCTTGGCTGCTCGCTTCGCCAGATTCTGCTGGTGGCGCTTGCCCTGCGTGTGAGCGAGGTAGTTGCCCTCGTTGTTGTGAAGCGTCAAACACAGCTTGCACTCGTAGCTGTTGGTAGGGGTGGGGATTACAGGCCAGGAAGGGAGGGGAAGGGAGGGCGTGTGGAGGTTTGGCCAGATTCTGCTGGTGGCGCTTGCCCTGTGTGTGAGCGAGGTAGTTGCCCTCGTTGCTGTGAAGCGTCAGACACAGCTTGCACTCGTAGCTGTCACGAGATGAAGCACAGGGGAAGGGAAGTGAAAGGGGAGGGGAGGGGAAGCGCAGGGGGAAAGGGGAGAAAAGGCTTGCCCTGCGTGTGAGCGAGATAGTTGCCCTCATTGTTGTGGAGAGTCAGACACAGCTTGCACTCATAACTATAGGTGGAGCAAGAAGGGCAGACGAAAGAGGGCAAGTGAAGGAGGAGAAAGGAAAGGAAGGAGGAAGGAGAGGAAAGGAGCAGGAAAGGAGGAGGGAGGAGGACAGGAACGGAGGAAGCTTCCATCGAGCCTCCTTGGGGCACAACCCCGCGGCATCGAACCTTCCAAGACCGTTCCGCCGGAAATACGAGTCCACCGCAAGTTGATGCGCCTCAAAACGAAACTCCCAAAACCTAAATCCGGAACACTTTTCGAAACGGTTCCGGAAAATACCTCCAATTTTCGGATCGATCTTCTCAACACAAGCCATTGAGGACCCTCGGCTGCCTACTAACACACGCTTTACTAAGCAACCAACTGCCGGTGGGGGTCGGGATTGGCAAACCAACTGCCGCCACGCAAAGTCAATGGCTCCTACTTGGGTCTCCATCTTCTCAAAACAAAACATTACGGACTCTCGGCTGATCCTTCAGTCAGTAGAAAGGTTTCTTATCTAAATGGTCTGAAGACGAACCTTCCGAGGTGATTCCGCATGAAATAGGGATCCTTCGCGAGGTCGATGGTTTCGAGAGCGAGTCGTCGCAGCCGCTCTCTTTTGAGTCGACTCAAAAGTCATACCGCTCTCGGCGGTCGATCGCCTCGCTCTGCGCGGACGCTGCGACTGTAACGTCGACTCGAAACACACACCAGGCAGGCGACTTTCGAGTCGCCTCAGAAGAAAAATCAGGCACGAATCCTTCCTTCCTACACTTAGACCGTCACACGACGAACCATAGAGGAACCTATTTTTGCCCTAGAACGAGATGCAGAAGCGAGATGGAAAAGGGATGAACCTTCCGAGATGGTTCCGCATGAAGTACGGATCCTTCGCGAGGTCGATGGTTTCGAGAGCCAGCCGTCGCAGCCGCTCTCGCCGGTCGATCGCCTCGCTCTGCGCGGACGCGGCGCCGCCGCTTCCGGGCTTGCTCCCCCATTCGCGATCCATGGCGGAGAAACTTAGCTTCTCGAAGCACTACTCGCTGAAACGAATCGAGTGGTTACTCGAAAAGAAAATCGTACTGCGGACTACGTTGCGACGAACTAGTTCCGCGAAAGTAACTCCTCGCGAAATTAGTTCCTCGCTAAGGTACGTGCTCCAGGTCCCGAAAAACTACTGCTTCCTCGCTGCCTGCTTCTGGCGCAGTCGTGAAATCGGCAGCCTCTAGGCTAGGATCCGCCGGGACTGAAATGATCGCCGAGAAACTGAGATGTTGAAAACTACATAACAGCGAGAAGGAAAGCACAGAAAGCGTGTAGATCTCTCACCGCACTTAACCGTACAGTAATGCGATGTGCCGCGCCATACAGCTCACAAAACAGGGGTCAGTTTCTGATTAGATATATTCAAAGAAAACAGGAACACTTCCAACTTCCAATGGGAATCACCTAAGTATCCGTCCCACTTTTTAGTGCCTGTATATTACTGCTCCTTGCATTCTTCATTCTGTTTGTTGCAGCTTTGCATTTGCAAGATGAGCAGGACGAAATGTTCCAAAACAGTGCCCACGCATATACACAAGTATAAACTATTTGTGTTGCTCCTACCCCAAGCACTGCGTGTGAACTTCCAGAATCGTCACAGTCACCTCACCACCGCTGCCCCCTTCGCCGTTGCAGTCACCAATCACCACCTACCATAGCCACCACCTGCAGAATCACCACTGTAGTACTCACCATGGTAATCTCCATCGTCGGCTTGCATAGATGCAAGAGAACCCAGCTGCTCACTCCCATACTCCTCCAGACCGCGGTATGCGCCTTGAGCCCTGCTCCTGTGAATGAGGTGACTTTTGAGTCGACTCAAAAGTCACCTTGAGCCCCACTCCTGTGAATGGCCACATCGCTGCTTGTCGCCATGCGAAACTGCTGTGCCCTGTTGTGCCCACTCCGATGGTTCACATCATGGTTAGCGCCTTGCATCCCGCTCCTGTGAATGGCCACATCGCTGCTTGTCGCCATGCGAAACGGCTGTGCCCCGTTGAGCCCACTCTCATGGTTTGCAGCACGGTTCGCACCTTGCATCTCGCTCCTGTGAATGGCCACATCGCTGCTCGTTGCCATGCGAAACTGCTGTGCCCCGTTGAGCCCACTCCCATGGCTTACACCACGGTTCGTGCCTTGAGCCCCGCTCCTGTGAATTAGCACATCATTGCTTGTCGCCATGCGAAACTGCTGTGCCCTGCCGAGCCCACTCCCATGGCTCACACCACGCTTCGCACCTTGCATCCCGCTCCTGTGAATGGCCACATCGCTGCGTGTCGCCATGCGAAACTGCTGTGCCTTGTGAAACCCAGTGCGCTGTTTGTCCTCAAGCTCCCAGCCATTGTTGTTGTTGCTGAAGCGAGCCAAGCGGGAAGGTGCGCCCTTGACTGTGCCCTGAGTCCCGCTCCTGTGAATGGCCACATCGCCGCGTGTCGCCATGCGAAACTCAGTGCGCTGATTGTCCTCAAGCTCCCAACCGTTGTTGTTGCTGAAGCGAGAGAAGCGAGACACGCCAGATGATGCTCCGTTCATGGCACGAGTCCTGCCCCTTCCCTGACCTTGGCTGCTGCTCTCACCCCAGTGCCAGCCGACTGCATCGTTGTCATTGTCCTTCTCATCTTCACTGTCACTCTCATTGTCCCTGTCATTGTCGCTCTTGTTGCCCTTGCCATTGTCCCTGTCCTTGCCATGATCATCCTTCTCATCGTTCTCCTTGCCATGATCATCGCCATTGCCATCGCTGCCATTCTTCTCATCGTTCTTCTCATCATCGTCCTTCTCATCATTCTTCTCATCGTCCTTGCCATCGTCCTTCTCATTCTTGTCGTCGTCATTCTCACTGATATCGTCCTTGTCATTATCACTATCATCACCGTTCTCATCGCTGCCGTCCTTCTCATCATCTTCATCGTTATCGTCAGCAACCGCATTCCTCCACGCCTCTGCCTGCATCACCTCGTCCTCCTCCGCTGCCGGCGCCTGGGGAACGATCGCCACATCTTCCGCCGTTGCCATGTGAGGGCGCGCGCCGTGTTGGCGCGGCGATTGTGCGTTTGACGGGGCAAGTGCCGCGTTGCCTGATGCCGTCTTACCGCCACCGTGAATCGTCACATCCTCGGCCGTCGCCATGTGAGGATGTGCGGGTTTGTTGCTCGCTCCCATCATCGCAGCAACAGGCGGATTCGCGGCGCTGTGACTCGCAGGCGCCGGCGCCGGCGCCTGGGGAACGATCGCCACGTCCTCGGCCGTCGCCATGTGAGGCGCCACGCCGGGTGTGTTCGTGTTGGGCCTGTTCAAGTTGCTCGCCGCGCCCATCATCGCAGCGGGCTGGTTGTTGTTGATGTGACGCGCAGTCGCGGCGCCCGCACCTGGCTGCGCATTTCCCACGTGGGATGACCCCTCGTTGCGCGCCGCGCCCATTTCAGCCGCGCTCTTTCCCGCCGCGCCCATCTTCGCCGCGCTCTTTCCCGCCGCGCCCATCTTCGCCGCGCCCTTGCCTGCCACGGGCTTGTTCGCCGGGCCTTTGCCTGCTGCGCCCTTGTTCGCCTCGCTCGGCACGAACTTTCCCGCCGCGCCCTTGCCAGCCGCGTCCGTGTTTGCCCCGCCCTTGCCCGTCGCGCCCTTGCCGGCCGCTCCCTTGGCTGACGCGCCCTTGCCTGCCGGGCCCTTGTTCTCCGCACCCTTGCTCGTCGACGCCGCGCCCTTGTTCGGTACGACCATTCCCGCCTCGCCCTTGGCTGCGACCTTCGTCGGTGCGCCGTTGTTACCCGCGCCCTTGTTCGGTGCTACCATTGGAATGGCCGCGAACTTTTTCTTCGGTGCGTCATTCTTAGCCGCGCCCTTGTCTGCTGCACCATGATTGTCCACCGCGCCCTTGTTCGGTGCGACCATTCCCGCCGCGCCCTTGGCTGCGACCTTGTTCGGTGCGACCCTCACATTTTTCTTTGCGACCTTAGCCACGCCCTTGCCTGCCGCACCCTTGCCCGCTTCGCCAGCGTCCGTTGCGCCCTTGCCTTCCGCGCCCTTGCCTTCCGAGCCCTTGCCTGCCGCGTCCTTGCCCGGCGCGACTTTACCCGCTGCGGTAGCTCCCGCTCCGCCCTTGCCTTCAGCGCCCTTGCCCGTTGCGCCCTTGCCTGTTGCGCCCTTGCCCGTTGCGCCCTTGCCCGTTGCGCCCTTGCCCGTTGCGCCCTTGCCCGTTGCGCCCTTGCCCGTTGCGCCCTTCCCTGTTGCGCCCTTTTCCCCCGCGCCCTTTCCCTCGGCGCCCGCGCCCACGCCCTTCAAGGGCGCGTCGTCCCCTGCCGCGCCAATATAGTCGACATCATGAGCAGGAGCACGGGGAGGGAGAGTTGAGGCGGAAGTGTTTGAAATACTTGACGTGTTATTGGCAGGCGTCGTCGAATCGCCTGAGTGGGAGTTATTTTTCGCAGCGCCGACGACCCTCGGAGTCACTGGAGCGGTGCTAATGGTGGCGTTGCGGCCATGTGCGGTTTTAGTAGGCGGAGTGGGTTTAGCGAGAAGACCACGGCGGGCCGGCAGGCTTGATGGCGCGAGGTGCGCTGAGTACGAGACGACGAACAGAAGGAGAAATTGTGTTCCAATTTATGCTTCCAATCTGCTTATCCGCAACTCGGCTTGTATCAGTGCGCTGCGAGCCGTATACTGCGACGCCGGCGAACTAGGTTACGGACTTCGATTGCCGTGAGTGAGGCGGTTGAAGCTTGGGTGAGCCCAAGTTGCAGACTTCGACAACGGTGTGCGCGACGGGAACCGGAGCAAAGGCGAGAAGAAGTCACGGTCTGGCGAAGCCAGGTTACAGAATTTGGAGTGCAGTGTACGACATGGGTAAGGTCGCTCATCATGACACCGACATAATAAAGCGAGCGCTTCGGGAAGTCAACCAAAGTTTCAGGATCCAGCGAAATTCTTAGACAGACCCTTTTTGCTGGCTGCTGGGAAACGGTGGTTTGACAAGTCCGATTGACGAAACTCCTCGAGTTACCACACAAGCAAAAGACTGAATCCATCATGAAAGAAATGAAGGTTAGGTGCTATTTTATTATTATGTCTTTAGGTAACGGTTTCACCCAAATAATGGCACCCTGAAACCAAAACCTTCACCCGGAGGCTTGCGTCAAGATTCTCTGCAGATACCTGTATTTCTAAAGTGCCATCGGCCAAATTTCTCCTAAACCAGAAACCAATTGCATTAGACGAGCAATTTTTATAGACAGCCACATTAGAAAGCAGGGAATCAAACACAGGGAAGGCGCGGTACTAGTGTTTCGATTCTCCTACAACAAAAGCAACCTACTTAGTGAGTCCGAATTTCTTCATGAGTGCAGAATCCCTGAAGCTGTAAGGCAGCCATGTCATGACACGGAAAGACCCCACCAGATGTCCAAACGCCCACTCTATTGGCACCCTCTTGGCCAAAGCTTTCTGGCGTTGGGAAAGTGGAGAGCAGGGAGAGGAAGGTGAGGGAGGAAAGGGAAAAGGCGGGAGGGGAAGGAAGGGGAGGGAGACATGTCATGACACGGAATGAGCCCACCAGATGTCCAAACGCCCACTCTATTGGCACCCTCTTGGCCAAGGCTTTCTGGCGTTGGGAAGGTGGAGAGCAGGGAGAGGAAGGTGATGAGGGAAAGGGAAAAGGCGGGAGGGGAAGGAAGGGAGGGAGAAAGGTCAAGATACGGAATGAGCCCACCAAATGTCCAAATGCCCGCTATATCGGCACCCTCCTGGCCATGGCTTTCTGATAGTGGGGGAGGGTGTTGAGGAGAGTGGGGGAGAGGAATGGGGGAGAGGACAGAGGCACAGGATGTAGTATGTGGAAGCTGTAAGGCAGCCATGTCAAGACACGGAATGACCCCACCAGGTGCCCAAACGCCCAATCTCACCTCCACTAGAGAGAGCCCTCGCAAACACGTCTCCTGGTGTGGACTGGGGCCTTTGTGAGCCCCCGCGCGGGCCTTTATCTGCTACTGGAAGCACATGCACAGACATATGCATACACAAACCATGCCCAAACCACCCTCACCACCACCCTCACCTCGCAAACACGTCTCCTTGCGTGGACAGGACAGGGGCCTTCGTGAAGCCCCCGCCCGGGGTGACTTTTGAGTCGACTCAAAAGCAAACACGTCTCCTTGCGTGGACAGGGGCTTTCGTGAAGCCCCCGCCCGGGCCTTTGTGAGTTCCCCCCCCCCGCCCGGGCCTTTGTGAGCCCCCCCCCCCCCTTCCGCGGGCCTTTATCTGCTACTGGAAGCACATGCACAGACATATGCATGTAGCACACGCACACATACACACACAGACCATCCCAGGAGCACCCTCACCACCCTCACCTCCACTAGAGCCCTCGCAAACACGTCTCCTGGTGTGGACTGGGGCGTCTGGGACGCCCCTGCCCTGGCCTCTATCTGCTGCTGGAAGCGGGAGAAGATCTTGAGACGTAGGTGGGAGACGGAGGAGGAAGAGTTGCCACCAAAGTTGGACCTGGGATGGTGGTGTGAAGGAGGAGAGGGGAGGGGAGGCGAGGGGAACAGAGGGGCAGCAAGGTGAAGGAAATGCATGTAACCTCTATCTGCTGCTGAAAGCGGGAGAAGACCCTGAGACGTAGGTGGGAGATGGAGGAGGAGGAGTTGCCACCAACGTTGGACCTGGGACGGTGGTGTGTGGAGAGAGGGGGGGAAGGGTTGGAATCGGAAGGAAATGGATAGAAGAGGGTGGGACGGACACCAGGGTGACGGAGAAGAGAATGCATGCGAGCATGCGTGCAACGTGACTTTTGAGTCGACTCTGCATGTAACCTCTATCTGCTGCTGAAAGCGGGAAAAAATGTTCAGACGCAGGTGGGAGGCGGAGGAGGAGGAGTTGCCACCAAATGTGGACCTGGGATGGTGGTGTGGAGGAGGTGAGGAGGATGGCATGGAAGGGATGGGCTTGGACAGGAAAGGACAGGAGGGGACAGGAGGGGACAGGAGGGGACAGGAAAGGACAGGAGGGGACAGGAGGGGACAGGAAAGGACAGGAGGGGACAGGAGGGGACAGGAGGACAAGGAATGCTGACCTTTGAGTCGACTCAAAAGCCACCTCAGGACAGGAAGGGACAGGAGAACAAGGAATGGGGAGAGAGAGATGCTTGTGTTGACCCCTGAGCCAAACGGGCCACTTGTGTCCCACTTGTGTCGGGGAGAGAATAATGAGAGAGAGAGAATAATACTGAATACAAAACGGCTTCAGTTCCATTTGGAATGCGTGAGTGATGCTGTGCACTGCTACCTAAACCGTCGGAGGGAATTTTGAGACATCTCAAAAGTCGGAGGGGAATGGATGGCTGCTTTGGCCACACAACCGTGCTGTTTCAAAGTCAATTCAATAGCACTTTCGCACCTGAAGGCACAAGGAGCAACGAGCATGGCTTGGATACCAAACGGTTTCAGCTCCATCCAACGGGCATGAGTGATGCTGTGCACTGCTGCCTTGGCTGTGGAAAAGGCAATTGCTGCCTTGGTCGCACGGTAGGTGCTCTTTATAAGCCATCTAACCCACCTGATGGCGCCAGGAGCAACGAGCATGACTTGAATGCCGAAGGATTTCAACTCCATTCTGAGCGCATGGGTGATGCTGTGCACTGCTGCCTTGGCCGCACAGTAGGTGCTCTTTCGAAACCCTAACATCAGTAACAACCCTTCCCTACCTGATTGCACCCGGCGCAACGAGCATGACTTGAATTCCAAACGGCTTCAGCTCCATTCTGAGCGCGTGAGAGATGCTGTGCACTGCTGCCTTGGCGGCACAGTATGTGCCGGCAAACGGCGTGGTGATCCATGCTGACACCGACCCTATGTTCACGACCTTGCCACTGCCCTGAGGGTTTATGAGCAGATGGGGAAGCAGAAGGAGAAGGGAGGGAGGCAAGGGAGTGATGCTGTGAGCTGCTGCCTGCCTGCCTGCCTTGGCCGCACAGTATGTGCCGGCAAAGGGCGTGGTGACCCATGCTGACACCGGCCCTATGTTCACGACCTTGCCACTTCCCTGCAAATCCAAGCGAGGGGAGGGAGGAAAAGAGGTTAAAATTTAAAGCTCAGGCGGAGAAAAAGGGCGTGGTGACCCATGCTGACACCGACCCTATGTTCACGACTTGCCGCTTCCCTGCTGATTAAAATGGGAGGGATAGAAGGAGGAGCGGAAAGCTCAGGTGGAGCAAAGGGCGTGGTGACCCATGCTGACACCGACCCACGTTGGCCTTCATGTTGCTGCGGAACGCATCCTGAGGCATCTCTGTCATTGGGGCGAAGCAGGAGCAAGCACCCCCCCCCAACCACCAGTCACTTTCACCCTACCTGCTCCACCATGTGGGGGACGACGGCTTGAGTGACGGCCAGCAGGCCCACCACGTTGGTCTCCATGTTGCTGCGGAACGAGTCAAGAGGCATCTCTGCCATGGGGGCAAAACAGCCTGCCTCCCTACCCACCTACTACCATCACACACACCTGCTCCACCATGTGAGGCACCACTGCTTGAGTGACGGCCAGCAGGCCCACCACGTTGGTCTCCATGCTGCTGCGGAACGAGTCAAGAGGCATCTCTGCCATGGGGGCAAAACAGCCTGCCTCCCTACCCACCTACTACCATCACACACACCTGCTCCACCATGTGAGGCACCACTGCTTGAGTGACGGCCAGCAGGCCCACCACGTTGGTCTCCATGCTGCTGCGGAATGCACCCACACTCTTCTTAGCCACATTCACCCTACCTGTTCCACCATGTGAGGCACCACCGCTTGAGTGACAGCGAGCAGGCCAACCACGTTGGTCTCCATGTTGCTGGAGGCATCTCCGCCATGGGGGCAAAGCACAAGCACCCCGCGCCACCACCAGTCCCATTCACTGTATTTGTTCCAACATGTGGGGAACAACCGCTTGGGTGACGGCCAGCAGGCCAAGCACGTTGGTCTCCATGTTGCTGCGGAAGGCATCCAGAGGCATCTCCGCCATGGGGCCAAAGCACAGCACAAGCACCTGGCCCCACCAAGCACTCACCGCACCTGTTCCACCATATGAGGCACTACTGCCTGAGTGACAGCGAGCAGGCCAATCACGTTGGTCTCCATGTTGCTGCGGAACGAATCAAGAGGCATCTCCGCCATGGGGCCGAAACAGCCCGCCCCCGAGTTGTTCACCAGAATGTCTATTCTGCCGGCCTGCACAGGTGAAACAGGGAAAACCAGCGTGGACAAACGGCATGTTGGGGCATCCAGAGGCATCTCCCCCTGCGCCCGCATTGTTGACCAGGATGTCTATTCTGCCCGCCTGCACAGGTGAGATGAGACAGGGAAAGCAATGTGGAAAATTGGTGTGTTCAGGCATCCAGAGGCATCTCTGCCATGGGACCGAAGCAGCCCGCGCCCGCATTGTTCACCAGAATGTCTATTCTGCCCGCCTGCACAGGTGAGCAAGGTAAGGAGCACGAGGGGTACTACAGCTGGGTATAATGAGAAGACAGAGCAGCTGCTGTGTTGAGGCATCTCCGCCATGGGACCAAGCCAAAGCACCCCGCCCCTGCATTGTTCACCAGAGTGTCTACCCTGCCCGCCTGCACAGGTGAGCAAGGGAGGTGTGCCAGTGAGCAAGGGAGGAAGCACGAGGGATGGTGACTAGTAGGCAGGGCAAGAGATGCATCAAGAGGCATCTCCGCCATGGGGCCAAAGCACCCCGCGCCTGCATTGTCATCAGAATGTATACGTTTGATCTGCCGGCACGGGTGCGACGGCGAAAAGCAGCATGCAAAATGACTTCAGTGACAGCTTGGGCAGGCAGAATGGAAGATGGTTCTGAGAGGCGAAGGAGGCATTCAGGCACAACTGTCTGTGCCGCCATTGCCAAGTTGACCCGTTGGGATAGAGTATAACTGTATCCCTGTCGACATGTCACCTTGACCATGTAACCTCTGATTGTCCATTTGGGTTGATTCGGATTCTCCTTGGAGGCAGCAGCAGGCATGGTATCTCACGCCTGCACCATGGTATCTAAATCAAACGTTCAACCAGAATACAAATGTTACTTTGGATCTGACCCGTGCTAACGGCTTGCTGAATGGAGGCAGCAGAGGCGTGGTATCAAATCTCACCTCGGCAGGACACAGGCCAATCGTCACCTTTGCAAAGCACATATCAAAGGTCACCTTAGAAATGATTGTGCTGACGGCTTCTTGAATAGAGGCTGTGGAAGTCACATCTAATTGCACCGTCTCAATTCCCAACCCTGCAAAGGAAGAGACGAGGGGCGGAGGGGAGAAGAGAGAAGAAGAGGAGAAGAAGAAGGACCAACAATAAGAGGGACGAAGGAAAGAGCAAAAGAGGGGAAAGGTCCTCACGTGTCTTTGCCTCAGCGGCTCGCGTGTCTGGATCGCTTTTGAGATTTTCCTTTTCTCAAGAGTGACTCGCCTGTTACCTACCTGCTAGGTCCTGCATGGAGTCGGGTCGGCGAGCAGAGGCGAACACGCGGCAGCCTCGAGCGGCGAAAGCCTTGCAAAGCTCCGATCCGATTCCGCCGGAGGAGCAACCCGTGACGAGAACCACTGGACCCGCCATGAGCGGCTGATGCTGCTCCGACATTAGTGATCAATCCGACCGCTGCCTTTCTAAGGGTCGTGACGCGAAACGGACGGGTTAAACGGCCCTGACGGGTTAAACGGCCCTGCTTTTAACTGCAGGTGACTGTACACTGATGAGAATCGGCGGCTCCTGATGGATTGATAGGTTGATTGGTTCTTGAAAGTATTGTCACGCGAAAGTGATGAAGTTTCGTTTAGGAGCCAAGAGCTAGTAGTTGTCTCTGCTCGAGTCTGTATGTTTCGGGAAGATCGATACACACGAATGGCGCCAAATGATAGATTCTGACAAGGTGTCAGAATTCGTGTGCCAGAAACTCGGGTGTCAGAATCAGGCCTAAACCCTAAACCCTAAACCCTGAAATTCCGGGCTACTTTTGCTCCAGCTCGACTGCATAAAGTGTTAGGATCGCCCTGCACCCGTGCCACTAAGTGCTTCGTTCGACCCTTCCCCGGATGCGTTAAGTGCTCCAACCAGGCCTTCCCCACCCACAAAGTTTTGATTTCCGGTTCTAGGACCCCCCCCCCCAAGAAATTCTGCCAGACCCCCCCACTCCCCCCCCCCTTTCTCCTTAGGTTGCACGAGAGCGCGCCAAGGGGATTTTTCCCTTAGCATTTTCTAGCCAATCCCGTGTTTGTGATGTCTCTAAGTCAGCTTTGGAGCAGCAAAACTTTCCCTTAGCTAAGATAGTGCAAGTGCAAGCCCGGATATCAAGTTTTCACTTTGGCCTGCGCCCGTGACCGTTAAAGCTCGCGTCTCATATTTCCAACCGTATAACACTTGGTTGGGTTTGCCCGACTGTGATTGGGTAACGAAAACGAAATATTTGACGAGTGGGTGAAAAAATCACAGCGAACTACCAAAACAGTCGAGGCCAAAACAAACCAGGGTGGATTGGTTTGGGTGGAAAACGAGCCAAGGGGGACAGGTTCGGTCCCCCCTTCTGTCAATGTTGAGTTTCAGAGTCTCATATTTTTGGAAGTTGTAAACGCTTGGTGTGCACGGGAAGTGTGCGACAGCCAACTTTCCCAAACCACCCCTTGCTTTGGTGTGCTTTGCGACAAACTTTGCTGTTACCAAATTCCAACCGTTTAACACTTGGTTGGATAGTAGAAATATGAGACGCGAGCTTTAAGGGCGCCAAAACACTCAGCTACGGCCAAAACAGGGTCAGATAGGGAGGAGCTGGGGACTCCAAGTATGGGCCCCAGGAACTTCGACACGCCTGGTCAGAATTCGTGTGCCAAATTATACACATGATGCCCGTTTGAGCCACTCCCGGTTGCCTTGTGAAGGGGGCGCATAAGCTGTCACGTGCATTTCGCATAAGTTTCGTCAATTCGCAGCAAGCAAAAAAGGATTCGTCAGGTGCTTATAATTTTGTTTGTAACTTATCCGTTGACATTTTGACTTCAGTCTCTTCAGTTTGACTTCGGTCCGCTCGTTATTATTGGTTCAGAACCACTGCAACTTGCGCGACGTGCTTGTAACGTGCGTGCAACTGGCTGGGGAAAAAACCTCGGGTGCAAGGTTTCCATCCGGTGCAGGGCAAATTCGCGTGCAGGGGTTGGGCATCATGTGTAGCATCTGACACGAAAACTACACTCAAGTCAAACTTCATTACCGCACTGCACCCTACTGGCACGCGTTAAACCACATAAGATTGCGATTCCGGTCCGGGGGCGATCCATCGAACCTCCTCCCCTCAGCAAAAAGCTGGAGTTCTTGGGATTCGCATAGTATTGACCAGCTCGACTCCACTCCGACTTGATCGGCTGAGTCTAGGTTTTAATTACTGGCCGTAATCGGATTTATTGACCTTGCGTACCATCATGCAGTTTACGTAGTGTACTAAAATCCCGACAATCACACTGAAAGCTGCGCTGCGGTCAAGTCACGCGTGACGCTTCAGGGGAGGTACAAGTTATTCTCGCAAAACTCGAAAGTAGCCGTTGCTCGAAGCGCGCGCGCTGGGTGAGAGCCATACGCTCTAGTTTTGAGGTGCCGAGGATCAGCTAACCGAGTGAGAGCATTATTCTACTCTAGGTCCCAACACATGCGTCGAAAGTGAATGCAGAGCTCGAGGACAATGCTAGCTGCAGCGCATGCGTAGTGAGTGAGCATGCATTCTGTAGCAGAGAACCACACGTTTGTGCTGTTCCACGTAACGGCTAGTTCAAAAGCGAAGATCGCATCGAAAGGTGACTCTCTGTCCGGGTTTGCACAAATAGGCAGTTGGTATTTAGTAGAAAGGACTGCAGCTGACCAGTTCGATCAGGCCTATTCTGTACTAGTGGAAACCGCAGTCGCGATTTCCATTTTTTTAGCTTCACCTCAAATCACTACCAGTTCGTTTCTTGAGACACCCAGAGAGTGCACATGGCTCATATGGACTCTGCAACAACTCACATTCACGATCTCCCTGACGATGTTCTCGTTAGAATCTTCTGGCCTCCGGAGCAAACAACCTCTTACAAATCCGAGAGCGATGATCTATGGAACTTCGTGTTTCCTCGACCCAAGTACTTTTATGGAAACGCCACGCCTGAAGAGCTTTTCTACGGGCAAAGAGACACTCCTATGCCGAGCCCTCCTGCCTCTGCAGAAGCTGGTTACACTCTCCTGTTAGCATCCATCTGCCAGCGCTGGCGGCGAATCACTCAGCGCCACGTGTCGTCTCTCCTCGTCAAGGAAGATCGTGTTGTTTCACACCAGGATGTGCTCAGCGCTGTTGCGTGTTTACCGCATCTGACCCATCTGCACCTGTCGGACAGCAGCGTGGAGATTTTGAACAACGCCTTCCTTGTTGACCTTGCTGCTGCGTGTCCGAGGCTGAGAGCGTTGTACGTGGGGAAGCTGATGCTGACAGCAGACGACGAAGGTAGAAAGAAGCACAGCCTGATCACCAAACCTGGCTTGGATAATCTCTTCCGTCGCTGTCCGGATCTGGAGCAGCTGTCGCTGTATTGCGTTTGGAGAAACGTGAATCCACCAGCTTCTTTTTTCCAGCTTCGGAATATACGCATCCTGGTCCTGTCCAATTCTTTTTTCCTCAAGGCTCCTGCATTTTACTCCCTCACATCTCTCACTGCTCTTTCCTTAGAAACTGCAAACCTTCACTACCACCAACTTTCGAACCTTCTCTTTCTCACCAACCTTACCGGGCTCTCTTTGCCTACCCTGATCTTAGACACTCCGCCTACTTTCTCACTCGCACAGTTACCATCGCTCAACTCACTGAAATTCGGTCTCTCCTATTCGAGGTTCAGCAATTTCTTCCCTCTTAGATTTCCATACAGGTTCTTAAAACGGCTACAGCTTAAAAACTGCAACGAGCAAGAGAGCCTTCCAGACAGTTTTGGAGAGGTGATGCCTTGCCTCCAAGACCTCAGCATCTGTTACTGCAGATGCTTCACCGATCTGACGGACCAATTCACCTCTCTGTCCTGCCTGGAGAAGCTGACACTTTCCTCTTGCAACATCTTCTCTCTGCCTGCAAACTTCGGAAACCTTTCCGCTCTGAAGACCTTGGTGCTGGATACGCTGCCCCTTCGCTATCTTCCTACTTCCTTCACCATACTCTCATCTCTGGAGACTTTTTTGCTGCTTGGGTGTGAGGATATTGTTGACTTACCTGAAGGGTTTGGTTGCCTCACAGCACTCCAGACTCTCAGCCTTGCATTGCCACCGGCCCTGGACCTTCCGGAGCTGGGCCTTCCGTACCTGGACCAGTCGGACCTGAACTTTCTGGACCTGACACTTCCAGACGACATTGGAGGGCTGACTAATCTTCATACTAATCGTCTCAACAAAAACTGTGAAGAGCATTTGCCGTCTTCTTTCACGCAGTTGGTTTCCCTGACCAGGCTGGAACTGGATCAGTGCAGGATTTGTGAGCTTCCAGAGGGCATGGGGGAGCTGACAAACCTGCAAGAACTCTACATTCAGGACTGTTCAGAATTCAAGAAGCTTCCGGAATCAGTGACAGCACTGGTCGGCCTTCGAGTGCTAAGGATTGAAAGCTGTCCCAGTCTCTTTTTGCTTCCTAGGAGGTTTGACAGCCAGACCAGGCTGAGGCAGTTGGAGCTAAGCAGATGTGATCAGCTGGACGAAGCCCCTCAGTATCTGCCACTCAGCCTCCAATCTCTATTCTACAAAAATGATCAGATGGTGCCACTGCCTGACATGTCGATGCTTTCAGAACTGAGGGATTTGCGCTTGGGTGTTGTTGATGCAGTAGCTCTCCTGACAATTTGTTCCAGTCTCTCAGGTCTGGAGCATTTGGAGTTGACGCTGGGAGAAGATGCGGAGAAGTTTTCTTCCGCATTGACTAGTCTTTCTTGCCTCCACATCTTGGCAGTAAAGGGGGCTCACAACATGACGAATCTGCTGCAATCTGATGGCTCACCTTTGCAGGAGTTACGGCAGCTGAGTATCATTTCAACAAGTGACAGATTTACCGAGCTGCCTGCAGCTATCACAATTCTTCAGCACCTGACATCTCTTCAGATCTACGCTCCAAAGCTGTCTTCTCTCCCGAATGAGATCGGGGCGGTTTCAAGATTGAGACGGCTGAACCTTTCACACTGTTCTTCCCTCGCACATCTCCCTGCTTCACTCGCCGATCTATCCTGCCTGACTGATTTGAAGCTAAGCAACACTTCTGTCTGCTTGCTCCCTCCTCGATTAACTGAGCTCCGCAGACTCAAAAACCTTGATGTCTCTAACTGCAAGCAGCTGGAGGCTCTGCCTAGCGGATTACAAAATTTCAAAATGCTTGATCTTCTTTGTACTAGAGGCAGTGACAAGCTCCAACAATGAAGATGGTCCTTGATATTTGTAACGTATGATAGTACTTGTAGTTGGACAATGTGCGTGCAAGGCTACCATTCAGTAAAGAGTACAATTGAGTTTTGAGCACGGTTCCACCATTCAGTAAGGGCTTGCCACAGAACCGCTGGTAGAGCACCCGCTCGTTTTCCATTAGGTAATGACCGCCGTTGCCCGAAGCGCAGAACCTGCTGAGTGAGAGCATCATGTAAACTTCGAGGAGTCTCGGGAAGTGATCGTCTTGAGTGAGCGAGCATCATGCCAGCTGCGGCGCATGGCTAGTGAATGAGTAGACAACGCTAGCTGTCCTCCAGCGCATGCTCAGAGCTTAGTGAGTGAGCATGCGTGCTGCAGCACCAGCCGCACCGCTCATACCGACATAACTAATACGGACATGGCTCATATGGAATGTGGAACGACTCACATTAACGACCTCCCTGACGACGTCCTTGCCTGGATCTTCTGGCCTCCGAAACAGCCAATCTCTCGCGGATCCGAAAACTCTCCTGCTCGCGTCCATCTGCCGTCGCTGGCGGCGAATCACTCAGCGCCACGTGTCGTCTCTCCTCGTGAAGGAAGATCGTGTCGTTTCACACCAGGATGTGCTCACTGCGGTTGCGTGTTTACCGCATCTGACCCATCTGCACCTGTCGGATTGCAGTGTCGAACTTCTGGACAACGCTTTTCTTACTAACCTCGCCGCTGCGTGCCCTAAGCTGAGAGCCTTCCACGTGGGGAAGTTGGTGCTGACAGCAGACGACAAAGGTGGAAAGAAGCACAGCTTGATCACCAAACCTGGCTTGGATAGTTTCTTCCGTAGCTGCCCGGATCTGGAGCACCTGTCGCTGTGCTGTCTTCGGAAGAGTGTGAGATCACCGGCTTCTTTCTTCCAGTTGAATCTGCGCACGCTCGTCTTGTCCAATCCTTTCATCCTCAGCTCGTCAAAAGGCAACTCCCTTGTTTCACTCACTGCACTCTCCATAGAAACTACCTACCTTCACTACGAGCAACTTTCCAACCTCCTCCATCTCACCAACCTCACCAGCCTCTCCTTGCCGGATCAGATTCGTCTGAATTCTGAGACTCCGCCTGCCTTCTCTCTTGCACAACTACCTCTGCTCAGCTCGTTGAAAGTCGGCATCCACTTCGCAAAGTTCAGCGCTTTTTTCCCTCGTAGTTTCCTATACGGATCCCTGAAACGCCTGCAGCTCACACATTGCAACGAGCAAGAGAGCCTTCCAGCCAGTATAGGAGAAGTGATGCCCTGCCTGAAAGATCTCAGCATCTGTTACTGTAGATGCCTCATCTATTTGACTGACCAATTCACCTCTCTATCCTGCCTGGAAAAGCTGACAATCTCTATGTGCAGCATCATCACTCTGCCAAGCGATTTCGGAGATCTTCCAGCTTTGAAGACTCTAGTTTTGGACACTCTGCCTCTTCTCTATCTGCCTGCTTCCTTCACCAGACTTGCATCTCTGGAGTCGTTTTTTCTGCTCGGGTGTGAGGAGATCCACCAGGGTTCGGTTGCCTCACAGGACTCCAATCTCTGCACCTTGTCAGCTCGCCTACTCTGGCCCTTCCGGAAGACTTGGGGGAACTGACCAATCTTCGAACATTTCGTCTTAAGGAGAACAGTGGAGTGCAATTGCCACTCTCTTTCTCGCAGCTGGTTTCACTGATGAGGCTGGAATTGGATGAGTGCAGTATTGAAGAGCTTCCAGAGGGCTTGGGGGGGATGACAAACCTGCAGGAGCTCTACATTCAGAACTGTCCGGAATTTCAGAAGCTTCCGGAATGCTTGACAACTCTAGTCAGCCTTCGAGTGCTAAGGATTGAAAACGGTCCCAGCTTTTACTCTATTCCCAGGAGGATGGACAGGCTTACCAGGCTGGAGCAATTGGAGCTGAGGGGATGTGAGCACCTGAATGGAAATCTTCAATTTCTACCGTTGAGCCTCCAGACTCTGATTTACCTAAACAATCAGGAAGTGGTACGTCTGCCAGACATGGCAATGTTTTTGGAGCTCAGAGATCTGCGCTTGGGTTTTGTTGATGCAGCAGGCCTCTTGGCGATTGCTGCCTATCTCTCACGTCTGGAGCGTTTGGAGTTGGCGTTGGGAGCAGATGAGGGGAAGGCAGAGAGGTATCTTTTCACATTAACCAGTCTTGGTTGCCTGCGCGCCTTAACAGTCATGGGAGCTCGCAGCTCGGAGACGCTTCTGGAATCTGATGGATCGGCCTGGCATGGGCTACGGCAGCTGTGCATTGATGATACCTTGAGTGGTGAATTCACACGACTGCCTCCGGCTATCACAACCCTTCAGAACCTGACATCCCTATGGGTTCACGCGCCAAACCTAACTTCTCTACCAGATGAGCTTGGAGCCTTTTCAAGACTGCGCCGGCTGGAGTTATCAGAATGTTCATCCCTCACGCATCTTTCTGCTTCTCTCACCGAGCTATCCTGCCTGACTGATGTGAATTTCAGCGACACTCCCATACGCTCGCTCCCTCCTGGCTTGTCCCAGCTTAGAAGACTCAAGGGCCTGAATCTCCATAACTGCAAGCAGCTGGTTGCTCTGCCTGATGAAATACAAGGTCTCCCAATGCTGGATGTTGTTATTGCTGAAGGCGGTGAGGCGGGCTCTCAGCTTCCAGACTTGGCAAATATTTTTTCAAGACATAACCTTGGTTTTTAGTGTAGAACCGTTTGAGCGGCACATGGTTTGCTGATTCTCACTGTACATTGTCGATAAGTTTGAATACAAAACGGATTTGTGGAGTTCGATTGTTTTGGATTTTCAGCCTGATGATGAATCTGGATTTTCTCCATCCCAAATATCTGCTGCGTCCAAGCAAATTTGGTGTAAGGCTCAATCTTATGGTGCAGAATGTTCTAAAGCGGTACAAACCAGTACCCCTGATTTACCGTACTAAACAGCGCTGAACCTTCTTTGAACCGATATAAACGACTTGCACTTGGTAGCAGAAGTTGCAAGCCCAACTGGTCTTGGGTTTGGGATTCCGGAGGAAGTCTCCTCTGACTGGACTCCACCACCCAATCGGCCAGATTCTAGGCTAAATTTTAGGCCGTAAACCGATTTAGGTATTGACCGTACCATGATTCACGGGAAAAGCTGCAAGCTGCTCTCGCGAAATCCGAAGTAGCCGTTGCCCGAAGCGCAGTTCGCTGATCGAGAGCATCATGCTGGCTCTGAAGAGCCTCGGAAATGGATCGCTCTGAGTGACTGAGCATGATGCCAGCTGAAGCGCATGACCAATGAAAGACCATGACGCCAGCTGCTCCAGGCTGGAGAGCATGGTCAGTGAATGAGCATGATGCTGGCTGTTGCAGCGCACGCTCAGCGGAAAACACAGCGCGAGTCGCAGCGAAAGGCGACTCTCTTCTAGCTGGGGCTGCCTTTTCGACGCAACGAATTGACTCTAAGCTGACAGAGAGAAGGGTGACGAGTGATTGCTTAGTAAGTAGGCAGGGTGGACAGGAGTGGTTGAACTTTTCCGATCGAGCCCATTCTATACGCATCATATCTCGTGAAGCTTCGGTTTGTTGTTTTACCTTCTCCTTAGTCGCTGCCAGGTTCGTTTCTTGAGGCGCATAGAAAGTGCACGTGGCTCATACGGACATGGCTAGTACGGACATGGCTCATGCGGACTCTGGACCGACTCACTTTAACGATCTCCCTGACGATGTCCTCGCCAGGGTTTTCTGGCCTCTGAAACAGCCAACGTCTTGCAGGTCCGAGCGCGATGATCTGTCCAACGTCGTGTCTCGGCCTAAGTACATCCGCGTGAACGCTACGCCTGAAGAGCCTGTTTACGGGCGAAGAGACACTCCCATGCCGACCCCTCCTCGCTCCGCAGACGCCGCGTACACTATCCTGCTCGCGTCCATCTGCCGTCGCTGGCGGCGAATCACTCAGCGGCACGTGTCGTCTCTCTTCGTGAAGGAAGACCGGGTCGTTTCACACCAGGATGTGCTCAACGCTGTAGCATGTTTACCGCATCTGACCCATCTGCACCTGTCGGACAGCAGTGTGGAAATTCTCGACAACGCCTTTCTTACTAACCTCGCCGCTGCGTGTCCGAAGCTGAGAGCGTTTCATGTCGGGAGGTTCATCCTGACAGCAGAAGACGAAGGTGGAAGGAAGCCCAGCTTGATAACCAAAGCTGGTTTGGATAAAAAATTCCGTCGCTGCCCGGATCTGGAACACCTGTCGCTGTCTTGTCTTCGGAAGAACGTGCGACCACCGGCTTCCTTCTTCCAGCTTCAGAATCTGCGCACCCTCGTCTTATCCAATCCTTTCGTCCTCAGCTCTTCTAAATGCAACTCCCTTGTTTCTCTGACGGCGCTATCCATAGAAACCACCTACCTTCACTACGAGCAGCTTTCCAACCTCCTCCATCTCACCAACCTCACCAGCCTCTCCTTGCCGAATGAGATACGACTAATTTCTGAAACTCCTCCTGCTTTCTCTCTCGCAGAATTACCACTTCTCAGTTCACTGAAAGTCGGCGTTTGTTATGCACAGTTCAGCGTTTTTTTCCCTCTTAGATTCCCATACAGGTCTCTTAAACGGCTGGAGCTTACACGTTGCGACGAGCAAGAGAGCCTTCCAGACAGTATAGGAGAGGTGATGCCATGCCTTAAGGAACTCCGCATCTGTAACTGCAGATGCCTCACCGATTTGACTGACCAGTTTACCTCTCTCTCCTGCCTGGAAAAGCTGACAGTTACCTTGTGCAGCATCATCTCTCTGCCCATAGATTTCGGAAATCTTCCGTCTTTAAAGACGTTGGTGCTGGAATTTCTACCTCTTCGATCTCTCCCCGATTCCTTCACAAGGCTCGCATCTCTCGAGGCGTTTTTCCTGCTCGGATGTGTGGATATGGATGAGTTACCCCCAGGATGTGGTTGCCTCACAGGACTCCGAACTCTGCACCTCAGCTCGCCTGCGCTGGACCTCCCGGACGACTTGGGGGACCTGACCAATCTTCAGACTTTCCGTCTTAAGAAGAGCTCTGAGGACCAGCTGCCACTCTCTTTCACGCAGCTGGTTTCGCTGACGAGGCTGGAACTGGATGAGTGCAGTATTGGCGAGCTTCCAGAGGGCTTCGAGGAGATGACAAACCTGCAGGAGATTTACATTCAGAACTGCCCGGACATTCAGGAACTTCCGGAATCTGTGACTGATCTGGTCAGGCTTCGAGTGCTAAGGATTGAAAACTGTTCCAGCCTCTCTTCAATTCCCAGGAGGTTGGACCAACTTGTCAGGCTGGAGCAGTTGGAGCTGAGGGGGTGTGAGCACCTGAATGGAACCCTTCAGACTCTTCCCAAAAGCCTTCAGGCTCTATTTTACCAGAACAGTCAGCTGGCAGTTCCTCTGCCTGACATGTCAGTGCTTTCGAAGCTGAAGGATTTGCACTTGGGTTTTGTTGATGCAGCAGGCCTCTTTGCAATTGGTGCCAATCTTTCATGTCTGGAGCGTTTGGATATGGCGTTGGGAGCAGATGGGGGAGTCGCGGAAGAGTTCCTTTTCACATTGGCCAGTCTTTCTCGCCTTCGTGAACTGACATTGATGGGAGCTCGCATCAATGTCAACAGTTTGGAAAAGCTGCTGGAATCTGATGGATTGGCCTTGCAGGAGCTACGACAGCTGTGCATCTATGCTTTGACTGATGATTTCACACGGCTGCCTCTGGCTATCACAACCCTTCAGCACCTGACGTCCCTACAGATTCACGCGCCATACCTATCTTCACTTCCAGATGAGCTCAGGGTGTTCTCAAGGCTTCGGCAGCTGAACTTATCGCACTGCTCATCCCTCGCGGGTCTCCCGGCTTCTCTCACCGATTTATCCTGCCTGACTGATCTGAATATCAGCCACACTTCTGTCCGCTCCCTCCCTCGGGGTTTGTCCCGGCTCAGAAGACTCAAGAACCTTGATCTCGATAACTGCAAGCAGCTGGAGATTCTGCCTGATGAGATACAGGATCTTCCAATGCTTGATTCTCTTAGCACTGAAGGCTGTGAGGCGGACCGTCAGATGTCAGACATCTTGGCAGACATCTTGTTTGGAGATGACAATGATTTTATCCTGTGATTGTACATTTGTTCCATATATTGCTTCGCTGCTTCTCTTTATAGAAGTGTGTTGTGCTGAGTTGGAAGGAGCACTCCAACACTGGTTCTATATGTACACCGTAAACTCATTTGAGCATTTGCTGGATATTCAGCCTACCTCAACATTACCAGGGCAGCCTGCTGTGTGAGCCAGGAACTTGATATTTTAGACATCGTGAGTAAAAAAAAAAAAAAAAAACTGGAAACCCTGAATTTCCATCAGCTGTCCATCACCCTGTTCTTTCAGGGCACAGACCCGTACTCAGTGCACATCGCACATGTAGTGCAGAACAGGGAGAGGCAGAGCACTGGAAGGCAGGGGAGGGCAGAGCAGGTGAGGGTGGGCCCGCACCATTGTGGTTTGCATTGCCCAAACCACATATACCACCAACACACACTTTTTGCTGCATACAAAACACCACACCACCATTCTATATTACAAGCAAGAATCCACAACCACGGATCAGTCAAGTGACCCTGGAGGTCTGTCCAAACCATGCCGCCCCTCCGCCATCTCATGATGCCTCTTATCCTCGTCCCTCCGCCCCTCATCCTCCAGCTCCTCCCGATCCACGAACCTACCAATGAGGTCCGGAGGAGGGAGGATTAGCCTCGGCGCCTGCCCGAACCAGCGGTGGCGGCGGCGCCAGGCGAAGAGGAAGGGGGTGTTGAGGAGAGGTTGGGGGATGAGGAGGAGGGAGGCGATGAGAGGGTAGGGGAGCGGCAGGTCGCAGGCCACTCGCAGGAGCGCTGACGGGGCAAGGGGAACAGGAAGAAAGGGGATGAGAAGAAGCTTTATTATAGAGGGCTTGAAAATGCCTGCACCGGCAAGAGAGTGGGCTTGGGTGACCGAAGGCAAACATGAGAAAGGCGGAAAATGGAGGTGAAGTGGCACAGGGATTGCCGCTGTGACAAGAAACTGATGACATGAAAGAAAACATAAAATATAACAAAATTTGCGAGATTTTACGCTCCACGGTGTACACCCAATTGCACCTTCCAACCCATCGAAATTCTGATTACGAACGCTCCCACAGCGCGTACAACATTCCGACGAGTCGAGCTTGCTCGAAATGGGCTGCGAGTGTCGCCAAATGCGCAAAAGGTTTCGATCGCTTTCTTCGGGGAAATAATAGGTTACCAGGTTACTTGTACTTTAACCTAATCCTACTTCTATTCCTCTAAGTGGTAGAGCAGACATCCTAGTCTCTAGTAACTACTAGTCAACAGCACTCTAGACCTTCGCGTGGCAGTGTTTTGTGCTGCGATGCAGGAGGCGGGATGCGTTAGGGCAACGAAGGATCCCTGACCAAACGAGCTGAGTGAAGCGTAGGTGACGCGCCAAATCGTCGAAGCTGACTTTTGAGAGTCGAGAGTCAAATCGACGAAGCTCAAAACTCAAGAGTCGACTCAAAAGTCTGACCAAACGAGCTGGGTGAAGCGTAGGTGACGCGCCAAATCGAGGAAGCGTCAAAGCTTCCCATCCGCCACGCGACTGACCTTTCCGCAGGCTTATTCTTCACGCGACTGCAACTCGGTGCAGGCCTTTGCCTCACTCGAATCCAACTACTCCTTCGCTCGAATACATTCATCCAGCATTGTAGACCTTCCCCCACGCGTTCTCAGTCGTAGGTTGCACCTCAGGCCGCACGACGTCGTACAGACGATTCGCGATGGCGAGAGCGACCAAGTTCGTGAAGCCAATCGTGCTGTCCGTGTTCATGTCCAATCGATACATCTACGCGCAGGTGCGTTCCTCTCATCCTCCATGCGCGCCTCACATTATCATTTCACATACACGCCCAGGTTCGTTCCCTTCTTCCCCCATGCGCGTTTCACAAACAAGCTCCAATTTGTTCCCTGTCTAGAGTCCCATCTGAGCTTGCATCTCCACTTGCCTCTGCTTCATTCTTTCGAATGCTCGCATCTCTCCGCCCCCTGCTTGTGCATGGATGTGCCTTCCTGGTTATGCTGCCTGCATTTTCAACGTATTCCATCATTCTAACCCCATCGTGCCTGGCTCAACCTCCCTTCCCCCCTCGACCCACGTATTGACGTCCCCCTAGGCCATCACTTTCCTTTTCGTCCTGCATCCCCGCCGCATCTCTTCGCATTCGGCTCTAGTTTTTTACTATAGACGCCCTACCTCCCATGAACCAGCATTCGGCCCTACCATTTTCCTCACTACCCCCTCGCCCTTCCTCACTTTCCCCCTCCTTCTCTCTGCCTCTTTTGTCTCTTGGTCCGCTGTGTCTGTTCCTCGATCCTTAAACCTCCCATTTCTCATTTCCTGCCTTGTTCTGCGCTGCACTGATTGCTAGTGCTGACCTGGCTGTTGATCTAATCTGCCAATCCTGCCCATTCGTGCTGTATCAAACGGATGTCAATCTCTATGTTGTTCTCTTTTTGTTTGTCCAACCCACCACCCCTGCCGCTGCGTCTATGCAGGTGATTCAAGAGCAGACAGCCTTCACCCTTGCCGCCACATCCTTCATAGAAGCCTCCCTGTTTATGAACATCTGACTCACCTCACCTTTTGCCCAATTGCTGATCCGACCCACCACTGCAGGTTATTCACGAGCCTACAGCCTTCACGCTCGCTGCTGCATCCTCCATAGAAGCCGCGATGCGCAAGTCCCTTACAAGCACAAGCGACAAGATCGCAGCTACGGAGGTTGGGAAGGCTCTAGCTGCACGCATGCTAGAGAAGCAGATAGGTGCTGTGGCGTTTGAGCTGGGACCCACCCAGATGTACCATGGGAAGCTCAGGTCGCTGCTAGATGCATTGACAGGGTCCGGAGTGAAGCTTCTCTGAAGATTCTGTCTATAGGTGACTCAAAGGCCTCATGTCTGGTGGTCAAGCACAAACAGGGAGGTGCTGCGCTGTGGCGTTTGAGCTGGGGCCCTCCCAGATGTACCACGGGAAGCTCAGGTCGCTGCTGGATGCATTGACAGGGTCTGGGGTGAAGCTTCTCTGAAGAGACTCAATAGCCTCATGTTAGGTGCAGTGCTGTGGTGTTCGAGCTGGGTCCCTCTCATACGTACCACGGTAAACTGAGGTCGTTGCTAGATGCTCTCACAAGCTCTGGAGTAAAGTTTTTTTGAAGGTTCCGTCAGGTGGTTCAATAAAGCACACGGTTGATGAGCAGATATGGAGATACAGGTACATGCCGCAGGGGCATCGCGAAGGGCACATGCATGAGCTATTTCTGCCTGTGAATATACCGTGTTTATTTCTGAATGAAAATCTTGATGCGTATATGATCACACACTTACAAGGAGAACCAAATTTAGCGTCTCCCATGTGGTAAGTCGAGAACCCTGACTCTGGTTGACTTCGGCGAAAGCTTGATTCATCGCGGCAATGTCGTGTGAGCTCACTTGTCCGAAAAAAGTATCGTAACCTGACTCGCCACGTCAGTCCGTATCTTGATGTCGCATGCCCCTCCAGTCTCGCGCACTGTAATCGAAACCAGTAACCAGACCTCATGTTTGTCTCTCCCGTATCGCTCACAGCAATCGAAGTCCGTAACTTAAGATCGCCGTCATCGCAATCTTCGGCTCGCACGGCACTGATGGAAGCCGAATCGCGGAGCAGCAAATTGGATTTCGGAAGCATAAAATGGAACGCAATTTCTCTCGAAGCACAACCAACAAACCTGACTTGCTTTCTCATTTTCCAGAGAGCAACCAAACCCACACTTCATTTCTCCAGCCTCGGTTGCAACCACTGCAGAAGCACCTCAACCGTGCCTACTTACTTCAAATACTCCCATCGGCAGTCAGTGCGTGATATCCTTCATCGCGCGAAATATTCCTTTTTTTTTTTTACGCTGGATGGGAACCATGGCGAATTCGCGGCTCATACCTGTTGGAGGTCGCGTGAGTTAGAAGCAAACGGTGGTGGGGCAATTGATATGCCCCCAACCCACCGAATGTGTGACTTGTGCTCACCTTCGAGTGAGTTGCAGGTTTGCGTGGGGTTGAGGATTGACTTCGGAAGACCCATTCGATTCGGTGCCACATGGCAGCACCAGGAACATTCGAGACCCAAGGAGAATTCGGATCGGTGAAATTCGAGAGTCGAATTTCACCCTTTCGATGTTACTCGAACATTCGCGAGTGTAGCGGTTCGAGGTTACTTGTGCGATTCGATCTTGTTTGCATGCTATAAATCTGTTTTCTTTGTATTGCATGCCATCATACTGAAACTCAGAGTTCTTTGTACAAGGTACATTCGAACACAAATTCCAGAGAGCTTCTTTACTTGCATTCAAGAGCACCACCTAGCACGTGAACGCCTATATCTCGGAGAATACTTAGGCAATCGACGTGTTTGACGGCTCGTTGGAAAGCTAAGACAGAGCTCTATCGTTTAGAACAACTCCCAGTTCCTGCAAAGTAGAGGAGAGTCCTCTACAACAGTGGTATCAGAGCTGGTCGGAGGAGTCTACGCGCGCGACAAGGAGCAAGCATGATGACGTCAAGCGAGGCCTCCCGCACTTCCTTGGATGGTGTCGTTGTAAATACCGGCGAACCCTGGGCAACCGCGACGATGTTCGACACGTCGGCGGTACCGATTTTCACGGGACAAAATTACTCCGCGTGGAAGTTTAAGTTCCAAGTGCTCATGATGGAGCGGGGACTTTGGGGATTCTTCGATGGAACGGAGAAGAAGCCGGACGACGAGAGCGACATCGCGGCATGGAAGAAGAAGGACCAAAAGGCGTTCGCTACGTTGATTTCGCGCATCGGCATCAATCTCGTGAGCTCGGTGCGCATGTGCATCAAGCTCGAAGCGTCGGCGCATGAAGCGTGGAAGCGGCTCGAGACCATCCACGTGAACAAGACTCTCCACGGCAAGATCCTAGCCCGGAATGCGTTCTACACGGTGAAGATGCGCGCGGGCGAATCGATGCACGAGTATGCGACTCGTGTGGAGGAACTCGGGGAATCGTTCATGGACCTCGGTGGAACGGTCACGGAGGAGGATTGGATTCTCACCTTGCTTTGCGGCCTTCCGGAAGAGTGGTCGACGGTGATTACGACACTCGATAGCGTGCAAGGCACTTGGACGAAGGAAATGGTGGTCGGTCGGCTTCTCCATGAGGAATCACGTCGCCGACAATTCGCGAATGAGAGCGAGGGGACCGCCATGTACTCCGGAGGGAGTTCCGGAAAGAAGTCCAAGTGGAGCAAGGGTGCGACGAATGAATCGTCGGGTGGGAGCGAGCATCGCGGCAAGTGTCACTATTGCCGCAAACCGGGACACTTTTGGCGTGAGTGTCGGAAGCGCCCGAGCGATTGGACTCCATCGAAGGCGCGGGACGAAGAGGGCAACGCGCACACGGCATCCGGCGAGGCCGATGATTCAAAGGAGTCGCTCGTGTTAGTGGCCGGCAACGGGAACAAAACTCCAAGCGACGCGTGGTTCCTCGATACCGGCGCAACGCAACACATGACGCACTCGGCGTCGCTCCTCAACAACATTGGTGCTCCGGGAGACGTCACGAGCATCGTGTTCGGAAACAACGAATCGCTACCGGTGGTCGGAGTTGGGAGTACGCGCCTCATCGTCGATAGCGGTCCGGTGGACGTGACGAACGTGTTTCACGTCCCGGGGGTGAAGGTGAACCTTCTATCCGTCCCGCAACTTGCGAAGAAGGGAGTGATCGCCACGATCGACGGTGCGAAAATGAACCTCTTTTGGAAGGGGGAGCAATTCGCGCAAGGTGTTCTCAACGGAGATATCTACCAACTCAAGACGTACCCGAGAGCGGCTTCATCCAACGTGGCGCAAGGCTCCAAGGCGACTCTCAAGGCGTGGCATAATCGGCTTGCGCACGCCAACTACGACTCGGTCAAGGAGTTGGCCAACAAAGGACTTGCGAAGGGAGTCGACGTGATCGCCGGCGACGACGAGAAGGGCGTGTGCGCGGCGTGTGTCGAAGGAAAAATGGCTCGCAAGCCATTCGGTAGCCGAATGTCACCCCTCGCTAAGGACCCGCTTGCACTTGTTCACATGGACGTGTGTGGACCGATGCGGCATGCATCAAAGGGAGGAGCGCGGTTCCTCTTAGTGATGCTCGACGACGCGACGCGGATGTGTTGGACCCGACTTTTGAAGGCTAAGGGAGATGCGGTCAAGGCGATTCAAGAGTGGGCGCTCGAAGTTTGCGACGATGACAAGAAGCGGATCAAGTGTATTCGCACCGATGGTGGTGGCGAATTCGTGAATGCGGAGCTCGAGAAATGGATGAAGTGCAAGGGCATTAAGCACGACGTCACAACACCCTACACACCCCAACAAAATGGAGCGGCGGAGCGGCTTAATCGCACGTTGGTGGAAGCCGTTCGTTCTCTTCTTCAACACTCCAAGCTTGGGAAAGAGTGGTGGGGCGAGGCGAGTTCGCTAGCGGCGTGGATTCGCAACCGTTTGCCGACGAAGGTGCTCCCGGGAATGACTCCGTTCGAAGCATGGACCGGAACGAAGCCGAACCTATCCCGCCTTCGCACCTTTGGGTGCCTTTGCTACTACCATATACCGGATCCTCTTCGGCACAAGTTGCAACCGAAAGCTCGTGCGGCGATCTTCTTGGGAGTTGCGCAAAACGAGCGTGCATGGCGAGTGTGGGACTTGGGTGAAAAGCGTGTCGTCACGTCTCGGGACGTGGTCTTCGATGAAGACAAGTTCCCGTCGAAGGAGAAACCCACTCAACAACTCACTTTCATCCTTCCGCCACGAGAGGAGGTTGAAGAGAGTGAGACTCCACCTCAAGTGGAGAAGGAAGCCGATGGAGGGGGAGAGAACAACGAGGAGAGCGTTGATGATGTCGTGGAGGTGTCACCTACCGAGGCGGCAACTACCTCCACACCTTCCTCCCTACCATTGGCCTTGACCCGCGAGCGTCGTGAGGTTCGTCCTCCCTCCAAGTACGCCGACTATGCTACGGTAGCCGTTGTGGTTCGAGGTTACTTGTGCGATTCGATCTTGTTTGCATGCTATAAATCTGTTTTCTTTGTATTGCATGCCATCATACTGAAACTCAGAGTTCTTTGTACAAGGTACATTCGAACACAAATTCCAGAGAGCTTCTTTACTTGCATTCAAGAGCACCACCTAGCACGTGAACGCCTATATCTCGGAGAATACTTAGGCAATCGACGTGTTTGATGGCTCGTTGGAAAGCTAAGACAGAGCTCTATCGTTTAGAACAACTCCCCGTTCCTGCAAAGTAGAGGAGAGTCCTCTACAACAATACCCATCGTTCTTCTCCTGTTGTTCGTCGGCTCGTGGTCAGTCCACCTGGCGCCATCGACCCAGCCGGCCCGCCGTTCTCTGCTCAACAAACACATTCCGCCTAAACCCGCACATGGACGCGAAGCCACCGCTAGCACCGCTCCAGTCACTCCAAAGGCTGTCCGCGCGGCAAATGATTCCGACTCAAGCGATTCTGGCGCACAAAAAAACGCGTCAAGTGTTCCGACTGAAGTGAAGTCTGGTTCCGAGCTCCCTCCGCGTGCTCCCGCTCATCATGTCGACTATGCTGGCGCGGCAGTCAAGGATGCGGGGAACAATGGCCTGGGAACGGGCGCGACGGTCACGGGCGCGACGGTCACGGGCGCGGCGGGCAAGGGCGCGGCGGGAAAGGGCGCGGCTGAGGTCGCACCAAAGAAGGTCGTAGCCAATGGTGCGGCGGGAATGGTCGCACCGAACAAGGCGGAAAATGGCGCAGCAGGCAAGGGTGTGGTTAACAACGGCGCACCGAAGAAGATCGCGGCCGTTCCCGCAGCGGGAATGGTCGCACCAAACAAGGGCGCGGCGGACAATCATGGCGCAGTAGGCAAGGGCGCGACAAAAAACGGCGCACCGAAGAAGTTCGCAGCCATTCCCGCGGCGGGAATGGTCGCACTGAATAAGGGCGCGGCAGCGGACAATGGCGCGGCGGGCAAGGGCGTGACGAACAAGGTCCCGGCGAACAAGGGAGCGGCAGGCAAGGGAGAGGCAGGCAAGGGAGAGGCCGGCAAGGGAGCGGCAGGCAAGGGCGCAGCGGGAAATTTCGTGCTGAGCGAGGCGTACAAGGACGCAGCAGGCAAGGGCGCGGCGGGTAATGGCGCAGCATGGAAGGGCGCGGCGAACAAGGGCATGGCGAAGATGGGCGCGGCGGGCAAGGGGGGGTCATCTCACGTGGAAAATGCGCATCCAGCCGCGGGCGCTGCGACCGCGCGTCACATCAACAACAACCAGCCTGCTGCGATGATGGGCGCGGCGGGTAAGGGAGAATCATCCCACATGGAGAATGCGCAGCCAGCCGCGGGCGCTGCGACTGCGAGCCACAGCGCCAAGAATCAGCCTGCTGCTGCGATGATGGGAGCGGCGAGCAACTTGAACAAACCCAACACGAACACAACCGGCGTAGCGCCTCACAAGGCAACTGCCCAGGACGTGGCGATCGTTCCCCAGGCGCCGGCGCCGGCGAGTCACAGCGCCGCGAATCCGCCTGCTTCTGTGACGATGGGAGCGAGCAGCAGCAAGCCCGTGCGTCCTCATATGGCGACGGCCGAAGACGTGGCGATTGTTCACCAGGCGCCGGCGCCGGCGCCTGCGACGGCAGCGGCTGCGCCGATGGGAGCGGAGAAGGAGGAAGAGATGCAGGCAGAGGCGTGGAGGAATGTGGTGGCTGATAATGAGAAGGATGATGAGAAGGAAGGCAGCGATGAGAACGGAGATGGTCATGGCAAGGACGATGGTGACAGCGAGAATGACGACGACAAGAATGAGAAGGACGATCATGACAAGGACAATGATAAGGGCAACGACAACTTGTTGTTGAGCGACAACGATAGGGAAAATGGCAGTGAAGATGAGAAGAAGAAAGACAACGATGCGGTCAGCTGGCATGGGAGTGAGAGCGGCAGCCAAGGAAAGGGAAGGGGCAGGGCTCAGGCCATGCATGAAGCATCTTCTCGCGTGTCTCGCATCAACAACAACAACGGCTGGGGGCCTCGCAACAATCAGCGCACTGGGTTGCACAAGGCACAGCAGTTTCGCATGGCGACAAGCAGCGATGTGATCCTTCCCAGGAGTGGGGCTCAGGGCACCGCCAAGGGAGCACCCTCCCGCGTGTCTCGCTTCAGCAATAACAATGGCTGGGAGCTTGAGGACAATCAGCGCACTAGGTTGCACAAGGCACAGCAGTTTCGCATGGCAACGAGCAGCGATGTGCTCATCACTCACAGGAGCGGGACTCAAGGTGCGAACCGTGGTGTGAGCCGTGGGAGTGAGATCAACGGGGCACAGCAATTTCGCATGGCGACAAGAGGCGATGTGGCCATTCACAGGAGCGGGATGCAAGGTGCGAAGCGTGGTGTGAACTACGGGAGTGGGCTCGGTAGGGCACATCAGTTTCGCATGGCGACTAGCAGCGATGTGGCCATTCACAGGAGCGGGATGCAAGGTGCAGACCGTGGCCTGGACTATGGGGGTGAGCAGCTGGTTTCTCTTGCATCTATGCAAGCTGACGGTGGAAATTAAAATGGTGACTACAACGGCGGTGATTCTGCAGGTGGTGACTATGGTAGGTGGTGATTACATCGACGAAGGCAGCAGGGGTGGTGACTATGGTAATCACTATTACATGGAGACAATGGCGGGTAGGGGGTAACTTTTAGGAATGGTATATAATTTGTGTATATGCGATGGCTGAATATATTTATTGTTGATTGGCTTGGAACATTTATTCCTGTTTATTAATGGCCATCATGTAAGCAAACAGCAACAAGCAGAGTGTAAAGAACAATAGCACTGGGAATTGGGTAAGAAGTTTCTGCTACACATTTTAAACGCCTTTATTTACATCCAACATATCTAAGCAAAAGTTATGTTTTGCAAACTGTATGGCGCGGCACATCGCAGTATTGTATGGTTGAGTGCGGTGAGAGATCTACACTCTTCTGGTCAATTTTTATTCCTGCGATATACATGATGATCGATTTCTATTTTTCGGTTTCTCAGCATTGTTTCCAGTCACTGCGGAATCTGGATCGTACCTAAGCCTAAAGACTGCCGGTTTCACGACTAGGCCAGAAAGCTTGCAGCGAGAAAGAAGTAATCTCCGGGACCAGGAAATACATACCTTGGCGGGAAACTACTTTCGAGAACCTAGTTCGTCAGAAACGTAGTCCCAGTGCGGTTTTCTTTGCGAGTAAATTACTCGATTCGTTTCAGCGAGTAGTGCTTCGAGAAGCTAAGCTTGTCCGCCATGGATCGCGAATGGGGGAGCAAGCCAGGAAGCGGCGGCGCCGCGTCCGCGCAGAGCGAGGCGATCGACCGGCAAGAGCCGCTGCGACGGCTGGCGCTCGAAACGATCGACCTCGCGAAGGATCCGTACTTCATGCGGAACCATCTCGGAAGGTTCGTATTCATACCGTCAAGCTACGGAGCTTCATTATCGACTGGATGATCGGCCGATTGTCCTTAATGTCTCGTTTTGAAAAGATCGATCCGATCATGGGAGTTACATTCCAGAACCTTTTCGTAAAGTGATCCGTATTTAGGTTTTGAAAGGTTCATTCCGAGGCGCATCAACGTGGGTTGGACTTGTATTTCCCGCGGAACGGTCTTGGAAGATTCGACGTCAAGTCCGTTGCGTTGTGCACCAAATCCGGTGGATGCGAGATTCCCGCATTCCTTTCCTCCGCTTTCCTCCTCCTTCCCCCTCCCCCCTCCTCCTTCTTCCTCCTACACTTGCCGCTTCTCTTTTGCCCTTCCACCTCCACCTATAGTTACGAGTGCAAGCTATGTCTGACGCTTCACAACAACGAGGGCAACTATCTCTTGCTTTGCCTACTAGTCATCACGCCTCATGCTTCCTCCCTTTTCCACCTGCCCACTTCCCTTGCGCACCTGAGCAGGCCGGCAGAATAGACATTTTGGTGAGCAATGAGGGAGCGGAATGCTTTGGTCCCATGGCGGAGATGCGTTCCGCAGCAACATCGAGACCAACGTGGTTGGCCTGCTGGCTGTCACTCAAGTCGTGGTGCCTCACATGGCGGAGCAGGTGAGAGAGGGGGAGGGGGCAGGTGGTGCGAGAGGGGTGCAGGTAAGATTGTGCAGAGGACAGCTAATAGATTGCCTCTTGATGTGCAGCAACATGGAGACCAACGTGGTTGGCCTGCTGGCCGTCACTCAGGCGGTTGTCCCCCACATGGTGGAGCAGGTGGGTGGGATGTGCATGTGAGTGTGTGGTGCCACACACACATGGTGAAACAGGTGTGTGTGATTGTAGCAGGTGGGGTGACTGTGTGTGTGACTATGGGGATGGTAGCAGGTGGTGCAGGCTGCTTTGGCCCCATGGCATAGATGCCTCTTGACTCGTTCCGCAGCAACATGGAGACCAGCGTGGTTGGCCTGCTGGCCGTCGCTCAGGCGGTGGTGCCGCACATGGTGGAGCAGGTGAGAGAGAGCGAAAGAGGAGCGTATAGGATGCATGTGGGTGCGTTCCGCAGCAACATGGAGACCAACGTGCTTGGCTTGCTGGCTGGCTGTCACCCAGGCGGTTGTTCCTCACATGGTGGAGCAGGTGAGGTAGGGGGAGTAGGTGGGTGGGATGGTAGCAGGTGGGCCAACGGAGAAGAATCAGGCGCTGAGTCGATTTTTTAGGCGCCTCAAAAATCAGGCGCTGAGTGTGGATGCTGTCCGCAGCAACATGGAGACCAACGTGGCTGGCTTGCTGGCCGTCACTCAGGCAGTTGTTCCGCACATGGTGGAGGTAACAGGTGAGACGAGAGGTAACAGGTGAGGCGAGGTTGGCCAGGTGGGTGTGGTGATGTGATGGGTAAATAGGCTAGTTTGTGCCTGCTCACCTGATTTCCCCTACTTATCCCTCTTCCCTTGCATTCTCCGTCTCCCCTCCTTGATCTGTCTACCCCCTCGCTTGAATCCCCAGGGCATTGGCAAGGTCGTGAACATAGGGTCGGTGTCAGCATGGGTCACCACGCCCTTCGCTGGCACCTACTGTGCCGCCAAGGCACGCAGGCAGACTGGCAGCAGCTCACAGCATCTCACTCCCTTGCCTCCCTTGCATCCCTCCCTTCTCCTTCTGCTTCCCCATCCGCTCCTCTCATAAACCCGCAGGGAAGCGGCAAGGTCGTGAACATAGGGTCGGTGTCAGGATGGGTCACCACGCCCTTTGCTCACCTGATCCCTCCTATCGATTCTTCTTCCCTTGCATCCTCCGCCTCTCTCCCCTCCTTGTCTATCTCACCCCTCTCCCAAATCCTCAGGGCAGTGGCAAGGTCGTGAACATAGGGTCGGTGTCAGCATGGGTACCTCGCCCTTTGCTGGCACCTACTGTGTTGTGCACACCACAATGCACCTACTAACTATCCGTTTCTCCCTCGCCTCTCCCTTCTCTCCCTTTGCAGGGCAGTGGGAAGGTCGTCAACATAGGGTCGGTGTCAGCATGGATCACCACGCCCTTTGCTCGCCTGATTCCTCCCATCCACCCCTCTCCCCTCCGTCACTGTCTCCTCCTGCTTTAATCTGCAGGGCAGCGGCAAGGTCATCAACATAGGGTCGGTGTCAGCATGGGTCACCACGCCCTTTGCTGGCACCTACTGTGCGGCCAAGGCAGCAGTGCACAGCATCACACACGCGCTCAGAATGGAGCTGAAACCCTTCGGCATTCAAGTCATGCTCGTCGCACCAGGCGCCATCAGGTAGGAGAGGGTTGTTCCTGATGTTAAGTTTTCGAAAGAGCACCTACTGTCCAGCCAAGGCAAGGCAGCAGCGCACAGCATCACTCACGCTCTTAGAATGGAGCTGAAACCCTTCGGCATCCAAGTCATGCTCGTCGCACCAGGCGCCATCAGGTGAGAGAGGGCTGCAGAGTTGACTTAGAAACAGCACGTAAGGTGTGGCCAAAGGCAGATTGCCAAGGCAGCAGTGCACAGCATCTCTCACACGCTCAGAATGGAGCTGAAGCCGTTGGGCATCCAAGTCATGCTCGTTGCTCTGGGCGCCGTCAGGTGAGGTGCTTTCACTGGCTGGATGGCTGGTTGGATGCCTTGCAGTGGCAGGCACTTGCTGTGCAGCCAAGGCAGGAGTGCACAGCATCACACACGCGCTCCAAAGCCGTTTGGCATCCAAGTCATGCTCGTTGCTTCGGGTGCCATTAGGTAGGAGGAGGGGAACGTGCACGCACTCGCTGGATGGCTGGTTGGATGCCTTGCAGTGGCGGGCACTTGCTGTGCGGCCAAGGCAGCAGTGCACAGCATCACACACGCACTACAGATGGAGCTGAAGCCGTTTGGCACTGAAAGATGTCTCGGGGTACGAGGCTCCCCATAAGAGGTTGCCTTTGCTAGTCAACAACAGCATCTCTCTCTCTCTCCCCATTCCGTGTTCTCCTACCCCCTGCTGCCCTAGTCCTTACTTCCGTACCCTCCCCTCCCCTCCCCTCCCCTCCCCTCCCCTCCCCTCCCCTCCCCTCCCCTCCCCTCCCCTCCCCTCCCCTCCCCTCCCCTCCCCTCCCCTCCCATCTCATCCCCTCCCATCTTATCCCCTTCGTTCCAAACCCATGTCCAACTTCGGTGGCAATTCTTCTTCTTCTGTCTCCCACCTGCGTCTCAAGATATTCACCCGCTTCCAGAAGCAGATAGAGGCCAGGGCGGGGGCCTCTCAAACGCCCCAGTCCACGCCAGGAGACGTGTTTGCGAGGGCTCTAGTGGAGGTGAGGTTGGGAAGGTTGTTTGTGTGTGCTCGTGCGTGTGTGCATATGCTACATGCATGTGCAATTGCATGTCCTTCCAGAAGCAGACAGAGGCCAGGGCGGGGGGCTCACAAACCCCGCAGTCCACGCCAGGAGAGGTATCCGCGAGGGCTCTGGTGGAGGTGAGGGTGGTGTGGGGTGGTGTGGGGTGGGAAGGGTGGTCAAGGTGTTGCATGTGCATGTTCACATGTGTGTGCCTGTGCTTTCAGCAGAAGATAGAGGCTCGTGCAGGGACCTCTCAAACGCCCCAGCTCCACGACAGGAGACGTGTTCGCCAGGGCTTTAGTAGAGGTGAGGGTGGGGAGGGTGGTGTGAGGATGGCTTGTGTGTGTGTGCCTGTGCTTGCAGCAGCAGATAGAGGCTCGTGCAGGGACATCTCAAACGCCCCAGCTCCACACCAGGAGACGTGTTTGCAAGGGTTCTGGTAGAGGTGAGATTGGGAGGGTGCTGTTGTGATGGTTTGTGTGTGCATATGGATATGTGTGTGCCTGGGATTTCAGCAGCAGACGGAGGCCAGGGCAGGGGTCTCGCAAACGCCTCAGTCCATGCCAAGAGTCGTGTTCGTGAGGGCTTTAGTGGAGGTGACGGTGGTGGTGAGGTGGTTTTGAGACGTCTCGCCTCAGTCCACGCCAGGAGACGTGTTCGCGAGGGCTCTGGTGGAGGTGAGACTTTGAGGAGTGTGGCGGGGTGCATTTGTGTGTGAGAGTGTGTGTCTATGCGCCTCTCAGACGCCCCAGTCCACACCAGGAGACGGGTTCGCGAGGGCTCTAGTGGAGGTGAGGGTGGGAAGGTGGTGCATAAGCTGCATGTATATGTGTGTGCTTGTGTCTTCAGCAACATAGAGGCTCAGGCATGGGCCTCGCTAACGGCCCAGTCCACACCAGGAGACGTGTTTGCAAGGGCTTTAGTGGGGGTGAGGGTGGTGCATAAGCTGCATGCATGTGTGTGTGCCTGTGTCTTCAGCAACATAGAGGCCAGGGCAGGGACCCGTCAAACGCCCCAGTCCACGCCAGGAGACGTGTTCACGAGGGCTCTAGTGGAGGTGAGGCTGGTGGGGGGGCGCTTTGTGTGTGCATATGCCTGCATGTATGTGCACTTGTGTATGTGTTCGTAGCAGCAGACGGGGGCCGTGGCAGGGACCTCTCAAACGCCCCAGTTCCACACCAGGAGACGTGTTCGCGAGGGCTCTAGTGGAGGTGAGGGTGATGGTGAGGCGGTTTTGGTATGTGTGTGTCTGGGCGTCTGGGCGGCTGGGCGTGTTGTGTTTGCATGTGCATGTGCATGTGCACGTGTGCATGTACCTGTGAGGTGACGGTGGTGGTGAGGTGGTTTTTTTATGTGTGTGTCTGGGCGTCTGGGCGGCTGGGTATCTGGCTGTCTAGGCATCTCGGCGTGTGCATAAGTGTGTGCGTTTGCTGCATTCATATGTGCATGCGTGTGCATGTGCATGTGCATGTGCATGTGCACGTGTGCATGTGCATGTGAGGTGACAGTGGTGGTGAGGTGGTTTTTGTATGTGTGTGTCTGGGCGGCTGGGCGTCTGGGTGTCTGGCCGTCTTTTTGAGACGTCTCAAAAATACCCTCTATACAAGTGGAGGTGACGGTGGTGGTGAGGTGGATTTTGTATGTGTGTGTCTGGGCGTCTGGGCGGCTGGGTGTCTGGCCGTCTGGGCATCTGGGCGTGTGCATAAGTGTGTGCGTGTGCTGCATTCATATGTGCATGCGTGTGCATGTGCATGTGCATGTGCATGTGTGTGTGTGTGTGTGTGTGTGTGTGTGTGTGTGTGTGTGTGTGTGTGTGTGTGCATGCGCATGTACATGTATGCACGTGTGCATGCATTGCATGTGCATGTGCGTGTTTGTGTGCCCATTTGATGGTTTGAGAATTCGGTGAGTTCACTTCGTGCAGATTTCACATGCATCTCTTGCCTTTCTATCCCCTCTCCCTCTATTTCCCTCCCCCCCACTGCCAGAAAGCCTTGGCCAAGAAGGTACCAATAGAGTGGGCGTTTGGGCACCTGGTGGGATCATTACGTGTCATGACATGGCTGCCTTACATCTTCCACTTACATCCCGTGTCCCCGTCCCCCCTTTCCCTCCTCATTCTCCCCTTTTCCCTCCCCCCGCCCTCCACCAGAAAGCCTTGGCCAAGAGGGTGCCGATAGAGTGGGCGTTTGGGCACCTGGTAGGGTCATTTCGAGTAATGACATGGCTGCCTTACAGCTTCAGGGATTCTGCACTCATGAAGAAATTTGGACTCACCAAGTAGGGTGACTTCGTTGTTCAACCCGTATAAAAAAGGTTTAGGTACCGTAGTTCACATTTGCTTTTCGCATTCTGATGTTGCTGACTGGCTGGCATTTGTAAGTCGTCTTCAAGACCATGCCCTCTTGCATGTATTTGTGCCTATCGCTATAATTAGGTGTAGAATGGTATGCATCATGTTGCAATGGGTGGTTGAGTTTACATCAGGAAGGACACGGGGCGGGGTTGTTAGCTATACGAGCACGATGTGGAGCAACCTCTCTGGGAATCAGCATTGAGAATAGGCGATTCAGTGCACGATGAGTAGTGTATGGCTACGTTTGGGGCAAACCGTAAGATCGTATTCGACCAGACCTTTGCTCCGTCGGCCGACATACCTCCGTATGGATTCTAATCACCATCACTGTTACAATCCCAAGTGGGACTTAGCGAAGGATCGCTCAGGGTTGATCGTAGAGTAGTGTTGCAGCGGAAGTTTTGAATCTCAGGTCAGAGTGAATGTAAATGACTGAGTTGATAAAAGCATGCATACATCGGGTTTATATAAGAGTACAGGGGAATATGAAAAGACCTAGACTAGCCATGTACTCTAAGGGGTACATTCCCTTATTGCAGCGAAATTCAAACCGTGCGGCGCGGGAACCCGTTTCAAACCTGTTCCCGCTCTTTTCACTTCAAATGTTTCTGCCTGCATCGGTCTTGGTCAGACGGTTGCTGCGTCGCTTCGACTCTTCTGACTCCTCGACTTCGTACTCGGTAGAGTCGGCTCCTGCAGCATACAGGAATGCCTACTCATTCAATTTCATATCGTAACACTCCCCTTCATTCCTGGGCGCAGGAGGAGCTGACTCGCTTGACTACTCCGGTGAGGTCGGAGCAGTGCTTGTACTGCTGACGTGGCAGGCGCTTGGTGAGGAAGTCTGCTGCCATCTCAGTAGTCGGGCAGTAGGCGAGGTCAACTTTTCCTTGGTCAATTTCGTCCTTGACGAAAAAGTACCGGAGTGCGATGTGCTTCGTGCGGTTCACGAAACCTGGCTTGTTCGCGATCCTGATGGCACTCTGGTTGTCGCAGTGGAGGCGAAAGGTTGGCGAAGTTGGAATTTTCGCTTCCTGTAGCAGCTCCTGCAGGTACAGGCCTTCGCGAACCGCTGCTGTCGCGGCGATGTATTCTGCTTCAGCCGATGACAGGGCAACCAGCTCCTGCTTCTGCGAGTTCCAGGAGATTGGCCCAGTTGGTTCCAAGCGAAAGACGAAGCCGGTTCGAGACCGTCGATTTGCAGGGTCAGCTGCATGATCTGCGTCCACGTAGCCGTTGAGGTTGAAGGAGGTCGTTGTCAGCGTGGAGTAGGAGAGCCCAATGTCAGGTGTAGAGATGAAGTACTGCAGGGCGCGCTCCAGGTCCAGCTGGTTCTCAGCTACTGGCCTGCGGGAATATTGTGCCAGCTGGCTAGCGATGTACGAAAGGTCGGGTCGGCAGGTGACAGAGGCGAATAGCAGGCACCCCAACTTCTGCTGGTACAATTGGAGCCCTGCGGGTGACAGTGGTTTGTTGTCCAGTTTGTAGTTGGCGCTGGGGTTGTGGTAGGGAGTTGAGAGTGGTGCGGATGAGATGTTGAAGCGTTCCCCCAGCTGCTCTGCGTACTTGGAGGCTGACAGGTGAATTGCTTCTGGCGCGTAGGTGATGTTCAGCCCCAAAAACTGCTTCACGTTGTGGTTGATAGTGATGTCCACGCGCTGCGCCAGGTTCTCCTCAAACTGGTTAAGGAGTTTGTTGCAGGTGCCCGTGTACAGCAGATCGTCGACGTAGACTGTCAGAAGGATGTAATCGCCGCTGAAGTGAAGGCGATACATTCCCGGGTCGTGCGGCAGCTGCTTGAAACCGATCTCCAGGAGAATTTTGTGCAGATGCTGCTGCCAGAGACGGGGCGCCTGCTTGATCCCGTAGAGGGACTTCTTCAGCTGACAGACTCTAGGATCCCCTTCTGCGTAGGTGTGAGGCTGCTCCACGAAGATGGTGGCGTCCACCAACGCGTATAGAAACGCGTTCTTCACGTCGATCTGTCGCAGTGGTAGGTGCTTAGCGGCGGCAATGGCGAGTAGGATTCTGACGGAGGTGTGACGACTGACGGGAGCGAAGGTCTGGTCGAAGTCGATGCCGTGGCGCTGATCGTACCCACGTACGACCCAGCGTGCCTTGAATCGCTCGATGGTGCCGTCAGCGTTAGTCTTCAGGCGAAAAACCCATTTTCCGCTGAGTACCCTTCTCCCCTTCACTGCTGCACGATCGACTAGAACCCACGTGTCTCGAGATTCCATCGCTTTCAGCTCCGCATCCATCGCAGCACGCCACTCCTTGGCGTGAGGACCGGTCAGAGCCTGGCGAGGATTCTTTGGCTCCACTGCCCGTGCAAGAGTAGTGACGGACGTGTGTAGGCCGAGTAGTTGCAGGCCGGACACATTGGTGGTGTCAGTGTTGGTGGGGACTTCCACCACGTCGTCATCTCCGCTCTCGTAGCCGGGCGTTGTGGTGCTTGCCTCTGCTTGGCGCCGTGATGGACCTGGCGCGGGATCGTCGTCACTGTCATCGTTGTCGTCGTCGCGTGGGCGAGGCGGGATGCTGGGGTGTTCGTCGGTGTCGTCGCGGTCCAGTGTTGCTGCTGCGGCTTCGTCTTCTGGAGTTGCTAAGCTGCGACCGCTGCTGACGTAGCCGCGTGCTTCGTTGCGCCGCTCGTCCTCGATCCACTGCTTCAAGGTGAGCCGTTCGTAGAAGAGAATATCACGCGCGGGAACAACTTCCTTGCTGTCCATGTCGAGGATGAGCCAACCCTTGTGCTCATTACTGAGGCCCAAGTGAATACCCCAGCGCGCGCGATGAACGAACTTGCCGATGGTGGCCGATGTGGGCCGGTACTGCACCATGCACCCCCAGACCCTTAGCATGGAGGGGTCTCCCCTTGAGCCGATCCACTTCATGTGAGGGGACAGATTTTCCCTGTTGGCGGTGGTGGAGAGGAGGTTGTGCAGACGCACCGCGTGGTTCATGGCGTAGGGCCAGAACTTCTTCGGCATGCCGGACTGGTTCATGAGTGCGCGCACTTTTGTCATGAGGGTGCGGTTAACCCTCTCTGCGACGCCTTGCTGCTGGTGAGCGTAGGGGAGTGAGATCTCATGCTTGATCCCTTTCTCTGTGAGGACACTCTCCAGTTCGTTGCTGCGGAATTCCTTAGCCCCATCACTCTGCCAGATCTTCAGCTTCCTTCCTGACTGGTGCTGCGCGTGCGCGAGGAAGATGCGGAATATTTCCGGAGCCTTGGAGCGAGCGTCGACGTTGGCGATCCACACATGGCGCGAGTAGGCGTCAATGAAGGTGAGGGTATATTTCTCGCCGTTGATGCCGTCGAAGGTGAGCACGATGAAATCGCTGTATACTTTCTCCAACTTCTTGTAGCGGTTGGTGCTCGGCTCCAGGGAGGGGTAGGCGCTGTAGGAGAGAGCGGCTGTGGGGCAGACAGTGCAGGTTGATTTCGCGGGGGTGAGGACTGCGGCGAACCCATGGTCGTCCGTCTGGGTGCTCCCGCTTGCTTGTGTAGGCAAACTCGAGGGGAACGAGGTCCACGAGCTCGTCGGATGAAGCTTGGCAGGAAGGTACGTCGAAGTCAAGGACGTATATTCCGTTGATCGAGCGGGCTCGTCCGAGGTATTTGAACGACTCGGGAGGGGTATCTGGAGGAGCGTATGTGAGGATAAGATCGCGTGTGGCAAGGTCCGTGGTGAGGATGACGCCGCAGTCGCGAAGTTGTCCTGCCGAGAGGAGATTGAAACGAAGATTTGGGACGTAGAGTACGTCGTTGAACGAGATGTGTGTGTTGCTGTCTCGTGCTTGTAGGACCACGATGCCTTGCGCATTGGCGCGCAGTTGCTCGTTGTTGGCGACGGTGACGTAAGTTGGGGGGGCGCGGCTCAGGTTCGAGACGTATCGCGTAGATCCCACCATGTGCTGTCCGCAGCAGCTGTCCAGGTACCAGGTGTTGTAGTTGTCGTTGTTGTTTCTGCGCAGAAGTAGCGCCAGTCGCGGAGTCACCAGGGTCGCCTTGTAGCGACTATGGAAGAGAGGGTCTTCATCATCCTTCCATCCCACCGGTACGTAGTGTTGATTGTCATGCGGCGGGCTCTCCCGCAAGGTGATTGGCAGGTTCCAATCCTGCTCGTCCTCGTCATACTGGTAATAGTAATTTTCAGTGAGGGGGTTATTCCAACCCTCTTCTGGTTTAAGGAGTCTCCCTTGAATCTCATTTTCCTCGTCAGGTTCAGCAGTGCGACGTCGGCGCGTCGTCATATTTGCGATGATATTCCTAGGAGCTCCTGATTGAGGTCCTTGACTTTGCTGATGTTGATGTTGCGCAGGAGGACGAGGTGTCTGTTGCTGAGACTGAGGATGACGAGCATCCTGTCGGCCGACCCAGTTGTTGTGGTGAGTGGAATTTGGGTGGCGATAGTTGGATCGGGACTTGCATCGATCCGTTGAGTGTCCGAAGACTTTGCATATTTTGCAATAATGGCGCCTTGGTTGTCGTCGCTCTTCACGGTTGTCAGCGTAGAAGGCGAGGCGCTCTCGGCGCGGCGCGGAGCTTGTTCTGCTCGAATCCATGTCCTGCTGTTCGGACAGGAGTGCGGCGCATAGCGCGGCTTCTGAGATTGTCCCTCGCTGTCGGAGTAGCGCTTTACAGGGCTTCCACTCTGGCCCGAGTCCTTGAAGGACTGTGTTGACGAAAATCTCTTCCGAGATTGTACTCCCATGCTTCGTGATCTGGTCACGGATGTTGCGACAGCGGTTAATATACGGATTCGCTTTCTCCCCGTGCCCCATCTTTATCTCCAAAAGTTGCTGCAGAAGCCTGCTGGCGGTGACCGAATCCTTCGGCTGGTAAACTTCAACGAGGTGCTTCCAAGCTTCCAAGGCTGGAGCGTCGCTCTCTTTGTAGGAGCGAATGTTGAGTTGTTTCGCAGGCGTCATGTTGCGTAGCAGCACACTGTAGGCCATGAGGGACTCGCTGTAGTACTGAGCCCTGGCGACTTCGGTGTTTTCCACCGGTTTAGGGTAGGAGCCGTCGAAGTAATGGTAGATCTGCGCCGTTTGTAGGAGGAGCTCAAGCTCGAAACTCCATGTGTAGAAGTCCTTGCCGTCAAACGCGGCAGTAGTTTTGATTTTTGAAACGCTAAGAAAGCGTGTTTGCGCAGAGTTGATAGCTTCATCACTTGGACGGGGTCAGTTGTTGTTGATTTGTCTGTGTCGAGGGAGAAGGTGTGCGCGGCGGTATCACGGCTTTTCTCAGCCGGTTGTCCAGGTTGTGCTGGTTGGGAAGAGGTTCCCGCATCGCCTTTGCGCAGGTCTTGGAGTTCTTTCTCCATAGTTGAAAGTCGAGCGAAAAGTTGCTCGAGTGCGGCTGTGCCGATCGTAGTTGTCGCCTCATTTGTCGCCGCCGCGTTGGTTTGTCCTTCAGCCGTCAGATTGGCTTGGCCTCCGGATCCTCCGGCCATCTTGGACTTGGAGCGTGTGCCGCTCGCCAGATCTTGGTTCGGCGAATTTCAAGGAAGTGATGATGCGAAGAATCCCTGAGTAGCTCTCATACCATGTTACAATCCCAAGTGGGACTTAGCGAAGGATCGCTCAGGGTTGATCGCAGAGTAGTGTTGCAGCGGAAGTTTTGAATCCTAGGTCAGAGTGAATGTAAATGACTGAGTTGATAAAAGCATGCATACATCGGGTTTATATAAGAGTACAGGGGAATATGAAAAGACCTAGACTAGCCATGTACTCTAAGGGGTACATTCCCTTATTGCAGCGAAATTCAAACCGTGCGGCGCGGGAACCCGTTTCAAACCTGTTCCCCCTCTTTTCACTTCAAATGTTTCTGCCTACATCGGTCTTGGTCAGACGGTTGCTGCGTCGCTTCGACTCTTCTGACTCCTCGACTTCGTACTCGGTAGAGTCGGCTCCTGCAGCATACAGGAATGCCTACTCATTCAATTTCATATCGTAACAATCACCAAGCAAAGCATCCCCTCCCCTCCCCCACGGCAAATCAGTGTGAAAAGACAGCATACCTGTATAAATTAACAGTTACATGCTGCAATGTCAATCTCTATGACACCAATATTTTCATACCGAACATGCCAGTGTCTGTACAGTTCCTCACGAATTAGAGTTCGGCAATATGAGCACCCTCTTCATGCTTGTATCGGGTTAGTGTAAATGATTTTACCTCAGGCCCATCTATTGCGGTTTACTACACACTCACCTGTGTCTCGTCGTTCTGGTCATCTAGGGCTCGTCTCGTCGTGTCCGTAAGGGCGCGTTGCATCATAGTGTAGCTGTCATAACTCGAGCTTTTATAGTCGCTCTCGTTCGACTACTCAGTCAAGTCGTGGACCTCGCCTGTATTTGCGACGTCTGAAATGGGCCACGAGAATTGTTTGTAGCTATCACGAGATTCGCGAAGCTGGTAACAAACAAAAACCTTGTGTCACAACCCCAAACAACACTGCCCTCAGAATGTTTGTTCCCAGTCCAGAACAGCTTACGTCATCTATTCTCTAGGCTGGTCTAGGAGCTTCCGATAGCATCTGCTCGTCACACATCACTCGTTTTCACAATAATGTCCTCTATCCTTTTCCAACCAATCCAAACCAGTGGGCACATTGAGCCCGAGAGACTCGCAGTGTGGGTGCCCCCACCCACTGTGCATAGTACAGAACAGCCACACTGACAGCTCCACAATCGGTTGCTTCCACGGGATTTTTACTTCACTGTACCACACCGCACTCGTATCTATCGCAATCACACCTCAGGTCGGGTTGTTGGTTAAACCTGGATAGAAATATCCAGTCTTCCGCCTCAGGCCATTTTTGGTAAACTGTTGGAATGGATTGGAGAGACTTCGCATCGCATTTGAGTCAGCATCTTCGCGAGCGGCGCGTACATAAGCCAGGGTAGCTTGTCCCCTCCAACCAGTGCGCTTCCGCAGCAATCTTTCTTACTTCGCAGCGATTGCAACCTAACCTAAAGCCTCTCGCGACTTCGAGCCTGAGTTTGGTTCTCAGCTGCCAGCCAGCGGCCCGTTACGTCCCAGACTCCCAGCAGCGCGCCGAAGAGCTCCTTCGACGAAGTGCTCCTTCGACGAAAAGCTTCTTCGACGGAAAGCTATGGCTCATTCCTCTGTCGCTGTGAAAGCCGCGCCGTCCCTCAGCAGCGCACGCTCGCGCTTCCCCAAGTCCAGCTCAACTGGTTCCGTGAATCGCGGAGCTGCCTCATCAGCGTCTGCCGTACTGTCCCCGCTCGCTTCCCTGCTCGTGTCCCCAATCGCCTCTCCGTTCGCCTCGCCTTTCGCCTCCCCGTTTGCCGCTTCCTTCGCTACTGGGGAGAGATTTCGCGCTTTGAAGCCTAAGCCTTCGAACCAAGCCAGTGGAATTTTTGGAGTCACGCCTGCCGAGACTGCTTCTAACGGGCACAGTTCTGGTTTTAGTTTCACGAGGAACAAGTTTGGTGAAATTGTCAGTCGAAGATTTGAAGTCATGCAACTTGACGGCGACGAGGAGGACTATAACGAGGAAAAGATGGCCTCTACGGCGCGTTTAGAGGCCACCAGACGGGCCGTATTTGGATCGCGGCAGGGATCCAAGCGTATTCAGGGAGAATCAGTTGGCTTCCACCTGGATTCTCCAGAGTTTTCCGTGCAGCGGAGCTAGGCGAAAGGAAGCAAGGACCAACAGTCAATCTCTGATATGAACCGCACTAACAGCTTATGAAGGACTCTTGTAAATGTGGATGGAAGCAAGCAACCAGTCAGTCTCTCACATGAACCATGCTAACAGCTTATCAAGGATTACGGTATGACAGGCAGCATCTTAGTAGGATGGGGTGGGTCAGTGGCACGGGCTCTGGCTTTTGGAGATATGTCCACTTACTTTTCCTTATGCAGTGAATTGGGTGAAAAGGGGAGTATCAGTTGAGTGAGAATGGCAGTATGCGTACTTGCAACCCATTTGAGTAGAGTTATATGCCTTGTTTGTAATAATAATGTACAGGTTCTCATTTCCATTGCATTCAATGTGATCCCAAGAGTGATTTACTGCAAAGGTTGTCTAACGTCTGTAGTCATTTGGTAGTATCTCCTTAGCGGATCGGTAACTTCTCGGCTCCCAATAACTTTTCGTCAGTCCGTAACCCTATTTCGCACTGGACCTCCCAGTCTCGCACACGGTAATCAAAGTCCGTAACTAGAGCTCCGATTTCCCTCTCCCTTCTCGCTCACGGCAATCGAGGTCCGTAGCTGCATTTCGCCTTCGTCGCAATGTCGGGATCGCAGGGCGCTGATATCAGCCGGATCGCGGATCATGCGATTGGTAACATAAATTGGAACGCAAACTCTCTCCAACCACATCCAGCAAACCTGAACTTGCTTTCTCATCTTTACTACTAGCGAGCAACCAAACGCACACCTGCTTCCTCAAGATTTAGCTCGACTTGCATCAGCAGCATAACCAGCCAGGCGTCTATACAAACATTCACCGCGCCATAGTCAACGGAATTTTTGCGTTGGATGCACGTCATGGAGAATACGAGGCTGATACCCATCGTTCTTCTCGTTCTGTTCGTCGGCTCGTACTCATCGCACCTGGCGCCTTCAACCCTGCCGGCCCGACGTGGCCTTCTCGCTAAACCCACTTCGCCTTCTAAAACCGCACATGGCCGCGACGCCAACGTTACCACCGCTCCAGTGACTCCGTGTCAGAATATTATAGCTCATGCATATTGTGTAGGCTATAGTGGGGTAGCCCATAAGGGGTACAACCCAATTAGGGTTAGTACTTGTACCCAATTCATTCATAGTTCATTCATTCCTTGTTTCTTCTCATGGTATCGAGCAGGTTCCCTCGTGGGAACTGTTCCTAGGGCCCACCGTTTTTTTTTTTCCTGCCCGGAGCGCACTCAGCCCCTGCCCGAGTCGCGCTCCCCTCTCTCGCGCCGCCCTAGCGGCCCCTTCGCGCCGCCCTCGCGGCCCCTTCGAGCCGCCCTCGCGGCTCTGTCGCCCTACCCTAGCGACCCCGCGGCCCCACCCTCGCGGCGCCGGCCGCCTCCCTTCGCGGCCCCGATCCGCCGCCCTCGCGGCCCCCCCTACTCCGCCGCCCTTCGCGGCCCCTACTCCGCCGCCCTCGCGGCCCCGATCCGCCGCCCTCGCGGCCCCGATCCGCCGCCCTCGCGGCCCCGCTCCGCCGCCCTCGCGGCCCCGATCCGCCGCCCTTCGCGGCCCCTGATCCGCCGCCCTCTCGGCCCCTACTCAGCCGCCCTCGCGGCCCCGATCCGCCGCCCTCGCGGCCCCGATCCGCCGCCCTCGCGGCCCCTACTCCGCCGCCCTCGCGGCCCCTACTCCGCCGCCCTCGCGGCCCCGATCCGCCGCCCTCGCGGCCCCGATCCGCCGCCCTAGCGGCCCCGGCCCCTGCTCCTACGGCCCCGGCCCCTGCTCCTACGGCCCCCACGCCTACTCCTACGAGCAGCCCAGCCGCCGAGCCGCCCAGCAACCGAGCAGCCCAGCCGCTGAGCCGCCGAGCCGCCCAGCAACCGAGCCGCCCAGCCGCCGAGCCGCCCAGCAGCCGAGCCGCCCAGCCGCCGATACGCCCAGCAGCCGAGCCGCCCAGCAGCCGAGCCGCCCAGCCGCCGAGCCGCCCAGCAGCCGAGCCGCCCAGCAGCCGAGCAGCCGAGCCGCCCAGCAGCCGAGCCGCCCAGCCGTCGAGTCGCCGAGCCGCCCTGCAGCCGAGCCGCCCGAGCCGCCCTGTCCGGTAAGAGCAGCGCCTTTCTCACAGCACTGCCCTCACCCTACTGTTTGCACTGCTAGTCTACTGCTGTCATGGCTACCCCTAGTGTCCTCGCTTTTGACGCTGAGGGTCGGGCCATTGACTTTGAAGTCTGGATAGATGACCTGCAGCTTTTCTTACAGTGCGATAGGGCAGACGGCCTCTCCCTCTTTGACCTCACTTCTGGTGCCTCTCCTGCCCCCGCTGCTGATGCTGACGCCACTGTTCGCTCACAGTGGGCCACGCGCGATGCTGCTGCACGTCTTGCTGTGCGTCGCCACCTACCTACCTCTGAGCGTGCGCACTTTAGCCAGTACAAGAGTGCTCAGACCTTGTACGACGCTGTAGTTGCACGCTACTCCTCCCCTGCCACTGCTGCACTGAGCCGCCTCATGCTACCGTACCTCTTCCCTGACCTTGCTGCCTTTCCCACAGTCGCTGACCTCATTACGCACCTCCGCACTAGTGACACTCGCTACCGCGCTGCGCTTCCTGCTGAGTTCTGCGCCAAGAACCCCCCCCCCCATGTACATCACCCTCTACTACATAGTCACCCGTCTCCCTGACTCCCTTCGCGTAGTCAGGGACCACTTCCTCTCGGTTTGCCCCACCACTCTCACCGTTGACCTCCTCGAGAAGGCCCTCCTAGCAGCAGAAAAGAGCATAGTCGCTGTAGGAGCCTCTCGTGGTGACCCTCGCACCCCCATCTTTGAGGGGTGTTCCCCCTCCCCTCTTTTGCCCTCTGTTGCCTCTGTTGCTGCGGCCGACCTCGCTGGTTTGGAGTCGGTTGGGGCAGCGTCTACCCCTAGCGGGAGACGCCGCCCTGGCAAGGGCAAAGGGGGCAGGGGCGCTGGAGGAGCTAGCGGGGGCGGTGGAGGCGGCGGTGGAGGCGGTGGAGGAGGTGGGGGTGGCGGTGGGGGTGGTGGTGGGGGTGGAGGTGTAGGTGGCGGCAGTGGAGGCGCAGGCGGCAGCGGCGGTGGCGGAGGGAGCGGAGGTGGCGGCGGTGGAGGAGGAGGCGGCGGAGGAGGTGGAGCTGGTCGGGGTGGCGCTGCGCAGAGGGTCGGCTCCGGTGGTGGTCAGCGCCAGCAGCAGCAGCAGCAGCAGCAGCGCACTCGTGACGTCCCCTCCCCTCAGCAGCTCCGTGAGTGGTACACTGCACGCCAGAGGGGTGGGGGTACTGGTCCGTGCACCTACGTCCTGCGCACCGGCGACCGCGCGGGTGAGCAGTGCGGGGGTGCGCACTCCACCCAGCGCTGCTTTGGCCGCCTGACGGACGCTTGGCGTCACCAGTTCCCTGAGGCCACTGAGATCCCCCGCTGGGGTGAGCTGTCTAGGGCGGGTGTAGCTGTCTTTGACCTTGACTTTGATGCTATTCTTGCTGCCATGTATACTGTGACTATTAGTGATGAGGGTGACTGTTACCGGTGTTTTCCGCCCGACCCGGGCATTGAGACTGCTGCTCTAGGTACTGGTGAGGCTGCTGCTCAAGGTGCTAGCGAGGCTGCTGCTCTAGGTGCGTCTGCTCCCTCAGGTACTGGTGAGTCTGCTCTCTCAGGTTCTGCGTCGGCTTCGGCCTCCCACACCTTCACCCTTGACTCGGGGGCTTCTCGCTCCTTCTTTCGAGACCGCACCACATTCACGCCGCTTGGCCGGCCAGTTGCGGTCTCTCTGGCAGACCCCTCTGGGGGTCCTGTCCTTGCTCACTTCTCCACTGTCCTCCCGTGTCCGGCGGCCCCCTCTGGCACCCTGTCTGGTCTTTACCTCCCCTCGTTCTCTACGAACTTGGTGAGTGGTGCTGACCTACAGGATGCGGGGGTTCACTAGTTCACTCCTGCGAGTCAGCGGGTGACCCACTGCACGGACGCTCGGACAGGCCGACACCTGGCCACGTTTACACGTCGGCCGGGATCGAGCCTGTACACACTGGCCACTGCGTCTCCCCCAGTCCCTGCGTCTGGTCAGGTAGCTGCGTCGGGTCAGGTGTTTGCTGCAGCGTCCAGGTCTGGTCCTGAGTCTGCCCCCTGCTCGTGTCGCCTCCTGTCTCACGAGACTCTCCTCTGGCACCACCGCCTTGGTCACCCCTCCCTGCTTCGTCTCCGGAGCATGGCCTCCCGTGTCCTTGTCTCTGGTCTTCCCCGGTCCCTCCCTCCACTTCCTCCGGGGCCTGGCCCTACCTGCGTCCCCTGTGTCGAGGGATGACAGCGGGCTACCCCTCACTCCTCCCAGTTTCCTCCGACAGAGGCCCCGCTGCAGACGCTTCACATGGACGTGTGGGGCCCGGCCCGCGTCCGTGGACAGGGTCACGAGCGCTACTTCCTGCTGGTGGTTGACGACTACTCGCGTTACACCACAGTCTTCCCCTTGCGCAGCAAGGGTGATGTCACTGAGGTGTTGATCGACTGGATCCGCGCGGCTCGTCTCCAGCTCAGGCGGAGCTTCGGCTCGGACTTTCCTGTTCTGCGTCTGCACTCTGACAGAGGCGGAGAGTTCTCCTCTGGCCTTCTGCGAGCCTACTGTCGTGCACGAGGCATCCGCCAGACCTTCACGCTTCCGGACTCTCCACAGCAAAATGGGATTGCTGAGCGCCGCATTGGCATGGTCATGGACGTCGCCCGTACGTCCATGATGCATGCGGCTGCCCCCCATTTTCTGTGGCCGTTTGCGGTTCGGTACGCGGCGCATCAGATCAACCTTCAGCCCAGGGTCTCCATGCCGGAGACCTCCCCAGCCTTGCTGTGGACGGGGAAGGTTGGCGATGCGTCTGCGTTCCGTGACTGGGGATCTCGGGCGTTTGTCCGCGACTTGTCTGCGGACAAGCTGTCCCCTCGTGCTGCTCCTTGCGTCTTCCTGGGTTTCCCCCCTGACGCCCCAGGGTGGCAGTTCTACCACCCCACCTCTCGCCGTGTTCTGTCCTCCCAGGACGTCACGTTCGACGAGTCGGTCCCCTACTACCGCCTCTTCCCCTACCGCACTCCGTCCCTCCCCCCGCCACCGCTCTTCCTTGTACCAGGTCCCCCCCCGGTAGACCCCCTCCCCCCTCAGGGTCCTGCCCCTTCAGGTGTGTCCCAGGTAGACGCTGTTGAGCCTGTCGAGGTCGCTGGTGACTCTGGTGCTGCTGAGGGTGCTGAGCCTGGGGGTGCTGACTCTGGGGGTGCTGAGCGTGTGGGTACTACGACTGGGGGTGCTGAGCCTGGGGGTGCTGCGTCTGGGGGTGCTGAGCCTGGGGGTGCTACGCCTGGAGGTGCTGAGCCTGGGGGTGCTGCGTCTGGGGGTGCTGAGCCTGGGGGTACTACGCCTGGAGGTGCTGAGCCTGGGGGTGCTACGCCTGGTGGTGCTGTGCCTGGCGGTTCTCCGGGTGCTCCTTCTCGCCGGGAGCCACTCTCTCCCCAGGAGCTGCGTGAGTGGTTTGCCCGGCGCTGGAGGCGAGCTACTGGAGCTGGAGGTGCTGCGGGTACTGGAGGTTCTGTTGCTGCTGAGAGAGCTGGTGCCACGGGTCCCGGAGGTGCTCGTACTGGGAGTACTGGAGCTGCTGGACCTGCGGGTACTTCTGGAGCTGGAGTTGCTGCGGGTGTTGGCGCGGAGGCTACTGCTGTCGGTCCTGGAGGCGGTCCTGCTGGGGGTACTACTGGTGCTGCTGGGGGTTCTGGAGCTGGAGCTGCTACTGGTGCTGGTGCTGCCACTGGGGGTGCTGGTGCTGTCCCTCCTGTGTCTGGAGTCGCCGCGCGGCCTCGGCCGTACTTCGTTCCGCTCCTTCAGCAGGTTCTTGGTCTCCCGCCTTCTACTGGTCCTCCTCCTCCCTTAGAGTGTCCACAGCCTGTCCCGTCGCAGTTACAGTTACAGCCGGCCTCCCCACTGCCTGCTCCGTCTCCCTACACTGGTCCTACTGGAGGTCTTGCTGAGCGTCGTGAGCCTGCGTCTCGCCCTGCGTCGCCTGTCCGTGCTGCTCGCACTAGTGGTCGCGGTTCGCGTCAGCGTCCTCCTCCTGTCCCTGGCACGCACCGGATGTCTCTGCGTCCGTCCACTGCTCCTCTGCGTGCCCCTTTGCCTTCTCCTCCTGAGTCTTCTCTTCCTGCTCTTGCCGACCCGGAGTCGGACTCTCTTCGTGCTGCCAGTCCTACTGTCGCGCGTCTCCTTGCTACTGTTGTCACTGACCCTTCCTTTGAGTCCACTGCTGCGTCTGCCCTAGTTGCTGAGCTCGTCGACTTTGCTGCTCGCTGTCGCCTAGACTACGTCGCCAGTCTTGTTGCTGAGTCTGAGTCTGTCTGTCCTCCGTCCGTCGGGGGTAAGTGTGCCCTTGGCACGGACGTCCTTGAGGACAGGCAGGAGGAGTTCCAGTGCTTGGCCGCTGCTTCACCTCATCTCGTGTCCGTACTGCTTACCCCTGAGGGAGACCCGGATGCACTTGACATCCCGACTCCGCGCTCTTACGCGGAGGCGATAGAGGGTCCCTACTCCTCTCAGTGGCAGGCAGCTATGGACGCAGAGATGGCTTCCTGGAAGTCCACAGGCACCTACGTTGACGCTGTTCCCCCTCCTGGGGCGAACATCGTCAGTGGCATGTGGATTTTCAGGGTGAAGCGACTGCCGGGTTCTCCGCCTGTCTTCAAGGCGCGTTACGTGGCTCGTGGCTTCAGTCAGCGGCAGGGAGTTGACTACTTTCAGACCTTCTCTCCCACCCCGAAGATGACCACTCTTCGGGTACTGCTGCACGTAGCTGCTCACCGTGACTACGAGCTACACTCTCTTGACTTCAGCACTGCTTTCTTGCAGGGCAGCCTGCACGAGGAGATCTGGCTGTGTCGCCCACCTGGCTTCACTGGGTCTTTTCCTCCTGGCACCCAGTGGAGCCTACGGCGGCCAGTCTACGGTCTCCGCCAGGCACCGCGTGAGTGGCACGACACACTGAGGACTACACTTGCGGCTCTTGGGTTTGCTCCCTCTACTGCCGACCCGTCGCTGTTTCTGCGCACCGACACTTCTTTGCCGCCGTTCTACATCCTCGTGTACGTCGACGACTTGGTCTTTGCCACAGCTGACACTGCTGGACTAGCCCACGTGAAGTCCGAGCTGCAGAAGAGACACACGTGCACTGACCTGGGTGAACTGCGCAGCTACCTTGGCTTGCAGATCACTCGGGACAGAGCACGCCGCACCATTACCCTGACTCAGTCACACATGGTGCAGCAGGTCCTTCAGCGCTTCGGCTTCACGTACTCCTCGCCTCTGGCCACTCCTCTGCCTACTCGACACTCGCTCTCAGCTCTGCCTTCGGATGAGTCCGTAGAGTCGAGTGGCCCGTACCCAGAGCTTGTTGGCTGCCTCATGTACCTGATGACCTGCACACGACCTGACCTTGCATACCCTCTTAGCATTCTTGCACGCTATGTTGCTCCTGGGAGACACAGACCGGAGCACATGGCTGCAGCGAAGAGGGTGTTGCGCTACTTGTGCAGTACGTCGGGCATGGGGCTTGTGCTTGGAGGGCAGAGTCCAGTGGTCCTTACTGGGCACGCAGACGCTTCTTGGGCTGACGACCAGGCTACGCAGCGGTCGTCACAGGGTTACACCTTCAGCCTTGGTTCCGGCTCTGTTTCGTGGCGGGCTACCCGCTCGTCTTCTGTTCTCGGCTCCAGTTGTGAGGCTGAGATCTACGCAGGAGCCATGGCTGCACAGGAGCTTCGCTGGCTCACCTACCTGCTGACTGACCTCGGAGAGCTGCCTCGTTCTCCTCCAGTGCTGTACGTAGACAACAAGGCCATGCTGGCCTTGTGTCGGGAGCAGCGACTGGAGCACAGAACGAAGCACATTGCTCTCCGCTACTTTCTTGCTCGTGAGCTGCAGCAGCGTGGTCAGCTGCGTCTTGCGTACGTGGCCTCTGAGGCCAACACTGCTGATATCTTCACCAAGGCGCTTGCGCCTTGTGACCATCAGCGCTTCTGTACTCAGCTGGGCCTTGTGCCTACCTTGCCTCACTTGCTCACCTCTTGACCTTGCTTGTGCTGTTACATATATATATACCTACTCTTGCTTGTCTAGCCTTTATATATATATATGTACTCCTGCATGTGAACTGGCCTTGTGGCCTTGAACTTGTGCTCGGAATGTGTGGTGACTTTGTGATCCACCCTGAGCTTGCTTTGCTTTACTTTGCTTGACTGGTCTTGTGACCCCTTGTTCTCCCCCACTTTGCCTATGGGGGTGTGTCAGAATATTATAGCTCATGCATATTGCGTAGGCTATAGTGGGGTAGCCCATAAGGGGTACAACCCAATTAGGGTTAGTACTTGTACCCAATTCATTCATAGTTCATTCATTCCTTGTTTCTTCTCACTCCGAAGGTCGTCGCAGCTGCAAGTAATGATTCCGGATCAAGCGGGTCGACCGCGGGTTTCAACAACACGTCAAGTGTTTCAAACACTGAAGAGAATTCCGCCTCAACTCTCCCTCCGCGTGCTCCTGCTCATCACGTTGACGATATTGGCGCGGCAGAGAAAGACGCACCCTTGAAGGGTCTGGTCGCGGGCGCTGCGGGCAAGGGCGCGGTGGAAAAGGGCGCAGCAGGCAAGGGCGCAACGGGCAAGGGCGCTGCAGGGAAGGGCGGAGCGGGAGCTACCGCAGCGGGTAAGGGCGCGGCGAACAAGGGCGCAGCAGGCAAGGGCGCGCCGGTCAAGGTCGCGGAAGGCAAGGGCGCGCCAGTCAAGGCCGCGGAAGGCAAGGGCGCGCCGGGTGTTAGAGGGCCCTACGACAGCAGGGGCCCTCGATGACCTTTGACTTGGCAGGTCGGCGCCTAACGACTGAGTCTACTCGGCACCGACGCACGAGTTCGGTGGCGGTCATTAGTGACTACGGGTGACTGTGAGCTACTGCAGCGAACTCGGCGGAATCGGTGCTAGGAATGACGAGTCTTGGGGGTCGTAGGTGCCTTGCTTGTGAGGCACGCTGCTCACTTGCTGTGTTGGCAGGAGTAGCGTGCACGGTGAGACATTCCGGTGCCGAGTTGGGTTGGAAATGTGCGGGGCGCGTTCACCCACCTGCACAGCACTTTCGTGTGGGTTGGGTTACTCGCAGCGCCACGCAACAATTGTGCAACTCTTGCTTGCCTATATATGTTTGTGTTTGCTTGTGTGTTTGATAATTGATATTGCAATTCTACTTGGCCCAAATGCTACTTCAATTCTCACAAAGTCCTTAGAGGCAAACGCTACCAAAACTCTACCAAGTTGCTGGCGCAACATCATTCCCATAGCAGAGACTCTCTCGCTATCGCTACGCTCTCTAATATATTCCTTCACCGGGGAAGGTCGCGGAAGGCAAGGGCACTCCGGGCAAGGTAGCGGAAGGCAAAGGCGCTCTGGGCAAGGTTGCGGAAGGCAAGGGCGCGCCGTGCAAGGTCGCGGAAAGCAAGGTCGCTCTGGGCATCATCCCGCGCGTCTCGCTTCAGCAACAACCGTAGCTGGGAGCCTCGCAGCAATCAGCGCACTGGGCTGGATAAGGCACAGCAGTTTCGCATGGCGACGAGCAGCGATGTGATCCTGCCCAGGAGTCGGACTCAGGGCACCGCCAAGGGCGCACCCTCCCGCGTGTCTCGCCTCAACAAAAACAATGGCTGGGAGCTTGAGGACAATCAGCGCACTGGGTTGCACAAGGCACAGCACTTTCGCATGGCGACGAGCAGCGATGTGGCCATTCACAGGAGCGGGGTGCAAAGCGCGGACCGTGGTGTGAGCTATGGGAATGAGCGGCTGGGTGCACAAGCTGAGGGCGGCGATTGCGATGGTGATAACAACGGCGGCGGCAACGGCATTGACAACGGCAGCGAGAACGCCAGCGGCGGCGGAGGAGGAGGAGGAGGTCCGATCGACATTGACGCGATCCTGGAGGTGCACAACGCAGCGCGGCGGGAGGTGGGGGTGGCGGACCTGGCATGGGACGACGGCGCGGCAGCAGCAGCGCAGGAGTGGGCGGACCAGCTGGCGTCCGCGGGTTGCCCGCTGCAGCACGGCGGCGCGGAGGGGCTCGGGCAGAACCTGTACTGGCGCGCGCCGGCAGCGCTGACCCCCGAGGAGGATCGCATGGCGGTGCAGGCGTGGGTGGATGAGAAGGCGGATTGGACTCCTAGCCCCGTGCCCGAGGGGTGTGCGGAGGGGCGGATGTGCGGGCATTACACGCAGGTGGTGTGGGCGGGGACGACCCATGTGGGGTGTGCGTCGGTGCAATGCCCTGATGGAGGTGGCATGTGGGTGTGTGATTACTCGCCCCAGGGGAACATCATTGGGTCCACTCCGTTCTAGAGCGGTGGAGTGGGGTGGGACGACCCGTGGGGTGTGCGTCGGCGCAGTGCCCTGATGGGGGTGGCATGTGGGTGTGTGATTACTCGCCGCAGGGGAATATCATTGGGTCCACTCCGTTTTAGAGTGGTAGGGTGGTGGTGGTGGTTTTGTGAAACTTGATTTGGGTGATTGGGAAGAGAGGTAGCTGTATGAATGGTTCACAGTACAGCAGGGAGTGAGTGCAGGTGCATTTGAATCTCTGTATATATGGGATCACTCAGTGAATGCAATTGTTTATTATGGAACATTCAGCCCTGGTACAAGTGCCAAACAGAAGCACACGGGATGAAGAGTACAAGAAACAGGGAATTTAATATGCACTGAGTGGGCATGCAACACAAGCACCCCAAAATGGATGCAAGGCACTTTTGAGGAAGGGGTGAGGCAGCGGAAAGGCTTATAGTTTGGGCAGAGGAGGGAGGGAGGCTTATGAAAACGAGAGCAGGGGAAACGGGGGGAACGGGAGTGGGGACCCGGAGGGGGAAATGGAACAGGGAAATGGGAGGGGAGAGTGGAGGGGGGAAGTGGGAGGGGGGAACAAGAGGGAGGGATGGAAAGGGGTAATGCACTGCTCTCATGCCATGTGCGCTGCTATCATGCCATGTGCTGCTCCCATGCCATGTGCGCTGCTCCCATGCCATGTGCTGCTCCCATGCCATGTGCGCTGCTCCCATGCCATGTGCGCTGCTCCCATGCCATGTGCGCTGCTCCCATGCCATGTGCGCTGCTCCCATGCCATGTGCGCTGCTCCCATGTCATGTGCGCTTTTCCTATGCCATGTGCGCTGCTCCCATGCCATGTGCGCTGCTCCCATGCCATGTGCGCTGCTCCCATGCCATGTGCGCTGCTCCCATGCCATGTGCGCTGCTCCCATGCCATGTGCGCTGCTCCCATGCCATGTGCGCTGCTCCCATGCCATGTGCGCTGCTCCCATGCCATGTGCGCTGCTCCCATGCCATGTGCGCTGCTCCCATGCCATGTGCGCTGCTCCCATGCCATGTGCGCTGCTCCCATGCCATGTGCGCTGCTCCCATGCCATGTGCGCTGCTCCCATGCCATGTGCGCTGCTCCCATGCCATGTCCGCTGCTCCCATGCCATGTGCGCTGCTCCCATGCCATGTGCGCTGCTCCCATGCCATGTGCGCTGCTCCCATGCCATGTGCGCTGCTCCCATGCCATGTGCGCTGCTCCCATGCCATGTGCGCTCTCTCTCATGCCATGTGCGCTCTCTCCCATGCCATGTGCGCTCTCTCCCATGCCATGTGCGCTCTCTCTCATGCCATGTGCGCTCTCTCCCATGCCATGTGCGCTGCTCCCATGCCATGTGCGCTGCTCCCATGCCATGTGCGCTCTCTCTCATGCCATGTGCGCTCTCTCTCATGCCATGTGCGCTGCTCTCATGCCATGTGCGCTGCTCACGCTGCTTCGCCGCGCTGCTCCCTTCTGAGTGTCCGTTACTCAATAGCATCATGGGTGATTTTGAGGCGCCTCGAAATTCCTCCTCTGAGTGTCAGTAACTAAATAGCATCATGGGTGGACCATAGCAGGGTGGAGGAAATGGAAGGGGAAATGGGTGAGGGGAATGGGAGTGGGGAATGAGAGGGGAAATGGGAGTGGGGAATGAGAGGGGCAATGGGAGTGGGGAATCGGAGGGGGGAATGGGAGAGGGGAATGGGAGTGGGGAATGAGAGGGGGGAAATAGGAGGGCGAATAAGAGGCGGAATGAGAAGGGGAATGGGAGGGGAAAGCGGGAATGAGAAGTGGGAATAAGAAGGGGAATGAGAGGGGGATGGGAGAGGGAATGAGTGGGGGAATGGGAGGGGGATGGGAGAGGGAATGAGTGGGGGAATGGGAGGGGAAAGCGAAAGAATGGGAGGGGAGATGTGTGGGGAGAATGAAAGCGGGGTGAGGGGGGATTGGGAGGCAAATGAGAAGGACAGACCTGATGTTGAAACACTTTGCTGGTGCCAAGTCGATACCCTGCTGATGTCGATTTACTGTGAGCTGTGCTGCTGCCGCGTAGTTACCTCCTGCGGGGATTAGCGGAGGGGAGGGGCATGAGAGGGGGAATGAGAGGGGGAATGAGAGGGGGAATGAGAGGGGGAATGAGAGGGGCCATGATAGGGGGAATGAGAGAGGGAACGAGAGGGGGAATGAGAGGGGGAATGAGAGAGGGAACGAGAGGAGGGAATGAGAAGGGAGAATTAGAGGGGGAATCGGAAGGGAAATGAGAGGGGGAGTGAGAGGGCGAAAGGGAGGGTGGATGGGAGGGAGAAATCGGAGGAGGAAACGGGATGTTCGAATGGGATGTGAAAGGGAAAGAGATGAGGGAATGAGAGGGAGGAATGAGAAGGTTGATGGGAGGGGAAATGGGAGAAGGATCAGTGAGAAGGGGGGAAGGGAGGGGGGGAAGAGACGGGGGAGTGGTAGGGGAATGAGAGGGACAGACCTGATGGCGATATTCTGTGCTGCTGCCAAGTCGATACCGTTCTGTTGTCGGTTTTCCGTGAGTTGTGCGGCTGCCACGTCGTTACGTTAGGGGTGTGACATGGAGGATAAGGGGAACAGACTCGGGCGCAGATCACAGGCGCACACAAGAAGAAAAGGGGAATGAACCTGCGCGTAGATTATTGAGACGCGAGGAAAAGGGGAACGAACCTGCGCGTAGATTGCTGAGGAGCGCATTGAAGGCTAAGGGGAACGGACATGCGCGTAAAAGAATCAGTTTGGACATTAACTTGTTGGCTTCAGAAACTTCAAGTTGGTCGCTGTCGCCATCGCGAAATGCCGCTCGCACGTCATCGTCGTCGTCGCACGTCGTCGTCATCGTCGCACGTCGTCATAGTCAACGGAGAAATTGCGAGATTTATACAATCGCGGCGGAGGGAGGGGAAGGGAAAGAAGGAGGGAAGAGGAGGGGCGCCAGGATGGGTGGACAGGATTTGGAGATGGGGGGACGGTTCCTCGTTCTCCAAGCAGCAAGTACTGAAATACTTCTCCAGTGGAACTTATTTTCTCCCGTATTTGCGATCCATGGCAGCGTAACGTAGCTTCTCGAACTACCCACTGAAACGAATCTGGCAGATAAAACATTCGAAGCGCATTCGCATTGAATCTGCGTTCTACGAACTAGTTCCGCGTGAAAGCAGTATCTTAGTTATCAGTTCCGTGTCTGTGTCTGTGGAAACTACCGACTGATGCCGATGTCTGCTGGTTTCCCCTATCCATGAAATCGGCAATCTATCAGAGACTGGATAGGTACAATTGATGCCTGTTTGAGCCCCTCCCGGTTGCCTTGTGAAGGGGGCGTATAAGCTGTAACGAGCATTTCGCATAAGTTTCGTCAATTCGCAGCTAGCTAAAAAGGATTCGCAGGTGCTTATAAACAAGATCTGTTACCTTATTTGACTTCAGTCTCTTCTGCTTGACCTCGGTCTGTTCGTTACTATTGGTTGATAACCACGCGACGCGCTTATAACGTGGGAGCAACAGGCTGGGGAAACAACCTCGGGTGCAGCGTTTCCATCCGGCGCAAGGCAAATCCGCGTGCACTGGTTGGGCATCAATTGTATGTAGGAAAAATAACAGTGATCGAGAACGAAAGAATAGATGAAAGATAACGAAAGAAATATCCTTTCCAGAAACTGATCCTGAAGTGGCCCAGCTAGTTAGCTGGTTCACTTCCGAAAGATGAGGTCCCGGGATCAAATCCCCCCTGCGGCGTGTTCTGCCAGCCCCCCAGAAGGGGGTTACACAGGTGCTCATCTGGGAGTGAATACAACAACCTCGATACCCAGCGAGGCGTGTAAACAAGTGGGTAGGCGGATTACGATCGACAGCCGGGGGTAACCCAAAAGGGGATTTCCCCCCTCCTTTACCTTTACCTTTCCGGAAGCCGAACGCCATGTTATTGGCGACACCCCTCTGGTTGTTCCGCTCCTTCTCATTTCGCTGACAACAGAATCCCCATATCCAGTAGCGCGAAAAAAATAAAAGTGTTCGTGCGAAACCCTCCCAGTTACAATCGCACAAAGCGCTAAGGACCATATTCGGCAGCGTTACCAGCCGACAACTTCATGAGGCCGTACCCTACAGCGAATTGGTGAACTGGCGAAATCAGCAACTCAGAGTCGTCAACGCGCGAGTTCCCACATTCAACGAACTAAGGGCGCGTCCCCTCCATCGACCGATCGCGATATTAACGTCAAAAACCGATCGGCCACACCGATCGCAGGATCGGGGCAAGGTTGGTAGGAGGTGACAGCATATCTGCGATCGCGGGTCAATTTCGAGCCCAAGGTGACAGGATCGAGAGTGCAGCGGGGAAAAACCCATCGGTCGTAAAAAATCTCAGATCGGTGTGGGCACGAATGCACATCGATCGTCATCGGGGGGAGGTGACAAGATCGTTGGGCACGATTTACTGTACATTCGCAAGCCATCTCGAAATGATGTTACCCTGTAAATTGCGATGCTACAATTGCACCGTAGCAGTCCCTCGATTGACCGTGGCCTCGATCGATCGAGGGAGGGGACGCGCCCTAAACCTAGCCACTGGTAAATTTAATCCCCCTATTTTCACGTTAGGGGGATAATATTTTGTGGTTTTTCTCGGACCGAAGGTTGTGTAGGACTATCTCAATTCTAGAGTGGGTATGTTGCGGAGTCCTAATATGAGGTGAGGTCGCTCAACAAAGCAACTGACCCGCGCGAGTGGCCAATGTGTCAGATGCCGGTATGTTTTGTTAACCCCTAGCTTCTAGGGGTCGGGCTCATTCAGCCGGAAATGGTTTTGGGTATCTTTGAAATTTGATCCAAGGATGTGAAATTACCTGTGTATAGGTGTACAAGCTTCTTTTGTTCCCACAGGCGCAATTTGCGAGCCCAAATGAGAAGTCAGCTGAAAGTGCGGAAAAGCCGCACTCAGATCACGGAGCACCAAGTCGCCGGGACAGCAGTGAAGGACTCGAAACACATTCTAGCAGCTGCTTCGGAGTTCTTCAAGCAAATCTTCGGCACGGACCGCCGCACGAGTTTCGCGGACTAGAACCCGGCTCCAGGGAGAAGGCTTGGCCCCTGCAGCACGGAGGGGTTGGATGCGGACTGGACGGAAGCATAGGTGAAAGCGGCCTTCACTGCGACGGCGGCAAATAAATCTCAGGGGATGGACGGTCTGCCGAAGGAGCGAGGCACACTGGGACCTTTTGGGGGGAAGTTTCATAACACTGGTAACGGATTTCACCACCACCACGGCTCTCCTTACTGCCATTAAGGAAGCAGTAACGATACTGCTGCACGAGAAAGGGGAGAAGAATCCAAAGAAGGGGAGAAGGAACAGTTATACAATTACCGACCCATCACTCTTTTGACCTTCTCCTACAAAGTACTGGCGAGGGTTGTAGCGGACCGTCTCAAGAGAGTACTGCGCCTGGTCATCTCACCAGAACAACACGGGTTCATCCCCGGGAGGAGGCTGTCGGACGCGCTTCGTGACATGGGTCGAGGGCCTGCACACCAACACGACAATGCGTCTCTTAGTCAACGGATGGCAGGGAGAAGGAATCGGGATTGCTTCAGGGGTCCGGCAAGGCTGCCCACTGGCGCCTTACCTGTTTCTCTGCGCAGTGGAGCCGCTTGCACAGGAGGTGGAGTGGAAGAAGCTGGGTATCTGCAAAGCGGGGCAGCGGCTGGCTTTCCTGGGCTATGCAGACGACACCACACTCGCCTTGCAAGGCCAACAGTAGATCGCCAAAGCCAAGAAAGTCCTGGACAAGTTCGAGAAGATGTCGGGGCTGGCAACGAGCAAAGCAAAGTTGGTGGTGCTTCCCCTCGGAGTGAACGGGGAAAGGAACTCAAGGGGAAGTTTTAAGTAGGCTAAGTCGCATAACGCGGAACGGTTGCTGGGCGTATGGGTCACTCCTGGCGGTAGATGGCTGCACACGTGGGAGAAGGCACTGGGGGAAATAACAGAGAAGTTTGTTAACTGGCGGCAGAAATTGCGGAGAGTCACTCTACAATGGGTAGACTGGACTACGTGGGAGGTCATGGTGGTACGAGTGGTCGTAACGTTCCTTGTGTTCTCTAGCACTTGCGTGTTCACGGGGCAAAACAATAAGAGTTTCACCAAGAAAAGTTGAGAACAATGATGCAATGGCAATGGCAAGTTTGACAACATCAAAGGCCTAGCATCCTAGCATGCAAGCAGGTCGACCTCCAGCGCAGCACGAAGGCGGCTTGCCAGCACCGCAAGGCGACGGCGCGCCAATGCAGCTAAAAGGCGGCCTGCCAACGCTGCAAGTCGGCGGCCTGCCAGTGTTGCAATAGGGCGGCTTGCCAACGCTGCAACAAGGCGGCTTGCCACCGTTGCAACCGCAGGCGACTATAGCGCACTCACGCGCACTCACTTCGCAGGTGCTGGTAGACGGTTGAGCACATCGTGCACTGTCACGCACATTGCGCAGGTGCCAAATTGGCCACGTGCCGACGGTTGCGCTAGATGCACCACGTCTACCTCGTATTCACGTGATGTTGCCACGTAGGTCGGCTTCGCCAAAACCACATGGACGACGTTCGCGCACCTCCACTCAGTCGACCAGGTTATTCGGTCGACCAGAGGAGGCCATCGACGCCCGCAAGCCGACGTTATGTCGACGAACACCATGGCCGGCTTCGTTGACCGCCGACTTCACTTCGTCGGCCTACGCCATGGCCGGCTTCGCCGAAGTCGGCTCCGATGTGGTCGACTTCCCTGAAGTCGGCTAACCAAGCCGACTTGATCCACTGAGTCAGCGTCGACCACGAAGTCGGCTGAACTGTTCGTTGAAGTCGGCTTTGCAGTGGTCGGCTAACCGCCGAAGTCAGCTCCACTAAGGTTGGTCAACCAAGCCGACTTGCTCCTCCAAGTCGGCGCCGACCACGAAGCCTAGCCGTCTGTACACCTTGAAAGCCGGTCAACAAAGCCGGATTCGCCCAAGCGAGGGCGAGGCCTTCTTTCGTCAACACTCTTCTGCCCAGCTCAAACTTAGGCACCCACACACGCAAAGTTCACCTAGAACCTACATAATAAAACACATAGAGATTCCGTCGGCGTGCACACCTAGCACGCCGTTCACCACAATAGCCAGGCGCCGACTGCAGCACATCGTCATCACCGTCGCCGACGTCGGCCAGACGGACTCGGCCGACCGTGACAAAACACATGTTGAACTGTAGTTCCTTATTGTAACAGTATGCAATGAAGTATAGACTCAATAAGGGCTTGAAAATTTGTGGGATATTACATGCTGCCGGTAACAATCTACTGTAATTGAACAAGTATCACGAATTCAATGTACTACGGCCTACGCGGTTACAAGATCGGCCTGTAAGGGAGAAAGACTTTGGTGCGTAGCGCGGGAAGCAGGAGTCACTGTGGCGCAGCGGGTGGTTCAGAAATTGGCAGCAGAAAGGAGGAAGAGCAACGGTCGTCTGCTGGGGAAGGGTGCTGGGGGCACCACCGAACCGAGCCCCCCACCCCCGTGATCCCCAGGGGCTCATTGCTGTGCTGCTGAATCAGCATATCGGCGCACAGTTCTGTGAAACCCGGCACCTCCTCCCTCAGACCGTATTCTGCGTGTCTGAGGCGTGATGCGTGACATGCACTGCGTTTTGCACCGCGAAACAGAACGTTAGTGAAATCCAGCCCGGCCTTGTGAACACCTGCGTTTTTGCCAATGAAGGGAGGGTAGAAACGACTGTAACTTGATAGAAGGAACGGCTCTTAATATCTTCAGATACATTGTACGCGGCAAAAGCCTAGATACTAGCTCTCAATATCTCAGCATTGTCAAAACAGCCAGGCTGGCTTGGCGGACACTCTTCTCCCCTCAAGGCCACCTTGATTTCTCCCAGTCCGAATTACATTATTGCTTTTTGAAGTGCGGAAAGCAAAGCGGATACAAAAATCTCCGCATTTGCCGTCCGCCATCCCTCGATCTTGTCGCCCAACCTCGCTTTCAATCCTGCGAGTTCTGTCAGACTCACCTGACACAGCGTCTGTCATTTTCGTGCTGCTACTACTTACTGAATAGCTGGCGGAAAGGCCACTAAAGTATCTGCAAGGTGACCATTGTCTCGAGTTGCACAACACGAAAAGTTGTCCGGCAATGGCGCTTTTCTCTGGCTGGGTGTTCGTCGTGAGGCCGGACCCTGAGGACTCGGCGCCGGCTTTGTTACCACGTTTCTTAGTGCTCGCGAAATGCAGCCTTCTCATGTACCGCCGCGACCCGACGCTGGTGAAGAACGAGGTCCGTGCAGCACAATTTAGCAAAGCTTTTTGTTTTTAACCTTGCACGTGAATAAGGTCCGCGCGCCCGGATAAGACAACTTATCATTTGCCGACATTGCGCGAGGATTCTAGTCTAGGTTGACATTGACATTGGGCGTGGATTAATTGATTAAGTGACATGAGGTAACCAGAAGCTCCGGGATTGTGCGATTTCGTTGTAGCCTATTTACCAAGAAGTCGTGTTTTTTCTCTGATCTTCTTTTCTAGTGCTCGCTGATTGTTCATGGCAACATTTCTGCTGTTAAGAGCTTCACTCCCTATCCAGCAATTCAATTTCTCTGAGACGTCTCCAACCACGAGCAATTTATTTCCGTTGCTCGTGGCTTGAGACATCTCTACCCAACAATTCCGCTTCGTCGACGCTTCACAAAACACGGCCTCGTCGTTCGACCTGGTTCACGAGACGATTGTCTAGGCGCCTCAAAATCGCCTCACAAGGCGCCTCAGAAAGCGTCTCAAGCCTTGGGTTGTGCTTGCGTCGTTATATTCACCACCGCAACTCCTGTGTGCGACACGAATGCCCTTCGAATTTCCTCCAAATGTCGTCTGTTTTCGATCGTGTTCTCGCCTCGCGTTGAGCATGAATGTCGCTCGATGACGTCGTATATTCTCGCCACGCGTTTAGGACGAATGTCGTTGGTCCTCGCGTCCCGGTTACCCACGCCGCGAGCTTCTTTTACTCAGATCGCGGAGACGTCTTGCACTTATTTCAGTGCTTTTTTTTGAGAAATTTCGAAGACACCCTGTAATAAAAGTCTGGACGCCATTTTTCACATCGTCTAGATTAATCTCAAGAGCCCATGAGTCTTGTCGACCAACTAATTAGATGTCTTCTGAGGCGCTTCACAATTCGTAAGAACAAACAGCAACGTTGATCTTTATCCTGACCTTCATTGTCTTGGTCCCCCTCCCCACATCCACTTCCGGTTTCCTCCGCATTGTCATTCTTCCATTCCTTACATCAATCCCAACCGATCATCCATCCCTGCATCATCCATCCCTGCACCATCCATCCCTGCATCATCCATCCCTGCATCAATTCTCCGCCTGCATTGATCCCTGCGTCCGAGCAGGAGCCCGTGTCTAGCGGTGTGCTGACCCCGCAAATCGCAGTAGAGGACTCTTGAGAATTCTCAAATGCCTCCACTCATCCTTTGGCATTCGCACGCTTCCCTTCATTGATCCTTCGTCCGAGCAGGAGCCTGTCTCTAGCGGCGTGCTGACCCCGCAACTCGCAGTACAGGACTCTTGAGAATTCTCAAATGCCTCCATTCCACCCATCCCTGCGCATTCGCTCGCTTCCCTACGTTCCTCCGTGCAGGAGCCTGTCTCTAGCGGCGTGCTGACCCCGCAACTCGCAGTGGAGGACTGCGGACGCGAGGTGTACGCCGATGGACGGGTGAGATGCTGTTATTTGAGGAATGGAATGGAACACGTGGATAAGGCTAGGCTAGGCTAGGTTGCCGTGCTCTCAATGCTGTCAGTTCTGTTGACATAAATGCTGATCTCGCTGCTGAAATTACTGCTGACGTGGCTGCTGCTGACACTTTGCTGTCGTTGCTGCCGATATGGATGCTGACTTTTGCTGCTGACTATTGCTGACCTCTCTATTGACATTGGCTCATCCCGTCTATCCATCCCCAGTATAGGGTCAACCGTCAACCCCATGTATAGTTCCACCTTCCCAAAACACGCCACTTTCTCCTGGTCTTCCATCCCCCTTCTGTCTATCCCCGCTTTAGGCTCTCCACGCCTTCCGGGTGTACAACAAGGCCATGCCAGACCAAGGTGGAAAGGTGGGTAGGCTTGGAAATTCAGGAAGGCTTGGAAAGGTGGGAAGGATTGGGAACGAGCTGGTCTGTGAAATGAAAACAGAGAGCGAGGGTGGGAGGATGGGAGGATGAAAAGACGGGAGGATGGGAGGATGAAAAGACGGGAGGATGGGAGGATGAAAAGACGGGAGGATGGGAACGGACGGCATGGAGGCGACTGACGGGATGCGATGTGCCGGGATGTAGGAGGGGTATGTGATGGATTGTGTGAGATGGGGGGTGTGTGATGGTGTGTGATGGTGTGTGATGGGTGTGTAATGGAGGGTGTGTGATGGGTGTGTAATGGGGTGTGTGATGGTGTGTTGTGCTGTGATGGGATGTGCCATGGTGTGTGATGCTCATGAGTACTCATGCAATGTGCACTTACATTTGCATGATATGCACCACCATCCATGTGTTACCACCAATGCATGTGGCTGTAGTGAGGTGGTAGCCTAGCCAGCCACCAGTGCAGGAGCAGCAAAAGACGGCTTCTTGTGACTGTACACATGTGAATGCACGCATGTGACTGTACACATGTGAATGCACGCATGTGACTGTACGCATGTGACTGTACGCATGTGACTGTACACATGTGACTGTACGCATGTGACCTGTACACATGTGACTGTACGCATGTGACTTTACCACTTATGATAATACTGCATGCATGTGACAATACCGCATTTGTTCACACCCTTGCCTTGGACTGCGCCCACCAGGTGGCAACCACCAGCGCAGGAGCAGCTCAGAAGTGGATCTCTCTGTGTGACAAACAAACACTGCATGACTTTACCACTTGTGTTGACAATAGTACATCTGCCTACACCTCTGCTCTGCTCCCACCAGGTGGCAACCACCAGCGCAGGAGCAGCTCAGAAGTGGATCACAGCCATTGAAGAATCCATCAAGGAATCTGTAAGCGCACACTCCACCCCACCTCACTCCACCCCACTCCACTCCTCTCCACTCCACCTCCACTCCACTCCACTCCACTCCACTCCACTCCACTCCACTCCACCTCCACTCCACTCCACTCCACTCCACTCCACTCCACTCCACTCCACTCCTCTCCACTCCTCTCCAATCCACCCCACTCCACTCCCTCGTGTATCTTGAATCGACTCAACTCAAAGCACACACTAGAAGCAGCTCAAAAGTGGATCCCCGCTATTGAAAAGTCCATCAAGGAATTTGTAAGCGTGCCTTCCTTTCCCATTTCCCTCAACCCCTCTGCCCGTCATCCCTTCCTCACGTCATCCCTTTCCCATGCCATCCCTCCCTCATGTCATTCCTTCCCCACGTCATCCATTCCCCCCCCTCATCGTCTCTCCCCTCGTGTTCACTCGCTCCCCTTTCCCTAAACTGCTGCTCTTGCTTCTCTCCTCTTCCTTTCTGCTCTATCCCCTCTTGTTGCCGCTCTCGCCCTCCCCTTGTCGCTCTCTCCTCTCCCCCTGTGCCCCTCATTCGATTCTCTCCCCGTTTCTCAGGAGACGGGCAAGCCAGAGAGGGCAGCTGTTGCGTATGTGTGCACATATAAACACCTTATGCAATTCCATATTCCCCCTGCCGCTCCCTCTAATCCCCTTGTCGCTCTCTCCTCTCCCCCTGTGCCCCTCATTTGATTATCTCCCCGTTTCTCAGGAGACTGGGGGCAAGCCTGAAAGAGCAGCTGTGGGGTATGTGCACACACACACACACACACACACACACACACATGGAATGGAAACACCCTCATGTGCAATGAACAGCCAACCTGATTGGCTAAGCACACTAGTATCTGATTTGGTCCCTGGCTCCTTCAAACCCTTCCAGTTCTTTACATTCATTTCTCATGGCCCTCCCCTTCCACGTTCTTGCACACCCGTCCCATACCCTCCCCCCCCTCCTCCTCCCCCCCCCCCCCCCTCTCCTTCTCTCCCTCCCTTTATCTCTCCATGTTCCGTCGTAGTAACCCCCCTCTCAATTCTGATGCCTTCACAACCTGTCTGAATCCTCTCACTAGCTCTGGGGAATTCGCTTAAGTCAAACCCCTCTTTCTATTCCTCTAACTCTAACCGTTGCTTCTGGCAGAGAGCGCACTCTCACTCGCTTTTAAGAGTTCCAGTTCTCAGTCACTCCCTCTCTCTATTCCTCTAACTCTAACCATTGCTTCTCGCAGCGAGCGCACAATCACTCGCGTTGGAGAAATTTAGTTCTGAATCATTCGCCCTCTTGATTCCTCTAATCATTGTTTTTCGCAGAGAGCGCACACTCACTCGCTTGGTCTCCATTGGTCAAGGTCAGCTCTCTCTCTCCTTCCTACCGCCTCTTCCATTCCACCTCTCCTCTCAATTCCCCTTCTCTTCTCCGTTCATCTGCTCCTCTCCATTCCCACCTCTCCCCTCCTCTCCTTTTTTTCTCCCTGCGTTAACTTATGCCCTCACTTCCCTTCCTCTCTCCACATGCTCTTCCCCTTCATGTCACATGCACGTGCTTCCCTGCCTTCACAATACCTATCCACCCTTCCCTCCACGCACCGTCTCCTGCATCCCTCATCTCCCCCATACCATACGGCTAAGTGGCATCTTTACTTGTGAGATGCAGGCAGATTTGGATTACCTAACCTGTGCCCGCCCAGGCCAAAGTTCCTTAGCCTAATCTGTGGTCTTACTTCCTCGCTGGCCCTCGCTGCCCCCTCATCTCCCCCATAGGGCTAAGTGGCATCTTCACTCGCGAGATGCAAACAGATGTGGACGTGGGTGTTCTTCCACTCCCTGTGCCTCCCTCTCCCTAATACCTACCCACTCCCTTCTCCTTCCCTCAACTCCCCCCATCAGGCCTGGGAGACATCTTCACTCGCGGGATGCAGGCAGATGTGCACGTGAGAAGTAACCTAACCTGCGCCCCACCAGGCTTAAGTTCCTTAGCCTTACCTCTGGACTTACGTCCTCACTGCCCCACTTCCCCCCCATCAGGCCTGGGAGACATCTTCACTCGCGAGATGCAGGCAGATGTGGACGTGAGCTGCGACCTAACATGTACCCGCCTGCCCCTCGCTGCCCCCCTCCCCCCGTTTCTTCAGGCCTGGGTGACATCTTCACTCGTGAGATGCAGGCAGATGTGGACGTGGGAGGGGACGCGATTGAAACCACCAAGTGGAGGATCTTCAGAGTCGCAGACGGTAAGCCAAAGCAAAGGGAGATTCCGCGTTCCATGCCACATTCACTGTTCCTGTTTAACTTTGATCATCAAGAAAGATGATCAACTAAAAAAAGGTTCTGATCTCGATCTGAACAGAAACAGCTTGAACCTCTGAGTCCTGATGGCACTCGTTTCTGCTGCTACTCTTCCTCCTGGGAGAAAGATGATCAAGTACCCTTCCTCTTTCCCATCCGTGCTCGCCCAACCTTTTCCAGTCCTCCCCCTACCCTTCCCCAACCCCCTTCGTCACCCTCCCTGCTCCCTGTTTCAGGCCTTCGGTTCTTCCATGAAGCATCTGAGGTGAGAGCGGCTTTGATGGGCTGGATGAGATACGATGCGGTGGGATGGGATGGGATGGGATGGGATGGAAGGCGAATGAGGAGGGGAATGAAGAGGGAGGGGAATGAGGAGGGGAAAAAGGAGGGAAGGGGTTGGTTGGGTGGGGGGGAAAAGCGTGACCAAGGTGAGAAGGAGCACTATGATAGGCTGATTAACATGCTGACATGGCTTGGCAGGACCCTAATCCGCTTATCCAGGGATGGTCGTCGTGCGTGACTGACCTCGGTCAACACAACACACACTCACACAGGAGCAATGGTCCTTGCAGCAACGCCTGCAGCAGTCATACTGACATGGCTTTGCAGGACTCTAATCCGCTTATCCAGGGATGGTCGTCGTGTGTGATTGACCTTGGTCAACGCAACACACACTCATGCAGGAGCAGTGGGCCGTGCAGAAACGTCCGACCCTGCAATCAGACCCGGATTGGGTCTGCTGCTCGCGTTGGGTCCCTCAGACGCAGGCGCATCCAGCCCCTGTCGCTGCTTCTCTGCTGCTGCCGCCCTGCAGCAGGATCCAGCCGCTGCCCCCCTGCTCCTGCAGGGGCAGCAGGATCCGCTGCTGCTGTGGCCACTTCTTCTTCTCATGTGTGTAGCTCGGCATTAAGTCACACACACCTAAGGATCGCAGACACTCAGACCCTCAGTGACACCTCACACGGTCACACCCAGCCAGCCATCTCTGCGTGCCTGCTGCTGCTGCTGCTGCTGCTGCTGCTGCCCTGCATCACGATCCGCTGCCTCCTCACGTGTACGCATGTGTATGTGTGTGTGTGTGTGCGCGCGCGCGCGCATGCATGTGCGCGTGTGTGCATGTGTGTGTGCGTGTGTGTTTGTGTGTGTGTGTGTGGAGAAAGGGAGGGGGGGGGGTGGGTGTGTGCGTGTGTGCATGCATGTGTGCATGTGTGTGTGTGTGTGTGTGTGTGTGTGTGTGTGTGTGTCTGCGTGTGTGTACATGTGTATGTGCGGCACTGAGCAGGAGGGGTTTGAGTCGCTGATAAAGGCGGAGGGGGTGGTGGAGGCATCTGCAGACAGCATCTTTGAAGTGCTCATGAGCACCAGCTCTCCTCTCTCCATGCAGTGAGTCACCATGCCCACATCACACGCTGTTGGTCACGTGCATATGAGTATTGCAGTGACTCAAGAGTCCCATCGCAGACAGCATCTTTGAAGTGCTCATGAGCACCAGCTCTCCACTCTCCATGCAGTGAGTCACCATGCTCACATGCTCACACGCGTACCATGCACACACACATACCATGCAGTGGAGGGATTCCATGCACATGCACGTGCACACACATGTGCTTGCATGCACGTGCACACACATGTGCTTGCATGCACGTGCACACACATGTGCTTGCATGCACGTGCACACACATGTGCTTGCATGCACGTGCACACACATGTGCTTGCATGCACGTGCACTCATCAGATGTGCTTGCATGCACGTGCACATGTGCTTGCATGCACGTGCACACACAGTGGGGAATGAGGTGGTGGCGCAAGGCATTGGATGGTACTTGAGACCCATGTGCCCTACATTGATCTTGTAGCTTTGACATCTCCTCTTCCCCCTCCCCGTCCCCCTCCCCCTCCACATGGGCATGGCAGGTGGGACACGTTCACAGTGGAGAATGAGGTGGTGGGAGGTAGTGGATGGTAGTGGATAGCACTGGATACCCACGTGTCGTATACTAATGTGATAGCATACTCCCCATGGGCAGGTGGGACACGTTCACAGTGGAGAACGAGGTGGTGGAGGCAGTGGATGGCATTCAATGGTACTGAATAACAACGTAGCAAATTCATCTCTTCCCCTCTCCTTGCCCTACCCCATGCACAGGTGGGACACGTTCACAGTGGAGAACGAGGTGGTGGAGGCGGTGGATGGCATTCAATGGTACTGGATAGCACTGGATACCCACATGCCGTATACTAATCTAGTGCCATTTAACTCCCCATGGCAGGTGGGACACGTTCACAGTGGAGAACGAGGTGGTGGAGGCTGTTGATGGGCACACGGACATCATATTCGCTATAGTCACCAACAGGCAGTACACTCACGGGTGAGTCAGCCTGACAGCTCGTTTTATCATATTCGCTATAGTCACCAATAGGCAGTATAGTCACGGGTGAGTTAGTCGTTTGCTTGTGTCCTGATTCTCAAAAGTATCGCAAACTGTCGGCATAATCAGAATTATAATACTCGCGGTTGTCACCAACATGCAGAACACTCACAGGGGGTTGGTGGATTTTATGTTTGTGCCATGACTCACAACAAGCGGTCACCCTCAGACCCATCTCCCCTAGTGCCATTGCCCTTGCATCCACACCTTCCGTCCATTGCCCTCTTGCCTCTCCTGCCCCTTCGCCCATCTGCCTCCTCCCCTTCCCCTCGCCCCTCTCCTGTCTTCCATTCCCTTTGCCCCCGTCCTTCCTGCCATTCCCCTTGCCCTTCTTCCCCCCGCCTCTCCCATTTCATCCCTACCTTCCACCTCCTCTTGCTCCCTTGCCTCTTGCTCCCCTTGCCTCTTGCCCCCTTGCCTCTTGCTCCCCTTGCCTCTTGCCCCCTTGCCTCTTGCTCCCTTGCCTCTCCCGTTCCCATCGTCCACCCCATGCACCCCCCTGACTTCCCCGTGTAAACCCTCCGGACCTGGGCGGTGCTGACCTCGCACACACCACTTCCCTCTGCCATCCCCCGTGCATCCCCCGTGCATCCCCTGTGCAACCCCACCCGGGCAGGAGGCCGCTAGAGAAGGAGGTGCTGCTGGCGTCGCGCACATGGAGGCGCAAGCAACCACCCGCCTCCTCACCTTCCGTCCCCATGCCGCCTCACCCCATGCCTCTCTCCCTCCCGCCACCCCTCCCATCTCCACCTGCGCAGGAGGCCGCTGGAGAAAGAGGTGCTAGCCTCGCACATTTGGAGGCGCAACCACCCGCCTCCGCACCTCCTGTCGCCTTTCCTCCTCACACCTTGCCTTCTGCTCCTTTCCCCGCTGCCCCTCTCCCATGTGCACCTGAGCAGGAGCCGTTGGAGAAGGAGGTGCTAGCATCGCGCACATGGAGGCGCAACCACTTGCCTCCTCACCTCCTGTCCCCGTGCCCCCTCTCCCTCCCGCTACCCCTCGCCCACCATCCCCCGGGCAGGAAACCCTTGGAGAAGGAGGTGCTAGCATCGCGCACATGGAGGCGCAACCACTTGCCTCCTCACCTCCTGTCCCCGTGCCCCCTCTCCCTCCCGCTACCCCTCGCCCACCATCCCCCGGGCAGGAAACCCTTGGAGAAGGAGGTGCTAGCATCGCGCACATGGAGGCGCAACCACTTGCCTCCTCACCTCCTGTCCCCGTGCCCCCTCTCCCTCCCGCTACCCCTCGCCCACCATCCCCCGGGCAGGAAACCCTTGGAGAAGGAGGTGCTAGCATCGCGCACATGGAGGCGCAACCACTTGCCTCCTCACCTCCTGTCCCCGTGCCCCCTCTCCCTCCCGCTACCCCTCGCCCACCATCCCCCGGGCAGGAAACCCTTGGAGAAGGAGGTGCTAGCATCGCGCACATGGAGGCGCAACCACTTGCCTCCTCACCTCCTGCAGACCTGCCCCTGTGCCCCCTCACCCTTGGCCCTCTTCCCACAAGCAGGAGGCCGTTGGAGAAGGAGGTGCTGGCGTCGCGCACCACACCAAACCACATCACATCGCACCACACCCCAATATCCCTCCCGCCTTCCCCCATGCAACCCCACCCATGCAGGAGGCCGGTGGAGAAGGAGGTGCTGGCGTCGCACACATGGAGGCGCAACCATCTGGCTTCTCACTTCCTGCCCCCTTGCCCTCTTACCCCTTGCCTCCTGCCCCTCTCCCATCTGCATCCGAGCAGGAGGCCGTTGGAGAAGGAGGTGCTGGCATCGCGTACATGGAGGCGCAACCACGATGGGTCCTACGGTGAGTGTCAGAATTTTGTTAACATGGAGGATGGAACTGCGTCAAAGGTGAATCAATGCTGCTGGTCAAAGCAAACCACTGCTTATCACAGCTCACCACACCTCACCACACCCTCACCACACCTCACCACACCTCACCACACCTCTCCACACCTCGCCACACCTCACCACACCACACCACACCTCACCACACCACACCTCACCACACCTCACCACACCTCTCCACATCTTCAACACACCCCATCATGGGTTCAGCGTGACAGCAAGCCTCCCTCCCTTCAATGCTCCTCCCTCCGTTGCACCAACCGTTCACCCGTCCCCTTGCATGTGAGAATAAACATCCAGACGGGCTGGTGCAACAGAGGGATGCTTATTCTCACATCCTCCCACTCTCGGCCCCTCCCCTCTCCAGACGTCTCCAAACCCTTTCCCCTGCAGCTCTCTGCTCTCCCAACCTTCCCTCCCTTCACACTCTCCTTTGGCGTGCTTATATGGAGATGTTTTCTCTCTTACATGCACACTGTGTCTTCCCTCCCTTTCCACTCCCCCTCCAACCTCTCCCAGGCATCACCACTTGCACCATCCCTCACAATGCAAACGCTTTTCCCGTCAGGTTCTCCTCTCACCTCCTCCTTTCCCACAACCCTCCCACTCCCCCACCTCCAACCTCCCCCCAAGCTTCACCACATTCAACATCACCCACGACACCAAGCCCTTGTCCCTTCAAGCAACCTCTCTTCCCTCTCCCATTTTTCTCTCTCCCAACCATCCCATTCCCCCCTTTCAACCACCCCCCAGGCATCACCACATTCAACACCAGTCACCACACCGAGCCTCCTTCACTCTCTACATTCTCGTTACACATCCTCCCTCTCCTTCTGCCCCAACCCTCCCATCCTTCACCCTCCAACCATCCCCCAGGTATCACCACCTTCAACACCCTTCACGACACCAAGCCCCCCAATGCCGGCCTACGCCTTGACTTCTCCCATCAGCTCTCTTTCTCCGTTCTCTGTTCTATCTTCCCTCCCCTGCTATTTCCCCCTTTCAACCTCCTCCCAGGCATCACCACATTCAACACTCTTCACGACACCAAGCCCCCCAATGCCCGCCGCCCGCGTCTCGACTTCGCTTGTGAGCATAGCTTTCCAAATGTCTCCGTCTTGAGAAATATTGATGCATTGATGTATTTCCCAGCATGTTGCAACATGTTTTAGAGAATTACTTGAATATCTCATACCCCTCTCTTACCCCGCTCAACCAGTGGGGTCATGGGACAGACTCCCGCTCATTCCCGCCTCCCCCAAGTCGGGCCACGTGAAGTGCCTCGTGCGCCCCAAGCCAGGTCCCGCTCACCCCCGCCCACCCCATCCCTCCTCCCCTTCCCTCCCCCTGTTCCCGCCCCCCTCTACTTCCTGTTTCAACCAGTGGGTTCATGGGACATCCTGCCACTCACCCCCGCCCGCCCCAAGTCGGGCCACGTGAAGTGCCTCGTGCGCCACGTCATCGAGCTCGGCTCCGCCCCCTCCCTCTCCTCCTCGCCCTCCTCCCGCTTCTCCGACGGCCCTGCTCCTCCCACCCCCAGCAAGCGCTCCGTCTCCCCCTCCCCCTCCGCCTTTGCCTCTCAGAGCGTGTCCTCCCCCGTGCACCATACTCTCCCCAGACCGGCACAAGCGGTTGCGGGAGTGGCGAAAGCCGCTGCCGGAAGGCCGATTTCGTTTATCAAGGGGTTGATGAGGGAGAAGAAGGAGAAGGAGGAGAAGATGCCGAAATCGGCATCTGTGGCAGTGGCGGGGGGCGTGGGAGGAGCAGGGGGAGGAGTGGGAGGTGTAGAGGTGGAGGAGGAGGCGGATGGGCAGGTGGTGCATGTGGCGTTTGAGGAGTTTGCAGATTCGTTCCCGTACGCATCGCTGTGCCGCATTGCAGGTATGGGGCAGGCTTAAGGGCGGTTTGGATTGGTGTGGAGCGGTGACCGTGAATTGCTGAAGCACATGATGTACCCACTCAACTGCTCTCGACCACATAAGGTTGATGTCCCTCCCCACTCAACCTGTTTGTCTGCCCCTACCTGCCTCATCCTTTTTCCCCTCGATCTCCCCCCACCCCTCTCTCCCAAATCAGATCATTTGCCCAAGTAGAAGGGGGTGATTTCACTTGCAACCTGATTCCAGGCACTTCTGCACAGAATAACCCAGACTGCTGCAGAACAATGCTCCAAAACCATAGTTCTACTTGGGCAAATGAGTTGATTTTCATAGGGTACTCTGAAATAGGTGTGATGAGGGTCCCCTATGAAAATCAGATCATTTGCCCAAGTAGAAGTGGGTGATTTCACTTGCAACCTGATTGCAGGCAATTCTGCACAGAATTCTGCAGACTGCTGCAGAACAATCCTCCAAAACCATAGCAAACCTTGGGCAAATGAGTTGATTTTCATATGGTAGTCTGGAATAGGTGTGATGAGGGTCCCCTATGAAAATCAGATCATTTGCCCAAGTAGAAGTGGGTGATTTCACTTGCAACCTGATTGCAGGCAATTCTGCACAGAATTCTGCAGACTGCTGCAGAACAATGCTCCAAAACCATAGTTCTACTTGGGCAAATGAGTTAATTTTCATAGGGTACTCTGAAAAAGGTGTGATGAGGGTCCCCTATGAAAATCAGATCATTTGCCCAAGTAGAAGTGGGTGATTTCACTTGCAACCTGATTACAGGCAATCCTGCACAGAATTCTGCAGACTGCTGCAGAACAATGCTCCAAAACCATAGCAAACCTTGGGCAAATGAGTTTATTTTCATATGGTAGTCTGGAATAGGTGTGATGAGGGTCCCCTACGAAAATCAGATCATTTGCCCAAGTAGAAGTGGTTTGCAGCCCAGCCGGCAATGAGGAGCATGTGGAGAGGAACACTGAAGAGATGGTTGCTAGTCTGACTGATTCACTGATGAACCACCCTCCCTTCCCCTCCCTCTACCCCTCCCTTTCCCTCTCTCCCAGGCCTGAGGGAGTATTTCGCAGCGCAGCCGGCAATGGAGGAGCATGTGGAGAGAAACACGGAGGAGATGGTTGCCTGTCTGTCCCTGACTGTATCCCCCTACCTGCCCATCCCTTTTCCCCTCAATCCCCCCCCACCCCTCTCTCCCAGGCCTGAGGGAGTATTTTTCAGCGCAGCCGGCAATGGAGGAGCACGTGGAGAGGAACACTGAGGAGATGGTTGCTGTCCCCCTACCAACGCAATTCCCTTGCTTCTCACTTTCTCCCACTCACTCACCCCCCAGCGCTCCCTTGCTCCCTCCTTACCCGTGCAGGCCTGAGGGAGTACTTCGCAGCGCAGCCGGCAATGGAGGAGCACGTGGAGAGGAACACCGAGGAGATGGTTGCCTGTCTGTCCCTGTCTGTATCCCCCTACCTGCCCATCCCTTTTCCCCTCAATCAACCCCCACCCCTCTCTCCCAGGCCTGAGGGAGTACTTTGCAGCCCAGCCGGCAATGGAGGAGCATGTGGAGAGGAACACTGAAGAGATGGTTGCGAGCCTGATGGAGAGGACGGAGGGCCTTGAAGACCAGTTCTTTGACGCCGAAGGGGAGGAGGCCGAACCCGCTAAGGTGTGTGCTGTCGCTTAACGAGTTCTGCTTATAAGGAGTACAGGAGGAGAGGAAGAGAGAGGGGTAGCAGAGGAGCAAGTGAAAGAGGTGGAGGGCCGATGTGCTTGAACACCGGTTCTTAGATGCTGAAAGGGGGAGGGCGAACCCGCCTTGATAAGCCAAATGCTGTCCCTTTCAGAGAGTGTGAGGGCGAACTCCGATAGTCCCGTTATTCCCTCACACTCTCTCCCTGCGTTCCCTCTCTCTCACTCTTCCCTCCAACTCCGTCTCACTCTTCGGCCTTCCATGTCCCCTCTCACTCACTTTCTCGGCCCATGCTCCCTTCCATTCTCTCCTCCTTTCCCCCATTGCAGGAGAAGGTATCAGCCAAGGCGCGCTGGCAGGGGCTCAAGTGGATGGTGCAGTTTGGCTTCCGCCTGCGATCCTGTGAGTCTCTGAACGAGATGTGCAACTCTATATGTCTTTAGATGCGGTGTGCCATCTTGCGAGTCCCTCCACAGCATGTGAGCTGCTGCAGGAGTGACTGTGGTTGGGGGATGTATGGGGCTGTACAGAGGGGGCTCGAGTGGATGGTGCGGTTTCGCTTCTGCCTGCAACCTTGTGAGTCCCTACACGGCATGTGAGTCCCTCTCTCCCTCCCCCTCTTCCTCTCCCTACCTCTCTTTTGGCCCCTTTCCCCCCTGCACCTTCAGTATTCCTGGTGGAGGAGGAGGAGGCGGACAAGGAGCGCTGGGAGGTCAAGAGTCTGAATCAAGAAAATCCCCCTCTTCCCCATCTCCCTCAAACCCTTCCTCACCCCATCCCCTCCCAACAGTGTTCCTGGTGGAGGAGGAGGAGGCGGACAAGGAGCGCTGGGAGGTGCGCAGGGAGCTGCAGGCAGAGACTGAGTCAAGTGAACCTTTCCTCTCCCCCCTCTTCCTCCATCCCTACCCCTCTGCCGCCAGTGTTCCTGGTGGAGGAGGAGGAGGCGGACAAGGAGCGCTGGGAGGTGCGCAGGGAGCTGCAGGCAGAGACTGAGTCAAGTGAACCTTTCCTCTCCCCCCTCTTCCTCCATCCCTACCCCTCTGCCGCCAGTGTTCCTGGTGGAGGAGGAGGAGGCGGACAAGGAGCGCTGGGAGGTGCGCAGGGAGCTGCAGGCAGACGCCACACCCACCGACCTGCTGGCGGTGGGCGAGAAGCTGCGGGCGCAGGCGTCCTTGCCTCTGGGAGTAGACCCCAAGGACGCCCATGCGTGGAAGCAGGCCGCTGCTGACAACTTCTGTGTGCGCGGGGCGACCTACCTGTCTGACGGCATCAAGGTAAGGGCAGCTTCTCTTTCCCTGACCTTCCTTGTGTAGCACTGAGGGCATAGGCCAGCCACAGCAGCAGTGGCTTGTAAGAGCAGCACCAGCAGACCTGGCAGCAATCGGCGAGAAGATGAGGGCGCAGGCGTCCTTGCCTCCGGGAGTGGACCCCAAGGACGCCCATGCGTGGAAGCAGGCCGCTGCTGACAACTTCTGTGTGCGCAGGGCGACCTATCTTTCCGATGGGATCAAGGTAAGCAGCAGCAGACCTGCTGGCGGTGGGGGAGAAGATGAGGGTGCAGGCATCCCTCCCTGCCTCTGGGAGTAGACCCCAAGGACGCCCATGCGTGGAAGCAGGCCGCTGCTGACAACTTCTGTGTGCGCGGGGCGACTTACCTGTCTGACGGCATCAAGGTAAGGGCAGCTTCTCTTTCCCTGACCTTCCTTGTGTAGCACTGAGGGCATAGGCCAGCCACAGCAGCAGTGGCTTGTAAGAGCAGCACCAGCAGACCTGGCAGCAATCGGCGAGAAGATGAGGGTGCAGGCATCCCTCCCTGCCGCTGGGAGTGGACCCCAAGGACGCCCATGCGTGGAAGCAGGCCACTGCTGACAACTTCTGTGTGCGCGGGGCCACTTACCTGTCTGACGGGATCAAGGTACGGGCAGCTTTCCTTTCCCTGACCTTCGCTCTGTAGCACTGAGAGCACTGAGAGCAGAAGCCAGCCCCAGCAGCAGCAGACCTGCTGGCGGTGGGGGAGAAGATGAGGGTGCAGGCATCCCTCCCTGCCGCTGGGAGTGGACCCAAAGGACGCCCATGCGTGGAAGCAGGCCGCTGCTGACAACTTCTGTGTGCGCGGGGCCACCTACCTCTCCGACGGGATCAAGGTAATGACCACCCCCTTTCCCTGAGTAGGAAAGCTCAGAGAGAAGAACCAAGGTGAGCTTGGTTCCTCCTCCTCGCTCTGGTTCACGATTGTGAGTTTGAAGGTGTGCCTCGAAAGGCGGGGCGCCACGTACCTCTCTGATGGCATCAAGGTCCCTCTTCCCCCCCCCCCTCCCCGCATTTCAGATCCCAGCAGCCCCGCCGCTCCTCTCGCTTTTGGCTGTGGACTGGTTCAAGTCGGATTCCCGCATTGACAACGTGGCTGCACGACCCGGGTCTATCATGCAGGTGAGGGGCGATGTGAGGGGGGGAGAAGGGGAGGGGGAAAGAGAAGGAGAAGGGGAAGATTGGGAAGAGAGGGATGGACAACGTGGCATCACGACCCGGGTCTATCATGCAGGTGAGGGGGTGTGGGGGAAGGACAGGGGAGGGGGAGGTGGAGAGGGGGGAGAGGCGGAAGAGAGGGATGGAAAGGGAGGGGGCAGCTGCCAGCTGTGGACTGGTTCAAGTCTGATTCCCGCATTGACAACGTGGCAGCATGACCTGGGGGTGAGGGGATGTGACGGAATGTGAGGGGATGTGAGGGCATGTGAAGGGTTGTGAGGGGATGTGAAGGGATGTGAGGGGATGTGAAGGGATGTGAGGGGATGTGAAGGGATGTGAGGGGATGTGAAGGGATGTGAGGGGATGTGAGGGCATGTGAAGGGATGTGAAGGGATGTGAAGGGATGTGAGGGCATGTGCAGGGAGAAGGGGACGGGAGAAGGAAGGGAGGAAAGGAGAGGGAGGGAACATAGGAGATGAGGGAGGAAAGTGTACCTTCTCTTTCCAGATCCAATCATCCATCCCTTCCTGTTCTTCTCTGTTCCGATACCCCTTCCTTTCCGTACCTTCCCCCCATCCCCCGCCTGTTGTTCCCAGTCGGAAGCGGGCAAGAAGCTCCCATTCGTGTTTGTGCTGAACCTGCAAGTGCCCGGCAAGCCCAACTACTCGTGTGTCGCTCACTTTGCTGCCGACCGCCCTTTGAGGCCCGACTCGCTGCTGGGGAGGTTCGTCAACGCCGAGGACGACTCGTTCAGGAACAGCCGCTTCAAGCTCATTCCGCGCATTGAGGAGGTGAGCACTCAAGACTTGTGTGCGTGGGTAAGGCATGTGGGTGTGCCTAAAGTGTGTGTGTGAGCTAACCACCGTGCTGTGGGTACCCGTCAAGCCCGATTCTCTGCTGGGTAGGTTCGTCAACGCGGAGGACGACTCGTTCCGCAACAGCCGCTTCAAGCTCATTCCGCGCATTGAGGAGGTGCGTGTGTGCCTAAGGCGTGTGTGTGTGGCGTAGGCATGCGCTCACTACCCTCGCTGTGCCTAAGGCATCTTGAAAACGCCTGTCAAGCCCGATTTCTGCTGAGGAGGTTTGTCAACGCCGAGGATGACTCGTTCAGGAACAGCCGCTTCAAGCTCATTCCTACGTGAGCGACACACGAGTAGTTGGGCATCGAGGAGGTGCGTGTGTGGCAGCTTCGTTCGCTGGCCAGGTGACTTTTAAGTCGACTCAAAAGTCACCTCTATTTCTTCCTCCTGCCACCTCCTTGCCACCCGCTCTGACCTCAGGGCTGCTGACTCTTTGAATCGAATTCTACCCACCTACACCCCTCTTACTTCCTCCTTATCACCCTCACTTCTTCCTCCCTCCACCTTCGTACCACCCTTTCTGACTGCCGTTCTGACCGCAGGGCTGCTGAAATGAACCGAACTCAGCCCATCCGCACCCCTCTTGATTCCTTTTTTTAATACCCTCACTTGTTCCTCCCTCCAACTTCGTACCACCCTTTCTGACTGCCATTCTGACCGCAGGGCTTTTGGGCAGTGAAACGGGCAGTTGGAACAAAAGCTGCTATTCTGGGAAAGGCACTGACTTGCAGCTATTTCAAGGGCGAGAATTATCTGGAGGTAGGGAGTTTTACTCGACTAGTGTTCCGCTCATGTCTATCTGCATCTGCATGTGCATGTAAAGGCCCAGCCCAAGGCCCTCCTCTCCTCGTTGTCCCTTTCAACCCAAGGCCCCTGTGCCTCTGTAACTCTATCCAACCCCTTTCAACCCCGTCAAACCACATTGAACCGCACTCAACCAGATGGACGTGGACGTGGGGTCGTCCTCAGTGGCTCGCAGCGTCATCGGCCTCGTGCTCAGCTACGTCACCTCACTGGTCGTGGACCTCGCACTGCTCATTGAGGTGGGTGTTACCTTCCATACGCCACCACTCCTGGTGTGTTCAGCCTGCATTTCAGCCGCTCGCAGAGTGTCATCAGCCTCGTGCTCAGCTACGTCACCTCGCTGGTCGTGGACCTCGCACTGCTCATTGAGGTGGGTGTTACCTTCCATACGCCACCACTCCTGGTGTGTTCAGCCTGCATTTCAGCCGCTCGCAGAGTGTCATCAGCCTCGTGCTCAGCTACGTCACCTCACTGGTCGTGGACCTCGCACTGCTCATTGAGGTGGGTGTTACCGTCCATACGCCACCACTCCTGGTGTGTTCAGCCTGCATTTCAGCCGCTCGCAGAGTGTCATCAGCCTCGTGCTCAGCTACGTCACCTCACTGGTCGTGGACCTCGCACTGCTCATTGAGGTGGGTGTTACCTTCCATACGCCACCACTCCTGGTGTGTTCAGCCTGCATTTCAGCCGCTCGCAGAGTGTCATCAGCCTCGTGCTCAGCTACGTCACCTCACTGGTCGTGGACCTCGCACTGCTCATTGAGGTGGGTGTTACCGTCCATACGCCACCACTCCTGGTGTGTTCAGCCTGCATTTCAGCCGCTCGCAGAGTGTCATCAGCCTCGTGCTCAGCTACGTCACCTCACTGGTCGTGGACCTCGCACTGCTCATTGAGGTGGGTGTTACCTTCCATACGCCACCACTCCTGGTGTGTTCAGCCTGCATTTCAGCCGCTCGCAGAGTGTCATCAGCCTCGTGCTCAGCTACGTCACCTCACTGGTCGTGGACCTCGCACTGCTCATTGAGGTGGGTGTTATCTTCCATACGCCACCACTCCTGGTGTGTTCAGCCTGCATTTCAGCCGCTCGCAGAGTGTCATCAGCCTCGTGCTCAGCTACGTCACCTCACTGGTCGTGGACCTCGCACTGCTCATTGAGGTGGGTGTTACCGTCCATACGCCACCACTCCTGGTGTGTTCAGCCTGCATTTCAGCCGCTCGCAGAGTGTCATCAGCCTCGTGCTCAGCTACGTCACCTCACTGGTCGTGGACCTCGCACTGCTCATTGAGGTGGGTGTTACCGTCCATACGCCACCACTCCTGGTGTGTTCAGCCTGCATTTCAGCCGCTCGCAGAGTGTCATCAGCCTCGTGCTCAGCTACGTCACCTCGCTGGTCGTGGACCTCGCACTGCTAATCGAGGTGAGCTCTCGATGCATCATGCACCTGGCACGTGGGGTGGTCCTCAGTGGCTCGCAGCGTCATCAGCCTCGTGTGCTCAGCCACGTCACATCGCTTGTCGTTGTGGACCTGGCTTTGCTAATCGAGGTGAGATCTTGATCCATGTGCACGTCACTGTGTTCATCCTGAGGGTACATTATGACGCTGCCTTACCTCAACACTGGCCTCATGCTCAGCTGCGTAAAGTCGCTCGTGGTGGACCTGGCGCTGCTTATTTAGGTGAGCTCTCGATGCATTGTGTTCAACAATCAGTGCCTTAGCTGTGGCCTCGTGCTCAGCTACGTAAAGTCGCTCGTCGTGGACCTTGTTGCATTGCTAATCGAGGTGAGTTCCTTTCGTGAGCCGTTCTCCGTGTGCCTTCCTCCGTATTCGTTATTTTTAACTATAATTGTATCTTCTTCTTCCACGCCCAAGCTGCAAACCAGTTGCCCGGGTCACCTCTTCACATCAATCGTCTGGTAAATATTGTAACTCGTGCTCTCCCTTCGCTCTACGACTCTCCGCTCAAATTTCCCCTCCCTCTTCTGGCTGCATTTCCCTCCTTCTCAGGCTCAAGCTGCAGACGAGTTGCCCGAGTATCTTCTTGGCACAATCACTCCCACGCACCTCCCCTCAGGCTCGTCAGACTCTTTCTTACGCGATTCAATGTTCCTCCTCCCACCCCTTTCTTCCTTCACTACAATCCCCCTTCCAGGCCCAAGCTGCAGACGAGCTGCCTGAGTACCTCCTTGGCACAATCACTCTCATGCGGCTTGAACCCATGAAGGCCATTGACCCGCCTACTTTCACCTCGCCTCGCGCTCAATCTTCCCCTCCTGCCTCTTTCTTCCTTCGTACCCCCCCTCTTCAGGCCCAAGCTGCAGACGAGCTGCCTGAGTACCTTCTTGGCACAATCACTCTCATGCGGCTTGAACCCAAGAAGGCCATCGACCCCCCGCCTGCTTGAGTTTCCGAGCGGGGGGGTTTAACGGCCAGCCAGCCTGCCATTGCGCCGTGCCCTTGTGATTTCGTTGCATCACATATGTTATTGTTTGATGTGCTACCGGTATCGTAAATCAGCAGCACATGCTGGAAGTGGAAGCTGGGCAGTCTTATATTTTGTTTCATACATTCAATCCTCTGTAGTATAAAAAATATGGTACCGGTAGAACTTGGTAGCGTTTGCAAGTGAGGGTAGAGGGAGCCTGTATCTTGAAGTTTCCCAACCACATACTTTTAATCTGTACACCTTACAATGTTGAGTGATATGATATCTCTTCAAGGTGCAGTTGAAAGAGATGAACCAGCTAACAAATGAAACTAGGGATCAGAGACTTGGTGCAGTAACAAGGATTCTTTGAAGTAGCAATTCTGGAACAGAATCTTGATATTGTTGTGTTTGTGCTCTCATCTGTAGTCGAATTTACTCATAGCGACGTTATGCATAATTGTGTTCATGTGGTGCACCACCCAGTCCCAGTGTTCCTGCGACCTTTTGTCCCCGTGTCCCCCCCCCGTCCCGTCCCCGAATCTCCCTCCACCCCTTCCCGCTCCCTTCGCCCCCACCCTTCCCCGTCCCCTTCTCCCCCCTCCCCCCTTGCACTCCGCGCCGTCTCTGCAGCAGCTCTGATCAAACGCCACCCACGGGAATGAGCTCTTCTCTTTCCTCCCTTCTCGCTTGGTCACGACCCCACACGCGTTCTGCTGCTCCACCCTAACTTGCCGCCATGGTTAGTTCCCTCCTTAGCCTTCCCGCACCGCGTTTCTCAATCCGCCGCGTTACCTCTGCCGTAGAACGCGTACCGTGGTTATTTCTCCCGCTGTCGCAGGCCCGCGAATCCTCCGTTTCGAATTTGTTAGTTCGCGATTTTAGGGTTTGCTGTACTAAGTAAGCCTCGTATTGTTTTACTCAGGGAGGATACGGCCCGCATGTTACTTTCCTCCTGGCATGCATTACTGCTAGAGCTAGTGCTAGTGCTAGGGCTAGGATTAGATTTCGTGCCAGGGGTCTAGATTTTGAACCTGCCAGGTGTATGATACCAAAAGTGCGGTGTGTTTGTTTGGTCGGTTTGGAAGGCATCTGTTTGAAAGCGTATGGGTGGTTCCGTCGCGTTTTGGGGTTATTCGAACTTCCTTAGTACTTCATATCCTCTTATCTCCTCCAGATCCGCCTCCCTATTCCGCATCAACCCTATAACTCCGTTCCTCCCCCACCCCCCGTCTTTTCCGCGCACCCGCACCTCTCCTTCCCTCCCTTTTTCCTCTCACGCACCCCTCTCTTCCCCTGTTTTTACCACGCGCAGCTTTTCACATGGTTTTCAGAAATTATTTTCTATTTGCCTCAGTAAATAACTTGACCCCTCCTCCCTCCCCTCCCCTTCCTCCCCATCCCACCCCACCCCCCACTCCCCCCTCCCACTGTACGATACCGTACGGCACCGCACAGCCTTCCCACAAGGCCTTCCGCATCAAGATCAAGCTCGCGAAGAAGATGAAGCAGAACCGGCCCATCCCCTACTGGATCCGCCTGCGCACCGACAACAAGATTCGGTACGTTCAACTTAATCAAACTAATGTGCTACCCCCTTAGCTCTACAGTTGAAGCGTTTTGAAATGCTTGAACGTACTGGATCCGCTTGCGCCGATTCTTGAGTCGACTCAAAAAAAGAATCGCTTACGACAATCCCGCTATTGCCAATTTATGGGCAATTCCCCTCATTCATTGTCCATTTGTGTCCCGTTTCTCATCCTTATGCACTCCGATAGTCATCCAGAGTTTTCACGGCACTCCCCCTTCCATCCTTGCCTCTCTCCTCGCTCCCCCCTCGTCCCTCTTTTTCCCTTTCCCCTTCCTCCCTATTCATCTCCCCTCCCCTCTCAACTCCACTTCCCCCCTTCCCCTGAGGTGCGTGGTTTGTGTATGAGGGGACGGGACGGGACGTGAACGAACAAAGAAGCGGGTTATTTTGGCAAGTAGCGTTAGATCGTCGCATCAGGGGTTTAGATGAAGTAGAACAGACGGGTTTCTTATGAGTTTCGGGCCAGATTCAAATCAGATATGGATAAAACTCGGATCAGATTTAGTGCAGATTTGGATTAGACTCGATGGGCAGCAGAAATGTGCCGAGCAAGGGAGTGGCTGACAAGATAGTAAATAATTGTCAGCTCTGGCGCTGGAAGGCTTATTTTCTGAATCCTTTTTTACTCGCAAGAGGCGAGGCAGGCAGAGAGTAGGAGACTGAATGACAGGGCAATATCTGATAGCGACAGGCAAAAACCGGCAGGAACGGACAGGGGCGTAAGGACGGAAACGGCGGAAAGGGAGAAACCGACGGGAGTAACTGACAGGACAGGAACAGATAGGCAGAAACGAACAGGGCAGGAAGATGTAGCACGGACACTTTGTGACGCAATCTTTGAATCAGATGACTCGGGGCTGCGAGTCAGTTCAAGATGTGCACTCTTGAGCCGCATTTAGTTGGGTGGGAACCGGTGGAGTGAAGCAGGCTGGGTCTGTCACCTTGGGAGGGTGGCGGGTTGGGTTGGAGCTTCTGGTCGGACTGCCATTTCACTCCTAAACTCTTTTCCCAATCCCAGTGTCCCAGTTGAGTCAACTCAAACGACCTTGAAGTCGACCCAAAATTCAGTGTTCAGGAAGGAGTACGAGCCCCGTTCTGGACCTGACAACCTCACCATTGGCTCTCTGCCGATCATCAGGATCTCTTGTTAAAGCTTCTGCTTCATTGTCTGATACCAGTTTCTTTATAAGTGCCCTTTGGCCCCACAGGTACTCACCACGCCAGGTGCTGGCGTTGGTGCAGAAAGCTTGAAATAGAAGGAATCTTCTTCTGGTCACAACCTGGTTCCCCTTTTTCGTGTGCCAACTTGTCCCCACAGGTACAACGCCAAGCGTCGGCACTGGAGGCGCACAAAGCTGGGCTTCTAAGCTCAGAGCAGCACGTGCAGACATGGCTGCTGCAGACAAGGCAGGATTTGGGCAGGAGTTTGCAGTGTCGAGTTTGTGCCGGGATTACGCTGCTGTTGCCTTGCCACTATTGTACACGAATTGGGCCCATGAAACAGAGGGCGGGGTGTTTTTTCAATGCTGCCCTGTGCCCATCCAAAGCAAGAAACGCAGCTTCTTGTAAGGAGGTTTCATTGTTCCCTTATTTCGTGTATGTGAAGCTGGCTTCAGTTGAATTGGCTGCTATCCAATACAAGAAATGTGGTAGTTAATTATATAAAGGTACAAGTAGGTGCTGGTATGAAAAGTAGTCTGCCATCTATAGTACCCCACTATTCCTCGATTTAGGCTATCACAAAGGTCGAATTTAGACAACAGCTGGACCGCACATCTCCAGCACGCGACGCGGCTCTGGCAAGCCATTCTTGTTCCACGAATACATGACAGGCATTTGCGAGTCCCTCACGACGTACACGAAACCTAGCCAGTGGTGTTTCGCGCTTGTAGACGATGTAGCGAAGCGTAACAAGGTTGGGGCCAACGCTCTCGTTTTCGTTGCTTCCCCCATCCACTCGTGTGTGCCACCTTTCTTTTCTGTCACCTCAATGCGACACCATGGTTCAGAGCATCACACGTGACTATCGCCGTGACCTTGCCTTTTTCCTTCACTCGGATGCAATCGCGGTTCCCTTGCCAGGAGCCTTTCGTCCTTGTATCGCCCACTCCGAGAGGGAAAAGGGTCTATTCCTACCTCCGCTGGCTCAGAACCTGGCATAGCAATTAATCCCGCTCCCCCAGCATCCCTCCTAGCAGATGCGCGATGCCCGTGTTCGGCTGGTTCCGCGTCCTCTGCTCTCACAGGTACCCGCATAGGCACCCGCACTGGTAAACCCCCCAACAAAATGCTGTACAACGTACAGACGCCTTTGGGTCAGTGTAAATTAGTGCTGCTAGTAGTAGTAATACCGCTTCAGCATCATCATCACAGCGGCTTGCGCGACGACCAGCATCAGCGCCATGGTCTATTTTCGAGGCGCCTTAGAAGTGGTCTATTGGTAATAGTAGTGTTGCGTCGGCATCATCAGCACGAGTGCTTGCGCGACGACCAGCATCAGCGCAGTGGACGTCACGTGGATTGTCGCGTGGTACGGGAGATCTCCAAAGGCCAGCGCGGCTGTTGTGTAAGGCCGGGTCGCGGTCTTTGGATCGACAGTACCAGCCGCAGCAGTAACCGCAGCAGCAGTGTCGCGGTTCTTGCCACGTGCATCATGATCCACCTTGGTCGTTCCAGACGCGGCGCCGCCGAACACGATTTCATCCAAGCGACGCGACAAACTGAGCCCGTTCGTCGTCGCGACGAGAAACGCGATCAGCACGGGCCACGTCATGCGCCCCGAACCGAACAATCCCACCGCCGCGACACCAATCGCGTACTGTGCGAATCGATACAAACGCGCGACTCTCTCGGGCCCCAATCGCGACGTCAACGTGATCTTGCCGCATTGGAGATCCGATTCGATGTCGGGAAGGTTCATGACCATCATTCGCACGAATTGCTGCACGAACAGAAGCGGGATGATCGCGCGCAGCGACGTCGGAAGCGCGAACGCGTCGTCGCGCCGCTGCATTAGCGAGCCCATCGCGGGCACGCACCACGTCAGCACGACCGCCACCGTCGCTTCGCCGAAGCCGCGATACTGCAGCTTGAAGGGCGGCGCGGCGTACGCGCACGAGAGGAACATGGCGGTCCACGCGACGTGCTGTGTCGACGCGTTAAAGATTGACAGCTGCGCGCCGATGCTGCCGGCGAACAGCAGGCTCGCCGCAACGAGCGCCGTCCATCGCGGGAGCAGGCCGGCGGGAAGCACGCCGGAGCCGCCGTTCCACTTGCCGCGCTGTTTGTTGGCGAGATCTGCGGCGTAGTCGAAATACTCGCTGCAAAAGTGCGTCATTACGTGCGAGCAAGCCACGATTAGTACCACCGGAATGAAGGCTTCGACGCGGAAGCGGAAAACCGAGTCCGTGAGACCGCCGCCGCCAGCGGCAGCGCCGTTAGCGCCGCCGTCAGCGCCGTAACCGGCCGCGCCATTGACGTCACCTGAGAGTGCGCCCAGAAGGGCGAATAGGGAGGAGGATGGGATGAACTTGAGTCGCCCAAGCCGCATGAGCGCGCGGAAGGAAGACATTTCTGCGGCTGCTCGCGCTCCCATCGGAAATGTTGGCGGAGGACCACACGGAGAGGTCTAGTTTCTTGGCTTGCTCTGGGAGAGATACTCAGGTTACTCGGAGCGGTCTTAGCCTGGAAAAGCTGCGAATAAATCAGGCTACCGCCCTGCTCGTCTGTAGACGTGGCTATTTTCTGCTTTCAAAACGTGCGAGATTGGGATGGTGGAGAGGCCTATTCTTGGCCTATCACAGAGTCCCGTATGGTCGCGGTCGGCATTTCCTATGACAACGGCAATCTTTCACATTCTAGGAACGTGCTCTGAGCCATGTCACTGGTCATTCACCTGGAAGGTACAGTGCCGCAACAAGAGTTGAATTTTGTTGACTGCTGCAAGCGTCAACTGGATCTGACTCATGTATTGCTCTCGCGCCGCAGATTGCGCTTGTTGGAAAAACTCGCACGAGCAGGTGTAACATTTGAAAATAATATTTTCGTTGTCGTAGGCGAAACAAAAGGAGCTACTTAGTTGACTGTGGGAACTTGCAGTTTGGCAGCTCCTGTCGACCAGGATGCAGCTGTCGGCTGGTAACGAACGTCGCAAATGTTCGCTGAAAAGCTGGAACAAACGTACAGGAGACCAAAAGTGTGGTGACGTCAGGTTACAGAATGTGGAGTGAACAGCAATGCTAGAATTACAAAGCATCTCACCTGCAATTCTCCCGCTTGCGACGCGACTCTCGCAAACCACATCGCTGATTCAAGTCTCGTTCCGCAACAATGTTTCGCAAGAATTTGCGATTTCCTCACGACGTTCACGGAAACCGTAACCCGGACATTTACTCGCACTAGTAACGGTGTAGCGGGCGAATGATTTCAGCTTTCGTTGGTTCTCCCACCTCCACTTGACGTGCCACCTTTCACTTCGCTTCAACACAGCTACCACCTTCGTTCATGGTATTGCTCGCACGTAACTCTCGCCGCGATTACCGCCTTTCCCCTCGCTCACACGTTCGACCCAAGCACGTATTCTCGCCATGATCCCAAGAACTGCGCTTCACTTTCCCTTCGCCCTCGTTTCCCTCGCGCTGCCCCTGTCACCCTCTGAAGTGGTAGAAGGTCGTTTTCCTTCACCTCCCCGCCGCCATCTCAGCACCGTGCTGGCTACCCTTTCGCCAGCAGCAATCGCTATCGGGTGCCTGCCTGTGTGTTCCGCTCCGCCAGCAATAGGTTCCGCACAGTGCACACGTAGCCGCTGCAGCCGCGAGAACTTCTCTCAAATACTGGTGGTAGCCAAATGCTGCACTCTCATATCTGATTCATGGACGTTTCTGGGTCAGCCTAGAATCAGCACCTCTTGTTCTCAGCGTACTACTACTTGTAATAATGGTACTGCGACAGCATCATCAGCACCACATGGTGGTGTTAGTGGCTTTTTAGTAGTGGTATTCTCATTAGCACCTGTTGTTCCCAGCGTACTACTACCTGTAATAATGGTACCCCGACTGCATCATCAGCACCACCGATTGCGCGACGACCAGCATCAGCAACGGTGGCGGCAGCGGCGGCTAAGCAGCAGCAGTGTTGTGGGTCTTCCCGCATGCCGATCCTCGGTCATCCCTGGCGCGGAGCCGTCAAGCACGATTGCATCCAATCGACGTGCCAAACTGAGCCCGTTCGTCGTGGCGACGAGAAACGCGATCAGAAAGGGCCACATCATCCAGCCAGAACCGAACAATCCCACGGCCACGACAGCGATCGCGTACTGTGCGTTTCGATACAAAGGCGCGACCCGCTCGGGGCCCAGTCGCGCGGTCAGCGTGATCTTGCCGCATTGGAGGTCCAACTCGGTGTCGGGCATTTTCAAAATGACCGTGAGTGATGACCGTGCATTTTTTTTATACTTCCGAAATCAGCTCAGCCATCGCATATACACAAAGTATAAACCACTCATAACACGTCCCTCCTACACCGAGCACGCAGATCAAGGTTCACAGAACCATCACCACCACATCCCAAAAATGGTGAGGTGTGTGACGTAGGTTCTGAAAAGCCTACGTTTGCACCTCATTGCTATGGCGCAGGTTTAGGGTAAGTCGAGCGTAGGTGCGCGGTACGTTGCCGCAAGTTGAGCGCAGGTTGAGGGCAGGTTGAGGGTTGTTTCGAAGCTGACGCGCAACCAGCACAAGGTTCGAGCTTGAAGTTGCGGAACGTAGCTTTCCAGCTAACCAATCCGAACCTCCCGAGCCTTTCTAAGCCGAGCTTCGAACCAGCCTCGTGAATCATTTGTAGAATGCTGTACAATTTGTTAAGTTAATATTTGCCATCTGTATACCGTGTTGTTTAGTGAACTCACTTGATACCTTTTGTCAATCAATGATTTGCCAGATTAATTTCAATGAATTGTGGTCCAGTCACACAATGGTTGTTAGGAATAGTAAATAGAACTGTGCATTCCCATTGTATAAGCCTATCTATGTGCTTGTTATAATAATCTCAGTCATTTTATATTCACTCTGACGTCAGATCAATAATTCCGCTGCAATTTACTCTGCGCGAACCTTCCTGGGCTGATCCTAGGCAAGATCTGTTACGAATAGTGAATTGTGAAAGGACGGTGCACTCCATCAGTAGCAAGTGAAGCACGCAGTATGGAGTACGAAGGCGAAAAGACGGAATGACGCGAAGTGTCGCGTCATGTTACGTAACATCTGGACCGTCGGAACAGAAGCATCGGGCAGTTGCAGTGGCCACGATTGGCTAGGAAGTAGGATGTAATAGGGAACTGTGTGCAGAAATAGAGGTAAAACAACACCCAGACGTTGAAACAGTGACATGTTGCGCACAGGCCTATCCTTGCACAGTATCAGGCCAGCAAATGCACAAACAAGCGCCACGTGCTGCGTAGTTGTGCGAACGAGGTCAAACCAGTTCATAAGGCTAGGAAATAGGATGTACTAGGGAACTGTGTGAAGAAATAGAGGTAAAAACAACACCCAAACGTTGAAACAATGACATGTTGCGCACAGGCCTATCCTTGCACAGTATCCGGCCAGCAAATGCACAAACAAGCGCCACGTGCTGCGTAGTTGTGCGAATGAGGTCAAACCAGTTCCTATGGCTAGTAAATAGGATGTACTAGGTAACTGTGTGAAGAAATAGAGGTCAAAACAACACCCAGACGTTGAAACAGTGACATGTTGCGCACGGGCCTGTCCTTGCACAGTATCAGGCCAGCAAATGCACAAACAAGCGCCACGTGCTGCGTAGTTGTGCGAACGAGGTCAAACCAGTTCCTATGGCTAGGAAATAGGATGTAATAGGGAAATGTGTGAAGAAATAGTGGTAAAAACAACACCCAAACGTTGAAACATTGACATGTTGCGCACAGGCCTATCCTTGCACAGTATCAGGCCAGCAAATGCACAAACAAGCGCCACGTGCTGCGTAGTTGTGCGAACGAGGTCAAACCAGTTCCTATGGCTAGGAAATAGGATGTACTAGGGAACTGTGTGAAGAAATAGAGGTAAAAACAACACCTAGACGTTGAAACAGTGACATGTTGCGCACAGGCCTATCCTTGCACAATATCAGGCCAGCAAATGCACAAACAAACGCCACGTGCTGCGTAGTTGTGCGAACGAGGTCAAACCAGTTCGTATGGCTAGAAAATAGGATGTACTAGGGAACTGTGTGAAGAAATAGAGGTAAAAACAACACCCGGACGTTGAAACAGTGACATGTTGCGCACAGGCCTATCCTTGCACAATATCAGGCCAGCAAATGCACAAACAAACGCCACGTGCTGCGTAGTTGTGCGAACGAGGTCAAACCAGTTCGTATGGCTAGGAAATAGGATGTACTAGGGAACTGTGTGAAGAAATAGTGGTAAAAACAACACCCGGACGTTGAAACGGTGACATGTTGCGCACAGGCCTATCCTTGCACAGTATCAGGCCAACAAATGCACAAACAAGCGCCACGTGCTGCCTAGTTGTGCGAACGAGGTCAAACCAGTTCCTATGGCTAGGAAATAGGATGTACTATGGAACTGTGTGAAGAAATAGAGGTAAAAACAACACCCGGATGTTGAAACGGTGACATGTTGCGCACAGGCCTATCCTTGCACAGTATCAGGCCAGCAAATGCACAAACAAGCGCCACGTGCTGCGTAGTTGTGCGAACGAGGTCAAACCAGTTCCTATGGCTAGGAAATAGGATGTACTAGGGAAATGTGTGAAGAAATAGTGGTAAAAACAACACCCGGACGTTGATATCTATGCTCTTGACTTTGATGCTATTCTTGGTGCCATGTATGTGTTGTCTACTAGTGGAGAGGGTGCTCAGTACCTGCGTGTTCCGCCCGACCCGGGCATTCGGACCAGTGAGGCTGCCGCTCTAGGTGCTAGTGCGTCTGCTGCCCTAGGTACTGGTGAGGTTGCCGCTCCAGGTACTCGCGTGTCTGCTGCCCCAGGTGCTGGTGAGGCTGCTGCTCTAGGTGCTACTGAGTCTGCGCCCCCTGGTACTGAGTCTACCGAGGCACTGCACACCTTCACACTGGACTCCGGTGCTTCTCGCTGTTTCTTTCGTGACCGCACTGCCCTTGAGCAGCTTGCTCGGCCAGTTGCTGTCTCCCTTGCTGACCCCTCTGGGGGTCCGGTCATTGCGACCTCCTCCACTGTCCTTCCTTGTCCTGCGGTTCCGTCGGGCACACTGTCAGGTCTCCACCTCCCCTCATTCTCTACGAACTTGGTGGCGGGTTGTGCGCTCTAGGACGGGGGTGTCCACCAGTTCACCCCTGCCTACGAGCGCGTGACACACTGCACGTGTGCTCGGACGGGCCGTCACCTGGCTACCTTCACTCGGCAGCCGGGGTCAGACCTGTACACACTGACCACTGAGTCCCCTCAGGTAGCTGCGTCTGCGTCTGCGTCAGGTCAGCTGTCAGCCCCCTGCTCGTGTCGCTCTCTAGCGCACGAGACCGTCCTCTGGCACCACCGCCTTGGTCACCCGTCTGTGCAGCGCCTTCGTGGCATGCACAAGCGGTACCTTGTCTCTGGTCTTCCCAGGGTTCTCCCTCCCCTCCCACCCTCGCCTGCTCCTCCCTGTCTTCCCTGTGTCGAGGGGCGGCAGCGCGCCGCTCCTCACTCCTCCTCGTTTCCCCCGACGACTGCTCCCCTGCAGACGCTCCACATGGACGTGTGGGGCCCAGCCCGCGTCCGTGGACAGGGTCAGGAGAGGTACTTCCTAATCGTTGTTGACGACTACTCGCGCTACACCACGGTCTTCCCCTTGCGCACCAAGGGTGAGGTCCCTGATGTTTTGATCCCTTGGATCAGCGCTTCTCGTCTCCAGCTCAGCGAGCGGTTCCACTCGGACTTTCCTGTCCTGCGTCTGCACTCTGACAGAGGTGGTGAGTTCTCCTCCGACCTCTTGGCAGCCTACTGTGCGGAGCACGGCATCCGCCAGTCGTTCACGCTTCCGGCCTCTCCACAGCAGAATGGGGTTGCTGAGCGCCGCATTGGCTTGGTCATGGAGGTCGCTCGTACCTCCTTGATCCATGCGGCTGCCCCCCACTTTCTGTGGCCGTTTGCGGTCCGATACGCTGCGCATCAGCTCAACCTCTGGCCCCGTGTCTCCGTTCCGGAGACTTCACCGACACTGCGTTGGACGGGAGAGGTTGGCGATGCGTCGCGTTTTCGGGTCTGGGGATCTCGAGCTTTTGTTCGCGATACGTCCGCGGACAAGCTCTCCTCCCGCGCTGTTCCTTGCGTCTTCCTTGGCTTTGTCCCCGACGCGTCTGGTTGGCAGTTTTACCACGCCACCTCGCGCCGTGTCCTGCCCTCTCAGGACGTCACTTTTGATGAGTCGGTGCCCTACTACCGCCTCTTCCCCTACCGCACTGCCCCGCTCCCCCCTCCGCCTCTCTTCCTCGCGCCAGGTGCTGCTGTGGTAGACCCCCTCCCCCCTCAGGGTGCCGCTCCCTCAGGTGTGTCCCAGGTAGACTCGGTTGAGCCTGTCGAGGTAGCTGTCGACTCTCGTCCTGCTAGGGGTGCTGAGCCTGAGCGTGCGGAGCCTGGGGTTGCGGAGTCTGGGTGTGCTGAGCCTGAGTGTGCGGAGCCTGGGGTTGCGGAGTCTGGGGGTGCTGAGCTTGAGTGTGCGGAGCCTGGGGTTGCGGAGTCTGGGGGTGCTGAGCCTGGGGGTGCGGAGCCTGCGGGTGCTGAGTCTGGGGGTGCTGAGCCTGGCCGTGCTACGACTGAGGGTACTGAGCCGGAGGGTGCTACACCTGGAGGCGCTCCCTCCCCACAGCAGCTGCGTGAGTGGTACTTACAGTACTGCAGCCTCAGGAGGGGTACTTCTGGAGCTGGTGCTAGTGCCCCCCCTCCTAGGCGGGAGCCGCCCTTTCCTCAGCGGCTCCGAGAGTGGTACGCTCGGCTCTGCAGTCTCCGGAGTGGTGCTACTCGTGTCGTGGACCCTGGTACTGGTGCTTCTGGGGGTGCTGCTGGTGCTGGTGCTGCTGGAGCTACTGGAGGTGCTACTGGTACTGGTGCTGCTGGTGCTGCTGGTGCTGCTGCTGCTGCTGGAGGTGCTGCTAGTGCTGGTGCTACTGGCGCTGCTGGAGGTACTGCTGGTGCTGGTGCTGCTGGAGCTGCTGAAGGTGCTGCTGCTGCTGGCGGTGCTGCTGGAGCTGCTGGAGGTGCTACTGGTACTGGTGCTGCTGGTGCTGGTGCTGCTGGAGGTGTTGCTAGTGCTGGTGCTACTGGAGCTGCTGGAGGTGCTGCTGCTGCTGCTGGCGGTACTGCTGGCGCTGTTGGAGGTGCTGCTGGTACTGGTGCTGCTGGAGCTGCTGGAGGTACTGCTGGTGCTGGTGCTGCTGGAGCTGCTGGAGGTGCTACTGGTGCTGACGCTACTGGAGGTGCTGCTGGTGCTGCGGCTGGGACTGGAGCTGCTGAGGGGGTTGGAGTTGGAGGTGCTGAGCGGCTGCGGCCGTACTACGTTCCGCTCTTTCAGCAGGTTCTTGGTCTCCCGCCCTCTCCTGGTCCTACTCCTCCTCCCCCACTGAGTCCACCGCCTGTCCAGTCGCGGTCACAGTTACAGCCTGCCTCTCCACTGCCTGGTCCTTCTCCTTACACTGAGCCGACAGGTAGCTTTACGGAGCGTCGTGAGCCTGAGTCTCGTCCTCCGTCGCCTGAGTCTAGTCCAGAGTCGCCTGAGTCGCGTCCAGAGTCACCTGTCCGCACTACCCGCACTGGTCGTCGTGCTCCACGTCACCGTCCTCCTCCTGTCCTTGGCACTCACTATATGACCCTGCGTCCTTCCACTGCTCCACAGCGCGTCCCTCTGCCGTCTCCTCCTGCGTCCTCTCTTCCTGACGTTGCCGACCCGCCGTCAGACCTTACTCGTGCTGCCAGTCCTACTGTCGCGCGTCTCCTAGCCACTGTTGTCACTGACCCTACCTTTGAGTCCTCTGCTGCGTCTGCTCTAGTCGCTGAGCTTGTTGACTTTGCTGCCGCCTGTCGTCTAGACTACGCCGCTAGCCTTGTTGCTGAGTCTGAGTCTGTCTGTCCTCCGTCCGTCGGGGGTGAGTGTGCTCTTGGCACGGACGTCCTTGAGGACAGACAGGAGGAGTTTGAGTGCTTTGCCGCTGCTTTACCTCATCTCGTGTCCATGCTGATTGCCCCTGAGGGAGACCCGGATGCACCAGACATCCCGACCCCGCGCTCTTACGCAGAGGCGATAGAGGGTCCCTACTCCTCTCAGTGGCAGACAGCCATGGACGCAGAGATGGCTTCCTGGAAGTCCACAGGCACCTACGTCGACGAGGTTCCCCCACCTGGGGCGAACATCGTCAGTGGCATGTGGATTTTCAGGGTAAAGCGGCCGCCGGGTTCTCCGCCTGTCTTCAAGGCGCGTTACGTTGCACGAGGCTTCAGTCAGCGAGAGGGAGTTGACTTCTTCCAGACCTTCTCCCCGACCCCGAAGATGACCACTCTTCGGGTTCTGCTGCACGTCGCCGCTCGGCGTGACTACGAGCTCCACTCTCTTGACTTCAGCACTGCTTTCCTACAGGGCAGCCTGCACGAGGAGATCTGGCTGCGCCGCCCACCTGGCTTCACTGGGTCGTTCCCTGCTGGTACCCAGTGGAGCCTCCGGCGGCCAGTCTACGGTCTCCGCCAGGCACCCCGTGAGTGGCACGACACACTGAGGACTACTCTTGCTGCTCTTGGGTTTGCTCCTTCTACTGACCCGTCGCTGTTTCTACGCACCGACACCACTCTGCCGCCGTTCTACGTTCTCGTGTACGTAGACGACTTGGTCTTTGCCACTGCTGACACTGAGGCACTCGCCCACGTGAAGTCGGAGCTGCAGAAGAGACACACGTGCACAGACCTGGGTGAGCTGATAAGCTATCTTGGCTTGCGGATCACCCGGGACAGAGCACAGCGCACCATCACCTTGACTCAGTCACACATGGTGCACCAGGTCCTTCAGCGCTTCCGCTTCACGTACTCCTCGCCTCAGCCCACTCCTCTGCCTACCGGTCACTCGCTCTCAGCTCTGCCTTCGGATGAGTCCGTAGAGCCGAGTGGCCCGTATCCAGAGCTTGTGGGCTGCCTCATGTACCTGATGACCTGCACTTGACCTGACCTAGCCTACCCTCTTAGCATCCTAGCACGCTATGTCGCTCCTGGCCGTCACCGGAAGGAGCACATGGATGCCGCTAAGAGGGTGTTGCGCTACTTGTGCAGTACGTCGGGCATGGGGCTTGTGCTTGGAGGACGGCGCGACGTTGTCCTCACTGGACACTCAGACGCTTCTTGGGCTGACGACCAGGCTACTCAGCGGTCGTCTCAGGGTTACACCTTCAGCCTTGGCTCTGGCTCAGTTTCTTGGCGTTCTACACGCTCTTCCTCTGTTCTCAGCTCCAGTTGTGAGGCTGAGATCTACGCCACAGCCATGGCTGCCCAGGAGCTTCGCTGGCTCACCTACCTGCTGACCGACCTGGGAGAGCGGCCTCGTTCTCCTCCAGTGCTGTACGTCGACAACAAGGCAGCCATTGCCTTGTGTCAGGAGCACAGACTGGAGCACAGAACGAAGCACATCGCTCTGCGCTACTTCCTTGCTCGAGAGCTGCAGCAGCGTGGTCAGCTTCGTCTTGCGTACGTGGCCACTCGGGCCAACACTGCTGACGTGTTCACCAAGGCGCTTCAGCCTTGTGACCATCAGCGTTTCTGTACTGTTCTAGGCCTTGTGCCTACTCTCCCTCACTTGCTCACTTCTTGACTCTGCTTGTACTGTGATCTCTATATATATACCTGCATGCTTACCCTTGCTAGGTTGTGATCACTGTACCTCTTGTTCTATTATCAAACTGCATGTGTACTGGTCTTGTGACCACTTGCTTGTGCTCGGAATTTGTGTGGTATCCTTGAGATCCACCCTGAGCTTGTTTTGCTTTGCTTTGACTGGTCCTGTGACCCCTTGTTATCCCCCACTTAGCCTATGGGGGTGTGTCAAACATTGTATGTGTTATACTTGTGTAGGCTATTGTGGGTTAGCCTCTAGGGGGTACAGAATTTTAGGTTTGTCATACTTGTACTCTCATTCTCTTCCTAGTCAATCATTCTCGTTCACTCTAGGTTTCTAACAATGTTGTGTACAGGCCTATCCTTGCACAGTATCAGGCCAGCAAATGCACAAACAAGCGCCACGTGCTGCGTAGTTGTGCGAACGAGGTCAAACCAGTTCCTATGGCTAGGAAATAGGATGTACTAGGGAACTGTGTGAAGAAATAGTGGTAAAAACAACACCCGGACGTTGAAACGGTGACATGTTGCGCACAGGCCTATCCTTGCACAGTATCAGGCCAGCAAATGCACAAACAAGCGCCACGTGCTGCGTAGTTGTGCGAACGAGGTCAAACCAGTTCCTATGGCTAGGAAATAGGATGTACTATGGAACTGTGTGAAGAAATAGAGGTAAAAACAACACCCGGATGTTGAAACGGTGACATGTTGCGCACAGGCCTATCCTTGCACAGTATCAGGCCAGCAAATGCACAAACAAGCGCCACGTGCTGCGTAGTTGTGCGAACGAGGTCAAACCAGTTCCTATGGCTAGTAAATAGGATGTAATAGGGAACTGTGTGAAGAAATAGAGGTAAAAACAACACCCGGACGTTAAAACGGTGACATGTTGCGCACAGGCCTATCCTTGCACAGTATCAGGCCAGCAAATGCACAAACAAGCGCCACGTGGTGCGTAGTTGTGCGAACGAGCTCAAACCAGTTCCTATGGCTAGGAAATAGGATGTACTAGGGAACTGTGTGAAGAAATAGAGGTAAAAACAACACCCAGACGTTGAAACAATGACATGTTGCGCACAAGCCTATCCGTTCACAGTTTCAGGCCAGCAGATGCACAAACATGCGTCACGTGCTGCGTAGTTTTGCGAACGAGGTCAAACCAGTTCCTATGGCTGGGTAATATGATGTAGTAAGAAACTATGTGAAGAAATATTGGTAAAAAAAACATCCAGACGTTGGCGAGCTGACATGTTGCGCACATGCCTATCCTTGCACAGATTCAGGCCAGCAAACGCACAAACATGCGCCACGAGCTGCGTAGTTGTGCTAACGAGATGAAATCAGTTCCTATGGCTAGGGAATAGGATGTAGTAGAGAACTGTGTGAAGAAATAGTGGTAAAAAAGGCATTCAGACGTTGGCGCAGTGACATGTTGCGCACAGGCCTATCCTTGCACAGATTCAGGCCAGCAAACGCACAAACAAACGCACAAACGTTGCCTGATGTAGTCAATTTTGTCATTTTTATTGCAATCATTCTATAATGCAACCTTTGCCTAGTGGAAACTCTTGCCAAGTTCTCTCGTGAATGCGCAAGTGCTAAGGAACTAAGCAAAGCTACGACCACTGATAGAGTTCGTGCCAACACCCCGTACTCTAGCTCATGACTATTGTAGAGTGATGAACGAGCGCGATGTCGCCTGAATCTCGCTCAATACCGCGCGAATGAGCAGGCAAATACGAATCGAGTCTACGCGAACAACGGGCACACCTACGCCACACATTAAGACGAAGCCGCCGCTGCAACTCTGGAGCAGGAAGACGTCAGTAAGTTACCCGTCATCGGAGGAGACAATATCGACGATGACGAGGACATCATCGACTCACCTCCAGCACCTGCGGCCAACTCTCACAATAGTGATCACTCTCATAACCGTGCCTATCCCCTTGACCAGCTCCCGTTGTTTTAGTTATCTCCGCATCGACAACGTCGTCGTCGCTATCGTAACAGCTACGATAAAGACACAGACACACTGTTTAATGCAGCATTTGCTTGCTGCTAGGGGTCAGTACATAATCTTACTTCTTGCATATATATTCGACAAGATTGATTTGTTTGTTCATAGATATGTCCACCCTACGTGCTTGTGATCACAACTATATATATATATATATATGTAAATTGTGGCATAGGGTACAATTAATGACCAGTTTGAATATTGTATATTGTACAAATATTGAAAATACCTTATGGACCTCCCGAAGCGTAGGCATTTTCTTGCCTGTGATCCAATATGGCCTTTATTTGTTACAATTCGTGAAAGTTTATTTCCTTCAATTTTGACTCTTGAAAATGTGTCTCGGAAGAAGTTAGGCTTGTATGTGGTCTTTTTCGGCTCGTATAGTGTGTACTGTTGGTACCCTAAACTGCCATGCTGTAACAAAACCCGTACGTGCCGAGCTGGCAGCAGCACAGCACGCCAGTGTGATTGACGAGCAGCTCGCTGCTGTTCGCCCAAAATGTTTTTTTTTTCTGGCCAATCGTTGCTGAAGCAGGTGACAGCGCTGCTGATTGTTATCTTCAATCAGCCGCAAACACAAAGCCAGGTGAGCGAGGACTCTTTTGCCGAGGCTGAGCCACGTTGAGTCAGCACTTGCGACGCCACGCTGGCGCTTGCCTCGCTGGAACGCGAGTTGGCGATTTTGTCGCCAGGCTTGCACTGGCGAGGTGGGTGAGGTTCACAGGCGAGCGAGGTGGGTGGTGTACCTGCTTGTTCGTCTTGCTTCTTTCTGCGCGCGCAATGCTCCGAGCCTTCGTTATATCTGATCGACAAGCTGTTAGTGGAAAAATCACTTGTATTTTCTTTATGTCCCCGCAGCCGCTTCTCTTTTTGGTTCGTCATCACCTCTGCCCCCCCAGCCGTTTCTCTTTTTGGTTCGTCATCACCGCTGTCTCCGCAGCTGCTAAGTCCCAAGCTTCTTCAGACGCCGAGTCGAAGTGTTTGTTTTTTGTTTTGTTTGTTTTTTTTTTTTTGCTTTTTTTTTTCCCAGGTAAGTTTCATAACTCCGCATTTCGTTTGGCGCGTCCAGCGCCTTTTGCAAAGCCCAGCTCCCAATATCTGCGCTAGTCTCTCACCACGATGTATCTGCTTTGACTCTTTCGTAGCATTCATTTCGTTCTTGTTTGTTCAGTTTTGCCCTTGCTCGATCTCTAGCGAGTATTGGTCGGATTGAGTACTTGCTCAGTCCCGCGCGACCCTATGCCTCTCCCCTCGCGCCCCATTTTAGAATCACCGAGCCTCGCAACCAAGCATGACGTACTGCAGATCGACTCACACTGCGCGGCGCCGCTGCGGAGCCAGTATGTGAGACGGAACTCCCCTATTTTCTCTGGACTTTCGAATTGTTGCCTTTTTTTCCTATTCGGCTCATCCTGTTTACCTGTTTCTCTGTTGTTTCAGACGAGTTGCAGGAAATATTCCTGTTTACAGGTAAACAAGCTCTCATTCTGCGAATGGGCAATATTAATATTATCTCAAAATATGAATGATTGGGTGTAAATCTCATATATGCAAATAATCGGTAATTAAACCGTGCGGTTCTCAATGGCCATATTTTATTTAAAAGCATATGGTTGCGAATCCGATATCGAAATATGTATTAACAAGTACAGACTCCAACCAATACAATTGCGACACAAGGGCATCCCTAAAAGTTGGAAACCGAGCCAGCAGCCCGTAGGTGGCACAACACTGAACGGCAACCCTTCCAGCGTGGAACGAGTTGCCCTGTCATGCGTCGAAAATGTATCTGACAGAAATTCAATCTCACCCAATCACCAATCGCCATCACACCAACTTCCAGGTAACCATAAATTTCGCATAGCAGCATCGAGTCAATCAGCACCCGAGCTACGATTTCGCCTCGATCTGCAGAGCAAATAAGAACAAACCCAACATTCTCGCCAACCAATGGACATCTCCTACCCTAACATTCAAACCTACGGCACAGCAACTATCACGCAGGTTGACGTTCGGAACCAACTTTCCAACGTAGGTCTTTTTGAACCTGCGGAAATGCTGCGCAGAGGCATCTTCAACGCAGGTGCTGAAACCGAACATTTTTGGGATGCACTCTAAAAAGGAGTGGACCCAATCATGTTCCCCTGGGGCGAGTAATCACACACCCACATGCCACCCCCATCAGGGCACTGCGCCGACGCACACCCCACATGGGTCGTTCCCGCCCACACCACCTGCGTGTAATGCCCGCACATCCTCCCCTCCGCACACCCCTCGGGCACCGGGCTGGGAGTCCAATCCGCCTTCTCATCCACCCACGCCTGCACCGCCATGCGATCCTCCTCAGGGGTCAGCCCGGCCGGCGCGCGCCAGTACAGGTTCTGCCCGAGCCCCTCCGTGCCGCCGTGCTGCAGAGGGCACCCCGCGGACGCGAGCTGGTCCGCCCACTCCTGCGCTGCTGCTGCCACGGCCTCGTCCCATGCCAGGTCCGCCACCCCCACCTCCCGCCGCGCTGCGTTGTGCACCTCCAGGATCGCGCCAATGTCAATCCCCCCTCCTCCTCCTCCGCCGCCGCCGCCGCCGCCGCCGCTGCTGCCGTTGTCAACGCCGTTGTCGCCGCTGCCATTATCCCCGTTGTTGTCACCATCGCAATCGCCGCCCTCAGCTTGTGCAAATGCAAGGGATTCCAGCTGTTCACTTCCGTAGTTCACACCACGGTAGGCACCTTGTGTCTCGCTCCTGTGAATGGCCACATCCCTGGCTGTCGCCATGTAAAACTCCGGTGCCTTGCCGAGCTCACTCCCGTGGCTCATACCGCGGCTCTCGCCTTGCATCCCACTCCTGTGAATGGCCACATCGCTGCGCGTTGCCATGCAAAACTACTGTGCCTTGTGGAACCCAGTGTTGCTGAAGCGAGACAAGTGGGATGAAGCTCTCTTGACGGTGCCATGAGTCACGCCCCTTCGCTGTCCCTTGCTGCCACCGTTCATGCGCGTGCTGCTGCTCTCCCCATGCCAGTTCACTGCATCGTTGTCATCGTCCTTCTCATTCTCATTCTCCCTGTCGCCTTCCCTGTCGTTGTCATTCTTCCTGTCGCCGTCCCCGTCGTTGTCGTTCTCCTTATCGCCATCATTGTCGTTCTCCTTGTCGTTCTCTCTGTCATTACCGCCATCATTGTCATCAGCAGCCGCCACATTCCTCCACGCCTCGCCCTCCTCCGCTTGCATCGGCGCCACCGCCGCCGCCGTCGCCTTTGCTGGTCCCGGGTGAATAATCGCCACGTCTTCAGCCGTCGCCATATGAGGACGCGCGGCGCGCTGGGCATTCGTCCCAACAGGACGATTGTCCGATGCCGTTTTCAGGGCGTGGATCGCCACATCATCAGCTGTCGCCATGTGAGGGCGCACGGGTTTGTTGCTCGCTCCCATCATCGCAGCGGCAAGCTGATTCTCGACGCTGTGACTCGCAGTCGCCGTCATCAGGGTGTGGATCGCCACGTCCTCAGCTGTCGCCATGTGAGGACGCACGTTGGGTTTGCGCAATTGTGCCGCGTTCGACCCAGCAGGACGATTGTTCGATGCCGTCTTCAGGGTGTGGATCGCCACATCCTCAGCCGTTGCCATGTGAGGCGACGCGGCCATGTGAGGCGGCGCGGCCATGTGAGGACGCGCGGCGTGCTGTGCGTTCGGCGCAGCAGAATCATCTTTCGACTCCGAGTCGGCAGTTTCATTTCCCAATGCCGTCTTGGAGTCACCATGACTTTTCTTGGTATCATGGATCGCCACGTCGCTGGCAGTTGCCTTGTGAAACGCCACACCGGGTTTGTTCGTATTAGGTGTGTCGCTCGCGCGCATCATCTCAGCAGCAGGCTGTTTGTGAGCTGCGTCCTGGCCTGCCGCGCCCTTGTTTGTCGCGCCCTTGCCTGCCGCGCCCTTCTTCGCCGCGTCCTTACCCGCTGCGCTAGCGTCCGTTGCGCCCTTGCCTGCGGCGCCCTTGTTTGTTGCGCTCTTGTCTGCTGCGCCCTTCTTTGCCGCGGCCTTAGCAGCTGCACTAGCGTCCGTTGCGCCCTTGACTTCCGCGACCTTTCCCGCCGCGCCCTTGCCTTCCGCGACCTTTCCCAGCGCGCCCTTGCCTTCCGCGACCTTGCCCGGCGCTCCCTTGACTTCCGCGAACCTTGCTCGGCGCGCCTTGACTTCCGCTTCCTTGCCCGGCGCGCCCTTGACTTCCTCGACCTTGCCCGGTGCGTTCTTGCCTGATGCACCCGTATTCACCGCGGCCTTGCCCGCTGCGGTAGCTCCCGCTCCGCCCTTGCCTGCAGCGCCCTTGCCCGTTGCAACCTTGCCTGCTGCGCCCTTTCCCACCGCGCCCTTGCCCGCAGAGCCCGCACCCACGCCCTTCAAGGGCGCATCTTTCCCTGCCGCGCCAATATCGTCAACGTGATGAGCAGGAGCACGCGGGGGGAGAGTTGAAGAGGACTTCTCTTCAGTGTTTGAAACACTTGACGTGTTATAGGCAGGCGCGGTCAACCCGCCTGATTCAGAATCATTACTTGCAGCAGCGACGACCCTCGGAGTCACTAGAGCGGTGGTAACGGTTGCGTCGCTGCCATGTGCGGTTTTAGTAGGCGGAGTGGGTTTAGCGAGAAGACCACGGCGGCCCGGCTGGGTTGATGGCGACAGGTGCGTTGAGTAGGAGCCGATAAAGAGAAGGAGAAGAACGATGGGTATCAGCCTCGTATTCTCCATGACGTTCATTCAACGCAAAATTGGCGTGAGCTTTGGCGCGGTGAATATAGACGCCTGGCTGGTTATGCTGCTGATGCAAGTCGAGCTGAATCTGGAGGAAGCAGGTGTGCGTTTGGTTGCTCGCTAGTGAAGATGAGAAAGCAAGTTCAGGTTTGCTGGATGTGGTTGGAGAGAATTTGCGTTCCAATTTATGTTACCAATCGCATGATCCGCGATTCGGCTGATATCGGCGCGCTGGGATCCCGACATTGCGAAGAAGGCGAAATGCAGCTACGGACCTTGATTCCCGTGAGCGAGACGGGAGAGGGAAATCGGAGCTTTGGTTACGGACTTTGATTACCGTGTGCGAGATTGGGAGGTCCAAAGCGAAACAGGGTTACGGACTGACAAAAAGTAATTGGGAGCCGAGAAGTTACCGATCCGCTAAGGAGATACTACCAATGACTACAGACGTTAGACAAACTTTGCAGTATATCACTCGGCAATGGCTCTCTTGGGATCACGTTAAAAGCAATGGAAATGAGAACATGTACATTATTACGGTATTACAAACAAGGCATATGACTCTACTCAAATGGGTTGCAAGTACGCATACTGCCCTTCTCCCTCAACTAATACTCCCTTTTTCACCCAATTCACTACATAAGGAAAAGTAGGTGGACAAATCTCCAATAGACAGAGCTCGTGCACTGACCCACCCCATCCTACTAAGATGCTGCCTGTCATACCGTAATCCTTCATAAGCTGTTAGCATGGTTCATGTCCGAGATTGATTGTGGTTGCTTGCTTCCATCCACATTTACAAGAGTCCTTCATAAGCTGTTAGTACGGTTCATATCAGAGAACGACTGTTGGTCCTTGCTTCCTTTCGCCTAGCTCTGCTGCACGGAAAACTCTGGAGAATCAACGTGGAAGCAAACTGATTCTCCCTGAATACGCTTGGATCCCTGCCGCGATCCCAATACGGCCCGTCTGGTGGCCTCTAAGCGCGCCGTAGAGGCCATCATTTCCTCGTTATAGTCCTCCTCGTCGCCATCAAGTTGCATGACTTCAAATCTTCGACTGACGATTTCACCAAACATGTTCCTCGTGCAATTAAAACCAGAACTGTACCCGTTAGAAGCAGTATCGGCAGGCGTGACTCCAAAAAATCCGCTGGCTTGATTTAAAGGCTTAGGCTTCAAAGCGCGAAATCTCTCCCCAGTAGCGAAGGAAGCGGCAAACAGGGAGGCGAAAGGCAAGGCGAACAGAGAGGCGATTGGGGACACGAGCAGGGAAGCGAGCGTGGACAGTACGGCAGACGCTGATGAGGCAGCTCCGCGATTCACGGAACCAGTTGAGCAGGACTTGGGGAAGCGTGAGCGTGCGCTGCTGAGGGACGGCGCGGCTTTCACAGCGACAGAGTAATGAGCCATAGCTTTCCGTCGAAGAAGCTTTCCGTCGAAGAAGCTTTTCGTCAAAGGAGCTCTTTGGCGCGCTGCTGATAGTTTGGGACGTAACGGGCCGCTGGCTGGCAGCTGGGAACCAAACTCCGTCTTGAAGTTGCGAGAGGCTTAGGTTAGGTTGCAATCGCTGCGAAGTAAGAAAGATCGCTGCGGAAGCACACTGGTTGGAGGGGACAAGCTACCCTGGCTTATGTACGCGCCGCTCGTGAAGATGCTGACTCAAATGCGATGCGAAGTCTCTCCAATCCATCCCAACAGTTTACCAAAAATGTCCTGAGGCGGAAGACTGGATATTTTGTCAAAACATATGCTTGTTATACATGTGTAGGCTGTAGTAGGGTAGCCAATATGGGGTACAGCCCCTTTTAGGGTTTCATACTTGTACCCAACTCTCTGATAGTTCATTCATTCCTGTCTCTTGATTCTGACATGGTTTCAGAGCAGTAGGTCCGTAGGACCGTTTTTTTCGGGCCCACCTACCGCTACCCCACGACTGTGACTGTGACTGACTGTGCCTGTGACGTGCTGCGCTGCGCGCGCCGTCTGCCTGCTGCCTACTGTCTGGTGACTGTGCGATCTGCTGCTGCTTAGAGTGCGCAGACCTAATTCCTGCGCGCGGCTCGTTTTTTGCCCACCGCGTTGCCCACCCTGCCCGAGTCGCGCCTCGGCAGCCCGCGCGGCTCGCTGATGCTTCGCGCGCCGCGTCTGCAGCCCGCGCGGCGCGTTGCAGCCCCGCGCGTCGCGACAGCTGCCCGCGCTTGTTGACTTTGCTGCTGCCTGTCGTCTAGACTACGCCGCTAGTCTTGTTGCTGAGTCTGAGTCTGTCTGTCCTCCGTCCGTCGGGGGTGAGTGTGCTCTTGGCACGGACGTCCTTGAGGACAGGCAGGAGGACCTTGAGTGTCTTGCAGCCGCTGCGCCTCATCTCGTGTCCATGCTGCTTGCCCCTGAGGGAGACCCGGATGCTCCAGACATCCCGACCCCGCGCTCTTACGCTGAGGCGATCGCGGGTGAGTACTCCTCTCAGTGGTAGACAGCCATGGACACAGAGATGGCATCCTGGAAGTCCACAGGCACCTACGTCGACGAGGTTCCCCCACCTGGGGCGAACATCGTCAGTGGCATGTGGATTTTCAGGGTGAAGCGGCCGCCAGGTTCTCCGCCTGCCTTCAAGGCGCGTTACGTTGCACGAGGTTTCAGTCAGCGAGAGGGAGTAGACTTCTTCCAGACCTTCTCCCCCACCCCGAAGATGACCACTCTTCGGGTGCTGCTGCACGTTGCCGCTCAGCGTGACTACGAGCTTCACTCTCTTGACTTCAGCACAGCCTTCTTACAGGGCAGCCTGCACGAGGAGATCTGGCTGCGCCGCCCACCTGGCTTCACTGTACCATCGTGCACTGAATCGCCTATTCTCAATGCTGTGCTGATTCCCAGAGAGATTGCTCCACATCGTGCGCGTATAGCTAACAACCCCGCCCCGCGTCCTTCTCGATGTAAACTCAACCACCCAATACAACATAATGCATACCATTCTACACCTAAATATAGCGATAGGCACAAATATAATCAGGAGGGGGGAGGGGGGGGGAAAGGGGGAAATGAGGAGGGAAAGGGGGGACGGGGACATGGGATGTAAGTGGAAGATGTAAGGCAGCCATGTCATGACATGGAATGATCCCACCAGGTGCCCAAACGCCCACTCTATTGGTACATTCTTGGCCAAGGCTTTCTGGCAGTAGGAAGGAGAATAATAGAGGGAGAGGGGATAGAACGGCAAGAGATGCATGTGAAATCTGCACGAAGTGAACTCACCGAATTCTCAAACCATCGAGTGGGCACACAAACACGCACATGCACATGCAATGCATGCACACGTGCATACATGCACATGCGCATGTGTCAAAACAACATATATTATCTATCTTTCTAGGCTATGTAGGGGTTATTCTTAGAGGGTACAGAACACTTCTCGACACTCTTGTACCCCCCCCCCCTTACCTAATCCACACTTCTCCTCTCTACTCTAGTCACCTAGTCTAGACTAGATTCTAACATGGTATTCTGAGCAGGTCCCATAGGACCTTTTATTTTTTTCTTAAGGGCCCACCGTTAGCTTGTATCCTGCCCGTTCGTTCTGCCCCGCCCCACGAAATCTCGACCGTCTGTTCGCTAGTGCCGCCCTGCCTAGCGCAATCGCCCTGATCTGCCCTATGCGCGACCCGTACGTGCCCTGCTCGCGCCGCCTACACGCACGCACGTGCCCCGCCCGCGCCGACCGCTCGCGCGCTGCCCGAGCCCTACGCGCCCTCGACCCGCACGCTTCCTGCTCTGCCCGCGCACTGCCTGCACGGCCCGCGCTCTGCCCTGCGCCCGGCCTGCGCCCTGCCCGCGCGCAACCCACGCGCACCCCGCGCGCACCCACGCGCACCCTGCCTGCGCCCTGCTCGTCCGCGCTGCTGAGCGCTGCTGCTGCTGTCACTTATGTGGCTGCTACTGCTGCATGCGCTGCTGCTGCTACTAAGCGCTGCTGCTGCTGCTAAGCGCGCTGCTGCTACTGCTGCTGCTGCTGCTGCTGCTGCTGCTAAGCACTGCTGCTACTGCTCCTGCTCCACGCGCTACTGCAGCTGCGCTCTGCCCTGCCGAGCCCCTACCCGCCAGCGCTGCTGCTGCTGCGCAACTGCTGCCAAACGCGCTGCTGCCGCCTGAGCTGCTGCTGCCGCCTGCGCTGCTGCTGCCACCTGTGCTGCTGCTGCTGCGGTGCTGCTGCCGCCTGAGCTGCTGCTGCCGGCTGCGCTGCTGCTGCCACCTGTGCTGCTGCCACCTGTGCTGCTGCAGCTGCGCTGCTGCTGCCGGCTGCGCTGCTGCTACTGCTCCGCTGCTGCTGCTAGATTGCTGCTGCAGCCTGAGCCGCGCTGCCCTGCCCTGCAGCCCGCGCGCTGCGCTGCCCTGCCCTTAGGTCCGCGCGCTGCCCAGCCCTGCCGAGCCGCACCGCCCAACCCGAGCCGCGCCGCCTTGCAGCATTGCCCAGCCCCACCGAGCCGCCCTGCTGCTGCTGCTACTGCTCAACTGCTGCTGCTGCTTGGCTGCTGCTGCCACCTGTGCTGCTGTTGCTGAGCTACTGCTGCCGCCGGCGCTACTGCTGCCCTGCCGAGCCGCCCTTGCTGCAACTGCTGGCGCTACTGCTGCTACTGCTACCACTACTGCAGTTACTGCGCTCGCCCGTGCCCTGCTGCCCACGCACCCTACTGGCCTCCACAGCCACTCCAACAGTCGCTACTGCTGTTACAGCCACAGCGACCACCGCTACTGCTACAGCTGCAGCTACAGCAGTCGCTACTACCGCCCTTGCGTCGCTGCTACTGACTTAAGGACGCATGAGGTGCTGGTCCTGGGGGTGTTGAGACTGGGGGTGCTGAGACTGGGGGTGCTGCGAGTCCTAGTGGTGGAGGGGCCGTGGGTGCTACTGCTGCAGGTCCTGGTGTTGGACAGCAGCACCCACCTAGTCGACTCGAGACACCGCAACAGCTTCGTGAGTGGGTCGTTCGGCCAGGCCGCTCTGGTGCTGGAGCTTGGAGTTACCTAGACGCTGGAGCTGCTGGTCCTGGAGGTACTGCTGGAGGTGCTGCAGGTGCTGGAGCTGGTGGTGCTGGAGGTACTACTGGAGGTTCTGCTGGAGCTGGTGGTGCTAGAGGTGCTGGAGCTGCGGGTGCTGGAGGTGCTGCTGGTGCCGGAGGCACTGGAGCTGGTGGTACTGGAGGTCCTGGAGGTGCTGGAGCTTCTGGTCCTGGAGGTGCTCGTACTAGAGGTGCTGGAGCTGCCGGAGCTGGTGGTGCTACTGGTGCTGGAGGTACTGGAGCTGGTGGTACTGGAGGTCCTGGAGGTGCTGGAGCTGCTGGTCCTGGAGGTGCTTGTACTAGAGGTGCTGGAGCTGCCGGAGCTGGGATGCTGTTGGTGCTGGAGGTACTGGAGCTGGTGGTACTGGAGGTACTGGAGGTGCTGGAGCTGGTGGTACTGGAGGTACTGGAGGTGCGGAGCTGCTGGTCCTGGAGGTGCTCGCACTAGAGGTGCTGGAGCTGGTGGTGCTGCTGGTGCTGGAGGTGCTGGAGGTGCTACTGGAGGTACTTGAGGTACTGGAGGTGCTGGAGCTGGTGACGGTACGGGTACTGCGCCGAGCCGACCGTTTTTCTACCCGCAGCCGCAGTCGTCCCTGCCACCGCCTGACTCGGCCCTTCGCCAGGTTCTTAGTATTCCGTCTTCCACTGACCTCACTCCACCTCTCCTGTGTCCACCGACAGACCAGTCTCAGCCACAGCTACTGCCTGGCTCCCCGCTCCCTGCTCCTTCTCCTGACACTGAGGTAACTCAGTCTTTGACTGAGCGTCGTGAGCCTGAGACTCGTGCTTCCACACCTGTTTGTGCTCGTCGTGTCGCTCGTTCTCTTCCTCATGCTGTCCCAGGCACTCACGTTATGGCACTTCGTCCTTCCTCTGTTCCACAGCGTGTTCCCCTGCCATCTCCTCCGGCGTCCTCTCTTCCTGACGGTCCTGACCCTGCGTCCGACCTTGCTCGTGCTGCCAGTCCTACTGTCACTCGTCTCCTCGCTACTGTCGTCACTGACCCTGACTTTGAGTCTACTGCTGTGTTATTCTAGTCACTAAGCTAGTCGTCTTTGCTGCTAGACGCCGTCTTGACTATGTCGCGAGTCTTGTTACTGAGTCAGAGTCTGTCTGTCCTCCGTCCCTCGGGGGTGAGCCTGCCCTTGGCAGTGACATCCTTGACGACAGCCAGTTTGAGCTTGAGTGTTTTGCGGCCGTTTTACCTCGTTTCGCATCCATGCTGCTTTGCCCTGAGGGAGACCCGGGTGCACCTGACATCCCTACGCCGCGCTCTTACGCTGAGGCGATCGCGGGTGAGCACTCCTCTCAGTGACAGACAGCCATGGACGCAAAGATGGCTTCCTGGAAGTCCACAGGCACCTACGTCGACGAGGTTCCTCCTCCTGGGGCGAACATAGTCGATGGCATGTGGATTTTCATAGTGAAGCGGCCACCGGGTTCTCCGCCTGCCTTCAAGGCGCGTTACGTTGTTCGAGGCTTCAGTCAGCGACAGGGGGTCGACTTCTTACAGACCTTCTCCCCCACCCGGATGATGACTACTCTTCGGGCGCTGCTGCACGTTGCAGCACAGCGCGAATACGACTTGCACTCCCTCGACTTCTCCACAACTTTCTTGCAGGGCAGCCTTCACGAGGAGATCTGGCTGCGCCGCCCACCTGGCTTCACTGGGTCGTTTCCTGCGGGTACGCAGTGGAGCCTCCGTCGGCCAGTCTACGGTCTCCGACAGGCGCCCCAAGAGTGGCACGATACACTGAGGACTACACTTGCGGCTCTTGGGTTTGCTCCTTCCTCTGCTGACCCGTCGCTGTTTCTACGCACCGACACTACTCTGCCGCCGTTCTACGTTCTCGTATACGTCGACGACTTGGTTTTTTCTACTGCTGACATCGAGGCGCTGGCCCTAGTGAAGGCGGAGCTGCAGGAGAGACACACCTGCACTGACCTGGGTGAGCTGCGTAGCTATCTTGGCTTGCAGATCACCCGGGACAGAGCACGGCGCACCATCACCCTGACTCAGTCACACATGGTGCACCAGGTCCTTCGGCGCTTCGGCTTCCAGTTCTCCTCGCCACAGCCCACTCCTCTGTCTACCGGCCACTCGCTCTCAGCTCCACCTTCGGACGAGTACGTACAGCCGAGTGGTCCGTACCCAGAGATAGTGGGTTGCCTCATGTACCTGATGACGTGCACACGACCTGACCTCGCGTACCCTCTCAGCCTCCTGGCTCGCTACGTGGCTCCCGGTAGACACCGAAAGGTGCACTTTGATGTTGCGAAGAGGGTACTGCGTTACTTGTGCAGTACATCGGGCATGGGGCTCATGCTTGGAGGACGGAGTTCAGTGGTACTCACAGGACACTCCGACGCTTCTTGGGCCGACGAGTAGGCGACTCAGCGTTCGTCACAGGGTTACACCTTCAGTCTTGGCTCTGGTTCTGTCTCGTGGAGGTCCACTCGTTCTTCTTCTGTGCTTGGTTCCAGCTGTGAGGCCGAGATCTACGCTGGGGCCATGGCTGCACAGGAGCTACGCTGGCTGACCTACCGTCACACCCCGGATATACCCCCATGGGGGGCAATAATAAAACATGTTTTTTTAGGGGGGTGGGCTTGTAATCGAGTAAATTTATAAGCGCAAGCGCTTATAAAATGACATATATATTTTTTATATCTTCTAACACCAAACTGTAGATCTCGTGCTTCCTTTTCAATCGAGTCCAAGTTACATGGGGTCGTCAGTGAAATTCTCGCGCGCGCTGGGAGATACACTCAATCTGACTCACATCCAGCTCCTGACAGCTCCTGACAGCTCCTGCTGACTAGACTCGCATCCAGTGCAGGGTCCGAATGTGAAGGGAACCGAATCTGCAACACATTCGCCAGCTAAAGTACAAATCGTTACAGCGTTTTGAACACATTTCAAAATTTAAAGTTTACGTGCGCTTATAATAAAACAAGTTCTTTCAGGGGGTGCGCTTATAACCGAGGAGCGGATATAAGCGCCATATGCCAATTACAAGCGCCTGGCGCTTATCCCAGGGTGGCGCTTATATCCGGGTTATGACGGTACCTGCTGACCGACTTGGGGGAGCGGCCTCGTTCTCCTCCAGTTCTGTACGTCGACAACAAGGCCATGCTTGCCTTGTGTCAGGAGCAGAGAATGGAGCACAGAACGAAGCACATTGCTCTTCGTTACTTTCTTGCTCGAGAGCTGCAGCAGCGTGGTCAGCTTCGCCTTTCTTACGTGGCCTCTCAGGCCAACACTCTGATGTCTTCACCAAGGCCCTCGGGTCTGGTGATCTTCAGCGTTTTCGCAGTGCTCTTGGGCTTCTGCCCGTTCTAACTCACCTGCTTGTCTCTTGATCTTGCACTTGTTGTACTCTGCTATCTATATTTATACCTGCATGTTTCCTCTTGCTAGGTTGTGATCAGTGTACTGCCTTGCTATTATAACTCTGCATGTGAACTGACCTTGTGGCCGCTTGCTTGTGCTCAGATTGTGTGGTGTCCTTGAGATCCACCCTGAGCTTTGCTTTGCTTTGCTATGTTGTCTTGCTTGACTGGTCTTGTGACCGTCTTGTTGTCTCCCACTTAGCCTATGGGGGTGTGTCAAAGTACAATCTCACTTGTAGGCTATAGTGGGGCACTCCTTATGGGGTACAGCACTTCTAGGGTTAGTACTTGTTCCCCAACCCTTGCTAGTCCAATCATTCCTGCACAGTGATTATGACACTTTTCGCTTTCATCAAGTCCCTTTCCGTTTCATTCCTTATCCTCCTTGTCATGCCCTGTCCTTCCCATCCCAGATCGACACAGCCTCTCCAACGGGCCCACGTTACGCGCGTAAAAGCAGCACGAGGCACCTTAAATTTAGTACATCTTGCGCACGCAGCACCTCACTTTGGAGGCACCTCAAACGCAAAAGCAGCACGCACAAGGCACGTTCAGTACACCTTGCATACCCATGCACTGCACTGTTCCAGCAACCCCATTTCCCCTGCAGAAGGTGGTGGTCAGGGCCCAAAATATCAGGGTAAAACGCCCTGATTACCCTGGGGGCCGGCCGCTTTTTCAGGATTACCCTGCCAAAATCAGGATTCCACAAAAATTACCCTTTTGCAAAAAGAGCATGTTTTTTTTTACCCTGATAGGATTTATGGTTAGCCTGACAGTATCAGGGTAGGGTGTAGACTACCCTGATACCACTGGTGGTGGCAAGTATACGACCATGGTCCAATTACCAGGCCCTCAGATTGGTTTTGGGGCACCCTGATTCGTCAGTGTTGGTCCCCAAAAAAAAACTTTCTGTCAGGGTCGGTTACAAAAAAACCCTGATGAATCAGTGTTAGTACTTGTAAAAAAACTTTCTAATCAGTATTAGTGCGGACGAAAAAACTTTTAATACAATGTTACTTTGCTAGCTACATTTTAAAAGGCAGAAACAACCAAAGTATAAAAACTAATAGCAGTTTCTTAGGTGCATTGCTTGCAGTGCATGCATGCATGCTGTACCACACCACCTCACCTCACCTATCTAACACCAGCAATCAGCCTCCGCGTCCCTAGCCCTAGCCTCATCATCATCACCATCCACATCAAGCGGGTTGTCCTCGTCTCCTCCAGCCTCTTCCGCCTCCTTCACCCTCCTCCTGTCTTCCTCCTGCCTGGCTACGGTGCAGGTGTTGAAGGGTTTTCTCTTCCTGTAGTTTCGCCAGATGTCGACGATCTCGTCCCAGTTGGGCTCGTACTTCATCAACGACATGCACATCAAGTCGCTGAGCCGTGCATCCTTGAGGCTGCCTCGCTGCCAGGACTTGATGATGTTCTGGCGCGAGAAACCGCGCTCACACTCAACGGTGCTCAGCGGCAAGACCGCCACCGCCACCCACAACCGCACCAGGTTCGGGTAGTGCACCTGCCAGTCCGAGGTCTTGAGCATGGCAGTGAGCCCCGTGTGGAAGCCGCGCTCACTCTTCGGTGCACGTGCGAGGACGGGAATAAGCAGCCGCAGCTCCTTGACTGCCTTCTTCTTGTCTATGCCTGTAGCAAGATTGGAAACAAGCATACAGAGCAGATTTAGAGACAGTAAACGTTCAAGAGACAGATAAGGGCAAGAAGCAAGATAAGGGCAAGAAGATAAGGGTCCGAACAGGAGAACAAGCAAGATAAGGGCAAGAAGAAGGTGGGGTGAGGACAGCAAAGGAGATGGGTAAGGAAGGAGGAGTGAGGCATGCGCTAGTGGAGTAGCCTGAGCAGGAGAACGAAATCAGGGGGAGAGAGAAGGGACAAGGGGATCAAGGGTGGGCAGAGGAGGAGAGGAGGAGCAAGATAGCAGGTTGGCCAGAAGGCACAAGAGTGGCATTCTGCAGAGGAGGAGGGTGATCAACATGCAAATGCACCACTTATTGGCTCACCAGGCACGATTTCTTCGCTTTCATCCGCCCGAAAGAGAGTGATCAGCGACTCCAGCCACTCCTGACACTTTGCGAGGCGTTCATGCCTGTCGTGCGGCCAGCTATCGGGAGTGAACATGCGCACACCCGACAGCTTGTCAAGGTCCCCCAACCGATCCAGCAGGTTGGCCACTATGAGCTCCGCAAACTCGGTGCAGATGTCCAGGCATGCATCGTTGTGCCCGGGGCCAGGATAGTCGTCCAGCCGATCTTCATGCAGCGTGAAGTTGAAGGTGGTCGGTTGGCCATCTGAATCCACGCCCTCAATGCAGACGTCCCGTGTGCCGTCGGGGCCATGCTTCTCCAGCCATGGTGAAAGCTTGGGGCTGAGACCGCCACCACATCGGGAATTTTGGGGGTCCCGCAATCGGTTGGGAAACCACTAGCTGGCGAGTGGTTTTCGGCTCCAGGCATTTGCCTGGTTTTGGCGATTGGTTTTCTATCCTAGTGGCATCTAGCCGCAGATTGGTTTCCGAGTGGGCGAATGACTGCCTGCCATACCTGTACAGATGGTTTGGAAACATTCGGCGAACACGCCGAGGACACCTGGCCGAAACACATTGGGCGCGAAAATATTTTGATTGGCTGCGCACTTTCATTTTGTTGAATGTCGCGACATCGTCGTGAACATCGAAAACTACACCAAAAAATGGCAATGCTATTCTACAATCCTGATATGTTCGAATTGTGACAGTATCGCAGCAATAAATATTAATGATACTACACTTGCAACAAATTTCGTTATAGTAACACCTGATGAAACCAATTAGCGTAGATAAATATAGCAGTACAGTTGTTAGGTTTCAATAATACATACGACAGATATATACGAAAATATATATACAGCAGCTAATCTGATTCAAAATTTCCAGCTATATATTTGACCCGGTAGAAGAAAATATCAACAATGAAACACAATACATTAAAATAACAGTACAACTAAACGCAAAACCCAGCCGACACAACAAACACTAAACCCAACTAGTACTAAAACCGCTTCGTACTAAATTACTAAACTAGTACAAAAGCATCAACGCGAGCACGGAAACAAAGACTACAGTTCCAGAGCTGCACAATGCAGAACATTTGTAGCAGTAACAAACACCAACAGAACAAAAACAAGGTACGGTAAGTAGAGAATAATGCAGGAAAACGAAAGCTTACCAGAGACATGCTAACCACAGCAGAACACAAATACCAGTCTGCCAAAACCTAAACGATGCGCCATCCACGATCTGCCACAACATGGGAACAAAAAAACAGATTAATCTGAGCTCATCATAAATGGCACGATTGTCTGGAACGAAGCAAAAACAGAAGAATAGAACAACACATAATCGACTAAGCAGCGCACCTCATAGTTTCACACGATTCTGTGCAGACCGCCTTCACGTCTGCTCCACACGTCGCCTGCATGTATCAACATCTGACAACAAAGAAGCGAGACGGTGACAAGGTTTATGAATCCAAAAGCGATTTTAGAGGAGCATACGAGATGGCTTACCAGTGCCGAGATTAGAGAAGCTGCATCCAAAGCATTGCCTTGCACTGATGTCCTTGTTGTTGTTGTCGGCGGCGACCTAAAGCACTTCGACACTGCAGAAACTGAGGTGAGAAATAACACTAAGCGAATTGAAGTCGCGAACGTAACAAGTCGCGAATGTGAGGAGCTAAGCCTCAACCGTGAGAAGGAACGGGTGACGAACGAGTGAAGGAAGGAAAAAAACTGGTCACAAAAGTCACGTCTCTAACAGCTCGTCGATGAGAATGAAAGAGCCCGTGCTTGCTGCTGTTACAACGAGCTCAAGGTGACGACGAACAAGCAGGCACATGGAACCGGTAGCTGGATGCATGCACCTCATCTCACCTCACCTCACCATTGAGAGCCTCGCGACGAAACCTGCCACTGGCTTACAACGTGAGGTTTCGAAACCAGCAAGGCAACCGCCAACGTGGCGTCGAATGTTCTGATTCGGCCCTTCAGTGGCTCAGCAGTGAAAACGGGATTTTGATAGGTGTTCGCAACAGATAGGACATTCCACTTAGCAGCGTTGTCGCAGCTCTGAGCAACGATTGGTTGCATTGGCATCTTAGCTTACTGAGGTATACAACGATATCCAGCTCGACAAATAGAATTGGCTCGCTAACTGCTGCCAGCTCGACAAATTTGGTATGTGTTACAGCTGTGCAGTTTCAAGACCCTCTTGTACACTATTGATCAAACCAGAGACCCACCAGATTAGAAGTCACATTTCGTCGAACATCTCTTTTCAAGAACCAGAAATGATGAGCACAAATGGTCCAACATATAGGTGATATCTGACCATGGGCACAAAAATCCAACGCATGTGCGGTAATCACTATTTAGTTTTCATATTTTCACAAATTCATCAACAAATTGATCAATTAAAACTCAATACTGCCCAGAATTTGGATAAACGTTTATGTACACATATACATTTTCTTGAATTTTATCATCATACGTATACACGTTTGTACACATTATAAGACGATGTATGCATGCTATTATCATCTCAGTCATTCACATTCACTCTGACCTGAGGTCAACACTTCCGCTGCAAACATTACCATGCGATCAACCCTGAGCGATCCTTCGCTAAGTCCCATTTGGGATTGTAACATTCTTTTTACATCAACATTTTTCATAGATATTGAAATGCCTTGACCTCCTTCCTAACATACGGAGCTAAAAAATTATCACTCCAGCAATTATATATTGTTGTTGTTGTTGTTGTTGCTGCTGCTGTTGCTGCTGTTGCTTTTGCTGCTGTTGCTGTTGCTGTTGTTGTTGCTGTTGCTGTTGCTGTTGCTGTTGTTGTTGTTGTTCTTCTTGTTCTTCTTGTTCTTCTTGTTCTTCTTGTTGTTCTTGTTCTTCTTGTTCTTCTTGTTCTTCTTGTTCTTCTTGTTGTTCTTGCTGTTCTTGTTTTGTTGTTGTTGTTGTTGTTGTTGTTGTTGTTGTTGTTGTTGTTGTTGTTGTTGTTGTTGTTGTTGTTGTTGTTGTTGTTGTTGTTGTTGTTGTTGTTGTTGTTGTTGTTGTTGTTGTTGTTTCTGTTTTTGTTTCTGTTGTTATGGGATGGGAGTGTGTTATATCTTGTGCCAAATATCCAAAAAAACATATATGCGTAATCCAAGTAAGGGATGGTCTATCTGCTGAAAATATATGACACGAACCATTATGATGCTTACGAGGAGACTCTATTACAAGCTACAATGTTAACAAAATGTCATTACAATAATTATATTAAACGAAATGTACAAGTGAATAAACTGCAACAGTTTTAAACAATCTAATTCAGCTCCTCCCTGCTGGTTTCGTTGATGCAATCACAAGACCGGAAAAATATTTCGAAAACATTGCGTAATATTGTATTCCACGTTGTCATGTTTTAAACAATAAGATAACAGAACAATTATCACATGAAAGGAAGTGTACAAGTAGCTAATTCAAAACTCCTTCAGGCAATCAATCTCAACTCCGTGCCTTCGTTTTCGAATCCCAAAATCTTGGGAACGAACAGCCCGATGATTGGTGCGCAAACTGTAGGGGCATTTCCAAAGCTCTGTCAAGCCGAAGGCTCGCCATCCGTGCCTCGAAATCAGTTCGGAGAACCCCCAGACCTCTCCAGATTGTGGTTCGTGACGCTTGCTACACGCCAAAAATCTGTCCGAAACAGAGGATGTAGATGACCAATCGCCAAACAGAGTCGCTTTCCACTCGCGAGCGATTGGTTTGACCCCAGAATTGGGTTGCAACTGGTTTTCGACTGGGAAGCGCAACCCCCCTGTTTTGCGATGCAAACTCGTCACCGCAGTCGACGTATCGAGCCTCGAGATGGCTTGTTGTCCGTCTGATCTGCGCATGCACAGTAGACAGATCCAGCTGGGGGGGAAGCAAGGCACAAAATACGTGGAAAAGGAAGTAAGTACAACCATGTAAACGGTTCCAACAAGGATGCAAGAAATGTAACCAGGCAGGGCGGGGTATGGGACCACAAACGTACCTGCCGTCGCTGCAACACCTTGCTCAAGACGTTCATCTGGTCAAGGACGTCGGACAGGAAGAGAAGGAGAAAGTGAAACCTGTACGAGGTCACCACCTTGTACAGCGTCGGATTCCACTCCTTGAGCATGGTGATGATCGCGGGCAGGACCGCCACAAACCTGGCGATGGCATCACCACGAGACAGCCATCTGACGGTGTGAATGCCCTACAGCTCAAGGAAAGTCTCGGTGAAAACCTCTTGGAGGTCCTTGAAGCGTTGGTGCCATGGCCCACTTCTGCCCAGGTGCTCGGCGATAGCACGGATGGTGCTGTCGATCATGTTGAACACGGGCAGGCTCTCTGCTGCATCCTTGCAGCAAGTGCCTCACTGCAAGCACAAGCAAGCGGTGGGGAATGCAGTGACACGTTAAACCACATAAGACCCGTGTACGTGTCAATGCAAGAAGATGTGACAACCACAGCTGATACAAGCTTTAAAACACAAAGTGACAACCACGTGTATATTTGAGCAACACATACCGGTGGGCGATGCAGTGACAAGACACGAGGTGCGGAATGCGCAGACGGAGCCGTGCCACCAAGCCCGACTGCCGTCCCATCATCACGGAAGCCCCGTCCGTGCTGATGCCGGTGATTCGCCGAAGATCCACGCCACACGCTTCCAAGTGGGAGCGCACCAACTGCAACAAGGAAGCAGCATCTGCCTTGTCGACCGTCAACAGTGCCATGAATTCCGTGACGACGCGCGAGTCGCGGATGAATGTGGCGAACAGGATCATGTGCTTCCCGCTGCAGCGGTCAGTGCTCTCGTCACAGGAGATGCCGATGTACGGGCTGGCGAGGATGATGTCGAGCTGTGTTGTCTGGAGCCAGGTTGCTGTAGACTGCGTCAGCTCGCCAAAGCCATAGCTGACATAGAACATTGAAACAGACAGTGAACAAAAGAAATCGGTGAACTGAAGCACACGGTGAACACAAGCATACCGGAACCGAAGCCAACGGTGAACAGAAGCATACGCTGAATTGATGCACACACCGAACTGTAGCAATCATTAAACTGATTCGATTATAAGCGAAAAGGGCAGTTTACTTACGTTGTATAGTAGGTACCATATCCCCTTTTCGGGAAACCGGCAACGCCCTTCTCGGAGAGGTAACGAACCAGGTTCACCCATGTCTCCATGGGTGCTGCTTGCCTGCTGACGAAGAGGAGGGAATCGAGCAGCGCGATGACCCGCTTCTTCTCGCTGTCGTTCGCTAGCGGATGCTCGTAAATCCGCGGTTGCCTCGTAGCTCCCACGAGAGCATCCTGCCTCGTGATGGCGAGCTTGTGCGTGTTGGTGGCGGCATGTCGAGTGAAGGCTTGCTTCTGCACGTCGACAGCTCCTGGTCCTCGTCTCCCGCACTTGCCACCATCTCCTGCATGGTCCATGCACACTGAACACTTAAAAGCAGGCAGACCAGCGGTTGTTTTTGTTAGCTGTAACCAGGAGAACGCTCCTTGCCAACGGGATTTGAAACGCTCAAGTGCAATCGTAGTACAGCTCCTCGTTGCTTTCGCACGGCGCATTTGAGGCAGCAGCTTCGGGCTCGGGCTGATCGTCGGCTGGGCTTGGGCTCTCGTCGGCAGGTTCAGGCGGTTGACGGGTGAAGCTGATCTTCGTCTGCTTGTAGCGTGACACAGGACACGCCGATGGGGATCGTGATGGTGGAACCGGCATGCGAAAAGGTGCTGCTGGAACAACTAGGATAGAAGCTGTGCCAGCGCCGGGTTGTGCTGACGGTGGAGCTGTGTGAAACGCTGGGCTGGAGATGGGGTGAGTTGACGGTGAACTTGTTTGATATGCTGGTACCGCCTGCGGAAGTGGGGTCGACGGGATCGTTCTCGATGCTGGAGCGGCAGCGTCGCGATTCGACGGTGGAGAAGGCACCGCCTCTGTGCATGCCATGACCGTGTCGGTTATCGTATCAGGAGACGCAGTTGTGACGGTGGGAAATGGTGAAGCCGAGTTGACATCACCCTTGTCACTCGGCTGACTGCCAGCAGCTCGAGTCAGAGAGCAAAAAAGGAGGTCTAACCCGGTTCTAGCTAATTATGTGTCCATATCGTCGGGGTCGTCATCGCCTACGATCCCCTCGACAGATCCAGCCATGGCGGCAGGGGCGAGGCAATGGAAAACTAAAGCTCAGAGGGACGAGTCTGCCGAGTAACAAACAACGCTCAGCTGCTGCTGACACCCTAGCAAGAAAGTGTTGGAGGAGACGATGGGGAAGAGGCAGAGGAAGACGAAGCCCGTTGTGGTCCCTTCCTTGCATGCAGAAACGGATGGCCCAGCTTGTGCCATCCAAGGTGCTCAAGTTGCCCTGTTTCTGGCACGTACCACAAGCGACACGGCTTACAACCGTGATGCTGTGGATTGCTGCCAGCGCAGGGCACGTCGGTGGGTGGCCCATGTGATTACGAGAAACTGCCCAATCACCTTGCGTGCTGCCAGATTTCCTAGACAGCACGCCAAATTGCTGTGCGACTCGAGTTTCAGCCAGGTACAGGGAACAATCGCTCCCATGATTGACGCTGACACGGGAAAATTTTCGCGAAATTTTGACCAATGAATAGAATCCACGCATTTTCAGCAACAAGACTCGGTTCGTTAGTGTGGATTCGAATCAGTGTTGGTACATGATATTACCCTGAAAAATCAGGCAAGGTACCAGAATGTTGCCTGAAAAATCAGTCCTTACATCAAAATAAACACTTTTCAATCAGCCTTAGGCCACAAAAAAAGCCTGAAAAAAAAGTTTTTCAAGGCCAAATCAGCGTTTTTATCCTGACTTCTGAGGGCCTGCCAGTTACCCAGTTTCAGAACACCCGTTCGCTTTTATTTCAAACTATACTTGGCTGACAGACAGAGTACAGTAATCATGAATGACATGGCAAAGGCTTGGAATTGGAACCTTCACGTTGATCCACCAAGCTTGGCGAATCAAGGCCTAAAACTACACCCCGTATTACTGGTATTTCACTTTCTTTATCTCTCCACAGAGTGACTTCGCGCTGCCCCCATAACCAACTTTCGTAAACTTTTTCAAAACCATTGTGCCAATCTGCTGACGCAAGAGACCCAAGCTCGCTATCGGCTCATATTCTAAATTAACGAAGCTGTAACGCTTGCGGTTACCAGCCTTGGTACTCGTGATGTTCACCCATCCGCCGAACGAGTCTCCATCGTTGGAAGCAGGAGCACAGGTGCTACCAAGGGATACGAAGGGCACCTTCCCTCCTGACCTCAGGTTCAAGACATGAAATTGCCAGTCCAACACATATGCTGCAGACGAGAACCTGCCAACAGGACGTGGGGGGAGATAGTTGCGAAGGGTTTTGAGACGTCTCGAAAGCCCAAGGGATACGAAGGGCACCTTTCCTCCTGACCTGGAGTTCAAGACATGAAATTGCGAGTCCAACACATATGCTGCTGACGAGAACCTGCCAACAGGACGTGGGGGGAGATAGTCGCGAAGGTGGGACATGGAGGGGGAAAAGGGGAGGGAGGGGGGAGGGGGGTTGGGGGGGGTGAGAATGGGAGGGCGGGAGAAGGGGGGTTGTGGGGGAATGTGGAGAAGGGGACAGCGGGAGAAAGGGGGTTGGGGGGGATGTGGAGAAGGGAAGGGCGGGAGAAGGGGGGTTGGGAGTGGAGGACTCTAGGGTTGGGTGGTGGGGAGTGGGGGGTGGGTGGTGGAAAGCCTAAGTGGCCTTGCGTTCAGGAGGGATCGAGGGCACAACCTAGCACCAATAGCACCAGACGTGAGTTATCACACAGAGCTATATTACTTGATTCCCTTGATGACGAATTTTCCTGATGCGCCTTTGTCGCCGACTAATTTCCCATTGATCTTCGTGGGATGCAGCGTGGCTACATACTTAAATGGCAATGGGAAAGGCACATGATGGGAATGGCAGGGACCGGGGAAGCAATAAAAGATAGACTTTGTGTCTTCCCATTGGGTTTCAAGGGATGCAGCTTGGTGACGTATTCTACTGGCAATGGGAATGGCAGGGATTGGAGCGCATGAGGTTGCTTGCAGTGAGAACAAGACATGTGGAGCGCATGGGGTTGCTTGCAGTGAGAACAAGACATGTGGAGCGCAAGGGGTTGCTTGTAGTGAGAACAAGACATGTGGAGCGCATGGGGTTGGTTGCAGTGAGAACAAGACATGTGGAGCGCATGGGGTTGGTTGCAGTGAGAACAAGACATGTGGAGCGCATGGGGTTGCTTGCAGTGAGAACAAGACATGTGGAGCGCATGGGGTTGCTTGCAGTGAGAACAAGACATAAAGAGCGCATGGGGTTGCTTGCAGTGAGAACAAGACCTTTGGAGCGCATGAGGTTGGTTGCAGTGAGAACAAGACCTCTGGAGAGCATGAGGGTGCGGTAAGAAGAGCATCTGAAAGAGCGTCGATGTGGAATGCTCTTTCATACGCGAAAAGGATCAACAGTTGCTGCACCATCGCTAAGAAGGGCTGCAGACGATCACACGTACTGATTGTCTTCCCTTTCCACACGAGGGGCTTGGTGTGAGCGCCAGATGATGCAACGGACTACTATTGAGGCGCCTCAACAATCGCTAAGAGGGCTGCAGGCACGTACTGATTGTCTTCCCTTTCCACACGAGGGGCTTGGCGTGAGCGCCAGATGATGCGGCGTGAGCGCCAGATGATGCGGCGTGAGCGCCAGATGATGCGGCGTGAGCGCCAGATGATGCGGCGTGAGCGCCAGATGATGTGGCGGACGCGGTCGAAACGCTGCTGGCGTGTGGGAGGAACGGCGCGAGGAGCGATGCTGCAGACGCTGCGGCCGTGAAGAGCGCCGCATCTGACGGGCAGGGCAGAGCAGAGAGCAGAGAGCAGGGCAGAGCAGAGCAGAGCAGAGCAGAGAAGAGCAGGGGAGAGCAGAGCAGAGCAGAGCAGAGCAGAGCAGAGCAGAGAAGAGCAGGGGAGAGCAGAGCAGAGCAGAGCAGAGCAGAGCAGAGCAGAGAAGAGCAGGGGAGAGCATGGGGGTAGTCACGATGAGGGGCGACCTTTGAAGCTGCCACGAGAATGGATGCTTCTGCCAGAAGACAGCCACGTCAGAACCCAACACCTCCCAGACAGCGTCAGGGAGCCAGCGACAACAAACAACAGATCATCCCGTTGCTAGCAATGATGCAACATGATACGAGGATGTGACAGCAGCAGCTGCCGGTATAGCTAGGCTATTGGCAGCTGCTTGCTATTGGACTATACAGCAGCAATAGCACGCAGATCATTCCGTTGCGACAGCGACAGCAGCAGCGGACGAGGATGCGACAGCAGCAGCGGACGAGGGTGCGACAGCAGCAGCGGACGAGGACGGAGGGCAGTGGAGAGAACGGAGGGCAGTGGAGAGAACGGAGGGCAGTGGAGAGAACGGAGGGCAGTGGAGAGAACGGACGGCAGTGGAGAGAACGGACGGCACGGAGGACAGAATCACGTCGACTCGGAAGTGGCAGTGGCGGCTTTTGAGGCGCCAATATCGTCTCAAATTTCGTCTCAAAGATCGTCTCAAATATCGTCCCATGACTCGCGGTTTTGAGGCGCCTCAAGAATCACGTCGACTCGGAAGTGGCAGTGGCGGCTGTGCTTACAGAGCACTTTTGAGGCGCCTCAAAAGGAGGGAGAGGGCAGCGGATAGAACGGGGGGACGCCGAAGAAAAGAATCACGTCGACTCGGAAGTGGTATGGCGGCATATGTGCATACAGAGCAGGAGCAGGAGGAGAGATGCTACGGGGCGCTCCATGATCATGATTGGTGGTTATACTACCGTAGACAGACCTGAGGAAGTTCAACTTTCGAAATGAGAAGCGGCGACGCTATGAGAATGAACGGGAATTACTGATTTGTGTTGCTCGACCGAGACGACCCCTTCAGGCTCTTCTTCCCCAAACCGAGAAAGCATGGTTGCCCCATTTGGCGTCTGCGCCGCTGGCTGGGCCGCGTAAAGTTGTCACTCTGAGTGCGAGTTGCATACGCGGGTCACATCGATGGCTGACGAGTTGCACATCGCGGTGAAGGACCTACTACTAGACGCGGCATACACTACGTGGAGGCAGGCCCGCAGAGGAGCAGAGGCGGTTGGATGATGAAGCGCCTGCTATGTCAGACCGTACACTTAGGGCGTGCACAATTTTCACGGTCCGGACTGCCGTTTGCGCGAAAATTTACAGGCGAAATTGTTCGTGAAAACTCGGATTGTAATTTTACGACGACGGCTTGTTGCGGGGCGGGATACCTGTGAATCTTTGCGCGAACGGTTGTCCGGACCGGACCGTGAAAATTCAAAAACTTACACGCTCTAAGCTGAGTACGCATCAAGCAGTACGGATGCAATCATTCGTGCGGGCTCCACCCGAGTAAGGAAATCGACACCTGTCTACTACGATCGTGAGTCAGATGAAAAACGCGATATTGCATAGCGTACGGCTGCCGCGTCATCCTAACATTCTGTCGCATCTCGCGGGCGCATGAAACCCTAAACTACTTTACTGTACGGGTGCTCTTGGCTGTTAGCTGTTCTGCCACTGGGCGAGTTTATAAACACGCCGTCGTTACTGAAACACAGCTCGTCACGGGCTCCGAACCCAGTCGGATCGGGTTGTTACAGCTCACAGCCTTCACCGCTACAGAATTCTGATGGAATCTGCGCTGCACTGAACAACTTCGTGTCACATACCTCTACAAGCTGCGCACGCCCCAATTCTGAAACGTCCAGCTGGGCTGATTCTGGCTGAGCAACACCCCTGGTGCTGCGGAATGGTGTCGTTCTACAGTACGAGGGAAGGCACGAAAAAGTGACTGAAGGTTCCGGCGACTGTTTGCGTCGCTGACGTCATCCGAATCAGTCGCCGAAATTGGACTGGGACCTTTGTCCGTAAGTTGGTTTGGACTGGAGGGGTGCAAGGAAAATTCCTTTTACTTACTTCACGCCCCTCCCGCCACCAGCACCCAACAGTAAAACGTTACCCGCTCGCGACATTCGCCTCGACCACTGTTCCCGCCACTGTACACCTCGCGACCCAACCTCACTGTTCGGTTGGTAACCCGCGCTCCGGTCCTCCGCCTCGACATTTGATGTTATAACTAAGAATCGTAGTGGATAGGATAAGGTTGCCAAGTATAGGAGAGAACTGTGAAGTCTCTATAATGACCTTGTTAATGAGTTGAAAGAGAACAAGATAATTATAAGATAGAAGTACAAGAATATAAATAGCAAGCCTAGCTAGCCATGTACTCTGAGGGGTACATTCCCTTATTAACTGAATTGCATTGCTACAGTGACCCGCGACTATTGCCGTTCTAGACAGTTACCATGTTGCACTTCGCAACTGCCTTATGCGGTTACTGGTCAGTCAAGGGTCACGACCGTTGACTGTCTTCGACTGTTGACCTTCGGGTGACCCTCGAACTTCCGCGTGCTCTATACAAGCTCATGCGGTACTGGTAAAAGCATCTGCTTCGCTATGACGAGATGCGACAGTGGAGAGTCTTCGAGAATGCTTGTGATAACCTTTCGGCTATCCCAACACTCCCCTTCATTCTTGAAGGTGAGCCACGTGGGATTTCTTGGTGATCCCGCAGAGGTTGGCGCAGTGCTGGAACTGTTGACGTGGCAGTTTCTTTGTCAGGAAGTCGGCTGCCATGTCACCAGTCGGGCAGTACGTGAGCTTGACTTTGCCCTTGTCGATTTCGTCCTTGACGAAGAAGTAGCGAAGGGCGATGTGTTTCGTGCGGTTCACGAAGCCGGGCTTGTTTGCGATCTTGATCGCACTCTGGTTGTCGCAGAGTAACGTGAAGTGCCCGTTCATCGTTACTTTTGCTTCCTGCAGGAGCTCCATCAGGTACAGTCCTTCGCGAACAGCTGCGCTGGTGGCGATGAATTCTGCTTCGGCTGACGAAAGAGCGATGAGTTCCTGCTTCTGAGAGTTCCATGAGATGAGCCCAGCAGGTTGGAGTTGAAAAATAGATCCTGTGCGGGAGCGTCTGTTGTCAACATCTCCCGCGTGGTCAGCGTCTACGTAGCCGTGCAGCTGCAGGGTGGCCGTTAGGTTAGCTTCGTAGGTGAGGCCGACGTCGGGAGTAGAGATGAATTATTGGAGTGCGCGGCGCAGATCCTGTAGATTCTCCCCTTCAGGTCGCTTCATGTACTGAGCGAGCTGGCTTGCGACGTAGGAGAGATCGGGCCGGCACGTGACGGCGGCAAAGAGAAGGCACCCGAGTTGCTGCTGATAGAGTCGATGATCCTCAAGAGAGAGGGGCGAGGTGTCGGCTTCGTGGTTAGGAGGAGGAGTGCGAAATGGGGTGGAGAGGTTGATTGGTGCAATGCCAAATTTCTTCGCGAGTGTTTCGGCGTACTTGGCGGCGGAGAGATGAATGGAGGAGGCAGACTGGGTGATGTTGAGTCCGAGGAAATGTGTGACGTCGTGGTTGATGGTAACTTCCAGCTGCTCCTTGATGTCTGCTTCGAACTGATCCAGTAGCTCCGTGTCGTCACCGGTGTAGAGGAGGTCGTCGACGTAGGCGACGAGGAGAATGAACTTGCCGCGCGACTCCTTCCTGTACATTCCGAGGTCGTGGGGTAGCTGTTGGAAGCCGAGGATTGTTAGCACCGTGTGGAGGTACTGCTGTCAGAATGTTATTATCTGTAGTGGGGTGCTCTATAGCGAGTACAACCCAGTTAGGGTTTGCTATATGTATCCCAACTGCTGCTAGTGAAACCCCTCCTTTCTTCATTCTTGTTTCTGCTGCTAGTTCTGACATGGTTTCAGAGCAGGTCGACCCCCTTGGGTCGATCCTGTGGGTGGGCCCACCACCTAACTACTTCCGCTGCTGTTCTGCTTCTCGCGCGCCTCGGGCGCGTGCCGTCTTCTTCCTGCCGCGCGCTCCGCGCGCGGCGCAATTTTTTAGGGTTTTTCATCCCGCCGTGCGCTCGGGGCGCGCGGCGCGTTTCTGCCCGCCGTGCGCCCCGAGGCGCGCGGCGGTTTTCTGCCGTGGGGGACCCGCGCGCAACACCCCGCCCTTCCCGTCGCGTCGCCCTGCAGGCCGCGCACGGGTCTGCAGGGCACGTGCGGCCCGTCTGCCCGTCGCGCGGCCTTGGGGAGCAGCGCGCGGCCCCCGCCCTTCCCGTCGCGTCGCCCTGCAGGTCGCGCGCGGGTCTGCCGGCCGCGCGCGGCCCGTCTGCCCGCCGCGCGGCCTTGGGGAGCCGCGCGCGCCCCCCGCCCGTCCGTCGCGGCGCCCTGGGGAGCCGCGCGCGCCCCCCCGTCCGTCCGTTTTGGCGCCCTGGGGAGGAGCGCGCGGCCCCTCCTGTCCCGTCCCCCCCCCCCCCCCCCGTGCTGCCCATTCCTCCCGTGCCGCCGTGCGTTCCGCGGTGGTGGGGGGTGTGGGGTGGCAAGCATGGGGGTGCGCGGTGTGGGTGTTCCCCTCCTCCTTGTTCGTCTCCCACTGCTGCAGCTGCTGCTGAGGGGGGTGGAGGTGTGGGAGCCGCGGGGAGTGGAGCTGGGGGGGTGACGTGGAAGTGGAGCTAGGGTTTCTGCAGGGGGTGTGTGAAAGGGGTGTGGGACAGTTGGGGGAGGTTGCGTGGAGGTCGTCGTCGTGTCGCCAGCAGCGCCAGTAGTCCGGAGCCCTTGCTCTCGGTAGCCCAGTGAGCCTGCTGCGCCAGTCGCCCGTGGGTCCGTTGCTCCTGCCGCTCGTCGTAGCCGCGGAGTCTGTTACTCCAGTAGTCTGGGGCCCTTGCTCCGGTAGCCACTGTGCCAGCCGCTTCTGTTGCCCGTGTGACTGCAGCTTCAGCCGTCGCCTCCAGTCTACTCTCCTCTCACAGTCACTCCTCCTCCTCACTTGCCCTCTGTGATAGCCTCTAGCTTTGCTTGTAATTGTGAACTACTGCTATGCCTGCTCATTGTACTGATTACACCCCACTTTGGCTATGGGGGTGTGTCAGAATGTTATTATCTAGCCTGTAGTGGGGTGCTCTATAGCGAGTACAACCCAGTTAGGGTTTGCTATATGTATCCCAACTGCTGCTAGTGAAACCCCTCCTTTCTTCATTCTTGTTTCTGCTGCTAATTCTGACAACTGCTGCCACAGGCGAGGTGCTTGCTTGATCCCGTAAAGGGATTTCTGGAGCAGGCAGACGGCGCCGTCGTTCTCTTCGAAGGCATGTGGCTGCTCGACGAAGATGATTGCGTCGACCGGAGCGTATAAGAATGCGCTGCCGACGTCGATCTGACGGAGTGGGCGCTGCTTGACGGCTGCGATGCAGATGAGGATTCGGACGGAGGTGTGCCGTCCGACTGGTGCGTAGGTGAGATCATAGTCCACCATGTGTGTTTTCTCGAAGCCGCGTACCACCCAACGCGCTTTGTATTTGTCAATGGAGCCGTCCGCCAGTGTCTTGATGCGGAACACCCATTTTCCGCTGAGAATTTTCCTCCCCTTCGCAGATGTCCGGGGAACCAGCTTCCAGGTGCCACGGTTTTTGAGCGACGCGATTTCCTTGGCCATGGCTGCCTTCCACTTCTCACTGTCGGGGCCGGAGAGAGCCTGGCGAACAGTGGTGGGTTCCTTGGGGGAGGAGTGGCGAACAGCGACGGCGAGCCCGAGGATGCGGAGACCAGTTTTGTTGGTCTTTTCGTAGTGCAGACGGTCGTAGTCGTGGAAGCTGGTTACTTCGACCACGTCGTCGTCACTGTCGTTACCCGGGCGGAAGGAATCCTGCGAGGTGTTTGGTGGTGGTAACTCGGCATCTGGTGACTGGCGGGCGTTGCTGTTGAAGTTGTGAGCTTCACGAGTTGTATCATCGGGGTCAGGTTGGTGTAGAGGAATGAAAGTTGGAGTTTGGAACGGGCTTGTAAGGGGGATGTTGGGTGCGCTGTCAAACTGGCTGACATTTGTTGCGTCCACATCTTCCGCCAAGTCAGCTTCGTCGTGTGGAGTTGCGAAGCTGCGGTGTCCCTCGAAAACCCTTTCTGGTGCCCTGTCAGCTTCGCGGTGTTCGTTGAACAGTGGCAGAGTCAGCTTCTCGTAGAAGATGCAGTCACGTGATTTCGTCACCTCGTGTGTCGCGTAGTCCAGCACGATCCACGCCTTGAATTCTTTTTCGATTCCGAGGTGGATGCCCCAGCGAGCTCGGTCAGCAAACTTTCCGGTCCTTGCTGTGTGCGGTCTGTACTGTACCATGCAGCCAAACACCCGAAGCAGACGCGTGTCTGCTTTTCTGCCCGTCCACGCCTTGTAGGGGGAGTTGTTGTTCTCGAGGCTTCGGGATGACAGCAAGTTGAGCAGCCGGACTGCATGGTTCATGGCGAACGGCCAGTAACGAGTTGGGATGGCCGACTGCTTCATCAGGGCCCTCATCCTGGTGGCGAGGCTCCTGTTCGTCCGTTCTGCTACTCCTTGCTGCTCGTGAGCGTAGGGCAGGGACACCAGATGTTCAATCCCCTTCTTCCGGAAGAGCTCCTTGAACTCGTCTGAGAAGAACTCCAGAGCTCCGTCCGTTTGCCAGCTTTTTAGTTTAAGTCCCGATTGTCGTTCAGCTCGCTTCATCCACGCGATGAAGCATTCGAAGGCGAGTGATCTGCAGTCGGTATTGACAGCCCAGACGTGGCGAGTGCTAGCGTCGGTGAAGGTCAGCGTGTAGTTTTCGCCATCGAGTCCTTCCTGCGTCAGGCACATGAAGTCACTGTAGACTTTCTCGAGTGGTTTGTAGCGTTCGTAGCCGGGCGGTAAGTCGGGGAAAGGCTTGTGGGCGAGCGATGCGGCGGGACATACTGTGCACCGTGGGTCTTCAGAGCCTGCGGTAAGGAATCCTCCTCGTGGGAGGAGCAGAGCTTCGTTGTCAAGAACACCAGCCTTCAGGGAGTTTTTGAGTGTCGTGTGGGAAGGATGCCCAAGCCGCTGATGCCAGATTTCTGGTTCCGCACGGTAGCCCACTGTTTTCTGATAATATTTCTGTCTTGCTGCTTCGTCGTTTGCCTCCCCTTCAGGTCCCGCGCCGGCGGCGTCGTCAGCGTCGGTGGCGAACGCGTTAATTGACTTTCGTTCCAGAAGCGCGTGGGGGATGCCAATGATGTCGTCGGTGTCGCCGGCGTCAACTTGGTCTCCAGTAACAAGCAGGCACTGATTGGGCCAGTCGCGAACTGGGAGCCCCTTCATGGGAATTCGGAAGTAGCTTTACTCGGCCCCGATGAGTTCAATCTCCTGGGGACCTTGTACTGGTGGCGCCGGCTCCTCGGTAGGCGCTGGTAGTTCTGCTGCTTCTCCGAAGAATTCATATGTTTCTTCCTCCTCTGACTCTTCTTGCATGGGTTCTGGTGTGTCAGGAGCGTATTGATCGGGGAGAGGAGGTCCGCCCCAGCTGGTGCCGCGGGTTGCCCAGTAGGGATCGATTGCCGCGGTTTCCGCTGAAGGAAGTCCCGGAGCTTCAGGATAGGCAGAAGCAGCTTGGCCCCAGCCTTCTCCGCTAGTTGATGTTCCCCATCCGCCTCCAGTTCCTCTGGTTCCCCAGCCGCCTCCAGTTCCTCCGGTTCCCCAGCCACCACCAGTTCCCCAGTCCCCAGCGCCGGCATCTGTGGGAGCAGTGGCGGTGCCTTCGGATGCCGAGATGGTGTCTCGTCCTTCTGCCGCCACTTCCTCTGGTGTTAGAACTTCTCTTAAGGGACCGAGTGCAGGGCCAGGACTGACTGGTTCGGTTCCGACCTTCTCTTTTCCTTTGGCGGATTGTTCCGTAGATGCCGACGTCCCGGTGTCTTCTTCCATTGATGCAGGTCCGGTCTCAGCTGGGTTGGAGGTCGAGGCTGTCGGGACCGTACGCAGTCGTAGGAGGCCATCCGAGGCGGGTCGCTCGAGATCCATCTCTGTGGGATGTGACCAGGTCGGAGCTTCTGCAGTGGTTGTCTTCAACAGCAGGGTGCGATGAGAATCTCCTGAGGTGCCCTGAGCTGAGAACTGCAGCACGAAGACCCCGTCGTTGTCCACAGCTTTGCCGATGTAAGTGTTGCCGTAGAAAAGTTCGAAGGTCTTGTCCTTGCGGTTGCTTCGAATATCGACTCCGCACCGCATAAGTTGAGCCGAAGAAAGAAGGTTGTACCGAAGATCTGGAGCGACGAGCACATCGCCGATGTGAATCGTGAAGTGTGTGTCGTCAGCTTCGAGGAAGATCTCACCGATGTCGTATGCTTTGAGTGTGCCGTCGTTTGCCACTGTGATCTCGCAGGGTCGACGCATGCGTTTGGAGTTGGTGATGAATGTTGGCGATCCCACCATGTGCTGCCCGCAGCAACTGTCCAGGTACCAGGTGTTAATGGTTTCGCGGCTCTGTCGCGCGATGTTGGCGATTTTTGGCGTGATCACGCGTTCCATTTCGCCGGTGTATGGAGAGAGAGCGAAGTACCGGTTCGCCGACATGCTGGGAGGTGATTCTGGTGTCGGCGGTGGCAGCTCAAAATCAGGTGGGTGCCTCTGTTGTAGGTTGTACCAGGTAGGGGCAGTGGGGTCGTTGTCCTGTCTGGGCGCAACAGGGTTGATAGGATCATCAAGTGCAAATGTTACTCGATCATAGTATCGAAAGCCTCTGTTGCGGCGAGCCATGCAGCTCATGATTGTCCCCTTGCCTTTGTCCTTGGTCGTGATGCGTGCAGGTGTCTGCGAGGTGCTTGCGACGGAGGGAGGCGAGACGGTGGTTGTTGCGGCGGAAGGCGCAGAAGGGTTTAAGGAGTTATTGCGCCTTTCGTCGGCTGCCTTTCGCTTGTAGCACCGATCGATAGTGTGCCCAGGTTTCTTGCAGTACTTGCAGAAGGTCCCCTTCTTTCCGTGCTGCTCCCCTTCAGATGCTCCGACGTAGAAGGCTAACTTTTCTCGTTTTGTGTTTTTCTCGTTGTACAGGTCGATCTCCTTTTGTTCGGAGAGGAGCGTGGCGCACAGAGCTGATTCGGAAACGGTTGCTCGAGCGCGGAGCAAGGATTGGCATTGACGCCAGTCGGGACCTAGGCCAGAAAGAACCATTGAGACGAACATGTCGTCGGGAACGGATCCGCCACACTTCTTGATGTGGTCGCGCAGATTGCGGCACCGGTTGATATACGGTCCCGCTTTCTCCCCTTGATGCATTTTGACTGATGTGAGCTGGCTGAGAAGGCGACTCATTGTAACTGGATCTGTTGCCATGTATGAGTTGCGCAGGTGCTCCCAGGAGGCATACGCGGGTGCCCACTCTGATTTGTAGGAGCGAATGCCGAGCTGTTCGTCGGGGGAGAGATTTCGGAGCAGAGTGGTGTACGCGAGAAGAGATTCGTGGTAGTATTGGTTCTTTTCTTGGATGGTGCCTTCTGTTGGAAACGGTAAGCTGACGTCGTAGTACATCCAAATTTGCGCGTTTGTAGCGAGGAGCTCAAACTCGAAGCTCCAAGTGTAGAAGTCCTTTCCGTTGAAAGGGACTGATGTCTTCAGCTTTGATGTCAGAACGAATTTTGTATGTATTGCTGCAATCGTATCTGCGTGTGCGCGTTGTTGACTGTCTTGCGCAGGAGCTGAAGCTTGACGGTTGTCAAATGTGAATGATCTCTCAGAGTTGACGCGGCGGTCTTCTCCAGGGAGAGGAAGTCCAGCAACCCCACGTGCGAAGCTTGAGCCATCGATGCTCATGGCTTGATGGCTTTCAAGAGCATTGATGCGGGCGACCAGCTGCTCAACGAGAGCGGCGCTGACGGAGGTCACCGCAGATGGTGCAGTGGGTGTTGCTGATGGTGGGCCCGGAGATTCTGCAGTGGCTTTTCCTTCTGGAGCCATAGTGATGCAGAGTCTTTGATGTTGTAGAGAATAATTTATAAGGAGTTTGTTCTAGCAAGAACAAGAACTTAGCAGGCCTTATAATCCACTCTAGCTCTCATACCATGATGTTATAACTAAGAATCGTAGTGGATAGGATAAGGTTGCCAAGTATAGGAGAGAACTGTGAAGTCTCTATAATGACCTTGTTAATGAGTTGAAAGAGAACAAGATAATTATAAGATAGAAGTACAAGAATATAAATAGCAAGCCTAGCTAGCCATGTACTCTGAGGGGTACATTCCCTTATTAACTGAATTGCATTGCTACAGTGACCCGCGACTATTGCCGTTCTAGACAGTTACCATGTTGCACTTCGCAACTGCCTTATGCGGTTACTGGTCAGTCAAGGGTCACGACCGTTGACTGTCTTCGACTGTTGACCTTCGGGTGACCCTCGAACTTCCGCGTGCTCTATACGAGCTCATGCGGTACTGGTAAAAGCATCTGCTTCGCTATGACGAGATGCGACAGTGGAGAGTCTTCGGGAATGCTTGTGATAACCTTTCGGTTATCCCAACAACATTTCCCAACCTCGGCGCTAGGCCCGTAGCGCACCCAAATTTCTCGCATTACCGTTACCACACTAGCTTCGCTATATTTTCTTCGCTCATGCCTTCGCTCAATGTACTATTTTGCTTCGATAGTGCAATTCTCGATCGCTCGCTCAATTGCACTCATAATAAGGGGGCGCAACTTCGCAACTTTCTGAGACCCCCTTCATAATCATTCACGTGTTCGACCCAAGTAATGAGGATGACACCACAATCCCTTTGTCGCCATACAAACTGGTCCTTATCGGAACACTGAACAACGAGTCCTTATTTTCTGTCTGCCGCATCGTTCCGCCGCTCCGGACTCACCTCTTCAGGGCTTTCAATTCTATCTTCAGTACTCGGTGGCATTGGTAGTAATAGTAGACCAAGATATCACGTTATCTATTCCGTCTGTCTAGACTATCAAAATGTCGTACCACTTCTCTAACGAGTCAGGCGGTCCGTATCTGTTCGAAGGCTTCTCCTGAGCAGGTGTCCGTTCGCTGGCTACCGTACTAAAGGGGGAAAAGGTTTGTGGGGGGAGCTCAGCGAATGCATTCCTGGTTGTAACGACCTAAATGCGACTTTCCAAGACTTCGTACCGTAACAGCTCGGTTGGAGCGAAGCGAACATGGGACCATGTGCCACCTGGCGAATTCTTTATCGGCCAATTCGAGCACGCTTTCAATCCACAAAGGTTTAGTGGTACACCCTATAGGCTAAAACAATGAATTGAGAAAGCCTCCCCATTTGGATCCACCAGAATAGTGTGAGTGAGACCTACCGTATTACCCCGGATAGTAGCGCACATGCTCTTATAATAAAATCAGTTTTTTTATGGGGGGGCGCTTGTAATTGAATATCGGCCATAAGCGCCGGCGCTTATATAATGACAAATACAGAAATACAACTTAAACGCACCAGATTGTACATTTCAGTCTCGTAAGTTGAATCGAATCGTAATTTTACAGGGTCCAGAATCAGAATCGCGCGAGGGCGATTCTCTGACGGTGCACAGAGCTTTGGCACGTCATTTTGCCCGCGTGCCAGCTCATACTGACTGGACGCGCAACCAGGAGGTCCTCGAAAGTCAAACAAAGTGAAAATGGGGGTGTTGACTCCCTAAATTTTTGAAATTCGTTACCGTTTTAATCATGATTGAAAAATAAAATTGGCATGCGCTTATAATATACCGTATCGCCCCGGATATAGGCGCCGTCCGATTATAGGCGCCGGCGCCTCTATCTGGAGCATGGCGCTTATGGCCGGACCTCGATTAGAAGCGCCCCCCCTGAGATTTCTGTACTTTTTATAAGCGCCACCCTTGAAATTATTATAAGTCTTTTAAGAAACAATTACATTGAAATCACTTACATGACACTTCTAGACAGCAGCTACAACATCAGTGACCCGAAACAGCAAGTCTAGCAACATCACTTCTATCTAACAAGTCTCCTCATCGTCAGATTCGGGCTCCTGGCAGTTGTTCCCAAAAAACCCATCGGCGATGATGTCATCGTCGACATCCACTTCCGCTGTCAGCTGGCTCCGCCTGTGCGCCATGGCGAGGCCGTCCTCACTGCCGTCGAGCGCGTTGCTGATGCCACATGTGAGGAAGGATCGCTTTATCAGCTCGGCCGGCACTGACTTCCAGGCCTGAGATATCCACCTCAGGACGACCTCCGCAGGCGGCTTCTTCAAATTCCCTGAAACATTACAGGAGAACGGTGGAAACCCGTTAGTCCAACAACAAAAGATACCGTAAACAAGGGGAGGGGGGGGGTAAACACAATACCGTGCTCATTCCATACCTGCTGCCGTCAGCTGCTCTTGACCTTCTGCCTCAAACCACCTCTGGTACTGCTGGCGGACCGACGCTTTAAAGCTCTTGTTGATGGAGACATCTAGCGGCTGTACCTCCGCCGTACAGCCCGACGGGATGATTGCCGGCACGCAGTTCATCTCGCGGAGCTTGTCCTTCACTTCCTGGGTGAGGTGACCGCGGTAAGAGTCCAGCACCAGCATCGAGCTCTTGGCGTGTCTGCCGAACTTGGGCTTCAAGAAAGGCTTGACGCCCTCCTCAAGCCAGCGAACGACGCCCGCGGAGTCCATCCACCCGTTCTCTTGTGCAGCCACAACCACATCTGCAGGAATCATGTTCGACCAGTTAGAATTCGCAGTCGGAAGCATGGCGCAGTTAACGAGCAGTGCACCTACCGTATTGACTTACCGGGTGGGAAATTGCCCTTAGGCACGGTCTTGCGCTTGAAGTACACCCACGGCTTCAGCTTCAATCCGTCCGCCGTGCACGCTAACATCACGGTCACACGCTGCTTCTGATAGCCCGCGCTCCTGATAGGCACCGAGCGAACACCCGTTTCATCCACGGTGGTGGTGGCGGGCATCTCCAGCCAGAGCGGCGTCTGGTCCGCGTTGATGATCCACGCGGTGTCGATGCCGCGCTCACGACGCTTGGCACGCACGAACTTCCAGAAGCTCTTGCACTGCTCGGCGACATCTGAAGGGCGGTGGAAGGGAGGACGGACACACATGGCGGGTGTTAGTACAACAATTTAAAAATCACAGGGCAAAGTACACGGGGTAACTCTTACGCGCGGCGGTTTTCTGGGCAACCCGGGTCTTCATGCGGACGCTCAGATTCCTCTGGCTTCCTTTCCACGGCTTGTCCGGGTACAGCAGCCTCATGTACTCCCGCGACCACTCCTGCAGGCGGCCGACTGATACGGCGGTTCCCTTGCGGCGCCACTCGAGAAGTTTCGCGTACACCTTCAACTCCATAGGCCGGTACCACGACGCTCGCCCGCGGCCGTGCATGCCCTTCCGAGCGGAGTGAACTTCCTTGAGGAATTCAGACGCCCGCTTCCAGTTGGTGAGGCACTTGGGGTGGATTCCGCTCTCGCGAGCCAAGGAGCGCACCGACACCGCCAAAGCAAGCTTGGCAACCCACTTCAACTTCTCCGCGGCGGTGTAACCATGCCTCTTGTGGTCGGTGAGCTTGTGCCTGGGAGAGGGGGGGTGGGCATCACGGTTCTGGGTAGAGGGGTGGGGTCGCTTGCGATTGATCGGGGGATAGGAAGGTATCGGCAAGGTCTCGGGAAGCCCGTCGCGAGACCAGTACTCCACGCCGTCGTCGGCATCGTCGCCGGGAACGCCTTCTGGAAAAACATCTTCAGCGGAGCCGCCCTCGGCGGCGCCCCCGGCGCTCGCCTCCGTGCCACCCTCGCCGCCGTAAGCGCCGCTCGCTTCCTCAGCGTCAGCGTCAGCTTCCTCAGCAACATCATCGTCAGCGCCGACTACAGATTCGTCCCACGGGCAATCGTCAGGCTGTCCCCGCCGTGAACTAGGCACGTACTCCACTTCGACCTCCTCATCTTGCGCCTTGTCAGACTCTGGTTCGGAGAGGAATTCGTCAAACGCCGATGGGAGCAGCAGCGTGAGCACGGGCTCAGCTCCAGCGTGTAGCGGAGGCACAGGACCCTGAGTAGACTGTGGAACAGGAGGAACAGGAGGCTCAGGAGGTGCAGGAGGCGAAGGAGGAGCAGGAGGCGCAGGAGGCGCAGGAGGCTGTGGTGGCTCTGGTGGTGATGGTGGGACACGGGAGTACCACCCGTCTGCGTCTACTCTAAACGCGGGCCTGCGCGTAGGCTTTTTCTTGAACAAGAAGTGCGTGCCGCTGAATTCCGCCATGGCTTCCGCAGCATGGCGAGAGTGGCCAAGAACCAAGAACGGGAAACTGAATGAATGGATGAACAAATGAAGGATTCAAAGGGACCCCTTCTGGCTAGCGCCACGGGGTCCTCGTCGTGGAGAGACGGGTGTCCCCTGTCTGAACCCGGAGAGGAGGGTATCTCGCCACGCACGATGCTGCGCTGGCAGGGCATTCCAGCCGCTTCTAGATGGTTCGGGTGAATTGCAGCTGCCACCCAGCGCATGAAAGCCTGATTGGGCCGCAAGGCATCTTTCACGTCAGCGCTGGCAGGTGCGCTGCTCCTGGACGGGCTTTGTGCGGCTGGAAACCGAAGCGCGGCAGTTTTCGGCGGGTTTTCATGCATGATGCCACGCGCACGTTACACAATCTTGTTGGCCTTATTACGGGCTTTGATTTGATACAAAAAAATACAAATTCATTTTTACCATGATATAAGCGCCGGCGCTTATGGCCGTTGTTCAATTACAAGCGCCACCCCCAAAAAAACATGTTTTATTATAAGCGCCGTGGCGCTTATATCCGGGGTTAGACGGTATCAGGGTTTTACAGGGGGGGCGCTTATAATCGAATTCCGGCCATAAGCGCCATGCTCCAGATAGAAGCGCCAGCGCCTTTAATCGGACGGCGCCTATATCCGGGGCCATACGGTAACACGTATTCTTTAGCTCACACAGCAACCGCCTAGTGCCGTCAGCCACACACCGTAAGAGCCTCACCCATGAAGTGTAAAAGGCATCCCCCATGTACGGTAAATCAAAACGCTACTGCCAGTGTGAAGTGAACTATTACCAGGAGGCAAGAAGTAAGCACAGCAACCTAAACTCTTCACATGGCAACAAACAACCCGGTCAGGTCATCCACCTCAGAGGCTCATCCACCTCAGAGGCTCATCCATGGAATAAAATCCCTTCTACAATCAACCAGAGTGGAGTGGAGCCAAACTCCACTCATCTTCCCTTCACGCAGCGACAGCCCAGTCATACACCCTAACAGGCTCGCCCATGCCTCTCAAAATCCCCTTTGTCTCTTCAGCTGCCTCCTTGCCCCTTCCCATGATCATCGCAAAGCCTCTCCCTTCCCTTCACACAGCGACAGCCCAGCCATACACCCTAACAGGCTCGCCATGCCTCTCATCGCAAACTCTCCCCCTCCTGCCCCTGCGAGCCCTGGCCAACAACTCAAAACACCTCACAGCAGCCAATAGCGCATCGACCAGAGCGGTGCACATGCACTGCACGCGGCTCATCTTCCCTTCACACAGCGACAGACCAGTCATACACCCTAACAGGCCCGCCCATGCCTCTCGTAATCCCCTTTGTCTCTTCAACTCTTCAGCTGCCTCCTCGCCCCTTCCCATGATCATCGCTAAGCCTCTCCCTTCCCTTCACACAGCAACAGCCCAGTCATACACCCTAACAGGCTCCCCCATGCGGCTCAGAATCCCCTTTGTCTCTTCAGCTGCCTCCCCACTCCTCCCCATGATCATCGCTAAGCCCCTCCCTTCCCTTCACACAGCAACAGCCCAGTCATACACCCTAACAGGCTCGCCCATGCGGCTCAGAATCCCCTTAATCTCCTCTGCAGCCTCCTCGCTCCTCCCCATGATCATCGCAAAGCCTCCCCCTCCCGCCCCTGCAAGCTTCGCCCCACAACTCAAGTGCTCCACAGCGGCCAATAGCGTGTCGACATGTGGGTTGCTACAGTGTGGGTCCAGCTCCTGGTGAAGGTCCCAGGTGTGGGATAGAACACGCCCTAGGAGGTCGAGATCGGCGGTTGAGATCGCACGGCGGCCGATCTCGGCGAGGTCTGTGAGCCATTGGATGGCGGAGATGAGGCGTGAGTCCCGCTGCAGGTAACGGGTTACCACATTCTTCAGAACGTTACGCGCCAGCCGCACCTGGGTATCGATCAGTAATGGGTGAAAAACAAAAAAGTAAGATATCAACAACGAATCGTGGCGTCTGTAAAAGGTAAAAAGGTTCCCCTTTGGCGGAAATTATTGAATGTCACGAGCCACGCGGACTAAAAACACTGAAGGGGTTTCACTCCCTGGCCCACAAACACAGCCACAAGGTCCATCCTGCAGCAGCCAAGGTCAACCTTCACGCCAAGGACTCCCCACACAAATGGTCTCACCTACCTGGCCCACAAAGACAACCACAAGGCGTGCTGAAGGGCACAGCGGAACACCGGGAGCAGCGGCAGCGGGTTCACTACGAGACGAATGGGGCGAGTGGGAAGGCTGGTGGTGCACTTGACGCCCAGGTACAGTCCCCCCACCTGGTCCTGCCACCCGCCCCCCGTGCCCATCCGCTGCTCCCCACGTTCTTGAGCATGCTACAAGCCACGTGGACCCAAACAAACTAGAGACGTCTCACCTGGCCCACAAAAACAACCACGAGTCGTTGCTGCAGGGCAGAGCGGAACGCCGGCAGCAGAGGCAGCGGGTCGACTACGAGACGAATGGGACGGGTGGGCAGGCTGGAGGTGCACTTGACTCCCGGGTAGAGGCCGCCTACTTGGTCCTGCCACCCGCCCCCCGTGCCCATCCTCTGCTCCAAAAGCAGCACCAGCCGGCTCACTTCCTCGTCCGTCACCTCAGGTGCTTCCTCAGGTGCTTTCTCTGTTGCCCCAGGTGCTTCCTCAGGTGTTTTCTCTGCTGCCCCAGGTGCCCCCTCCGTTGCGTCAGGTGCTTCTTCTGCTGCAAGAGAACTCTCTCCCACGGTCCTGCCTCTCCCTCCCCCTCGGATCAGCACCAGCAGCGCTCGCACCAAAGCAGCTGCAACAATACTGCTCGTGCCGAGACCACTGCCCCTGGGAACGTCCGCCCAGGTTCGGATATGCAGACCCACACGTGAGGAGGAGGACGAGGAGGAGAAGAGGAGGGTAGATATGCGGGTGACGAGGAGGGCGGCTTTTACTATAACGAAGGGTCCTTGTGGCGAGAGGTGGGTGGGGATGGTGGCTGGATCAGGTATGTGGAGGGAAGCCCCCAAATCGTCCTCCATTAGAACGCCTGTGTGAGGAGCAAGAAGAAAGAGAGGGCAGAGTGAGGGCAGGCCCACACACAAGGAAAGGAGGGTGGGGATACGAGAAGGAACACAACACCTATGCCAAGAAACAAAGAGGAAGTCTGGAGATTTGAATTGCCTGTGAGTGAGTCATGAACAGGGTGGTGGAAGATGGTGGCTGGGTCAGTAATGTGGAAGGAGGCGCCATGACCATCCTCCATTAGAACACCTTCGCAAAGGGAGTAAGGGAGGTGGCTTGGCAGCACAGGAAGGGGTGAGGGAGGTGATGTTTCAGTTGACGCAGAAGCCTTGTGCTAGTTCTGCATAAGCAAACCTGCACGAAGAACGACAGGGGAAGTTGAAGAGAGTAGAAATGCCTGTGAGTTGTCACAATAGCACCGCACCATGACACCCCTTCATTAAGACACCTGTGACCTTTCCCTTCCAACCGCACTGCCATGTTCCGCACTGTTCTAGAATCTGCAACGAAATTTTGGTTCCTTGAGAGTCCACTGAGCGTCAAGTCAAGCACTCACCAGGCTCCTTCACCACAGTCACAGTGGCCCCCGCAGGCCTCTTCTCTTCCAACCACACTGCCATGCTCAGCACTGTTCCGCACCACTCTAGACTCCACATAAAGACTGACTTTCAAACTAAACTGTCTACTGTTCAAGGTTCAAGTCAAGCACTCACCAGGCTCTTTCACAACAGTCACAGTGGCGCCCACCGGTCTTCTCCCCTCCAGCAGCACTGCCATGTTCAGCACCGTTCCGCACCGCTCTAGACTCCATGGAGGAGTGTCGCTCCACCCGCCTGCTATGTCCAGGCGCACTGGTAGGGTTACAGTCACAGTGGTGCCGAGAGGAAGAGCTGCTGGGAGGGTAGGGTTTGGAGTGAAGGGAGTGGGGAGAGAGGATGGAGTGTGAGAGAGGGTATGGTGGGAAGCAGCTCACTCCAAGGAGGGGTATTGCTCCACCCGCCTGCTATGTCCAGGCGCACTGGTAGGGTCACGGTGACAGTGGCACCGAGAGGCAGGGCTGCTGGTGTGGTAGGGATGGGAGAGAAGAGGGTTGAAGCGGTGGAAAGGGGAGAGAGTGAGGCATAGAGCTGTGTTGGAACCAGGTCACACCAGGGAGGCGTGTCTCTCCACCCGCCTGCTATGTCCAGGCGCACTGGTAGGGTCACGGTGACAGTGGCGCCGAGAGTCAGGGCTGCTGGGCGGGGAGGGGATGGAGTGAAAGAGAGAATATGGTGGGAAGCAGCTCACTCCAGGGAAGAGAGTCGCGTTGCTGCACCCGCCTATGATATCCAGTCGCACTGGTAGCGCCACGGTAACAGTGGTGCCTTTAGAGAGGGCTGCTGGGACGGGAGGGAATGGGGTGACGGAATAGAGTGTGTAAGAGGGTGGAAGGGGAGGGGTGTCGCTCCACCCGCATGCTATGTCCAGGTGGCGTTACAGTGACCGGCAGTGGTGCCAAGAGGCAGGGCACATGTCCTTGCCAATTGTACACTTACATGCTCCATGTCGGCACATACCCAAGGGCTGACACACCCTTTCGTTGCACACTGGCATCCATCCACATCACATATCTCACCTTGCTTTTGAGTCGAGTCTTGAGGTGAATCAAACTCATCATCTCTCCCGTCCCCTCCCATTCCCACGGCTACTGCTGCCTCCTCAGCCACCGCCCTCCAAACTCCCTCCTCCAACTCCTCCTCTTCACCGCCCTCTTTCTCGCCCTCCCTCTCGCGCTCTCCTTCTCCCTCCTCTCCCTCCTTTCCCTCTCCTTCTCGCTCCGCTCCTCTCTCCACCTCTCCTTCTCCCCTCACTCGCCTCACTCCCCTCAACCCCTCGCTTTGCACCCCTCGCACTGCTCTAACCAGGTCTAGCTTCGCTTGTAGCACACGGCTCATAGGCACACCCGCCCACTGCTGTTGCTCCTGCAAATGCCGCGTCTGCCCCTGCTCCCTCTCATTCCCCCCCTCTCCCACCCCCTTTTCTCCACTCACTCCCACCACTTTATCTCCACCCACTTCCACCCCTTTGCCTCCATCCTCTCCTGCCCTCCTGTTTTGCGACAGTCCCATGGCTTCTCTCCCCCCCACAGAAGGAAAGGATGCGGCAAGTTCCCTACACAACTCCCCGGCTCCTCTCATCCTCCCCCTGCCTGTGCTGTTAACACCATCACCACTCGCATTGCCCCCACCGTCTGTATTGTTGCTGGTTGCATTGGCGCTCTTGTGAGATTCTCCCACGTGGCAGGTACTGGTGTGTGCGTCCACCACGTCAGCAAGCAGCAGCTGACGTGTCAGAGAAGCTAAATTGCGACCGAGGGACCCTCCAGCAGCAGTAGCAGCAGCTGCAGCAGCACTAGTGCTGTCAGTAGCACGAGAACTGGCACTATTAGCACCAGCGGCAGCAGGTGAGACACCACCACCATTTATTGCAGCCCGAGCAAAGGCAGCAAGCAGCACCGATCGACGGTGCAGTGCGGAAGACAGCAGTGCGGGGAAGTCGATCTGACGGTGGAGAAGAGCCAGCGACGTGCGGTCAGATGTGCGCCACGTGTCAGCGTACTGTTGGCTGACAGCTTGGCTGGGGGTGTGGTTGGAAGCTTGGGTGATAGTAGAAGGGAAGCTTCCAAGAAGCCACATGGCGAGGGGAAGGCCAGAGCCAGAGGGGAGGATGGGGAAGAGGAGGGCATTCCAAAGGTCCTGCTTTGGTTGAATTGGGCGGCCTAGTTTGTCTGTGTCTGAAAGAGGGTTAGGAAAATGGGAGGAGACGATGCGGCAGGGGGGAGGCGTAGTGAGTCAGTGGGTGCATAGCAGCAGGAGCAGGGAAGAGAATGGGGTATGGATAATGAACGTGCAGGGCATGTTGTGGAGGGACGGGAGAAGGAAGCGCAGGAGAAAAAGCAGAGAGACTGCGGGGCAAACTGCCTGAAGAGTGGGAGTGCGGTGTTTAAGTGTGTTGGCCCAAGCCATTGGTATTACGTGGTACAATTAGAACTTACAAGCGCAGCTGGCTATAGGTGAGATTTATCTGAGCGAACAGCTCACCTGGCCAGATGTCTGTCGCCGTCAGCCCTCTGTCTTTCAGCCACAGCTTCCAGGGTCGGCCACAGAAGGAGCCTCCCCCAGAAAACGACAACTTAGGGTTGTCATCCACACCGCAGCAGAGGGTCACCTCCCGCCCCCCTTTTAGTGGTACCTGCCATAAGCACATGTGGCTTGGCAGCACAAGAGGACAAAACGATGTGACAATAGGGGTGGGAGAACCGCTGGAGGCTGACTCAGCAGTTGCTGCGTCAGCAGCTCCTGCTGACGTGGCAGATGCCAGCGTGGCAGATGCTGACTCAGCAGCAGCGGCAGCAGCGGCTGTGTCTACGCCAATCACGACGCATCGGTCGCCGATCCGCGTGCCTCGGACCAGCCAGCTGTCAGAGACTACACTGCCCTCCCCGACACAAGCGCCAGGTGGCACGTGCGACGAGATGAGCGCTGCAGATTGCGCCACGTGGCAGTCTGTGGGCGCGGCGACGGCGCTGAGGTGGCGGCGCGGCATTCGCCCGGTGTAGGCGAGGCGCATGTGGTGGAGATACTCGGATGACGTGCCAAAGTGCAGGAATGAGAGATCGTCTGTGGGAGTAGGGGAAGGGCAGGATCATAGGATGGATGGCAAGGGAAGAGATGGGGTCATAGTTTGGAAGAGCACACGAGTGGATGGGCAAGGGGCATGTGGTGGAGATACTCAGATGACATGCCGAAATGAAGGAAGGAGAGATCGCCTGTGGGTGGGGTGGGCGGATAGGAAGGGAGGGGAGAGGAGGAGCACATGCCACGAGTAAGAAAGGCGCTTTTGGTGGAGGTACTCAGATGAGGTGCCGAAATGCAGGAAGGAAAGATCATCTGCATGAAGGGAGAGGGGAAAAGGGGTTAGGAGGAGAATGGAGGGGAAGGAGGGAAGGGGAGGGGGGATTGTTCAGAGGCGCATGTGGTGGAGGTACTCTGATGACGTGCCAAAGTGCAGGAAGGAAAGATCGTCTGTGGGTGGGCGGATGGGAAGGGAGGGGAGAGGAAGCACGCGCGACGGGTAAGCAAGGCGCATGTGGTAGAGTTGAGGTACTCTGATGAGGTGCCGAAATGCAGGAAGGAGAGATCGCCTGTGGTTGGGGTGGGGGGTGAGGGAGGGGTTGGGGAAAGGAAGGGGTATGGACCTGAAATGCACACGACTGGGAAAGGCACACGTGGTGGAGGTACTCAGATGACGTGCCGAAATGCAGGAAGGGTCATCTCGTCTCGTCTTTGGTGAGGGGGGCGGGTACACGGAACAAGATGAGGTATAATCCAAAGGTTCACGTAGATACTCGGATGGCATGGTGTGGGGGAGGGGAGGTGGGCAGGAGGGGTGTTGGGTTGCGGTGGTGTATACAAGTGAGTGGAGAAGAGAGGGTACATACCACTGCTGAACAAACAGGCAAGGCCTGAGAAGCAAGTGTGTACGGTGCATCGTGCCAAGGGTTACTCATGCATGCACGCATGTGTGGATGGATGCAGAGATAACGACAAGTGTCTGCACTGGATAGCACACAACACAGCTGGGCTTGCCTGCGCAGTGGTGGAAGAGAGAGTGCGAGCTGAGGTGGGCGAGGAGGTGTGATCCCAAGTCACAGCAGCTTACATACATACATGTGTGCAAGGTGGGAAGCAGAATGCATGTAGCCGGGCTTACCTGAGCAGTGGTGGAAGATAGAGTGCGAGCTGAGGTGGGCAAGGAGTTGTGGCCCCAGGGGGCGAGTGGACAGCCAGGCATGGCGTGCCGGTACCCATGCTGCTGCCAGCTCCTCGTAGAGACTTAGCTGGCGAGAGAGAGAGAGATAGGGAAACAGACATGCAGAGGGGATGGGGACAGAGAGAGACGTGCATGGGATGGGAGAGACGTGCAGGCACACGGGATCCCAGGGGGCGAGTGGCGAGCCAGGCATGTCTTTCCGGCACCCATGCTGCAGCTAGCTCCTCGAAGGGACTCAGCTGGAGACAGACATAGAGGCAGACAGAAAGACAGACTCGAAGTGATACAGACACAGGAAGAGGGTATAAGACATGTGCAGGCACATCACATCCCAATTCCCAACGGCCGGAAGGACAGCCAGGCGTGGCGTGCCGGTACCCATGCTGCTGCCAGCTCCTCGTAGAGACTCAACCGGGGACAGACGGGCAGACATGATACGTACACGAAGAGGGGATTCAAACAGAAAGACCAGTGCATGGGATGGGAGAGATGTGCAACTTGCAAGCACAAGGGATCCCATGGGGCGGGAGGAGAGGAGAGCCAGGCGTGGCATGGCATAGAGACTCTAGGCAGACAGACAGAAACGCGCATGGGATCGGAAACACGAAAGCTGGGTTTCAAGTTGACTACAAAAACGTGCCAGCACCTGCCACCATCACCACATGTTCCTTGGCCTCCGCCCACCCACTCACCTCTTCGCCTGACGCCAGCAGCTCTGCTAACAGATCCTCCTCGCTGGTCGCCAGGCCAATCAGGTCACGCCACGTGTCACCACATACAGCGTAGATCCCCGTGTCTAGCAGAGCTCCCCCCGTGCGGCATAGTGCCCCCCTCTCCACCATCTCTGCCACACTCGGCTTCTGTAAAAGGTCGGCTACTAACTCGGGAGATTCTGTGCGGCATTGCTTCTCATGCTGTTGCTGCTTCCCATGCTGCTGCTGCTGCTGCTGCTGTTGCTGCTGCTTCCCATGCTGCTCCTGGAGCTGCCACTGCGCATCCTGGTGTTGTTGCTGCTGCTGTTGCTGTTGCTTCTCATGCTGCTCTTTCAGCTGCTGCATCTGCTGCTGCTGTTGCTGTAGCAGCTGTACCTGCTGCTGATAAAACTGTTGCTGCTCCAGCCGCACCTGTTGCTGCCGCTGCTGCTGCGGTAGTTCCTCATGCACCTGCTGCAATTGCATAAACTGTTGCAACTGCAGCTCTTCACTTTGTCGATAATGCTGCTGCTGCAACTGCTTCTGCTGCAGCTGTTGCTGCTGCTGCAGCTGTTGCCGCTGCTGCTGATGCTGCTCCTGCTGTTGCTGCAGCTGCTCCTGTTGCTGCCTATGCTGCTGCTGCTGCTGCTGTTGCTGCTGCTGCTGCTGTTGCTGGTGCTGTTGCTGTTGCATCTCATGCTGCTCTTTCAGCTGCTGCATCTGCTGCTGCTGTTGCTGTAGCAGCTGTACCTGCTGCTGATAAAACTGTTGCTGCTGCAGCGGCAACTGTTGCTCCCATTGCTGTTGCGGTAGCTGATCACGCATCTGCTGCATTTGCATAATCTGTTGCATCTGCAGCTGTGAACTCTGCCGATTATGCTGCTGCTGCAACTGCTCCTCTTGCAGCTGCTGCTGCTGTTGCAGCTGCTGCCGATGCTGCTCCTGCTGTTGCTGCTGCTGCTGCTGCTGTTGCTGCAGCTGCTCCTGTTGCTGCCTATGCTGCTGCTGCCGCCACCGCTGCTGCTCCTGCTGCAAGTCCTGGTGCTGGTTCTCCTGAGAAACTGACTGTTTCTGATCGTTCAATCCAGACCGTGCAAAGTGCAGGAGCAGCGGTGATATGTGATATGTGATACCATGCTGTTGCTGCCGCTGCTGCTGCTGCTGTTGCTGCCGCTGCTCCTGCTGCTGTTGCTGCCGCTGCTGCTGCTGCTGTTGCTCCAGCTGCTCCTGCTGTTGCTGCTGCTGCTGCTGCTGCTGCTGTTGCTGCAGCTGCTCCCGTTGCTGCCTATGCTGCTGCTGTTGCTGCTGCTGCTGCTGCTGCTGCTGCTCCTGCTGCAAGTCCTGATGCTGGTTCACCTGAGAAACTGACAGTTTCTGAGCGTTCAAGCCAGACCGTGTCAACGTTTGGTCCGAGGCAACGTGCCTGGTCTGACCCGAGGCAACACTTCTGGTTCGGTCCGAAGCAAGAATTACTCCGTGCCTGGAGGCAACATCTAAGGGCACGGCAGCAGTGACGACCAGAGCTCCATGGGAGGGCAGGCGGATACGAGAGGCGTTGAAGCATGGCAGCACATCGCCTGTCATTATGAAGAGTACACCATCTGAGGAGAGCAAAGGAGGGGACACGGAGGGAAAGGGTACACTACACTGTAATTGCCTTGGTCTGGCGTGAGAATTGAGGCACGAATGACTCCGTGTCTGCTTTTGAGGCGCCTCAAAAGCCGTGCCGGGAGGCCACATCGAGGGGCACGGCAGCAGTGACGACCAGAGCTCCGTGGGAGGGCAGGCGGATGCGAGAGGCGTTGAAGCATGGCAGCACGTTGCCTGTCATTATGAAGAGCGCACCATCTGAGGGAGATGAGAGGGGGGACGGCAAGGAGTAAGGCCCGTATGGTAGAGTGCATATTGACAGACACATGTGGTAGAAGAGGCGTTGAAGCATGGCAGCACGTCGCCCACTGTTATCAAGAGCGTGCCGTCTGGGAAGAAAAGGGAAACGGCACGATTAACAAGTTGGGGCGCAGGTTGGGCCAGCAAAGAAACCCCTTGCACGTTGCAACATACCATCTGACGGACCCCCCTTGCAGCTTACGTTTGAAGGGAGAGCCTGAAGCGCGAGAGAAGAAATGGCGAGGATGTGGTCAAAGAGAGTCAAGGGGGGTCCGTCAGGTCAGGGTCTCATTCCTAGGGAGACATCTCTAGTTGGTAACCTACGAGTAAGGGGGAGAGCCTGGAGCGCCAGCGCTGACAGTCAAAGCCTGAAGCGCCAGGATGTGGTCAAAGAGAGTCAAGGGGAGGCCGTCAGGTCGTCCCTCCCCTCCCCAGCTAGCAGCAGGAAGGGCACAAAGGGCTTCATAGAAGAGAGAGACCCACCGAAGGCACCTTCAAACCGCCAACCCCCCTGTTCTGCTTACCATTGGATGGCAAAGCCTGAAGCGCCAGTGCTGAAACCGCTAGAATGTGGTCAAAGAGAGTCAATGGGGGTCCCTCAGGGTCGTCCCCAGCCAGCAGGGGGAAGGGCACAAAGGGCTTGCCGAGGAAAACAAGGTAGTAGTAACGTACCCTTGGGTGGAAGAGCCTGCAGCGCCAGTGCTGACACGGCAAGGATGTGGTCAAAGAGAGTCAAGGGGGGTCCGTCAGGGTCGTCCCCAGCCAGCAGCGGGAAGGGCACAAAGGGCTTGCCACACGGATTAGCCCATGGCAGGCGCTTGCTGTCTCCACCTGCGTGCACCAGTAGCACCTTCATTGTTGGGAGACGGGAAGACGATGCCTGGAACACAGAGGGCAATGGGGCACAGAGGGAAAGGGAAGGGCACAAAGGGCTTGCCACACGGTTTGGCCCATGGCAGTCGCTTGCTGTCTCCCCCTGCATGCACCAATAGCACCTTCATTGATGGGAGACGTGTAGAGGCGGACTGTGGGAGACAGACAGTCAATAGGCAGGGCAATAGGGCACAGAGGGAGAGGGAAGGGCACAAATGGCGTGCCGCATGGGTTGGCCCACGGCAGGCGCTTGCTGTCTCCACCTGCGTGCACCAGTAGCACCTTCATTGATGGGAGACGGGCGGATGATGCCTGGAACACAGTTGATGGGCGGGGCAACGGGGTATGGGGGGGAATGGGGAGATAGAGAGTGGGGGAAAAGGGAAGGATTGGCCCATGGCAGGCGCTTGCTGTCGCCCCCTGCATGCACCAGTAGCACCTTCATTGATGGGAGTCGGGCAGATGATGCCTGGAACACGGTCAATCGGCGGGGCAATGGGGCACAGAAGGAGAGGAAAGGAGGGAGTGCGAAGGAGGGAGAGGGAAGGGCACAAATGGCTTGCCACACGGATTGGCCCATGGCAGCCGCTTGCTGTCTCCGCCTGCGTGCACCAGCAGCACCTTCATTGATGGGAGACGTTGGGTGGCGGACTGGGCAATGGGGGAAAAGGGGCAGGGGAAAAAGAGGGGGAAAATGAGGGAGAGGGAAGGAGGGGAATATTGGCCCATGGCAGGCGCCTGCTGCATCCCCCTGCGTGCACCAGTAGCACCTTCATTGATGGGAGGCGGGTAGCGGCGGACTGGGCAATGGGGGGCATGGGGAAATCGAGAGAAAAGGAGGGAGAGCAGATTTTGACACGGATTGGCTCACGACAGCAGCGGGAACGGCGCAGAAGGGCTGGGAAAGAGTGGAGGAAGAGAGGAGAGAGCAGGGATGGGTAGGGAAAGCGGGGAGTGGCTTGAATTGCGTTGGACCATGGCAGGCGTTTGCTGTCGCCCGATGCGTGCACCAGCAGACCCTTACTCGTCGTATCAACCCGTCTGAGAATTATTAAGAGCGACTCACATATATGCAAGGCCAGGCCGGCTCTGGACAGACGCTTGCTGTAACAAAAAGCTTCTGCTGTTACTCGTCGTATCAATCTTCCACCTGCCCCCCACCACCGCCCTCCCCTCCACATTCCTCCACCAGAGATCTCCCCTATCATCCAGATAACCCCGCAACGCCCCAATAGCTCCCCAATAGCTCCCAATTGTGGGGTTGCTTGCTCCTCCACATCCGCTTCAAGGTCACTATCCGCCTCCCCTGCATTTCCCCCACTGCCAGCATGATGGTCTCCCACGCCTTCCCCCACACACCACCCGCCCTTCCCCCGGCTTTCCCCACCACCAGAAGGGGAAAATCCATACAAGGCAGGCCTCACCTCCCCCGAGTGATTCCGCAACACCCAAATAGCTCAACTCAACACATGCGGGGATCCCAAGGCCAACCCAAGGCAGGTCTCACCTCCCCCAGAAAATCCCTCAACGCCCGGATAGCTCCCCAGGGTCGCCCCTCCTGATCCGATCCGCTTGCCCTCCCTGTCTGGCACTGCCAGCATGATGGTCAGGACACTCACCCTCCCCCCCCCTGGCTTTCCCCACCACCAGAAGAAGAGAATCCATACAAGGCAGGTATCACCTCCCCCAGATGGTCCCTCCAGGGTGGCTCCCCGAATAGCTCCCAGGGTGGGCTCCTCCAGACCCGATCCGCTTCCCCTCCCTGTCCGGCACTGCCAGCACGATGGTCTCCCACACCTTCCCCCACATCACCCGTCTTTCTCCCTGCCTTCCTCCTACACATGCGCGGATACCAAGGCAGGTTTCATCTCATCTCACCTCCCCCAGATAGTCCCTCAACGCCCGGATGGCTCCCAGGGTCGCGCCTCCAGACCCGATCCGCTTCCCCTCCCTGTCCGGCACTGCCAGCACGATTGTCTCCGCTGCAATGTGCCCATTGTGCCGCGCTGCTGCCAGCTGCCTGGCAGGAGAAGGGAGACAACGAGCAGTGAGAGGTGCATAACAAGGGAAAGGGATGGTGAGAGCTCCGCCAGACCCGATACGCCTGCCCTCCCTGTCAGGCACTGCCAGCACGATGGTCTCGGCCGCAATGTGCCCATTGTGCCGCGCTGCTGCCAGCTGCCTGAATAAGAGTTTACGAGGGAGCGAATGGCAGGGAAGGACATTTGTCTTAACCTGGATAACCTACATGATACATCTGCTTCCTTCACAGACGACGGCTTTTCCTTCCGCAATGCGCACATTGTCACGACTGCTGCCAGCTGCCAGTGGGGCACTGGTGGAAATATCCAGGGCTGTAAACGGCGGTGCGGACGGAGCGAGCTGCACGTTCCACCGCCAATGCCCTACAATGGCGTCTAGATGCTTCGCATTGCTGCAGTGGGCTGGGGCGCGAGGGGTGAACGCTGCGTAGTACTAATTGCGGAATGCAGTAATACACGTGTACGGGTCGTTTGAAAAATCGCCATTGAGGACGTGAAAAATATCGTTGTCGTCTACCTGGAGTAAGTAAAACTGCTTCAAGAATCCTCGAAACGATATTAATTTCACGGGGAAGCGTTGTCATTGTGTACCTGGAGTACAGGTCAGCCTGCGCGTCGCTCGCAGCGGTGATCAGCAGCGCGTCCCAAGGAGGGAAGCGATTGGGAGCGCGAATGGAGAGTCGGAGCTGGAACCACGCGCGGGAGAGAATCTCCGCCTCCCTGCGACCGTCGCTGGCCAGCTGCGATGAGAGCCAGTCGTCGGCTGCCGCGTTCGTCGCCATAGCTCGACCGACAATGAGTGAACTAATGACTGATTCTATGCTTTCCGCTTCTATTCACCTTGAGCTTCATTGATTATGGATCGGTCTGGAGGAATTGAAAGGAATGGCTGGGACGTTGCCGAAGCGGAATTCGTCGCAGCTAGTGAGTTACCAGTTTTCGCACTACCAGTTCATTCCAACTCTCCGCCGGATCGCTAGTGAAACCCGTTCATGCATCAGGTCCGAGATCTATCGTGGATCGTGGAACGAACTTGGTTCATGCAAAACCATGTGCCTCCAGGCAAAAGCGTGCTCACATGGACAAACCGCAGAAGAATCACATCTTGCAAAAAGAATGTCTCACGGCTGTAGGGACATGAACCGTGTTCGGCTCATTGAAGTTTGAACACCCCCCAAGATGGATTTTCTCTTTTTTTGGTGTCCGGCCAAATAGAGGCAAGCAAGTTTGCAGCTTGTGATCAGCTGACAGCTCCTTGTCGGACACATGCATGTGACATCTATTGTCAGACACTCCACATACCTCAGGAACTCTGTCCACATGTCTAAGCAACTCTGTCGACATACCTCTGGAATTCCAGTCCAGTGTCTTCGCTTGTCAGAGGTACCGGTTCGTGGTGATAACCAGGAGACTTGAATTTCAAAATTCCGCAATTTCAGAACGTACCATCATCTTATCCTCACCCGAAGCCTGGAAATACCTCTGTGTTTTGTATGAAGTGTGGCGCTTAGACGTGCTAGATTCTCGTCATCCTTGGTGGTCAAATGGTTCCCTTAGAAATGGATCTTGACAGCGAGCATAAGTCGAAGCTAATCCCGGAGTCTGCGGGTGAAAACGCTAAAGTTGGAAAAGGTGAACGTTGGAGTAATGGAGGTGCAACCTCTCGGCGAAGCAGCTCTGATTCGTTACTCTCAACTATCCAGTTGGTTTCCATATTATTCTTCACGGTGACAGGGGTAAGAAATCTTTGACCACGGCAAAAGGCTCAGTAGGTGCAGACTTCCCTCCTGATACCCTTGTTTTCAGGGTCCATACGGCTTCGAGGACGTAATTGGAGCCTCAGGTGGCCTTGTGGGACTGGGGATGCTACTTCTTATTCCCTTTGTTTGGTCCGCGCCGTTGGCACTGATGACTGGAGAACTGGCTTGCATGATTCCTCAGAGCGGAGGACACATTTTATGGGTGTATCATGCGTTTGGACCATTCTGGTCTTTATTCAACAGTGTATTGACGTTTGGATGCGGGGTGTTTGACAACGCGCTGTATCCAGCCCTTTTCGTTGACTATCTGAGCCACATCGTATATGGTCCTTTTGGAGCAATTCCCATGCCATATTCGCTCATTCTGAAAGCGACAATGATCGCCGTCACGACCGCACTCAACTTGAGCGGAGTCGACATAGTGGGTACGTAATTTCTTTTGAAGTGTTTCACAAGTAACATGAGAATCCTCTATCTCACAGACTGCTCTGGCAGGAAAAGCATCGATGGTGTTTGGGGTGTCTGTCGTCGCTCCTTTCGTTGCAATGTTCTTCTTCGCTATTCCCCAGCTGAATCTGCAATGGATCAGCTTTCCAACACCCAAGCCTTTAAATTGGCCGAAGTTACTCTCTGTGCTTCTTTGGAACACTTCAGGGTAAGCAGATTTTTTCCTTTTTTTTTTCTTTTTTTTTCTTTTCTTTTTTTCAGCGTCCTTAGCACGAATAAATTGTCTAAGCGTTTGTATGTGCAGGTTTGATTCCGCTGGAGCTTGTGCTGGTGAAGTGAAAGATCCAGGAAGATCATATCCTCTGGCGTTGCTGGTTTCTGTGGGACTGATGCTTGTTACCTACATCGTTCCAGCCTTAGTTGGCTTGAGTGTGGCGCCATACTTCGAGCTGTGGAAAGGTGGCACCTTTACGGACATAGCTGCACGTGTTGGAGGCCGTCCGTTAGAGGTAATGTGCGGAAAATGGCTTGTTTCAGCATGAGAAAAGGATTCATGTTATTGTGCGGCAGATTTGGCTGGGACTTGGAGGAGTCGCCAGCGCCTTTGGTCTTCTCTTAACTCGTCTGTGCATGAGCTCGAGGCTTGTCTATGGAATGGCGGTGGCACATAAGGTAAAGTGGTGTTGTTCCATTCTGGTGTTCTGCAGCCTTCTCACACCTCCTGTTCTGCAGGCACCCCAGTTCTTTCAATCTGTTGAAGGAAAACATGGAACTCCTTGGGTTGCACTTGTTATCACTGCTTTCTGCACTCTTCTGCTGTCCGGATCCAAGTTTACACTTCTTGCTGAGGTGAGTACTCAGAATACGGTTATGCTGCAATGCATGGACATAACCTTGATTGAATTTGCATGCATTGCTGAGTGGCAGGCGGATATGGTGTTGTACTGCATTTCCTCAGCATTGAAGTTTTCAGCTCTTATTTACCTGAGATTCACAGAACCAGATGCCTACAGGCCTTTCCGCATTCCTGTGGGTAATCTACTGCTTGTCGGTGAGTGATTGAATGGATCCGCTTTTCCTTCATCTGTTTCCCATGTTCTTTTTCTTCACACCTTGTTCTTGTGGCAGGGCTTACGGCGATTCCACTACTAGTGTGCTTTGCAATGGTGGTCCTGGGTTCACCGTTCTCACATCTCGTGGCTCTTTCCTGTACGGCTGAAGCCCATTTGTTTGAAAGATGAAGCGTGTAATTGGATGAAGCTGACCTTTTCCTGTCATGTTTGTTTGCAGGCCTTATGATTGCAATCATAACCCACGTTTGGCTTGAGGCCATAGTCCCTTTTCTCAAAAGGGCAGCGTCTGCTGCTGCAGTCATTTATTACGGGACGAAAGAGCACCTCACAAGAATGTATTCTCGTCCAACACATACGGTACCCTGTTAGCTGCAGATACGCAAGGCATCTCTCAACAAGCGTGACGTGTGTAATATTCTCAGCTATTACTCCTTCTATTATGTTTGCCTATTAAATCAGTGTTGAGACCTACAGTTACTGGGTAGGGAAAGTCTACTAAAGATGGTACTGTAGCATTTATGGCAAAATGTGCAATGAAGGTTACTGTATTCTGCAAGAAAAGAAAGGCATTATTGACTCGCGTATTGAATCATCGTGTGCATGGTAACTCTGCATCTTGCCGATAAGCGGGTTGTAATAGTGGATGACTTGGTGCGTGCATTTCAATTACTCCACGTCAGCCACTATGACCCATATGGGGCGCTCAGCCAATCTACGCACAATTTATGCCACAGCTCACCTGACGTGGCATGACTTGTGGACGCCAAGCCTCTCTTTGACGCCATACCATCAGCGGAAGTGACGTTTTGCGAACCGGGCCTTGTTTGTTGCTTGCCATGACCAAGTTCTTGCACAAAGTTTTGGCGCGAAACCGAGCCTCGAGGAGGTGCGGTGCCAGGAGACTGGCTCGGCTGCATTACTCGCGGCTGTTGCTCAGACCTTCCTAGGACCGAACCAGGTACAAACCAGGCCTGAAACCTGTCCCCAAGGCTATCCCAAATTCCCGTCCACGCTGCAGAGAGCTGGTCACCAGCACATTCGCACAATTCCCAAGGGGCATCTTGGTCTGTGGGCTCCTGGATTCTGGCCAGCCTGCTTGCGGGTTCTGCAATTCTGGAGCGCACTGAATAATTTCTGTGCTGAAGAGGAGGATTGGCGACGGAATTCATAAGGAGCGATCTCCTTTTCTCCCTAATTGTTTTGGAGAGAAAGGGTTGGTCAGGCCGGCCGAAGCGTTGTGCCTTTTTCACTTTAGTGATCTAATATTGCCGTAATGGCTGCATCCAGCAGACAGCAATGGATGCGCTGCGTGCGGAGTCTGGGAGTCGTTATTAGCAACACCGGCTCACGGCCCGTCGTGAACCACTCCCGGCCTCTCACCTCCCTCGCCGACGCTCCCGCTCGCCATGGCCATCCCAGCATGCTGGGAGCTTTCTCCGCTCGCTCCACCGGCATTGCGGCCGAGATTCGTGCCAGGAATGCCGCTCAAGGGTTCCGTTCCATTTCCGTCGACGCATTGAAGCCTAGCGACACTTTCCCCCGCCGTCACAACAGCATCACCCCTCCAGAGGCCCAAGCTATGGCCGAGTTCTGCGGCTTCGAATCCGTCGATGCTCTTGTCACCGCGACCGTTCCGAAGGACATCAGACGCCAGCCGATGCAGCTGGGGAAGTACACCGAGGGATTCCCGGAGAACGAGATGCTCGAGCGCTTTAAAGACATGGCTTCTAAGAACAAGGTTCTCAAGTCATTCATCGGCATGGGTTACCACGGAACCATCGTCACGCCGGTCATTCTCCGTAACCTGCTCGAGAACCCCGGCTGGTACACCCAGTACACTCCGTACCAGGCGGAAATTGCTCAGGGACGCCTGGAATCTCTCCTCAATTTCCAGACCTTGATTACTGACCTCACTGCAATGCCGATGTCCAACGCGTCTCTGCTTGATGAGGGAACCGCAGCGGCCGAAGCCATGGCCATGTGCCTCAACATCAACCGAGGGAAGAAGACCAAATTTTACATCTCCAACCTGTGCCACCCGCAGACTATCGACGTGTGTCTGACACGCGCGGATGGGCTTGGGATCGAAGCCATTGTCGGCGACCACACGACGTTCGATTACTCCAAGAAGGACGTCTGCGGCGTGCTCGTGCAGTACCCTGCGACAGACGGCACCCTGATCGACTACTCCGATTTCGTCGTCAAGGCTCACGAAAACGGTGCGAAGGTCGTCATGGCGACGGATCTGCTCGCGTTGACGGTCGTCCGGCCGCCCGGCGAGCTCGGCGCGGACATGGTTGTCGGCTCGGCGCAGAGGTTCGGCGTGCCGATGGGGTATGGTGGTCCCCACGCGGCGTTCCTGGCCACGTCAGCGGAGTACAAGCGGCTGATGCCCGGGAGGATTATCGGAGTGAGCATTGACGCGCAGGGGAATCCAGCTCTACGTATGGCGATGCAGACGAGGGAGCAGCACATCAGGCGAGACAAGGCCACCAGCAACATTTGCACGGCGCAGGTACGGAAGGCAGCGATAAATGCAGGTTCCAGGTATGAGATGCACTTTATGGTCAGGGATCACGTGTTGACAAGCATTTCAATTCCAATGATTGCGTGTTCACAAGTACCTAAAGTTCAGGGAATACGTGTTAACATCCATTTACATTCCGACAATAATCAGGTGTTGATTGATTGACTCTGATCAACATGCCCACCGTGTACGCCGTGTCACAAGCGCGAGGGCCTCAATGTTACTAGAGTCGACCCAACAGTCTTCTCGTCCTTCTCTTCCCTCTCGTACCTCTCGTCCTTCTCGTCCTGCTCCTCCTTCCCCTCCCCTTCCGTCCTCCATCGTCCTCTCTCAGGCTCTCCTCGCCAACATGGCCGCGATGTACGCCGTGTACCACGGCCCCGCGGGCCTCAAGGACATCGCGAACCGCGTGCACGGGCTCGCGGCGGTCTTCGCCAAGGGCGTCGAGATGGCGGGCGCCGGCACCGTCGCCAAGGAGCCGTTCTTCGACACGGTCAAGGTGACCGTTGGCGGCGGCAAGGCTGCTAACGTGGCGGCCGCTGCGGTGAAGGAGGGGATGAACCTGCGCGTGCTGGACGCCGACACGGTGAGCGGAAAGAGAAAATTAGAATGGATATGGGGAGAGGAGTAGATGTTGGTCTCAAGGACATCGACCACCGCGTGCCTGCTCACCCTGCGCGTGCTGGACGCTGACACGGTGAGGAGAAGAGGAGGATGTTGACGATCCAGCGAATAGGGAAGGAATGGAAAAGGGAGGGGGTGCTAGCACGGCGAGGGGATGCTGAGGGGGTGAGGGAGTGGGAGATTAGGAGCGACTTGAGTCGTGTAGGGATAATGGAAGAAATTTGAACATGGATGGGATGGGGATCGATGGAGGACGAGGAAGGTTGCGAACAAGTGTAGCAGAAGAAAATCAGCATGCGCGTACTGTCCCCCACACATTCTCCCTTTCTCACCCCGTTGTCTCTCGTCCTAATGACAGATCACTGTTGCGTTCGACGAGACCAGCACCATTGCTGACGTGGACGCGCTCCTGAAGGCCGTGGCTGGCAAGCAGGTGAGGCGCAATGGGCGTGGGACAAGCGAGCGAGGGTTTGAGGCCATTGGCGTGGGACATTGGGCATAGGGCACGGGGCACGGGGCACGGGGCACGGGGCACGGGGCATGGGGCACAGGGCACAGGGCATGGGGCATGGGTGATGGGGCTGGGTCGGAACGAGTTAAACATTCATTCAGGCATCGAACGTATTCTGGGCCAAATCGATCACGTCCCATCGCATCACATTTATCGTTTTCGTAACTGTCCTCTGACGTGCTTCTCCATGCTGCCACCCCCCCCTCCCGCCCACTTCCCGTGGACCCCCCCCCTACCGTGAATTCACACCGAACTCCATTGCACCGAACTCCATTGCACCAAACTCCATTGCACGTCCTTCCTTCATTGCCATGACCTCAATCACTCGCTGTCTAGTCTTCTCTTCTCGTTTTTGCTGCTATATCTCAACCCCATTACACTCTGACCCCACCGCACAGCCTGCCCTCTCAGTGGAGTCCATTGGTCTAGGGTGGAAGCAGGTGGCCCAACGCGCGGGCTCCCTTCGTGCCCTAGCGGTGTGCATCATGGATTGACTTTTCTCCTTGTTTGTTTCCCTGTTGTGCCATGATCCATCCCATTATCCCATCCCCTGATCCTCCACTCCAGCCTGCCTTCACAGCGGAGTCCATTGCACCGCAGGTGGACGCAGCCCTGCCCAAGGCGCTGGAGAGAGAGAGCGCCTTCCTCACTCACCCCATCTTCAATGCGTGAGTACAAGGAATCCTCTTTTTTACGCAATCGTATTAGAGAGACTACAGGAGCTCTGCCTAAGGCTCTAGAGAGGTGCAGTGCCTTGCGCACTCACCCATACGTGGAGTGCAACGCCTTCCATAGACGCCTTCCAGGCTCTAGACTAGATACGAGCAGCGCACCATGAAGCACTACTTCCCACGCACACCCCCTCATGTGCCTCTAACCTCCCTTCCTCTCCACCTCTCCTCCTCTCCTCCTCCCCACCTCCCCTCTTTCCCCCCCGTCTCTTCCCCTCCTCACTTCCTCTTCTCCCTTTTCCCTCCCGCCTCCCCTCCTCCCTTCCTCCAGCTACCACTCAGAGCACGAGTTGCTGCGCTACCTGCACAGCCTGCAGGCGAAGGACCCTCTCCTCAAATCTTGTGCCTCCCTTTCCCTCCTTCCCTCTCCTCCCTCCGCTCTCCTCCCCTCCTCCCTCCTCCCTCCCTCCTCCTTCCTCCCTCCTTCCACAGCTACCACTCAGAGCACGAGTTGCTGCGCTACCTGCACCGCCTGCAGTCTGTCCCTTCCCTCAAATCTTGTGCCTCTCTTCCCTCCTCCTTTCCCCTTCCCCTCCCCTCCCTTCCCCTCCCTTCCCTCCTTCCTCTCCCTCTCCCTCCAGCTACCACTCAGAGCACGAGCTGCTGCGCTACCTGCACAGCCTGCAGGCAAAGGACCTCTCCTCGAATCTTGTGCCTCCCTTTCCCTTCCCTCCCTTCCCCTCCCTCCCCTCCCTCCCTCCGTCCCTTCCCCTCCCTTCCCCCCCTTCCACAGCTACCACTCAGAGCACGAGCTGCTGCGCTACCTGCACCGCCTGCAGTCCATCCCTCCCCTCGAATTTTCCCCTCTTCCCATGCCTTAACCCCTCCTCTCCTCCCCCTCCTCTTCCCCGCCCCCTGCAGCTACCACTCAGAGCACGAGTTGCTGCGCTACCTGCACCGCCTGCAGGCGAAGGACCTGTCCCTCGTGCACTCCATGATCGCCCTGGGCTCGTGCACCATGAAGCTCAACGCCACGGCGGAGATGATCCCCATCACATGGCCCGAGCTCGCCAATATCCACCCCTTCGCACCCCTCGACCAGACCAACGGCTACCAGGTACGCACGTCGTCTACTGTTTTGGAGCAGGCATTACCGTATGAATGCCCTGTGTTGTGGTGTGAAACGTCACCTCTCCTGGGCTCGTGCACCATGAAGCGCAACGCCACGGCCGAGATGATCCCCATCACATGGCCCGAACTCGCCAACATTCACCCCTTTGCCCTGCTTGACCAGTCCCAAGGGCATCTAGCAGGCTTATGACTTTAATTATCACTTTCACTCACTTCTCTTTCTTCTTTCCCCTCCATTCATCACCTCAGGAGATGTTCAACGACCTGGGCGCCATGCTGGGGGAGATCACTGGCTTCGACTCCGTCTCCCTGCAGCCCAACGCGGGTGCTGCTGGTTGTGCAGTTCTGCTCCTCCGCCCATTCGCACACTGCCCACCCCCCCTGATCACTTCCACCCCTCACCCCCTTTCACCCCCCGCGCACCACCCTTCACCACCTCTCACCACCGCAGGAGATGTTCAACGACCTGGGCGCCATGCTGGCGGATTGAATCAGTCAGCTGCAACCGCACTCAACCTTACTCAACCCGCACCCCCTGTTTGCCTCTCAGGAAATGTTCAACGACCTGGGCGCCATGCTGGCGGAGATCACTGGCTTCGACTCCGTTTCTCTGCAGCCCAACGCTGGTGCTGCTGGCGAGTACGCTGGGCTCATGGCCATCCGCGCGTACCACCAGGTAGGGGCTTATGGGTACTAGTAGTAATAAATGTACTGCTGGGGGGGGAGTCTTGTCTACATCCGTCATGTCCTTTTCCTCTTGCTCCCCCAGCCCCCTGGCGATTTCCACCACAAGCAACGTGTGCATCATCCCGGTGTCCACTGCTTTCTTTTGCCCCTCTCCACTCCTGACCCGTCTGTTCCCACCTATCTCGACTCGACGCCCACCTCTCATCCCTTGCATTGCAGACCCGTGGCGACCACCATCGCAATCTAGTTTTGAGACGTCTCAAAACTGTTCCCACCTATCTCGACTCGACACCCACCTCTCATCCCTTGCATTGCAGTCCCGTGGCGACCACCATCGCAACGTGTGCATCATCCCGGTGTCGGCGCACGGCACCTCCCACTGTGCCCCTCCCTCCCACCCAATTCAGTCCCGTGGCGACCACCATCGCAACGTGTGCATCATCCCCGTGTCGGCGCACGGCACCTCCCACTGTGCCCCTCCCTCCCACCCAATTCAGTCCCGTGGCGACCACCATCGCAACGTGTGCATCATCCCCGTGTCGGCGCACGGCACCTCCCACTGTGCCCCTCCCTCCCACCCAATTCAGTCCCGTGGCGACCACCATCGCAACGTGTGCATCATCCCGGTGTCGGCGCACGGCACCTCCCACTGTGCCCCTCCCTCCCACCCAATTCAGTCCCGTGGCGACCACCATCGCAACGTGTGCATCATCCCCGTGTCGGCGCACGGCACCTCCCACTGTGCCCCTCCCTCCCACCCAATTCAGTCCCGTAGCGACCACCATCGCAACGTGTGCATCATCCCCGTGTCGGCGCACGGCACCTCCCACTGTGCCCCTCCCTCCCACCCAATTCAGTCCCGTGGCGACCACCATCGCAACGTGTGCATCATCCCCGTGTCGGCGCACGGCACCTCCCACTGTGCCCCTCCCTCCCACCCAATTCAGTCCCGTGGCGACCACCATCGCAACGTGTGCATCATCCCGGTGTCGGCGCACGGCACCTCCCACTGTGCCCCTCCCTCCCACCCAATTCAGTCCCGTGGCGACCACAATCGCAACGTGTGCATCATCCCCGTGTCAGCCCACGGCACCAACCCAGCGAGCTCGGTCTTATGAGCTTTCCTCTTTCCCACTTCTCCCCTCCCCTCATTTCCCCTTCTCGCGTTGCCCCCAGTCCCGTGGCGACCACCACCGCAACGTGTGCATCATCCCCGTGTCAGCCCACGGCACCAACCCAGCGAGCTCTGCTTCATGAGCTTCCCTTACCCACTTTCTCGCTGTCATTCCCCACTGTTCCCCTTCCCCTCTCTGGCCCCCACTCAGTCCCGTGGCGATCACCATCGCAACGTGTGCATCATTCCCGTGTCAGCCCACGGCACCAACCCAGCAAGCGCGGCCATGTGTGGCATGAAGATCGTGGCGGTCGGCACCGATGACAAGGGAAATGTCAACATTGCCGAGCTCAAGGCGGCCGCTGAGAAGCACAAGGACGACCTCGCTGCCCTCATGGTGAGTTTGTGTGTGGGAAAGGGGGGGTTGAAGTGGGCAACAGGCACTGGGCACCCACGGACGACAAGGGCAACATCAACATTGCCAAGCTCAAGGCGGCTGCTGAGAGGCACAAGGACAACCTTGCTGCCCTCATGGTGAGTTTGTGTGAGGGAAAGGGGGGGTTGAAGTAGGCAACAGGCACTGGGCACCCACGGATGACAAGGCCAACATCAAAAGTGCCGAGCTCAAGGCAGCTGCTGAGAAGCACAAGGACGACCTCGCTGCCCTCATGGTGAGTGCGTGTTTGGGGGTGGGTGGGTAGGGGAGGGTGGTTTAAGTGGGCAATAGGCAGTGGGCACCCCACTGACGACAAGGGCAATGTTAACATCGCTGAGCTCAAGGCGGCTGCTGAGAAGCACACAAGGACAACCTTGCTGCCCTCATGGTGAGTGCATGGAGGATGCGGTCTTGCCTGCTCTTCTCTCCCTCCCTTACCTAGGGTATTTTACTCTCTTATCTTGCTAAAAGCGTTACCAACCGTGAGTCACAACAACCTCGTTGCCCTCGTATTGACTGGGCGAGCTGACTTCGTGGCAGCTGGGTGCTTTATGCCTGCTCTTCTCTCCTCCCCTTCCTCCTGCCTTCCCTCCCTCGCTCCCGTCCCTCCCTCCCTCCCGTCCCTCCCTCTCTCCCGTCCCGCCCTCCCTTCAATCCCTCTCTCCCTCCCTCCCTCCCTCCTTCGCTCCCTCCCTCCCTCTCTCCTCCCTCCCTCCCTCCCCACCTCCCTCCCTCCCTCCCTCCCTCCCTCCTTCCATCCTTCCCTCCCTCCCTCGCCTCGCCCTCCCTCCTTCCATCCCTCCCTCCCTCCCTTCCGCTCCCCCTTCTTTCCCTCTCCAATGTTCTCTTCGTCAGTCAGTCCCACTCCTTTTCTCCCACCCCTTCTAAGTTCTTTCACCCTTCCCATGTGCATGACCACGTGCGTTTGCCCCTAAATGACTGCAGATCACCTACCCATCGACCCACGGAGTGTACGAGGAGGGTGTTGACGAGATTTGCCGCATCATCCACGCCAACGGCGGTCAAGTGTACATGGATGGTGCCAACATGAACGCACAGGTGAGTTTTGAGCAGGGAGTTACCTGAACGCACCAGTCGGATGAGAGCATCAAATATCTAGGCCAGTCCTCCACAGTCTTCTCACACACCCATGGATAACCAACTTGGTGACCCTTTTCTACCTATTCTCCTCTCCTCAACCCCCCTCTCTCCCTTCCCTCTCCCGGCCCGAACACATCTTTGTTCTTTATCTCCCTGCAGGTCGGCCTCACCAGCCCCGGGCACATAGGAGCAGACGTGTGCCATCTCAACCTGCACAAGACCTTCTGCATTCCCCACGGAGGGGGTGGTCCCGGCATGGGCCCCATTGGAGTCAAGGCACACCTTGCTCCCTTCCTTCCCTCCCACCCTGTGGTGAGTTCTCTTCTTGCCCTCCAACGCTGTGGTAGTCCCGTGTGCCTCGTACCCACCCTGTGGTGATTTATGTCCTCTTCATCGTTTCACCTAGCCACTTTCTGCATTCCCAACGGTGCCTTGCCTGTGGCTCTGCACGCAAGCAGATGGGTGCTGCTGCTGCTGCTTCCTGAGGCTTAACACTCACATCCTGTCCTGTGCCAATCCCACTCACCCACCTCCTTACCACGCCCCCCCTTCGCTATCATCCTTACCATTCGCTCACCTGCTTCTCCTACTGTCCCTCCTCCCTCTACTAATCCACCCCACCTACCAGGTCCCCACTGGAGGCATCCCCACTCCCCCTCCTGGCTCGGTGGGCAAGCAGATGGGCGCCATTGCTGCTGCTCCCTGGGGATCCGCGCTCATCCTGCCCATCTCCTTCATGTGCCTCATATTGACTCATGTTATGCCTCACCACCCCTCCCCACCCCTCCCCACCCATCAGATCCCGACTGGAGGCATCCCTCCTCCCCCTCCCGGCTCCGTCGGCAAGCAGATGGGCGCCATTGCCGCTGCTCCTTGGGGGTCCGCGCTCATCCTGCCCATCTCCTTCATGTACATCGCTATGATGGGCGCGCAAGGCCTCACTGACGCTTCAAGACTCGCAATCTTGAACGCCAACTACATGGCCAAGAGGCTGGAGGTGGGTGGAATAGTTTCAAGTTGGGACATCTTGAACGTTGACCACCTACCTGTATGGTCTGTCAGCTCATCCTGCCCATCTCCTTCATGTACATTGCTATGATGGGCGCCCAATGGCTCACTCACTGACGCTTCAAGACTTGCCATCTTGAACGCCAACTACATGGCCAAGAGGCTGGAGTTTGGTGGGATTGTCTCATGCTGGGGCATCTTGAAACTAGCTACCTGTGTGGTCCGTCAGCTCATCATCCTGTCCATCTCCTTTATTCACAATGCCATAATGTGGGTGCCGCTTCCTGGTGCTGCTTCCCTCTAAAGCCACTTACTGGTGCTGTTCAGAGGTGCGAACCGCACCTGCTGTTTCGAGCCCTTGCACCTCCCCGCCTCACCTCTTCTCCCCTCCATCTTTCTGTCTTTTCCACCAATCTGCAGAGCCACTACCCTGTGCTGTTCAGGGGAGCCAACGGCACCTGCGCCCACGAGTTCATCATCGACCTCAGGGGATTCAAGGTGGGTTTCAGGTGAAACACCAGGTGAAACAGCTGGTGAAAACTCAGAGATAACCCTTGGGGTCAACAAATTGGTCATTCCATTTCCAATCCTGTTATCTTTTGTTTTGGCAGTGGTGACCTCAGTCATTGCTAGAGTGACCTCGGTCCTTGCCCCAGATACATAGAAGTAATCTGGATTGCATTCCATGTTAATCCTTCCACCAGGGCACGGCACACATCGAGCCGGAGGACGTGGCGAAGCGGCTGATGGACTACGGCTTCCATGCTCCCACCATGTCATGGCCCGTGCCCGGCACTCTCATGATCGAACCCACCGAGTCTGAGAGCAAGGTGAGTTGGTGTGTGAAGTTGAGGGTCTTCTGTTGCCAAGAAGGAAATCTCATGTTAGTGAGCACATGCTGCTGCCTGCTTCATGTACGCTTTCATGGTTGAAAGTCTGCTCTGAGTTTATCAGTTAACTCTTGTATAGTCTGGTTTGACAAGGAGGTGCGCAATGGCACTGCTCACACATGCAGACTCAAGTTCCCATCCAACTCTCAATCCACCCTTACCCTTCTGTTGTTTCCCTGCCCCTGTCCCTTGTGTCCTCCCCTTACCCTTCATCCACACTTGTATGCCTATCACCCGCGTTCTTCAGGCTGAGCTGGACCGTTTCTGTGATGCAATGATTGCGATCCGGGAGGAGATCCGTGCCATTGAGGATGGGAAGGCAGACAAGGCCAACAACACGCTCAAGAACGCCCCCCACCCTGCTTCTGTGGTGATTGCTGATGAGTGGACCAAGCCCTACCCACGCGAGCAAGCAGCCTTCCCTGCTCCTTGGGTGAGAGCTGCCAAGTTCTGGCCCACTACAGGCCGCATAGACAACGTGTATGGTGACCGTAACCTGGTGGCAGTTTTGCCACCTGCAGATTCGGCATAGGAGCAGTTCACTTGTTTCTGGGAAGCGATTACTATTTTGTTGTTTCATGTGTTTAGGTTTGAGTAAGGAATTATTCTTACACTGTCCTTGAATACACCTGCTCATAAAATGATTATATTTGCATTTATTGTGGGCTGTACTTTGTGGATTTGTACGAAGAGCAGCTAAGGGATGTCATTGAAAAGAGCTATTTTCGAGATATCATCCGTTACATGCAATAACGCAGCCTTGTCCATCGGAGTACACGAGCTGGTGGTGAGAGCCGTTGTTGAAGTTTGTGCGATGTCGTGCGGGAACCGTGGCGTTGGTTTGGTGGTCGGAGGCTCGGGAACCAATAGTGTGAGATGCTGCTCACACTGGTGTTAGGTCAAAACAAGGAGGTGTGGATGACCTGGGCTATTCTCCCTCTGCATAACATATCCAGCGTTCCGAGCATGTTGCTGACCTAGTAGCAAACCACCAATACGGGAGCTTCGATTTTTCGCACGTCGGGAAAAAGTTAATGTCGTACCTCTTCCTTTGGCGTTTTCCCCGAACCTTTGGTTTTCCTTACCCACAAACAAACCTCGCCCGAACCAGCACTTAGGTCCGTCATAGCGGCAGACTCAGTACGTCCGTCCTTGGCTGCGCTGGCAGTCGGGTCTGGGTGGCAGGCAGGTAAGCTGGAGGCGGGGCCTCTCCTTGCCATGACCTCTTTCAAGTTACTCCCTCTGCACTCTAGTCTTTAGGGGGCATTATAAGAACCAACCTCACCCAACCGCTACAGAGTGTAGATAAACCGTTATACCACGCAAAATCTCGCATCAAACGGCCTTCAAGCGATCATCCTTCCCAGTTGTCGGAGAGCTGCGGTGAGGAGAGGGAGGGGGTGAGATGTTTCATCTGGCTGTGAGCTTTCCGCACTGCTCTGCTTGCTGCTGGTGTTGCTGAGGGGGTGGTTTCCGCTCCAATCAAGCCGTCTATCCACTCCTAGCAACCTTAGGACATAGCTCTGGGTTAGGGGTTTCAACTCGAGCAAGCTGGAAGCCTTTCGAGCTAGCGCATACGAGATCATAGGGTAACACCTAAGGCGGAAGAAGTACGAACCATTTGCATTAGTTTTTTTCCGAGGGGTAGGCGTTTCTGCAGATTCCCTTAGGTTAGGTTTACCACCTCGTTGGTCAACATGTTTTGGCGAGTAGCGGGCCTCGCTGCAACCTCACCGGTCAGTCCGTAGCCATTTCTCCTGATCGCTGTTTTAGCTTCGTGACTAGCAGAATCTGACGGGTGTGCCAGTTTTATTTTCGTATTTCCAGGTTGATTTAATTCTTGACAGAGATCAGTATACCCTTGAGGAGCTACTGGACGAGGATGATCTTATTCAGGAATGCAAGTCTCTTAACAACCGGCTTGTTAACTTGTATGTATCGTAATCGAAATCTATGGTTAGTTGTGTTGCGATTGCGCGTCGTTGCTCATCGTAGGTTTCTCGGGACATCATGTTTTCAGCCTTAAAGGGAAGCCGCAAGTCGAGAAGATGATCCGATATGTGGTGGAGGCACCGCCCGACGATGGAGATGCTAAGCGGACATTCAAGTATGCGCAGCGACATACGTTCTTAGCTTAGGGTGGAACTTGTTGAGAGTACTCAGTCGATCTCCTGGTTTGTTTGCAGATTCCCGTTTATTTCGTGCGAAGTCTTTACATGCGACATTGATCAGATATTAACGACAGTGGTTGAGGAAGAAGAGGTATTTGTCGCTCAAATGCCGGATAAGTAGGAAAGCGTTACGTACATTTTTGAGGATATAGCTGCTCGTTGAATCAGGCGCTGAAGTTCCCGGTTTGATGAAATGCAGATTATGGATCTGCTTTTCTCCTTCACGAATCCAGATCGTCCGCATTCAAACCTTCTTGCAGGGTACTTCAGCAAGGTATGTTTATAAGCTTTATCGAGACCAGCATGCTTTGAGAAATGTTTTGTACTTCATGCTTTTGTCTGCCATTGTGTTAATAACTCCTCTTATTTTTTCGTCAGGTGGCTGTTTCTCTCCTTATCCGAAAAACTCCAGAAGTGATGGCATACCTTCAGGTGCGTGTCCACGATTTTTTTTTCCGATTTCGCTTTGCTTTATTAAATAATTTAGTCGCTAACAAATGTCGTGCATGCATACCTGAAACTATTTCAGAGGCATCCAGAGGTTCTGGATAACCTGATTCGACTTATTGGGATCACTTCCGTCATGGAGGTACGTATTCGTATGGGAGAAATTAAGCCTACGCAAATTCCCCCCTTGTCGTTCAGGAGAACCTGGAACTTTCGCTTTTCATGTTTATGTCGTGGATATTGGTATAACGGCGTGTGCATTGCGTATTGATCAGGTCGTGATGAAGCTTGTTGGAGCAGATGATCAAATCATGATGTATCATTCCGACAAACTGGAATGGCTCGCTGAGACGAGCCTACTGGACACATTGCTGTCGCAGCTTAGTGCTCAGGTAGCGTCACTTTTCCTCGCCGTTTAGTTGACTGCTCTTGGCGAATTCATTTTGATTCCACGGATTTCGAACATAGCGTGTTTTCTCTCGTTCTGTATCGCAGAGCTCGTCAGATGTTCATGCGAACGCGGCCGAGTGCCTGTCGGCCATCGCGAGAACAGCCCCATCCGCATTGGCCGCTCAGTTGTCAACCCCCAAGTGAGCATTTGCTTTTCTGTAAATAATTAAAACTTATATAAATCTATCCTTTTACTTAGGTACGTTGGGAATGTGTGATGTGTGCGTTCAGGTACATTGGGAAGTTTTTCGAGCATGTGCTGGAAGGCCCGCGATCGATGACATCCGTCATCAACTCCCTGTCCGTGTGCATCACGTTACTCGACCCAAAGCGTGCACCGCCTCCCGGCGTCATGCGCAACCAGCTCCAATATCAGCTGCAGACCCAGCAGTATCATCAGCAGCAGCAAGTGATATCTGTGGAGACTGTTGAAGGGATGGTTCAGCGGCTGGGTAAGCAGCTGGAGCCAGACAGTCAATGTTGCATCCCGTTTCCCTCAGACTTAGAGCTGTATTAGTTGAGAAATGGTTATTGGGCGTTCATTCCCTCGCTCGCTCGTGTCTTTTTCTTTGTTTCTGTTTCAGGCGAGTTAATTGGCATTCTAGACCTTTCAAATGACGACAAAGTCCTCCCAACAACCTATGGAGAGCTACGGCCGCCGCTTGGTATTCACCGTCTCAAGGTACACGGATTAAAGCCAGCTAGAGGGCTTTTGTACATTTTTTTTTTCATATTTCTGTTGATATTCCCTGCCTGGTTCGTCTCCCGTACTCACTTGCTGATTGCCTTGACAGATTGTGGAGTTTATTGGAGTGCTTCTGGGCACCAACAGCGAGCTTGTGCGCCAGGAGGTTGTGAGGCTCGGCGGCGTGCGCACCTGTTTGGATCTCTTTTTCAGGTGCAGCTTTCTCCAGTTTGGAGCTTCCCGAGTTTCTGTCGTTGTCGTTCGCCTGCCTTGATTTCACCGTTTATATTCCGCCTCTTTCCTCTCCATCCTTTGTGTCCACCAATAAATTGGTTTCTGTTGTTTTTTTTCTTCTGCCATATGCTCTGCTGGTGGCTGCCCACGTCTTATCCTCAGATTTCACTTCAACAACTTTTTGCACCACCACGTGGAGAGGATGGTAATGGCCATTCTGGAGAGTGGCAGCTCGTTGCTGCTGGAGCATCTCTTCGTGGAGTGTGACCTCCTCAACCGAATCATGACCGCCTATGACGACCCCCATGCGCCAGATTCACGCCCGGAGGTACGTCTTAGTTCTCCCTCACTCCCATGTCAGCCTGCCGTCATTGTTGCCCCCTTTTTTTTCATGCCTGGAGGTTTGCCCTGGTACTTCTCTTGCCTCCATATCAGCCTTCCATCGTTGTTGCCCGCTTCTTCATTCGTCTGTTCGGCGTGAACATTGAGTTTCTCGCAGTAGCTGGTTGTTGCATTGTATATTCTTATCTGTTATCCTTCATCCTTGACTTTCCGTCGTTCCATACGTGTGCGGGTTGCAGCCGCGAGCTGCGTCAGCGAGAGTGCCTGCACGGAGCGGGTACATGGGGCACCTGACGAGAATAGCCAACCGGATCTGCCAGTTGGCAGCGTCAAACTCTCAGATCGAGGCCCACGTTCAGGTATGTGTGTGTGAGCATGTGATTTAAAGAATGGCCCTTCGGGTGCATGCATCAGGTGGTGATCCATGTGGCCGCGTGCATGCATGTCGTGTATGTGCACGTTCAGGCGTTAGCATTGAAACAACACGCTTAAGTGAGCAGGAACTGAAGGGTCACTTATTGGCATTAGTGGCTCTGTGTATCCCGCTGGTTGTGAGAGTAATGGGAAGCCCTTCAATCACAACAATAAGTTGAGGAAAGGAAATGGTGTAACATTTTGACTGTACTATATGGCTTACTACCTGCGCAGTAGGTAGCGTTGATAGATTTGCAAGCAGCTTTGTAATTTTTGTGATCCGTGTCTTGTCCCCCCCATTTACGGCGTGCCCTGCCCTGTCCCAACCACCCCCCCTCCCCCCCCCCCCCCCCCCCCCCCCCTCTTCCCCCCTTCTCCCCACTCCCTCCTCCCCCGTTTTCTTCCCAGGCGAATCCACGGTGGGCGGATTGGCAGAAGAACGTTCTCAGAAAACGTCTTTTGCTCGAGAATGTCTACCAGTGGTCTTGCGGGTATGCCTTCGTCTGCACCCTATCTCTTCTTGCGTTCTGTCACTCCCACCATCCCCAAAAGTTCCATAGTTTTGTGGCTTCATCTGTCGATTCCCCACCCTCTCAAGCTTAAATAGAACAACAAGTTGCTACTGCTGCCAGCCTCTGCATCACTTGATCCCTCACCACATGCCACCGTCTCCTCCCACAGTATCCCACACGCTCCTGCCAGTTTTCCAGCCGACCAGCGCTGGCCGACTTTTGAGGCGCATCAAAGCCCATCACATGCCCTTCGCACCCCCCACATCGTATCCCACCCGTTCTTGCCCGTTTGCCAGGCGGCCAGCAGCGCTGGACGACCGGCCAGGCGACAGTGACGATGACGAGTTCAACAGCCGCGACCGGGACTTTGACATCTCCACCATCTCGCTCACAGGGGGCTCGAACGCCAACAGGAGCTACGGCCAATACGCCTATGGGCAGTCGCTGCTTGACTCAGACGACGTGGAAGAGGTATGATCTCGCCGCGTCTTCTTGAGCTTTAAGACAGCTCCGAAATCGCCACTATTCTTTTACTCCTCCCCTCGTGCTTTTGCCTTGTTCCTCCCCCTCCCTTCGCCCCTCACCCACCACCCCGTTTCCCATTCCACCCCTCTCCCTTTGAGTCGTGAATCTGTCTTCTCCTGCCTTGCATTGCACTGCTTTGTCGGCCTTTGTTTTCCTGCCATTCTCTTTCCTCTGTTGCCTCTGATCCCCTCTCTTTACTACCCTTTTATCTCTAATTCAGCCTGTGTTTTTTCTGTTGAAGCGCTGTCACTTGCTTGTTTGCCTGTTGCTTGCTTGATGGTCGCTGCCCCTCTTCCCTCTCTCGCCGCGCTCTAGCTCTTGCTCCGATGTAGCAGTGGCTGCTGCTGCATCTGCCACGCATTGCAAGCCAGCCGCAGCAGCGGCAGTAGCGGCAGCCGCAGCAGCTACTCATCCTTGTGCCAGGGGGTTGTGCTTGCTGTTGTGAACTGCATGTGGGGCTGTTACTCGCTCTGGTGTGGCACCTCTCCTTTGCTCTCAGGGCCACGAGCTCAGGGATCCCGTAAGTGCTCCTCTCCACCTCCCCCACCCTCTCCTGCCCCCTCGTCCCCTCCCTCATCTCTTCCCCTCCCCCTTCCTCCCCTCCCTCACCTCTTCCTCTCCCCCACCTCATCCCCTTGCCCCCCCTTACCCGACCCCTCTCTTTTGAAACATTATTGCTGCGTTCTACCTTATGTGTTTAGTTAACTGTTTCTGATGTGCTGTGTCCATCTGGTGGTTTTCTACGCGTCCTCGCCATCAATTTCTTGCCTGATTTCTTTTGCTTCTGCATATATCGGACATGCTATTGTATCGAACAAGTACTCGTGTGAGCACAGGCTGGTTACATTCACAACAATCTGAATACGCCTATAATCAGGGTGTATCAGAAGCACAGGACAGTGGGACGGGTTGCCACGACAGGTGTCTTTAATAACTGTATCCTTTTCTTGCCTTTTTGCAGTATGACGTGGACCTGGTGAAGGCGGAGCAAGAAATCGAGACGTTGGCCCTTACTGAGAATGCACCCACGAGGTACAGTAACTGGTTTTCTCATGGGATGCAGCCATTTGGCCCATACCAGTGCACGTATGCATCATATGTACGAGCAAGCACGGTACTGTCTCGTTCTCAGGACTGTATGTGCCAGTTGCAAGTCATGTTCATTCCCATCACGCGTTTCACCTTTCCTCTTGAGGTAATTGTTCAGGCGACTTAAAACTTACCAAGGCGCATACTCTTTCTCTCTCTCATGCACTCTACTGTGCGTTTCAGTGGGGCGTCTGAGCTGCTGCCCACGCCTGCAGCTGAGGAGCCTGACAAGCCTCTGTCCAGTGACAAGCCCGAGGGTGAAGACGGTGCAGATGAAGAGGCTGCAGATGAAGAGGAAGAGGAAGGCACCGAGCAGACTGGCACTGATGAATCCGGCTTCAAGTGAGCTCGCTGTGCTTTCTCGATCCTGGGCTGGGCGCGATCCTGTGGTTTATTTCTCGTGCTTGCTCGATTGAAATCCATTCCCCCCCCCCCCCCCCCCCCCCTTCTCCCTCCCCGCCCACCGCCGCCCTTTCCGCCTGTCCCCCTTGACGCCATTTTTGCTCGTTATGTTGAACGCTCCATCGCATTTCCCTTTATCCTCCGTGTTTCCATCTGTTTACCGTTGTCACTCCCCTGCCATTGAATGCGTGTCTCGCTCTCCCTGCGTACCCAGGCCGTTGCTGCTGGACGGTCCCAGCAGCCTGTTCACATCATCAGAGGCAGCACAAACCGCATGGGTGGCGTTTCAAGAAGAGCAGCAGATGGCAGCAGCAGGTGATGGTGGAGAGGGTAGTGCAGGAATAGCAGAAGGGGCAGTGGAAGTGGCAGTGGAAGGGGCAGCTGATTTGGCAGTTGAAGGGGCAGCTGAAGGGGCAGGTGAAGGGGCAGCGGAAGAGGCAGTTGAAGGGGCAGCTGAATTGGCAGTTGAAGAGGCAGCTGCAGGGGAAGTTGACGTGGCAGCGGTTTCTGTTGGAGCTGAAGATTCAGCATCTGAAGTTACAAGAAGCAGTGAAAGTTCTGGTGCTGTCGCAGTCACTGAGATGGATGTAGCTGTGGTAAGCACTGATGAATCTTCTGAAATTGGTGCAGCAGAAAGCATTGAGGAGTCCGGCAGCGCTGGTGCTGATGTTGCAGCAGCAATCACTCAAGAATCGAGTGTAGAGTCAGGAAGCACCCAGCAGGCTGTGGACGTTTTTGAGAGTTCACCCTTTGTTGCAGCTTCCACGCCAGAGGCAACAACAGAAGAAACTGCTGCAGCGCAATCTGACGATGCTCTTGATACCAAAGCTGACGCTGCAGCTGCTCCACTCACAGAGGCTTCAACAGAGGCACAGACTGACACCACTTCAGGTGAAACTACAGATGAGTCTCCGGCCACCGACGCAACAGCAACCGAAGTTCCCGTAGTAGCAGGTGATGTAGCAGAGGCAACTGGTGAGGTAGTCTCAGGCATAGAGGGGAACTCCTTGGGAGAAGGAATCAGGGGTGTGGGGGAGACAGGTGAAGTAGGAGGGCAGCAAGACTTTCAGGGAGGTAACAGTGAAGTACATGCAGGGACAGAAGCTGATAGACTGGCAGGGGGTGGAGCTGCAGCTGCTGCAGCTGTAGCGCCGTCATCATCCGAGGTCCAATCAGAATCAGCAGGTGCTGTGGCCAGTGAATTGGCACAATGAAGCTGTTCCAACCTCAAACATGGAGTAACTCTTAATTCTTCACCATGCCATCCATCAGGCTGCTTGTTATCGGCCACCCCAATAGCATAGCTTTTGGCCAACTAAACCCACCAATTGCATTCCCCCGTTCCTGCTATTCTGGTGTTGTCTGGTGGTGGATTGCGTATCCCAGTGAAGTCAGTTGATGCTAGAAAACACTGTCAAGCAGACAGGAGGCAAAATAATAGTAGTTGTAGGTTGGATGCTAGGTTCAAAAAGTTTTTTTGCCTGTTGCTGAAGGAAACTGATCATTCTATGGCATCTCACATGAAAGTGGTTGCATTGCTGGCTGAGTGATTACTCTAATTTTGGCCCAAGAAGATCTGTTTTGCACCCAAGAAACCAGGGTGCACATTCAATTGGATTTCTGTCAAAGGTTAACCTTTGACCTCGGGGTTACTCAGTGATTTAGGAATATCTGGGGGGAGTGTTCGCTTCAGCAGGTGAACATTTGAACCCTCGAGATTTGGCAAATGTATACCGAAGTCATCGAATGTGCTTCCGCCAATTCGTTTCCCCCCTCCCCATACCTATTCCGCTCCCACCGAAATTGTTTCCCCTTCCCCCACAATATCGTCTCACCCCCTTTCCCCTTTCCGCCAACCCAGTTGCCCTCCCCTTGATCCCCAATTTCTAGATCCAAGTGTTATCAATTTCTCCCCTGCCAAGCCTCATCTCTCACGGACGAAAAGCCCCATGCTCGCCCATTCTCAACTATTTATTCGCTACTCGTCAACCAATCAGCAGTTCCCGCAAACATGCCGCCCAAAATTTAGCCTGGAGTCGCGTTGAATGTGTACCCTGGTTTTAATGCACATTGGTAGGTACGTATAAAACCTGTTCGGGAGGACCAGTTGTCAAACCCCACCCCATCCACTTTCTAAATCTTTCTAAATCTTTGATTTCTACCTATTCATACCGTAACTGGATGGACAGGACAAGAACCTTACAGCTGTAACAGGATATGAATAAAAGAAATCAGACATCACATTTTATATGCATGTGTCTGGAACAATACAACAGTTTTAGCTGCACAATACAATACTAACAATGCAATGAATGCTCTGCCAAAATGCACAGAGCAGAAATACATCTACAGTACCATTGCCAAAAACCGGGAGGCAGGCACCCATCCATGCATATATTGATGCATATTGCATGTAGCATTTAATGAATGTCAGAACTCCCTGGTAGACTCATTTGTTGGCTTTGGAAGGGCGTGTGATCGGCATACTAGCCTCAACAGATCCTTCAGCTTGGAGGCATTTAGCTGCAAGCATATTCCATCCCAACCATCGTGGTATTAGAAAACTGAAAAGGTGGAACACCTCTGTACCGCCAGTAGAAACTTACAGGCTTGCTCATGTAGGAATCCATCCCTGCATCGATGCATTTCATTCCATCTCCAATCAGAGCTTGTGCAGTCATCTGCAAAAGGACGCACACTTGTTAGCTTGTGCCATGCTGACAGATCAACATTGGTCAAAACACCATTTGCAAGCATTACTGCGATGATTGGAGTGTGGTGGTTCTTCGTAGACTCGTAGTCCCGAATCCTCTTGGTTGCCTGTAGCCCATCACAAACTGGCATTTGGACCTGTATGTGCACAGCAGAATAATGGACATAAATTAAAGCAGAGTCAATGAGACAAAGAATGTATGGCACAAGTAAGGAAGAACAGAAGGTTCTAGGACTTACATCCATTAATATAACATCAAAGTCATCTGTTTGAACCTTCTTCACAGCTTCTTCTCCATTACTGGCCAGAACTGCTTCATGCCCCCACTTGCGAAGAAGAGTCAATGCCACCCGTTGGTTCACAATATTATCCTCTGCAACCAGGACCTTCAAGCTCTTGTCACTTTCAGCTGCTGCAGCCACCTCATCCGAAGTAGCTGAGTTTGTGGTGGACAGCCGATCCTGCAGCAGCAACAGCATTGCAATTGGACTTCACTCATCTGGAAAAGAAACAGGCAACCCTCCAGAGAATGAAAACAAGAGCCCATGAAGAAATCATTACATGCAGAGGGAGATGTTGTGCCTGCTTGACCCTTCGAACAAGCATTTCCCGTTTCACAGGCTTGGGAGCATACCACTTCACGCCAAGATTCTTGCACCTGTTCATATGGCAAAAATCAGTGACCGAGGTGGCAAGAAACCATGCAAAGCAAGAAAATACTGCTCACTTACAAAGACTTGTCATCGGTACTCCCAGGTGTCAATAACACAACAGGAAGCACCTCATCCCTTGCGGATTCCTGCGGCCCATCAGTTGAACTGGAAAGAGACGCCTGGCTGCACTCCTGCATCTGCATCACTTCACGGTTGGCTCTCAATTCCGCAAAGCCAGCCCCTGTTTTTAATTGCTGCTGATGTCTGAAGTGAGGAACTTCTGAAAATAGTGAATCTGGCGTGAGTGGCTCAGCAAAGTCCTCAATGTCCTGCACAGCACTGCTCCTGTTGGCTCCATTCTGAAATCGACATCCGGACTTGTCTAGATGGAGCAGACTCTGCCCTTTGACATGGTTAAGCAGCCACTTGCAGTCGACAGGAGAGGACCTTGGGCTGTTGTCCCCATCACCAATTTTTGAATCGACAATCAGAAGGGTATAAGGCAGCTCATCATACAGTGCTCTTTGAAGCTTTTCCAGAGCCGAGATCGCATCAGCAGCTTCATCAACCTTCACATCCAATTTCTGCACAAGAAAACAGGTAATCAAATAATACATATCAACTTCTAAGAAATGGCACACATGCAACCGTACAGCATTATTGGTCCAAAATCAGAACGTTAACACTGGACAAACCCTACCTCGAGAGTCGAAATGATAGACTTCCTGGTCGATTCATTCCCATCAACAACCAAGACACGCAGATGGTTGAATTTCGGGCACAAACAACCGCATGGAACCAGCTTTGGTGATGGGACAATCTTCGCTGGTATGGAGAACTTGGCAGTGAAAAAGAATGTCGATCCTTGGCCTTCTTCACTCTCAACCCACATATGCCCACCCATGGCATTAGCTAGGCGCGATGACATCATCAACCCCAGACCCGTCCCTCCATACAACCTGAATAACCCAACAATTTTCTTGAGCGAATGTTAAAAGCGGAGAAACACTGTAAGTGAAAGGTCTCAGAATGACTAGTGTTCACCTTGAGTCTGATGCGTGGACTTGACTGAATGCTTGAAACAAAAGTGATTGTTTCGCCTGTGGTATGCCAATCCCTGATAGAAGACGTAAGCATGATGGTTATTCTCAGGGACATTGGTTGCAATTGGAAACCAAAATCATTGAAAACATACGAACCTGTGTCTTTAACCGCAAAAAGAACCTCTGCCAACCGATCATCAGCAGAGACCAGAATTGCTGAAAGCAGAACCTCTCCCTTGTCAGTAAACTTAATGCCATTTCCTGCGAAAACATTGCAGTCCATGAAAATCACATTCATCAAAGATTGTAAGAGTTCAACGCAATCATCTCTTACCTAACAAATTGATGAAGATCTGCAAACGCCGTCCAGGGTCACCCAAAAGAACTTCAGGCACATTTGAGGACTTCAGCCATGATACAAGTGTAAGCCCTTTCTTCCTTGCCCTAGTTGCAAGCACAGATACGGCGTGCTCCATCTGTGGAAGAAAGCGTCAGATGAGGAAATTCTAGAGCAACTAAAAGTGCAATAGATGCAGGTAATCGTAAGAATGCAGCTACCTGGTCTTCCAAGGAAAACTCAATTTTCTCCAAGTCCATCTTTCCAGCCTCAATTTTGCTGAAATCCAAGATGTCAGCAATCAGGCGCAGAAGGTGCTTCGCTGAATACAAAGACTGCACCACACGGAGAAGATTGTCATTCCAGGTCCCAACGAAATCAACAGTTAGCAAAAGTCTTACCAGGGTTTACCAGCGCGAAATAGAAATCTCTTACCAGCTCAAGATACTCGATCTGCTCGGTGCTAAGAGCAGTATCCAAACAGAGCTCCGTGCAATTAATAATCCCATTCAGGGGTGTTCTGATTTCATGCGACATATTTGCCAGGAACTCTGATTTTGCCTTGTCTGCTGAGACCGCCTGCTCCTTCGCATCCTGAAGCTGTAACTCAATCTTCTTCCTTTCCTCCACTTCAGCAGACAATCCCTCGTTCAGGAGGGCAAGATCCCGTGTCCGCTCCACTACCTGATGTTTGGATGGATCCATTTTTTTTTTTTTGTTGGGTTTAAACACTTATACCGTAGTAGATGTTTGGATGGGGAGGACAAAAAATGACAAGAAACAAGACGACACACCTTCTGTTCCAAAGTTGAGTAGGAAGAGGAAATCTGATCAGCCATGTAGTTGAAGACACAACAAAGCTCATCAATCTCATCCTTCAAGCAGTCTCGTCGACCATGGGCTCTTGCACTGTAATCACCACGTGCAAGTTTGCTAGCTGCGTCACCAAGATCCATGATTGGATGGGAGAAATACTGCAACATAGACGGATTCGGCATTGTAAGACGTCAGTTCTACGCACAATGGCTTCTAATTAACACAGCAAACATAAAGGCGCCGTCATACCTTGGCCAGTAAAGATGCTGCCAGGATTCCCAGAACAAAAATGCAAGACATTGAAATGAGAATGATCTTTTCGAGCTTCTTGGTTGACGAGTATGCTTCTGATTTGTCGACTGTGGCTGCCAGGCCTGCAAGTCCGCGTGCATGTTTGAAGGAAGAAAAGGGAAAAATTGAAAGATGGTACGTGGAACAGAAAGAGAGCGTGTGCAACTATGAGGGCTAGGAGAACGCAGCACGGCAAGAACAAAAACCAGCATACCCCAGTTATCATAGCCAACAGGTCGGTAGGAAGCTATGACTTCAACTCCACGGAAGTCAAGCCCTTCAAAATAACCAATTTGGCCTTCCGCTGCCATAAAGGCAACTCCCTTGTATGTCGTGTTCATAACAGAAGGAGCCTTCACAGGAGGAATTATGAAGTTCACGAGGTTCTCGTTCTCAGTGAGATAGGCAACGATAAGCTGTCCTGTGGATTGAAGCCCAGTATCATCTTGCACAATTCGCTTGAACTTCTTGGCATCAACTTTCGCCACAATTATCCCGCAAAAAACCTCCTGATAGCAAAGAGAACAAAAAAATTGCAAGAAAATATTATTGCCAACCAGCAGTGACAGATGGAAACGAGAAAGAACAAAATGGGCGAATCGTTCTGTGCACCTGGTGGTAGACGGGACTGCAACATCGATGAGCAGCGTACGATTGTACCCCACGTATGGGGTTCCGGACCACACTGACGTGTTTCTGTTCCTGACGCTCAGAGCCCGTCCTTGCAAGCGTTTAGGCAGTGGCTTCACATCAGCTGGATGCGTGCTGGAGAACAACAGTTCGCCCTCATCACAGTAAGCTCCTAACGACATGACATTAGCTGCACTCATTACAGCAGAGTTCAGATCCTCAGTACCCTTCTTATTGTCACTTTCGGTGAGATTTACCTTCCCTTGCATGTGCTTGAGAAGCAGGGCCGAAATGACGACACGAGATGCGATCAGTTTCACCGTGTCCTGATTTCCTGTAATGTAACTGAGTATCTGCCAGATAACAGCACGAAGAACATTACAATAATGATCACCAGTTGGAGCGGACGTATCGAAAACCATCCATTCATAAAGATCTACCTGTTCTTGCCGAAGGCTAGCAACAATGTTAAGCCTTTCCCGCATTTCTTCCGTCAATGTTGCCTTTGACAGCCTCCAGAGAACGATAGCGGGAACCCCCGAACATATGAGAACCAGAGCACCCACAAAAAATGTCAGCTTCACCCAGATTTTTGGCTGGAACCTACGCCTTGGCACACGAGGTGGACTTTGAACCACGCCATCTGCACGAAAGGTAAACGAACCATCATGTGAGAATCCGAACTGGGCTATCACGCGCGAAGGACAGGTAACGAAAAAACAGTCGCACTGACTCTGGTGAATCTCGACCGACGCAGAGTCCCCGGGACGCATCCTCCGATCCTAAACTCGGCACAAAACGATCCTTTCCTGGAATCTCTCTGAAGGCGAGAATAACCTGGTTAGCCTCTCTAAGCCAATGGTAGCAGGGATCAAACTTCCTAACCCACGTAGCCACACGAGTATGAGAAAGTAACGGGCTGCAGTCGCATGCGAAATCGAGATGGGTACCAAAGGTTACTTGAATTACAAGTTAGGAGCGACCTCTGTGCAGCTTTCAGAAGCTGCACGACAGAACTAAGCAATGGCCTCATGGTGCACAGGTCCTCAACATATATTCTTGTTTCTTCAAAATGGTTGTAGATTTGCTGTGATAACGAAGCTCGAAACATTCTGGCTATGTCTGCACGCAACAGTGTATTGCCAAGTTCTCCTCCTCCGTCCAGGATAATACTTGGAAAACGAGGACGGCAAATGGCGGCTGTCTGCAGATCACGGCTGCAAAATCCTGGTCGATTCTGAGCGGTAGACTAGATTGCTCGAGTACAGATCGCTCTAGTGGATTGCTGTTGCAATCTCTTTGCAGATTGCCTTGCCTTCTCCGACACCATTCGACGTTGCTTCTGTGGCGGTTGACGCTGTACGCGTTCTGCTTGTGGTAATTCCGAGCACGTGACAGGAGCCAGCTTGTCATGGCGGCATGGACATGCAGAATGCTCGACCGAGCTGGATTTCAGAGGGAATTGCTCGAAACCAGAATTCTCTCGAGAGCATAGACGCACTGAAGGGGCAACGACACAGGCACGGAGAGGGCGGATTGACCCCTGTACCCAAAAGCCGAGCCCCAAGGGTCAAGGATTATTTCAGATGACTTGGTGTCCGAACCAATAGCGGATACCTGCCAACTTTATGCAGTACATTTATGAAGTACAACAAAAGTATGATTTGATCAACACCACCACCCCATTTTGCTAGATAGTTTTCAGAAGGTTTTAGCATGAGAATGTAACAAAAGTGCACTCTAAAAGGGTCCCGCATGAGATCTATTTTCCACGGAATAACTTCTCTACTCATGTGGACATGGATGGTAAGGAAGAGTAAGAAGAGCCCAGGCTACGGTAGTAAAGATGGTGCTGATGATGATGATGCTGGGGGCAGCGGTGGCTGTCATTTCATGGCCACATTGCCACTCCTCCATAACAACAATAGTTACTGTATGTAGTCGGGTCAGAGCTCTAAACTTTGTGTACACGAATGCAGAATAATGCACTTTGTCTACTACGCATTCCAATGGATGCACAACCTGCACGTTTCCTTTTTGAGTGTAGTAAAATCGTCAGCTTGGCCAGCCCTCAAGCATTCCTCATCAAGTATTCATCTACGTTCGCCTTGATGGCGCTCAAAGCACCTTCCGAAGTGAACTTCATACGGTCATCCTTCACTGTAATCAGCGCCTTAGCCTGAAACGCATTCGCATAGGCGTTAGGGTTGCAGAATACCTCGATAAAGACATCCCCGTTACTGACATCCCCAGCATGGCGAAACTCCATCGTGGTCCATCTCTGTGGTCGGGTGGCCTTCTCCTTCTCCCGGAAGGTTTGCAGGAGGGTGGATATGGCAGCGTCGAGAGCCTTAGCTCTCTCCACAGAGAAAGGAATGGAGAGGCTCGTTTCACCGATCTGAAATGCTATGGGTGCTTCTGTTTGGGAATAAAAGGGAGCGATACGTTGGGCAATTGGGGATGGAGAAAGGTTATAATATGCCGCGCACATCAGGAAGCAAACATCAGAACCTGCTTATCCGAGTGAGATTAAACTGCAAAACAGAGAGGGCATGCAAAATGTGGCATGCTTTGAATGGACAGGATGGTTGTGACAGATGCTTGCCTCTTGCTTGTTATCAACACATAATCCCTAGTTACAAAAACATTAATCCAATTTTGACAATTCTGTGTCCATATCATTCAGTTCTGACAGTCACGTTCTCCATAATCTCCCCCATCTCAAGCACTACTCACCTGAGTTTGTCTAAGCCGACAGTAGCAGTACATCAAGCAATAAACGTGTGTATCTTGTGTGCGATAGATTCTGCAAATACTTCATCCTGGAACACAAAGCAATGCTCACCTTCGGTGGTCGCTTGGGAACGAACAACAGCGCGCCGAGCCACCCGACTGAAGGAGAGGCTCCGTGACTGCCTCCCACATGTTAAAAAGCATCGCCCGCCTGAGGCTTGCGACAGGCTAAAGGAGCTGGAAGCCGGAGAACCTAGGTACACTGTTTTCTTGCTGGTGCTGGTCGCTGCCGAAAAAGTTGCACAACACGGAAGGGGAGTGGCGAGTGCCTGTGCCATCGCGAGGAGAAATGACGTAGACCTGTTGAGCAGTAAGTCGAAAGCCTAACAACCTCGATTTACTCCTCAGGAAGACGCAACGACAACAGGACCAGCGTTGAATCAAGAGCACTAGGAAAGCGGATTCTTGAATATCTGCTGCTGAGAAATTGGGTTCGCCTTGTCTTTGTGGAGGAGGGAGTCGAGTGGGTGTGTTTTGCGAAAAAAAAGCTGCATTTGGGGTCGACGAGCCGCATGCTGACAGGGACCGCTCACGATCTGGACAGAAGAAATGAACGGGTGACGCGTGGAACACATTGATCTGAGTGGGGTGAATGTGTCGGCACAGCTCACGTGTCGTTCAGGAACCTATTGATTCGCGAAAAGGAGACTCCACAAGAATTATCCTCACGTTGTAGATAATTCTTGCTATACCTACATCACACTTCTCAACTCGTGGAATATTTCACCAAGTTGTAGTCATTTACACTCTGCATAGAAGACATTCATGCTATCAGGTGCTCCTCACCAGGCCCTTGAATCCGTATGTTCCAATAACAAACCACCCAACTAAAAGAGCTGAAAAGCCCAACCAAAAGACAACAAACGTAAGTCCTGCCAAGTAGATCCCGAGAACCATCACTACTACGTAAGGTGCAAACGCCCCTATCATTGCTCTGTTGCTGACCCATTTACCACGGACAAACAGAAGCGCAGCAAGCTCCACCACATTCCAATTCGAACTTCCGTTGTAAGCCATCCGATTGAGGCAGCAAGCCACAAACGAATGGCAATTAGAGGTGAAAATGTTGTAGAAAGCATGCTGATATGTGCGAACTGTTGCTGCTAAAGCCTGGTCCCAGCTCTGAGACGTGCCATAGTCTGCATGGAAAAAGGGCGTGCTGCAGATGTGCCCTGACAAGTTGGATGGCAGACATGCCTGGTAGGGGGGCATGCAGCCCAGACGGAAGGTGGGAAAAGATGCAATGCAGAGGGGAGTGGAGAAGGATGCAATAAAGAAGGAAGGAGGGGAAGGATGGGAAGGATGGAATGCAGAGGGAAGGAGGAGAAGGATACAATGCAGAGGGAAGGAGGGAAAGGATGGAACGCAGTGGGAGAGAGGGAGGGGAAGGATGCAATGAACGGAAGGAGGGGAGGGATGGAATGCAGAGGGAAGGAGGGGAAGGATGCAATAGAGGGATGGAAACTCCAAAGAGAGGAGGGGAGGTATGGAATGCAAACGGAAGGAGGGGAGGATACAATGCAGAAGGAAGGAGGGGAAGGATGGAACGCAAAGGGGTGAAGGTGGAAAAGGATGAATGTAGAGGGAAGGAGGGCAAGACTTGAGCGCAGAGGGAAGGGAATGCAGAAGTGGGAAAAATGGACTGGAAGGGAACGACGCCGGACTTATGCGGTGGTCCAATCTGTGTGAAAATAGACAGAGTTCTGCATAGGCTTAAACAGGAGGTGATGCCAAGCTTGGCTGAAGTAGGAGGAGCGAGAACAGCTGAAGAGGGCAGTACAAGAGCCGAGTGAGGCTAGACTAGAGTGATGTGGGCCCAATCTTGCTTGTGAAACAAAGGCCCACACACTGAAGAGGCCCGAACGTGGGGAAGGCGGAAGGGGAAGGGAGTATTGGGGCTGGTAACGGGCGTGCAGACTCTAAACTCGGCCTAGCGGAAGAACAATTCAAGCCATGTACGTACCTTAGCTGGGTCTAACTGGAGGTATCGCGACGCAGCTCCGAAGGCGAAATTGTCCACGCAGACGAAGTACGACCCTGCGAAGTCCAGAATGGTGCCGTCCTCCCGGCAAATCCCCAAGTGACCGATGAACGGCACGAGCCACGCGATCACTGGCAGAGGAGTCCAGACCAGGCAGCACGGGAATTTACCCGCGCTAGGGTTCACAGGAGGAAGATCGACCTGATTGACCAAGTAGCGATCGGCAGTAGCGGCATCTGGATTTGCAATAGAGTCAGTTCTTGTAGATGTGCTAGCTTTCTTGCTGCTGAATCTATGGCTGTCGTTATCGCTGACTCCGTTATGGTGATTTGGATAAGCTTCTGGATGTTGAGAATAACTGTCTGAGTAGCTTATGGATAGGGCAGTATGCTCGTTAGAGGAGTCAGGAGGGTTAGGAGTCAGCATGTCGTGGGTGTGACTGGTGGCTTCCGTTTGTCTCTTCATAGTGATCCCACTCTACGGCTGGAACGATCGGAACTGCTTGCGGGGGATTGACTGGTCTGATTCTGGAATTTTAGTGTATCAGTTACGGTGTAGAGCCTTAGAAACCAAGGGGACGATTTAGAAGGCGATGCGATGCGATGCGACTTTAGGGCAAGATGCTCATTTAGATGTCAGAGCGATCCCATAACCGCTTCCTCGATAACACAAGTATGAGTGCATTTTACAAGGGCGCGCTACAAGATAGTAACAAAAACGATTTTTCTGGGAAACCTCAATTGTAGGAGCACGTGTGACTCTTCTAACGAATGTCGGCCATGCTCATTCAATCCCATTATAACAGAAACTCGTACTTACCGACTTCGCCCCCTCGATTGAGTGTCATTCGTTCCCTTTTGAGTCTTGACACCTCGCCATTAACCGGCGAATCGCTTGTGTTGTGGCCTGTGTTGTACTTGCTGCTGATTGGCGAATGGCTTGTGCGCTCTTGCTCCACTCCAGGCGCGTCGCAGAGTGCGTTTCCTGCGGTCCTCGTCGGTTCCTAATATTCCAAGACGGTGAAGAAGATCAGAACCAGATCTGAACGCTACGCATCAGACTCAACCGTTTGGAAACGTACTTTACACCTATTACTGGGAGCAATGGTAAAGGCCCACATGCACCAAGCATCCTTCCTCCCTTTTCCCCCACTCTTCCCACCCAAGTATGTTCTCAGGCAGATTATTAGGTACTCGATCTCTGACGCAGTATTTGAAACTCTGGTGTTTGGTTTTCGTATCAGAAACATATGTAGTCTGGCGCTTTGTAGTTTTGATTGAGAAATAATCTGCCTCACGAAAGCAAACCATTGCTCCAGCGGGGAGAAAACAAAATGGGCGCCTCTCTCCCAAACGAGTCGCCGTCGCCGTCGCCGCGCCGCCACGAGTCGCAGAAGCGACGTGCGAATCCGTACATCGTCGCAGGCGCGTTGCTGGTCGTCGTATTCCTGGGCGTCCAGTACAACTCGTCGCAATCATGCGACGCGGAGCTGCAGCTTCAGCGACAGGCTCCCGACGAATCCCCCGGCCGTCTATCCGCGTTACAGCCGTACTACGTTAAGGCGCAAAGCGAGCTCGATTCCGAGCTGTGCCGAGCGGAAGCGGCATACGCGGCGAATAAGGCGCGTCGCGTGGCGTCGTTTAAAGGTCTCCTGCAGCCGGCCGTGCTGTCCGTTGCTGATATGCTGACTAAGGCCATCGCTCCCATGTACCCCTGCCCGCGCGAGCAACGGCTGGGCGTGTGGGGGGAAGGCGGAAAGGTGAGAGAGGAGAATGCGTAGGAGATGGGAGGGGGGAAAGGGAGGAAAAGAAAAGGGTCGGGTGGGGTGAGAAGGGGGAGCGGGAGAAGAGCACGGAAGAAGAGCGGGAGTAGGAAAGAGGGAGAGAGAGAGAGGGGAGGAGGGGAGGTAAGGAAGCAGTCAGCCGTGCTGTCCGTTGCTGATATGCGGACTAATGCCATCGCTCCCATGTACCCCTGGCCGCGCGAGCAACGGCTGGGCGTGTGGGAGGAAGGCGGAAAGGTAAGAAGAGGAGGGTGGGTAGACGAGGGGAGGGGGAGCGGGAAGGGGGACCGGGAAGGGGGAAGGGAAAAGGGGAGCGAGAGGAGCGAGAGGGGGCGAAGGTGGGCGAGGGGGAAAGAAGGGGGAAAGGGATGGTGGGTGGGGAGGAAGGGAAGCAGCCGGCCGTGCTGTCAGTTCCTGATATGCTGACTACTAAGGCTCATTGCTCCCATGTACCCCTGGCCGCGCGAGCAACGGCTGGGCGTGTGGGGGGGAAGGCGGAAAGGTAAGAGATGAGAGAGGGCAGATGAGGGGAAGTGGGAAGGGTAAGGCAAGGGGGTGGGTGGGTGGGTGGAAGAGGAGTGGACGGGGAAATGGGCGGACTGGGAAGGAAAAAGGGGGCGAGAGGCGCGAGAGGGTGCGATAGTGAGCGAGCAAGGGGGAGATGGATAATGGTGGGTGGGGAGGAGGGGAAGCAGCCAGAAAAGCTGTCCGTTCCCGATATGCTGACTAATGCCATCGCTCCCGTGTACCCTTGCTCCCGCGAACAACGGCTGGGCGTCTCGGGGGAAGGCGGAAAGGTGAGGCTGGAGGATGGATGTGAGTGGGAGAGAGGGAAAGAGGGGAGGGGAGGGGCAAGAAGCGGGGAGGAGGGAGAACGGAGAGAGAGGAGAGAGATGGGGAGATGGAAACAAGGGAGGGTTGGGTGGGAGGAGAGGAAGACGGAGAGAGATTGTGATACAGGCGGAGTGGACGGATGAAAGTAACCAGCAGTGCTGTATGTTCCTGATATGCTGACTAAGGCTATCACTCCCATCCCACGTACCCTGCCGCCGTCTTTCTTTCCTCGCCGCCCTCTCTCTTCCCTCACCGCCCTATGTCTTTTGTCCCCTTCCATTCCCCCTTCCCTTCCTCATTCTCCCCACCCCCGACGAACCCCCCACCCCCCTCTTCCCCTTTGCTCTGCGGCAGTGGGTCTGCGTGCTGCCAACTGCTTTTCAATCCAAACCCGTAGTGTACAGGTGCGTGTGATTAGCGGAGCGAAGGAGCATTTTGGGTGGGTGGGTGTGTGTGGGGGAGGGAGTTAAGGAGGGGGGAAAGGAAGGGGGTGGGTATGCACGCTGCGAGCCAACTGCCTTTTAAACCGAACCTGTTGTGTATGGGTGTGTGAGTTGGGGGTGTCTGGCTTGGTGGGGGTGTGTTGGTGTTACTTTTGAGAATTCCTAAAAAGTCACACGAACAGAGTTGGGGGTGTCTGGCTTGGTGGGGGTGTGTTGGTGTTACTTTTGAGAATTCTTAAAAAGTCACACGAACAGAGTTGGGGGTGTCTGGCTTGGTGGGGGTGTGGGTGTATGGCTAGGTGGCTGGGTGGCGGTGTGGGTGGGTGGGTGGGCGTAAGACGGTGCCTGGGTGGGTGTGAATGGGTGTGTGTGAGTGCAAGTGGGTGTGAAAGGGTACGCAGAGAGGATCCCTCTACCTCTGAAACACACATCAACGTTCCCAGAGGTAGAGGAACCCTCCCAAGGCTGCAACGAGCCTCAAAATACACCTCAATGCTAGAGGATCCATCTACTTCTGAAACACAACGTTCCCAGAGGTAGAGGAACCCTCCCAAGGCTGCAACTGTTTCTGTGCTCCCCTGTTCTCCACCCCACCTTCCATCCCCCACCCCAATTGCCATTCGACCCTTCCTAGGCCTCCTAAACAGTATCACATTCGTCTACATTCGCCCACATTCGCCCACATTCGCCTGCATTCGTTCATGTGTACTAATATTCGTCGATATCCCCCGCCCATCCACCCCCCTTCCCCCCCTCGTTCGAAGAGGACATCTCCAAAGCCACAGGGGCCGTACCCCTCACCTTCCACCCCTTCATATCCCACGAGGCGCAGCAACGCATGCTGACCCTTCCCCTGCTTTCTTTCCCCTGCATCCCCCCCTTTCCCACCCTCCCCCTTCCCTCCCATCCCCACAGTGTGGGCAGCAAGGAGAGCTACTCGTTCGAAGAGGATATCGCCAAAGCCACAGGCGCTGTACCGCTCACCTTCGATCCCTTCATCTCCCAAGAGGCGCAGCAACGCATGCTCGCCCTGCCCTTTCTCCGTTACTTCCCTGAAGGCCTCTCGGGCAGAGTGAAACTTTCCAAGAACAGAAAGATGTTTCCGAGCTACACCTTTTCGACTCTGCCCGAGGTGAGAGGAAAGCGAGTGAACTAATCTTTAAATGTATGCTTGATTGAGGGTGTTTTACATTTTTTATTTCTGTTTTAACCGATACTCGTTCAAGTGGTGACCGCAAGCTTTTTCAGATGAGTGGTGATCAGAGGCGATAAGGGGTGATATGTGGTGACAAGGGGTTATAAGGTGTGATACGGGATGATAAGGGATGATAACGGATGATAAGGGGTGATATGGGGTGACGAGAGGATATAAGGGGCGATGAGGGGTGAAACGGGGTGATATGGGGTGACACAAGGTGGTACGCGGTCATGACTGGTGATGAGGGACCTGGATAGAGCAAACAATAGGTGGGGGGAAGGATGGAAATCTCTTGGCTCAACCAAACCAGATGTTTAAGTCCTCTTCTTTCTTCACCTTCTTCCCTACCCTTCTTCCCATTCCCTACCCTTCTATCCCATCCCTACGCTTCTTCCCCTTCCCTATCCGTCTTCTCCGTCCCCACTTCCAGCTCGTAGCCACTCACAGCAGCACACGTGTATGTGCTCAAGATTGACTGCGAGGGGCTCGCCCCCTTCTTAGCCCTCTCTTCCACCCCCTCCTTATCGTCTTCCTTCTGCTATGTATATTTTGTTTTCGTCTCTCTCCCTCCAGATCATGGCGACTCATAGCTCCGCCTACATGGATGTGCTCAAGATTGACTGTGAGGGGTCACTCCCTTGTTACCCACTCTTTTCTCTATTCCTCACCCCCTTCTCTTCCACCTCCTCAGCTCATGGCCGCGCACAGCTCCGCCTACATGGATGTGCTCAAGATTGACTGTGAGGAGTTGATCAACTTCTAAGCCCACTCATTTCTTCCTCCTTTGGTTCTCCGTTCCCCACCCCCTTCTTCTCCCCCCCAGCTCATGGCCACTCACAGCACGGCCTACATGGATGTGCTCAAGATAGACTGCAAGGGGTTGACCTCCTCCTTAGCCCACTCTCCTCCCCCTCCATATCGCCTTCCGTCCCCTCTCCTTCCCCCACACAGCTCATGGCCACTCACAGCACGGCCTACATGGATGTGCTAAAGATTGACTGCGAGGGGTCACTCCCGTGTTACCCCACTCGTTTCTCATTGCTCACCCCCTTCTCTTCCCCTCCCTCCAGCTCATGGCCACGCACACCACAGCCTACATGGATGTGCTAAAGATAGACTGCGAGGGGTTCACCCCCCACTTACCCCACTCTTCTCCATTCCTCGCCCCTTTCTTCTCTGCCGCTCCTCCCCCCACTCCTCAGCTCATGGCCACGCACAGCACGGACTACATGGATGTGCTCAAGATGGACTGCGAGGGGTGCGAGATCGAGATGATCCGAGACCTGGAGCAGGCCATGGGTGGGGCATGGGTGGGGAGGGAAGGGGAGGAACTGACCCCCATTTCGCCCCCTCGTTTCCCCTCCCTCCCCCGCTTCTCTGGTCTTCAACCCTGCTCTTCACTCCTTACCTCCTTTCCCGCTCCCAGCTCATGGCGACTCATAACACGGCATACATGGATGTGCTCAAGATAGACTGCGAGGGGTGCGAGATCGAAATGATGGGGGTAGGAGGGGCGGGGTTAACACACCCCCCAGCTCTCTTCCCGTTATTCTCACCCTTTCTCTCCCCCTCCTCCCTCCAGCTCACGGCCACGCACAGCACGGCCTACATGGATGTGCTCAAGACTGACTGCGAGGGGTTGACCCCTTAATTCTCCCTTCTCTTCACCTCTTTTCTTCACATCTCCTCCCCCTCCCCCCCCCCCCCCCCCCCCTCTCTACCCCCCCCTTTTCCAGCTCATGGCCACGCACAGCACCGCCTACATGGATGTGCTCAAGGCTGACTGCGAGGGGTTCAGCTCTTTCTTAACCCCACCCCTTCTCAGCCCACTCTCTTCCTCTTTTGTTTCTCCATTCCCCACCCCTTTCTCTTTCCCGCCCCAACCCCAGCTCATGGCTACTCACAGCAGCATATACATGGATGTGCTCAAGATAGACTGCGAGGGGTGTGAGATTGAGATGATCCGAGACCTGGAGCAGGCCATGGGGGGAGATTCCAAGGCTGGGCTTGTGCGGTTCGGAGGGAAGCTTCCTTTCGGCCAGCTGCTGCTGGAGTTTCACAAGTGAGTTCATTTATTATTATTATTTCATATATATAACATGTGTATATATACAGGTTTTCTCTCTTTAGAGCCATGGTGGTGCCTTTTACATAACATCATATCGAATTGATGTACCGAGATCTTGGTCTGAGGTGTGAGATTGAGATGATCCGAGACCTGGAGCAGGCCATGGGGGGAGATTCCAAGGCCGGGCTTGTGCGGTTCGGAGGGAAGCTTCCTTTTGGACAGCTGTTGGTGGAGTTTCACAAGTGAGTTCCTTTTTTTTTTGGGGGGGGGGGGTGGGGGAGGGGGGAGTAAATAAGTTCACTTGTGTCCCTGTATTTTTACGTGGTCTCTTTTACATACAAGATGTTAAATCGGCCGAGAACCTTGGTGTGCATTCCACACCCGAGAATCCTGGGGTGTGAGATCGAGATAACCACTTCCACAGTGAGGTGAGGTGAGATGATTTTTGAGTCGACTCAGAAATTAGTTCGCATCCGAATGAGGCCCATGTTTTTGAGTCGACTTTTGAGTCGACTCAAAAGGAGGCCCATGTGTTCTGTCCCTAAGAAAGATGGCTGCTGTGCTACTCTACTCCCACCCAACCACGTTCCCACTTCCACAATAAAAACACAAAAACCGTGCCTTCTCGGTCGTCTTCCTCCCCCCTTTTTTTCCTCCTGATTCCTCGTGCCTTCTAAACATCCTGCCCCCACGAAACAGGATCCACGTTCCCAAAGTTACTCTACCTCTCATCTACGCCGGTGAGAATCTTGGGTACCAAGCTTTGCACAATAGAAGCGTGGCCTCACTATACCCTCCTTTCCCCCCCTCCCTTCTATCCACCCTGCCCCCATTAAACAGGATCCACGTTCCCAAAGTTACTCTACCTCTCATCTACGCAATTGAGAATCTTGGATACTGTGCTTCCACATTATAACAATGCCCTCACTCTCTCCCCCCTCTCTATTTTCCAAACCTTCTTTTCCCCCTCCATTCTACCCCTCCTCGAAATACAGGATCCACGTTCCTAAAGTCACGCTACCTCTCATCTACGCAATTGAGAACCTCGGTTATCGTATTTTCCATGTTGAAATGAACCCGCTCTGCTCCAAGTGTATGGAGGTGAGCTTTATACACGAGAGCCTGGTGCAGCCTTCTAACGAGGATGCCTGTTATGTAGATGATGGCAATGGGGGTAGTACCAGCACCAGCAGTGGCGGCGGTGGTGACGGTGGTGGCAGTGGCAGCAGTGACGGCAGCAATGGCAGTAGCAACAGTGAAAAGCCAGAAGTGCAAGACCAGCAGCAACAGCAGCAACCGGAAATCCAGCAGCAACAGGAGCAGCAGCAGGAGCAGCAGCAGTAGCAGCAGCAGCAGCAGCAGCAGGGCATTGGGCAAGAACAGCGGTCGCAAGAGCAGCAGGGAGGACAGTGAGGATGGGTCGCCAAGAAATAAGCAGGTTTAGTTCGAAACACCTAGAATTTCTTTCCTTTCTATGCGTACTGGCATCCACCCTTGTATTTGCCAGTGTTGTACACTGGCCTACTGCACTGTAGAAAACAGGCCCTAAGACTACACATATGGTTTATAAAAAAAGTGCATTGGAAATATGTATTTCAAATATATTGGTATATAGAGCTGGCTTAGTTGGCTCAAAACCATCCTTGGCACATTCTATTGCTAGTATAAGATTTCACAGAGTTGCTACAAACAAGCATTCCTCTACACTTAACCTAGATGCTTTTCTGTGCTATATGCACACATTCGCACAACCCAACCTGTTTCTACACTTTGCCGAGATGGCACCCGGCACCAACCCAAAATGAGACAGCTTGTACCATTAAAAGCAAACACCCACCCACCCACGCTCTTCACCTCACTGATACCTATGAGCAAAACCGAGCTTACAGCATTGGAATTGCTACCTGCATTGCGAATATATTTTGTTGCTACTGCTCGAAAGAGCACAGCTCCCATCATCCCCTCATCCCCCCACTTCCTCACAGCCTCTCTCACTCCCCTGTTAACTAAGAACAGCACTGCCACGGATATATCATCTCTGGAGTTGACGTGTTTCTCCTCTGCCCATTTTTCCACTGCCTTCTGCTTTACAAGTTGCAAAAACATCGGCCAGTCTGCTCCACTTGAAAACTCTGCAGCCACCGCCACCCCACCCCAATCCCCCCTTCCCATTCCTGGCCCCTTCTAGAAGATCAGTACTGCCACCAAAGATCATCTCTGGAGTTGGCGTGTTTCTCCTCTGCTCACTTCGCCACTGCCAACCGAGCCACCTGCTTCGCTGCTCTGCCCCGAATTGCTATCTACTGTTATTTCAGGTAAGATACAGCAGCCACAGCTCGCCCCTACCGCCGTTCCTTCCCACCTCTTTGCATCCCCGCTTCAGAAGAACAGCACTGCCACGGAGATATCGACTCTGGAGTTGGCGTGTTTCTCCGCTGCCCACTTTTGAGCCACCTGCTTTGAGGCCATCTGCTTATATCGAGTCGACTCGAAGGGCCCCTTTAGAAGAACAGCACTGCAACGGAAATGTCGTCTCTGGAGTTGGCGTGTTTCTCTGCTGCCCACTTGGCCACGCCTTTCTGTGCCACCTGCTTTGCCAGCAGCGATCAACCCTCCACTCCGCCCCATCCCCCACCCCTCCATTCCCCACCCCTCCATCCCCCACCCCTCCATCCCCCACCCCTCCATCCCCCACCCCATTATCTCCTTTAGAAGAACAGCACGGCAACGGAAATATCGTCTCTGGAGTTGGCGTGTTTCTCCGCTGCCCACTTGGCCACGGCTTTCTGAGCCACCTGCTTCGCTGCTTTGCTCCTGGGCCATGTGTTCGCCACTATCTCCACCACCTCTGCGTTAGTCAGCACGTCCCACACCTGTCAAAGGGGTTTGGAGCGATGGAGGGGGGTTGTGAGTGGTTAGCGCATCATTCCATGAGCCACCTGCTTCGCTGCCCTGTTCTTAGGCCATGTGTTTGCCACTATCTCCACCACCTCTGCGTTAGTCAGCACGCCCCACACCTGTCAAATGGGTTTGAAGGGGTGGAGGGGGATGGAGGGGGGTTGTGCTCGGTCGTGGGTAGTTGTGGGGGTAGTTGTGGGGGTAGTTGTGGGGTAGATGAGATGGCCACTCACAAACCCCCACAACATCACCCCATGAGCCACCTGCTTAGCTGCTTTGCTCCTGGGCCATGTGATGCCATAACCACGAACTGGTCGTTGGGGTCTATTCTGCGAACACAGTTCCATCCGGCTCACATACAAGCCCATGGGACTCGCCACTGGATCCTAGAGAGGAATTACAACCTGATGCCTTCAAGCCGGAGCACAACGAAGGGACCACTCACCCCATCCGATGCCATGACCACTAACTGGTCGTTGGGGTCTATTCTGCGAACACAGTTCCATCCGGCTCACATACAAGCCCATGGGACTCTCCACTGGATCCTAGAGAGGAATTACAACCTGATGCCTTCAAGCCGGAGCACAACGAAGGGACCACTCACCCCATCCGATGCCATGACCACCAACTGGTCGTTGGGGTCTATTCTGCGAACACAGTTCCATCCGGCTCACATACAAGCCCATGGGACTCGCCACTGGATCCTAGAGAGGAATTACAACCTGATGCCTTCAAGCCGGAGCACAACGAAGGGACCACTCACCCCATCCGATGCCATGACCACGAACTGGTCGTTGGGGTCTATTCTGCGAACACAGTTCCATCCGGCTCACATACAAGCCCATGGGACTCGCCACTGGATCCTAGAGAGGAATTACAACCTGATGCCTTCAAGCCGGAGCACAACGAAGGGACCACTCACCCCATCCGATGCCATGACCACGAACTGGTCGTTGGGGTCTATTCTGCGAACACAGTTCCATCCGGCTCACATACAAGCCCATGGGACTCGCCACTGGATCCTAGAGAGGAATTACAACCTGATGCCTTCAAGCCGGAGCACAACAAAGGGACCACTCACCCCATCCGATGCCATGACCACCAACTGGTCGTTGGGGTCTATTCTGCGAACACAGTTCCATCCGGCTCACATACAAGCCCATCACAATAAACTGGTCATTGGCGTCTATGCTGCGAACAGTGACATCGGGCCTGCAGATGAGCCCGTGGGATTTGAGCTCAAAGTCGCCAAAAGCGCGCGCCACTGCCAGCCCCGGTGAGGAGCAGAACGAACGGACCACCCACTCACCCCGTCTGAACCCATCACAATAAACTAGTCGTTGGCGTCTATGCTGCGAACAGTGACGTCGGGCCGGCAGATGAGCCCGTGGGATTTGAGCTCAAAGTCCCCAAAGGCGCGCGCCACTGCCAGCCGATGATCCCGTGGGACTTGGCTTTGGACTCCATAAGAGAAAACAGAGAACTCACCCCGTCTGAGCCCATCACAATAAACTGGTCGTTGGAGTCTATGCTGCGAACAGTCACGTCAGGCCGGCATATGAGCCCGTGGGATTTGAGCTCAAAGTCCCCAAAGGCGCGCGCCACTGCCAACCCCGGTGAGGAGTAGAATGAACGGACCACCCACTCACCCCATCCGAGCCCATCACAATAAACTGGTCGTTGGCGTCTATACTGCGAACAGTAACGTCCGGCCGGCAGATGAGTCCGTGGGATTTGAGCTCAAAGTCCCCAAAGGCGCGCGCCACTGCCAGCCCCGGCTCACTCTTCCCCGGCAGGAAGATTCTGTCGATTGTGTTCATGTAGTTGAGGACTTTCCCCCCCGCCTCCTGCACTCGCACCTTCTCAGCTGCGATAAAGGGGCGGGACAAGGTGGGACGGGGAGGGGAGGGATGGAGACACAAGGCAGGAAGATTCTGTCGATGGTGTTCATGTAGTTCAGCACCTTGCCCCTTGCTTCCTGCACCCGCACCTTCTCAGCTGGAGAGAGCAGTAACAGGCGGTGCAGGGGGGGATGGGGTTGGTGGGGAGGAGGGGGAGGGCAGAGACGAGACACGAAGATTCTGTCGATGGTGTTCATGTAGTTCAGCACCTTGTCGCCCGCCTCCTGCACCCGCACCTTCTCAGCTGTGATGGTGGGGAAGGGGGAGAGAACAATAGATTCGACTGCCGGGGTAATCGACAGAGAGCTGGTGTTCATGTAACTGAGCAGCTTCGCTCTGCTCATTCGGGGACTTTCGACTCTCAAATGCCACTCTCCCCCACCTCCCCCACCCCTCCTTCCCGCACCACTCCCTCCTCCCCTTCCACTCAGCTCACATCATCTCACCGGGGTTGCTCGCCTTGTGGTCGATGGTCAGCTGAACTGCCTCCATGGTCGCTGCATCGCTCTTCCCATTGGGAGCTCAGGCAATCCCTACTCCTTCAGCCCTCGTCCACCCTGCTGCCCTCCCCTCTCACCTGGGTTGCTCGCCTTGTGGTCGATGGTCAGCTGTACAGCCTCCATGGTCGCCGCATCGCTCTTCCCATTCGAGGGACCTTTGACTCGTCGCAAGATTCACCCATCCCCCGCTGCCCACCCACCCCTCCTTCCCTCATCTCACCTGGGTTGCTTGCCTTGTGGTCGATGGTCAGCTGGACTGCCTCCATGGTCGCCGCATCGCAGAACCTACTCACCTCCCTTACTCACCTCCCCTACTCACCTCCCCTACTCACCTCCCCTACTCACCTCCCTTACTCACCTCTCCTACTCACCTCCCCTACTCACCTCCCCTACTCACCTCCCTTACTCACCTCCCTTACTCACCTCCCTTACTCACCTCCCTTACTCACCTCCCTTACTCACCTCCCCTACTCACCTCCCCTACTCACCTCCCTTACTCACCTCCCCTACTCACCTCCCCTACTCACCTCCCCTACTCACCTCCCCTACTCACCTCCCCTACTCACCTCCCCTACTCGCCTTACAATTCACCCTTCCCCGCATTCCCTCACCTGGGTTGCTCGCCTTGTGGTCGATGGTCAGTTGCACTGCCTCCATGGTCGCCGCATCGCTCTTCCCATTCAAGGACTAAAGCCACCTTCCTCCCCCTTCCGCATAGCACCCTGCCCCCCTAACGCTTTCATCTCCTCCCTCACCTGAGTTGCTCGCCTTGTGGTCAATGGTCAGTTGAACTGCCTCCATGGTCGCCCAATCACAAACCCTACTCCCCTCCCTCACTCCGCTCCTTCAACCCCCTCCCACCATCCCGTTCACCTCGTCCCTCACCTGGGTTGCTCGCCTTGTGGTCGATGGTCAACTGAACGGCCTCCATGGTCGCCGCATCACTCTTCCCGTTGGGAGCCCTGGCAATGCGAGCCAGCACACAGCGGGAATCACCAATGTGTGCCACTATCAGCTCCGATCCCTGGGAAAATGGTTGGGGAGTGGAAGAAACGATAGGGTGCGGTGGTGAGTGGTAACGCAAGGTCTGCCTGCGTCGCTCTTCCCGTTGGGAGCTCTGGAAATGCGAGCCAGAACACAGCGCGAGTCCCCTATGTGCGCCACTATCAGCTCCGAGCCCTGAGAACGTGAGGCAGGGAGGGGAGCGGAGGGATGAGGAGGGAAGGGAGGGGAAGGTGAACGGGAGGGAGGGGGATAAGGAGGGAATATGCCGAGGAAAAGGAGCTCTGGCAGTGTGGGCGGGCACACAGCGGAAGTCGCCTATGTGTGCCACTATCAGCTCCGAGCCCTGAGATAGGAAGAGGAGAAAGGAGGGAAGGGAGGGTGTGGCTGTGGGGGGTAAAGAACAAATGCGGTGGCCATCGCTCTTCGCATTGAGAGCCCTGGCAGTGCAAGCGAGCACACAGCGGGGCACACCTATGTGCTCCATTATCAGATCCGAGCCCTGAAACGCGGGGCGCAGTGGAGAGTGTCTGGGTGGGGTAACGAGGGAATATGGCCTGGAAAGGTGATTTCTGGCAGTGCAGTGCAGTGCAGTGCAGCGCGAGTCTCCTATGTGCGCCACTATCAGATCCGAGCCCTGAAAAGTCGGAACAGCGGAGTGGAGTGCGTGTGCGGCAAGAGAGAGGCCAGATACAAAGCAGCAGAGAGTGAGAAAAAGGCGACTCACAATGCGGAGGGCAACAACAGCAGTACACCCGCTGTCCCTGTTGTGGAACAAATCCTTCCTCAGCTCCTCGTCTATGTCCCCAAACACCCCCCCAAACACCCGCCCAAGACACCTCCCACTCAGCCACCGAGCGAGGAGAGCAGCAGCAGAGCGAGAGAGGGAGAGACAGATGCGACTTACAAGGCGGAGAGCGACAACTGCAGTGGACCCGCTGTCCCTGTTGTGGAACAAATCCTTCCTCAGCTCCTCGTCTATGTCCCCAAACACCCCCCCAAACACCCCCCCAAACACCCCCCCAAACACCAGCGCCCACATGTCCCTGGCTCCTTGGGTGCTTGAGTGCAGCAGCAAGCCCACACACAACACATGTCCCACCCAGCGACGAGGGCAGCAAAGAGAACAAGAAAATCGACTCACGAGGCGGAGAGCAACAACTGCATTGGACCCGCAGTCCCTGTTATGAAACAGGTCCTTCCTCAGCTCCTCGTCAATGTCCCCACACACCCCGCCAAACACCCCCCACTCAGCCACCCAGCGTCGAGACATGAGAGCCTGAGAGAGAGGGAGAGACAGATGCGACTTACAAGGCGGAGAGCAACGACAGCAGTAGACCCGCTGTCCCTGTTGTGAAACAGGTCCTTCCTCAACTCTTCATCAATGTCCCCAAACACGCCCCCAAACACCCGCGCCCACACGTCCCGCGCCGCAGCCCCGTCCACGTGGGCGAGCTCGTGCTGGGTGTGCTGCACGGCGGTGGTGAGTCGCTCTGGCAGCTGGTCGCGAGCTGTCTTGGACACGTAGTGCCCCGACAAGCCGTGCCCGTCAAACACCCCCACCAGCGCACTGCCTCTCCCACTCTCCACCGCTGCACTCGTCAGGATCAGGTTCTGGGGGCGGTTGGGGGGGCGTGGGAAGGGGTGGGGAGGGGTGGGAGGGGTGGGAGGATGGGGGGTTGGGAGGTTGGGGCAGTGAGGGAGATGGGGGGTTGGGAGGATGGAGGGATGGGGGGCGCCCACACCACACGTCCCGCGCCGCAGCCCCGTCCACGTGGGCGAGCTCGTGCTGGGTGTGCTGCACGGCGGTGGTGAGTCGCTCTGGCAGCTGGTCGCGAGCTGTCTTGGACACGTAGTGCCCCGACAAGCCGTGCCCGTCAAACACCCCCACCAGCGCACTGCCTCTCCCACTCTCCACCGCTGCACTCGTCAGGATCAGGTTCTGGGGGCGGTTGGGGGGCCGTGGGGAGGGGTGGGGACGGGTGGGGAGGGGTGGGGAGGGGTGGGGGGTTCATAGGATGTGGTGATGGAAGGATGGGAGGATGGGGGGATGGGAGGATGGGGGGATGGGGGAGATGGGGCGCCCACACATCCCTGGCAGCAGCCCCGTCCACGTGGGCGAGCTCGTGCTGGGTGTGCTGCATGGCTGCGTTGAGTCGCTCTGGCAGCTGGTCGCGAGCTGTCTTGGACACGTAGTGCCCCGACAAGCCGTGCCCGTCAAACACCCCCACCAGCGCACTGCCTCTCCCACTCTCCACTGCTGTGCTCGTCAGGATCAGGTTCTGGGGGCCGTTGGGGGGCCGTGGGGAGGGGTGGGGACGGGTGGGAAGGGTGGGGAGGGGTGGGGGGTTCATAGGATGTGGTGATGGGAGGATTGGGGGATGGGGGAGATGGGGCGCCCACACCACACGTTCCTGGCAGCAGCCCCGTCCACGTGGGCGAGCTCGTGCTGGGTGTGCTGCATGGCTGCGTTGAGTCGCTCTGGCAGCTGGTCGCGAGCTGTCTTGGACACGTAGTGCCCCGACAAGCCGTGCCCGTCAAACACCCCCACCAGCGCACTGCCTCTCCCACTCTCCACTGCTGTGCTCGTCAGGATCAGGTTCTGGGGGCCGTTGGGGGGCCGTGGGGAGGGGTGGGGACGGGTGGGAAGGGTGGGGAGGGGTGGGGGGTTCATAGGATGTGGTGATGGGAGGATTGGGGGATGGGGGAGATGGGGCGCCCACACCACACGTTCCTGGCAGCAGCCCCGTCCACGTGGGCGAGCTCGTGCTGGGTGTGCTGCATGGCTGCGTTGAGTCGCTCTGGCAGCTGGTCGCGAGCTGTCTTGGACACGTAGTGCCCCGACAAGCCGTGCCCGTCAAACACCCCCACCAGCGCACTGCCTCTCCCACTCTCCACTGCTGTGCTCGTCAGGATCAGGTTCTGGGGGCCGTTGGGGGGCCGTGGGGAGGGGTGGGGACGGGTGGGAAGGGTGGGGAGGGGTGGGGGGTTCATAGGATGTGGTGATGGGAGGATTGGGGGATGGGGGAGATGGGGCGCCCACACCACACGTTCCTGGCAGCAGCCCCGTCCACGTGGGCGAGCTCGTGCTGGGTGTGCTGCATGGCTGCGTTGAGTCGCTCTGGCAGCTGGTCGCGAGCTGTCTTGGACACGTAGTGCCCCGACAAGCCGTGCCCGTCAAACACCCCCACCAGCGCACTGCCTCTCCCACTCTCCACTGCTGTGCTCGTCAGGAGCATGGGGGGATGTGGGGGAAGGAGCGCCAGGAAGGGGGAAAGGAGATGCAGGAGTGAGCGGTCTTGGAGACGTAGTGGCCGGACAAGCCGTGCCCGTCTAACAACCCCACCGGCGCACTGCCTCCCTCCCCTTCTGTGCCTGTCAGAATGAGGTTCTACGGGTGGGAAAAGGGGGCGTGGGGAGGGGTGGGAGATTCGGAGGAAGGACGATGGGGCGCCTACACGTCACTGGCCACACTGTTGACTTTTCTCTCCTCTCACTTTGGGGTGCTGAATCTTGACACACACACCCTTGCTTCCCATACACGACTGAGTTCGTTGACTTTTCAAACACCTCTCACTTTTCTGCAAGTGCTGGATCTTGGCATGCTCTCTTTGCGATGGATGTGAATCTACTGAATCTCTGTAAGACAAATGCTGAATCTTGACATACACACTGCGATCAACGCAAGGAGACAGCAGTTGCGGGACAACACCCACAGCGTTGATTTCTCTGTGGAATTTGTTAAGTCTTGACGTGTGATCGTGCCTTGGATGGAACAACACCCACACTGTTGAATCTACTAACTTTTCTGACCTCTGTGAGGCAAGTGTTGAGTTAACATACACCCTTGCCTTGAATGAAGCAACTCCCAAAAGTTTGATCTGGACTTTTCTTGGCATACACCCTTCGATCAACACAAACAAGACAGACAGTTTTGTTCACCTCTGACTTTCCTCACCTCCGTGGTTAGTGCTGAGTCTTGACACACGACCTTCAGGCCGGGCTGCACAAAGATCACCAGTTCCTGGTGGACCCTGGCAAAGGGATTGCGGGGCAACCCTCACACTTCTGTCTTTCCTCACCTCTCGCAAGGTCTGGGCCGAGCCTTGACATACGCCCTTCATTCAACGCAGATGCGGGACGACAGCACTCACACTTCCTTCCAACTCTCCTCACCTCTGTGGCGAGGGCTGAGTCTTGACACACGACCTTCAGGCCGGGCTGCACAAAGATCACTGAGTTCCTGGTGGACGCTGGCAACACTCACACTTTCTGACCTTCCTCACCTCTGGTAAGGTCTGGGCCGAGTCTCTTGACATACACTGTCCGTCGTCTGATTAACGCAGTTGCAGGACACCACTCACACTTTCTGACCTTCCTCACCTCTGGTAAGGTCTGGGCCGAGTCTCTTGACATACACTGTCTGTCGTCTGATTAACGCAGTTGCAGGACACCACTCACACTTTCTGACCTTCCTCACCTCTGGTAAGGTCTGGGCCGAGTCTCTTGACATACACTGTCCGTCGTCTGATTAACGCAGTTGCAGGACACCACTCACACTTTCTGTCCTTCCTCACCTCTGGTAAGGTCTGGGCCGAGTCTCTTGACATACACTGTCCGTCGTCTGATTAACGCAGTTGCAGGACACCACTCACACTTTCTGACCTTCCTCACCTCTGGTAAGGTCTGGGCCGAGTCTCTTGACATACACTGTCCATCGTCTGATTAACGCAGTTGCAGGACACCACTCACACTTTCTGACCTTCCTCACCTCTGGTAAGGTCTGGGCCGAGTCTCTTGACATACACTGTCCGTCGTCTGATTAACGCAGTTGCAAGACACCACTCACACTTTCTGACCTTCCTCACCTCTGGTAAGGTCTGGGCCGAGTCTCTTGACATACACTGTCCGTCGTCTGATTAACGCTGTTGCAGGACACCACTCACACTTTCTGACCTTCCTCACCTCTGGTAAGGTCTGGGCCGAGTCTTGACATGCACCATCCGATTGATGCAATTGCGGAACAACACTCACACTTCTGGATGTCCTCACCTCTGTGGCGAGGGCTGAGTCTTGACACACGCCTTGAGGCCGGGCTGCACAAAGATCACCGAGTTCTTGGTGGACCCTGGCAAAGGAATTGCGGGGGAGAAAGAAGCGAGTAAGATGAGACGGAAAGAGATTCAGTTGGAGCTGATACTTCGAGCCGGGACGGACACAGGACCAAAATAAAAAAGAGACTCAATTTTGAGAAAGAGACAGAAGCGTTGAGGTATTCGTGTCGGACTGAAACGGGATCGATTCTTGCCATCACTCTTAGCCGTGAAATGGTTACGAGCGGTTAACAGAAACCTCACCTATGTCTTTGTTGATAACCCCGTCTTTAGATGATCCGCTTCCCATAATGAACCGAGTATCGTCAGCTCTGATGTGTGGGACGAATAAAACTGTACACCAGCAACTGCTGAGTGCTTCTTACAGGCTACAGCTCGCTAGTAGCAACTGCTGAGGGAACAGTTCGCTATAGTTACATGTCAAACACAGCCGTAATGCTTTTAGCGAAAGCTGGAATTTTTTCACAGCCCAGATGGCTGCAGAGCTTCGGAAGGTCTTAAGCCAGTAGTGTCTGAAGGGACGAGGTCCAGGGATGCCGTTTCAGGGATGGCTGGGTGAGCAAGGACACAGATGACGGAGAAAACCAAAAAAAAAAAGGAAGCTGTAGTCGAGGAAAGCAAAGTTCAAAGAGAACAGAACTTCTTTGATTCTAAAGGAATTCGGGCGTTTAGCTGTGCAGGAAAGTGACAGTTGAAAGTGATAAGAAAATATGATGTTTTGCGGAGAAAGGCCGAGAGAGCTGAGGATACAAATTGTGCAAAATCCATGCCCACAAAACCGAGCTAATTTTTATTAAAGAAGGCATTTAACACGCCACGCATCTCGGAAACATCTTGAGAAGGTGACAGGTACAGCTCGTATTGAAGCGAAGAATAAGTTTTTGCAAGAAATGCACGGACTAGGACAACAACTAGTCCTTCAACACCCCGCGTAAGACATGCGCTAACTGAAAACTGCTTACGTTTTCGTACCCAGCGACTGGAGGTAGTGACAGCTTAGCGACTCTTGTCGTAATCGTGCAGAATTTGTCGGATAGAGACTTCTGTGATCTGAATTCACACAGCGGTGCGCGTAGGTCTTCAATAGTTGCCTAGGATGCTTGGAACGTCAATGTAGTACCATTGACTCCATTTTCAATGTAGACAACTCCACACTCGGCTCAATTTTCATCCCTGTTGTCTCGGTAAAGTCAGGGTCGTTTTCGTCGCACAGCGTCGCAGAGTAAGTCTTGTGGTCGCGCATCCGCTCCCTGCATTCCTTCTGCTTGGTGCATCGCTCGCAGCCACAGATATCCAGCCTGGCCATCGCAGAAACGCAAGCGACGTCACCCTTCCTCGAACCTGATAGGGAAATGATCAAATTGGGGCCGAAGAGTTCTAGAGGGATGACCAAAGTAGGGCCAGAAAGTCTCGACCGTAGGATTTCAACCCCGAGCTGCCCAAGAGGCTAGGCAAACAAGCCGAGCCGTGACTAAAAGAGAGATGCTACCAGCATTAAACTTCGTGTCAAACTTATTTACAAAAAGGGTTACGACCGCCGTCTCCTACTACGCGCGCATCGCGTTCTTCTGGAAGTAAATATTGCTGTGTTAATTTGTGAGTCAAAACAAATATATTTTATTATTGGTGATACATATCACTACCTGATCGGAAACGCGCAGAACAGAAAATATTACCCATTTGGAAATGGATGCGACTAGGGAGGCATCAACCCGAAACACAACGAAGGTTCCCGTTTTTAGGGTTGATCCATCCCGAAAATGCATCCAGGTTCCCTTGGGGTTTTTGTTTTTTTGGCTGCCCTAAGAGTTTCTGGCTTGCTAAACGACGCTATTGGGTGGAAGGTGATGAATCAGTAACTATTTCCATGAAAAATGACGCGCGAGCCAAAATGCGAATTGTTAACGAACATACGTTCAATAAATGATGACCCTCTGCAAATACCGTTTTTGCGCAGTGGTTTGGTTAGTTCCGGGCCTCTCGGCCCCTTTTCGATCACCTCTCGGGCACTGTTCGGCCCCTGTATGATCTTTTCCCAACCTGATATGTTCAAAGACGAGTCAGCTTCCGTGCCGTGCCCTTCGTATTCTCCCTGCGACGTTGACGATGCCGAGTCAGCTTGCAGTATGCTTGACTTCTGTGACTGACGAATGTGAACAGTCGGTTAGCGAACATGCATATCCTTCGCCGAAAAACTCCGCCAGTTAATTGGCTGCTGATATTCGGACACACGCGCCTGATTGGTCAGCCGTCGCCTTTCCACAACAGCTGGGAACTCCATAAAAGCATACCCTGAAGTAGAGATTACCAGCTCTGAAGTGTAGCCAATGCTAAGAATAGTGCTTAATTCTTAGACTACTACCACAGCCACTACCATACCAGGAGCACGCATATCATCGTATAGATGCCAACTTATTGTGTATGGCATGTTTTGATCACAAACAATCTGGCGTATACCTTGCCACAAGGCTATACCATTAAACTTCATGAAAAAGGTGGTTTCACAATGAAAAATGGCGATTGAACGTGGGTACGATACGTCGACGCAGAGCGAGCTTAGGGGGCGATTATGCACCACCATTGTCGCCACCACCACCATCACTACCAGTAGCGCCTACACTACTATCACTGCTGCTGCCAGATTCACCGCCGCTGCTGCCAGCGTCAGCACTGCTGCTGCCACTCCTTGCCCCCACTCCAGGCAACCACCCGGCAACATAGCCTGAGGCATGGGACCGCCACAGCTCAGCCGCACAGTCGAGGCTGAGCGGCGGCACCACCAAGTCCTCATTTTTGAGACGTCTCGGAAATCACCCCCTCCAGGCAGCCACCGCACCACATATTCTGAAACCTGAGATCGACACAGAACACCCACACAGTCAAGGCTGAGCGGCGGAACCACCAAGTCTTCGTGAACATACGCCACCTCGATGCACGGGTAGCACAGCGGGTTGGGGCTGGGGTCACCTACACACCACCACTAGAACCTGTGCTGCTGCTGCTCTCCTCTCCCTCACCCCCTTCCCCTCCTTCCCCTTCCTGTTCCCCTCCCCCTTCCCCTCCCGCTTCCCCTTCCCCTTCCCCTCACCCTCCCCCTCCCCCTCCCCCTCCTCCTCCTTCCTCCCCCCCTCCCCCTCCCCCTCCCCCTCCCACTCCAGGCAACCACTGCATCACATAGTCGGAAACCTGGGACCGCCTCAGAACACCCGCACAGTCAAGGCTCAGGGGCGGAACCACCAGGTCTTCGTGCACAAACGCCACCTCGATGCACGGGTAGCACAGCGGGTTGGGCTCCACGTGGAACATGCGGTACCCCATGCCCTCCATGGCGTACAGGTACGGTAGGGATTGCTGGGGCTTGTGCATGCTGTGGTAAACAGGGCAACAGGGCAACAGGGCAACAGGGCAACAGGGCAACAGGGCAGCAGGGCAACAGGGCAACAGGGCAACAGGGCAACAGGGCAACAGGGCAGCAGGGCAACAGGGCAACAGGGCAATGGGGAGGTGGGGAGGTGGGGAAGGGAGCACAGCGGGTTGGGCTCCACGTGAAACATGCGATACCCCATTCCCTCCATGGCGTAGAGGTAGGGCAGAGATTTCTGGGGCTTGTGCATGCTGTAGCAGTGGGGGGCAGAGTCACAGAGGGGAGGGGGGAAAGCAGGGGAGGGGGGGTGTGTGAGTAGCACAGCGGGTTGGGCTCCACATGGAACATGCGGTACCCCATTCCTTCCATGGCGTAGAGATAGGGCAGGGACTGCTGGGGCTTGTGCATTCTGAAGGAGGGGAGGGATGGATGGGGTAGAAGGAGAGATTGTACGAGTAGCACAGCGGGTTGGGCTCCACGTGGAACATGCGGTACCCCATTCCCTCCATCGCATACAGGTAGGGGAGAGACTGCTGGGGCTTATGCATGCTGGAGGAGGGGAGGGGCAAACAAAAGTATCAAAACGGGGGATGGGTAGAGGGAGGAGATGTGTGAGAAGCAACATGCGGTACCCCATGCCCTCCGTGGTGTGCAGGTAGGGCAGAGAGCGCTCGGTATACAAGAGCTTACAGTCTCTCACGAGTGCAAGTCAACAAGCAGCTATCCAAACAGCAGCCCCCCCCCCCCCCATTCATCTTTGCATTTCTTGTGTGTGACTTTTGAGTCGACTCAAACTGACTTTAGAGTCGACCCAACAGTACAGTCGCTCACGAGTGCAAGTCAACAAGCAGCTATCCAAACGGCGGGTTCTTCCCATTTAGCTTTGCATTTCTTATGTGTTTGTGTGTGTTTGTGTGTCTGTTTGTGTGTGTGTGTGTGTGTGTGTGTGTGTGTGTGTGTATGTGTGTGTGCGCGCGTGTGTGTTTGTGTGTGTGTGTGTGCGTGCGTGTGCGTGCCTGTGCGTGTGCGTGTGTGTGTGCGTGTGTGTTTGTGTGTGTGTGTGTGCGTGCGTGTGCGTGCCTGTGCGTGTGCGTGTGTGTGTGCGTGTGTGTTTGTGTGTGTGTGTGTGCGTGCGTGTGCGTGCCTGTGCGTGTGCGTGTGAGTGTGCGTGTGGAACACAAGAAGAGGTGACGATCACTCACGCGTGAAACTCCACAAGCAGTTGTCCAAACAGCAGATTCCCTCCGTTTATCACCAGCTTCGCATCCCCCCTCCCCCTCCTCTTCCCCTCCTCCTCCTCCGTTAACCCCCCTCCCTCCTCCCTCCTCCTCCTCTCTACAAACTCCTCAGTCTCCCTCTTCATCCCCATGATAAACTCCTCCTCACACCCCTCACAGTCCATTTTCAGCACATCCACATACCCATGCCCTAGTTTCTCCATCGCCCCTTGCAGAGTCATAAAAGTGATCCCAGGGTTTTGGCCCCGGAAATTCTCAAGGCTTGCTGCTCCCGCGATGGCGATTTGGTTGAAGTGGAGGAAGGGGAGGGCGAGCATGTGGTGGGAGGCGTTGGCGGAGAGGAAGGGGTCGAAGGTGAATGGCTTGGTGTGCAGCGCAGCGCCTATGGCCTGCTCGAAGTCGTACTGCTCGTTGCTGCCCACACTGGGAGGGGGAGGGGAAGGGGGGCGGGGCGGGGGGAGGGTGGGTTGGGTGGGATGGTGAGGGAGGCAGGGGAGGGGGGGAATGGGGAGTGGAGGCAGGGGAGGAATGGCTTGGCGTGCAGAGCAGCGCCGATGGGGAGAATTCTCAAAAGTGACACAAGGGAAGGGAAGGCAGGAGGGCAGGAGGAGGAAAGGCGTAGCTAGTATATCATTGAGTTCTGGCATGGCGATGACCCATCTTTGAGGCGCCTCAAAACCGCGTGAACTGAGACGATTTTTTAGGCGCCTCAAAAGTAGTATAGCATTACGTTCTGGCATGGCGATGACCCATCTCAGATAAACAGTGCCATAGCAGAATGCAACAGGGCTAGTGTGTGATGCCGGCACTTGGATTTACCAGCACACTTAACTATTATGGAATAGAGTATGGAACAATAGCGACTATACCCGCCTACACAACAGGGTTTGGTTTGGTTGGAATGCGGTGGCTTTTGAGTCGAATAAAAAGGAGCGAAAACAGGGGTTTGAGTCAACTTGTCACTCTGCTTACCTGTACACGACAGGATTTTTTTGGATCGCTGTTGGAAGCATGCACACCCACTGCAATGGATAATAGGGTGAGGGAGGGGAGGAAAGTGGGAAGAGGTTGGGGAAAGGCAGGGGAGGAAGGTGGGGGGAGGTGGGGGGAACGCAGGGGAGGGGAGAGGAATAGGGTTAGGTGGCAGCATGCACACCCACTGCAGTGGAGAGCAAGGTGAGGGAGAGGAAGGGGAGGAGAGAGCAGAGGAAGGCAAAGGAGGGGAGAGGAGGGAGAGGGTTAGGTGGCAACATGCACACCCATTGCAGATTATAGCAAGGTGGGATGCGAGAAGTGGTGGGGAGAAGGGGGGTCCCGAAGTTTTCAGTAAGATGGGGGTTGAGGGGACAAAGCAACTGCACTTGTTGAAAGAAAGAAAGAAAGAAAGAAAGAAAGAAAGGAAAAAAAAAAAAAAAAAAAAAAAAAAAAACGCTTGCCGTTTAAAACACCTTCCCCCCTGTTGCTATTTCTCCTCCCAGATTCTGCCATCTTCCATCACCTGCGCCCATCCACCCATCCACCCATCCCCCCTTATACTATATAAGCAATTCTAATCAATTATACAGAAAATAAAAAAAAAATATAAGTATACCATTCAAAACACCTGCACTCCTCGTTGCTGTTCCCTCTCAACATTTGCCACCTTCCCTCTCCTGCCCCCATCCCCACACCCCACACTCTCAACCAGCGCACGAGTAGCAAGTAGGTCTCCCTCAGGTAAGCAGAAAGTAGCCAAATGAAAGCAACCCCCACTACAGGCCTTTCCCCCAACCCCATCCTTCCCCTGCCCCCCGTTCCCCCAACTCCCCATCTTCCCCTCGTCCCCTCCCCAGACTCTCCTCACCTTCCCCCCATCCCCCCATGCGCCCACTCTCTCTTCCGCGGGCATGGGTAAGTGGGCATGAGAACAGACAGCAGCAGCGACGGCAGAGGGGTAGGGAGTAACTCAAAGAACCCAATCATTCACTCCCCTGACTCCCCTCACCTTCCCCCCATCCCCCCATGCGCCCACTCTCTCTTCCGCCGGGCTTGCGTATGAGGGCATGAGCACAGACAGCAGCAGCGGAGGGTAGGAAACATCACGCTCCCCAGCCCCCACCTTCCCCTCACCTAACCCCTTTCCCCTGCTCACCTTTCCTCCATCCCCCCATGCGCCCACTCTCTCCTCTGCCAGACATGGGTAAGTGGGCATGAGCACCGACAGCAGCAGAGTGGAGTAGGGGTAGGGGAGGAAACATCACCCTACCCCGCACCCCTTCTCTTCACCCCCCTCTCCCTCTCCTAACCCCCCTTTCCCCCCCTTCCCCTTGCTCACCTTCCCCCCATTCCCCCATGCGCCCACTCGCTCCTCTTCCAGGCACGGATTAGTGGGCATGAGCAAAGACAGACAGCAGCGGAGACAGCAGAAGGGGGGAAGGGGAGAGACCGAAAGGACCCAACCCAACCATTCACACACCTCCTCACCCTCTCTCCTCTGCCGGGTATGGCCTTGTTCGTGGGTATATGGGCACGACACGAGCACAGACAGACAGCAGAGAGGGGTGGGGAGTGACCGAAAGGAACCAAGCATTCACTCACCTTCTCCCCATAACTATCCCCTCATCTCCTCACCTTTTCCCCATCCCCCCATGCGCCCACTCTCCTCTGCCGGGCATGGATAAGTGGGCATGAGCACAGACAGCAGCAGAGAAGACAGCAGAGGAGGGGGGTAGTAGGGAGTGACAGAAAGAACCCAACCCAGCCATTCGCTCACCTTCCCGCCATCCCCCCACGCGCCCACTCGCTCCTCTGCCGGGCACGGATATGTGGGCATGAGCACGGACAGCAGCAGCGATAGCAGAGAGGGGTAGGGAGTAACCGACAGAACCCAGCCATTCACTCCCCGCCGGACCATCCTTACCTTCCCCCCATCCCCCCATGCGCCCACTCGTTCCTCTGCCGGGCAGGGGTAGGTGGGCATGAGCACGGACAGCAGCAGCTGCGGCAGGTCGTATGAATCCATGGGCCACTGGTCCCCGTTATGAGCTGCCTTCCTACGGTCTATATCAGCCTGGGGGAACGGGAGGAGAGGGGAAGTGGGGGCGGGAGGGTGGGAGAATGAGTAGCAGCAAAGCTTAGACGGCAGGTCGTATGAATCCATGGGCCACTGGTCCCCGTTATGAGCTGCCTTCCTACGGTCTATATCAGCCTGGGGGAACGGGACGGGGGAGGACGGGGGGAAAGGGGGGAATGGACAGCAGCAGAGAGGGCAGGTCGTATGCATCCATGGGCCACTGGTCCCCGTTACGATCTGCTGTCTTACGATCTATGTTGGCCTGTAAGGAGAGGGGGAGGACGGGGGGAAAGGGGGGAATGGACAGCAGCAGAGAGGGCTGGTCATATGCATCCATGGGCCACTGATCCCCGTTATGAGCTGCCTTCCTTCTGTCTATATCAGCCTGGAACGGCGAGAGGGGGGCAGAGGGGAGGGGAGGGGAGTGGGGAGAGGGGAGGGAAGGGGCGTGGAAGGGAGGGGAGGGGAGTGGGAGGGGGAAGGGAGGGGAGGGGAGGGGACGAGAGGGAACACGAGGGAGAGCAATGGCCGAGGAATGCGGGCCGGGGGAGGAAGGGGGGGAGGAGAAGGGGAGGGAGGAAAGGGGGGGAGGGGGTGGGGGAGTGTATAGGGGGGTTATGGGGGATCGGGAGCAGCAGAGACTACAAGAAGTAAACATGCGCCGAGGGACACTAATCCCCGTTATAAGCTGCTTCCTATGTTTGGCTGGGGAAGACGGGAAATGGGGAGAAATGCTTTTGAGTCAGAGAAGCCACAAGCTTGCGACGTTTTTTTTTCTCAGTCCTTATTTCAGTTTTGATTGGAATGTGTTTTGGTTGAACTCTGCGATTGGCTGCATTGCGCCTGTTATGGATCGCGACCTTCTAATGCGTCCTTCTATAACGAGTGTAACTTTCGACACACTGATCCTTACCCAATAAGCAGCCTCGGCTCGGCATAGCGACCATGCAATGTTAACGCCTTTAATGACGCCGGCTTCTAACGAGGATGCAGCGGGGTAGGATGCGAAGGCAGCAGAGTCGCCCGAGCTTCGAGTCGCCTCAAAACTCAAGGAGGAAGCGTCGTCGGAAGGGGCATCCGAAGCGGCAACGTCGGTCGAGAGTGCTTCGATTGGCTGGAAAATTAGCAGCAGCGGTACGCCGAGAACGAGAATGACGAACGTGACGACAAAATACGGCTTTAATTTGTCGAAAAGCTTCTCGTTTTGATGCCAGAAGTCGGAGGACGAGCCGCGGACTACCATGTACGACATGGTGACGTCACTGACAGGAAAGTAACGTAATCTAGAGCTAGTAGGGAATGTGACGGACTAACAAATACGATAGTAGGCGAACGGACGGATCCAGCTCAGGAGACGCCTTGAAACGCGGCTAGAGAGAGACTGTCCGATTGTCTCCCTGGAGAGAGGTGTGCGATTTTCTAATGTTCTACACTGCCGGAATAGATGACGCGATAATGGCCTACTAATGCCAGCAAGTAGACACATTTGACGAGGTGCCGAGTGGCGAAACGACGCGGAGCGGACAGGAAGACAGGAAATAGTCGAACCAGAAGAACATATTTCAGCCCAGGCAGTTGGCCGCTATTTTGTTGACGAAATCGCTTCGCCAGTATTCGCGAATACTACAGAGCTGTCTCAGCGCAGGAGTCCTCGACGAAGTCGCACGTAACGAAAACGCAGTCGCAATGCTACAGAGCTATTGACAGTCAACAGTCGCGAATCATGACTGGACTGATGGGACCAGTTTGTACGGTAGTGCGCAGACGACAAAGAGTACAACATGGTGAAAATCTCGTTACAAGCAATGTATTTGTAAAACACGTGATATGAAAATAAGGCTCTAAAGAGATGTTGGACCCTTGATTGTAAGTAGCAAAAGTAAATTAGAGAGCATCCGAGACATTACCGTAGCTCGAGTCAGAGCTCAATATTATTCTCTCAATCATAGTATTGTTACGGGTGCAATTTAGCGAGTTTTCAGATTGCACTATCGAGGCAAACAATAACGGCGTATGGTTGGTTTGGTTGGGCGAATCTCGCGAGGTGGTAACGGGAAACAGCAGTCGTGAGCAATCGTGGTATGTAGGATGATGGGAGTGGCTCTCCTTACGAAAGTGCCGACAAAGAGTTCGCCAGGTGGCAGTTGGTCGCACGCTCGCTTTCGCGCCAACCGAGCTGTTACGAAGTGTTTGTCGCATATAATCGCGCACCTTCGTGAACTGTCGCAATTCGGTCGCTTGTTGCGAAGTCGGTTGTTTGTTACATCGAGGGTTGACTTTTCCGAGTTCCCCTGCCCCAACCTGCCACCTCACTCCCGCACACCCCACCCATGCAAACCGAGCCAAGTCCCTTCCGCTCACCTCGCCGCCTCCTCCAGCCCAGCCCGCCCAGCAGGCACTGCCATGCAAGCCAAGACAGACCCTCCCTCGCCGCCTCTTCCATCCAACCCGTCGTCACCCCATGCAAATGCAAGCCAACCCCCTCCCTCCCTGCTTCTTCCTTCCAACCAACCCGTCACCCACCCAACCAGTCACTCCCACCGATCTCCTCTTTCTCACCTCTTATACGTGCAAGTCTCACCGAACTCCCTCATTCCTCGTTCCTTCCTAACCCAGCCTCACTTCCTTGGTCCGTCGCTACTTGTTGTGGGTGTGGCGGCGAGATGACGTGCTGTATCGCGCCGCTGCCTCGAGCTGCAAGCGTGCAACGTCAGATTTTTGGAATACGGAAACTAAAAAATGTCGGAACGTAGACACTCGTCTGAGAAACAAACAAAACAAAACAGACAAGGGGGTTTTTTATGTCGGAATGTGGCGCCGCGCCGCCGCCGCGCTCGCTTTCTCACGTCCAGGAGTTTTGCAGCTTCGCGATTCCCCCCTCACGAGTAGCTTTGCGCCTCTCACGAGTCTCAATTGCGTCCCGCACGAGTGGTGTGGGCACGTGATAGAAAAAAAGTGCTTTGAGTCGTCTCAAAACACTTCATTTATCACGTGGTTTTGCAGCCTCTCGATGTGTCTCGACGCGCCCCGCACGAGCGGTGTGGGTTATAGTGTAACTTCACCGGTGCAGCTTCAGCCATCGTGCTCTGAATCGCCTTCAAAACCGAGTGGTGTGGGTGATAGCTAAAAGAATGCAGCTTCAGCCATCGCCGCCGCAGAGCCATCTTTCATCACGTGGTTTTGCAGCCTCTCGACGCGCCCCGCACGAGTGGTTAGGGTGATAGCTTCACACATGCTGCTTCATCCATCGCCGCAGTGCCACTCATCCCAACCCAAACCCGAGGAATGCACAAACCCTTGATCCCTTGCGATGGGAGGGTAGCTTCAAGGGTGCAGCTTCAACTCATCCCGACACTGTCGGGTTCCGAAACCTCCGAGGTAGGGAATGCCCAGAGCCCGCGCCCGCGCATTTGATCTGGTTCTAAGTTAGAGCGAGTTAGAGCGAGTTAGAGCGAGTTAGAGCGAAGTGGCTGAAGAAACCGAGTATATAGTCCCTCTCATTTCATTCGCGGAACATCACTTCTCTTTTTAAAGTCGAATCATTCAGCCTCACTTCTCAGTCTAGCAGTCCCAGTACCAATCATGGGGCGCCCCGCAGCAGCTCTCTTTGTCATTCTTCTCTGTAAGCATTACCACTTCGACGTGATCCGACGCTCTCTCCTTCTCCTTTCCGAGTTGGTTCCAGACAGTTCCTGTGTCAATGCACGCCCCTCATCTCATCGTGACGACACTCAAGTTCTCCCCTGCTCTGCTCTGCCCGCCAGGCAGTTTCAGCCTGTTGTTACAAGTTTGTCTCTGACAGTTCCAGTGTCAGTGCACGCCCCTCATCGTGACGACACTCATGTTCTCCCCTGCTCTGCTGTGCCCGCCAGGCAGTTTCATCCTGTTGTTACAAGTTGGTTGCAGACAGTTCCAGTTTGGAGCCAACTTGTAGAGCAGAGCAGGGCAGGCAGGGCAGAGAGCTGCACGCCCCTCACCGCGACGACACTCATGTTCTCCCCTGCTTTGCTCTGCTCTGCTCTGCTTTGCTCTGCTCTGCTCTGCTCTGCTTTGCTCTGCTCTGCTCTGCTCTGCTCTGCTCTGCTCTGCTCTGCTCTGCTCTGCTCTGCTCTGCCCTGCCCTGCTCTGCTCTACTATCCCCTGCTTTGCCCTGCTCTTCTCTCTCCTGCCCGCCAGGTGCAGCGCTCTTCACGGTTGCAGCGTCTGCGGCATCAGCCATCGCGCCATTCCTCCCACACGCGAAGCCACTTGTGAAAGGGAAGACTGTCAGTAAGTGTCTCAGTATATGTGCTCCTTTCACTCTTCGAGGAGTCGTTTGCTCACTAGACGTGATACTAGCAACACAAGACGCATCGAGCTGCAGCGTGAAAGAAGGTATTTGAGACGTTTCAAAAACTCCCTTCACTAGACGTGCTACGCGCAACACAAGACACACACACCGAGCTGCAGCATTGCAAGTAATATAACGAATGCGTTAATAGCTGCATATGTGAATAATAACGAATCTGTTAATAGCGAATGCGTTTCACTTCTCTCGATAGCATTGATCCTGTAGATGTTTCCGCTTGTATTCCGTCCCATGATATGCTGCCCACTGCCCACAGGCGATTCTAACAACCTTTTTTTAGGGGCCTCGAATATTCGGCTTGTAATCCGTCCCATGATATGCTGCCCACAGGCGATTTTAGAAACCGTAGAAGTGTGCACCAGTCTCATCTCTTGCTAGTGTTACCGCTGTGGTAGGGCCACAAGGCAACCTCAAGCCTTTTGAGTCGACTCAAAAGTCAACTCATCCCTTGCTTGTGTTACCGCTGTGGTAGTGCCACAAGGCAACCTCAAGCCAAGCGCCCCTATCCCTGCCAGTCCCATGATGCCCACACGCGATTCTAGCAGCCGTACTACAGTGCACCACTCTGATCCCGTGCTTGTGCGACCACTGTGGTTGTGCAAGCACGGGATCAGAGGCAAGCTCAAGCCATCACGAGTGCAGCAGCATCCTCAATTCCGGTCCTCTTTTGAGGTGCCTCAATAGGCGATTCTAGCAACCGCACTACATTGCAGTGCACCACTCTGATCCCGTGCTTGTGCTACCACTGTGGTAGTGCTACAGGGCAACCTCACTCAAGCCATCACGAGTGCAGCATACTCAACTGTGATCCTTTCACTGCCTCCCCATGCGCCCATACCTCCCTGCCTGCCGTTCCCATCATTCCAGTAAAATACATGGGCACGCTGCATCCCACTAAGATCAATGGGAAAGTGGTCGGCGACAAAGGTGCATCGGGGAAAATCGTAATGAAGGGCATCCGGTACGTCTCCGTGTGATTTCAGTGTTGTGATTTTAGTCTATTGCTGGTATTGCAACACATACAGTCAGCGGGAAAGGAGCATCAGGGGAAATCATAATGAAGGGCATCAGGTACGTCTCCGTGTGATTTCAGTGTGCGATTTCAGTTTATTGGTGCCAGTATTGCAACATACAGTCAGCAATCGAGCCAGCACGAGACATAGCAGGTGTGCGTTTCCTTGCTACTGTAAAAATGACCCCTTACACTCCCACCCCCCTTCGCCCTCTTCTCTCGCCAACCCCCTCTTCCCCTTTCCCCATCCCCGCGTTCCCCTTCCTCCCCACCCCTTCCCCTTCCTTTCTTCTCCTCGACTTCCCCCCTCCCCTGTCCTACCTCCCCCCCTTTCCCTGTGTCCCTCTCCTGTACCACCTTCGCAACCACCCCGTTTCGATGTCCCGTTAACAGATATGCATCAACTTCATATGCTAGCAGCTTGTTTTTTCAAGTCCTCAACATTGCATCTGGAGGGGAGCCGCCGTCCACAAGCTTTGGAGCTTCATGCATTCCTAATAGCTTCGAACCGCCGCTGACCAAAACCTGGGTGGAGGTCACGAGCAGCAAGAGCGCGCGCCGCAAGCGTTACAGCTTCATTGTGAAAGAGTTTTCGGGGGCGAAAAGCTTGGCGGAGGTGCGGAGCGCAATGGGCGAGGCAATGGCGAGTGGGAAGTTTATAAGGGTTAACCACACGAACAACAAGCTGGTGCTCTGTGGAAAGCTCACCAAGGTGATATAAGTAGTGGACCAATATCGAAGTTGCAAGTGTTTGGGTCCGATCCGATCCGATGCTGGTTTGCCTTGCCATGCCAATCAAGGAGTTTTCCGGGGCAAAGAGTTTGACGGAGGCTCGTAGTGCGATGGATGAGGCGATGGCGAGTGGGAAGCAAGCTGGTGCTCTGTGGGAAGATCACCAAGGTGGATGAGAAGATTTATGTATTGGTTCATTTCAACATCAAAGTTGCAAGTGGTTGGGTCAGATGCTGGTTTGGTTTGCCTTGCTACCACCTGTCTCGTACTTGATTTATGTCAACCAAGCGCAATACGACGGTACACCTTGCCTAGCACCTCTACAGCATCAGGGGTAAGATTAGTTTTGTTGAGGTAAAAAATCACTAGCAGTACTACCGGTAGATGGTGGGGTGGGGATGACATGGGAGGGCTGAAAACGTCAAGGGGAGACATTATAGCGGATTTTTCTGGGAATTCCTCTTGCCTTCTGTCTCGTTGCACCAGCAAGCCCCAGGTGACACCATTGAACTGTTTTAGTAGATGCATGAGTAGCCGCAGCAAGAGCGGCAGGTGCCGGAAACATTAGGGGGTAACACAATTGCGGATTTTTCTGGGGATTCTTCTCGCCTTCTGTCTTGACACACCAGCAAGCCCCAGGTGAAACCCTTGAGCGGTTTTAGTAGATGCCGGAGTAGCCGCAGCAGGAGCGGCAGGTGCCGGAACATTAGGGGGTAACACAATTGCGGATTTTTCTGGGGATTCTTCTTGCCTTCTGTCTCGATGCACCAGCAAGCCCCAGGTGAAACCCGTGAACGGTTTTAGTAGATGCATGAGTAGCCGCAGGAGCGGCAGCAGGAGTGCGAGTGCCAAAAGCATGAGTAGGAGTGGCGAAAGCAGGAGCATTAGGAATAGGAGTGGCGAAAGCAGGAGCAGCAGGAATGGGAGTGGCGAAAGCAGGAGCAGCAGGAGTAGGAGTGGCGAAAGCAGGAGCAGCAGGAGTGGGAGTGGCGAAAGCAGGAGCAGCAGGAGTGGGAGTGGCGAAAGCAGGAGCAGCAGGATGAGCAGCAGCCGAGGCACCAGCAAACCCCATTAGAGACCCTGGTTCACTTTTCTTTGACGCTGAAGCTGAAAAAAACACAGGAACGCTCCAAGAAGGAGCAGCAGCAGGTGCAGCAGGAGCGGCAGGAGCAGGAGAAGGAACAGGAGCACCGAAACCAGTAGGACGAGCAGCAGGAGTGGGAGTTGAAGCACCAAATGCAGGAGCACCAAAGACAGGAGCAGCTGCTGCAGTAGGAACGGAGAGACCAAAGACAGGAGCAGCTGCTGCAGTAGGAACGGAGAGACCAAAAACAGGCAGAGGAGCGGCAGCAACAGGAGCAGCAGCAACAGCAGCAGCAGCAGCAGCAGCAGCAGCAGCAGGAACAGAAGCTACAGGAGCAGAAGCGCCATTAACAGGAAAGGCAGTGATAGAACCAGCAGGAGGAGTGGGGGCAGGTGCAGGGAGGGAAGGGGAAGCCGAAGCACAGCCACAGATGTGAGATGAGGCGGACGGGGCAGCTGAGGCGGTAGGAGCTGAAGCGGTAGAGAGGGCAGAGGCGGGAGCGAGAGCAGATGCGGGAGAGGGAGCGACGGCGGGAGAGAGAGCAGCGGCGGGAGAGGGAACAGCAGCAGGGTCGGGCACTGGTGGTGGTACATGAGTCGACTCTAAAGCAGAGGCTGGTGAGGGAGGAGCTGTAGCTGCAGCTGCTGCTGCTGCTGCTGCTGCTGCTGCTGCTTCAGAAGAAGAGAGGGGTTGAAACAGCTCCCGGGGAGTGCTGACGCCGACAGAAACGCTGGTGCCGTGGGTAGTAGTACCACAATTGACGTGAGATTTCACGTTGACTGAGTCTGTCAGATTGACGGAATCTGTTACGCCGTTGCTGTCATAAATTCTCACTATCAGCGGGTTCTGCTTCTGGAGAACAAACGCGTCATAGAGGTCCTCGCTAGTGGAAAGCACCAGCATGTCTCCGTCCGTGTCAGTGTACACAAACGAGAGGTGCTTGTCAGCAGGGATATTAAATTGCTTGCGGATTCGAAGGTCGACCAGGTCGAATGGCGGAGGGGAGCAGTCGAGAAACGCGATGCGACGAATAGTACTAGTCTCGCCGAGATAGGCCTGAAATTTGGAAACACGAGGGAGGATTTTGGGGAACGGGGAAGGGGAGAAAGAAGGTGGGGAGAGGGAGAGGGGTGAGGGAGGGGAAAGAGGGGAATTGGAGAAAGAAGGCGGAGAGAGGTTGGGAGGAGGTCAGACGGCGGAGAGAAGCAAGGAGGCCAGAGGCGGCTTAGAACACGGACGAGCTTGATTTAAGTTTCGACTGAAAGATGATAACTGAAAGGAAGGGAGAGAGAAAAGGAGGCCTGAGAGGGCCCTTTCTAGTCATTGCGGAACAGATAAAATCGCCGCGTTATAGTGGTGTAGGGCGACTCCGAGCTGGAAAATATCCGCGGGCGAGAAAGGACTTCCGCCTTTTTCGAAACATCGTTATTGACGGCAAAAATCGAGGCGCCTCAAAACAAGTCCGCCACTGGCGGACGACGAGGGTCGACGTCGACGGCGAAACCGTTTTTTTAAGTCGACTCAACAAAGTATGCGCGGGCGAGGAAGGAAGCCAACTAGTATGAGCAGGACGGCGAAACCTTATAATGTCACATAATATGACGGTCCTATTCGTGTGCTAACACACGAACTACAAGCTCTTGGTGCTATCATGATAATAAAGGCTGGAAAAGCTATGACCTTTTCGCGATTGCGTCAGTCGCGCGCTCGCACTGGAGAACGCAATGAATTAGGGCAACGAATCATGCAGCCGCACTTAAGCTCACCTTGATTACAAAGGGCGTGCGACACACGGTGAAATTACAGCCGCACGGTCGACAGGAACATGATGGGAGAACGTCCGCCATGGATTGGCAACTCGGAAGAGCGTCGACGGTCATACTAGGTAATAGTACTACTATTCCCGCTAGTTGGGGTCAGGTGAGATTGACAGCCGCAACGAAAGCCTGAGCTGGATATCGTCAAAATATCAAGGTTGCTTGATAAAGATTGCGTGACGCCTAGCGTAACGGAGAGGACTCGGATGCTAGAAACGGCGCGGCGACGAAGACGAGGGTGCAGGAGAACGCGTGTTTCACCCTGATGCTCAACCTGCACCTTATAACTTGTGCTTTGAGGGTCTCAAGAGCCGCTTTTTACGGCCCTTCAAGCAAAGACGATGGGCTTCCTTGAGGTGTACGCAAGTTAGTTGTCACAACGAGAACCAGACCTAAGAATCCGAAATCTTCGTAGTCGAAACTAATTAGCGTGGGACGCCAACCGCGAACCAAAATCTCCACAAATATATATTCTGGAGCAGCAGCCGTGTCAGTTCAGCCGAGTCGAAACAGCAGGTTTGGCCAAAAGCAATTCGAGCCGCGGAAAGCTGTTGCGCCCTAAGCAGCACGGAATCCATTTTAACCGACTGGAACAGACAAAATTATACGCCCAACCACGTAGTTGCACAGCCAAAACCACACATCAGCTAGTCCCAACCATCCCCCAAACCTCTGCAAACGAGACGAGTCGCATTTGGCTTTGCGCGGGACATTTTGAACGAATCTTCAGGTCAGTTTGATGTTGTCTCGTTGCGAGATAAAATGACGATAGAGAAAGGTGAAGATGGGTTTCGTTGAGTTGGTTTCTACTCCATGCAACTTTCCTCACGGTATGTTCTTGGCCGGTGTAAGGTATCGTGACACGAAGTTATGAAGGGTTGGGATTGGGACTGCGATGACGTGGAATGATCTAAAGCGTTCATATCTTCGTGTCAGCAAGTGTGCCACTGGCTAGGACCGTACCCTCAATCAAACATGGCCTTTGATTGCTGTGACGGGTCTGTCTGTTATGAGTGAGACTGGGCTGTTGCTGTGTGAAAACGCGATGAACTGTGGAGTGGTTCATCTGCAAAATCGTCTCACCCCAACCTAACCCAAAATTGACCTCGGGGTCACCTTCGGGTTAGGCGCGTAGGTGATTCGAGGGTCCAAGGGTCCGTCAAGTTGGGGTCACTCAACATTGACAGCAGGTTTGCGTGCACACCCGGAACGTAGAGTACGTCGGGGACGAGGACCTGCTTCCCGGCCTCCCCTTGCAGAGCAACGGTGCCTCTGCCTTCGACGCTCTGAAGTGCCCCATTGAAGCCGCGAACGTGGCGAACATCTCCGCTCGGCTGCATGTCGACGAAAGCCTCCATCGCCCCCATCAAATGGTGGGAGCAGCCGCTGTCGAGCAGCACAACTGTCGGATTGGCTTGCACAGCAGCAGCGACCGCCTTGAAGTCTTCGCCAGCCTCCAGCGCCAGGGAGATCGTCGGCTCTACCACGCTGACCATCGAGCACGAGGCCTCCTCGCCACGAGCATTGCCGCCAGAGGAGTCCGCATCCTTCGTCGAAGACGTCTTCGACGGCTGCTTCTCCTTGCCCGGCTGGTTGTCCCGACGACAACGGCCACCATCTCCCTTTCTGCGGTTGGCGTCCCGGTCGTCGTCAGACTCGTCTCGGTCGGGGCAGTCGTACGAGAGGTGGTCGGGAGCATCGCAGATGTAGCAGCGACGGCCTTCTCGACGCGAGCCACTGCTGCCGCGATCTCCACCTTTCGCCGACTTCCCACGGTCGGCGCCCTCCGTCGATTTCGCGGTCGATGACTTCCAGCCACCGCGTCCGGCAGACTTCCCACGCTGCCCCTGTTGGCGTCCCTGCTTCGCCGGGGTGATGTAGTTGGCCTGCGGAAGCAGTTCCGCAGGGTGAGAGGCGATGTACGAGATACATTGGCGTTGCGTGAGGGGTTGCGTAATGTCACACTGGTGCACGACATTGAGCAGCAAACAGTGGACGGATCAGTGTGGTATTGCAGAAAGGGAGGATATAGCATGAGGGGAAGGGAGGATATGACAGTGGGGGAAGGGAGGATATGACAGTGGGGGAAGGGAGGATATGACAGTGGGGGAAGGGAGGATATGACAGTGGGGGAAAGGAGGATATGGCAGTGGGGGAAGGGAGGGTATGGCCGTGGAGGAAGGGAGGATATGGCAGTGCGTGTAGGGAGGATATCGCAGTGGGGGAAGGGAAAGGGCATGGCTTGCAAGGTGAAGGTAGGATATAGCAGTGGGTGAGGGAGGATATAGCTGGAGGGGAAGGGGGGATATGGCAGTGGGGGAAGGGAAGAGGCAGTGGGGGAAGGGAAGAGGCAGTGGGGGAAGGGAGGTGGAAGTGGGGGAAGGGAGGTGGCAGTGGGGGAAGGGAGGATATGGCACTGGGGGAAGGTAAAGGGCATGGCAGTGGGGGAAGGGAAAGGTCATGGCAGTGGGGGAAAGGATGATATAGCAGTGGGTGAAGGGTTGATATGGCAGTGGGGGAAAGGAGGATATAGCAGTGCGGGTAGGGATGATATGGCATGGGGGAAGGGGGGATATGGCAGTGGGGGAAGGGAGGATATGGCAGTGGGGGAAGGGAGGATATGGCAGTGGCGGAAGGTAAAGGGCATGGCAGTGGGGGAAAGGAGGGTAAGGCAGTGGGGGAAGGGAAAGGTCATGGCAGTGGGGGAAGGGAGGATATTGCGGAGAGTCACTACAATTGAGGCATGCAGAATGAAAAGACTAGAATGGCATGCAGAACCTAGCAAGGGCGAAATCTGCCAGCGCAGCAGAAGAGCGGCTTGCCAACGTTGCAGCAGAGTGATCTGCCAACGTTGCACTGCGCGCGGTCTGCCAGCACTGCAGTCGCAGGTGACTATCTGCAGTCGCAGGTAACTATCTGCAGTCGCATGTTGTCTATCTGCGCAGATGTGCGCACCTACCAAGTAGGTGCAGGTTGGCGGTTTCACCGTCAGGCACATTGCGCAGGTGCCAGGTAGAAAACGTGTCGTCGGTTTCGCCAGGTGCGCACCGTCGACCACATGATGCCGTTCCGCAGGTAGAACTTTGCCAAAACCTCCTGGGCGAAAGTTCGCACGCCCCCGCAGAGTTTCGCACAACTCTGCAACTTCGGTCGATCAGCTCGACACCGCTCGGTCGAACAGCGTTCGCCGAGCAGAGCTCCTCGACCCGAACTCTTCGTCCAGAGTTCCTCGACCCGAACTCTTCGACCAGAGTTCCTCGACCAGGACCGTCGACCAGCGCTCTTCGACCGGAGCTCGTCGCGCAGAGATCGTCGACCAGAGCTTGTCGCGCAGAGCTCGTCGACCAGATTCTGTCGAGCAGAGCCTGCTCGAACGCAACTTCCGTCGAACTGCAGAAGCCCACTTCTTCGACCAATCTGTCGAGAACTTCCCGTCGACGGCGAGATCGGCTGCGCCCAAGCGAGGGCGGGGCCTTCTCTTCGACACTCCCCTGCCCAGCTCACGATTGGGCACCCACACACAAGGTCCACCCAGAACCCAGAGGGATAGAGTACAAGGAGAAAATTCCTTCTACGTGCACCGAACACATAGCACGTAGATCACCGCACCAGCCGTGCAGAAAGGGCACGGCACCTATTGCTGCACATCGTCATCCCCGTCGCCCACGTCAGCCAGACGCACTTGGCCGATTGAAAGCCGGAAAATGCAGCGCCTTCGTCAGAAAATCTGCGGGCTGCTCGGAGGTCGGAATGTACTGCAGAGCAATCTTTCCGCGCTTCACCATCTGATGCAGCCAGTCGTAACGTCGCTCCATGTGCTTGAGGTTGCCCTTGAGCCCAAAGCCCTCTGCGAGAGTGATCGCCGACTGGTTGTCCACATGCAAAACAGTCGGCTTCCTTGGGTCGAGCAGACGGAACTCTGCAAGGAGGAAGCGTAGACGGCGAGCCTCCTTGCCGGCTTCGGTAGCTGCGACGTACTCTGATTCGGTCGAGGAAAGTGTCGCGCACTTGATGCGTTGGCTCGACCAAGAGACTGCGGCTCCTCCGAAGATGAAAACGTAGCCGCCCGTGCTCGTCCGATTCTGCTTGTCACCAGCGTCGTCGACATATGCATAGCCGACCAGACACAGCGACTCTGGTCCGCCGCCGAACTCCAGAGCGGCGTCACGAGTTTCAGCGAGGTAGTGTAGACAGCGATTGACCTCACGCCAGTGGTTGTCGCTCCGCACTGTCAGGCCGGATCCGAGCTTGCTGCAAGCGAAGGCAATGTCGGGCCTCGTCGTGGTGGCCGCGAACTGCAGCGAGCCGACCTTCTGCCGGTACTCTGCTTCCTCGCGCGACTGAAAGTCCTCGTCGTCGAACAGCAGCTCTGCGTAGGCGTCGACGGAGACCGGCGTCTTCGGCACTCGCCCGGTCTGCTCCTCGTCGATGAAGCGTCTGCGCAGCTTGTCGACGTAGACTTGCTGGTGAAGCCACACCTTCCGCGCAGGACGGTCGCGCACGATTTCCAGCCCGAGATACTTCTCGACCGGGCTGATTTCGCGCAGCTCGAAGGCGGCCTCCAGCAGCTCCTTCAGCTCTTTCAGCATCGCAGTGCTGCTGCTTGCAGCGAGCAGGTCGTCGACGTAGACGAGCACCCAGCACGCCACGCTGTCGTCGCCAACCTTGAAGTAGAGAGCCTTATCGACCTGGATCTTCTTCCAGCACGCGCCAGTTAGCACCGCGTCGAGTGCAGAGTACCACAGCAGCGGACTCTGCTTCAGTCCGTACAAGCTCTTCAGCAGCTTGCAGACGCGCCCGGTTCCGTCGTTGAAGTAGTCGGGCCGGTACATGTAGAGGACGCGATCCAGCTTGCTCTGCAGAAACGCATTTTTCATGTCCAGCTGCATCAGGTGCAGATCGAGGACTGCTACGATGCTGAGGAAGATCCGCAGAGTTACGTAGCTCCCCACCGGCGCGTACGTCTCGTCGTAATCTACGCCGTAAACGTGTGTGAAACCTTTCACCACCAGACGCGCCTTCTCTCGGGCGACCGTGTCGTCGACGTGGTACTTCGTCGTGAGTACCCAACGATTCTTCATCACGTTGACACCGCGCGGACGCTCGACCAGCTCCCACGTTCCGTTAGAGATGAGACTCTTGATCTCCTCGTCCATGGCAGCCTTCACCGCCTTGCCTTTCCAGTTCGCGAACGCCTCCTTCACCGTCATGTTGGCGATGTCCGTGCGATGCTCTGGGTCGGCGTGCATGTCGGGGTCGAGCTCGGGCAGATCGACGTCGTCCTCTGCATCGACGAGAAGAGTGCTGTAGGCCGTCGGCGGCAGACAAGCGTGGTAGCTCAGCTTCTCAGGCGGCTTGCCGATGTTGGGGCGGGTAGAACGGCGCTGTTTCTCCTTTTCGACTGCGAACTCTACCACGTCGTCGTCTTCGGACTGCTCCCCTTCTCCGCCACCTGCCGCAGCGACGACTTCCACAACGTCGTCGCTCGACGAGTCGTCGTCGAACTGCTCCCCTGTCGGCAGCTCCTCTACCGACGGCTCCCCCAGGATCGGCTTCTCTGCCAACGGCTCCCCTGAAGCGGGCGCCACTGCCAGCGACTTCTCTGCAGTCTGCTTCGGCGCCTCTGCGAGCAGCTTCTCTGCAAGTGGCACCTCTGCCGACGGCTTCGCTGAAGTCGGCTTCGATGCCGACAGCTCCCCTGTCGTCTACTGCTTCCCGTCGCTGACTTTCTCGGCATCACGTCGGCCACCGGCGATGCAACCGGTCGGCGCCGCAGGCAACGCACCAAGTCTCCCCTCATTGCCAACGGCCGACGAGGGCAAAACAGGAGGAGGGAGTGGGACTTCCTCTACGTCCTCATCATCATGCTCATCGACGTTGGCGAGCAGAGGAGGCATCTCCGAGGAGGAATCCGGTGGCGGGGCAAACGGCGTTCTCGTCGACGCCGGCCCGTACTCGGCCTTCCCCTTCTCCATCGACATGTTCTCGTAGAAGATTGCTTCGACCGTCGTGACGACTTTGTTGGCAGTCAGGTCGAGCACCTCCCAGCCCTTGCTCTCTGCCGACACTCCGAGGTGAAGACCCCAACGAGCCTTCGGCGCCAGCTTCCCGCCGCGCTGCTGCTCGGGGACCATGAACTGCACCATGCAGCCCCACACCCGCGCCAGAGTCAAATCTGGCTTCTTCTCGAACAGCAGCTCGTGGGGCGTCGTTCCCTTCGGCAGAGAAGCCCGCTCGAGGCAGTTGCGCACCCAGACGGCCTGTCGCAGAGCGAGGTACCACCAATGCTGCTTCACGCCCATGTGCAGAAGCATCGTACGCACGGCCTCGACCACCGTGCGCATCTCCCGCTCGGCCATCCCGTTCGGCTGCGGAGTGTAGGGGCACGTCAGATTATGGAGGATGCCCTTGTCCTCGACGAGGGCGGTGAAGGCACGACCGAGGAACTCCCCTCCGCGGTCCGAACGCAACTTCTTCATCGTCTTCGACGTCTGCCGCTCCACCTCCTTCAGCCATTTTTCGAAGACGACCAGCACGTCGCTCTTCTTCGCGATCGGCCTCACCCACACGTAGCGAGTCTTCCGATCTTTCAGCAGAAGAAAGTAGAGGCTGCCATCGTTGGCGGCCACTCGAAATGGCCCGCAGAGGTCGATGTGCACCACATCAAGCGCGTTATCGGCGTCCGATCCTTGGTCGGGGAAGGTGTGCCGTGCAAGTTTGCCGCCGACGCAGGAGGCACACGGCAGATCAGCCGCGGTCGAGTTCTTGATGTCCAGACCGGCGGCGACCTCATGTTTTGCCGAGCTCTTGATCGTGTCAACGCCGACGTGCGCAAGCCGTGCGTGCAACATGTCCGGGATCAACTTCGTCGCTGGCGCGATCGTCCGCAGAGCCACAACCTCCTTCAAAGTCATCATAGACTTCGTCGAGCTGGGGCGCAGGTCGGTGCAGAGTACTCTGCCGAAGTAGCGTGCTCGACCAAGAACATCGCCGGCAGAAGACTCCAGCAGCATCTCTCCGCCCTAAAACTGTAGCTTCACGCCGTTCTCCTTGAGTTGGCCAGCAGACAGCAGGTTTGCGTGCACACCCGGAACGTAGAGTACGTCGGGGACGAGGACCTGCTTCCCGGCCTCCCCTTGCAGAGCAACGGTGCCTCTGCCTTCGACGCTCTGAAGTGCCCCGTTGAAGCCGCGAACGTGTCGAACATCTCCGCTCGGCTGCATGTCGACGAAAGCCTCCATCATCCCCATCAAATGGTGGGAGCAGCCGCTGTCGAGCAGCACAACTGTCGGATTGGCTTGCACAGCAGCAGCGACCGCCTTGAAGTCTTCGCCAGCCTCCAGCGCCAGGGAGATCGTCGGCTCTACCACGCTGACCATCGAGCACGAGGCCTCCTCGCCACGAGCATTGCCGCCAGAGGAGTCCGCATCCTTCGTCGAAGACGTCTTCGACGGCTTCTTCTCCTTGCCCGGCTGGTTGTCCCGACGACAACGGCCACCATCTCCCTTTCTGCGGTTGGCGTCCCGGTCGTCGTCAGACTCGTCTCGGTCGGGGCAGTCGTACGAGAGGTGGTCGGGAGCATCGCAGATGTAGCAGCGACGGCCTTCTCGACGCGAGCCACTGCTGCCGCGATCTCCACCTTTCGCCGACTTCCCGCGGTCGGCGCCCTCCGTCGATTTCGCGGTCGATGACTTCCAGCCACCGCGTCTGGCAGACTTCCCACGCTGCCCCTGTTGGCGTCCCTGCTTCGCCGGGGTGATGTAGTTGGCCTGCGGAAGCAGTTCCGCAGGTCGCTCAGACTCCTGCATGAACTCATCCTGGATGATGTGGCTCGAAAGCGAGTCCTCGTTCAGAGTCTCGCGCGTGCCGGGGATTGTCAACATTCGACGCATCAAATTGTAGCCCGAAGGGAGGCCACTGATGACATGAGTGACATACGACGCCACCGAGTAGTCAACGCCGGCCATCCGCAGATCGGCCAAGACTCGCCGCGCTTGATTGCAGTACTCGGTCGCCGATTCATGCTCCCCCATCCGAATGTTGGTCAACTTCTTCTCCAGTTGACTGATGTAGAGGTCGTCGGTCGCTTTGTAGGTGCGCATGATGTACTGCCACGCTTGGTAGCGAGCATCCACCCGTTGTCTGCACGACGTCAATGCGACCTGCACCAGAGGCGAGCAACACCTCGAAATGACCATGAAGGTTAGTAGATGAGCAGCGCGAAATTCCGCCCAGAGTTCAGAGTCGTCTGCGTCCGGCATCCCAACATTGCCGTCGACGAACTTCTTCAATCCGGAGATCTCCAGCTGAGGCTCGATGGATTCAATCCACGTGATCAAGTCATGTCGACCTTCGAGCGGCCTCGGCACAGCGATCTTGTCCGGCGAGAATTTAAAATATCCGTACGCCGGCGCGATGCCTCCGTCTCGACCAGCCGACGCATGAGTCGCCGAAGTCGGCCTGACTCCACTCCGCAGAGGAGATTGACGTCGACCATCGATGTTGCCGTTCGAGCTGCCTCCAGTCGCAGACAATCGCAGCACTTGCGCCTGCATTCCGCCAACACTGACGTCGGCGGGCCGTATCACTCCGCGAACCCTCGTGCTTCCACCGCCGACAACGGGGTCGACCATGGCGACTAAGACGGCAGCCGGCCTAACAACATTAGGTAATGAACGCAGAAGTCGGCTATCTGAAGGTTCTAACGCGGGGCCGTCCACGCTCACCGCACCATGCGGAGAGTCACTACACAGCGGGAGTGGACTACGGAGGAGGGCATGGGGTTGTGCGAGTGATCGTAGCGCTCTAGTAGCGTTCTCACTTCTTGCTTGTGTTCACACAGAAGTTTGGCAAGAATTCCACTAAGGAAAAGAACAACTTGCAATGAAAAGTTGATAGTACAATTGAGGCATGCAGAATGAAAAGACTAGAATGGCATGCAGAACCTAGCAAGGGCGAAATCTGCCAGCGCAGCAGAAGAGCGGCTTGCCAACGTTGCAGCAGAGTGATCTTCCAACGTTGCACTGCGCGCGGTCTGCCAGCACTGCAGTTGCAGGTGACTATCTGCAGTCGCAGGTAACTATCTGCAGTCGCAGGTTGTCTATCTGCGCAGATGTGCGCACCTACCAAGTAGGTGCAGGTTGGCGGTTTCACCGTCAGGCACATTGCGCAGGTGCCAGGTAGAAAACGTGTCGTCGGTTTCGCCAGGTGCGCACCGTCGACCACATGATGCCGTTCCGCAGGTAGAACTTCGCCAAAACCTCCTGGGCGAAAGTTCGCACGCCCCCGCAGAGTTTCGCACAACTCTGCAACTTCGGTCGATCAGCTCGACTCCGCTCGGTCGAACAGCGTTCGCCGAGCAGAGCTCCTCGACCCGAACTCTTCGTCCAGAGTTCCTCGACCCGAACTCTTCGACCAGAGTTCCTCGACCAGGACCGTCGACCAGCGCTCTTCGACCGGAGCTCGTCGCGCAGAGATCGTCGACCAGAGCTTGTCGCGCAGAGCTCGTCGACCATATTTTGTCGAGCAGAGCCTGCTCAACCGCAACTTCCGTCGAACTGCAGAAGCCCACTTCTTCGACCAATCCATCGAGAACTTCCCGTCGACGGCGAGATCGGCTGCGCCCAAGCGAGGGCGGGGCCTTTCTCTTCGACAGATATGGCAGTGGGGGAAGGGAGGATATGGCAGTGGGGGAAGGGAAGAAAAACCAATGGGAGAAGGGAGGCTATGGCATTGGGGTTAGGGAGGATATAGCTTGGGGCGAAGGGGGGATATGGCAGTGGGGGAAGGGAGGATATGGCAGTGGGGGAAGGTAAAGTGCATGGCAGTGGGGGAAGGGAAAGGTCATGGCAGTGGGGGAAAGGAGGGTAAGGCAGTGGGGGAAGGGAAAGGGCATGGCAGTGGGGGAAGGGATGATATAGCAGTGGGGGAAGTGTTGATATGGCAGTGGGGGAAGGGAGGATATGGCAGTGGGGGAAGGGATGATATAGCAGTGGGGGAAGGGATGATAGGGCAGTGGGGGAAGGGAGGATATGGCCGTGGGGGAAGGGAACGGGCATGGCAGTGGGGGGAGGGATGACATAGCAGTGGGGGAACGGTTGATATGGCAGTGGGAGAAGGGAGGATATGGCAGTGGGGTTAGGGAGGATATAGCTTGGGGTGAAGGGGGGATATGGCAGTAGGGGAAGGGAGGATATGGCAGTGGGGGTAGGGATGATATGGCAGTGGTGGAAGGTAAAGGGCATGGCAGTGGGGGAAGGGAAAGGGCGTGGCAGTGGGGGAAGGGAAAGGGCATGGCAGTGGGGGAAGGGAAAGGGCATGGCAGTAGGGGTAGGGAGAATATGGTAGCAATGGGGGAAGGGAGGATATGGCAGTGGGGGTAGGGCAAGGGGCTGAACATTACCTTGCTCTTCCCTTTGTGATGTAGCCCGCTACTTTGTGTGTTCCACCGTTTTGGACTGTGCACGAGCCACATTGTGTCTTGTGCATTGTGCTCCTCCTTTGAGCATTCCTTCCCCTGTGCCACAATCTGTGGCTCTTCCTCAGACCCTGCCAATTCTCTCGAAACCCCCCCCACTCACACTGGCTTGTTGCACCCATCTGGCTCATCTCACCACATGAACACATCAGGTCGGTTGGGCCATCTTGTTGCGTCAGTGGTGCCCTGCTGCTCCTCTTCAAGGGGTGTTCCCTTCTTCACTCCTCGTACGTGTCCAGCTCATCTCTCTGTCCAAGTTGTCGCTACTCACTAGCAGTTTAGTTCGGTGTCAGCTGTCCTACCTTTTTGTGAACCATTTATTCCAGCTGGCCACGTATCACTCGATCCGTCTAGCCAAAGCCACCCATCCAAACCACGCCATCCACTCAGTCCATGCCATCCGTCAATTTCCTTGCCATCCGTCCAGACCAGGCCAACCATCCCGTCCATGCCATCCATCCAGTCCATGCCATCAATCTATGCCATACGTGGTGTCCTCGGCATCCACCTTGTTATCTCAATATCTCTGCCTTGGCATTCTCTCAACACTCGTTGAGCCCGTTTGCATGTCTCACTAGCCGTTACGCGTGCTTCTAGATGGAAAGGGGAAACAGCGAGGCGGGTTAGGAATGAGAGTGTGGAATGTGTGGGCATCCAAAACCCTAACTCGCACTCCATCACTTCATCCCGTACCCCTCAAACAGATTCGCTACGATTGTCACCATGGACAATGCACGTCGTCCAAATGCGGCTAGTGCATTGTCCAAAAGCTTGGAGAGCATCATGAAAAAACATGAGAAACAAAAAATGCTCTCGCTAGGGAAGCACGTGCAACTTCCGGTGGCTATTATGCGGTGCGGCTTATCGGCATGGCTTGGGAGGGAGGCGTCTGGCACCGATGTGTTGCACGTGCTGATTGCCTCTGCACTGGATGTCGTCGCCAAGCTCGTTGACGCCGCAGCAACGAATGCGCGTAAGTACACACTTAGCGAGTTTCCACGTAAAAAACGTAACATTTTCAATAGTAGGCGACATTGATCAATGCCCCATGTATTCACTGATATTCCAAAAGTTTTGTACCATGCACTTCACCCGTTCTGTTTGGTAGACAAACGTGACAATGAAGACCTTGTGAGGTCTCAGACCATGCTCCATCTAGATGCACAGCGATCCTTGTTTCGAATGGGCCAAAGTGGAGAGAAGGCAGACGTTGCGCAACTGCTTGAACGGGAGCCACAATCATCTGGGGGCTTCATGTACGAGTTCAAAACGTATCATCTCAACGAAGAGGGGAAGGTGGTGCCCGACAATGGGTTTGGCCACGGCGGGGATCGTCGTGGGCTGGCATATCGAGAGTTACTTGGAACTGGTATGTAAAATCTCGCATGACCATTGTCAACACATCCCATACACTGTAAACGTAAAGTGCCGGTGTGTTGATAATTGTCCTCATTGTCTCCCTTTTTTTTGTCGTACCAAACTGTCCTGACAGGAGGCGTGACAGACTACGAGGGGGGAGAGGCCGTCTTGATTACCAGGGGTGAGGGTACTATCGCGCTAGAGGAGACGGTCGAGGAGGGCGAGGGTGGGGGGGAGGCCATAAAGGGCATAGCGCCAACATCGGAGCCACAACCTGAGAGCGATCGCCACACCACTACTTGCCCAACCCCTCACGACACTATGCTTGGGAGGTGTGTTGCTTATGTAGGCCGCGTGCATTGCTTTTTCACGATCCAGTGTAATATGAGTCCCCTATACGTATATCACGAAAAAGGATGAAGGAAGATCACCTTGTTGCTACTATCATCCTCCCACCCCTCTACAGCACGTCTTCAGGTGGGGTTGGCGCGACTATCAGTGCAGCCCCGATTGACGAGACCCTCACGAGGTACGTCGGTGACGTTGTCGTCCATGCACCGTCCACATCGCGCATTACGTTTCACTCGTACATTCTAGTTAGAGAACCTTGTACGGATATGATGAACACATGACTAACAAAGTTCAACCCATGCCTCCTATCATCCTCCCACCCCTTTACAGCCCAACTGCAAGGGGGTGTTGGCGCAACTACCACCAGCGCAGCCCCTCACGCCGATGTTGGAGCAACCCTACGGTTTGCACTCGGCTTGTTGTCCGTGTGCGTGCATGCGTATGTGCATGGAATTGTATGAGGGCATGAGATAATATATATTCCATGCTTATGATAGTGTGTGAATGATCAGTCATGATGTCGAGTGTGTGTGTCGAGTCAATAGCGAGTTATCGCTAGTCGCGTATCACGCGGTCATTTGTGTCTCGCTCGCGGTTTCTGTTTTGTCGTGTGTCCCGTGCGCGGTCTCTATTTTTGTTTTGTGTCGAACGTTCGGCGTGTCGCAGGTGTGTGCAGCAGACCCATCAAGAACTGAAGGATGAGTTTGTGATGAAGAATCCGAGCCTTGGTGTCAAGACTCAAGTGATATCGAAGCCCGCAAAAGGGCACACCTCAAGATAATGCAAATAGCTACATTACTTTGTGTAGTGTAACATTTCAGTTGGTGTAGGCCCTTGTGGTGGGTAGTTTCGTGACCCTTCTTGGTTGGGGATAGTGTGGCACTGTTGCACATCACTGTACCTCGGCTCTTGGGGTTTGTAGGAGCTGGGAGTCATTCCCAACTCGTAACTCTTCCTAATTTGTGTTCTAAGACTATAGTGGCTGCCATAGTGCCGTTCGTTCAAACCGACGCTGTGTCGTCAATACTTGGTGAAATCGTGCGATCTAAATTGCCTATTGTAGGCGACATTAGGTGTTTGAATCAATTGAATCTGTGACCAATTTGAAGCTGTGACCAGAACGCTATGAACGTTTAAAGCCGCTGTGCAGAAATCCGACTGTGCATTCTATCTTTCGTTTTAGGCACATTGAAGCCTACTGTGACTATAACACACAAGAAGCGGGAACTTTCGCGATTGGACCCCAACTTCTCAGGGGGTAATTTGTTGTAACTTGCCGTTCACAGCTCGGGGTCACCTCAGTTTGATAACGAACTAAACAAACAACCGGGGTGACATCGGGGTATCATTGTCAGTCACACTGGGGTGTCAAAACATATGCATATTATTATCTAGGCTATATTGGGGCTAGCCTTAGGGGGTACAGAAATATTCTCGACACTCTAGTCTTGTACCCCAACCTTGACCTAATCCATTCATTCTTGCCTTAAGTCTTAACATGGTATCTAGAGCAGGAGGTCTCTAGGACCTAAGAATAGGGCCCACCCACATGTTACCTTACATACTGCCTGCCTTGCCTGCTGCTCGCGCGCGCCTCGGCTGCTAGCGCGCGTGCGTCACTTTTTTTTTCGCGCGCGCCTCGGCTGCTCACGCGCGCGTCGGTTTTTCGCGCGCCACTACTGCAGCGCCGCGCGCTGGCCCGCGTCGCCCGCGCAGCCCGCGTCGAGCCCGCGCAGCCCGCCGTCGCGTGCAGCCCGCCGTCGCCCCGTGCGCCGCGTCTGTCGCCAGCGCGGCCCGCCGCCGCACCGCGCGCCGCGTCCGCCGCCCGTGCGTCACGTCGGCCGCCTGCGCGGCCCGCTGCTGCCTAGCGCGCTGCTTTAGGAGCTCGCGTGCGGCCGCCACTGCCTGCTGCCTACTGCCTACTGCCTCCTGCCTGCTGCCTGCTGCCTCTGTCCTAGTTTGCGGCCTGGTGCCTACTGCCTCTTGCCTGCTGCCTGCTGCCTACTGCCTTAGCCTGCTACCATTATGACGACGCCTAACGTTCTCGCGTTCGAGCCTGACGGTCGCCCCATAGAGTTCGCTGTGTGGTTAGACGACCTCCAACTGTTCCTTCTGACCGATGCCAAAGAGGGCGTTTCACTGTTCGATTACGTGTCTGGCACTGCCGTTGCTCTTGCTGCCCACGCAGTGTCGTCAGTACTTGGTCAAATCGTGCGATCTATATTGCCTATTGTAGGCGACGTTAAGACGCTCCAGATCTAGATTGAATCAGGTCATTTGAAGCTGTGACCAGAACGCTATGAACGTTTAAAGCCGCTGTGCAGAAATCCGACTGTGCACTCTATCTTTCGTTTTAGGCACATTGAAGCCTACTGTGACTATAACAAGTGGTATCAGAGTGCCTTGGAGCAGCTACGACGATGGCTGGACCTGAAGAAAGGGGTGACAGAGGTGCTGGAGGCATTGGAGGACCCCAAGCACAAGGTCAACCCCGTGATTCAGCCATGGGGCCCGTGCAACCTACTCTTGGACCTTCTAGGGATGAACCAAGAGTGTTCGGGCTTCACAAGTTCAACGGTGACAACTTTGCTGAGTGTTCCTTCAGAATGGAGAACGTGTTTGACCACTATGACCTGCTGGAGGTGATGGAAGGAACGGAGAAGCGTCCCGAGAACGACCCGGAGAAGAGCCTGTGGGTGCGGAAGAGCGCACAAGGCTACCACCTACTTGGGCAAGCGTTGGGGAGCAGCCAAATCCGTCACATCAAGCCATTCCAGCGTGAACCAGAGAAGGGACCAAAGGCATGGGCTGCTCTCAAAGGTGTACACGCTCCTGCAACAGCGGCGGTAGCGGTGGTGTTGGAACGGCAAATGGCGACACTACGAATTGACGAGGATGAAGCAGTTGAAGAAGGGGTGCAGAAATTCTTCGACTTATTGACGCGACTTGAGGGAGGTGATTTGAACAACAGTGAGCTCCAAAAGAAGACCAAGTTGCTGGCCCTACTCCCCGAATCGTGGTCCTCGCTCATCATCAACTTGAACCGTAATTTGCCCCGTCTCTCGCGTGAAGACGTGAAGCGCGCGATCCTTCAAGAGGACTTCCGCCGCCGTGAGTTGGCGAGTGCGGATGGCGCTGGGGCAGCGAGCGTCGGCTGTGGATATGGTCGAGGAAGAGGCAGAGGACGAGGGGGAGGAAGGTTTGGTGGCAGCAACTTCAGTGGAGGTCGCGGAAATGGCGGATACGGCAGCGACGATAAGAACTATGGACGCGGTCGCGGCCGATTCGATGGCGAGTGCCATTATTGCCACAAGACCGGACACATGTGGCGCGATTGCTACAAGCTCCCTGATGGTTGGACCCCTGCTCAAGGCCAGGAGGGTAGAGGAGCAGAAGAAGGGAGAGGAAGAGGCTGTGGAGGCCGTGGCGGTCGCGGAAGTGGAGCTGCAAACATGAAGAGCGAAGATAACGTCAAGGACCCGAGCGGCGATCGGTACCCGGGTCAATTCTACTTTGTGTCAACGCAAGCACCGGCTGCACCAGAGAAGGATGAAGACTTTGAAGAGCCTGCAGCTGTGGGAAAGGTTACCCTACACCCCCTGGACTATTGGGTGATCGATAACGGCGCTACCTATACCATGACACCTCGCACGGACTTGCTCACCGAACTTGAACCGTCACCGGTGAAGCATGTCACATCGGCCTTGGGGCAGCGAGCAGAGGTGAAAGGCATGGGCAAGGCCATGTTCAAGTGTGCTGATGGGAAGATGGTGGGCCTCAAGAACGTGCTTTGGGTGCCCAGCCTTGCTGCGAACCTGATTTCCGTGCGGCGATTGGCAAAGGCCGGCATGGACACGAACTCGAAGGGAGCCAAGACCTACACTGCGAGGCTTGGCGAGCGGATTCTATGGGACCTTCACGAGGATAGGGATGTCTTCAACGAGATGTGGCAGATCCCTGTGGTCCCCATGCCTAAGGAGAGGCAATTGGCAGCAAGCATCAGCGCCAAGGGCGAAGCGGTTCGTAGCGGCTATGGCGCGAACGATCGTGCCAAGGAGAACGAGCTCAAGAAGAGCAAACCTAGAGGGACCAGCAAGCTCGGTGATCATAAGGAGAATGGTGCAGCAGCCAAGGAGCAGCACAAGGGTGAGGAGAACCCCGAGGCAGCAGCGGAGGAGGACTACGGAGAGAGCATGTGGGACGCTATTGCGAGCGCGGCATTTTCCAATCCAACTTCGGCTACGGGGGAGTGTGATTGCCTCACCTTGCATCGGCGCATGGGGCATGTAGCCCTGCCCATCTTACAGCAGCTAGTGAAGAATGAGATGGTTGCTGGCATACGTGTGAAGGGGGAGCCCGATGAGGTACTTGGCTGCCCGACGTGCATGCAAGCCAAGTTCACCCGTTTCCCGTTCTCTAGTTCGGAGGCAACGGCAAAGGCACCACTTGATGAGGTGGTGATGGACGTGGTGGGCCCCCTGAAGCTTGGAGCTGCTGGAGCAGAGTACTTCCTCACCATTGTCGATGTCTACACCCGAATGACTTGGGTGTACATACGGTCCAAGAAGAGCGACGTGGCTGAAACGGAAAAAAAAACTGATTGGTTGCCGATGGTGGAGAGGCAACAAGACCGGCTAGTCAAGTCAATTCGCACCGATCGAGGGGGAGAGTTCCTGAGCAAGGAGTTCGGATTGTGGCTGAAGAAGAATGGGATAAGGCACTCCCTTACCATGCCCTACTCCCCTGCAATGAACGGCATCGCCGAGCGAGCGAATCGGACCATCACGGAGACGGCACGCGGGTTGCTCATTGAAGCCGGGTTACCCAATTACTTCTGGCCTGATGCGGTGCGGAGTGCGTGTGTGGCCAAGAACAGATCTTTGACTCATGTGGGAGCAGACAAATGGGTGCCCTATGTGGAGTGGATCGGAAGGAAGCCAAAGGTGGATATGCTTCGGGTGTTCGGGTGCATGTGCATGGCGCTCGTACCTAAGCATCTTCGGCACAACAAACTTGGTGCCAAGGCGATATGGGCCGTGCACTTAGGCATGGCTCAAAACAGCAAGGGGTGGCTTCTTTGGGACCCATTCACCAAGAAGTTCTTGGTGAGCAGGGATTGCAAGTTCATGGAGAACCTGATGTACAAGGATTGGAAGGAGGAGAACGAGGCGAAGATAGGCGTGCGGTTTGGAGAGGTGAAGAGTTCCGGCCTGGAGCACGTGGAGCTGCCTTTGGAGCTGAGCAACGGCAGCACTACCACAAGGCAATCTTCCCTTGTGAATGGGGGAGAGGAGGCCAAGAATGTAGAGGAAGAAGAGGAGGAGGTGCAGCAAGTGAGCGAGCGTGCACCGACACTTCCTTCACGCGCTACGAGTGCTCCACGGATCCGAACCACACCGCAGCAACGCCAAGGCCTTCAAGTCCCTGCAGCTGAGGAGGAAGGAAGGGGCAAGAGGAGAGTCCAAGCCCATAATAGGCTGACCTATGATGCACCAGGAAAGCAAGGCAAGACAGCCTTGGCCGGAGCGGCAATGATGGTCGGAGACAACGAGGAGAGTGACTACGAGGAGTGTGCCTTCGCGTTCTTCTCTCCGGTGGAGATGCCAGGAGAACCAGCAACTTTCAAGGAGGCCTTGGAGAGTAGTGATGCTGAGGAGTGGAAGAAGGCCATGGAGAGTGAGTTGAAGAGCATTGAGGAGAACGACACGTGGGAGTTGATGGAGCTACCGGAGGGACGTAAGGCAATTACGTCCAAGTGGCTCTTCAAGATCAAGTCGAACGCCAACGGCAAGATCGAGCGCTACAAGTCTAGGCTCGTAGCCAAGGGGTACCAGCAGAAGGAGAAGGTGGACTTCAAGGAGCTGTTTGCTCCTGTGGTGAAGCCGACGACGCTGCGAACCCTACTCGCGGGAGCCGCCATCAAAGGATGGGTGGTGAAGCAGATGGACATCGTAACGGCATTCCTCAACGGCGTTCTAGAGGAAAAAATCTTCATGGCGCAGCCAGAGGGGTTTGATGATGGTAGTGGCAGATTGTGGAATCTGAAGAAGGCCCTCTATGGGCTCAAGCAAGCCCCTAGGCAGTATTACTTGAAGCTGCGTGAAGTGTTGGAGGAGATCGGCTTCACTCCCTCAACGGCCGATCACTCCTTGTTCATGCTTGGCGAGGGGGAGCAGAGGAGCTTCATGGTGGTGTACGTGGATGACATCCTCATCTTCTCACCCTCCTCTGACCTTGTGAAGGGGGTGATGCTGAAGCTTCAGGACAAGTTCAAGTGCAAGGCACTTGGCGACGTGAACTTCTACCTCGGGCTCCACATTGAACGAGACGTGGAGAAGCGGCGCATGCGGGTGCACCAACGGAAGTACCTGGAGGCGTTGGCTGCCAACTTTGGGCAGAATGAAGGTCATGTGGCTACTCCCTTTCCTTCTGGGTTCAAGTGTGTGAAGGGACCAGAGGAGGAGAGCGTTGGTGAAGAGGAGAGGTGCCGTTTTCACTCGTTGATGGGCAGCTTCATGTATGCGGCGGTAAACACTCGGCCGGACGTTGCCTTTGCTACCGGGCAGTTAGCTATGGTTGTGCAATGCCCTAATGAGGAGCAGGTAGTAGCTGGAATGAGGGTGGCCAAGTATCTTGGCCAAACACCGACCGTTGGGCTGCAATACTCGGCGGCGGCGCAAAGGCGTCAAAAGGGCGCGGATTGTGTAGAACCCGGGCGTTTGTTCCTCACTGCCTACTCGGGTGCTTCATATGCATCTGAACCAGAGGACATGACAAGTGTTGGAGGGTTCATTTGCTGTGTTGGTGGAGGCCCAACTGCTTGGGAGAGCAAGAAGCAGGTGGACCAAGCATTGAGTTCGGTGGAGTCCGAGTACATGGCACTCTTCCGTGCCGTACGGGAGATTGTGTGGCAACGGCATTTGTTGGCTGAATTGGGGGAGGAGGAGCAAGGACCTACCCCACTCTACTGTGATAGCCAGGGTGCCATTGCTCTTGCTAAGAACCCCGTGTTGCATGGCCTCACGAAGCACATGAGGGTGAAGTGGCATTGGACGAGGAGCATGGTGGCCGCGGTTGAAGTTGAGTTACGCTATGTGAAGACGACGGGGCAGCCAGCTGACATGATGACCAAGAGGCTGGTGGAACAGCAGCATTGGAAGTGTTGCAAGCTGGCTGGGATGGCTCTGAACTGAGAGCAATAGATCATAAGGCCAACAATCCGAGGGGGAGTTTGTTGGTGCAACCCTACGGTTTGCACTCGGCTTGTTGTCCGTATGCGTGCATGCGTGTGTGCATGGAATGGAATGAGGGCATGAAATAGTACATAGTTCATGCTTATAATAGTGTGTGCATGAAGAGTCATGATGTCGAGTGTGTGTGTGTCGAGTCAATAGCGAGTTATCGCTAGTCGCGTGTTACGCGATCATTTGTGCCTCGCGCCCGGTTTTCATTTTGTCGTGTGTCCCGTGCGCGGTTTCTATTTTGTCGTGTGTCGAACGTTCGGCGTGTCGCAGGTGTGTGCAGCGGACCCATCAAGAACTCAAGGATGAGTTTGTGATGAAGAACCCGAGCCTTGGTGTCAAGCCTCAAGTGATTTCGAAGCTCGCCAAAAAGGGTACACTTCATGGTGTTGAAGATAGATAGATTACAATGTGTACTGTAACATTTCTGTTGGTGTAGACCCTTGTGGAGGGTAGTTTCGAGACCCTTCTTGGTTGGGGACAGTGTGGCACTGTTCCACATCACTGTACCTTGGCTCTTGGGGTTTGTAGGAGCTGGGAGTCATTCCCAACTCGTAACTCTTCCTATCTTGTGTTCTAAGACTATAGCGGCTGCCATAGTGCCGTTCGTTCAAACCGACGCTGTGTCGTCAATACTTGGTGAAATCGTGCGATCTAAATTGCCTATTGTAGGCGACATTAGGTGTTTGAATCAATTGAATCTGTGACCAATTTGAAGCTGTGACCAGAACGCTATGAACGTTTAAAGCCGCTGTGCAGAAATCCGACTGTGCATTCTATCTTTCGTTTTAGGCACATTGAAGCCTACTGTGACTATAACACACAAGAAGCGGGAACTTTCGCGATTGGACCCCAACTTCTCAGGGGGTAATTTGTTGTAACTTGCCGTTCACAGCTCGGGGTCACCTCAGTTTGATAACGAACTAAACAAACAACCGGGGTGACATCGGGGTATCATTGTCAGTCACACTGGGGTGTCAAAACATATGCATATTATTATCTAGGCTATATTGGGGCTAGCCTTAGGGGGTACAGAAATATTCTCGACACTCTAGTCTTGTACCCCAACCTTGACCTAATCCATTCATTCTTGCCTTAAGTCTTAACATGGTATCTAGAGCAGGAGGTCTCTAGGACCTAAGAATAGGGCCCACCCACATGTTACCTTACATACTGCCTGCCTTGCCTGCTGCTCGCGCGCGCCTCGGCTGCTAGCGCGCGTGCGTCACTTTTTTTTTCGCGCGCGCCTCGGCTGCTCACGCGCGCGTCGGTTTTTCGCGCGCCACTACTGCAGCGCCGCGCGCTGGCCCGCGTCGCCCGCGCAGCCCGCGTCGAGCCCGCGCAGCCCGCCGTCGCGTGCAGCCCGCCGTCGCCCCGTGCGCCGCGTCTGTCGCCAGCGCGGCCCGCCGCCGCACCGCGCGCCGCGTCCGCCGCCCGTGCGTCACGTCGGCCGCCTGCGCGGCCCGCTGCTGCCTAGCGCGCTGCTTTAGGAGCTCGCGTGCGGCCGCCACTGCCTGCTGCCTACTGCCTACTGCCTCCTGCCTGCTGCCTGCTGCCTCTGTCCTAGTTTGCGGCCTGGTGCCTACTGCCTCTTGCCTGCTGCCTGCTGCCTACTGCCTTAGCCTGCTACCATTATGACGACGCCTAACGTTCTCGCGTTCGAGCCTGACGGTCGCCCCATAGAGTTCGCTGTGTGGTTAGACGACCTCCAACTGTTCCTTCTGACCGATGCCAAAGAGGGCGTTTCACTGTTCGATTACGTGTCTGGCACTGCCGTTGCTCCTGCTGCCGATGCTCCTGCTCTCGAACGCTCGCAGTGGCAGACTCGCGATGCTGCTGCACGCCTAGCTATTAGGAACCATCTGCCGATTACTGAGCGCGCGCATTTCAGCCAGCACAAAACTGCTAAGACGCTGTACGACGCTGTAGTTGCGCGCTACTCCTCCCCGGCCACTGCAGCTATAGGTCAGCTCATGCTACCTTACCTGTTCCCCGACCTTTCCTCGTTCACCACTACTGAGGACCTCATTTCCCACCTGCGCGCTACTGACACTCGCTTTCGTGCCGCTCTTTCAGCCGAGTTCTGCGCCGCAAACCCCCCCCGATGTACTTCACTCTCTATTTCCTCGTCACCCGCCTCCCTGACACTCTTAGCTCCGTCAGGGACCACTTCCTAGCGTTAGACCCCACCACTCTCACTGTCGACGACTTCGAGAAGCACCTCCTTGCAGCAGAGAAGAACATCCTCGCTGTAGGTGCTGCTCGTGGCACTCCTCGCTCTCCCCTCTTTGAGGGGTGCTCCCCCTCCCCTCTCACCCCCTCCTACGCCTCCGCAGCTGCTGCTCACGACTACCTTGGTGCTGAGGAGGTCGGTGCTGCTTCCGCTCCTAGTGGGAAGCGTCGCAGCGGCAGGGGCGGCAAGGGTGGCAGGGGAGGTGAGGGTGGCGGTGGAGGTGGCGGTGGTGCGGGCGGCGGGGGAGGTGGAGGTGGTGGAGGCGGTCGTGGGGGTGGAGGTGGTGGAGGTGGCAGCGGAGGCACTGGGAGCGGTGGAGGTGGCAGCAGCGGCGGTGGGAGGGAGCGGTGGTGGCAGTGGTGGTCAGGGCCAGCAGCAGTCGCAGCAGCAGCAGCAGCAGCAGCGTCAGCGCCAGACCCCCACTTCCCAGCAGCTTCTTGACTGGTATGCCGGGCGTGGGGCTTCTGGGGGTCCTGGTCGCTGCCCCTATATCATTCGCACAGGTCCCCGCGCTAGTCGCCAGTGCACAGGGTTTCACACTGAGCAGCGCTGTTTCGCTCGGCTTAGCGACGCATGGTTTCCTGATGCTACTGAGTTCCCCAACTGGGCAGACCTGCTTAGGCGTGATGTACCTATCTTTGATCTTGACTATGAGGCTATTCTTGCTGCCATGTATGCATTGACTGTTAGTGCTGAGGGTGACTGCTACTTGTGTGTGCCGCCTGACCCAGGTATTGCCCCGGGTATAGCGCCTGTGGCACTAGGTGCTTGTGAGTCTGCTCCCCCTGGTACTGCGTCCGCACATGCCTTGCACACCTTCACACTTGACTCTGGTGCTTCCCGCTGTTTCTTTTGCGACAGCACCACAGTCACTCCCCTCCCTGCACCTGTTCCTGTCTCGCTGGCTGACCCCTCCGGGGGCCCAGTGCTTGCACGGTCTTCCACTGTGCTTCCGTGTCCGGCGGTCCCGTCTGGTGAGCTGTCTGGTCTCCACCTCCCCTCGTTCTCTACGAACTTGGTGAGCAATGCCGTCCTTCAGGATCACTGGGTTGACACCTTTACTCCTGGAGGACAGCGTGTGGCGATCTGCACGTGCTCCCGGACCGGCCGTCACCTGGCCACGTTCACACGTGCGCCTGGGTCCAGTCTGTACACCCTCACCACTGCGTCGCGCTACACCCCTTTGTCTCCCCAGCTGTACGCGTCTGCTCAGGTAGCTACCCAGTGTGAGTGTCGCCGACTGTCGCACGACACTCTCCTGTGGCACCACCTCCTTGGTCACCCCTCCCTGCCTCGCCTCCGTAGCATGCACTCTCGCTACCTGGTCGCTGGCCTTCCCGAGTCTCTGCCTGCCCTCCCTCCCTCGCCTGCGCCGCCCTGCATTCCTTGCATCGAGGGGCGGCAGCGCGCCGCTCCTCACTCCTCCTCGTTCCCTCCCACAGAGGCTCCACTGCAGACTCGGGGACGTGTGGGGCCCAGCCCGCGTCCGTGGACAAGGCCACGAGCGGTACTTCCTGCTGGTCGTCAACGACTACACGCGTTACACCACGGTCTTCCCCTTGCGCAGCAAGGGGGAGGTCCCTGATGTTTTGATCCCCTGGATCCGCGCTGTTCGTCTCCAGCTCCGCGAGCTGTTCCACTCGGACTTTCCTGTCCTGCGTCTGCACTCTGACAGAGGTGGTGGGTTCTCCTCAGACCTCTTGGCAGCCTTCTGTGCGGAGCACGGCATCCGCCAGACGTTCACGCTTCCGGCCTCTCCGCAGCAGAATGGGGTTGCTGAGCGCCGCATTGGCTTAGTCATGGAGGTCGCTCGTACCTCCATGATCCATGCGGCTGCCCCCCATTTTCTGTGGCCGTTTGCGGTCCGGTACGCCGCGCATCAGCTCAACCTCTGGCCCCGTGTCTCCTTGCCGGAGACCTCGCCCACACTGCTGTGGACGGGGAAGGTTGGCGATGCGTCGCGTTTCCGGGTCTGGGGTGCTCGTGCCTTTGTCCGCGATACCACCGCGGACAAACTCTCCGCTCGCGCCATTCCCTGCGTCTTCCTTGGCTTTGTCCCTGACGCGCCTGGCTGACAGTTTTACGACCCAGCCTCGCGCCGTGTCTTTTCGTCTCAGGACGTCACCTTTGACGTGTCCGTCCCCTTTTACCGTCTCTTTCCCTACCGCACTGCCCCTCGCCCCCCCCCCCGCCGCTCTTTCTCGCCCCAGGTCCTCCTCAGGTAGACCCCCTCCCCGCGCCAGGCCCTGCTCCTTCAAGTGTTTCTCAGGTAGACCCTCCCGTGCCTGCGCCTGTTGAGGTCACTGGTGACTCAGGTCCTGCTGGGGGTGGTGCTGTCTTTGGGGGTGCTGGGCCTGGGGGTGCGGAGCTTGGGGGTGCTGAGCCTGGGGGTGCGGAGCTTGGGTGTGCTGAGCCGGGGGGTGCGGAGTCTCGGGGCGCTGAGCCTGAGCGTGAGGAGCCTGGAGGTCCTGGGCCTGGGGGTGCTGTGTCTGGAGGTGCTGAGCCCGAGCGTGAGGAGCCTGGGGGTACTGAGTCTGGGGGTGCGACGCCTGAGGGTTCTGAGTCTGCTCCTGCGCGGTCTCCTTGGAGTAGCCGCCTTCGTACGCGTGTGCCTCTCACCTCACAGCAGCTGCACGACTGGTACGGTCGCCGTCAGGGTCGCGCTTCTGGAGCTCGGGGCTCTGCCGCTGGAGGTACTTCTGCTGACGTCACTGGAGCTGGGAGTGGTGCTGGTCCCGGAGGTGCTCGTACTGGAGGTGCTGGAGCTGCTGGGGCTGGAGGTACTGCTGAGCCTGAGGGTGCTACTGCTGGAGACCCTGGGTCTGGGGGTGCTGTTGCTGGAGACACGGAGGCTGGAGACCCTGGGACTGGAGGTGCCGGTTCTGGGGGTGCTGCTGAGGGTACTGGAGCTGCTGAGGGTATTGGAGCTGCTGGAGGTGCTGGAGCTGCTGAGGGTGCTGGAGCTGCTGGAGGTGCTGGAGCTGCTGAGGGTACTCGAGTTGCTGAGGGTGCTGGAGCTTCTGGAGGTACTGGAGCTGCTGAGGGTACTGGAGCTGCTGGAGGTGCTGGAGCTGCTGAGGGTGCTGGAGCTGCTGGTGCTGGTGGCACTGCACAGCCGCGCCTGTTCTTTGCTCCACCGTCTCCGTCGTCTCTGCCACCGCCTGACTCCGTACTTCGCCAGGTTCTTAGCCTACCGTCGTCTACTGGTCTTCCGTTATGGCCTGGCTCACCTCTGGGCGAAGATGACCACTCTTCGGGTTCTGCTGCACGTCGCCGCTCAGCGTGACTACGAGCTCCACTGTCTTGACTTCAGCACTGCTTTCCTACAGGGCAGCCCGCACGAGGAGATCTGGCTGCGCTGCCCACCTGGCTTCACTGGGTCGTTCCCTCCTGGTACCCAGTGGAGCCTCCGGCGGCCGGTCTACGGTCTCCGCCAGGCGCCACGTGAGTGGCACGACACACTGAGGACGACACTTGCGGCTCTTGGGTTTGCTCCTTCGACTGCTGACCCGTCGCTGTTTCTGCGCACCGACACTTCGCTGCCGCCGTTCTACATCCTCGTGTACGTCGACGACTTGGTCTTTGCCACTGCTGACACTGAGGCTCTCGCCCTGGTGAAGTCGGAGCTGCAGAAGAGACACACGTGCACAGACCTGGGTGAGCTGACAAGCTCTCTTGGCTTGCGGATCACCCGGGACAGAGCACGCCGCACCATCACGCTGACTCAGTCACACATGGTGCAGCAGGTCCTTCAGCGCTTCGGCTTCACCTGGTCCTCGGCACAGGCCACTCCTCTGGCTACAGGTCACTCGCTCTCAGCTCCACCTTCGGACGAGTCCGTAGAGCCGAGTGGTCCTTACCCAGAGCTAGTGGGCTGCCTCATGTACCTGATGACCTGCACTCGTCCTGACCTTGCGTACCCTCTTGGCCTTCTGGCACGCTACGTGGCTCCTGGTAGGCACCGAAAGGTGCACTGGGATGCTGCGAAGAGGGTACTGCGCTACTTGTGCAGTACATCGGGCATGGGGCTCGTGCTTGGAGGGCGGAGCTCAGTTGTCCTCACTGGGCACTCAGACGCTTCTTGGGTTGACGACCTGGCTACGCAGCGGTCGTCACAGGGTTACACCTTCAGCCTTGGCTCTGGCTCTGTTTCTTGGCGGTCTACACGCTCGTCTTCTGTTCTCAGCTCCAGTTGTGAGGCTGAGATCTACGCCACAGCCATGGCTGCACAAGAGTTACGCTGGCTCACCTACCTGCTGACCGACCTGGGAGAGCGGCCTCGTTCTCCTCCAGTTCTGTACGTAGACAACAAGGCCGCCATTGCCTTGTGTCAGGAGCACAGACTGGAGCACAGAACGAAGCACATCGCTCTGCGTTACTTCCTGGCTCGAGAGTTGCAGCAGCGGGGTCAGCTTCGCCTTGCTCACGTGGCCACTCGGGCCAACACTGCTGATATATTCACCAAGGCACTTCCGTCTGGTGACCATCAGCGCTTTTGTACTTTGTTGGGCCTTGTGCCTACGTTTCCACACTTGCTGTAGTCTCTGCTTGTACTGTGATCTATATACATATATATACCTGCATGCTTGCTCTTGCTAGATAGAGATCACTGTGCTGTTCTTGTTGCTCATATACCTCTGCATGTGGACTGGCCTTGTGGCCGTTTGCTTGTGCTCAGTGTGTGTGGTGACATTGTGATCCACCCTGAGCTGTGTTTTGTTTCTTCTCTTGACTGGTCTTGTGACCATTGCTTGCTCTGGCTATCCCCCATTTCGCCTATGGGGGTGTGTCAAAACATATGCATATTATTATCTAGGCTATATTGGGGCTAGCCTTAGAGGGTACATAAATATTCTCGACACTCCCCAACCTTGACCTAATCCATTCATTCTTGCCTAACATGGGGTATCACTCCCCGGGGCTACCCTAATGTAACCTTAGGGTAGAAATTTGCGGGGGAATTTTTTGGGATGCAGGCCCCTAGCACACTTGGCTAGTTCACTTGGCTAACATTGAGTAAATATGGATAAAGGTGGCAAGCCAAAACGAACCAAAACAAATAACTATACCCACTTAGTTACTCATTTGACCATTGGCTTGACCTTTCCGCAAAGTGCCAGTGTCTTACTCCCATACCCAATGGTCAAGAATAGATAAGCAGGAGCCAGGTTAGTGATCTCCTCAGTAAGGTCACCCAAAGTTATTGTCCGGGTAAACGATTTGTGAGCGAAGCTGTAGCGCTTGCGGCGGCCGGATTTGGTAGTCGTTATATTCACCCATGATGGATTGTTGACCGCGACGGCGCCGGAAGCACTACAGGAGCCTCTAAAGCTCATAGCGGTAGGAACAGTCCCTCCGGATTTAAGGTTGTGGATGCCAACCGTTATGTTCAGGCCGTATGATGTTGACGAGAACCTGCCAAGGGGACGTGCGGAGAGAGATAGTTGTGACGGAGAGGGGGGGAAAGGGGGGTTAAGGGGGGTTAAGGGCCCCCGGGGGGAATGGTGAGAGTGTCTGCCAAGAGGAGGTGCGAGAGAGATACTACTATTAGTTGCAAAGGGGGGACACGGGAAAGGGAGGAAGGGGAGGGAGAAGGAGGGTTGTGGGGCGAGGGGGAGAATGGACGGGAGGGAGAAGGAGTGGGTGTGCGGGAAGGGGGAGGCGGGGAGACGGGGCAAGTGACCACTCGATTCAGGAGAATGCTGCTGAATGGTTGTATCATATTACAATGGCCCATCACTAGTAGCAGCAGCAGCACAATGACATACATGATCCCCTTGGCGACGAGTTTTGCCGATTCGCCTTTAACCCCGTTGACCTTTATGGGACGCAGCTTCGCCACGTGTTTTACTGGCAAATGGAAGTATGGGAGTGCATGAGGAGGCAGCAAATTTCACTTTGTCGCCAACTACTAGTTGAAATGAAGGACTACAAAGAAAGGCAGCACTACTCATCTACAAAATTGCGTGGTCCCCAATCTGTCCCAAAACCATTCTGTCCCAGAACCGACACAAATCCGTCCCGAAACTATCTTGAAAGACACTTTCGGGACATTTTCGTGTCCAGGCGCTTTTCCGCCACATTTCAACATGTCCCGAAAGTGACTTGTGCTGGAATCTGTCCCGGCCGAAGTTTTTGAACTGCAACGCGATGAGAAGACGCAGGTTCGATGCTCGTCGATGTCAGTTCCATTGCTGTGGGTGTAGGTTTTGTTTATAATTTTCGTTCGTGTTGTACCCGTCTGGAATATTTTCAGTACGAAATATAAGTACACCACTATGTTGGTGGTAGTCATAATCCCACAATGTTACCAGTAGTTATTTGTATACATCATCTGGCACTCAAAACAAGTACAAAAAACAAAGCATTACCTCTCGGAATTCGTAAGGTTGCCCTCCCCGAGAATCGATCTCCAGACCTTCGAGACCGATATGGAATCAAAGACCACTGCACTAGACACTAACGGAATCCGCGGTTGAGCAAGTTAATCAATCTGACACAATCAGCGCAATCCACCACCACAAAATTTCGCGCCACGTGTCGTGAAAAGAAAAACGTGGCACCTGCCAGCATTGCCGAAATTGTCCACGTGCACAAAAAAAAATCTCGTCACTGCCAAAGGTCCACCACACAACTGAAATATTCAACCACCTGTGAGGTCCATGAGAAACTGAACGAGAATGAATTGACTAAGGGAAAGTTGGGTACAAATGTAAACCCTAGAAAACTGTACCCCATATGTGCTACCCCACTATAGCCTACAGTAGCTATGTCATATAAATCTGACACACCCCCATAGGCAAAGTGGGGGAGAACAAGGGGTCACAAGACCAGTCAAGCAAAGCAAAGCAAGCTCAGGGTGGATCACAAAGTCACCACACATTCCGAGCACAAGTTCAAGGCCACAAGGCCAGTTCACATGCAGGATTACATATATATATAAGGCTAGACAAGCAAGAGCAGGTGTATATATATATGCAACAGTACAAACAAGGTCAAGGGGTGAGCAAGTGAGGCAAGGTAGGCACAAGACCCAGCTGAGTACAGAAGCGCTGATGATCACAAGGCTGGAGTGCCTTGGTGAAGATATCAGCAGTGTTGGCCTGAGAGGCCACGTACGCAAGCCGCAGCTGACCACGCTGCTGTAGCTCACGAGCAAGGAAGTAGCGAAGAGCAATGTGCTTCGTTCTGTGCTCCAGTCTCTGCTCTCGACACAAGGCCAGCATGGCCTTGTTGTCTACGTACAGCACTGGAGGAGAACGAGGCGGCTCTCCGAGGTCAGTCAGCAGGTAGGTGAGCCAGCGAAGCTCCTGTGCAGCCATGGCCCCGGCGTAGATCTCAGCCTCACAACTGGAGCCGAGAACAGAAGACGAGCGGGTAGCCCGCCACGAAACAGAGCCGGAACCAAGGCTGAAGGTGTAACCCTGTGACGACCGCTGCGTAGCCTGGTCGTCAGCCCAAGAAGCGTCTGCGTGCCCAGTGAGGACCACTGGACTCTGCCCTCCAAGCACAAGCCCCATGCCCGACGTACTGCACAAGTAACGCAACACCCTCTTCGCTGCAGCCATGTGCTCCGGTCTGTGTCTCCCAGGAGCAACATAGCGTGCGAGAATGCTAAGAGGGTATGCGAGGTCAGGTCGTGTGCAGGTCATCAGGTACATGAGGCAGCCAACAAGCTCTGGGTACGGGCCACTCGACTCTACGGACTCATCCGAAGGCAGAGCTGAGAGCGAGTGGCGAGTAGGCAGAGGAGTGGCCTGAGGCGAGGAGTACGTGAAGCCGAAGCGCTGAAGGACCTGCTGCACCATGTGTGACTGAGTCAGGGTAATGGTGCGGCGTGCTCTGTCCCGGGTGATCTGCAAGCCAAGGTAGCTGCGCAGTTCACCCAGGTCTGTGCACGTGTGTCTCTTCTGCAGCTCGGACTTCACGTGGGCGAGTCCAGCAGTGTCAGCTGTGGCAAAGACCAAGTCGTCGACGTACACGAGGATGTAGAACGGCGGCAAAGAAGTGTCGGTGCGCAGAAACAGCGACGGGTCGGCAGTAGAGGGAGCAAACCCAAGAGCCGCAAGTGTAGTCCTCAGTGTGTCGTGCCACTCACGCGGTGCCTGGCGGAGACCGTAGACTGGCCGCCGGAGGCTCCACTGGGTGCCAGGAGGAAAAGACCCAGTGAAGCCAGGTGGGCGACGCAGCCAGATCTCCTCGTGCAGGCTGCCCTGCAAGAAAGCAGTGCTGAAGTCAAGAGAGTGCATCTCGTAGTCGCGGTGAGCAGCTATGTGCAGCAGTACCCGAAGAGTGGTCATCTTCGGGGTGGGAGAGAAGGTCTGAAAGTAGTCAACTCCCTGCCGCTGACTGAAGCCACGAGCCACGTAACGCGCCTTGAAGACTGGCGGAGAACCCGGCGGTCGCTTCACCCTGAAAATCCACATGCCACTGACGATGTTCGCCCCAGGCGGGGGAACCTCGTCAATGTAGGTGCCTGTGGACTTCCAGGAAGCCATCTCTGTGTCCATAGCTGCCTGCCACTGAGAGGAGTAGGGACCCTCTATCGCCTCCGCGTAAGAGCGCGGAGTCGGGATGTCAAGTGCATCCGGGTCTCCCTCAGGGGTAAGCAGTACGGACACGAGATGAGGTGAAGCAGCAGCCAAACACTGGAACTCCTCCTGCCTGTCCTCAAGGACGTCCGTGCCAAGGGCACACTCACCCCCGACGGACGGAGGACAGACAGACTCAGACGCAACGACAAGACTAGCAGCGTAGTCTAGACGACAGCGAGCAGCAAAGTCGACGAGCTCAGCAACTAGGGCAGACGCAGCAGTGGACTCAAAGGAAGGGTCAGTGACGAAAGTAGCAAGGAGACGCGTGACAGTAGGACTGGCAGCACGAAGAGAGTCCGACTCCGGGTCGGGAAGAGCAGGAAGAGAGGACTCAGGAGGAGAAGGCAAAGGGGCACGCAGAGGAGCAGTGGACGGACGCAGAGACATCCGGTGCGTGCCAGGGACAGGAGGAGGACGCTGACGCGAACCACGACCACTAGTGCGAGCAAGACGGACAGGCGACGCAGGGCGAGACGCAGGCTCACGACGCTCAGCCAGACCTCCAGTAGGACCAGTGTAGGGAGAAGGAGCGGGCAGTGTGAAGGCCGGCTGTAACTGTAACTGGGACGGGACAGGCTGTGGACACTCTAAGGGAGGAGGAGGACCAGTAGAAGGCGGGAGACCAAGAACCTGCTGAAGGAGCGAAACGAAGTACGGCCGAGGCCGCGCGGCGACTCCAGACACAGCAGGGACAGCACCAGTACCCCCAGCGGCAGCACCAGCGCCAGCAGCACCTCCAGCTCCAGTACCTCCAGCAGCACCAGTAGCACCCCCAGTAGGACCGCCTCCAGGACCGACAGCAGTAGCCTCAGCGCCAACACCCTCAGCAGCTCCAGCTCCAGTCGTACCCGCAGGCCCAGCAGCTCCAGTACTCCCAGTACGAGCACCTCCGGGACCCGCGGCACCAGCACCCTCAGCAGCCGAAGAACCTCCAGCTCCAGCAGCACGCCTCCAGCGCCGGGCAAACCACTCGCGCAGCTCCTGTGGAGAGAGTGGCTCCCGCCGAGACGAAGCACCCGGAGAACCTCCAGGCTCAGCACCGCCAGACGCCACACAAGCAGGCCCAGCTCCCTCAGGCTCCGCACCCCCAGGCTCAGCACCTCCAGGCGTAGCACCCCCAGGCTCAGCACCCCCAGGCTCAGCACCCCCAGGCTCAGCACCCCTAGTAGTAGCACCCCCAGGCTCAGCACCCCCAGGCTCAGCACCCCCAGTAGTAGCACCCTCAGGCTCAGCACCCCCAGGCGTAGCACCCACACGCTCAGCACCCCCAGAGTCAGCACCCCCAGGCTCAGCACCCTCAGCAGCACCAGAGTCACCAGTAACCTCGACAGGCTCGACTGCGTCTACCTGGGACACACCTGAAGGGGCAGGACCCTGAGGGGGGAGGGGGTCTACCGGGGGGGGACCTGGCACAAGGAAGAGCGGTGGTGGGGGGAGGGACGGAGTGCGGTAGGGGAAGAGGCGGTAGTAGGGGACCGACTCGTCAAACGTGACGTCCTGGGAGGACAGAACACGGCGAGAGGTGGGGTGGTAGAACTGCCACCCTGGCGCGTCAGGGGGGAAGCCAAGGAAGACGCAAGGAGCAGCACGAGGGGACAGCTTGTCCGCAGACAAGTCGCGGACAAACGCCCGAGATCCCCAGACACGGAACGCAGACGCATCGCCAACCTTTCCCGTCCACAGCAAAGCTGGGGAGGTCTCCGGCATGGAGACCCTGGGGTGAAGGTTGATCTGATGCGCCGCGTACCGAACCGCAAACGGCCACAGAAAATGGGGGGCAGCCGCATGCATCATGGACGTACGGGCGACGTCCATGACCATGCCAATGCGGCGCTCAGCAATCCCATTTTGCTGTGGAGAGTCCGGAAGCGTGAAGGTCTGGCGGATGCCTCGTGCACGACAGTAGGCTCGCAGAAGGCCAGAGGAGAACTCTCCACCTCTGTCAGAGTGCAGACGCAGAACAGGAAAGTCCGAGCCGAAGCTCTGCCTGAGCTGGAGACGAGCTGCGCGGATCCAGTCGATCAACACCTCAGTGACATCACCCTTGCTGCGCAAGGGGAAGACTGTGGTGTAACGCGAGTAGTCGTCAACCACCAGCAGGAAGTAGCGCTCGTGACCCTGTCCACGGACGCGGGCCGGGCCCCACACGTCCATGTGAAGCGTCTGCAGCGGGGCCTCTGTCAGAGGAAACTGGGAGGAGTGAGGGGCAGCCCGCTGCCGCCCCTCGACACAAGGGACGCAGGTAGGGCCGGGCCCCGGAGGAAGGGGAGGGAGGGACCGGGGAAGACCAGAGACAAGGACACGGGAGGCCATGCCTCGGAGACGAAGCAGGGAGGGGTGACCAAGGCGGTGGTGCCAGAGGAGAGTCTCGTGCGACAGGAGGCGACACGAACAGGGGGCAGACTCAGGACCAGACCTGGACGCTGCAGCAAACACCTGACCCGACGCAGCTACCTGACCAGACGCAGTGACTGGAGGAGACGCAGTGGTCAGTGTGTACAGGCTCGACCCCGGCCGACGTGTAAACGTGGCCAGGTGTCGGCCTGTCCGAGCGTCCGTGCAGTGGGTCACCCGCTGACTCGCAGGAGTGAACTGGTGAACCCCCGCATCCTGTAGGTCAGCACCACTCACCAAGTTCGTAGAGAACGAGGGGAGGTAAAGACCAGACAGGGTGCCAGAGGGGGCCGCCGGACACGGGAGGACAGTGGAGAAGTGAGCAAGGACAGGACCCCCAGAGGGGTCTGCCAGAGAGACTGCAACTGGCCGGCCAAGCGGCGTGAGTGTGGTGCGGTCTCGAAAGAAGGAGCGAGAAGCCCCCGAGTCAAGGGTGAAGGTGTGGGAGGCCGAAGCCGACGCAGTACCTGAGAGAGCAGACTCACCAGCACCTGGGGGAGCAGACGCACGAGCACCTAGAGCAGCAGCCTCGCTAGCACCTAGAGCAGCAGCCTCACCAGTACCTAGAGCAGCAGTCTCAATGCCCGGGTCGGGCGGAAAACACCGGTAACAGTCACCCTCATCACTAATAGTCACAGCATACATGGCAGCAAGAATAGCATCAAACTCAAGGTCAAAGACAGCTACACCCGCCCTAGACAGCTCGCCCCAGCGGGGGATCTCAGTGGCCTCAGGGAACTGGTGACACCAAGCGTCCGTCAGGCGGCCAAAGCAGCGCTGGGTGGAGTGCGCACCCCCACACTGCTCGCCCGCGCGGTCGCCGGTGCGTAGGACGTAGGTGCACGGACCAGTACCCCCACCCCGCTGGCATGCAGCGTACCACTCACGGAGCTGCTGAGGGGGGGGGATGTCACGAGTGCGCTGCTGCCGCTGCTGCTGGCGCTGACCACCACCGGAGCCGACCCTCTGCGCAGCGCCACCCCGACCAGCTCCACCTCCTCCGCCGCCGCCTCCTCCACCGCTGCCACCTCCGCCACCTCCGCTCCCACCGCCACCGCCGCCGCCGCCTCCGCCTCCACTGCCGCCACCGACACCTCCACCCCCGCCACCACTCCCACCACCACCCCCACCCCCTCCACTGCCTCCACCGCCACCTCCGCCACCCCCGCCAGCCCCTCCAGCACCCTTGCCCCCCTTGCCCTTGCCGGTGCGGCGTCTCCCGCTCGGGGCAGACGCAGCGCCGACCGACTCGAAACCAACGAGGTCGGCCGCAGCAGCAGAGGCAACAGAGGGCAAAAGCGGGGAGGGGGAACACCCCTCAAAGACGGGGGTGCGAGGGTCACCACGAGAGGCTCCTACAGCGACTATGCTCTTCTCTGCTGCTAGGAGGGCCTTCTCGAGGAGGTCAACGGTAAGAGTGGTGGGGCAGACTGAGAGGAAGTGGTCCCTGACTACGCGAAGGGAGTCAGGGAGCCGGGTGACTATGTAGTAGAGGGTGATGTACATGGGGGGGGGGTTCTTGGCGCAGAACTCAGCAAGAAGCGCAGCGCGGTAGCGAGTGTCACTAGTGCGGAGGTGCGTAATGAGGTCAGCGACTGTGGGAAAGGCAGCAAGGTCAGGGAAGAGGTATGGTAGCATGAGGCGGCTCAGTGCAGCAGTGGCAGGGGAGGAGTAGCGCGCAACTACAACGTTGTACAAGGTCTGAGCACTCTTGTACTGGCTAAAGTGCGCACGCTCAGAGGTAGGCAGGTGGCGACGCACAGCAAGACGTGCAGCAGCATCGCGCGTGGCCCACTGTGAGCGAACAGTGGCGTCGGCATCAGCAGCAGGGGCAGGAGAGGCACCAGAGGTGAGGTCAAAGAGGGAGAGACCGTCTGCCCTATCGCACTGTAGGAAAAGCTGCAGGTCATCTACCCAGACGTCAAAGTCAATGGCCCGACCCTCAGCGTCAAAAGCGAGGACACTAGGGGTAGCCATGACAGCAGTAGACTAGCAGTGCGAACAGTAGGGTAAGGGCAGTGCAGTGACAGAGGCGCTGCTCTTACCAGACAGGGCGGCTCGGGTGGCTCGGCGGCTCGGCGGCTCGGGCGGCTCGGGCGGCTCGGCGGTACGGCGGCTCGGCAGCAACAGCGGCTCGGCGACTCGGCGGCTCGGGCGGCTCGGGCGGCTCGGCGGGACGGCGGCTCGGCAGCAACTGCAGCGCGGCGGCTCGGCGACCCGGCGGCTCGGGCGGCTCAGGTGGCGCGGCGGCTCGGGCGGCTCGGGTGGATCGGGCGGCTCGGCAGCAGCTCGGCGGCGCCGGCGGCTCGGTGGTGACGGCGGGGCCGCGTGGGGACGGCGGCGGGGCCGGGTGGAGCGGCGGTGGGGCCGGGTGGAGCGGCGTCGGGGCCAGTAGAGGCGGCGCCGGGGCCGGGAAGGGCAGCGCCGGGGCCGCAGGGGTAGGTGACGGGGCCGCTAGGGCGGCTAGGAGAGGCCGCGAGGGCGGCTTGAAGAGGCCGCGAGGGCGGCTTGAAAGGGCCGCAAGGGCGGCTTGAAGAGGCCGCGAGGGCGGCTTGAAAGGGCCGCGAGGGCGGCGCGACGCGACGGAGCCGCGAGGGCGGCGGATCGGGGCCGCGAGGGCGGCACGACGCGGCCGCTAGGGCGGCGCGACGGGAAGGGGCCGCGAGGGCGGCGCGACGGGGCCGCTAGGGCGGCGCGACGGGAAGGGGCCGCGAGGGCGACGCGACGGGGCCGCAAGCGCGACGCAACGGGGCCGCTAAGGCGGCGCGACAGGGTCGAGAGAAAGGAGCGCGACTCGGGCAGTGTAGAGCGCGCTCCGGGCAGGGAAAAAAAAAAATTGGTGGGCCCTAGGAACAGTTCCCACAGGGGAACCTGCTCGATACCATGAGAAACTGAACGAGAATGAATTGACTAAGGGAAAGTTGGGTACAAATGTAAACCCTAGAAAACTGTACCCCATATGTGCTACCCCACTATAGCCTACAGTAGCTATGTCATATAAATCTGACAGTCCACTTCATGGTGTAAACCCCATCGCGATCACCGCTACGAAACTGATATAACCCATCCATACCGTAAAACAAACCAAACTTGTTGCTAGAAGAAGTCGTTTTTCTCTCATCCCCTTTTGTTTCTTCACTTAGTTATTTGTTGCTCTGCTCTTGTGTCTGCCAGTAACTAGGCTCGACTTGTTAATTCTGTTCAACTCTTCTAGTAACATTTATGCCCTTGAATCACTATATTACCCGGCAGTCTTCGTTTGTCATTAATAACGCTCTTGTTCTAACTCGTCTTTCGTAACCAGAACCATGATTTTGACGATTTTTTTTTAGTTTCTTTGAAATTTCTCTCATCTCGCGTCACTGCTTACGTCCCTTACTATGTTAATGCGTAACCCTTAAAACTGGCTTTCCCATCCGGTTGTCCTTTTTTCCCGTGACATTGAATCAGGATAGCAAGTGACATCTTCTCAATGACGGTGGAAAGGAATCATGGCGTTTCGTACGATTCAAAATCGTCAATCATCTACTTTACTAGTACGTTTTCTTGCAATTTCATTGTCCTGAACGTTGTTATTTCTAATGTAAACAAAAATGTTTGGTGTGTCAACGTTGTTTTTTAAGATCTGTCTGAACAGATTTTTTTTTAAAGGAGATGGCAATGTTTTCGTCGACGGTAAGTTGTTTCATTCTGTTCTGGAGCTTTGTTTTCTGACCTCAATGACTAACAAATGATGGTTTCCAGCATACTATATGCCTATTTTGCGGTTCAATGTAATATTATTGGATCAATTCATTCTTGTTATTGTCTTCTAACAACTTCGTCGGTTCAAGGGTAATATTTATTGCTTCATGTCTGCACAACGTTTGTTATGACTCAACTGAAGCCACTAAGATGTTGCGGTGTTTTTGTGTTATGCCAGATAATATATTTGAGCCTTATGGTTTTGGAAGTTGTGGTCATTTGTATACATTATGGTGCAAAAATAATGCAATAGCGTTTCTAGTGTTTTCTTTGTATTAACATTGTAATAATGTACTGTTGTAAATTCAATGGGGCTTTAAGGCCATACGCAAGAGGCGCAATAGCAATGCAAGCTAACCGAAAATTGACCTGCATGGGTCTCGAAACCCTCTCGCAAACTGTCTTGAAACTGTCCCCGAAGTCACTTTGGGGTCAATTGCTGAGTACTGTTTCGGGACATTTCACTTAGTCCCGAAAGTGTCTTTGGGGACACTTTCTCAAGTGTCCCGAATCTGTTCCAAAAGACTCCCGTGGGAGTGTTTTGGGACATTACATTTTGGAGATGCTACTGACTGATGGTCTTCCCTTTCCACGCGAGAAGCCGTTGCAGCAGAGGTGTTGAAGGGGGCTGCACTGAAGGCACTTACTAATAATCTTCCCTTTCGACGCGTGAGGCTTGGCCTGAGCGGCAGATGCGGCAGTTAATTCGCTGCCGTCATGTGGAAGTGGCGCGACGAGCGATCCTGCTGCTGACGCTATGGCCGTGAAGAGCGCCGCACCTGGCGGCAGACAGAGGAGGGCAGAGCAGGGAAGAGTAGCAACGCAGCAGATGAGGATGTGCAGCACCAGCAGCAGCAGCAACAGAGGCGACAGTAGCAGTGCTTTACCGAGCAGGATGGCGAAGAGAGGGCGCTCCATAATTGGTCGCAGCCTAGTGATGAGAAGTGATGCTCAGCCTTTCTCAGCCTGAGGCGGTGAGCCTGGTAGCCTGGTATCGATACCAGCCTGAGGCTGATCAGCCTGGCCCAGGCCCTTAGTAGGGACTTCGTCGAAAGCCTTCGTCGGAAGCGATGCAAGATTCAAATGAGGGACTTCGTAAACTGTCGGACCTTTCATTCAGCCACTTCGTCCCCCAACCCAACCCAAACCCGTGGTGAGGATGAAGGCTCAAAGTTTGGGCTTTATTTTTTCACCAATCTGACCCGCATTGAAAGTTCTAACAGTTTCCCACAAAATCAACACGCCATCGGTTTTGTACGAGTGTTAGGGAAGTAGAAGTGACGATGGTGGCGATTTGCGGAGAAATCCGGATGGAGAAGTCGTGATATGTGTCTCGCCAACCCCGTACCCCGCCCCAGGAAGTCAGGATGTTTTACCCTGATTAGCCCGTTTTTCAGAGTGATTTTTTCATGCTACCCGGCAAAATTTCAATTTGGAAACCTTATCACCCTAACACTGATAGACATGATTCGAAACCTACCCTTTATTTGCAGGTGAGAGCGTTTTTTCAGGCCTGCCAGATCCGTGTCTAAGTCAATTTACTCTGCCAGACTCCTCTACGAGTCGAGCTGAAATTTGGCTAGGTCGCTAAAAGTTTAGAGATTTGGCCCAAGTCAATGAAACACACTAGATTGTTGTCCCATTCAGTGAGACACGCTGAAAATAGCGGAGTCACTGAAACTTACTGGAAATCAGGTCAAGCCAGTGAGGCACAGAAAACTACGCGAAGTCTCTGAAACACACTGGATATTTGAGAGAAGCTGAAACCAGGCTGAACAGGCAAAGCACCCTGGGAATCGACCACAAGATTTGTCCAGGTCAGGCAAATCACGCCTGAACAGGCTGAACAGGCAAAGCTCGACCCTTCACAAACTCTTTCCCCTCTCCCCGTTTCGTTGCCTCTCCTGCCACATCCCCAAACCTCCAGTGGCTTTGTGTGGTTTTTTTCTTTCGAAGAAAAACGAGTTTAACCCTGCCATTTCAAGGGAAATATAAAAACGCTGCAATTTCTCGAGAATTGCAGGGTGAAGGTAGGCCACATATCGAGAGGCCTGCCCACCCCCTTCACGGAGCCAGCTGAAATGTACACCACAACTTCTCCCACTTCGTTCAGTCAAGTGGGAACAGTCAAGAATACTGTATTTGAAAGACCAGCAGAAACCGCCCTGCATGACTACGGGCATGTTGACGGCAAACCTCACATGAAAGGTTCGGGCTAAGGACGCGGTGCATATCGGGCAATTCAAGCCTCAGATTGTCGATCGGGTCGGGTCGGGTCGGATTGCTTGGGACTGCCCCAATCTGAGGCAATATGTCGATCGCTTACCGAGCCGCGGGACGAGTGAATTTCGGAGAAGTCAGTTAGAATTAGCAGCGCGGGTTTTATTCAATCGTTTCTTCCCTACAGAATTTTCGAAAATTTTATCGCGCAATTACAACGTAGCCCCAATTTTGGTTCCCGATTTTTCCTGCTCTTCCCCCAGGCTGCTTCTGCTCTTGCGCGATTTCCAATGATTGCGTCAGATCGAGGCAATCGATCGTAATCGATCAGGTTTCCGATCGCAATCGACAGATTGCCCCCGATTGCATGCGATTGCCTCAAAATACGCCAGGGACTTACTGGAAATGGTGGATTGCCCCAATCTGGGGCAATCGGTCTCAAATCGCCCCGATCTGCACGGCGTCCTAAACCCTCGTGAACTTTCTTGTTTCTGACACCCTTTGTTCATTTTCGGATAATGAAATGGGCACCCAGAGACTTCGGGACTTTTTCCGGCAGCAAGAAGCATTCCCGTCTAGTGAAACTCACAATTGGCGCCCCAAGATAGAGGGCGGATCGGCATTGACAAAGTTTTTACTGCTGTCATCTCGTGAAGGAAATGCTAGAGACCACCTTCATAAATTTTCATACTACTCCTATAAACTTGTTTGACCTAGGAGAAGTACCCTCGCGTGGGTACCATATTGCACCTAGGGGATTCGGGGACTCGTGCGGATTCACCGCTAGGCGACAGTGGAATTTCGTCCACCAGACACATTCGGAGGAAATGACTGTCGCCACGTTTGTCGACTCTCTTGGCTGTTGCCTCTCTCAATGGATTGTTACAGTAAAAGTCTTCCAAATATACGGAGAAAGTAGGTGTACAGTACAGCAATGGAGGGAACCATTTGCCCAACGGCGAAAGTAGGTGTACCGTGGCGCTCATTGCACCAGTCGTGTCGTGAGATCACATCGCCACTGGGCTGTTTCACTGGCTTCGCTGAGTGTCAAAACAGTACCAACGAGAACTATTGGACAATACATCTCACTCGGTAGATGGCATGCCTTCCGATGGGGGTTTATTTATTTTTTTTCTTGCCCGCTGACTCATTGCACTGCCTGCGTCAGCAGGCAGTGCAATGAGTCAGCGGGCAAGAAAAAAAATAATACCCACTCGGAAGGCATGCCATCCGAGGGAGCCTCAACCCTATTGGACAATAACCGGCAGCACCAGGCCTAGGCAGAAACCTAGGGCTATTCCGAACTGCCCCGGCGAGAATGTGAGATCCCCCCGCGTGGGGATGGCGTACAGCCAGTCCCCTGCCCCCACCCCCTGCAGGCTGAGCAGCCTAACTACGTGCCCGTTGTCTTCCCCCAGTCTGTCCATCCTTGTGTCGCCGACAAGTTCCGCCTCCCGATGGAGATTTATCTGCTGCGACAGGTGGCCCCTTCCGCCTGTGTTGTCCCCTGGATCCCTCAGGATCTCCCACGCTGTCTCAGGCAGCCTGGCCCGCAGATCCCGGATTAGCGCACCCCCCTCCCCCGCCCCCCCCCGCTCATGTGGGTGACACCAATTCCGCCACCAGCTGCAGGTGATGGTTCGGTGAGGGCGGCATCTGTTGCAGCAGTGTCTGTGCCGCCTTCAGGGACGAGAGATATGCCGCTGGTGCTTCCGACAATGGGTCTATGAACCCCACTCCTCCCAACGCAATCGGCAACGTTGCTCCAGCAGACGTTCTTTGCTTGGCACGTTGATGCTGGCCGCCCTCAGCGTCGTCCACAGGAGCCTCTCGCTCCAGCCCCGCCATTCTCCGAGGGGCAATACATCTGCGGGTGTCGTACGCACCAGGTAGGAGTTTTTCCAAGATATACATCTCGATAGCAGCAGCATCGCGTCTTGCGGGTGTAGTCTGCTCACCAACCGTAGCGGGTGTGCAATCCCTTCCAGCGCCTCCCTGAGTGAGCGTCTGCAGTAGGCTGTCGTGCCAATGGGGCTCCCGAGGACTTTCACTCCGTCTACCGCCGCCGCCAACCCTTCGGGCAGTTCGCCTGGGCAGCCTGCAGGGCTCCACGCTGACGATTTGGAGAGGTTGCAACGTAACTCTAGGCCGTTTAGCGCTTCGCTGATCATGGTGAAGGCCCTCGCCGCCGCCGCGGGCTGCCCGATGATGGTGATGTCATCCGCGTATGCCATTACCGTGACGTCCGGGACCGCCGTATCCGCCGCCAGCAGAGCCGGTTGTATCGCTAAGGCGAAGAGCATGGGTCCGAGCGGGTCCCCTTGTCGAACACCTCGAACGCTGTCAATAGCTCTGACGTTGAAACTCTTGTCTAGCAGCAGTGGTGACGTCGAGGTTCGTGTCTGCTCGGTTGCGAGTTTGCAGGATAGGCGCAGGCCTGCAGGTACAGTGGGCCCCAGTTTTCTTCTCGGAATTGTCGCAGCCGTTTCTCCACCTCCGCGAGGTTTTTGCCCGATAGTTTCTCTGTTCCGGCCCTCAAACACAGCCTCGGCAGGAATAGCAAAATCCGCCATGCTCCTATCCGCCAGTCGGAGGAGGGGTATCGTGAGGCAGTGGCTGAATGACTTTAGGATCTCGGGTGGAAGCTTCCTCATGAGGAAGGGTTGCGAGCTGACCCGAAGTGGGTCGAGGTCCCAGCTCTCGACTGTCCGCCACGCGTCATTGTCGCCTGCGATGTCACTGGGCGATCGTTCCTTGCTGGCAGCCTCGTTGCCCTGTGGAGCAGGTGATTCGCCCACCTGTGCGTTAGCGTCTGCATCTCCCCCTTCCCGCCTTTCTCTGTTGCCACGTCTTCCCCTTGCTTGGCTCTGGACAGGGCCTCCATCCTCTGCCTCCAAAGAAACCTCCTCTGACTCTGCCTCCTCTTCCCCCATATATTCTGACTCTGTCTCCCCTCCCGCATCATTCATTGGTTCCGCCTCTGGTTCCTCAGGTCTTCCATGCCTCTCCCGCCAATTTCCAGATCTCGCCTTTTCCCTCGCCACTGCCCTCACTAGCTCCCCCACGTGCCCTCCCCGTCCCCGGCCTCTCCCGCGTTCCCTGGTGCCCGTCCGTCCCGCCGTGTTTCGCGGCCGTCGTGCCGCCGCGTCGTCCTCCGCCCGTTCTCGTAAGGCTCGCTGCCTGTTTGTCTCCGTCCATTCCCTCTGCTACGCTCGTGTCGCCACGGCTCTGTCCTCCTCGTTTACCCCGCCTTCTCCCATATCGGGCCGACCCGTCTGCTGATGCTCGTCCTCCGTGTCTCTCTGTGCTTGCAGGTGTCGCTCCGATGACGGGAAAGCGCCGTCATCCCGTCCAGTCGGACCGCCCTGCTGTATCTGCTGTTCCCAGCCCGTCAAAGGCCCAGGAAGTGCTGGCGCCAGCCCTGCTCCGAGCTGTCGCTGCGCTGGTTGAGCACGAGGGGGCTGGAACCCCTGCCCGCCGCCGGGAGCCGGTGTATCGATCTCCTCGCGGCCAGACTCATCCCCACCTCTGCGCTCGCGGCGGGTCGTTTCGCCGCCGCCGTCCGCCCCGGCCTCCTCCTGCGGTGCAGCGGGTGATCGTTGGCCCCCTCCTACAGCCGCACGCGACGTCCCTGCGCTTGGCCGCGTCGCCTTCTCCCTCGCCGTCTGGGTCTCTGCAGTTCTCGCAGCAAATGTCATCTGGTGTCGCTGCGCTCCCGCCTCCGATGTCGCCGCAGCCTCGGGCGCCGTCTGCCCCTCTATCGGCTCCGGTCCCGGCTCCGCCACCTTCCTCGTCTCGTCCTCTGGCGCCTCTTCCGCTGGCGTCGTCTGCCGGGGAGCCGCTCGCGATCCCCCCCCAACACCCGTCGCCCTCCTCATGCGTCCCACTTGTGGAGCCTCCGTCGCGGCAGCATCCGCTTGTTCCATCGGGGTCAGTGCCTGAGGCCCGCTTTCCTCCTCCTCGTGCCCGGTCTCCCGAGCTTCCTCCTGATGCTCCCGATCCCGAGGATGATGAACGGTGGTGGAATAGGGAGCTGTGGGAGTCTTCCCCACAGCCCGCGACTTTGTGCGGCCGGGAGTGGGACATCCAGTCCGACTTCGTGAAGGATGTCCTTCAATGGGAGAAGCGGATGTTGGCCGTTGGCGAGTGCTTGTCGCATGTGGCGACTATGCTTGAGCAGTTGCACGCCGGCTTGATGGCGCGGAACCTCGTGCTCCGGGATCCTCAGCTGACGGAGCCCCAGCAGGGTGTTGTTCGCGAAGCGGCGGCGCAAGGTCTTTGGCGTCTCCTCCGTTTGACCCTGGAGTCCGAGTTCCCCGATCTGGACGAGGGCCCTGGCGTGCGGGCTTTCCGACAGGTCGCCAAGGCTGCCGAGGAGTCTCCCCTCCAGCTCGTGCCCGCGCTCGCTGTTCTCTTGCGCTGGATCCGCCGGCGCTTTTACGTCCCGAACCGCGTGTAGCGCCCCGCTCCCTCTTGGCCTTGGTGTTTGCCTTCTTGTTCCCCATATTAGCCTCCCCTTACTTACCTTGCCCTTGTTCTATGGACCCTATCTAGTGCTGCATCTTGTATCTCTCCTCTTGAGTGTTGTTGTAACTTGCCGTCCCCTCACGCGGTTGAGCGAAGGCGGCCGGCGCGAGCCGCCGGATTCGCAGTGAGAATGAACTCTCCACCGAACAATGACGAGTAGGGGATGTAGGGGATGGCGAGTAGCCAGTCCCCCGCCCCATAGCCCGTGAGTGAGATTAGGCGCTGTGTGTGGCCTGCCAGGGGGTTCAGCTCCATTTGTCTAGAGGCAGTGATCTGCGCGGCACTCCGGCTGCCTTGGACTATCAATGCCAGGCAGTGCTGTAGCTGGCCTGCGGGTTTGGCCAGTTCGGAGGTAATCAGGTCCCTTGCTTCCTGTGTTAGGCTCGCTCTGCAGTCATTGATCCACCTCTGCAGCTCGTTCGGGCTCGGGTCTGCTGCTTCAGGGCTGTGCAGTGCTGCCGTGCGGTGAGACCCCGCCGGACCCGGGAGGGGGCTGAGGAGGGAATGCGCCTGTACGAGGCTGGCCAGGAAGCTGTACCGGCCTTCTACCACGGGGTCGGCGAGGCCTAGCCCGCCGAGGCTTGGCGGGAGTGATGCCTGGTCCCATATCCGCCCGGCCTCTGCCTCTCCCCTTGGGTGGCGCACCCCACATGCGTCGAGAAGGGCGTGTAGCAGGGCCCGGCCCCACCTGGACCATTCGGCTTCGGGCAGCAGGTAGAGAGGGGTGGTGCGGGCGAGGTAGGAGATGCGCCGAGAAATGCACCGTGTCAGCAGCAGAGAGGTTACTTGGGGGTCCACGTTAGAGAGGTGCGGCATGGGGGGTTCGCATTCGGCGAGCCAGGAGTGGAGCGGCGTGCTCTTGTCTCTAGGCAGGAGCATATGGCCGCGCGCGTGAGACAGTGCAGAGTCCGGGGCTAGCGCGAGCGCGGAGAAGAGCAGCGCCGCCTGCGTGAAGCTTGCGACAAAACCGTAAACTCCCTCGATGAGAGGGTCTGTAATGCCTACTCCACCAAGAGAGGTGGGCAGGGACGCCTGAGCCCAGACGCGTGACTGTTCTGCTCTGCCCGCCGGAGCGCGAATGTTGCACGAGGTAAGTAGTGCCAAGAGGAGGTCACGGCCCCACTCGGTCCATGTATCCTGGGAGACGAGATTGAGGGGGGTTGTTCGAGTGAGACACGCCACGCGCCGAGAAATGCAGCGAGGCGACCTGTGGGTCGGCCTGCTTGATGAGTGTCAATGGTTTCGCCAAGTCCCTCAGCTGCCCCGCCAAGAACGTGGCTGCCCCGTCGGCCGCCCCTATAAAACTTCCCAACAGACGGACGCCGTCCTTGCAGAACGGCACCCCTGGAGGCAGCTCAGTTGAATTGCACGTCGCAGCGCTCCATGCGGTACACTTTTGCGGGTTGTGTTTCAAGCCCAGCAATTCCAACCTCGTGGTGAAGTGGGTGAAGGCAGCTACAGTTGCACGTGGTTCACCCACGAATGTCACGTCGTCTGCATAAGCCAAGCAAAGCACCTCAGGGTGTGCTGCTGCAGTGTCGCGAAGTGTGGGGTGAATTCCCGCCGCAAAAAGGAGTGGGCCCAGTGGATCGCCCTGGCGAACGCCTCGTTCACTACGCAGGGGTTCGCTCGCAAAGTTCGAATCCAGGTGCAGCCGCGATGGGTTACCGTAGGTCAGGCGAACCAGTGGTAGCAGCGGCGACAGGGTGGGTTCTTGTAACACGGCTGCGATGGACTGTCGCGAAATGCTGTTGAAAGCATTCGCGATGTCGGTCTGCAGTACCAGGCTGTTGGGGTGGCCGTCCACGTACGTTCGGGCGGCATGAATTATCGCTTCCGCCCCTCCTGGCATCGCCACGCCGTACTGTAGGGGTAGGAAGTGTTCACGTGCAGCTTCGCCCATGACTGAGAGCGCAGCCTTGGCAGCCAGACGCGTCAGGCATTCGCCGATCGCGATTGGTCGGGCACCTCCTCCAGGCTTGGCCAGGGCTATGAGTCAAGATGCTGTCAGCAGGTCTGCCACCGAGGCTGGGAGGTTTCCCCCCAGAATTGTGTTTACCAGGGCGTGCAGATGGGTGCTGACGGATGCATTGGTTACTGCCGCGTCGCGAAGATTCTCAAATGTTGTGCCTGATGGTCCGGCCCCCACGCCATTATCGCATCGCCCAGGGAAATGCCCAGGGGACGGGTGTCGGTTGCTTGCCAAGTCAGCGGCTCTGCCCTTGCTGGCGGGTGTTTCTGGCGAAGTTCGTCCAGGATTTCTGGACTTGGCGTGCAGACGGGTGTTGACTCGAGCGCCAGCACGGCTCGGCGCAGACTGCCACGTTTTGCCAACCCCTCCGCTCGACTCAGTACACCTGTCACGTCGGGTTGGTGACGCGGGGGTGGAGGGGTGTTGACCGCGTTTACTGCATCCTGGTAGAGCTGCGTCCACTCGCCACGCTGGAAAGCCCGAAGCCGGGCCTTGATTTCCGGCCAGTTTGGGTGCTTTGGCGAAGCTTGGCGAAGGGTTAGACGCGGGAGGAAAAGGAGTAGTCGCCAACCGGCCTCGGAATCAGGGTTTCGCGAGAGGTGGTGTAGGGGAGTCAGGAGTGCCAGCGAAAATAACTGGCACAAATTTGGCGGTAATCGTCTCGACAGTGGCGGTTGTCGACTGTCGCAGAGGGCGGAAACATCCCAGTTTGCGATGTCAGCGAACATGTCGCTCCTCTCTGCCAACTCCTCTGGCGAAAAATAGCGAGGCAGCTGCGGGGTCGCGACTAACGCATGGTGGAATAATGCGGTCCGATTTCTTCGAGCGCGGCTCGATCTCGCTGATTGCTGCCGAGTTGGATTCCCACCCGTTCGATCAGCAGCCGACGGCCCTGCTTGCCCCTCCGTTTCTGCCGTGGGTAAATTGGCTGCACCTGGTCCTCTGCTCCCCGTTCCTACCCTTGTTATCTCAGCTCCATCCCCCTCTTCGTTTTCACTCTCTGGCTGCACTTCCACTGTATAAGAGGGGTCATTTCTCTCTTCGACTTCATTAGCTGCTACCAGAGCTATTAAAGCCCGACGCCCTGCCGCCTGATACCCCTTTTCCGGTCCTCCGCCTGCTTCGCTAACCGCTTGGCTCCTCTCTCCCTGAGCCCCTGAAAAGATCCTCTGAGAAGATTCCTCACCCCGGACCCGCGGCTCTCCTTGTCGCGGATGCGCCTGGTTCAACTGCGACTGTTGTCGCTCAGACTCCTGCAACTGCTGCTGCTGTTCCATCCGCCCCGCCTGTGCCAGCTGAACCCCAGGCGTCCCCTGCTGCACCGCCGGAGTCTGTCGCCGACCCCTCGGCTCCCTTGCCTGCGGGACTTGTTGCCGCGCCTGAGTTGCCGACTCCTGCCTCTGCCTCGTCCCCGCAGGCGGCGTCCGCCACCACTGGCGGCCCGGCCCCGTTGGTTGCGCCGCCGGTTGGGGGTCCGACTGCACCTGTTGTGCCACCGACTGCTCCTGTGGCACAGCTGTCTCGCCCGCCGTCACCTGGCCGCCGCCCATCTCGCCCTCAATCTCCCGCTCCCCAGCAGGATCGTCAGTCCTCACTGCGCCGGCACAATTCTCCCCGTCGCCCGCATCAGCAGGCCCAGTGGCACGCGAACCACGGCGGCCGCGGTGGCTGGTGGGGTCCCCGCGATCGCGGAGGTGGTGGGGCGTACGATCCGCCCGTGAGGATGGCGGATCTGCAGCGGGCGGTGTGAACTACGGTGCGTGAGGAGAGGGCCGCCCTGACCCAGGGCAGCTCTCACGTTGTCGTGGCACGTGCTGCTCCTCGACAGGCTGTACTTCCTGAGGATCCGACGCCTGCTGCACCCGTCCCACAACAGATTCCGGCCCCGTTGGCTCCCGCTGTTTCTGCCTCTGCTCCTGTTCCTGGGTCTCGGCTTCGTCTCCCGCCCGTTCCACCTGTGGCGGGAGTTGAATTTGTGGCCGCGGGAGGAGGAGCGCAGTGTCCTCATCCCCGAGTTGGCGGTTCAGCAACTCCTGCCCTCGAGGAGCCGTTTCAGTTTCTGGCGCAGGCATTACAGCCTCCACAGTCCCGTGTTCCAGAGGAGACTCTCGCCCAGCTCTTCCGCCTCGCGGAGAGCTTTCACACTCTTCTCCTGATACAGGTTCTCACGCATTCGTCACTTCCTGCAGTTCCCCCTGAGACGTTCCAAGATTGCCACCGTGAGTCGTGCCTGGACGCAGCCGACCAGCTCGCAGTGCTGCTGGCGCCCGTGCTGGCTGCGCCCGTAGAGGGTGGAGTTGCGGCTGCTGGGCAGCTCGATGAGGCTGTACGCAGCCTGAGGCGCCATTTGCGTGCAGGTTCTGGAGCCGCCGCGATCGGCGCAAGCACGCTTGTGGTCCGGGAGCTGTGGCGCTCCCTGACGGGCGTTCTTCACGCCCTTGGAGCTCACCGCATGTAGTCGCGGGCTCCATTTGCCCCATGCTTGGTTTTCTTGGCTAGGCTACCGTAGCAAATGCCATGCTTGTACTGATTTCGATTATGAACCACTGTGTGTGTTGTCACCTACCGTCCCCTCACGCGCGGCCGAAGGCCGCGCCGTCGAGCGCCGGCCACCGAAGGGGCCCAGAGGGGCCTCTTATATAGCTCACAAAGGAGAGGGCAGAGGGCTAAATGGGAGAGGACAGAGGCTATGATCCTCTCTCTCTCTCTCTCTCTCGCTCTCTCGAACGAGCGAAATTTTTCTGCACCAACTCAACAATGACAAGTTCCCTGGTATATAAGGGCAAGGATCCCACTCTCATCCTCATTGTTCGGTGGTGAGTTCATTCTCACTGCGAATTCGGCGGCTCGCGCCGGCCGCCTTCGCTCGACAGCGTGAGGGGACGGCAAGTTACAACAACACTCAAGAGGAGAGATACAAGATGCAGCACTAGATAGGGTCCATAGAACAAGGGCAAGGTAAGTAAGGGGAGGCTAATATGGGGAACAAGAAGGCAAACACCAAGGCCAAGAGGGAGCGGGGCGCTACATGCGGTTCAGGACGTAAAAGCGCCGGCGGATCCAGCGCAAGAGAACAGCGAGCGTCAAGAAAACTCGGACTCCAGGGTCAAACGGAGGAGACGCCAAAGACCTTGCGCCGCCGCTTCGCGAACAACACCCTGCTGGGGCTCCGTCAGCTGAGGATCTCGGAGCACGAGGTTCCGCGCCATCAAGCCGGCGTGCAACTGCTCAAGCATAGTCGCCACATGCGACAAGCACTCGCCAACGGCCAACATCCGCTTCTCCCATCGAAGGACATCCTTCACGAAGTCGGACTGGATGTCCCACTCCCGGCCGCACAAAGTCGCGAACTGTGGGGGAGACTCCCACAGCTCCCTATTCTACCACCGTTCATCATCCTCGGGATCGGGAGCATCAGGAGGAAGCCCGGGAGACCGGGCACGAGGAGGAGGAAAGCGGGCCTCAGGCACTGACCCCGATGGAACAAGCAGATGCTGCCGCGACGGAGGCTCCACAAGTGGGACACATGAGGAGGGCGACGGGTGTTGGGGGGGGATCGCGAGCGGCTCCCCGGCAGACGACGCCAGCGGAAGAGGCGCCAGAGGACGAGACGAGGAAGGCGGTGGAGCCGGGACCGGAGCCGATAGAGGGGCAGACGGCGCCCGAGGTTGCGGCGACATCGGAGGCGGGAGCGCAGCGGCACCAGATGACATTTGCTGCGAGAACTGCAGAGACCCAGACGGCGAGGGAGGAGGCGACGCGGCCAAGCGCAGGGAAGTCGCGTGCGGCTGTAGGAGGGGGCCAACGATCACCCGCTGCACCGCGGGAGGAGGCCGGGGCGGACGGCGGCGGCGAAACGACCCGCCGCGAGCGCGGAGGTGGGGATAAGTCTGGCCGCGAGGAGATCGATACACCGGCTCCCGGCGGCGGGCAGGGGTTCCAGCCCCCTCGTGCTCGACCAGCGCAGCGACAGCTCGGAGCAGGGCTGGCGCCAGCACTTCCTGGGCCTTTGACGGGCTGGGAACAGCAGATACAGCAGGGCGGTCCGACTGGACGGGATGACGGCGCTTTCCCGTCATCGGAGCGACACCTGCAAGCACAGAGAGACACGGAGGACGAGCATCAGCAGACGGGTCGGCCCGATATGGGAGAAGGCGGGGTAAACGAGGAGGACAGAGCCGTGGCGACACGAGCGCAGCAGAGGGAATGGACGGAGACAAACAGGCAGCGAGCCTTACGAGAACGGGCGGAGGACGACGCGGCGGCACGACGGCCGCGAAACACGGCGGGACGGACGGGCACCAGGGAACGCGGGAGAGGCCGGGGACGGGGAGGGCACGTGGGGGAGCTAGTGAGGGCAGTGGCGAGGGAAAAGGCGAGATCTGGAAATTGGCGGGAGAGGCATGGAAGACATGAGGAACCAGAGGCGGAACCAATGAATGATGCGGGAGGGGAGACAGAGTCAGAATATATGGGGGAAGAGGAGGCAGAGTCAGAGGAGGTTTCTTTGGAGGCAGAGGATGGAGGCCCTGTCCAGAGCCGAGCAAGGGGAAGACGTGGCAACAGAGAAAGGCGGGAAGGGGGAGATGCAGACGCTAACGCACAGGTGGGCGAATCACCTGCTCCACAGGGCAACGAGGCTGCCAGCAAGGAATGATCGCCCAGTGACATCGCAGGCGACAATGACGCGTGGCGGACAGTCGAGAGCTGGGACCTCGACCCACTTCGGGTCAGCTCGCAACCCTTCCTCGTGAGGAAGCTTCCACCCGAGATCCTAATGTCATTCAGCCACTGCCTCACGATACCCCTCCTCCGATTGGCGGATAGGAGCATGGCGGATTTTGCTATTCCTGCCGAGGCTGTGTTTGAGGGCCGGAACAGAGAAACTACCGGGCAAAAACCTCGCGGTTCAGGACATAAAACCACCGAACAATGAGGATGAGAGTGGGATCCTTGCCCTTATATAGCAGGGAACTTGGCTGAAAAAATATAGGAACTAGTCTCTCTCTATCTCTCTCTCTACTTTTTTGCACTATGATCAATATAAAAGCCTTGCATCACACCTCCCCTTACCCTTCTTTTCCTCCGTGTCGCCCGAGATCTCCTCCTCCCGTCTCTCGTTATCATTCTCCCCACGTCCCCCACTCCCCTCATCGCCCGCGCCCGCCCCCCGCCGTCGCCCGCCCCCGCCCACCCGCCGTTGCCCGCGCCAGCCCGTCGCCCGCGCCCGCCTTCCTCCGTCGCCCTCCCTACGTCCTATACTCATCTCGTCGTCCTCCTTACTCCCCCAACCCCCCTCCCTCCCACCCGCGTCCTATACTCCTCCTGTCGTCCTCTCTCCCCTCCCCCCCCCCCCCCCCCGCCCCGCGTCCTATACTTCTCCCGTCGTCTCCTCCCCCCCCCTCCTCCCCGCGTCCTATACTCCACCCGCCGTCTCCTCCCCCCCATGCCCTTCGTCCTATACTCCTCCCGTCGTCTCCGCCCCACACCGCGTCCTATAGTGCGTGGCTGATTACGTTAGTAAGTGCGTGAGTGAGTGCGCGGGTGATTGCGAGGGTAATCAAATGCATGACCGAATGTGAAAGTGTGTGCGTACCTGTTTGCAAGGCTGAGTGCAAGCTAGTATGTGAAGTTGAGTGCGAGGGTAAGTACGAGAGCGTGGCTGAATTCAAGGGTGTATGAGAGGGTGAGTGGAAGTATGGATGTGTGGCTGACTACGTGACAGAGTTCGTGGCTGAGTGCGTGGCTAAGTGCGAGAGTGGGTGCGTGACCGAGTGTGTAAAGAAGTGAGTGAGTGAATAAGTACAAAGGCGAGCGCGAGGATGACTTCGCAACTGGGTGCAACGTCCTGCGTGTTTGTATATAGTCAGGTGCGACACTGAGTGCGTGGCTGAGTGTACGAGCGAGTGCATGGATGAGAACGAGTGTAAGTGCTTGGTAAAGTGCGAGGGTAGATGTGGTGACAAAATAGGGTGGATATAGAGTGAAAGTGGGTGGGCGACGTATAATTCAATGGGAGGGTAAAGAAACTTGAATATATGGTGAAACGATCTTGCTGACGCAATTCTTGTGCTTTTAATTTATGTGTTCCCCCTTTGGTGTTGGGTGCAAATCTTAATTTTGCACGTCAACCAGCCACCTGCATGAAGTCCTGCATTTTGTCTGTGTTCTGTACGCATTTGTTTCTGCATTCTGTTTCATGTGTTTTTGTTGTGGGCACATGACAAGTCATGACGGATCATGACGAGTCATGAATTCTCATGACGACTCATGTTCGTTTGCTAATTTTCATGAACACCTGTAAGCGTTCATGATAGTTACGAGCGCCATGAAAGCTCATGAAAGCTCACGGGTTTTTCATGAGCACTCGTGGCGAGTGTCGAGTGTGTCGGGGGGTGCTGGGCTCGAGTCTTTGACTCGGACCCTTTGACCAATTTCGCGCTGGTCAAAAAGTGCGCGAAAGTCAGGACCCGCGCGTGGGGTCCTGACATGCGCGTGTGGCCCCTCGGGGCCCGCGCGTGTGTCGCAACTGTTGCGACCGTGCACAGTTGCACGATCGCAACAAGAAAGGGCAATTCAATGCCCTGTCCCACGCGAGACAAAGCACGATCGCGTCAGCGATTGGCTTTTCTCGCTTGACCGGAAGTGCCACGGGATTACGGTTGACCAACCGTATCCCGCGCTGACTTGGAAACAGCCGACTTCGCACGAAAGTCACGCTGCTTAGCGTGATGATTTTTCAACAGGTACAAAACGGTGAATTCCGTTTTAATAACGGTAAAAGCCGTTTTACAACTGGGAAACGGGAATCCTACACGAGTGTCCATGATTCCACACGAGAACTCATGAATATTCGTGACGGGAGTCAGCAGGGGAGTTTGGCTTCAGCACAAATGGATTACAGTTAATTATAATGAGGCAGATTGAGCCAAATTCTCCAACAGTTTCACAACTGTTTTCTAATACAGCAAGGCGAAGCCCTGGATTCCAGTTAAGCAACTGTTTTATGTTTTCCTTTGTGTGTTTAGGACTTTATATAAATGTGTGCTTGTACTTGTTCATTCACAATCAATGCAATTACGCTTTTCAAAGCATGGAATTCTACTACTATGTATTGACGAGAGTAGAAACGTAACGTGGTGCTGCCGAAACGCTGCTCGACCAGATTCCTCACTCCACAAATCAAACAAGGCATAACTACTCACTTTGTATCTGTTATACCCTTGGCTATGAGGTGACAAGCTGTCACACTCGGAGGGTTTAAAGTGAAGTTAAATGTTGCAAAGTTTGAGTTTGTAGTTCAGTTTTAAACGCTTCCGCATAGTACTTAGAGTTAACACTTGGGACATGTGTCCTCCCGTTTTCCTTGGACTACCCTAAACCCCCTATTTAATTTCACCCCATCCCCCATTTTTCATATGTCCTCCAATTTTCATTAATTTGAGAACAGTACAAGACCGAGCCAAACAAGAACATAGAACTACACTAAGTCTCTACTACAGGCAGTTATAAAATAATGTGTACAATTACAAAAAGCACCGCACATTGCCGTCCGTACACCTAGTCCAATGGCGTTCCCTTTGGCCTCGGTTGCGTGGCGCGGGGTTGGTGCGAGAGGAGGTGGTGGGCCGGTGAGGCCTCTTCTTGCTTGCCGCTATGATCTGTGTAGCGGCCTTGATATTCTTATCCCCCACCATCTCGCCATGTAGGCCACCTCAAAACCATATTGATCCGCTGGAAATAAAAAATGTTTATTTTCATTTGTCTGATCAACAATCTGCTGCAGGTAGTCCTCAAGTTGCTTACCGCCATGATGCGTGGCGCCGTTGAGGTGGCTGCGTGGAGCCCGAGCAGCTGCATTCCAGTGACGGTGCTGTCGTGGCGGTGCTGTGGGACGACCTCCTGCACATCCTTGTCGTCACTTTCCGGCTCTGGTGGGGCTGATGGTACCGCGCCTCCGCCGCTTCCGCTTCCTCCTGTTGCGCCTCCTGCAGCGCCCGCTGCTCCTTCTCCTGAATCATCGTCGCCATCGTCATCGTCGTGACGATTGCCCCTTGTGAACTCGCCTCTGGGGTCTTGTTCCAGAATGGCCACAGCAGCCTCATCCTCCGGCGTGGCGTAGCTGTGCCCGTCGTTAGCGTAAACTCGGTTCGCGTTCGTCTGCTCGTCTTCGCAAAACTGCTGGAGAAAGAGGCGCTCGTAGAAGATGACGTCGTGCGCGTTCTTGACCTTCTGGCTCAGGAGGTCCAGAATGATCCACGCCTTGTATTCGCGGCTGATGCCGAGGTAGATCCCCAAGCGCGCGCGGCTCTTGAATTTCCCAATGGTTGATGTTGGCGGGCGGTATTGAACCATGCACCCCCACACGCGGAGCATAGATGTGTCCCCCTTTCTTCCCGTCCACTTCACATGTGGTGAGGAGTTCCCGGTGATCGCGGTGGTTGACAGCAGGTTGTGCACCCGCACGGCGTGGTGCATTGCGTAGGTCCAATAGATCGGCGGAAGCTTCGACTGCCTCATTAGCGCCCGCACCTTCGTCATGAGGGTGCGATTCGTGCGCTCTGGTACGCCCTACTGCTGGTGTGCATAGGGAAGGGAAATGTGATGCTCGATCCCCTTTTGCGCAAGGTAATCCTGCAGCTCCTTGCTCCTGAACTCCGCCGCGCCGTCGGACTGCCAGATTTTCAACTTCTCCCCGGATTGCCGCTGTGCGTGCGCCAGCCATAAGCGGAATGCCTCGTATGCTCTGTTGCGCGCTTCCTCGTTTACGACCCACACGTGGCGCGTTCCAGCGTTGACGAAGGTGAGCGTGTAAAGCTCGTCGTTGATGCCGCAATGTCGTACGTTGAGAAAGTCACTGTAAACTTTCTCCAACTTGGCATAGCGATTGGTTCCTGGCTCGAGCAGGGGGGAGGGCTGGTGACTCAGCGCGGCCTCGGGGCAGATGGTGCAGGTGCGCGGGTGAGTTCCGCCTCTTACTTCGGAGCCGTCGGGGCGCAACAGTGCGCCAGGTGCGAAGACACCGGCCTCGATACAATTCTTCAGGGTCACGCGCTAAGGGTGACCTAGGCGCTGGTGCCAGATGGTATCATCGGCGCGAAATCCGGAGGTGTGCATGTAGCGCGCAAGTGCTTCTGTAGGGTCCTCGTCAGGTGCTCAAGCAGGTGTCACCGCTGCTGCCTCGTTCTCTTCTTCTTCGTCTTCTCCGTTCGCCGTCGTTAGCATTAGGGTGAGGAATTCCGTGTCAAGAATAACGGAGAGGGGGATATTGGTTCCAGGAATGGTTCCTGGGAAGAATGTTGGTTCGCGCGGTTCGGGGGCAGGCCCGTAGACGGAACGTCGCGGGGTTGACGGTTCGTTCCCCCAGTCGATAGTGTCCCAAGGGTCACTTCCTGGCGGAATGTCAGGTGGGGGAAGTGCAGGTGCAGAGCGACGCGGGGGACGACCAAGAGGGACAACAGGAGGTTCGGCTTCAATGGCCTCCTCCATTTCTTCTTCCCCCCTTTGGTCCTCGCGGAAGGCTCCCCAGCCGCTTGTCTCGCCGCCAGATGCTGCGCCCCATCCGCCAGTGTTGCCGCCGGTGTCTGCTCCCCATCCGCCAGTGGCGCCGCCGGTTGCAGCTCCCCATCCGCCGGTATCGCCACCAGTGTCGCTTGTGCCCCAGCCGCCAGCGCTTCCCCACCCCCCTTCATTGGAGGCGCTCTCTTCTTCGCCCCATCCGCTCCAGGCGAATGTTCCGCGTGACTCCGCAAGGCTCCGTTGGCGAAGTTCTTCTGCTTCGCGTCGCGCCAGTTCTTCTTCTTGTGCGGCGGTGAGCTTCTTCGTAGAGTCACACAGATGAGAGTAGATCGCCAGGAAGTTCTCTTGCGTGTAGGGTCGTGCGTTTCCTTCCACATCGAAGGTACCAACGCCGACGCCGCGCAACATTCCGCGAAGGTGTTGTGATGCAGGTCATGGGAGGGGAGTTTCCTCCATTTCGAAGACGATGCGCGTGGCTGTCTCAAGTTCCAGTTGAGACAGCCCTTCTTCAGGCGGTGCTTCCCGCTCTGCTTCGGCGATGGCGGCAAGGCCACGGCCGGCGATCGCGCTCGTCGAGGCTGTAGGCGTGTGGCAATCTCTGCAGATGCCGTCGGGGTCGGGGTCATGCAGCGCCGTTTCGCGCGGGTGTGGGTGATGCGGCATCCATGGGCGCCCATCAGGGTGCTTCCAGTCGCAGCGATGAATATGTTCAAAGCGCAGGGGAACAAGGTCAATCAGCTCCTGCGAATCGCCGCTGCAGTCGGGAATGTCGAAGTCGAGAACGTACACTTCGTTCTCGGCGTGCGGCCGTCCGATCTGCTTGCGCATCTTGTTCGGCATTGTGAAGTGGAGCAGAATGTCGCGCGTCTCGGGGTCGGTGCTAAGGATGAATCCGCAATCCAGGAGTTGCGCTGCCGAGAGCAGGTTGAAACGCAGGTTCTGCACAATCAACACGTCATTCAAGGTGATGTGCGTTCTGCTCCCATGTGCCTTGAGCACAACAATGCCTTGCGCGCTTGCGCGCAGCCGCGTATTGTTCGCCACAGTGACGTAAGTGACGGCGGGGGTGGCAACGGCGTTGGATATGTAACGCTCAGAGCCCACCATGTGCTGCCCACAGCAGCTATCCAGGTACCACGTGTTGTAGCGCCTGTTGTCATTTCGCGAGAGCAGCGCCAGTCGCTGAGTGATGATGTGTGGAGTGTCAACTTTGAAAAACTGTTCGCGCGCGATCCAATCGATCGATGCCGGCCGCATGTCTGGTACGTGCGGGGGGCTCTCAAGCAGCGGGACTGGGAGATTCCAATCCTGGGTGTCGTCGTCGCTGAAGTCGTGACGCGTGCTGAACGGGTTGTTGTTCGAGAACGCTCCGATTGGGTCAGGCGCCGGCTCGGGTGACAGTGAGCGCGCGCGCGGGCGACGAGATCCGCTCGTCATGGTCATGTTCCCCATGACATTGCGGATGGGGGCAGCCTGCGATGGCTGCTGCTGCTGCTAAACTGTCCCGTTTAGGTTGCGCGATGGGGGTTGATACCCCTGGGCGGGACGCGTGTCATTCCTCGCGTCTTGTCGGCCGGACCGGTTGCTCGGATTGGTCTGACGAGGGCGAGATCGATGCTTGCATCGATCCGCTAAGTGCCCGAAATTCCTGCAGATCTTGCAGTAAAGGCGCCGGGGTCGTTGCTCTTCTGTGTTGTCGGCGTAGAACGCGAGGCGCTCCTTGTCTCGTCGCGGCGCTGGTCGCTGCTGGTCCATATCCCTTTGTTCGATGAGAAGGGCGGCGCAGAGGGCGGCCTCCGAGATGACCAAAGGGGGGAAGAAGAAATGGAGGAGGCCATTGAAGCCGAACCTCCTGTTGTCCCTCTTGGTCGTCCCCCGCGTCGCTCTGCACCTGCACTTTCCCCACCTGACATTCCGCCAGGAAGTGACCCTTGGGACACTATCGACTGGGGGAACGAACCGTCAACCCCTCGCTCGTCTCGTCAGCTCCGGTCTTCACACGGAAGACCCATTTGCCGGAGAGGATCCTTCTCCCCTTCACTGCTGCACGGTCGACCAGTACCAAGGTGTCGCTTGATTCAAGTGCCCTGATCTCTGCGTCCATCGCCTCCCGCCATTCTTTGCTGTGAGGTCCCGTGAGTGCTTGCCGTGGATTCTTAGGCTCGATGATGCGTGGCGCCGTTGAGGTGGCTGCGTGGAGCCCGAGCATCTACATTCACTCTGCTATTGAGGTCAAGGGCCCACCACCACCAGACTAGAAGTGTGCGAACCTTCCTGAGGTGATCCTGGTTACGATCAACTTCTGATCGCAACAACGCTGGCGAATCTTCCACTGCAAGTGGTCCAAGAGGTGAAGTGGCCCAAGTGGCCCACAATATCCTCGTACTCGGTTTTGCGGCATTGATCAATAATCTTGAAGTGAAGTCAGACCCCTGATTTTGTTTCACATCTTTTCTGCTTTATAAAAAATATACCATAAAATAGGACCCGGGTATTATGTAGGATTTTCCTTTGAGACCCCCCTCATTTTCCAGTGGTTTTCATAATACCCTAGGGTGTTTTATCCGGGAGAATGCGGTATAACCCAGAAATCAGCTCCCCATTTTGAATACTAGAGAAATGCCCCTACAATTTCTAATATCGATGTATTCAAGACCCGCAACAGCTGTGATGGATTCTGAAGGCACTGCAAGGTTATCGCAGCAAACGATGGATAGCGTACGCAAGCTCCTCAGCTCCCCCATGTTGGGCTGAGAAAAGCCCTTAGGATCTTTACAAGGCTAAACTCATAGTAGGAATGTTGTAGTTGCGGAAGCGTTTTGATGAAAATATTGAACCACCTTGCGCTGGTATGTGAGGGCAAAGTAGATTGATTAAACAAGGAGATACAAAGTTTTTATAAGAATACAAGGAATATGAAGAGATATACAGCTGATAACCGTTTTACTGTTGCTGTTGCGGTTCGATACAGTGATGACTCGGGCAACTGCTCAATAACGAGTCAGTTGTTTGTCCTTGCTGTCGCGCTGTATTTGTCAGGTCAAAAGTCGCTGACCTTTGACTTTCGTCTAACCTCCAGCAGTTACTTTTCTTCTTCAACCTCCGATGGTTGACTCGCTGATGCTTCGTTTGTGCTTCGCTTCGTTTACGACTTAGTGTTTCGACGCAACAGAAGCGCTTAGACCACTTGTTTCCAACACTCCCCTTCGCTTCTGGAGTGTCGTTGCTGGTGACGTGGCCTTGTCCAGTCAGCAGCATGCAGTACTCGAACTTCTGTTTTCCGAGCTTCTTGGTCAAGTAATCAGCTGCCATCTCAGACGTGGAGCAGTAGGACAGCTCGAGTCTCCCCTTCTTGATTCCGTCCTTCACGAAGAAATATCGTAGTGCGATGTGCTTCGTCCTGTTCGCAAATCCGCTCTTGTTTGCTATGCGGATCGCTGACTGATTGTCGCAAAACAGGGAGAAGCTGGGTAACTGGGCCAGCTTCGCCTCTTCCAGCAGCTCGCGAAGGTATAGTCCTTCCTTCGTGGCTGAGCAGAGAGCGATATATTCTGCTTCAACTTAGGAGAGAGCAATTAGTTCCTGCTTGCTCGACTGCCACGAGATGGGCCCGATAGGCTCGAGTCGGTAGATGTAGCCAGTGCGCGAGCGCCTGTTTTCGGAGTCGCCGGCGTGGTCGGCGTCGACGTAACCGAGCAGCTTAGGCGTTGTAGTTCCGTTTTTGTAGTAGGTTAGTCCGATCGTCGGGGTGCTGACGTGGTAGTGCAGTGCGCGGTCGAGCTCCGCCATGTGCTCTGCTTCAGGTTTTTTGAGGTAGGTGGCGAGTTGGCTCGCAGAGTACGATAGATCCGGTCGGCAGGTGACTGCTGCGAAGAGGAGACATCCTAGCTTTCGTTGGTAGTCGCGTATACTGGCGGGTTTGAGCAGAGCGGAGCCTTCCTTGTGACTTCCGGCGGTGTAGCGATATGGTGTGGAGATAGTAGTTGGGGTGAGTCCGAAGCGCTTAGCGATGGTGTCGGCGTATTTCGCGGCGCTGAGGTAGATGGCGTCTTCTTCTTCTTAGATGTTGAGGCCGAGGTATTATGTTACGGTAGACGAAACCGTGAGCGTGAGGTCCTGCTGCAGCTCCCCTTCGAACCAGGTTGTGATTCCGTCGGTCGAACCGATGTAAAGCAGATCGTCTAAGTAGACGATAAGTAGAATGTAGTTAGTGCCCTTCGTGAGTCGGTACATGCCCTGGTCGTGCGGTAGCTGGCGGAATCCGATGCGGATGAGTCGAGCGTGTAGATACTGCTGCCACAGTCTCGGAGCCTGCTTAATGCCATATAGAGACTTCAGTAGTTGGCAGACTTGCTTAGGATCTCCGTTGGAGCCGTGTGGTAGCTCGACGAAGATCTCGGCGTCAACAGGTGCGTAGATAAAAGCGTTGGTGACGTCAATTTGACGTAGCTTCTTCTTCTTCATAGCGGCTATCGCGAGGAGGATCCGTAGAGAAGTGTGTCGGCTAACCGGCGTGAATGTCTCGGTGAAGTCGCGTCTGTGCTCTTGGTCGAAGCCGCGTACGACCCAGCGTGCTTTGAACATGTCGATGGTGCCGTCTGCTTTGGTTTTCACATGGAAACCCCATTTTCCGGTGAGTACCGTTTTGTTGCGAGCCACGCCAATGGGAACAATTTTCCAGGTGTTGCGTTCTTCCAGCGCCTTCAACTCCCTGTCCATGGATTCGCGCCATTTTTCTTTATGTTCCCCCCCCAGAGCCTGCTGAACTGTGGCAGGCTCCTTAGGAGGCGCTGAGCCGTGGACTGCGGTGACGAGGCCAAGTATCTGCAGTCCGCTCTGTGTGTAGTGGGGGAGAGTTGTGTCCTCGGGATAAGCTGCTTCGTCACCTGCTTCTGGGTCAGGTAAGAAATTGGGTCCTATGCGTTCGGCTTCGTTGGTGTTGACTCGGGCGGGTGTAACGTAACCAGTGTCGGCGAAGTCGTAGAAGACTTCGGCGTTGATGCTCTCACGAGGGTTGTCGTCGTCCATTGGGATGTCCACCGAGCAGTAGGGAAGAGGTCCGGCTTCTTCCGAAGCTCCGTCCATGGTCTATTCGTCCAGGTCAGCTTCATCTTCTGCCGAAGCAAAAGCTCGGTAGCCACGAAATTCGCCTGTGACGTCCCGTGAGGTTTCCAGGTTGTACAGGTATGTTGGAAGGGTGAGACGTTTGTAGAAAATGACATCACGTGCTGCCACTGTTTCCTTTATGTTGATGTCGAAAATCTTCCATGCGTTGTAATGGTTTTCGATGCCCAGGTGTAGTCCCCATTGTGCGCGTTGGGAGAATCGACCGGCGCGTGCAGGTGGGGGTCGGTACTGTACCATGCAGCCGAACACTCGTAACATTTTTGTGTTGCCCAATTTCCCTGTCCATAGCAGATGCGGTGATGCGTTGTTCGGGAGCGATGATGACGAAAGCAAGTTGTGTAGTAGGACAGCATGGTCCATCGCCTCAGGCCACTGGTGGTTGGGTAGCCGCATGCCTCGTAGCAAATTTGCGCATGGTGTTCTGGAGGGTCCTGTTCACCCTTTCTGCTACACCTTGCTGTTGATGAGCGTAGGGAAGAGATAGGAGTCTCTTGATGCCTCTCTTCGCCACGTAATGTATGAACCTCTGTGATGTGTATTCTCCTCCCCCGTCTGACTGGAAACTTTTCAGTTTTACCCCTGACTCTCGTTCTGCTACTGGAAGCCAGGCGACGAAGGCTTCGAAGGCCATGTCGCGACTTGGAAGGTTAAGGTGCCAGACATATCTTGTGGCGGCGTCGATGAAGGTGATAACATAGTTGTACGCTCCTTGACCAGGCTCACGATTGTACAGTATATCGCTGTAAACCTTCTCTAGAGGTGCGTATGCCGGTGCAATTGGGTTGTGGTGAGGGACGAAAGGCTGATGCGGTAAGTCGGCTTCAGGGCAGGTGAGGCATGTTCCTCGCATGCGTTGTAGTTCTCTTCCGTCGGGTAGGAGTAGGGAGTCTTTGTCAAGTACGCCTGCTCTTATTGTGTTGTTTAACGTCGTGTTGCTTGGGTGCCCCATTCGTGCGTGCCAGGTGTCTTCACCAGCGCGATGTCCGGGTGAGCGCCTGTACAAGTCGGAGTTGGTGTAAAAGCCGGCGGTGAAGTTGGTGCTTCTATAGACTTCTCGTTGAGTGGGAGTCAACTGCTGCGCAGGAGTCGGTGGAGTATCGTCGTCGATTGGGGCTGGTGCCGTTGAAGGACCCGCGATTGGTGTCGTGACTGGTGTTGTTTCTGCTGCTGCCGATGTTGTCTCTGCTGCTGCCGATGTTGTCTCTGCTGCTGGCGATGTTGTCTCTGCTGCTGCCGATGTTGTCTCTGCTGCTGCCGATCTTGTCTCTGCCGCTGCCGATGTTGTCTTTGCTGCTGGATGTTGAATTGTTGCTAACGCTCTCGTTCGTTCTGCCTCGGGTATAGTGTGTGAGTACCAAAAGCCGCCCGGACTGAAGTCGGGATCAAGATCCGGGGGATGTGTCCAGGAAGTGAAGGTCACGATTCCGTCGCTGTCGGCGGTGCCGAGATCTGGAACGAAGTCGAGGACGAAGACGTTGTTCTTCAACACCGCTTTCCCGATGTAAAGTCCGCCTTTCCCGTGATACAACTTGAACTCCTGGGTGGTGATGTCTGCTTCGAGGTGAATGCCTTTCGCCATCAACTGACTAACACTCAGTAGGTTGTAGCCGAGTCCCTCCGCTATTAAAACTTTTGACATTTGCAGTATGACGTTGGTCTTGTTGGAAATGGACACTGGAATGGCCCAAAGTGGTCTTCCCAAGGGCTACAGGTATCGTCCTGGGAGGGTATGGGTGCGCTGACCCACCAAGTAAACATGCCCTTTTAGCCCAGTTGGTTAGCGAACTGGACATGGTGGAGAAGTGGGGTAGAGACCCGGGTTTGATTCCTGCTGTCGGCAGATTTCCTGTGCCCTAGTGGTGGGCCCTCCCAGTGAAGGGAGTGTTGGAAATGGACACTGGAATGGCCCAAAGTGGTCTTCCCAAGGGCTACAGGTGTCGTCCTGGGAGGGTATGGGTGCGCTGACCCACCAAGTAAACATGCCCTTTTAGCCCAGTTGGTTAGCGAACGGGACATGGTGATAACTGATGCAACGGGAGCTAGGCTGCGGGCTAGGCACGGGTGCTCGTGTGATTTCTGCGTTCATTCGTTCCTTAGTCGTTGACTCGTGCTTGCACTACTTGCTGGTTCACGGGGGAATTTGGCAAGAGTTCCACTAGCAAAAGTTCACAACAATGGTTGGTACAACATTGGCAACACTGACTACATCAGAGCTAGCTAGGCTACTGGTCGACCTCCAGCGCAGCACGGTCGACCGCGCTCCAGCGCAGCAGCGCTCGCACCGCTCCAGCGTTGCAGAGTAGCGACGCGCCAACGTTGCATGTCCACGGTGTGCCAACGCTGCAGCAAGTCGGCTGCACAGCGTTGCACCCGCAGGACAACGGTGCACCTGCTTCGCAGGTGCGCGCAGCTGGTTGGCGCTCCACACCTTGTCACGAGCACAGCGCAGACGCCTGGCAGACTCCACGCCAGCGACTGCGCCCACCAGCCACGTCGACCTCGGGATACCACCCACGAGGTCGGCCTCGCAGACTCCACCCTGGCGACACTCGCGCACGTCGCCCAGGTATCCCGGTCAACCAGGCAACCACGCCCGGTCAACCAGCACAGTCCGCAGCCGGCCACCAATGCCCGGCGTCCCCAGTCCGCCGTCCAGGCGCCCAGGACGCCTTCCGAACCCCCAGGTCGGCGTCCAGACGCCTGGCAGACCTCCAGAGCGGCGTCCAGCCTCCCAGGACGCCGATCAGACGCCCAGGTCGGTGTCCGGGCCCCCCAGGACGCCCAGGTCGGCGTCCCAGGCTCCTAGGACGCCGTGCAGACGCCTAGGTCGGCGTCTGGCCTTCCAGGACGCCGTGCAGGCGCCCACGGCGTCGACCAGGCGCCCGGGTAGTCGTGGCGACGCCCAGCTCGGCGTCCAGCTTCCCAGGACGCCGTCCAGGCGTCCAGGACGCCAACCAGGCGTCCAGGACGGCGTCCTCCTGCTCGGCGCCCTCCAGCCAGGCGCCCTCCAGCTTGGCGGCGCCCTTGCAGTGGCCCCCGTGCCCACTGCTGCAGGTCGGCTGCAACCCCCGAACATCCGACCACGAGATCGGCTCCGCCCAAGCGAGGACGGGGCCACACAACACTCCCGTTGACAGGTCTCTCGTGACTGAAGTTGAACTACGCCATGTCGTCGTGTGCGCAGGTTCTTATTGTTGGCGACGGTGATGACGACTTAATGCTGAAGTTGATGTTCCCGTTGGACGAAGCGACCCGAGGAACACATATGCTGTCCGCAGCAGCTGTCCAAGAACCAAGTGTCTTTCCCGGACGGCTCGCTCTGGGCGATGGCTGCGTATGTCGGGTTCGGCTCCAGTGTCTCGTGGCGAGGAGTGCTTTCGTCAAGTTGTTCTTCTGGTGAGTAGTACGGTGGTGACTCAGTGATGCAGTGACTCAGTCTCGCCATGCAGCTCACGATGTTTCTTGTCCCTTGTGCAGGTTGCGTTGTTGTCGAGGCTTGAACTTGAGGAGTGGGATGCGCTTGTGTTGAGGCAACTTGGTTGCTTGAAGGTCGAAGTTGTCGTTGTGGTGTCGTTGACTATCGCAGAATTGGACAGTGTGTACGGGGGTGTCCGGACGTCTTGCAAAGATGACAGAATGGTGGTACGTGCTGCTGCTGCTGCTGTTGTTTATTCTGTCGGTTGGAGTTGTTGAAGCGCCGTTGGGTGTGGAATGCGAATTCTGGTACTGATGTCTTTTTCTTGTGTCGTTCCTCGTGCAGGTCCATGTCTTGTTGTTCGGCGTGGATTTCGGCACAAAGTGCCGCTTCGGAGATCTTCCCGTGAGCTCGGAGTATGGCGCGGGTGGAGCGCCAGTGAGGGCCAAGGCTGGAGATGACGATTGTGACGAAGGCTTCTTCACATATCGATCCTCCGCATCGAAGGAGTTTGTCGCGCAACTCGCGACAGCGACTGATATACGCCATCCTCTTTTCGCCTGGTTTCATTTCCACTATTGTCAGCTGTGCCATTAACCGACTCTGATTGACGCTGTCTATTGCTTGATACAGGTTCTTCAAATGGTTGTACGCGAGCTCGGCGGAGTTGCCGTATCCCCGATAAGACCGAATGTTCTGCTGCTGGTTTGGAGTTATGTTCCTCAGCAGGATTGTGTAAGCCATCATTGACTGATACGTGTACTGCTGCTTGTCGTATTGCGTTCCGTGTGTTGGGTATGGCAGGGACACGTCGAAGAATCCAAGAATCTGCGCGCCTGTCAGAATCTGCAGTGGGGTACTCTATAGCGAGTACAACCCAATTAGGGTTTCCTATATGTATCTCAACTGCTGCTTGTGCAAACCCCTCTTTCGTGTTCTATCTTTCTGCTATTGTTTCTGACATGCTATCAGAGCGGTCACGCTCCTAGCCTGTAGGCCCACCGTTAGCTTCCGCTGCTGTCCTGTCTGTCGCGCGCCCCGTGGCGCGCGACGTTTTTTCTTCCCGCCACACGCTCCTAGCGCTTGGCGGTTTTCTGCCCGCCGAGCGCTCGGGGCGCGCGGCGGCTTCCTGCCCCGTCGACCAGCGTGTCGCCCCCCGTCGTCCGTCGAGGCGCCCCCCAGGGGCCCGCGCGTCGCCCCCCCCCCCCCTCCCGTCGCCTGGTCGCGGCGCCCTGGGGGCCCGCGCGCCGTCAACTCCCGTCGCCTCGTCGCGGCGCTCTGGGGGCCCGCGCGCCGTCCCCTCCCGTCGCCTCGTCGCGGCGCCTTGGGGGCCCGCGCGTCGCCCCCCTCCCGTCGCCTCGTCGCGGCGCCATGGGGGCCCGCGCGTCGCCCCCTCCTGTCGCCTGTCAGGGCGCCCTGGGGGGCCGCGCGCGGCCCCCCTCCCGTCACCCGCCATGGCGCCCTCAGGGGGCCCGCGCGCTGCCCCTCCTGCAGCTCGCGAACCGCTCCTGCAGCCCGCGAACCGCCCCTGCAGCCCACGCGAGCCGCCCCTGCATCCCGCGAGCCGCCCCTGCCCCCCTTCTGCCCTCGTGCAACTGTGGGGTGGCGGGTATGGGGGTGGCGGGTGTGTGAGCCGTCCCCTGCTCCTCCTCCTCCTCCGTCTCCCGCTGCTGCAGCTGCCGCTGAGGGGGGTGGGTGTGTGGGAGCCGAGGGAGTGGTGCTAGGGGGGTGACGTTGGGGTGGAGCTAGGGGTGCAGCAAGGGGTGTGTGAACGGGAATTTTGGGCCGATGGGGGAGGTCGAAGGTGGGTGGCCGCCGTGAAGCTAGCAGCTCCAGTCGCCCGTGAGACCGTTGCGCCAGTCGCCCGTGAGCTCGTTGCTCCAGTCGCCCGTGAGCCCGTTGCTCCAGTCGCCCGTGAGTCAGTTGCTCCTGTTGCTCGTCTAGCCGCAGAGCCAGTTACTCTAGTTGCCCGTGTGCCAGTTGCTCCAGTTGCCAGTGTGCCAGTTGCTCCAGTTGCCCGTGTGCCAGTTGCTCCAGATGCGCCGTGTGCCAGCAGCTTCAGCTGCCGCCCACCACCTCCTCTCCTCTCATAGTCCCTCCTCCTCCTCACTTGCTCTCTGTGATTGCCTCTAGCTTTGCTTATCATTGTGAACTACTGCTTTGCATGCTTGTTGTGCTGATTACACCCCACTTTGGCTATGGGGGTGTGTCAGAATGTTGTATTTGTCTAGCCTGCAGTGGGGCACTCTATAGCGAGTACAACCCAATTAGGGTTTCTTATATGTATCTCAACTGCTGCTAGTGCAAACCCCTCTTTCGTGTTCTATCTTTCTGCTACTGTTTCTGATAGCGCCTTCCATCATCAGCTCAAATTCGAATGACCAGGTATAGAAGTCCTTTCCGTCGAAAGGTGTTGATGTCTGAAGTTTCAAAACGTGCGCAAATTGAGATTGAACCTGAAGTGCGTCCAATGTCTTTTCTTGTTCAGGTGAAGGCTGTTGACGCGGCATGAAGCTGATGGATCCACGCTGAGGCTCGTACGGAGCAAAGGTGGGTTGCTGCTGGTTTCCGCACACATAGGATAAACCGTCGAGGCTCATGGTTGTAACGTCGTTGTTGTTGTTGCTGATGTTTGACTGCGCATGTGCCGCTTGCTGGTGTTGTTCGTAGAACGACATGAAGGAGAAGAATTTCTCCATCATGCTTGGGTCGAAGCCCGTCGCTTGGTTCGCGGGAGTTTCAGTAGACTCAGCTGCTGGTCTTGTTGCTGTGCCCCCCTCTGTCTGTAGGCCAGAGGCAGGAGGTGGAGTAGGAGCAGTGCCGGGAGAACCGTTAGAGGAGCTTCTCTCCTCCTGCGTTGCCATGCCTTCTGATGTTGTAGGTGACTTGGAAGCAGTTGCTTTCATACCATGTTGGGCTGAGAAAAGCCCTTAGGATCTTTACAAGGCTAAACTCAGAGTAGGAATGTTGTAGTTGCGGAAGCGTTTTGATGAAAGTATTGAACCACCTTGCGCTGGTATGTGAGGGCAAAGTAGATTGATTCAACAAGGAGATACAAAGGTTTTATAAGAGTACAAGGAATACGAAGAGATACAGCTGGTAACCGTTTTACTGTTGCTGTTGCGGTTCGATACAGTGACGACTCGGACGACTGCTCAATAACGAGTCAGTTGTTTGTCCTTGCTGTCGCGCTGTATTTGTCAGGTCAAAAGTCAGTTACTTTTCTTCTTCAACCTCCGATGGTTGACTCGCCGATGCTTCGTTTGTGCTTCGCTTTGTTTACGACTTAGTGTTTCGACGCGACAGAAGCGCTTAGATCACTTGTTTCCAACACCCCATACTGTCAAGAAGCTCAGTTATGTTGCACCCGAGGATGTAAAGCCTGGTCAGTGACGACAGCTGCGTGAATGAGGCCGGAAGCCTCTGATGAACCTCTTCCAGTAATAATGTTTCCAAGCTAGCTAGGCCTCCAATGTCTTCAGGGAGCAGCAGTTGCGGCAAACACTCGATGCACAGAGACTTGAGATTCGTCAGGGAGCCGAATCCTAGTGAAAGCTCAGTAACCTCGCTGCATTCAACCAGCAGAAGGGACTCCAAGGACGTTAGTTGGCTGAAGGAAGCAAGAAGATGGGTAAGAGGTAGCCTAAACAGCGTTAACTTTCTCAGTTCACACAACTCTCAAAAGTCGTCAGGTAGCATGGAAACAATGCAACTTGAGAGTGTCAGGCTCCGTAGGTAGCTCAGGGAAGTGAGCCGATCAGCATGACTGCAACGGTTGATCATCAGCTCTCTAAGGCCCGGCATCAACTCTCCAGCATTCTCAGGAACGTTCAACATATGACCGAAATTGAGATGCGGGTGTTCTAGTGTACTGCATGGAGATGAGAAGAGGTGGTGCAATTGACCATCGAGTACTCCAGCTTTCAGTGAAGTCAGAGAAAGAAGCTGCGCGAACGAGAAGGCAGCAAAAGGCCTCGTCACCCTGAGACGAGGCACAGAAAGGTTGCGAAGCTTAGTGAGATGAACAATGCTTGATAGCAGCGCAAAATCCACACTCGGCGAGTCAATCGAGAGCGCCGTGAGAGAAGTAAGGTTCAAATTTTCTGGAACCCTAAGGACTGAATCATCGTCCACAATCAGCGTTAGTAAGTGCGGCAGCTGGAACAAGGATAAAGGAAGCCTGTATTTTCCATGAAGACAGAGCAGCGATAGACTCTCCAGTTGTGTGGAATGGCGGAAGGAATGGTCTAGGCCAAGATCAATCAGTTGCGTCTGCATGGAGTATGTCTGTGTCAGAATCTACAAGCAGGAAGTGATGCACTATGAAAGAGTTGGGTACAAGTATGAAACCCTAAACGGGGCTGTACCCCATATTGGCTACCCCACTACAGCCTAAACATATATATCATGCATATAATTTGACAGTCTGTAAGTGGAACGACTTCAGCTTACTGCAGGAGAGGTGAGCAAAAAGAGAATCGTCCAAAGACGTCACGTTCCCGAGGTGCAGATGCAACAGATTTGGGAAGCACGTGATGGAACTTTGGAGATTCTGGGGAGAACCACGCCACGATACCATGACGAACGTGGATACATGAAGCTTAGTCAGCCGACGCCATCTACTGCAGGTGGACGCTATCAGAAAATTGTGATCGGTGTTTCTAAAAGTAAGAGGAATCGGTAACCTAGAGGAAATGGTCGGGTTATAAAGCTCTTTCAGGTCAGTGTTTCGAGAATAGTTACTACTATTGCGTCCGGCCAGCGCCATCGCGGACTCCCTAAAAAGATGGTAATTATTATTTCTTCGAGCATCATACGCGGCTTCGGAGAACCAAAAGATCCTAACAAGAATCTCGTCAGGAAGAATGTCGATGCGCGTGGGAGTCTTCATAGCAGTAGTATTGTTCCCTCCGACGTCTCTCTTCTGAAACTAATGGATCGGACGAGAAAGCAATACTGGTACCCACCAGAGCAGAGGCTGAAATAGAGCATGAGTATCAGCGGCAACGTGATGTTTCCTCAGCAAGCCTCCCGCTCGCTTTATTCGCTGTCGCGCCAACGGCACACGATGCTGGGGTTTCGGCGAGGCTGGCAAACATCGTAGATACAGTACCTGGAGCCAACGATCGTCATAGCTAGCACTCCCAGGTCCTCGCAAAACCGTACATCGACCTGTGAGTGGTTGCTAGAGTTACAATTCTCAAGGCACAGTCATCAGGACGCGGCACCTCTGGCCATTTTGCAGGATCGATCCTGCGCAAGGTCGATTTTTTACATAGTAACGGTTCAAAACGTTCTAGATAATATAAGCGGGATTTCACTACGGTGGAGGCTCGATTTTGCACGATCGATTCTGCGAAAGGGCTAGAGGTGCCACGTCCTTGGAAATCGGGGGAAGTGGGGGAACTCTTTGGGGTGGGGGAAGGGGAGAGGGGGGAGGACCAGTCCACGACGGGCTGTTGAAAATCCGTTATGGGGATGCTCGATAGGAAATCGCCAATGTTTCCTATGGCATGCTGCCTCCTTGGATGTCCTACAGTGTTGCCATTGACGGACCTGCTGAGGAGGGGGCTGGTGGCAATGAACCCGGGGCTAGCGTGGCAGGATCTCGAAGATCTGCTCTTCATGCAAAGGAGCACGAAGTCAGGTTTTCCGGAAGGGACGTGGATAGCAACTGTTCTGCATCAAGTATGGCTGGCGAGGTGTAACGCGGCGTGGAGAAGCGAGACGTTTCAGGCTGGGAGGGTGGCTCGGCTGGCGGTGATAAATTTCGTCGCGCATGCAAGAGTTTACTGTTTGGCACGCGAGGTGTCAGCACGGAAGAGGGGGCAGACACTGGATGGGGACTGGGCACACCTGGCGGCCGATGAGGCGACGGTGATGCGACGTATCTGCAGCAGCGGTGCACCGCTGACGTGGAGAACCAGCTTCAGCTCAATCTGGGACAACCCCAGCATGACGCATCAACCACCGTAGATGCCTCAGAGGGGATCTGCGATACTAGCTATTGTAGCGCTCCCCTCCCTATGACAGTTACGACTGCCGGTGTCTGTACATTCCTGTAATGTATACGATATCAAAAAAAAAAAAAAAAAAATACGAAAGCAAGAAAGTGGGGCTACTTGTTCAGCACGAGATGGTCAGTACAGTACCTAGACTCCCCAACATTCTGACGATGACAGTTTCTTTTAGCGTAGCATATAGCGGGGATGGTAAGGCGATTTCGTTTCTTATTCGCTGTCCATGTCCTTCTGCTGCCTTATGAGCGCATGAGTCGCTCCCGAGTCCCAAATGCCCTCCGTACTCGATGGTGCCTGTCAGCACCGCTGTCCGTAACATGCTCGATAGGAGTGTCGTGGTGTGACCCGACCCACCTCTGCTTTGAGCCGCCTACAGTCCCCTCACGGATAGTTACGTGTCTGTCGTGCATATTTGTATCTCTATTGATCGCGTATGCGTATATTTGCAGCTGATCATTACGAACGAAATAGCGAACGGAATAAGCGAATGAAAAGGCAGTGTCGTCCCCGTCAACATTTTCGAGCTTAGTTTGAATTTGAGGATTCGAATTCTGAGCTCATCTTTAGAAGAGACTCTGGGACGACGGAACCGCAGAATAAGGACGCAGTTTGTGCGAGTGACGGCGGATGGTGCGAGTGACGGCAGATGGTGCGAGTGACAGCGGTGACTGTGAGTGCTCTGATTCTATTGGCGGCTTGGCGGCGACCGATAGCGAAGCCACAGGTTCCGTGAAACCGGTCGGTCATGCGGTGGTGGCGAGATAGCGACTCTGTGGCGAGATTGGCTCAACAGAAGAAGGTTAGCGAGAATATACTAAAATAAATAATCGTATAAGCATGGATGACAAGGAGAAGGAGAAGGAGAGGGATAACGAGAAGGAGAGGGAGAAGGAGCGGAGGAGGTAGCAAGCGCTGCGGCAGGCGGCGCGACGAGCGGGAAAGCAGCGCAAGCAGCATTGACGGTGGCAGTTGCTGCGGCGGAGAGAGCAAGAAGGAGGGCGAGGGGCGGTGAAGAGGAGGTTGAAGGGCGGCCTGCTGATGGGGTTGGCGGAGGGAGGCCATGGAGGTTCGTTTGGCGTTACCAGCGATGGGCGGGTTGCCGTTGACAAGCTGTGGGGTGGATATCGGCACGGTGAGAGTCGGTGAAGGGTCGCTGTGGGGTGGACTTGTGTGTGAGAGAAACTCAGGGACTGGTTTAAGGGCGGTGATGGGGGGTTGAAGGGGGTGAGGCGGTTGACGGGGGTGTGAGCGGTTGAATGGGGGTTGGGGGTGGTGTGAAAGGGGGGTGTTTTGAGAGAGGGGGGGGGAGGTGGGGGAGCTGGGGGAGAGGCGTGTGGGGGGGTGACGTGTGGGTGACGCGGGAGCAAAGGAGCAGTAGGTGGGCGGGGTAAGGAGAGGAGGGGGGGGGGGGGGGGGGGGCGCTGCTGGGGCGGGCGGAGGCCGTGGAGAATGAGTGGGTTTCTACTGACGGGTGGATGGGGCCCGGGTGCCGTTGACAAGGTGAATATGTACGGCCACGGTGAATCGTTGTGGAGTGGGAGCAGGTGGAAAGGTGGATATTGCTGGGAGTTGGTGGCGGTGAGAGTGGCTGTCGGATGGTTGTGCGGGTGAGTGGCGGAAGCTGATGGGCTGGCGAGGTGAGTTGAGAAAGTGGTTGCAGCCACGGTGAGACTCATTTCCCCATCCCCCCTTCAACCACCTCCCCCAGCATCCCAATTATTGAGTCCTTCTTCCCGCCCCGGCCCCAATTCGCATGACCCCCCCTCCCCATCCCATCCATCCAGCCTCGCATCCTACGTGTAACCCCCTCGCATCTGCCCCTACCGCACAGGCGCATCTACCCCTACCGCACACGCGCATCTGCCCCTACCGCACACGCGCATCTGCCCCTACCGCACACGCGCATCTGCCCCTACCGCACACGCGCATTACTCACAAAGGCAACACCCCTTCTTTCCCCCCTTCCCGTTACCTCTTTCCCCCTTTCTCCCCCTTCCGCTCCCAGATCCGCACCTGCTTCTCCCACCCACACCGACTTCTGCCCCATCAACAGCACAGGCGCGGGCGCACTGATCAGTTCACCCAGGCAGAGGCTGCTGACGTGGCGGAGTTGCGCGATAGGCTGCAGGCGTAGCTGGGTGGGGCTGGGCTGCTGATGCCCCGTGGCCATGTTTGAGGAGGGATGGGCAGAGGGAGAAGGAGGTGCGTCGTGAGTGGGTGACTGAGGGGTTGTGGGCTGGGCTGCTTGATACTTGTGAGTCATGAGTAGATCAAATATGGCAAGAGGGAGATGGAGGTGCGTTGTCAGTGGGTGAGGGGTAGTGGGCTGAGCTGTTGATTCTTGTGAGTCACTAGTAGCTAGCGGGTGAGGGGAGGCTGTGGGGGGCTGCTGGGGGCCTCGTGGCAGTTTTCTTCCTCAAGGTCAAGCAAAGGGCGAAGGAGGTGCGTGGTGAGAGGGACGTGGGCTCACGGTCACTTGCAGGTCTCTTTCATTCAGGACACCCTAAGGACACCCTCAGGTCACTCTCGGGTCACGCCGAGGTCACTCTCAGGCCACTCTCAGGTGACTCTCAGGTAGTTCAGCAGTGTTTGTTGGCTGAATGAATGACCTGCTGTAGTTCAAAGTGCCCAAAACTCACGTACGTGCTGCATGCCGCAAGGCTGAATGCCCTGTGGCAGTCTAGAATATCCGACTCCTCCCCCTCTCCCATCACGCACCGCCTCTCTCTCCTTTACCTCTCGTGCATTTCCCTCTCACTGCTGATACCACTGGCCCCTTTTTGGCCAATCACCCCAAAAGGCCCAGGCCAGAATTACCGAGTCGGGTGGCAAAGTGTCACATGCAATTGGTCCAGATTTCAGTTGGTTTTTGACGGGATTGGTATTTGATTTTCCAAACGAACCTCCTTCTGGGGTTTTCCGAACCTACAATTTCCCCGTTGACTTCGTTGTGTCATTCGGGTCTTGGGTTTTAAGTTCCGCATAGTCCATCATTGTCCCCCCATTTCCTTCCCCTTACACTTTCCCATTCTCATCCCCTCGAAGATCCCGTTCCCTTTCAACGTCCCCTTGCCCATCCCCATCCCTATTGCCGTTCCCCCTTCCCCAGGTGCAAACAGTGCAGCTAGCAGCGCACATCACACTGCTCCAATCCGCCTATGCCCCAGTATACCCTCTCTCTCAAACTATCTTTGGCCACCCCTTCCCCCTAATCACCCACCAGGTGCAAACAGTGCAGCTAGCAGCGCACATCACACTGCTCCAATCCGCCTATGCCCCAGTATACCCTCTCTCTCAAACTATCTTTGGCCACCCCTTCCCCCTAATCACCCACCAGGTGCAAACAGTGCAGCTAGCAGCGCACATCACACTGCTCCAATCCGCCTATGCCCCAGTATACCCTCTCTCTCAAACTATCTTTGGCCACCCCTTCCCCCTAATCACCCACCAGGTGCAAACAGTGCAGCTAGCAGCGCACATCACACTGCTCCAATCCGCCTATGCCCCAGTATACCCTCTCTCTCAAACTATCTTTGGCCACCCCTTCCCCCTAATCACCCACCAGGTGCAAACAGTGCAGCCAGCAGCGTCCCATCCCATCACAGTGCTCCAATCCGCCTATCCTGCACCCACCTCCCTGCTCTCTCTCCCTCTGGCCACCCTCCCCCCCAATCACCCACCCAGTGTGCATAGTTCAACCAGTAACGTCATCCCCTGCCGCGCGTACACGCACAACTCGATGAATGATCGCTTATCTCAACACTGAGGTCAGTAGTGCCTTGTGTCGAACCTGCCTCTACCGAACCGGGTCTGTGCTCTCATTCAACACCTGTCTCACCTCACCACCACTGCCATTGACACTCACTTGTGTCGACCCTTTCGATGTGAAGGAGGCACTCCCTTAAACTCATTGGCTCACGCATCATCCCATCACCCCATCATCCCATCATCCCATCACCCCTTCATCTCCCCATCATGCTCGTGCATTGGCTATGGCCCTCACTCCAATGGTTGGTGATAAACAGCTTTGGCAGGTCACTGCCTGCCGTGCCCCCGCTGCCCCGCATGTGCCCCAACTCCCGAACTTGCCCGAGGCACGACCTACGAACCAGGGGCAAGAAGATGCATTCGGCATCATGGCAGCCGCTACACCATGCGCCTCTCCCCGCATACCTCGCGTTCCCTCCCTCCTTCCGTCCCTCGTTGTTTCTACCTCCCACTTCCCGCCCACCGCACCACCTCACTCACAACTCCCACTCTACCTTGTATGCCCGTGCGCATGACCTCGTCCTCCTCCTCCCCATTCCCCCTCCCACCCCACCCACACACCCCTGGGCCCTTGCAATTCCAGTGCATCATGGTGGGGTGCTATGAGCTTATGACATGCACCTCTGCCCGGCCTACCCTGCTTGCCCATGCTCCGTACCCTTTCTCCCCTGTTTCGCCCTCCCCGTTCACCTCAGATCTTTCAGCCCATCGTTATCCCTCCCTCATTGTTTTTTTCCTCCATGCTTCCCTCTATTCCCCCTCCCGAAACCCCACACCTTTCCGTCTCTTCCGCTACGTCATGGCGGGGCGCTGTGTTGAAATCACTTCTCTGAATTCTCAGAAGCGATCTTAACATACCCCACACCTTTCCACCTAGGCAACATGGCGGAACGCTGTGGTGTGCACTGTGCACTGCAGCTCTCACCACCTTTCCTTGTCCACACATGTTTGCTGCTTTTCCTCCCCTCTATCCCCATTTCCCCCACTCCTGCCCTTCGACTCATGCGCTGTCTTCCTGCCCTGCCTTCCATAACTTCTCCCTCTCTGCAGGCCCTAGTGGGGTGACGCAAGGCCAAGAGCACCGCTCTCATCACCGCCTCTTGCTCGCTTGGCATTAGGCAATGTCTCCGGCAGTGTGCTCCGCCTCTTCTCATCCTCCTTCATTCTCGCCTTCCGCAACAGCGAGGAGCTGCCGCCGCGTGACGAGATCTCGCCACTTGGCAGAGGGCGATTTGTGCAGGCGTGGATTCTGCTGAGCACAGTCTGCTGCCGCCACTGCTGCGCAAGAGTGGCGGTTCTTATCTATGCATGCCTACACCATGTCAACATTTGGCACGGCACCAAACATCTTCCATTCAAGTTGCAGCAGCTGATTGTTAGCTCCATTGCTTGGAAATATAATCCTGTGTATGTGGTGTTCCAAGGTGGTCCCATGCACCTCATGCACCTCCTGTCCCAAGGAGCTATCTTAGGCCAAGTTTATTACAATGTGGAACAAAGATACACGCGTGTTCATGGGGTTTCAGTTGTCTATGGCTATGGTGCACTGGTATGCTTATATGGTACCACACAGGGTATGTACTATGTATACTGTCTTCATTCACTGAGAACCGAGCTCTGCTGCACTACACAAGACCTTGTGCTGGTAGTTCCACAGCACACATACAGTGTCTGGCATGGTTCCATCTGACATGAAACAATCCTGTTGGGCTTCCTCTGCCCAAGATAATCAAATCAATCTCTCTAACAGAATGGTAGACATGGCAGAGGCCAGCTCCGTGTGTGCTGGAGGAAAGCGGGGTGGGGGGGGAGGAGAGGAGGGGAGGGAAGTGGAGTCAGACGAAGAGATGTGCCAAAGCAGCCACTTCACCAAACGCACTTGACAAACTTCTACCGTATCAAGCAAAGCACATAGTACGATAAATATTGCAACTTCACAAATTCACAGCGACCTACGCAAGCATTGCACAAACATGTTGCAACCATTACACTCATTCCTCTCCCTAAACCGAGCCACAGCACAGAGAGCAGCACACTAATTGGCCTGCCAGATGGAAAAGGCGTGGGTAGGGTGAAAAGGCGTGGGTGGGGTGAAAAGGCATGGGTGGGATGAAAACTGCAAAACCGCTAGGAAGGAGCAGAAGAAACAGTGGGAGTTGGAGTGTCTGAGGAGGAGAAGCTTAACGCTGATGTTTCCGAATGGCAATGGAGGAAATGACAGGAGCGCACGAAACACAGGAATGAGAACAGTGGTATATGTAGGAAATGGAGGAAATGATAGGAGTGGGGGCGAATGAGATGAGTGGGGGGTATGAACGGAGTGGGGTATTCAAGAGGAGTGGGGGGTGTGAGCGGATTGGGGTATTCGAGAGGAGTGGGGGAGTGTGAGACGAGTGGGGTTGATGAGAATCGTGAGGCATGACAGGAGTGACGATATAAGAGGAATGTGGGGTGCAATAGGAGTGGGGGGTATGAGAGTGAGCGCGAGCGCAGAGTCCACCCGACCCGACTTGACCTGGTTTCGCTCAGGCTGGATCGGGTCGGGTCAACCGGGGTTGGTTCAGCCTGAGGTCTTGAGTGATCTGACCACGGCTTGCCAAGGATTCGCCCTGGAGCTTGGTTCGGCATTTACCCGGGGTCTGATCTAGTTGGGCCTTCCTCAGAGCCGGGTCTGGTCGGGTGGGATCGACCTGGTTGGGTTGAGCCATTGCTCAACCGTTTGCAAGGAACGATGTGACCCGTTCGTTGCTCATGCCTGAGAGGGGTGAGGGCACGATAGGAGTGGGTGGGGGTAGGAGGGGATTGGGAGGTACGAGAGAAGTGGGGGTTAGGAGAGGAGTGGGGGTAATAAAAGGAGGTGGTGTGAGTGGAGAGGGGGAAATCGGAATGCTTGCCCCAGAGTGAAGATTTCACAATGCATATCTTGAAATGCGTGGGACTCTTAGAATGCACACAATGCACATCTTAGAAACGCATACAATGGATTGCATCTTGTAATTCATAACTGAGAATTCTTGTCTCAATATCAAAGTCTTTCAAAGGTCATCAACACAATGAATGCATGTCGCAATATCCATACCTCAGAATGCATATCTTAAAATGTAACCCCTGAAAATCTTTCCCTCAAAATGCATCTCTCAAAACTCCTCGCTCCTATCGAGTATCTCAAAATGAATACCTCAGAATACATCTCTTGTCAAACATCCATAGGGGTTAATGTCTCTAATGCATAGCGCAAAATGTTTCTCTTTATGCATATTTCAGAATTTATACCTCGAAATCCATGTCTCAGAATGCATCTCAGTATGCACCTTTCGTTTTTCAACTAAATGCATACCTCCAGCTAAATGCATATCTCAGAAGTCATCTTTGTGGGGTCTGTGAGAATGTACCTCTCAGAAGTCATCTCTCATCATAGAAAATCACTCCGAATGCATCAAAATGCACTTCTCTCTCATAATGCATCTCAGAATGCCTTCGTATGGTGATGTTAGAATGCATCGCTTATAATGCATCTCTCAGCAAGAAGAAATCAGCCTGCAGAAAGAAGAGTTTGGAACACATATCGCAGATGCTTCAGTTATAAACTATTACCCCGAATGGACGTATGTGATTGCATAAATCAAAATACAGAATACCCGAAATATCTCAAAACGCGCCTCTGGGAAAGCGTACCTCGATAATTTCCTACAGCAGAATCAAAACAGTTGAGAATGCATCACTCATAATGAATTTCTCAGAATGCGTATACCCCATTCTGCATATCACCAAATGCTTCTCTGAAAATGCACCTCAAATGCGTCTGTTAGAAAAGAATCCCTCTTTAAAAATTACCTCTGAACAAACATATCTGAACGCATGAACTCCGAACCGAAGGCATCTCTCGGTACGCATTGCTTAGACATTATTACTATGCATACCTCAGAACACAAATCTCATCTCAGGGTGCACGTCTCGGAATACATATTGCAAAACGCATCAATCGAAATTACCATACCCCATTAAAAAAAATGACTGTCAGAAAGAATCTCTCAGCAACGAATATTCTGAAATGCATTGTTTGGAATTCATGACCATAAAAGCACAATCGTCCAAGCATGACTATCATATGTTCCATGCATGGATGCGAAACTGACGATCCATCCAACCTATTGAAACTCTGTCCTGACTATTCACACCTGATTGGCGCTTGAAGGAAGACGACAGGTCACTTGGAGCCTCAGAGGCTGCTGCTTGATGCCAAGAAGCTTCTGCAGCACACATCCTGCAGATTCACATCTGCCAACCACATGTGTATGAGAGGAGTGGAGGGAGGGTGTTAGGATCAGGGGGTATGAGAGGAGTGGGGGGTGTAAGATGATTTTGGGGGTGTGATATGAGGGGAGTGAGGAGTATGAGGAGAGTAGGGGGGATAAGATGATTTTGGGGGTATGATATGAGAAGGGTGCAGGGATACTAGCACGCTAATGCATGTCTCTCAAAAGCCGTCGCTGGGTGCATCTCCCTACTTCAATTCCCCAAATAGCCATCGTCATATCAATTTTCAGAATGCATATGCCAATGTTACAGCTTTAGATATTTACAATGCATCTACCAAGTACCGGTGAATCTATTGTAGTAGTTCTGCTATTCTAGTACGGTACTTCAAAATGCATGAGGACTCGGAATGTATTATAGCGACCCTAGCGGCAGCTTCAAAAGAAACATTGAACTTTAAGTACTGAACTAGGCGCAGTGTATGATGTGCCATAGCGGCCTGCTGTCATTTTAGCAGCACTGACACTAGCCGACTAGCTGTGTGCCAGTGGGAACATCAACAATCACACAGGCTACCAGCTCCACTGCCGTGGCACCAGCTTCTCCTCCCACACCTCCCACTCTCCTCTCTCCACCCGCCATGGCACCTTCTTCCCCCATCATGAGCCCCAGCGGGCTCTCAGCCGCATCAAAGCATACCCATGCATGAGAGCATATCATGAACGCACATTCGGCTGCACAGTGCGCCCCCCATCGCTTCTTCCCCATTCACCACAACCAACCCATCTCCATCATCTCCTTCCCATCTCCTTCCCATCTCCTTCCCATCTCCTTCCCATCTCCTTCCCATCTCCTTCCCATCTCCTTCCCATCGCCTTCCCATCTCCTTCCCATCTCCTTCCCATCTCCTTCACATCACCTTCCCATCTCGTTCACATCACCTTCCCATCCACTTCACACCCGTAACACAAGGCCCACCAGCATGGGACTGCCATCCAAGACACCTTTCCGATCCCAAACCAGCCGGCACAGAGACATTGCAAGCAGCTGGATCAGAGCAGGGGATCCTCAGCTGAAGGCAACCAGTGCAGTCAGGCTTTTCTAATCAGCTTCACCAGTGGAGTCAGGAATTAGCAGCACGAAATTTGCAGGAAGGGAGGGGATGGAGGTGTCACGCAGAATCAGCTGGTGCAGCTGGGTGAGAAACCCCGGGATGTGCTGCAAGGCGTTGCAGAGAATCAGCTCAAGCTTCCGCAACCGAACCAAGGAGGTCATGCCTTGAGGCAGTGTCGTCATCTGAGGCGCTTCAACCGTGAGTGACGTCAGCTTGGTGAGCTCCCCTAAGCTTTCTGGCAGCTCCTCCGGTGACCAGGAAAGAAGCTTCAGCTGCCGCAACTCCGGCAACGCTGCCCCAATGTTTCCTGGGAGGCTGTGGAGTTCCGGCACATCTATCAGCAAGCTGCGCAGGCGAGGGAGAAGGGTCAAGGAGGTTGGGAAATCCCAGTTGTCACCAGCAAAACGCATCTCCAACTGCTCCAGCTGCTGCAGCTGAGTCACCTGCTCAAGTTGCTCCAGCGGCTGCAGCAGCTTCAGCTGCTCACTCAACAATCTGCGCAAGGGAGAAAGATCTGGGAACCCCGGCCCTCCTCCTTGGGAATGTTGTGCCAGCTGCTCCAACTGCTCTATCTGCTCCTGGCAAGCCAACCAATTGGCTGCTGAAGGCCCGCATATCACCCCAGCACAGTTCAGCTTCAGTACCCTCAGCTGCGACAGGTTGGAGATATCCACGAAAGCGAAGAGCCTTCCTTGAAGGGCCCCAAACAGAGGGTTTCAACAGAAGGCGGCAAATCAGCAGGGAGTTTGCCCAACTGCTCACAAACCGTGATCTCGAGGCTCTTAAGCTCTGTAAGCGTGTCTAGACTTCCGGGTACTTCAGAGAGTGGGCTGCAATCGGTGACCTTCATTATTTGAAGTCCAGTAAGCTGTAACAGTGAGCTAGGAAGAATTATGGTGGGGAGCACGAATGAATAGCAATAATCCAGCTCAAGGCTTGTTAAGGAAGGCAGCTGCGTCAAGAAATCAGGGAAAAGATCTGCGAAACTATACAACCTGAGAGCCTCCAGACTTGCCAAGGCCCCAACGTCCTCTGGCAGCTGCAAATCCTGTAAGCTTGTGATGTAGAGTGCCTTGAGAGCCGTGAGGCGGCAGAACCCTTCTGGAAGCTCACAAAGACCACTGCAACCGATTATCAAGAGTGCCTCGAGGGACGTGAGATGGCAGAAGGACGGAGGGAGATCCATACATTGCAATTCCTCCAGCACCAACATTTTGAGGGCAGGTAGGTGTCCAAAGTTGTCAGGTAGTGTAAATGCGTTACAGATAGAGATGATGAGGGTTTTCAAACTACTCAGAGTAGTGAAGCTTTCAGGCAGCGTTTCCAAGTAATAGCACTCGCGGATGGTCAACTTGCTAAGGCAAGGCAGCAGATCTCCAATGCCATTAGGAAGGGTCTGCAGCTCACTGCACTTGGTGATTAACAGCTCCTCTAACCCGGTGAACGGCGATGCTAGTGGGAAGATGGTGTCGAATTTAGGGCAAGAGTATATGAAATTGAGCGAATTCAGGCAGGACGGTAACGTCACGCTTGCAGCACCCGCTGGCTGATGGTTCTGGTGAGGGGCGAAGGTGGAGAGGTGGGCGAGTCGTGGGAGGTGAAGGAGGCAGGACAGGTGCTGAAAATTCCAAGGAAAGGTGATATAGAGGGAGGTAAGAGAAGTAAGGCTTGTGAAATCTGGATTCTCCAAGGCTAAAACGTTATTCAAAACAACGGTGTGCAGATATCTCAACTGGAAAAAAGAGTGTGGTAGCTCTGTTGCTGGGTGGAGGCAGAAGAGAGTAAGCTGCTCCAAGCGAGGGAGCTTCGAGAAAAAGCAATCCAAGCCATCCGTAGTTACTGAATGCTCCTCCTTTCTGCGATACTCCTTGACTGGGTGGACATCACTCTCGGTTGATGGCCATGCAAAGCTCCTCCCCACGTGGAGGTGAGTCAGCTTCGGGCATGACACAGCGAGGTGAGCGAGAAAGGCGTCATCGACTGACTCGACGCTGTTGTCGCTGACATGTAGATGGGTGAGGCTGGGGAAACACGTGACGGCCGCTGAGAGATCTTCAAGGGACACAAGGAGGTCCTCTTTCACGAGCAGCGTGGTCACGTGACGCATCGTTAAACGACGCCACCGACGGCAGACAGAAGCGTTGAGGGGGTTCCAAGCCATGTCGGCGGCTGGGGGAGGAGCTGGTATTGGAGACTTGACTACGAGACATGCTTTGGTCCCATCTTCGAAAGGAGACCAGACATAGCCAGACGTCCACAAGCTATCTATGTAGGACTCGCATGAAGCGTGCTGCTGGAAGGACCGTCTCAGGATCTCAACGAGAAGGTCGTCTGGGAGACTACTGATATTCGTGTGAGACTCCATCCCGGAAATTCAGAGATCAAAACGGCAAGGTCAACGGATGACGGGCCAAGGAGCGATAAGCTGTTGAGACGTGTCTTAAGAAATATCGCGAGAAATAGGGAGTAGCGTACTCACGGGAAGATTAGTAGGCAGGTTTAAACAAAGTGAGTCCAGATCTGCTCGATTGACTAGCGTACTCCTTTCGTGTGCGATCTGCTCATGAGTGGAGAAACGCGAGTAGATTGGAGGAGAGGAATAGAAGGGAGGACAAGGTTGACGCAAGGCAATGTGGACAGCGTGTTCGACATTTGAGCTGACGTTTTAAAAACGACACTAGGTTCTACAGGTGACACAGCAACGGCGCAAGAGAAACCTGTGTGGGACGGTGGTAGCATTGGAACGGCTGATCCGAGACACTAGGCCGTCAGATCCAGCTGACCCCTTGAATACCATCAGATCCAGCCCTGCCAAACCAGGACAAGGCTGGCTTTTCGATTTCCGTGACCTATTCCAGATTTCGCATATGCAGACATTTCGTGTTTGGATGAAGCACAGACTATGAATGGAGCGAAAACAACGCATGAGAGCCACGAGGCAAGAGCAGCAAAGCTTGATTCTTCATTGCCTAAATTTTGCGTAGAGGTACTCGCTATAGCGCGTCGAACGAAGGAAACGATGTCATGAGCTCCAGCAGCAGGGGTGGTGGTGTATGAGAGGAGAAGCAAGCGAAGGCAAGGCTGGGGGGAACGGGTGTGCCTCCCCATCAAGCATTCCGCCAGCCATCCGCACCCGCGCTGCCTGCCTCACCCCACCTCCCAGTCCCGCGGACACATGAAAGCTGGGAAGGGGGGTTGGCGAGCCTAGCGAAAGTTGTAGGTGTGTGCGACCATGTGATTGAGAGTGCTTGCGCGGGTTTTTACGGCGTGCTGGGTTTGTCGCTGCTAGAATTGGCGGAAACCAGCCCTTCTGGCGAATTGCGTGTCATTCCCGCCGAACCCAACCCCATCCCACGCTTTGTGTCCAGTCTCAGAATGGAGCCTCGAGAAAGCCGGACCTGCTCTGGCCTGACTTGTACACAGCACAGACCAGCTCTTCCGAACCAGACTGGCCAATCAGAGATCCTGGCTTTGTCAGCCTCGAGAAAAGAGGAAGCCGAAGTTCCGATCAGCTCGGCGCGCATCAGCGCTCATCTCAGTAATGGCCGAGCCATGGTACCTCATCCCATTTTGCATCCTATTTTGCTTGGCTCCTCCTAGCCTGTCGAATTCGTGCTAAGTTGAAGCTTACGGAACCTCTGGTCCACACTTCTTGCTACCTCGTATCCTAGCCCCGATGCTCAAACCGCCCCCCGTTTTTCGTAATGGTCAACAGGACTGTTACTGTCACCTATCCTTTGAGCCGCCTACGAAGACTTGTGTTTTCTCCCGGCACGAACTAAAAAGTACACTCGAAATTCCTATTTCCTCTGTTTGCGTATTCGTAAATCCTCAGCTGATCATGAGCGCGGATGGCTCGACTGGCAGCTTCCCTACCTTTCTTGGACATCGCGAACGGTATAGCGAACGAAACGCCACCAAAATCGTCCTCGATTTCCGAGAAAAAAGCGAATATGAGAGCTCAAAACCCGGCAGTAGCTTTAAGAAAACGACTGGAAATACGGAACCTTAGTAGGCAGGTCGTGCGAGTGAAGGAGGTGTTTTTGAGTGTTCTGCTACTAGTGCGCGGCTTGGCGACTGATACTGAAGCCACAGGTTTCGCGAGTTCTGATCAGCCACGCAACGTTCGGGAGATAAGTGAAGCCGTGGAGGCCAACAGGAGAAGAATGTGGATGAGTACAAGGATATAAATCAAGAGAAGTAGAGGGAGAAGAACGGCAAAAGCCACAGGCGTCGCGGCAGGCGGCGAGACGAGCGGGGACACCGCCAAGCAGCGCAAACAGCGTTGGCGGCGGCGGTAGTGCGGCGGCGAGCAAGGCGGGGAGGGAGAGAGCGAACGTGGTGAAAGGCGGCCTCGTGATGGGGCTGGCAGAGGCGAGAACGCTTGGCCTTACCGGCGATGGGCGGGGTGCCGTTGACAAGCTGGTTATTGGCAACGCGAGAGTAGGTAAGGGGTGGGGGCAGGTGACAAGGTGGATCTAACCTCGGTGCGAAACAACTGGGGCTGAGAGCTGGGTATGTGTGTGCGAGTCGGTGAGGGGACTCTGTGGGGTAGGGGCGTGTGTGAGAGTCACTAGCGGTGAGGGGAGGATGAAGGGGGGTGAAGGGTAGGAAGAGGATGTTTGAAGGTGGGTGAGGGAGAGGGGGGGACTGCTGCTGGGGCGGGCGAGGGCCATGGATGGAGGATGTAAGGGGTGTTATCGATGGGTGGCAAGGGCCCCAGGGGGTGGTTGAGAAGCGGGGTATGTATCACTAAGGTGAGAGTCGTCTCGGGGCGGGGGAGATGCGCATAGGAATTTTCTGAATCACTTGAGCGACTCAAATGTCTTGCTGGCGATGGTGGGAAGCGGACAGTTGAGTAGATGGATGTCGTCGCTGCGGTGGGAGTCTCTTGAGAGTCGGTGAGGAGCTGGTGAGCAGTCGCTGTGGAGTCGCTGCGAGTGGATGCATAGCTAGATGGTTGGGAGAGTGAGAGGAGGGAGCTGTAGCAAGGTGAGATTCAGATTTATTCCCCCATCACCCCTCCAACTCACAGACTCACGCCGGCACTGTTTCCAACATCCCCCCCTCCAACGGCACTGACTCGGCCTCCCACAGCGCGATCGCACTGTTCATCAAGGCAGCAGCATCCCTCCCGTCCCCATACCCTCTCCCCCCACCCCTCGTCTTCCCCGGCCAACCCCACCAGCTCCACATCACCTGCTTCTACACGAAGTCCTGCCACTACACCGTTTAGTCACTGGCGGCGCACTGCGCACCACCTTACTCTCCCCTTTCCACCTTTTCCAATGCGCGTGTTCCACGTTTTCAGTGAGGGAGGGACAGTGGTGTGCTTGACGTTCATGAGTGACTGGGTCGCTGGGTGCGCGGTGGCCGTGTCCTTCGTCAGGGACGAGCAGAGGAGGTGGGTGTGCGGGGAGAGGCACGTGGGTTGAGTTGAGTTGAGTTGAGTTGATGGGCAGGCCAGGTGAGTTGACTCATTCCCCATACCCTCTCCAACTACCTCCGTTTCTTTCCCTCCCACCTCCGCCCCTCCAACTCGGCACCTGCTTTCCCTATTCCAGGTTCTGACCCACAGGGCCACAGGCTCGACTCCGCTCCTACAGCATGGCCGCAATGCTCACCCAGGCACTATCGCTCCCCTCCCCATGCCCTCTCCCTTTCATCCCCCACTCCCCAGCTCCACGTCTGCTTCTCCTACACCAACGTCTGCCCCACGCATTCCTGCCCCTTCGGTGGCGCCGTGGCGGTGCACTGCTGCTCACTCATGCACTCTCCTTTCCTCTCCCCTTCTCACTCCACCTCCCCCAACCCTGTTGCCGTCTCCCCACCAGCACCGCACCTGCTTCGCCTGCACTGGTTCCTGGCCCATTCATTCCCGCCTCTGCAACAAGAGCGCATTGTTCACAGGGAACCTTCGGGCTGCTGAGGCTGCGCACCGTGAGGCTGCTGAGGCTGTTCCCAAGTCCTAGATTGGCGTCACACTGGGTTTCTGCGCATTTTTCACTCCTTGCCTGTGCGCCTCTGCAACGAGAGTGCACTTTTCACGAGGAACCTGCGGGCTGCTGAGTGCCCTATTCCCTCTTACCCGTTCCGTTCAAGGCTGCACCGCACCCTCCCTTCAACAGCATTGCCCTATTCCCTCTTACCCCCTCCACCCCTTGTACCCCCAGCTGCGCACCTGCATCCCACACCACACACTTCGGCATCTCCTACGTCCCTCTCATGACCCACTGTGCTGTTCACCGTTTCCGCTCCCTTCCACCCTCCCCTCCCCCCCTCTTTCTCTCCCCCCCTCAGTCAGCTTGGCGCTTGCTTCGCCTACACCTTCTGGCCCACCGACTCGCGCCTCTATGGTGTGTGTGTGAGGGCGCACGGAAGCACGGTAGAGGCTGCAGACTATCGTGGCGGAGGTGCATGACAGGCTGCAGACGAAGCTCGTAGGGGGGCTGGGCTGCTGGGTGTCCCGTGGCGGTTTTCTGTTTGAGAAGACGAGCAGCGGGAGAGGAGGTGCGTGGTGCGATGCCTTCTAGGTCGTTCTTGTGGGGCTGGGCGAGGCTGGGAAGGGGATGGGCGAGGCTAGGAAGGGGCCGGGCGAGGCTGGGCTGCTGGGTGCCCCATGGCGGTTTTTGAGTAGGGGAGAGCATAGGGGGGAGGTGCGTTCTGAGTGAGTCAGAGGTCTTGGGCTGGGCTGTTTGATACTTGTGGGTCACATGTGATGTGAGGCTGGGTAGGGCTGCTGGGTGCCTTGTGGCAGTTTCCTTTCTGAAGGACGAGCTGAGGAGGAAGGAGAGTGGGTGTGTGATGAGAGGGGTGTAAGCTACATGTGTATCACTAGCAGGTCACTGCTGTAGCTGCACTGAGGCGGGGCGGATGAAGGAGGTGCGTGGTGAGATGGATGCGGGCTCACGTCACTCTCAGGTAGTTTGCGGGTGATTGATTGGTGAGAGGTTGTATGTCGGCCGGCTGATTGCTCTGTGTCGGTGCTTTTCAGGGTGCCCGATACTCCGTCCATGTGTGCTGCATGACCTACGAATTTCTCGCATCTGAATGCCCCGAGGCTGAACGCGGCCCTGTGGCAGACTGTCCAATGGCAGTGCTAGTAATCCAAGGACCATCATTCCTTGGATCACTCACCGCCTCTCTCTCTCACCCACCTCACCGGTCTATCCCTCCCACTGATCCAATTCGCCTATACCGCATCATACCCTCTACGGCCACCCCTTCCCCCCAATGACCCACCAGGTGTGCATAGTGCAGCCTGCAGCGTCCATCACACTGCTCCAATCCGCCCTTCCTGCACCCACCTCCGTGCTCCCCCTATATCTGTCCACCCTTTCTCCCAAGTTGCATCCACCCCTGCCGTCTCTACACTCACACACGAATAACCATTCTCTACGCTGAGGCAGTAGTGCCTTGTATCGAATCTGCCTCTACAGAATCAGGACTGTGCTGTCACTTGTTGCCCGGTGCACCACCACTGCCATTGGCACCCCATTGTCCTCTATGACCACCCTTCAATGGAGGAGACAGTACCTTCATCTCATCGGCCCATCACGCCATCATCCTATCAGTCCCCCATCGCACCGTTCACCCATGACCTCATCATCCTATCACACCGTCAGACCATCACACCATCACACCATCACCCCATCACACCATGACCCCATCACCCCATCAGACCATCACACGATCACCCTATCACCCGATCATCCCATCTAACCATTACCCCTCCAACCCATTACCCCATCGCCCCATCGTCCCATCATCTCCCCACCATGCCTGTGCATTGGCTTTGGCCTTCACTGCAATCGCTTGTGATATACAACTTTGCCAGTTCACTGCCTATCCTGCCCTCGAATTTGCCCAACTCCCTTAGCTGCACGAGGCACGATTCAGAATCAGAAGAGAGAGGATCCATCCATACCCTTGCACTTTCTCTCTTTCTCCATTCCCCCTTGAGCTTAGCGGGCCCAACCTATAGGGCGCAGGGCCCATGTCCGCAACTAACACTGACAGGGGGCCTCTGAACAGTGGATCGGTCCTCTTGAACTGGGCGGCTTCCAGGCAGTGTGATCTGCCTCTTCTGGCCCTTCATCTTCTCCTTGCCTTCCCTGCCCTTTCCCGCACTCTCTTCCTGGCCTTCCTCACCCCTCCCTCCCCTCTGCAGGCCCTATTTAGCAGCTGAAACGCCAAGGTCACGACTCTTGGCGTTAGGGTGTCTCTGGCACTTTGCTCTGTCACTCGTGGCCTCTCCTCAACCATCTTCCACAGCACCTTCTGAACATCTTCTCAATATAACTCACAAGTCACCTTGCTTCTGAACAGCAGTCTGTTGCCGCTCGTTCCCTTAAGAAAAGCGGCACGTTCCCCTCGTCGGTAACCACTGTATTGAAGGCATTTCAACATCTGGCATAATGACAGCAACCCTTTGATTTTTTTTTTTTTTTTTTTGCAGCCGCTGGTGTTATCGAGTTCCAATGAACCATATGAAGCTTCATGAGTTCCAGCAGTAAATGGTAAATGTATAATACAAGGAATGCATCAACCACATTAAAGTCTCAGCCCAAATTTATTAAGACCGAAGATTCTAGCTTCCATAAGTGATTCAAATATTGACTGACAAAAGACGTTGGACTCTAGTGGAGCCTGGGGATGCTGGCATGCAGGTACACAAGGACCTACCGTTACCGTATTTCATGAGTGGAATAAGGATCTTCAGTGCTGAAGCTTGTCACACCCATCAGTAGAGAAGTGATCCAGCATTGAGAGATCGGATATGCTGTTAGGCAGAGACTCCAGCTGCTTGCAGTTATGGAGATCAAGCTTCATGAGCCTGCTGAGTTGCGTAAAGCAAGCAGGAAGCAGCCGGATGCTGGTGTTGCTGAGGTTCAGCTCATGCAGGCAGGAGAGCTGCGTGAGGGACGCAGGAAGATGCGTGAGTGATGAGCATTGGGATAAGTTCAGCTTGCGCAGTCTTGACAGTGACCCGAATGCATCTGGAAGGGAAGATAACTTCGGCGCCAGGATCTGAAGAGATGTGAGGTGGTGGAGAGTGGTGATGGCTGAGCTCTGTGAGACTTGAAATGCCTGGCAGCGACACCAACTGCTCATTGTTTCTGTAGGACAGGGCCTGGAGACCAAGTGGCAGAGCCTGCGGGGCTTCCCTCAGCAGCCAACATCCCCTTAGCTCCAACTCCTTCAGCCTAGTAAGCCAATCCAGCCTTGTGGGAACCGACAAGAGACTGCTACACCCTTCAATCCTCAGCACTCGGAGGCTCACGAGCGCCGTCACACAATCTGGAAGTTTTTTCATGGCTAAGCAGTTCCGAATGTGTCAGAATGAACAAGAGTGATTGAACTAACATCATTGGGAGTACAAGTAGGAAATCCTAGAATGTTGTACCCCCTAAGGCTAAACCCACTATAGCCTACAGAATATAAACATATACAATGTTTGACACACCCCCATAGGCTAAGTGGGAGACAACCAGATGGTCACAAGACCAGTCAAAGCAAAGCAAAGCAAAACAAGCTCAGGGTGGATCTCAAGGATACCACACAAATTCCGAGCACAAGCAAGCGGTCACAAGACCAGTTCACATGCAGTTTGATAATATAACAAGAGGTACAGTGATCACAACCTAGCAAGTGTAAGCATGCAGGTATATATATAGAGATCACAGTACAAGCAGAGTCAAGAAGTAAGTAAGTGAGGCACAGTAGGCACAAGGCCTAGAACAGTACAGAAACGCTGATGATCACAAGGCTGAAGCGCCTTGGTGAACACATCAGCAGTGTTGGCCCGAGTGGCCACGTAAGCAAGACGAAGCTGACCACGCTGCTCCAACTCTCGAGCAAGGAAGTAGCGCAGAGCGATGTGCTTCGTTCTGTGCTCCAGTCTGTGCTCCTGACACAAGGCAATGGCGGCCTTGTTGTCGACGTACAGCACTGGAGGAGAACGAGGCCGCTCTCCCAGGTCGGTTAGCAGGTAGGTGAGCCGGCGTAACTCCTGTGCAGCCATGGCTGTGGCTTAGATCTCAACCTCACAACTGGAGCTGAGAACTGAAGACGAGCGTGTAGAACGCCAAGAAACTGAACCAGAGCCAAGGCTGAAGGTGTAACCCTGTGACGACCACTGCGTAGCCTGGTCGTCAACCCAAGAAGCGTCTGAGTGCCCAGTGAGGACAACGTCGCTCCGTCCTCCAAGCACAAGCCCCATGCCCGACGTACTGCACAAGTAGCGCAACACCCTCTTAGCGGCATCCATGTGCTCCTTCCGGTGACGGCCAGGAGCGACATAGCGTGCTAGGATGCTAAGAGGGTATGCAAGGTCAGGTCGAGTGCAGGTCATCAGGTACATGAGGCAGCCCACAAGCTCTGGGTACGGGCCACTCGGCTCTACGGACTCATCCGAAGGCAGAGCTGAGAGCGAGTGACCGGTAGGCAGAGGAGTGGACTGAGGCGAGGAGTACGTGAAGCGGAAGCGCTGAAGGACCTGGTGCACCATGTGTGACTGAGTCAAGGTGATGGTGCGCTGTGCTCTGTCCCGGGTGATCCGCAAGCCAAGATAGCTTATCAGCTCACCCAGGTCTGTGCACGTGTGTCTCTTCTGCAGCTCCGACTTCACGTGGGCGAGTGCCTCAGTGTCAGCAGTGGCAAAGACCAAGTCGTCTACGTACACGAGAACGTAGAACGGCGGCAGAGTGGTGTCGGTGCGTAGAAACAGCGACGGGTCAGTAGAAGGAGCAAACCCAAGAGCAGCAAGAGTAGTCCTCAGTGTGTCGTGCCACTCACGGGGTGCCTGGCGGAGACCGTAGACTGGCCGCCGGAGGCTCCACTGGGTACCAGCAGGGAACGACCCAGTGAAGCCAGGTGGGCGGCGCAGCCAGATCTCCTCGTGCAGGCTGCCCTGTAGGAAAGCAGTGCTGAAGTCAAGAGAGTGGAGCTCGTAGTCACGCCGAGCGGCGACGTGCAGCAGAACCCGAAGAGTGGTCATCTTCGGGGTCGGGGAGAAGGTCTGGAAGAAGTCAACTCCCTCTCGCTGACTGAAGCCTCGTGCAACGTAACGCGCCTTGAAGACAGGCGGAGAACCCGGCGGCCGCTTCACCCTGAAAATCCACATGCCACTGACGATGTTCGCCCCAGGTGGGGGAACCTCGTCGACGTAGGTGCCTGTGGACTTCCAGGAAGCCATCTTACGCGTCCATGGCTGTCCGCCCCTATCGCCTCTGCGTAAGAGCGCGGGGTCGGGATGTCTGGTGCATCCGGGTCTCCCTCAGGGGCAATCAGCATGGACACGAGATGAGGTAAAGCAGCGGCAAAGCACTCAAACTCCTCCTGTCTGTCCTCAAGGACGTCCGTGCCAAGAGCAGACTCACCCCCGACGGACGGAGGACAGACAGACTCAGACTCAGCAACAAGGCTAGCTGCGTAGTCTAAACGACAGGCGGCAGCAAAGTCAACAAGCTCAGCAACTAGAGCAGACGCAGCAGTGGACTCAAAGGAAGGGTCAGTGACAACAGTAGCGAGAATACGCGTGACAGTAGGACTGGCAGCACGAGCAAGGTCTGACGGCGGGTCAGCAAGTGCAGGAAGAGAGGACGCAGGAGGAGACGGCAGAGGGACACGCTGTGGAGCAGTGGAAGGACGCAGAGTCATATAGTGAGTGCCAAGAACAGGAGGAGGACGCTGACGCGGAGCACGACGACCAGCGCGGACAGCGCGGACAGACGACTCTGGACGAGACTCAGGCGACTCAGGACGGGACTCAGGCGACGCAGGACGAGACTCAGGCTCACGACGCTCCGTAAGACCTCTAGTCGGCCCAGCGTAAGGAGAAGGACCAGGCAGCGGAGAGGCAAGCGGTAACTGTGACTGCGACTGGACAGGTGGTGGACTCAGTAGGGGAGGAGAAGGACCAGTGGAGGGCGGGAGGCCAAGAACCTGCTGAAGGAGCGGAACGTAGTACGGCCGTGGCCGCTCAGCACCTCCTGAACCAGCAGGGACAGCACCAGCACCCTCAGCCCCAGGGTCTCCAGCTACAACTCCCGCAGCAGCTCCAGTCCCAGCAGCTCCAGTACCTCCAGTATGAGCACCTCAAGAGCCAGCGGCTCCAGCAGCTCCAGCACCAGCAGGACCTCCAGTAGCTCCAGCACCAGCAGCACCTCCAGCAGCACCTGCACCAGCAGCACCTCCAGCAGCTCCAGCACCAGTAGCACCTCCAGTAGCACCAGCAGCACCTCCAGCACCAGCAGCGCCTCCAGCAGCTCCAGCACCAGCAGCACCTCCAGCACCAGCAGTGCCTCCAGCAGCTCCAGCACCAGCAGGACCTCCAGTAGCTCCAGCACCAGCAGCACCTCCAGGAGCACCTGCACCAGCAGCACCTCCAGCAGCTCCAGCACCAGTAGCACCTCCAGTAGCACCAGCAGCAGCTCCAGCTCTAGGGTCCAAAGCACCAGTAGCGCCACTCCGGAGACTGCAGTGCCGAGCGTACCACTCTCTGAGCCGCTGGGGAGAGGGCGGCTCCCGCCTAGGCGGGGAACCACGAGCACCAGCTCCAGCAGCACCCCTAGCCCCAGAAGTGCCCCTCCTGAGGCTGCAGTACCGCAAGTACCACTCCCGCAGCTGCTGTGAAGAGGGAGCGCCTCCAGGCGCAGCACGGTCAGTCGCAGCACCCCCAGGCTCAGTACCCTCAGACGTAGCACTCTCAGGCTCAGCACCCCTAGACTCAGCACCCTCAGGCTCAGCACCCCCAGACTCCTCACGCTCAGGCTCAGCACCCCCAGGCTCCGCACCCCCAGGCTCCGCACCCCCAGGCTCCGCACCCCCAGGCTCCGCACCCCCAGGCTCAGCACCCCTAGCAGGACGAGAGTCGACAGCGACCTCGACAGGCTCAACCGGGTCTACCTGGGACACACCTGAGGGAGCGGCACCCTGAGGGGGGAGGGAGTCTACCACAGCGGCACCTGTTGCGAGGAAGAGAGGCGGGGGGGGGAGCGGGGCAGTGCGGTAGGGGAAGAGGCGGTAGTAGGGGACCGACTCGTCGAAAGTGACGTCCTGAGAGGGCAGAACACGGCGCGAGGTGGCGTGGTAAAACTGCCAACCAGACGCGTCCGGGACAAAGCCAAGGAAGACACAAGGAACAGCGCGGGAGGAGAGCTTGTCCGCGGACGTATCGCGGACAAAAGCACGAGATCCCCAGACCCGGAACACCGACGCATCGCCTACCTTTCCCGTCCAACGCAGTGTCGGCGAAGTCTCCGGAACGGAGACACGGGGCCAGAGGTTGAGCTGATGCGCAGCGTATCGGACCGCAAACGGCCACAGAAAGTGGGGGGCAGCCGCATGGATCAAGGAGGTACGAGCGACCTCCATGACCAAGCCAATGCGGCGCTCAGCAACCCCATTCTGCTGTGGAGAGGCCGGAAGCGTGAACGACTGCTCAATGCCCTCCCCACGACAAAAGTCCCTCAAGAGGTCAAAGGAAAACTCCCCACCTCTGTCAGAGTGCAGAGGCAGAACAGGAAAGTCTGAGTGGAACCTCTCGCTGAGGTGGAGACGGGCGGCGCGGATCCAAGGGATCAAAACATCAGGGACTTCACCCTTGGTGCGCAAGGGGAAGACCGTGGTGTAGCGCGAGTAGTCGTCAACAACTATCAAGAAGTACCTCTCGTGGCCCTGTCCACGGACGCGGGCTGGGCCCCACACGTCCATGTGGAGGGTCTGCAGGGGAGCAGTCGTCGGGGGAAACGAGGAGGAGTGAGGAGCGGCGCGCTGCCGCCCCTCGACACAGGGAAGACAGGGAGGAGCAGGCGAGGGTGGGAGGGGAGGGAGAACCCTGGGAAGACCAGAGACAAGGTACCGGGAGTGCATGCCACGAAGGCGCTGCACTGACGGGTGACCAAGGCGGTGGTGCCAGAGGACGGTCTCGTGCGACAGGGAGCGACACGAGCAGGGGGCGGACAACTGACCTGACGCAGACGCAGACGCAGCTACCTGAGGGGACTCAGTGGTCAGTGTGTACAGGTCCGACCCCGGCTGCCGAGTGAAGGTAGCCAGGTGGCGACCCGTCCGAGCACACGTGCAGTGTGTCACGCGCTCGTAGGCAGGGGTGAACTGGTGGACACCCCCGTCCTGGAGCGCGGAACCCGCCACCAAGTTCGTAGAGAACAAGGGGAGGTAAAGGCCCGACAGTGTGCCGGACGGGACAGCAGGACAAGGGAGGGCAGTGGTGGAGGTCGCAAGGACCGGACCCCCGGAGGGGTCAGCCAGGGAGACAGCAACCGGTCTAGGGAGCTGCTCTAGGGCAGTGCGGTCGCAAAAAAACAGCGAGAAGCACCTGAGTCCAGTGTGAAGGTGTGCAGTGCCTCAGTCGACGCAGTACCTGAAGGCACAGACTCACAAGCACCTGAAGCAACAGACACACCTGCACCTAGAGCAGCAGCCTCACCAGGACCTGGGGCAGCAGACGTACTAGCACCTAGAGCGGCAGCCTCACCGGCACCTGGAGCAGCAGACTGGACACCGGGGTCAGGCGGCACACACAGGTGACAGGCTCCCTCGGCACTAGTAGACAATGCATACATTGCAGTGAGAATAGCATCATAGTCAAGAGCAAAGATATCTACCCTCTGTCTAAGCAGCTCCACCTAGTCGGGGAGCTCAGCGTCGTCGCCAAACTCTGTACGCCAAGCGTCTCTCAGACGGGCGAAGCAGCGAGACTCTGTGTGACCAGGCGTCCCGCAAGGCTGACCAGTCCGGACACCCGTGCTAATAACGTACCACTCACGAAGCTACTGGGGCGAACAAGTCTCGCGCAGACGACGCTGCTGCTGCACCGGGCCACTACAAGAAACTCCCGAACTACCCACTCCAGGACGACTCCCACTACTGCCACCCCGACAACCCCAACTGGCGTACCACTCACGAAGCTGCTGGGGCGTGAGGGATACACGCGGACGGCCCTGGAGCTGCATCTGGCCACGCCAGGAGCAGCAGTAGAAGCAGTAGCAGCAGCAGTAACAGCAGTAGCAGCACGGGCAGGGCAGTGCTCACCAGTGGTGGGAAGGGCAGGCGCACGACGGAGGCGACTGCGGGGCCGCTACAGCGGCAGGGCGGGGCCGCGACTGCGGCAGGGAGCTCCACGGCAGTTGCTGCAGGGCGAGACCGGGCCGCGACGGCAGCTGGTGCAGGGCAGGGACAGGGCCGCGACGGTCGTTGCTGCAGGGGCGGTTGCTCCAGGGGCCAGGGGCGGCTGCTGCAGTGGCGGCTGCTCCAGGGGCGGCTGCTCCAGGGGCGGCTGCTCCAGGGGCCAGGGGCGGCTCCTGCAGTGGCGGCTGCTCCAGTGGCCAGGGGCGGCTGCTGCAGGGGCGGCCGCTCCAGGGGCCAGGGGCGGCTGCAGGTGCGGCTGCTCCAGGGGCCAGGGGCGGCTGCTGCAGTGGCGGCTGCTCCAGGGGCCAGGGGCGGCTGCTGCAGGGGCGGCTGCTCCAGGGGCGGCTGCTCCAGGGGCCAGGCGCGGGGTAGGTCAGGGCGACGCGGCGGGCAGGGGCGACGCCGCGGGCAGCTGGGCGCGGCCGCGTCAGTAGCAGGGCGCAGGCCGCGTCAGTAGAAGGGCGCGGCCGCGTCAGCAGTAGGGCGCGGCCGCGTCACTGCAGGGCCGCGTCCGCGTCGGCGGCAGGGCGGGGCCGCGACCGCGGCAGGGTGGGGCCGCGTCAGCGACAAGGCGGGGCCGCGACTGCGACCTGACGGGGCCGCGACAGCGACCTGACGGGGTCGCGCGCTGGCCTGACGGGCCTGCAGAGGCTGCGTGCGGGCGGCGAGGGCCTGCAGGGGCGGCGCGCGGTCGGGCAGAGGCTGCGCGCGGGCCTGACGGGCCTGCAGGGGCGGCTCTCGGGCCTGACGGGCCTGCAGAGGCGGCTCGGGGGCCTGACGGGTCTGCAGAGGCGGCTCGGGGGCCTGACGGACCTGCAGGGGCGGCTCGAGGGCCTTACTAGCTTGCAGGGGCGTCGCACTGGCCTACGGCAGCAGGAGGCAGCGCGAGGGCTGCAGGACGGCACGCGGGCAGAACGAAGGGCGGGGCGCGCGAGGGCGCACTAGCAGAAAAGGCGCACGAGGGCGCACGAGCAGAGAAAGGCGCACGAGGGCGCACGTAAGGTAGGGCGCACGAGGGCGCTTCTAGCGGAATAGTGGGCCCGTAGTAGAAAGCGGTCCTAGGTGGCAACCTAGGCTCGTGATACCATGTCAGAATGAACAAGAGTGATTGAACTAACAACATTGGGAGTACAAGTAGGAAATCCTAGAATGTTGTACCCCCTAAGGCTAAACCCACTATAGCCTACAGAATATAAACATATACAATGTTTGACAGAATGTACAACTCCTGCAGCCTTGTCATCCCCCCCATGCCCTCTGGCAGCTCCGCAATCCTGCACTGATCCAGCTCCAGGCTGGTCAGCGAAGTCAGCTGCGTGAATGAGGACGGCAGCTGCTCTTTATTGCTTCGGCTGACACATAGGGTTTGGAGATTGGTCAGCCCCGCAGCAGGTAGCGCGCCCACCCCCTTGCACTCAACCAGAAGAAACGTTTCCAAAGTTGCTAGTCTGGTAAAGGAAGCAGGGAGACAGACAAGCGGCAGCGCGTGCAGCACCAGCGTTTTCAAGGCTGGAAGATTCCCGAAGCTTTCGGGCAGAGTGGAAACGTCGCATGAGGAAATGGTCAATCTCTCCAGGCAGGTGAGGGAGGTGAATTGGTCTGTCAAGTCGCTGAGGCTTCCACAGTAACTGATGCTGAGCTCTTGGAGGCTTGGCAGCAGCTCTCCTATACTGTCTGGAAGCCGCTCTTGGCCAATGCAGTAAGTAAGCTGCAACCGTTTCAAGGACGTGTAAAGAAAATCGGGCTGGAAAAAGTTGCTGAACTGTCCATGCCATACTTCGAGTTTCAGTGAGTGGAGAGCAGGTAGCTCTGCGAGTGAGAAGTCTGGTGTATTTTCGGAAAAGACGCCAATATCAGGCAAGGAGAGGCGGGTGAGGTTGGTGAGTTCAAGGAGGCTGGAAAGCTGGTTGTGGTAGAAGAAGCAGGTGTTAAAGGAAAGTGCAGTGAGAGACGAAAGCGAGCTGAGTTTAGGAGCGGTTAAGACGGAAGCTTGATTGTTCAAGACGAGAGTGCGCAACGGTAGATGAAAGAGAGAATGTGGAGGCTCGGCATATTTCTCCAACCAATACAGCGACAGCTGCTCCAGTTGAGGGCAGTGACGGGCGAGATGATCCAAGCCTGATTCGTCTACCAGACAGGCGACCTTCCTTGCATGTCGATTCCTGCCCGCAAGGAGCTTCAACTCCCCTATGTGAAGCGCTCTCAGCCTAGGGCACGAAGAGGCGAGGTCAGCTAGAAAGGTGTTGTCCAGAGCTTCCACACTTCTATCCAGCAGATGAAGATGGGTCAGATCGGGAAAACAAGCGACGGCGTTGAGAACATCCCGACGAGAAACGACGCGATCCTCCTTGACGAGGAGCGTCGCAACATGGCTCTTAGCGAGACGCCGCCAGCGACGGCAGATGGACGCAAGTAGAAGGTTGTGAGCGGCATCTGCGGAGGCTGGAGGGGTCGGCAGTGGAGTTTCTCTTCGCCATGGTGAGCCCTCTGGGCAAGCGTTGTGGATGTACTTGGGCTTGAACGGCAGAATGCTCCAAGAATCATCGCTCTCGGATGTGTACGATTTCGATAGTCTAGAAGGCCAGAAGATGCGGACCAAGATGTCGTCATAGAGATGGTGGATGTGGGTTCTACGAGAATCCATGCCAGCCGTGAAGAAGGTAACAATCGGAAACTGAGGTGAAAGCTCCGCGTCGAGTGCGAGGAGATTGGGCCAACAAATCAGAGCTCGTAGCCTAAATCGCCGAAACGATCGACCTTGTCCTCCCTAATCGACAACTTCGACCTGCTACTACGATTCTACGACTTGGAATGAACACCTGGAGCAACACAAACATGTGTGTGTCCTGCTACGCTCACTCAGCTATTCTCAACATTCAGGGAATCAGGTCGTAGCTCCTAAGAGGCCTACTATACGTCACAAAACTTCAGCATCCTCTCGTGCTTTTATTCGGGGTAGGCTAGAGAGGCTCACAAAGCAGATCTGCTTCCATGGTATGGTCCTCTGCAAGCAGATCGCTTCTGCGAAAGCCATTCAGGGCTTGGTTTGTTCACACCTCCATGCTTGGTGAGTTGGTGTGAAGTGGTTCAAAGCGGTGAAGATATAAAACCGTACCAGAGTGCTCAAACATCGTTCTCAACCGTTTTTCCAGCAGATTCCTCTAAGGTGACGTCAACTGTTTTTGGTTTGGTTTGGATCAACACGAAGGGGAGGAGCAGGATGAGGTTTTGTTCGACAAGAGTACTGCACTGTACACCCACCAAAATTTCTTCCACGGCGAGAATCGGTAGGGTTGGGTTGAGAGGTAGAGTAAGGCTTTTACGATACCGCACAGCGCATTTGTTACCAGAGTACGAACTCTAAACAGCACAAGCACAAGCAGACTATCTTGACGCTTCTAACTCCTCCGTGCGACATACTTCAGAACCTAACACGCGACGCGAGTTTCTTTAAGCAAGAGTGATACGACGACATTATTCTTTTTTTTATCGTCGAAGAAAATGTCATTGTCATTGATGGGCTTCTGTAGTGCCGCATCAGCTGCTCCGTCGTTGGCGCGCAGCGATGCGACGGGCCGCGCACAGCAGGCAAAAGCAGCAGAGATGTCCCGAATTTTAGAATTCCAATTCCCAAACCTCGAATCCCGGATCCCGAATCCCGTTATTTTTGCTCACACGCCTCAGTCTCCCTCTTTCGGCCACCTCGAAGGTGCCGTTGAGTCAGCGCTGCTGCTGCCGCTGCCGGTCGCGATCCACCTTGCGGCGCGTGGAATCAATCCTGATGGATGGGATGGGGATGATCTCGCAATTTCTCCCATGGGATGCCCGCCTGTACCATTTCGCTCGCCACGAGCCGAGCGTCATCGGTCGCAGACCTACGTGACGGTCGCCGTCGCCTGTTCAGGCGGATCGGCCATTCGCGTCGGTCGGATATATAATATGCTGCCGATCGGCTCCATGCACAGACTGCAAATAGTGAAGGCAGAACGCCGTGGCGGCTCGGCGGCCGATAGTGGAGCTGCAGGTTAGGAGATGTTGGCGAGATCGTGACAGGAGGCACAACAGGAGATGACTTTTCGACTCAAAGGATATGTTATTTTTTGCCGCGGATGTACCTACTGTAGACATTCAATGTCTGGACCATTCGAGAGGGAGAATGGGCTTCTGAGACAACAGGAGCAGTGGCAGGCGGCGATAGAACACGCGGAAAAAAACGCCAGGCAGCGCAAGCGGCATTGGCGGCGCTAGGGGTGGTGGCGGGGAGAGCGGGACGGAGGACGAGGGGGAGGTGAAGGGGGGTTGAAAAGGGGCCTGCTGATGGGGCTGGTGTCGTTTGGTGTTACCGGCGATGATGGAAGGGATAGTGTGTGGGAGGGGGAGAATGGTCTCTGTCGGTTCGGGCCGTGTGTGAGAGTCACTTGAGAGCGGTGACGGGGCGGCGAAGGGGCGGTGAACGGGGGTGAATGGGGGTGAAGGGGGGAGAAGGGGGTTGAAGGGGGATGAAGAAGGAAGTGCTGCCCGGCATTGCAGCACCGCCTAGAAAGTCACTCACCTGCAAAGGAGATGTCAACTCTTGTGAGAATTCTTAGAAACATCCTGCGACGCGAAGGAGGCGGTGCTGGGGCTGGCGGACGCGACAGAGGATGCGTGACGGGCGACGGTGGAAATCGGCGGCAAGGTGAGACAGTTGGTGCGGGACGGGGGGTCCTGGGGGAGATGCGTTGCGTGCAGGCATCTCTCGAGTCACTCGTCGCGGTGGTGGTAAAGGGGTGGTTGAGTTGCTGGGCGTCGCCCAATTGTGAAGTGGTGAAGAGAGTTATTGCTGAGAGTCGGTGAGAATTTACCGCAGAGTCACTGTGAGTGGCGGTAAAATGGCTGTGAGAGTGAGTGAGGAAGCTGATGGGCAGGCCAGGTGAGTTGAATAGTAATTGCAGCCAATGTGAGGCTCATTCCCCCATCCCCCCTCAGTTACTTCCCCCTCCTTTCCAATTCTTGATCCCCTCTTCCCACCCAGCCCCCATTTCTATCCTCCGCCCATCCCATCCATCCAGCCTCACATTCATGTATCCCACTCCCACATACAGCAACTTGTGACCACCTGACACCTACCCCTGCCGCACAATCACATATTTCACAAGGGCACTACCGCTTCCTCCCCCCTTTCTCACTCCCCTTAACCTGTTTCCCCCACCTTCCCGCCCTAGCTCCCCACCTTCTTCTCCCACACGGATTTTTGCCCCTACGGCACTGTCTCCCACACATCCATCCTCCCCGCATTCGTCTCATCAACTCACTGCTCCCCTCACCCCCCCCCCCCTCCTCCTCCTCCCCAGCTCCGCACCTGCTTCTCCTATGCTGACTTCCAGCCCACACTTCGTGCCCCTACAGGACAGTTTCCTCATCGCTCTCATAAGCCACCGCCTCTTTTCCTACCGTCCCCTCCCCCACCTCTCCCCCCCAGCCTGCTTCTCTTACACCCACTCCGGCCTGCGGAATCAGCCCACAGTTTCCTTCCCACCCTACGATGATTAGCTGCACTGCTCACCCCCTTAACCAACTCCGCACCTGCTTCTCCTGCACCGATCCTTTGCCCATGTATTGCTGCCCCTGCAACACGGGCGCACGGTTCACAGGCAACCTGTGGGCTGCTGAGGCTGTGCACTGTTCTCAAGTCCTGGATGGGCTGTGCACTCATTGCCTGTGCGCCCCTGCAGGTTGCAACATGGGCGCACTGTTCTCAGGGGAACATGCAGACTTCTGACTGTACTCCTTGCCAAGGCTGCAACGCACCCTCCCCTCCCTTCCCCCCTCCACCCCTCGTACCCGCAGCTCTGCACCTGCATCTCCCACACCGACTTCACGCCTCCACAACACTGCCTTCCATATCCATCACTCATAAGCCACCTGTGCCGTTTACCCTTTCCGCCCTCTCCCATTCCACCCCCCCGCACACCCTTAACTACCAACCCCAGCTGCGCACTTGCTTCGCCTACACCAACTTCTGGTCCACAGACTCTCGACCCTGCGACGCGGGCGCATTGTTCACCGCCACAGCAACACGCCAGTGGCTGCTGACGTGGCGGAGGTGTGAGAGGGGCTGCAGGCGAGCGGGGTGGGGCTGCTGGGTGCCGCGTGGCGGTTTTCTTTCTCAAGGAGGACGACGGGAGAAGGAGGTGTGTGTGGCGAAGGAAGTGGGCTGAGTTGGTTGGGGCTGGGAGAGGCTAGGCTGCTGGGTGCTGTGTGGCCGTCTCGCTCTTGAAAGAAGAACAGCGGGAGAAAAAGGTGCGTGATGAAAAGTATGCGGGCATTCTATGGTTCACCTGGTCAGTAGCAGCAGGCGTAGCTAGGCGGGCTACTGGGTGACCAATGGCGGCTTGTTTGCGTGGAGGAGCAGAGGGAGAAGGAGGTAGGTGGTGGAATGCCTTTTAGGTGATTGTTGTGGCGGTGGGCGAGGCTCGGCTGGGCTGCCCAGCCGGCTTGGCTCAGCTCAGCTCGGCTGGGTGTCCCATGGCGGTTTTCGAGGAGGGGTAAGCAGAGGGGAAAGGAGGTGCGTTGTGAGTGGGTGAGGGGTAGTAGGCTGCTTGATGCTTATGAGTGACTGGTGGATCAGGGGTGAGGCGATTCTGGGCGTGGCTGCTAGGTGCCTCGTGGCAGATTTCATCCTCAGGGAAGAAGGAGAGTGGGTGTGTGGTGAGAGGGGTGTAAGCTATATGTGTATCACTAGAAGGTCACTAGTGTGGCTGCACGCAAGGCTGGGCGAGAGTGCTGGGTGTCCCGTGGCCTTGCCCTTCCTCAGTGAAGAACGGGCTTAGGGACGAGCAGAGGGAAAAGGAAGTGGGTGTGTGGCGAGAGGGACGTGAGCTAGCTATGGGCCACCTGCAGGTCGCTAGTAGCGAGGCTGCTGGGGAGCGGCAGTTTTCTTCCTTAAGGACGAGCAGGGCGAGAAGGGCGTGCGTCGTGGGCTGCTTATGGGTCGGTAGCAGGTCGGTAGCAGGTCGCTCGCAGGTCAGCCAGGTCGCTCGCAGGTCAGCCAGGTCGCTCGCAGGTCAGCCAGGTCGCTCGCAGGTCGCAGGTTAAGCTCTCCCTTGTTCCCCTCCTCTCCTCCTATCACTAACCGCCTCTCTCACCCTCACCTCACCGGTCTCTTTCACTGGCCTCCTTTTGTCCAAGAACACGCCAGGTGTGCATTGTGCAGCCATCACTTTCCATTGTTGGCCCTCCATTCCCTCCCCCCTAAACTTTCTCGTCCCCAACCCTGTCTCCTCCATACACATGCGCTCTCCTTTCCCCTCCCCCATTCCATTCCCCTTCAACGTCTCCTCCCCCATCCCCATCCCCATCCCCATCGTCATTCCCCCCTTCCCATGTGTGCTGTGCAAAGTTCAGCCAGCAGCGTCCATCACTCTGCTCCAATCCGCCTATCCTGCACTCCCCTCGCTTTTCTCTCCCTCTCTCTGCCCTACCTCTAATTTCCCTCCCTCATTGCATTCCTCCCTCTTCCCTCCTCCCTCCTCCCTCCTCCCTCGTCCCTCCTCCCTCCTCACTCCTCCTCAGCAACAGCTCCCCAGTTATCAGCACATCATTGATCTTCTATGTTCCTTAGGGCGTGTAACTTTGTACCGACCAATTGAAAAAAAACGACCATTGGGTGGTTCTGACGATTGCGAACTCTTTGGGGTAACACCCACAGATTAGCATTACGGGGTAGTCACACTGACTACAGAAAATATTCAGGTGTTATTTTCATTTGATTTTGTGTCACAAACTCTCACGACCTCTACTACTCTTCTCCTGGGCAGGGGATTGGTGTTCGACTTCCAGTTATTGCCCCCGAATCTGTTTCGCGAAGGCCTATGAACTTCCTAAACACTACTACCTTTTTGTGCCCACTTTTTCCACACCCCGTTCGAATGCTGAAACTTGGATTTAACGTTTAAATTCTAATTATGGGGGTAGGTAAGGGTGGGTGCCCCACAGCTCGCGAACAGAATGGTCATTGTGTTCGAAATGTGTGACGGGGTTCGTTCAAACGTTACACCATTTCGCATTCGCCTGAACCAGCCATTTGGTCGGATGTTAGGCTTGGTCGGTACAATGTTACACGGCCTTACTCTCTCAACTCCCTTCTTTCCCTCCTTGCGTTTTTTGTGCCATGGCTTCATCCTCCTCCCCCCCATTTTCCCTTTCCTCCCCCCTCTTTCCCTGGCTATTCCAGCACATTATGGCGCGGTGCTTTGCCATGCAACTCACCCGCCCTACCCTTCTTGCCCATGCCCGTTGCTCTTTCTCCCTTACACCTCGCCGCACAATTCGAGCTCTTTCGACACGCGGGGAAACGGAGCCACAGCATGCAGCTCATTCACCTACTTTCCACCACGCCTCCCTCCTTCCACCGTCCCACAGGCCCTCCATCACCCCTCCGTCGTTTTCTTGTGCTCGTTGCTTCTTCATCCGTTCCTTTCCCCTCTTTCCCTTCCTCCCATCCACCAGCTTCATCTCTTTTCTCCCCCGTGCTGCTTCTCCCACCCACCCCCCTCGTCGCACACACCCCCATCTTCAGCGCATGATGGCATGGCGCCATGGTGTGCACTTGTCCCCGCCAAACCTCCTCCGCGCCCCCCCGGGCTGCCACGGCACGGCAGTGCCATTCACTTCCATTCCCTCGTGCCCTCCTCCCTGGTTGCTGGCGAGGTGACGGGTGAGGCCGGTGGCGAGCGCAATGAGTGGATGGTGGGGAGAGGTGCTAGAGCATGACATTTGATGCTGCTAATTGTGTAAGTGTAACACCCTTTTCTGGGTTTACACTTCTGTTCAGGACACCCCAACCCCTTTAGGCCGCAATTGACCGGGAACCAGTCGTTGGCTGCTCACAACAGCCATTATCTCCCCAACACCGTAACAATTGTTGGCTACCCCCAACATTATTGGGCAACCAACATAATTTGACAAACCACTACTGTTGTGGGTTACCCTCAAAATTCCTATTTCCTTCACCACCTATGTGTACCATTCGTTTGCTAATGGTGGGGGGAGGTGGATAGTGAGAGGAATATGGTGCTGGTGAGGTTGGCCTAAAGTCAGTGACTTGACTCTTTTGAACTGGGCAGCTTTCCAGGCAGTGTTCTCTGCCAGATCCCGCCCTTAATCCTCCTCGCCTTCCCTTCCCTGCCTTCCCTGCGTTGCCTTCCTTCCCTGCCTTCCCTGCCTTGCCTGCCTTGCCTGCATTGCCTGTCATCACCTCTCCCTCTCTGCACGGCCTATCCGGCAGGCACAAGGTCAAGATCACCACGCTCATCCATGTCTCCCTCCTGGCTCTTGCCTGTTCCTCCAGCATCATACCTCTGCCAGTCCTGGCAATGCGCTGCCTCTTCTCACCCGTCATCACCCTCGCCTTCCGCAACGCGGAGGAGCTGCCATCGCTCGACGATATCTCGCCACTTGGCAGAGGGCAATCATTTCTCACGAGGATGCAGCTGAATGGCATTCTGCTGCTACCAATAGCAGCAGCACGTTCCCTTTGTTTGACCCCACCTACACTGAGTCAAGTCAGAAATAATCTTGCCGCTCAACAGCAGTGCTGCTCCCTGCCAAGGCCACCGGCACGTTTCCTTTGTTCTACCAGTGGATTCGTAAGGCATGCATGTCGCAATCCGGAATGATGACGAGAACACTCTCCTCCGTTGTGCCGCTGCTGGTGGTTGTTGTTGGGTTGGGCTCCTGTCGATGAACTTCGATTTGTTGCATCTCAATTCTAAGTGGTCCGCACCGCACCTCATGTCCCTCTGACGCAGCACAGCACAGCACCTTCATTTGATCTGAGAGTCTCGTTTTTGAAATACCAGGGTCTACCGTAGAAGGCAAGCGCATTAATGAGATTTCTTTCAGCTTTCAATGGCAAAGACACCTTACAGAATCTGTCAATATATATATATATATGTATGTAGGCTATGTTGGGACTAGCCTTAGGGGGTACAAACATTACTCGAAGCTTCACTTGTACCACCCTTGTTGACCTAATGACCACCACTATAGCCTATTAAGTTCAACAGAAACACCACAAGGTAATATATTGGTATGATAATTCCACAAGAGTAGCAAAGACTCAAGCATCTTGAGCCCAGAATACACATCCGTCACCCTGAACAGTACAGGAAGCACCATGGTAGTTTGCCTGGCAGGCAACGCATGGCAGAGGCCTGGGCAGGATTAACAGGCAGTAGACGAATGCAGAAGACCAGGGAGCAGACGAAACTGTGTGTGTTAGGGGCTTGCTGGTGCTGCTGATGTGGCAGAGAGCAGCAATGGAAGGGTGAAAACAGGAGTGCAACAAGGGAGAACAGCAGGAGAGCAAGGGAGAAAAGCAAATTGCTGGGGTGAAAAGCACGAGTAAAAGGGTGAAAAGCAGGAGTGCAAGGGTGAAAAGCAGGAGTGCAAGGGTGAAAAGCAGGACCAGGCAAAAGAAGATTTGCGTTAGTATGAGTGGGGGGTGGTGGTTATGAGAGGCGTGGGGGGTTTGAGAGGAGTGGGGTGTATGAGAGGAGTTGGGGGTATGAGAGGAGTGGGGGGTATGAGAGGAGTGGGGGGGATGAGAGGAGTCAGCTATTTGCAACACAGGGGACCCCTCCGTGGCGCACAGTCATTGCATTGCTGACGTGCCAGGTGACAGGTGTCACTACATTGCTGGGCTCAACTCGACGGCATGCTCTGACAGTGTTGAAGGTGATTGTGTGTGTTGTTCCAGTAACAAACGATCTTTCTGCACTTGACCTTCGTTAGCACCACTCTATCCTTTCCCTCCCGCACCACGATATTATTGCCTTCACTTCCAAACGTACACATGCACAGGGAAATCAGGCACAGGGAAATCAGGCACAGGGAAATCAGGCACAGGGAAATCAGGCACAGGGAATTCAGGCACAGGGAATTCAGGCACAGGAAATTCAGACAAAGGGAATTAAGGCACAGGGCATTCAGGCACAGGGCATTCAGGCACAGGGGATTCAGGGACAGGGGATTCAGGCAAGGGAAAGAAAATTTTAGGCAAAGGGATTTTAAGAAGAAGAAAAAAAGGCACATGGGATTCAAGCTTAGGAAATTCAGGCACTGAAAACTCGGGCACTGAGAAATCAGGCACAGGGCACAGGGAATCCAGGCGCAAGGAATTCAGGCAGTGAGAAATCAAGCACATGGAATTCAGGCATAGGGCATTCAGACACAGGATATTCACACACATCAGGCACAGGCACTTGAGGCACAGGAATGTCAGACACAGAAATTTCGGACACCGGAATTTCAGGCACAGGGAACTCAGGCACAGGGCACTAAGGCACAGGGTATTATGGCACAGGAAGTTCATGAACAAGGGATTCAGTAACAAGGAATTCAGGCCCAGGCATGCAGGCACAAGGAACTTAGATATAGAGATATCAGAAACATAGATTCCAAGCACACGGAATGAAGACTACGAATTTTAGGCACAGGGCATTCAGGCACAGGGAATTCAGGTACGGGAAATTTTGGCACGGAAATTTCAGGAATAAGAAATTAACGCACATGTAATATGAGCACAGAAAAATCAGGCTCAGGCAAAATAGGCACAGGGAATTCAGTCACAGGCAATCGGACACAAAGCATTTAGGAACAAGGAAGTCAGGCACAGAAAAGCAAGTCCCAGAACACTAAGGCACAGGTAATACGGGTGTAGGGAATCGGGGAGCAGGGAATTCGAGCACAGGGAAATCTGGCAGAGGTATCAGGCTCAGGGATTCAGACACAGGGCAATCGTGCACAGGAAATTTAGGAACAGAAAATTCAACCAGACAAAAAGGCACAGAAAACTCAGGGACTGAGACTTTAGGCGCAGAGCTTTCAGGAATAGAAATGTTGGGCGCAAGTAATTAAAGCACAATCCCAGACTTGACATCATGCCGCGAGTTATTTTTGCTCTCAATTCGGTTTGACTATGCACCATGGTTAAGGCATATTCTATCAATCAGAACAGGGGCACAAGACAGAATATTTTTGAGAGCACACTACTAGAAGTATCTATAGTCTATACTGCCTAGTCTGTGTCCATGCACTAGCCTCACATATGCAGCTTCCCTTCACCTTCAATGCCACCGTCTCCGACAAGCATCAGCCAGCATTGACACACCAACCTCTGAGATACTGCAGCACCTTCTAACAGGTCACGTCACCTAGCCACTTAATCTGCACAAGATTGGCAGGAAGGGAGCGTATGGAGGTGCAACTCAGTAACAACTGGTGCAGCTGGGTGAAAAACTCCGGTAGGTGCTGCAAGGAGTTGCATGAGATCAGCTCCAGTTTGCGCAGGCGAACCAACGAGGTCACGCCCTGAGGTAGAGCCACCAGCTGAGGCGCTTCAACCGATAGTGACGTCAGCTTGGTGAGCTCCCCTAAGCTTTCTGGCAGCTCCTCCGGTGACCAAGAAAGAATCTTCAGCTGCCGTAGCTCCGGCAATGCTGCTGCCATGTTGCTTGGGAGGCTGCGAATCCCCGGCGCCTCTATCAGCAAGCTGTGCATATTGAAGTCAGGAGGGCTGGGAGCTCCTGGCTGTCACCTCCCAACCGCAACTCCAGCTGCTCCAGACATGACAGCCTGCTGCTCACCGCAGGGCCCCATATCACCCCGACACTGTTCAGCTTCAGTACCCTCAGCTGCGATAACCCACAGATGTCCACCTCATGGGAAGAGGCTTCCCTGAAGGGCCCCAGACAAAGGCTTTGAAGAGAGGGGGGCAGATCAGCAGGGGGGCCACTCAGCTCCAGCCTCATTAGGCTCGGCCGCTGCCATGATGTTTCTGAGAGAGACCAGCAGCCTCTGACCTCCAAAGTGTGAAGCCTGGTAAGACGAATCAGTGAGATAGGAAGCGTGCTGATCAAGCAGCCAATTAACTTCAGCTCCTGCAGGCTGGTCAGCTCTCCCAAAAATTCCGGAAGCTCGATTTCACCGCATTTAGTCAGCTCAAGGCTCGTCAAGGAAGTCAGCCCGGTGAAGGACGCAGGGAAGGGGTGGTAATGGCAGTTATACAACCTAATAGCCTTCAGGCTTACAAGGGCTCCAATGTCCTCCGGCAAGGCAAGCGATGACAAGCAAGTCATGGCAAGTCTCCAATGCAGTTTGGAAGACACATCACCTCCAAGCAGTTGCTTATCAGCAGCTCCTCTAGCGTGGTGAAAGGCGAAGCTGATGGGAAGATGGAGTCGAGATCAAACGAATTGAGAAGATTGAGCGATTTTAGACAAGAAGGCAGTGCCACGGTTGCAACACGCGTTGGCTGATGGGTTTGGTGAGGGTTGAGGCCGAGTCGTGGGAGGTGACGGGGGGTGGCGATGCGCAGATGGTTCCTGGGGCAGCTGACGTACAGGGTGGTTAGGGCTGTGAGGTTGGCGAAATCAGGATTCTCCATGTCTGCAGCGTCGTTGAGAAAAAGGGTGTGCAGATACCTCAGCTGGAATAAGGACTTGGGTAGCTGTGTTGCTTGCTTGAGGAAAAAGAGGGTCACCTGCTCCAATCCAGGAAGCGCATGAAAAAATCGGTCCAAGCCGTCCGTGGTTATTGAATGTGTTTTCTCCCTGCGATAATGCATAACTGGGTAGACATCGTCCTTGTTCAGCCATGTAAAGTTCCTCCCCACGTGGAGGCGAGTCAGCTTCGGGCATGACAAAGCCAGGTGAGCAAGGAAAGCGTCATCGAGCGGCTCGGCGCTGTTGTCGCTGAGATGCAAATGGGTGAGGTTGGGGAAGCATGTGACGGCGGCTGAGAGATCTCGGCGAGACACAAGAAGGTCTTCTTTGACAAGCAGCGTTGTCACGTGACGCTTCACTAGTCGACGCCAACGACTGCAGACTGACGCGACGAGGAGATTCCAAGCTACGTCTGCGACTGGTGGAGGGGCTGCTATTGGCGTCTTGATTTGCGGACATTTTCTCTTCCCCATTTCGATGGGTGACCATAAGTAGCTGGACGTCCACAAGCTTTCTATGTAGGACTCGCATGAAGCGAATTGCTTGAAGGACCGTGTCAGGATCGCAACGAGGAGGTCGTCAGGCAAACTATTTATGTTTGTAGGCTCCATCCTAGAAATCCAAAAACAAGAACTGCGAAATGAGCAGAAATGTGCTTAGTAACAGCAAGAGTTGAGATGTGGATCTAAGTAGCATCATGCGGAAAAGGGATCTGAATACTCACGGGAAAAGTACGTATTTGCTGAACGAGCGATTCCAGATCTGCACGATAGACAAGCACAAGGCTTCACGAGCGATCTGTTCACGTGTGGAGAAATGAGAGCAAGATGGGAGGAGAGCGATATAAGGGTTGACACGATGATGCAAGGCAATGGAAGGGTGTAGCAGCGACGCAGGAGAAATCTGCATGGAACAATGGTGGCATTCCAGTTTCAAATTCGGCTGATCCGAGAAACCAGGTCACTTCCTTGAAGACATCGAATCCAGTTCTGCCAACCATGATGAGGCTATTCGATTCCGTTTGACCTAAGCTGTAATTCGCATGCAGGCATTCCCGTGTCGCACGGACTATGAATGAAGCATGTCAAGAACTCTAGTTGGCACAGCAGCATCGTTCATTGATGCATGAGAAGCAAGGGAAGACGAGGCTGGGGGAGTCCCCCATGAAGCCATCAGCAACAACACTGCCCGCTCCTCCCCTCCTCTCAGTCGAGCGGACACACAATTTGGGAAGGGTTCGTCGTGGTGAGCCTGGCGAACATTGTTTGTGTGTGCGACAAGGTGAGAGTGCTTGCGAGTGTTGCGTCGATGTGCTTGTGTTGGTCACTATTGGCCTTGGCGAAAACGAACTTCTGGCGAATTGCAGTGCTCCTGTGTACCCTGACACCATCAAGGTCCCTCGTCATAGCCGAACCCGACCAGTTTTGTGTAAAGGTTCGGAGAATTATTGTTATCTCGCCACGCAATCTGCCAATCACAGACCCTGGTTACCGTTTGTTACCAGCCTCGAGATTAGTAAAACTCAGATGTTCCAACCAGCTCGGCGCGCATTAGCGCCGAATGAGAGCGGGTGTTGCTGTCAATGCCTTCCACGTTGCCGAGCCATGGCGGCTCAGCCATTGCCAGCTCGAATAGGAAGAGTATTGTTTTTTCGGCTCCTCCTACATTCGATTCAATTCCCCCCCCTTGGAGCCTTTTACATTCGTGCTGTTGCCGTGCATCCCAGTCTCGATACTCAAGCCGCCTTCCTTGTGATGGTCGATACCCATTCCGTTTGATGTGCTCTTGAGACGGCTCACGTTCGAAACGGCGCAGGGCGTGTCTCGTGATCTACCGTGACGCCGCTTGCGATCGCCTGCGACGTGACACACTCTCGTGCGATGCGACGCTTCGCATTTGCGAAAACAATAAATGTTGCATGTGAGTGTGTCACATCCCGTGTCCGCATCAATGAGTAGCTCGGTACAGGGCCGTGGCGCTCGGGGGCTTGGCGCCGGCATAGAGGGAGCAGCAACCGCATGCTCAGGAGCGACTCGTGGAGGAGCGCAGGCAGCGGTAGGAGGAGGCGCGGAGGGAGCGGGAGAGGGACGAAACGAGAGAGGGAAATTCTCGGTAGCTTCGCAAAAACGTCGACGAATGGGATGTCGCCTCCAAGTCGAAGCGAGCGAGCGATATCACGCCAGCCGTGCCTCGAAATGACGATCGTGAGTCGACCTAATGTCACCCCGTCACAAAAATCCTCTAGCCCCATTTCTTCCTCTCCCTTTCCCCCTCCGCTTCCTTTCGCTCTTGATCTGTTCACCTCGCCCTTTCCCTCGCACTTCCTCGTTTCCGCGCTTTCATTATGTCACAACAACTCGCACTTACCACACATGCATCCCAAAATGTGTGAGGTCGGGGTGGGATGTTTTTTAGGGCTTGCGAGAGAGTAACTCTCATGAACCTACCTGCAGGTGGCTTTTCGGGGTTCGCGGCTCGGGAATCACTGGTTTGCAGCATCACCGAAATTTCGACGCCAGTCTCGCGAGCGATTTTATTGGTCAACCACTTTCGACTTCAACTACGAACCTTCGTCGAAACCCTTCGCGCGATTTCCATTGGGCGTTCGATTCGAAGTTACTGCTCTGTAAGATTAGGTTTTCGACCAACATCTTCTAAGAAGCAGCGGGTGGCGAAGGTTTGGCGCAAAGCCAGACCAATATGACCCGCACAAGAGGAACTCCGTTCCAGTGCACAGTGATTTCACTGTTATGGAAATATTGTATTGTTATGTCCCTTTATATTGTAAACATCTTTAATTGTTTAGTCATACATTGTTGAAGTCCTTAGTAATTTGATTTCCACGTGTATGTAAAGCATTGAACTCTCTGGTATTGTCATTTGTGATCGGTGGGACGTTATATTCACTAAAAGATCATGTATTTTACTGATAACTAATCGCGAGTTCAAAACATGGACGTCGCATGGTGTCGTTTCAAATGTTGGCTATTTTACTAGTACAAGGAAGCTATCAACTCAATTTTGTGCCATTCTCACAACACGGGAACGAGTGGCGATGATTTGACATCGAGTGAGTTCAATAGCCGCAAGTACAGGCATGGACATCGCATGATGTCGTTTCTGCGCTGCGTTTATTATTTTTTGCAATGTCTCTTCACACCACTGAGTCATTGATGATACAAGGAAGCTATAAACTCAATTTGGTTCGATTCGCACAGCACGGGAACGAGTGACGATGTCTTGAACATCTGATGCGTTGAAACTGCCGCGAGTACAGACATTGACATCGCATGATGCTGTTTCAATGCAGCGTTTTTTTTTTTTTGCAGGGTTTCTTCACACCAATGAGTCATTGATGATAAAAAGGAAGCTATAAACTCAATTTGGTTCGATTCGCACAGCACGGGAACGAGTGACGATGTCTTGAACATCTGATGCGTTGAAACTGCCGCGAGTACAGACATTGACATCGCATGATGCTGTTTCAATGCAGCGTTGTTTTTTTTTGCAGGGTTTCTTCACACCATGATGATAAAAAGGAAGCTATAAACTCAATTTGGTTCCATTCGCACAGCACGGGAATGAGTGACGATGTTTTGAACATCTGATGAGTTGAAACTGCCGCGAGTACAGACATGGACATCCCATGATGCCGTCTCAATGCTGCGTTGTTTTGTTTTTTTGCAAGGTTTCTTCAAACCACTGAGTCATTGATGATACAAGGAAGCTATAAACTCAATCTGGTTCAATTCGCACAGCACGGGAACGAGTGACGATGATTTGAACATCTTATGAGTTGAAACTTCCGCGAGTACAGACATGGGCATCGCATGATGTCGTTTCAACACCAGAGCGCCTTGCCAACTGTCAGAATGTTATAATTGTCTAGCCTGCAGTGGGGTACTCCATAGTGAGTACAGCCCAATTAGGGTTTGCTATATGTATCCAACTGCTTGCTAGTGAAACCCCTCCTTTTCTTCATTCTCGTTTCTACCTGCTAGTTCTGACACCAACGCTGCAGCAGAGTGGTCTGCCAGTGTTGCATCCGCAAGTGATTGTATGCGCATGTGCGTGCACCTAGTTCGCAAGTGCTTATAGACAGTTGCGCACGACGTGCACTGTCGCGCACATTGCGCAGGTGCCAAGTCGACAAACACCCGTGTCGACCACCAAAAGTAGTCGGTGCCCACCCTGGTCGACGAACACCTTCATCGGCCACTGCCATCTGTTACAATCCCAAAAAGGACTTAGCCAGGGATCGGCTCAGGGTTGATCACAGGTAGTGTTGCAGCGGAATTGTTGATCCAGGTCAGAGTGAATGTAATTGACTGAGATGATTATAGCAGCGAGCCGACCTTCTGCAGCGAGCTGCAGCGAGCCGACCTTCTGCGAGTATTCCTCCTCTTCGCGAGACTGAGCATCATTGTCGTCGAAAGTCAGCTCGGCCTAGGCGTCGACGGAGACCGGCGTCTTCGGGATCCGCCGTGTCTGCTCCTCGTCGATGAAGCGCCTGCGCAGCTTGTCGACGTAGGCCTGCTGGTGAAGCCACAGCTTCCGCGCAGGTCGGTCGCGCATGATCTCCAGAACCTCCTTGCGCAGATCGGCCACTCGAAACGGTTTCGAGTGATCTCCAGATACCTCTCGACCGGGCTGATCTTGCGCAGCTCAAAGGCGGCCTCTAGCACCTCCTTCAGTTCCCTCAGCATCGCGGTGGTGCTGCTGGCGGCGAGCAAGTCGTCGACTTAGACAGCACCCAACACGTCACTCCGTCTTCGGTGACTTTGAAGTAGAGAGCCTCGTCGACCTGGCTCTTGCTCCAGCCGGCGCTGGTGAGCACCGCGTTGAGCGCCGAGTACCACAGTAGCGGCGACTGTTTTAGCCCGTACAAGCTCTTCAACAGCTTGCACACCCGGCAGATCCCGTCGTCGTAATAGAGCATGCGGTCGAGCTTGACCCACACATACTGGCGTCTTGCGGTTCATCAGCAGGAGAAAGTACAGGCTGCCATCCTTGGCGGCCACTCGAAACGGCCCGCACAAGTCGATGTGTACGACGAGCAGGGCCACCTCCGCGTTACAGCCCTTGTCGGGGAAGGTGTGCCGCGCAAGTTTCCCGCCGATGAAGGAGACGCACGGCAAGTCGGCCCCGGTCGACGGCTTGATGTCCAGGCCGGTGGCGACTTCGTGTTTCGCCGAGCTCTTGACGGTATCGACGCCGACGTGCTCGAGCCTCGCGTGCCACCACTTCAGTCGACTTCGTCACGCAAGGTCGAAGGTCGGTGCGTTGGACCGGCCGGTGTACTTTGCCCAACCAAACACGCCCGCCACTGCTGAGACATGCAGCATCTCGTCGCCGTCGTTCTGCAGCTTAACGCCGCTGTCTTTCAACTGGTCGGGTAATAGTACCTGCACGCCCGGGACGTAAAGCACGTCAGGGAGTAGAACCTGCTTCCTGGCCTCCCCAATTTTGGTGTCAATCGCATGGCACGCGTACGTGTGACGCTGTTTTGAACATAAAATGAGGCGAAACTGTTTGAGTACAGACATGGATGACACATGATGTCGTTTCAGCACTGCGTTGTTTTTATTTGCAGGGTTTATTCACACCACTGAGTCATTAATGATATCAAAAGGGTGTCACACCTATTTGGTGTGATTCGCACGACACGGGTACGAGTGACGTTGTTTTGAACGTCGAATGAGGCGAAACTGTGCGAGTACAGACATGGACGACACATGATGGCGTTTCAATACTGCGCGTTTTTTTTTTCTTTGCAAGGCTTAATGACACCACTGAGTCATTAATGATATCAAAAGGGTGTCACCCCAGTTTGGCACCATTCGCACGACACGGGTACGAGTGACGCTTTTTGAACATCGAATGAGGCGAAACCGTGCAAGTACGGACATACATGTCACATGATGCCGTTTCAACGCAGCAATGTTTTTTTTTTCCAAGGTTTCTTCACACCACTGTGACACTTGTGTCAACCCAATTTGGTGTCAGTCGCATGACACGGGTACGAGTGCCGCTATTTTGAATGTAGAATGAGGTGGAACCGTGCAAGTACGGATATGGACGGGAAGATGATGCCGTTTAAACGCTGCGGGTTTCATTTTTTTTTGCAAGGTTATTTCACACCACTGAGTCATTAGTGATACAAAATAACCCTAAAACCAACTTCAAAATGTGCAATACTCTGCCAAATATCTGGTTGCCATTTTGACATCTGTGTGTGTGATATTCTGTATGTAATAGTTTAAGCAACCAGTTTGTATGAAAGTTAGTGTGCCCAACTGTATTAGTCATTCTAGGGAAGGGGAACAGCATCGCGCAGGTGGTCGACCGGTGGGAAATGCTGTCACTATGGGACCGTTTTGTCATTTTCAGTGCGGCGGGATGTACAGCTGGCTTCGAGCACCGACAAGTGTGGGCCTGTGTCAGCAAACGTGACGTGTCCCAATTGTGTGTTATTTTTTTCTGCAACTGTGCAGGTGCTCTTCGACAGAGGAGAATGTTTGGAAAATAGTGTTCGCTGCTACTTGTCGCGTGCGGAACAAATTGCAGCAACTTGTCTTTCCAGTGCTGCTCGATTCTCGAACCTGAAAGGTTCATTCGACTGTCAGCCAGCGCAGCTGGTCGAACCACGCAAGCAACTGATGGGATTCTTTGTCTCATTAAAACGTTTTGCTGAAGGCGTGTTTGACACGTCGAGTTTTGCACGAGTGATTGTTTGCTCGAGCGTTGAAAACGTTCGTTAACCCCATCTAAATTTTACTGTATTCCACGCCACAGTACGTTGCACCACTTATTTTATCGAGATTGGTACTTGTTTCTCCCGACAACAGTTGTGCAAAAATAAAGAAAGTGGAGCAAACCACGAAACGACAAAACGACAGCGGTGGCATTGCGCTCAACGGTTCCAACAGAACACAGTCATTGCTTGGGGGCAGACAGCCATCTTGTAATCCGTCCTCTCCCTCTTGAACTGCCTTTGCCGTTTCCAGTTCTCGTCGTTAGCTTGCTTTTTGTGCTCGATAGCTGTCACAGTAGTCGTTAGGTCGTCAGTGTCCAGCTTCGATGGTATCGCCCTCCGGCGTTTTATTTTTATTTATTTTCCTTCCTTGTTGCAGGTGTTGGTCTACGTGCGCAACAACGACAGTATGTGAGCCGATGCGAGGGTGTTTGCAAATTATTCCGTGAGGTTCGCTGCTCCTAACATCACGATCGCCGCCTCGGTACGTATCTGGGACGCGCTTGTACAACGCGAATCGGCGACGTGCATGATTGCAATTTATTGTTTCCTGCTTTGTCGATAATATCTCATTCCTTTTTCGCTTCCCCCGCTCCTTGACGTTCCAGGCCCCACGTTTTCATTTCTCATATTCGTATAATTAGAGAGCGCCGCCACTCCATATCGCCGTTGTTTCTACGACAGATTATTGTCGGAACTCGCTCCACCTCGCGCGGCAACTAGGCGTGGAAATGCGTTTGGACGATGATCCGCCGCCTGCACGTCCTCTGGCGCCTGCAGCTCTTTCGGCGCCGAGAGTGAGGCGGATATGCCGCTGGGAATGACGATGACGACAGTTACTATTTGCATGGTATGAACCGTGCATTTGTGCCTCCTCCCCCCCGATCACATGCCTTAAGTCTCATGCACCTGCTCCTCGCTTCTTGATGCAACCGCTACCGCTACCAATTCTGGCCGTTCTCTGGTTTCTCTCTCCCGTCCCCCGGACTACCCCCGATTTTTTTTCCCCTTATGATAACCGTCCGCTCCCTCTCCCCTCCCCTCAGATATTGGCCAAAACAGTCCTTCATCATGAAGTTCAGACACGCATGCAACGTCGGGCTGCTTAGTGTGACAAGGTGGTGCAAGCGTATGCTGGATATCAGCATATTTTTTTATTTGCATTTTGTATGTAGAGATGTTTTAGCTTCCATTGTGAAGTGCCCTTACGGCAAAGGTGCAGCACCTGTAACACTGTACGGGAATAGAGATTACTGTGAGGAATTTGTAATGTTGTAATATTCCGTTTATATAATGCTCGTAAGATATGTATTGAAACAACATTCTAAATATTCAGACGCACAAATGTATCTTTATATGTTTTATCTTTGTCATTACAACGTTTTATATCTGCATCGTATTTAACCCTGCACTATAATGTTACATGCGTGTTAGATGTTACAATTCGTTCAGATTTAATGCTGAATAACTATTTAACTCCATACAATCACAAATTAATTCAAACGCGATATCACAGTTTTAGTGGTATCGATGTGTAATATTCTGACGAATTAGAACATACCACGTGCATTGACTTAACTGGATTCAATTCCACGCGGGAAATGTACCTCGCCAAAACTCGACTCGCGGCTCCCTGGAGCAAACCAATCAGCATGACCTGCCGACGAGATGTGATTCGTCAATCCAGTTGATAGTTACCCCAGAGTAAGTTCCGAAAACACAAGAGATATACGGCTGCGATTGGGCAAAAACAATTTCCAGGTTGGTTCCTTCAGGCCGTTCCCAACCAAAGTTACAACCGGGAATGTCGCCCACAATCTTTCAGGTAGGTTCTGAAAAACTTACGAGAATCTAACCCTAAAGTTTCTATCACGTAAGAAACGAAACCAACAGATTTTGGGATGTGCGCTTCCTCACCCTGCGACGCCCTCCCCGCCCCCCACGCCCCTGCGATGCGCCTTCCGCGCCGAGGCGCAATGCGCCTTGCCGCCTCCTCTTGCCGCCTCCCCGCAGATGTAAGATCTGATCTGCCACGGTGACACGGACGGTGGGGATCTGCGATGGCCATCAGAGAGCCACACCGACGCCCATGCACAACGTCAGCAATTGCTTCCCCCAACCACCCCCCCTCCTCCCCCCGCTGTCTCGTTTCCTTTCCCCCTCCGTGTTACTGTTTCGTGTTGCCATGCTGGTGTGCGTTTGAAGTGGCGTGGCATATGTACGGCGGCTAGCAGCCTTTGGATTGGCGGCATCCAAGGACTCGTCTATGCAGCAGCAGCAGCAGCAGCAGCCGAAGCGCCACTGGGTGCTTGCGTGGGGTGCAGTAGGAACAGGAGTGGTGCAGCGATTGGAGCTGATGAGTGGCCGGCAAAGCGAAGGTGGGGGGGTAGACAGATAGGAAGAAAGGAGCAGAGCGGAGCGAGTCGAGAGAGGGGACAGGAGCACAAGCAGGGGGGACTGGGACATTATGAACCGTGGGCAGGGCAGTGAGCATGCTGCACTGAGGTTGGAAGGCGGCGGGGGTTGAAGGGGGACGCATCCTTGGTGGAGGCGAGCTGCGTGGCGGAAGGAAGGGACGAGAAGAGAACGGACAGGACTGCAGCGACGTGCTGTACTGCCGCGGAAGTAGTGCAGCAAGGCATGGGGAGGATGGATCTCGCCTCACATAACGCCACGATCACGAGCGGAAGGAGCAGACTGGAAATAGCGGAAGGAACGGGAAAGGGACGAGCGGAATGCAAGAGGAGGAGGGACGGAGGATGTGGTAGGGAAGGATGTGGCAGGGAAGGATGTTGCAGGGAAGGATGTTGCAGGGAAGGATGTTGCAGGGAAGGATGTTGCAGGGAAGGATGTTGCAGGGAAGGATGTTGCAGGGAAGGATGTTGCAGGGAAGGATGTTGCAGGGAAGGATGTTGCAGGGAAGGATGTTGCAGGGAAGGATGTTGCAGGGAAGGATGTTGCAGGGAAGGATGTTGCAGGGAAGGATGTTGCAGGGAAGGATGTTGCAGGGAAGGATGTTGCAGGGAAGGATGTTGCAGGGAAGGATGTTGCAGGGAAGGATGTTGCAGGGAAGGATGTTGCAGGGAAGGATGTTGCAGGGAAGGATGTTGCAGGGAAGGATGTTGCAGGGAAGGATGTTGCAGGGAAGGATGTTGCAGGGAAGGATGTTGCAGGGAAGGATGTTGCAGGGAAGGATGTTGCAGGGAAGGATGTTGCAGGGAAGGATGTTGCAGGGAAGGATGTTGCAGGGAAGGATGTTGCAGGGAAGGATGTTGCAGGGAAGGATGTTGCAGGGAAGGATGTTGCAGGGAAGGATGTTGCAGGGAAGGATGTTGCAGGGAAGGATGTTGCAGGGAAGGATGTTGCAGGGAAGGATGTTGCAGGGAAGGATGTTGCAGGGAAGGATGTTGCAGGGAAGGATGTTGCAGGGAAGGATGTTGCAGGGAAGGATGTTGCAGGGAAGGATGTTGCAGGGAAGGATGTTGCAGGGAAGGATGTTGCAGGGAAGGATGTTGCAGGGAAGGATGTTGCAGGGAAGGATGTTGCAGGGAAGGATGTTGCAGGGAAGGATGTTGCAGGGAAGGATGTTGCAGGGAAGGATGTTGCAGGGAAGGATGTTGCAGGGAAGGATGTTGCAGGGAAGGATGTTGCAGGGAAGGATGTTGCAGGGAAGGATGTTGCAGGGAAGGATGTTGCAGGGAAGGATGTTGCAGGGAAGGATGTTGCAGGGAAGGATGTTGCAGGGAAGGATGTTGCAGGGAAGGATGTTGCAGGGAAGGATGTTGCAGGGAAGGATGTTGCAGGGAAGGATGTTGCAGGGAAGGATGTTGCAGGGAAGGATGTTGCAGGGAAGGATGTTGCAGGGAAGGATGTTGCAGGGAAGGATGTTGCAGGGAAGGATGTTGCAGGGAAGGATGTTGCAGGGAAGGATGTTGCAGGGAAGGATGTTGCAGGGAAGGATGTTGCAGGGAAGGAAAGGATGTTGCAGGGAAGGATGTTGCAGGGAAGGATGTTGCAGGGAAGGATGTTGCAGGGAAGGATGTTGCAGGGAAGGATGTTGCAGGGAAGGATGTTGCAGGGAAGGATGTTGCAGGGAAGGATGTTGCAGGGAAGGATGTTGCAGGGAAGGATGTTGCAGGGAAGGATGTTGCAGGGAAGGATGTTGCAGGGAAGGATGTTGCAGGGAAGGATGTTGCAGGGAAGGATGTTGCAGGGAAGGATGTTGCAGGGAAGGATGTTGCAGGGAAGGATGTTGCAGGGAAGGATGTTGCAGGGAAGGATGTTGCAGGGAAGGATGTGGCAGGGAAGGATGTTGCAGGGAAGGATGTTGCAGGGAAGGATGTTGCAGGGAAGGATGTTGCAGGGAAGGATGTTGCAGGGAAGGATGTTGCAGGGAAGGATGTTGCAGGGAAGGATGTGGCAGGGAAGGATGTTGCAGGGAAGGATGTTGCAGGGAAGGATGTTGCAGGGAAGGATGTTGCAGGGAAGGATGTGGCAGGGACGGATGTTGCAGGGAAGGATGTGGCAGGGAAGGATGTGGCAGGGACGGATGTGGCAGGGACGGATGTGGCAGGGACGGATGTGGCAGGGAAGTAGGTTTACTCCTGCTTCTCCTTCTCTCGGCCCTCCAACTTCCTTACCCCCCGTAGGTTTACTCCTGCTTGCTGTTTCCATGCCGTCTCGCACCCACTCGCACAGCCACACTGTTTGCCAAGGCACCACCGCAAGACCATCGTGAACACTCCCTTACACCCTCTTTTTCTGCTTACACGCTAACCTTTCACTTGCCTCCTCCAACTCCCTTACCCACTGCCCCTCCCCTTACCTCATATTAACCTGGCCCTCTCCCCGCTCCTTTACCCTCACCCCCTCCCCTTACCTCCTCCCTTTCCCCTTACCCTCCTCCTCTCCCCCCTCCCCTCCCCCTCCCCCTCTCCCTCCGGTTCCCCTTATCCACGCCGCCAGGCTCTGCCATGACCCGTCTCGGGACTCGTTCCCGTTGAATCCACGCTGTCCAATGGGAATGGCTGGGCCTGCGATGTGCGAGTGGGGTGGGGGCATCACTGTGGGTGTCGAGCTGGACGATGAAAGCTGGACGATGACTGCGCCGCCTCACACCCGCCGCTGCACCACCGCCATCGGCGCCGCTGCCGGAAACGTAATGAATGCCCCCCCCAGCTGTGTGCTTTTGTCTCCTACACGCCCTCTTGTCGTCCGCCTGCCCCCAACCCGCGTGGATTCCGAGTCGTCCTTGGAATCATTATTTTTCCGCCCGCCTGAGCCCTTCTCCCTCCAAAAGTCCTTACTCGTCGCACCATGCTGTTGCTCCGTTCCCTCCTTCCCCGCTCCCTCCCTCTCCCAATCCCTTCCGCCCCATTCTCCCCCCAGCTCCGTACCTGTTACTCCAAGCTGACTTCTGCCTGCTCCATTGCACTCAATGCACCAACAGCACTCACTGCACCCACTCCCTCCACTCCTCTCAGCTTCTAGCACTGCCTCCCACCTTTGGTCCACACTTCGTCTCGTACTCTATTGAGGATTCTCAACAGCAATGCAAGCATCGCACTGCTCCCTTCCCCTCCTTTCCCCTCCCCTCCCCTGCTTTCCAGCGCCACACCTGCTTCGCCTAAAACACCGACCGACTTCTGCCCCACTGCACAGTCTCACTTCTCCGCGGTACTGTCTCCCGTACCCCTCTCACAAACCATGTGTTGTTCTCTCTTGCTCCGTTCGTTCCCCCCTCTCCCCTTACCCACCCCCGCCAGCTCAGCTCCTGCTTCTCCAACGCCGACTCCTGCCCCACGGATTCACCAACTTCTGCCCGACGGATTCCTGGCCCTATGGTGCAGACGTGGCGGATGCAAGGGAGAGGCTGCAGGCGAGGCTGGGCTGGGCGGGGCTGCTGGGTGCCCCGTGGCGGTGTTCTTCCTCCAGGACGAGCGCCGGGAGTGGAGGTGTGTGATGAGAGGACGGAAGGAGGTGGCTTACTTGGGCTAGTCGTTGTGGTGAGCAGCAAAGCTGGGTGGGGCTGTTGGGTGCCGCGTGTGGGTCACTAGCAGATGATGTGCTGACGATCGCCTGCAAGCAATGCTGTTTAGGGCTTTCTTCGAGACGTCTCTCCTCTGAGGCACTGGAGATGCCGTGCAGCCATCCTTGGATGCTCTGATGGACGGTGAATGGGAAGGCTGCAAGGATGCGGTAGCGCTGATGCTCATGGTCAGCGGCAGCTTTCTTCTTTCAGTATTACCCTCGTGGCGTCACAGCAGCAAGGTACTTTGTAGCCGGTGCTTAGATGCGTGCAGTCTAACACTGAGGAGGTGACAGGTTCGATGTATGTGAAATGATGTCATAACATAAGTCATGAAACAACCCGTTATGGCGTGGGGCAGATCGGATAAATACAGGCGATACAGTTGCGGACGGTGCCACGAGGCACAACCTGTTGCTGCGTCATGAATGCCATTCATTTGTTGCCCTCCTGCTCATTCCCTCTCCATGGGTTGGTTCGCTTATTCAGTCTGCATAACCCTTTCAATGCAGCGAGTACTGATGCACCTAATGGCACCCTGCCCTCCCCTGATTCCACTTAATGCTCCACTTTCTCTCTCTCACCTTGCCTCTGGCCCCTCCCTCCCTCCCCTCCTCTTTTGTTTTCCCCTGATCGTGTCCTCAATTCCTGCTTCTCTGCTCGCACCTCTCCACAGCTCCAGCTAATAGGTACTGGTAGCCAGGACCGAAGCTTCGCATGGCTGCTCACATCCCACTGCCACTTCGGATCGGATGCCTATTGTGTTTGTGGCTTCGAATGGAATTGCACGTCACATAGGGTGAGTGCAAGTGGAGGATGCTTACCGTCGGCGTTACCGAAGGTGTTTCGTGTAAAAGCTGAGTATTGCCAAGGTGAGGGCCAGTGATGGGTGGGCATGTGTGAGAGAGTCGGTGAGGCGTCGCTGTGGGGTAGGGGCGTGTGTGAGATTCACTCGAGGGAGCGGTGAAGGAGAGTGAAAGGGGGGATGAAGGGGGGGTGGGGGAGTGCTGCTGGGGCTGGCGGAGGCCATAGGGGATGTGGTGGGTGTTGTCGATGGGTGGCAGGGGGCAGCAGACAAGCTGAGATCGCCAATGTGAAAGTCGGTGCGTGGTGGGGGAGATGTGTGTCCGTGTAGGATTCACTCGAGTCACTCACGGGCGATATGCGAAGATAGCACTTAAACAGAGGAGGCCAAGGTTGCCGAGGAGTCGGAGAGGAGTCGGAGAAACTGGGGGTTGGAGTTTAGTCTTTTAGATGGAAAATGTTGGTTGGGTGGAAATTTTTCTCTACCAAATGAATTGCGATCTGCCCAACTCACAGCTCTGCACCTGCTTCTCTTACAGCACTGTCTCCAACATCCCTCTCATAAGCCACTGCGAATTTCCTCCTTTCCCTCACATCCCAAACCCCCCAGCTCTGTGCCACACCACGTCTGGCCTACAGATTTGCGCCCAGAGACGAGCCACCCACGTCTGACCCATCGCACGGACTCCGCTTCCAAACTGCGGGTGCACTGTTCACCACGACACCATCCCCTCCTTTCCCCATACCCTCTCCCTTCTTAACCCCCCCTCCCCCCCGCCACCACCACCACCCCCGCCTCCCCCATTTCCCTCCCCCCCCCCAACTCCGCACCTTCTTCTCCCACACCAACGTCTGCCCCACGGATTCTTGCCCCTACTTTGGCGCTGCACTGCTCACCCCCTTACTCCCCCTTTCACGTCCCCCAACCCTTTAACCGTCTTTCCACCCAACCCCCCAGCTCCGCACCTGCGTCTTCCATGTCATCGTCGGCTTCACAAATTCCTGCCGCTTCGGTGGCGCCGCGTTGCTCTCACCCACATACTGTTCCTTCCTCTCCCCTCCCACCTCACCCAACGCTGTTCCTTCCTTCCGCACCACACCTGCTTTTCCTGCACCGACCTGTGCCCCGCCCCTGCAGCACAAGCGTACTGTTGACACGGAATTTGCGGGCTGCTGAGTGCTGCAATGCAGCTTCGCTTCACCGTCCAGTAACCTCTTCCCTTCAACCCTTCCCTCCACCCCTCATCCCCCCCCAAATCCGCACCTGCTTACCCACAGCGACTTCTGCCCCACGGACTCCCACCCCCAAGGCGCGGGTGCACTGATCAACCAGGCAGAGGCTGCTCACGTGATGGAGGTGTGCGAGAGGCTGCAGGTGAAGCTGGCCGATGGGTGCCACGTGGCGGTGCGGTATCTGAGGACGGACGAGGACAGGGAGAAGGAGGTGGGTTCCGAGTGGATGAGGGATAGTGGGCTGGGGTGTTTGATTCTTGGTGTGAGTTGCTGGCAGGTCACGGGTGCGGCGAGGCGGGGCGGGTCACGTAATCTTTGCCTTCACCACCGCCTCCACGTAATCTCCGCTGCACCACCGCCAGCTGTGCGCCTGCGTCTCCTGCACCCACACTTGTCGCCTGCCTGCCTGCCTGCCTGCCTGCCTGACTGCCTGACAGCCTGCCACGTGTCCCCTGGCTGTCGGAACCATCATGGATTCTGAGTCGTCCTTAGAATCTATCACTTGTCGTCGCCCGCTCGCCTGAGCCCGCTCGCCTGAGCCCTCGGCTCTGTTCCATTCTCTACTTAACTGCTCGTTCCGTCTCCCAATTCCCTTCTGTCAAATTCCCCCCTCAACTCCGCACCATTTACTCTCAGCTGATTTCTGCCTGCCACACTGCACTCACTGCACTCTCTGCACTCACTACACTCTCTGCACTCACTGCACTCTCTGCACTCACTGCACTCACTCACATACACTCACTCCCACCACTTCTCTCACACTCACTGCACTTACTGGCAACATTGTTCCCCGCCTCGCTTTGTGTGCACTTGAGAATGCTCATGAGTGATACTGGCCCACTAAACTTACTCCCGCCTTCGTTCTGCACTCTCTTTTATATCCTCTCAGAAGGCATTGGTCCGTCCCCTTCCTTCCCCTATTTCTCCCTCTCCCCCAGCCTCCCACCCCAACCCAACCCTCACCCACCTTGTCTTCCACATCCCTCTCAAAAGGCACAGCTCCTTTCCTTCCCCTCTTCCCCTTCCGCTCCCCCACCTTCCCCCGTTCCCCCTCCCCTCTTACCCTCTCCGCTTTCCCGTCACAGCCCTGCACCTGCTTCTCCGACTTCTGGTACCACGGTCTCGGCGAAGGCCCTCCAGGCTGGTGTGCTGAGTTTCCCCAGGGCTGCTGAGTCCTCGGGTAACCTGCAGGCTGTTGGGCAACCCGCGCACTGTTGGGTGGCCCCGTGCCTGTGTCTTCCTTACGGACGAGCAGCGGGAAAACGAGGTGGGCTTGTTGGGCAAAAGGAGGTGCGTGGTGCGAGGAAGGAGGTGGACTATAACGGATCACTGGTACTGGTCACAGCTGGTTGGAGGAGGTGTCTGGGTGGTGAGAGGAACATGGGTCACCTGTGGGTCAGTAGCAGGTCAGTCTCATGTAAGTGGCAAGTCAGTCTCATTTCAGTCTCAGGCCGAGTCCCCTGATGCTGAATTCCTCGTGCCTGAAGTCCCCATCCTTAATTCCCTGTGCCTGAATTTCCTGTCCCTCAATTCCCTGTGCCTGAATTTCCTGTCCCTCAATTCCCTGTGCCTGAATTTCCTGTCCCTCAATTCCCTGTGCCTGAATTTCCTGTCCCTCAATTCCCTGTTCCTGAATTTCCTGTCCCTCAATTCCCTGTTCCTGAATTTCCTGTCCCTCAATTCCCTGTTCCTGAATTTCCTGTCCCTCAATTCCCTGTGCCTGAATTTCCTGTCCCTCAATTCCCTGTGCCTGAATTTCCTGTCCCTCAATTCCCTGTTCCTGAATTTCCTGTCCCTCAATTCCCTGTTCCTGAATTTCCTGTCCCTCAATTCCCTGTTCCTGAATTTCCTGTCCCTCAATTCCCTGTTCCTGAATTTCCTGTCCCTCAATTCCCTGTTCCTGAAGAATTTCCTGTCCCTCAATTCCCTGTTCCTGAATTTCCTGTCCCTCAATTCCCTGTTCCTGAATTTCCTGTCCCTCAATTCCCTGTTCTTGAATTCCCTGTGCCTGAATTCTTGGTGCCTGAGTTTTTTGTGCCTGAAAACCCTGTGCCAATTCCCGGTGCCAATTCCTTATGCCTGATTCTTTGTGCCTGAAAGCCCGCTTGAGTTCCTGTTTCTGAAATCCCTGTGTCTAAAATTCCTGTGCCTGAATTCCGTGTTCCTGAATTGTGCATGAATTTTCTGTCCCTGAATTCCCTGTGCCTAAGTTCCCTGTGCCTGAATTCCCTTTGCCTGAAGTTCTTGTGCCTATATTCCCTGTATGCATAGTGCAGCCAGCAGCTTCCATCACACTGGTCCAATCCCTCTATCCTGCACGCACCTCCCTGGCTCTCCCTCTCTGGCCAACCTCCCCCCAATCACCCACCAGGTGTGCATAGCCCAGGTGGTATTCATCCCCTCTGGCCAGCATCCATCCCCTGCCGTCCGTGCTCCCACACCGACCAGCGATCACTCATCTCTACGCTGGGGTGAGTGGTGCCTTGTGTCGAACCTGCCTCTGCCGAATCAGGTCTCTGCTCTCATTTGACGCCTGTCTCGCCACCACTATCATTGATACCCCATGTCTCGTGTGTCAATCCATTCAATGCGGAGGAGACAGTCCCTCCATCACACATTCACCCCAGCATGCCATCACACCATCACCCCATGAATCCATCACCCCATCACACCATCAGCCCCTCAACCCATCACCCCATCACCCCATCATGCCATCACACCATCACCCCACCACCCCATCACCCCATCACCCCATCACCCCACCACCCCATCACACCATCACCCCATCATGCCATCACACCATCACACCATCACCCCATCACCCCATCATGCCATCACACCATCACACCATCACACCATCACCCCATCACCCCATCATGCCATCACACCATCACCCCACCACCCCATCACCCCATCACCCCATCACCCCACCACCCCATCACACCATCACCCCATCATGCCATCACACCATCACACCATCACACCATCACCCCATCACCCCATCATGCCATCACACCATCACCCCACCACCCCATCACCCCATCACCCCATCACCCCACCACCCCATCACACCATCACACCATCACACCATCACCCCATCACCCCATCATGCCATCACACCATCACCCCACCACCCCATCACCCCATCACCCCATCATGCCATCACACCATCACACCATCACCCCATCAGCCCATCATGCCATCACACCATCACCCCACCACCCCATCACCCCATCACCCCACCACCCCATCACACCATCACCCCATCATGCCATCACACCATCACACCATCACACCATCACCCCATCACCCCATCATGCCATCACACCATCACCCCACCACCCCATCACCCCATCACCCCACCACCCCATCACACCATCACACCATCACACCATCACGCCATCATCCGCCAGCCATTCCCATGCAGTGGCTTTGGCCCTCACTGCAGTCGTTGGAGTGGAACAGCTTTCCCAGCTGACTGCCTACCCTGCCCCCACATGTGCGCAACTCCCTTAGCTGCAGAAGGCACGAGCTACGGACTAGAAGGCAGGAAATCCATACACCTGCAGTTCATGTTCCTCGCTTTCTCTCCCTATCCCTAAACTCACTCCCCACCCTCCCCACCTCTTCCACCGAGTCATTGCGGGTCGCTTAAGCCTGCACCTCTCGCCACTCTTCCTCGATTGCCCATGCTCGTTTCTCTCTCCTTCCCAGGCATCCCCACACCCACTCCCACCAACTCAATTATTTCCAGCTCTTCCATCCCATCATAGCACGTGCCACTGAGCTGCACCGTGCGCCTCCCCCCGCCCTACCTCGCTTTTCCTCCCTCATTGCTCTTCTCATTTCGTTTTCCTCCCTCCTCCCACCCACCCCACCACCCCGCCCACAACCCCCCAGCTCTTCCAGCACCTCATGGTTGGCCGCTTACTCTCTTTACTCTGCCTTTATCATCCTCGCCTTGAAGCTGCCGTCGCTTGACGAGATCTCGCCACTTGGCAGACGCCACTACTACGTGCTCGCATGGATGCAGTTGAACGGCAGCCTGCTGCTGCTCATAAATGGCTATATGTTCGCCTAGTTCTTACCTACTGATGTCACCATTTGGCATGACACACCAACCAAAGCATATTTCCTTCCAAGTTGATGAACTTCAGTTGGTGTGCATTTTGTTCCCACGCACCCACCCATGCACGCATTTCCTGTCCCAAGGAGCTACCTTTTGCCCCACCAGCATACACCATCGCATTTGCCGAATACTATAATTTTAGAAACAAATATACATGTACTGTGTTCATGAGCTTTCAGCTGTAGATGGCTATGGTACAATCTTACTGGTACCATATGTTAAGACCACACAAGGTAGATGCTGCCTTAAATTCACTGGGGATCGAGCTCACCTGCACTACACAATGCCTTGCATAGCATACCATTTACTCTGCTCTACGCAGCATACAACGTTCAGTACCTGCCATGGTTACATCGGACAGACGAAGAAATGTGCCGAAGCAACCACTTCACCAAGCACACTTGTCAAATTTATACCAAGCATAGCACATTGTAACTTCACGACCTACCTGCAAGCATTGCACAAGCATGTTGCAGGCATTACACACAATCCTCTTCCTCAGCCGAGCCATAGCACAGGGAGCAGCACATCCATGCCAACGCATTGCACAGGCATGGGTGGGATGGAAATTCCTGAGTGGGATGAGTAGTGGCTGGGATGAAAAGGCATGGGTGGGATGAAAAGGTATGGCCGATAAAAAAGGCATTTGTGTGTTGGAAAATGCGGAAGTGCAGCGAAGGAGAAGACGAAACAGTGAGAGTGGGAGCGGTATGGAGGAGATGCTTGATGCTGCTGGTGAACGGCAAATGCAGAAGTTCATTGAAAACAGGAGTAACAAGAGTGGGACACAAATAATCTGGGGAATGACAGGTATCGGGGGGTATCGATGGAGTGGGGATACGAGAGAAGTGGTACGAGGGGAATGGGAGAAATGAGAGGCGTGGAGGAAATGAGGGGTGGCGGGTATGCGAGGAGTGAGGAATGGAGGTGTGAGGAGAGTGAGGGTATCGGAAGAATGGGGAATATGAGAAGATGGGGGGAACAAGAGCAGTGGGGAGAATGAGAGGAGTGATGTGAGAGGAGTGGGGGACATGAGAGGGGTGGGGGTTATGAAGAGAGTGCGAGGTATGAAAGAATGGGTCTGGAGAATTGCAGCTAGTATATATGGGTGAAGAAGGGAAGAAGGAGGGCTGCATGAAACAAGATTGCAGAGAAAGTATCGGGGAATGGAAGGAGGGTTTGGACAGAGCAGAAAAATGCTATAGCTGTCATATGTACGTGCACTGCTTTTGTATTTTTTTCTTTCACCCTAGTACAAATCAGATGTGAGGAGTCATGGCACGGTCGTTTGATGCGCCACCACCTTAGTAGTGTAGATGGTTCTTATGTATGGTATGGTGCATGCACGACTGTCGTGCATAGAAGGTGATGTGTTGCATGGTCATGCATGCGTGCTTCAGCATTCACAAATAACCAGGCACGAATGAGGCAATACTAATACCAGAACGGCTTCAGCTGGAATGGGGGTGGGGGAATGAGAGGAGTGGGTTATGAGAGGTGTGGGGGATGAGAGGAGTAGGGGATATGAGTGGAGTGGGGGCTGTGAGAGGAATGGGGGGTGTGAGCAGAGTGGGGAATCTGAGAGGAGTGGGGGGCATGAAACGAGTGGGGTGTGAGACATCAGCAGTGAGGGGTATGAGATGAATGGGGGATATGAGAGCAGTGGGGGGCATGAGAGGACTGTGGGTTATGGGTGGGGTGGGGGGTATGAGAGGAGTCTGGGTTACATGTTTCAATGCATGAATTGCTGCAATATAAATGTCTCATACAACGACAATTTGCACGATGCGCGTATCATGTTGTAATGAATATATAAAGCGTACTATGCTGATTTTTATTGATTGCTCCCTGATGTACCCTCGCATGATAAATACTAGCCTGGATGGCTAAAGTCCTCGTGATTTGCATGCTGATTGGTCTCACGAGATAATATGAGCGGACTTGAAGCATGAGTTGTTGCATAATGAATGCTCATGGCATGATAGACTGCATTCCATATGTGCTGGCTGGATGCAAAATATCCCACGGCATGATAAATTGCACGTTGGAGGTCCCATGGGATGATGGGATGAAGGCTGAACGTCCTACGGTATGATAATTGGCATTTTGAAATTCTCACAGCATGTTTAGTTGCATGCTGAATGTCGCATGGCTTGGGTATTTGCGTGCTGAAGGTATCAAAGCAAAATCATATGATTGCTGAATGTTTTGATGCATGAGGCATTGCGTGCTGGATGTTTTTCTTCTTAAGTCTCATGGCATGATAGAAGAATTGCACTCTGATTGCCCTCATAGATAAATGATATGTCTCAAAACATGACAATCTTTTAAATTATGATTTTCATAGATGATGAAAGGCACTCAGAATGCCTCATAACTTGATACTTTTCGTGTTGAGTGTGCCATGGCATGATGATGTGCATGCGGAATGCTACATATAATGACGATTTGTATGCTTAGTGTGTCATGACATGATGACTAGCAATCTGGATGTTTCTAAGCATGACGATATCTCATGGCATGACGAATTTGCATTCATGATCAGATTGGCATGATGGAATGAAGACTGGATGTCTCTCAAAAGTGTCATAGCATGATCACTTGCATGCTGAATGTCTCATGGCGTTATGATTTGGGTGCTAAATATATCAAAGATTGATGACTGCCAGTCATAGTAGAAGCAACATAAATTGCATTTATAGAAGCATGTTGTAGTGCATGAGGATGGCTCGTGCCTTAAATCAAGTATTCAGAATGTCTTATGGCATGATGACTTGCATGCTGAATGTGCATTAGCATGATAAACATCATCATGATAAAGAACATGGTGAATGTCACATAGAATGATAACATAATGATGCATATCTCATGGCGTGATTATTGGGATGCCGAATGTCGTTATGCAGCATAAAATGCACAATGAATGCCTCAAAGCATGATGATTTTCATGCTGACTTGCTCATGGCGTCATGAATTGCGTGATAGATGGCTTCAAGCCCTTGACCCAAATGGTTCAACCTTACTTAGGTTGAGTGCTGGGCAGTCGGGGAGGAGAACAAGAGTCGAGCACACCTTTAAACGATCATTCTGCCTTCACCTAACACAGGGGGTATGGGATGAGTGGGGGGAGTGAGAGGAGTGGGGTTATGAGAAGGGGGGAGGGGGGGGGGGTGGGGGGGGAGGAGGGGGAGAAAGGGGGCGGTTATGAGAAATTTTGGGGGCATTTACAATTTGAGTGGAAAGGCGTGTGGGGTTAGGGATGAGCAAGGGGCGAACACGAACGTGTTCGTGTTCGCCCCTGCACGAATACAGCCGTTCGCCGAACCGAACACTGTCCGGTTCGGCGAACACTTTTAGCAAAAACAGATGTTCGGTGTTCGAAGGTGAAGGCGTGTTCGGGCGAACCTCAAACACGTTTGTCACAAACACTTTAAGCTAAAAAAAAAACCTGTTCGGTTCGCCTCGAAGTTCGTTTCTTTGCTCAACCCTGTGGGGGGTGGGGTATGAGAGGAGCGAGGGTATGATGAAATCGGAGTATCAAAATTTGGGGTGTATGACAGGTTTAGGGGGTATAGGAGGAATGGGGTGTGTGTGAGGAGTTTGGGGATTGAGAGGAGTGTGGGGTATGGTAGGCGTGGGGGGTATGAGAGGGATGGAGAATGTCAGGGGTGAGAGGATTAGGGGGGATAAGAGGAAGGTGGGTATGAGAGAGTTAGGGGGTATGGGAGGAATGGGGGATATGAGAGGAGTGGGAGTGATGAGCAGATTTGGGGGTATGGTAGTAGTGGGCGGTTTGGGAGAAATGGAGTGTAGGAGAGGATTGAAGGGTATGAGAGAAATGGGGAGGATGAGGGGGCTTATGAGAGGAGTAGGCTGTATTAGAAAAGGTGGAATATTACAGAATGCGTATCACAAAATCCTTTTCTTTGACTACATCTCACAGAATTAATCTCTCAGAAATTAATTATCATAAAATAGTGTTGAGTCTCTCAAAATGCAATATTCGGAATAAGAGCATACCAAATTGCAACTCTTACAATGCATGCCCCAGAATGCATCGTTGTGAGCGCTTTTTCACAGTTCATCCACGAAGAAATCATGTTCTGTAATGCATATCTCGCGAACCCTTTCCCTCATAATGTGTATTTAGGTAGGGTAGGCACATTTTCGTAACAAAATCGTATCTCAGAAATCGCTATCAGAATCTCTGAATGCATTTCTCAATGTGCAGAATTTGGGACCGTACACACATGACCATGCATCCGTCATCATCCAAGCAGGACGGTCCTAGGTTTCTTGCTGTCTATTCATTCATCCATCCACCACACCATACGAGCACACCATATATCATTTAGGTGGTGCATCACCTGAACTGTTTCGTGCCTGGTTGTTGCCTTGGAAAACGGCTGTTTGTTGCCACAAAGCCTGTTGAATTTTCACATCTGCGAGCCATAGTTGGAGGGAGGGGAGGGAGGGAATGGATGGATGAGGCGTCATGCAATATCAGCTGGTGCAGCTGGGTGAGGATTCAGCATGAGATGAGAATGATGTGGCTCCATCATCATTGGATTGAATTGCAGTCTAAATGCAAGGGATCTTAAGGTGCGGTAATGATGCTGTCCTCTTGACAGCATTCAACAGCCTCTCCTAGATGTCTCATGTAATGTCTGCATGCTAATGGCTAAACCCTAGGTTGGTTGCCTGCGGTGTGGCACCCCTGATCTGATGATAACAAGATCTGACTTGACAAGCATGAATGGTTCAGTTATATTTCGCAGTATTGTAAACCTGTTTTGCAGACAACAGGAGTAAGACACATTTCTGGAAATCCAAGTAACAAACGGTAGTACAAGGCAAGGGAGATCAGAGAGCACACTACAAGTCTCACAACTATCCAGTTCACTCATTTCCTTCATCTTCCCCGGCACCACCTTCACTGGTGCAGGCCCGGCTTCGAAGACGCCTTCCCTCAAAATATTAGCCAGCACTGAGACATTGCAAGGAGCCTCTAAGATAGAGTCAAGTCCTCTGAGAGAGTATCCAGCTGCAGGCAACCAGCCAAGTCGAGGCTTTTCAATCCAGCAGCTCATAATCTGCAGGAACGGAGGGGAGCGGGGTGCAACGCAGTGTCAGCCGGTGCAGCTGGGTGAGAAACTCCGGGAGGTGCTGCAATGCCTTGCAGTACATCAGCTCCAATTTGCGCAGCCGAACCAGGGAGCTTATTCCTTGAGGTAGCGCCACCAGCTGAGGTGCTTCAAGCGTAAGTGACGTCAGCTTGGTGAGCTCCACAATGCTTCCCGGCAGCTCCCCCGGTGACCAAGAAAGAAGATCCAGCTGCCGCAGCTGCGGCAACGCTGCCGCCATGTTTACTGGAAGGCTGCAAATTCCTCGCGCCTCTATTAGCAAGCTGCGCAGGCGAGGGAGAAAGGTCAGGGGGACTGGGAGCTTCCTGCTGTCAAGTTTCAAGCGGATCTCCAGCTGCTCCAGCTGCTGCAGACACGCGAACCTGCCGCTCACTTCAGGCCCGCATCGCACCCCGACGTCCTTCAGCTTCAGCACCCTCAGCTGCGACAGCTGGGAGATATCCACGAAAGGCGAAGAGCCTTCCTTGAATGTACCCAAAGTGAGGGTCTCAAGAGAGGGGGGCAGAGCAGCAGGGAGTTCACTCAGCTGCAAACATGCAAACAGCTCCAGCCTCTTGAGCCCCGTGAGTGTATCCAGCCGCGAGGGTACTTCTGAGAGTGTCCAGCCGCATCTGACCTCCAAGGTGTGAAGCCCCGTAAGCTGTATGAGTGAGGTAGGGAGCCTGCTGTTCAAACACTCAATCATCTTCAGCTCCCGTAGGCTGGTCAACCCTCCCAACGATTCCGGAAGCTCGATTTCACATTTACTCAGCTCAAGGCTCGTCAGGGAAGAAAGTCGGGTGAAGGACGGGGGAAGGGGGTGGTGCAGGCGGTTACATGACCTAAGTTCCTCCAAACCTGCAAGGGCTCCAATCTCCTCTGGCAGCTCCCGGATTGGCAAGCAGAGCGCCTTGAGAGCTGTGAGGCGGCAGAACCCTGCTGGCAGCTGTCGAAAGTACTGACAATTCTCCACAGAAAGTGATTCGAGAGACGTGAGGTGAATGAAGGAAGGAGGGAGTTCGGTGAGAGACAACCACTTTAGCTCCAGCAGTTTGAGGGCAGGCAGATGGCCGAAGTTGCTGGGTAAGGTGAATGTGTCAGAACCAGAAACGGCGAGGGCTTCCAAACGGCTTAGAGACGTGAAACTTTCCGGCAGTCGGTCAAGAGAAGAACAATTGCGAATCGTCAACTTGCGAAGGCACGGCAACACGTCTCCAATGAGGTATGGAAGGCTCGTCAGCTCCCTGCAGTTGCTCATCAGCAGCTCCTCTAGCCCAGTGAACGGCGCAGCTGATGGGAAGATGGTGTCGGGATTAGGACAAGAACTTGAAAGAATGAGCGATTTTAGGCAAGGAGGCAGCGTCACGCTTGCAGCATCCGCCGGTTGATGGGTCTGGTGAGGGCCGAGGGTGAAGATATGGGCGAGTTGTGGGAGATGAAGGAGGTTGGAGAGGTGCAGATGGTTCATGGGAAAGGTGACGTAAAGGGTGGTAAGAGCAGTCAAGTTTGTGAAACCGTGATTTTCCAATGCTGAAGCGTCGGTGAGAAGGAGGGTGTGCAGACGCCTCAGCTGAAACAAGGAACCTGGTAGCCTTGTTTCTTGGTGGAGGCAGTAGAGGGTAACCTGCTCCAATTTGGGAAGCTCTTGAAAGAACCAATCCAGGCCGTTTGTAGTCAATGGATGCTCCTTCGTTCTTCGGTAATGCTCTAACGTGCCGCCAAGGTGGATGGGCATTCGCGGTGCATAGCTCCTCCCCACGTGGAGAGTCGTCAGTTTCGGACATGATGAAGCAAGGTGAGCAAGGAAGGCGTCGTCGACCAACTCCACACTTCTGTCGCTCAGATGCAGATGGGTAAGATTTGAAAAACCCGTGATGACGACTGAGAGATCTTCGCGGGTTACCAGGAGGTCTTCTTTGACGGTGAGCGTGGTCACACCAAGTTTCAAAAGACGACGCCAACGACGGCAGACGGACGCAATGAGGAGATTTCGAGCCACGTCTGCAGCGACCGAAGGTGGGGCTGATATCGGCGGGACTATCACAAAGCTACGCACCATACCGAAACCTGGCCAGACGTCAGTGGCCAAGTTGTCCCAGTGAGATTCGCGTGAAGCCGGTTGCTCAAAGGAGTGCGTAAGGATGGTAAGGAGGAGATCGTCAGGTAGACGATGGATCGGCGGAGACTCCATTGTAAAAAAATCGAGATACTACATCGGAAAAAAGCGGGGACTGATTTGCTCTGGTTTGCTGTGGTTTTGGTTGAGAATGGTGCGAATCCAACTGCTTACCGGGTGTGTCGTAGATTGTAGATGGTTTGTTACGAATCAGGTCCTAGATCGGTTGTGCGGTAGATCGACGATGTTGGTCTGTTTCCACGCGTCACTGTAGTCAATGGGTTTGATCGTACCCGTTCAATTGCAGCTGTGTTGCTATTTGCAGGCACTCCCAGAAACGTGCGGAAATCATCGTTGAACGACGCGTCTGGGTACACGTGGATGTTGGACTGGGTGTTGATATCAGGCTCTGACTATTTATTGGGCAATTCCGCCGAACCCTGCCAACTCGATTTCGTGCTCGTGATCTGGTTACGTGGATTCGTTAGGTGTTAGCGAAAGCTACTAGCGAAGTAACCATTACGTACAGTGACGTCGGGGAATATTCGATTGGGGAATTTTCTCACATAACGGTCGGGAAACACGTTCTCCATGTTCTTTGGCAGCGGTTAAAAATGTTGTGTCGTAGTTATAATTTTTGCCGCTATTTTATGTGAAGGAACAGTGACAATAGTTTTGATATATACACTTGGTTCGGCATTTCGGATCGAAATTTGATATGTTGCCATTCTGTATAATAATTACAATCAACAATATTCTGAGCCGGCTACAATTGGAACGGTTTGGTTGTCCTGAATTGAGCTTACTATGTAAAATGGTAACATTTGTTATTTATGCCTGAAACATTACTACTAGAAGAAGTTAGACTGCAACGCATGGCAATGATAAAATGCAGTGCTCAATGCACACTCTGCAAGTCAAGACCCAGGGCAACCCATTGGGGAAAATTAGGCTCTCATATCCCTCAATAAGAATCTTGACGTTCGGGGACATCCGGAAGCCAGCAGGGGCCACGGGATCCCAGATACCGTGGTCCCCAATTTCATATGTCTCCTTAATCCAGGTCACCACGTGGGTGATCTTCAGCTCCACGTTCTGCTGGTTGACCGTCTCAGACGTGTCAAGGGAGGGACTGGCGCGGCCCCTGGCATTTGCCAAGGGCCATTCCACCTGCAAATTCACAAGCACACAGTTAGTATGGTATAAAGTTAAGATGCGAGATAGCCTCAACAAGCATAATAGCTCACCACGTTGCAAGCATATCCCACCAATGGGATCTTCACCATTATGGTCGTGGCTTTCTTGCTGCCAAAACCGCGCAGCAGCACTAGTTCGAAGGAACGGTTGGCGAATGGCCGCATGCTCAAAACGCAGAAATGCCACTTCGATCCAAAGCGCACTGTGCATAACATGAAACACCACCATGTCAGGAAACAGAGCAATAAATGATGTTACGTGAGCGACGAATAAGCACCAGCATGTTAGGAAACTAATGCACATGCCCGTGAACGTTGACATAAAACACAAACTTACCATGCAGAAAAAAAAGGGTCCACTCGGCGGGTGTTCTGCTGGTGGTGGGAGCCACGCCCTCGTCCGCGAGTTCCTTCCACTTGCTCTCGGCGACACATCCGCCCGGACCGCGACCGAACACCTTGATGTCACAGTTGTAGTTGCTGCGCTTCTCTGACACCTTCCGCATGGCGATGTTCTCTTTCGCAGGGAAGTTGCAGATGACGTAGTAAAACATGTCCCTCTTTACGCCAGCTTCAGCGTACTTCTCTGCCATCATCTCACGCAGGTCGGGCCACGACGGATAGAACAAAATCCTCCAGGTCGGTGCAGTTGTTGTCATGAAGGTGAAGGCCTCCAATGCTTTTTTCTGATACGGGTATCAAATTGGGGGGATAAAGGGTGAACAACTTCGCTTTGAGAAATGCAATGATGGTAAATAGATCATAAACAATGCAATTGCGTAATCAAAACGTGCAACAACCTAAGCAAGCGCATTTCGGCATTGAAAAACGTACCCCAAACAGGTGGTCCTGGTCTAGCGTGGCCGGGACAATGACAACGTTGTTCTGGTCCCGTGGGAGCAACTGCAGGTCGTACGTCGGCAGAATGGCGGTGTTGACAATCTGCATGCCATTCGTGTTACCGGTGTTCGCAATCTGTTGGCGCAGGGCCTGGATCAAAGCATCCTGCTCTTCGTAGCGCAGGGTAAGAGTCAAGTACGCCACCTCCTTATCGTCGAGCGCGATCCGTAAGTCCAGGGCCCGCTCCTGCGTTACCTTCAAAGATTTTTGAAGGTCTTCGACTTCAGAACGAAGACGGACGATTTCTTGGGAGCCTGGAGAGGGAGTAACTGTGTATGAAAATCACGCCAATACGCAGGAAACAGAGAGTTAGAGTAAGACGTGCCATGATGGTCTAAGAAAAGGCAAACTATTAATGAAGCAACGATAATCTACAACAACAACAACAAACGTACCCGTGCGTGTGCGAGAGGCAACAGTGAGACCGTGGGCGTTGACGGGATCAGCGGCGTTGGTCGTACCCTCCGCATCATGCGCAAGTGCCTCTGTGAGATCAAGAGGTGCGTCTGTTACAGACTCGCTGTTGAGGGCCCGTTACTCCTCGCCTGCAACTGCTGCTCTAGGCCGTCTTCTACTGCCCTACCTGTTTCCCAAGCTGTCCACCTTTGCCACAGTAGAGGACCTAGTTTCCCACCTTCGCACTAGCGTCGCTCGCTACCGTGCTGCCCTCCCCGCAGAGTTCCTTGCCAAGAACCCGCCCTCGATGTACATCACTCTCTACTTTATAGTCACCCGCCTCCCTGACTCTCTTCGCGCTGTCAGGGACCACTTTCTCGCGCTCGACCCCACATACCTCACTGTTGATCTACTCGAGCAGCACCTCCTTGTAGCTGTGACTAGTGTAGTCGCTGTAGGTGCTGCTCATGGCACTCCTCGCACGCCCTCCTTTGAGGGGTGTTCCCCCTCCCCCCTTGCCCCCTCCTACACCTCTACTGCTGCTGTTGACGTCCTTGGTGCTGAGGATGTCGGAGCAGCTTCCACAGTCTGCCAGAAAGACCGCAACTGGCCGGCCAAGTGGCGTGAGTGTGGTGCGGTCTCGAAAGAAGGAGCGAGAAGCCCCCGAGTCAAGGGTGAAGGTGTGGGAGGCCGAAGCCGACGCAGAACCTGAGAGAGCAGACTCACCAGCACCTGAGGGAGCAGACGCGCACCTAGAGCAGCAGCCTCGCTAGCACCTAGAGCAGCGGCCTCACCAGTACCTAGAGCAGCAGTCTCAATGCCCGGGTCGGGCGGAAAACACCGGTAACAGTCACCCTCATCACTAATAGTCACAGTATACATGGCAGCAAGAATAGCATCAAAGTCAAGGTCAAAGACAGCGACACCCGCCCTAGACAGCTCACCCCAGCGGGGGATCTCAGTGGCCTCAGGGAACTGGTGACGCCAAGCGTCCGTCAGGCGGCCAAAGCAGCGCTGGGTAGAGTGCGCACCCCCGCACTGGTCACCCGCGCGGTCGCCGGTGCGTAGGACGTAGGTGCACGGACCAGTACCCCCACCCCGCTGGCGTGCAGCGTACCACTCACGGAGCTGCTGAGGGGGGGGGATGTCACGAGTGCGCTGCTGCTGCTGCTGCTGCTGCTGCTGGCGCTGACCACCACCGGAGCCGACCCTCTGCGCAGCGCCACCCCGACCAGCTCCACCTCCTCCGCCGCCGCCTCCTCCACCGCCGCCACCTCCGCTCCCACCGCCACCGCCGCCGCCGCCTCCGCCTCCACCGCCGCCACCGACACCTCCACCCCCACCACCACCCCCACTGCCACCCCCACCCCCTTCACTGCCTCCACCGCCGCCTCCACCGCCCCCGCTAGCTCCTCCAGTGCCCCTGCCCCCTTTGCCCTTGCCAGGGTGGCGTCTCCCGCTAGGGGTAGACGCCGCACCGACCGACTCAAGCCCAACGAGGTCGGCCGCAGCAGCAGAGGCAACAGAGGGCAAAAGGGGGGAGGGGGAACACCCCTCAAAGATGGGGGTGCGAGGGTCACCACGAGAGGCTCCTACAGCTACTATGCTCTTCTCTGCTGCTAGGAGGGACTTCTCGAGGAGGTCAACGGTGAGAGTGGTGGGGCAAACTGAGAGGAAGTGGTCCCTGACTACGCGAAGGGAGTCAGGGAGCCGGGTGACTATGTAGTAGAGGGTGATGTACATGGGGGGGGGGTTCTTGGCGCAGAACTCAGCAGGAAGCGCAGCGCGGTAGCGAGTGTCACTAGTGCGGAGGTGCGTAATGAGGTCAGCGACTGTGGGAAAGGCAGCAAGGTCAGGGAAGAGGTACGGTAGCATGAGGCGGCTCAGTGCAGCAGTGGCAGGGGAGGAGTAGCGCGCAACTACAGCGTCGTACAAGGTCTGAGCACTCTTGTACTGGCTAAAGTGCGCACGCTCAGAGGTAGGCAGGTGGCGACGCACAGCAAGACGTGCAGCAGCATCGCGCGTGGCCCACTGTGAGCGAACAGTGGCGTCAGCATCAGTAAGGCACCAGAAGTGAGGTCAAAGAGGGAGAGTCCGTCTGCTCTGTCGCACTGTAAGAAAAGCTGCAGGTCATCTATCCAGACGTCAAAGTCAATGGCCCGACCCTCAGCGTCAAAAGCGAGGACACTAGGGGTAGCCATGACAGCAGTAGACTAGCAGCGCAAACAGTAGGGTGAGGGCAGTGCTGTGAAAGAGGCGCTGCTCTTACCGGACAGGGCGGCTCGGGTGGTTCGGCTGCTCGGCGGCTCGGCGGCTCGGCTGCTGGGCGGCTCGGCGGCTCGGCTGCTGGGCGGCTCGGCGGCTCGGCTGTTGGGCGGCTCGGCGGCTCGGCTTCTGGGCGGCTCGGCTGCTGGGCGGCTCGGCGGCTGGGCGGCTCGGCTGCTGGGCGGCTCGGCGGGGCCGCTGAGAGGGCGGCGTCCGGGGCCGCTGGGAGGAGGCGGCGGGGCCGCTGAGAGGAGGCGGCGGGGCCGCAAAGGTAGGTGGCGGGGCCGCAGGTAGGTGGCGGGGCCGCTAGTAGGTGGCGGGGCCGCAGGTAGGTGGCGGGGCCGCTGGTAGGTGGCGGGGCCGCAGGTAGGTGGCGGGGCCAGCAGGAAGGTGGCGGGGCCGCACAGGTAGGTGGCGGGGCCGCGGGTAGGTGGCGGGGCCGCTGGTAGGTGTAGGGGGCGGGGCCGCACAGGTAGGTGGCGGGGCCGCACAGGTAGGTGGCGGGGCCGCACAGGTAGGTTGCGGGGCCGCGGAGGGCGGCGACGAGCCGTAGGGGGCCGTGAGGGGCCGCGGGAGGGGCCGTAAGGGGCGTAAGGGGCCGCGCGAGGGGCCGTAAGGGACGGCGCGAGGGGCCGTAAGGGGCGGCACGAGGGGCCGTAAGGGCGGCGCGACGGGCACGACGGGCCGTAAGGGCGGCACGAAGGGCCGTAAGGGCGGCGCGAAGGGCCGTAGGGGCGGCGCGACGAGCCGGGAGAGGGCCGCTAAGGGCGACGCGACGGGGCCGTGAGGGGCCTAGCGAGGGCGCGACGGTAGGGAGAGCACACAGGGCGCGACTCGGGCCGGAGCGAAGCGCGCTCCGGGCAGGAAAAAAAAAAATTCGTGGTGGTGGGCCCTAGGAATCGTTCCCACTAGGGAACCTGCTCGATACCATGAGAAGAAACGAGGAATGAAAATGACTAAGGGAAAGTTGGGTACAAAATGCAAACCCTAGGAAAACTGTACCCCATATGTGCTACCCCACTATAGCCTACAGTAGCTATGTCATATAAATCTGACATGGAATGCGCCAAAATGCCCAAATGTGAGACATCGCGCCTCGCGAAATTTAGCGGTGCGTCAAAATCATATTTGACTAAAATAAGCCGGGAAACACTGGTGTGCCGACCTATATACGACAAAACAAAACGGAACTTGCAATAAATATAAAAGTACTACAAGGGTACGTGACATTATAACAAAAACATGTATAACCCAAAATTAGCAGCATATGTACTTCAATATGTTTCTTGCAAACACAATTGCACGAATTTCAAACAGTATTGAAGCCACTAAAAAGGTAAAAACAACTGCAAAATAGATGTAGGTAATTTAAGTTTACAAAAAGGTAATCGTTCAAACGTGATATTGCATTCATTACAATTTGTTAATAGCTTTACCGAAACTAAAAAAACTAAATGCAAGACTTATGCGTAGCCTCCATGCCCTTATAACGCACTAACACTTTCGTGCAATGAATGGAGAAAAATACAACTAAACATGCAACACGCGATATTAAAGAACCTAGCACTAACGCGTTAGCGACCCCTCTCTTCGGACAAAACCAGCCACGACACAAAGCAAACAAGCGGTGTAACAAAATGGGAATATGTAACCACCTCGCGACAACCGCGACCGCGGAACCAAACCGTCCTGAATGGGCAGAAACCGGCAAAGGGCAGAAGGGAGACACGTGGCACACGAAAATTACAATCTACTCCTGAAACTCATCCAAACCCGATGAAACCCTAGACTATCGATTCTCGCTGAGAGGAGGGCTGTTCTGTTAGGAAGTCATGGGTATAGTCAGGAATCATTTGGGGGCCCGGAGTCGGAAGGATGGTTAGCCATCGTTGCGGATGTGACAGCTGTTGTGCTGAGTAAGATAAGTCGCGGATCTTGGCCAGCGACGGCGCTCCTTCTTGCAGGATCTCGAGTCGTGCTGCTAAACCGGCTCCCGAGCAGTAAGTTCCTCCGAGCCACCGATCCGACACGAAGACTGGTACGGTAGCCTGAACTTCTAGCCGTCGCCTAGCCATCCTTTTTCGGCTTTACTCCCGAGCTCTGCCCACTGGCTCTCGGTACTTCTTCGCGGCAGACAAGGGGGTCTGCTCTGGCTGCAGCCAAGGAGTCATAGAGACACTCCCGCATCTGTTTTTCGAATGCGGGGTTGCGAGACCTATCACCGAAGCGCTCCAACGGACCGCGCGCGCACATTTGGGAATTTCCACTTCACCTCCGTTGACCCTTTTCCCACTTCAGTCGGGAGCAGGCCAATCTGCCCCGTGGAGCCTGCTGGTGGGAGCAGCCGCTAGAGTAATTTGGAACGCGCGGTGCAGTCACAGATACCGACAAACCCCTTACAACACCTTCGGAGCCCTCAGCACAGTGCTCAATCTGTTCCTTCTCGCCTTCAAAATCCTCCTCTGGCGATCCTCCAATGGTTCCAAGAAAAAACGTCAACGGGCAGCAAATCGGATCAAGCTGGCCTCACTTCATCGGTTCTTCATCTTCCTCGAACCCAACTACCCTGCCATTCACCCCGAACTCAAGGCCACGTGGCTCCTCGACGATTCTTTCCGCCCCCCATAGCTCCTCCGCCCAACCACATGCCTGCTAGATTTGCGCTCCTGGCGCCTCTGCCCTCGTGGCAGGAGGATGACGTGTGCGTACGTGCTCCCCTGGCGGGAGCCTAGCAATAGCTTGCATCCTTATCTAGTTGACTGCATGTTTGTAAACAGGTCACGACCTCAATAAAACCTTAAAACCCGCGTCTCATATTTCTTGTTTCCAACCAAAGGTAATACGCTTGAAACCGGGTAACCAAACAATCACTCGCAAAACACTCGCGTTTGGTTTGGCGCAGGTGTGATTGGCTGCAAACCAAACAGTTTGGTAGAGGCAGGTGCCTGACTACCAAGCCGGGTTTGCGAGAAACAGGCAACTGCATGTGCGACGGACTGAGAATGGGACGCACAGCCCACAACCGAGCGTATTACAGAGCTGGAAAAATATGAGACTGCAAACCCAGACAGGTTGTAGGTGGAGAAACATACTCGCACCGATTTCTCTAGCGACTAAGTCTCATTTCAGCATCTTATTTTCCCTAGGTTTATTCCAGCGTCAAACGTGACAATACCTTGTACCTCTCGTTGTCGTTGTTTATTTTTATCTTTGGTCACTCCGCGCCTGCATTTGCTTTTACGCACGTATAGTCCGTCCATCGCCAGAGCTGGTCCTCATTATTGCAATAAGATGCACCACTCTATTTGGACCAAGGTGTATTGCAGTAACGCTCCCCCCTGTCGAATTTGGACGGAAGGGACACGACGGAAAGGCAGCAGTTAGGACGAGATAGGAAGCGACGCGACGGAAAGGCAGCAGTTAGGACGAGATTGGAAGCGACGCGACGGAAAGGCAGCAGTTAGGACGAGTTAGGAAGCGACGCGACGGAAAGGCGAGGGTTAGGACGAGATAGGAAGCGACGCGACGGAAAGGCGAGGGTTAGGACTGGATAAGCAGCGACGCGGCTGAAAGGCGAGGGTTAGGACTCGATAAGCAGCGACGCGACATTACAGGACGCGACGCGACATGGCTGGAAGCGAGGAGAAAGGGATGGGCGTGATGCGAGGGTAAGGGGAGAGTCGCGAAGGGGTGTGGCGGGACGGTTGGGAGGGAAGGGACTGGAAGGGAGGTAAGGGGTGAGAAGGACCTCCGGGATGCGACGAGAAGGGGAGGGGTGGGACGGTGCGTGAAGGGGAGCCGGAAAGGGTAGGAAGGGATACTGTGGGATGCAACGAGGAGTGGAGAGGAGAGAAGTGGAGAGGAGAGGAGAGGACAGGAGGGGACGCTACTGGACACGACGGGACGGGACGTGAACGGGGGGGACCTGATGGGACGTGAGGGGACGCGACGGGAAAGGACGGGACGGGACGGGACGGGACGGGACGGGACGGGACGGGAAGGAAACGAGACGAGAGGGGACGGGACGGGACGGGACGGGACGGGACATGACGGAACGGGATGGGACGGGACATGACGGGACGGGATGGGACGGGATGGGACGGGATGTATGACGGGACGGAGCGGGAGGGAACGCGACGGAGCGGGACGGGACTGGCGGGAGGAAACGTAGGAGACGCGCCGATCCCCATACCCCTTTCCCTTCCCACATCCCCTTTCCCTAACCCCATCCGCCTTCCCCTCCCCCATCCCCCTTCTCTTTCCCCATCCCCCTTCTCTTTCCCCATCCCCCTTCTCTTTCCCCATCCCCCTTCTCTTTCCCCATCCCCCTTCTCTTTCCCCATCCCCCTTCTCTTTCCCCATCCCCCTTCCCTTCCCGCATCCCCTTTCCCTTTCCCCATCCGCCTACCCTTTCCCCATCCCCTTCTCTTTCCCTATCCCCCTTCCCTTCCCCCATCCCCCTTCCCTTCCCCCATCCCCCTTCTCTTACCACATCCCCTTTACCTTCCCCACACCCTCCTTTCCCTTCCCCCATCCCCCATTCCCTTTACCCATCCCCCATCCCTTCCCTGCATCCTCCTTTCCCTTCCCCCATCCCCCTTCCCTTCCCCCATCCCCCTTCCCTTCCCTCATCCCCCTTTCCCTCCCCCTCTGCTATCACCTTCTTTTCTCTTTCTGCTACCACCTCCCTTCCCCCTCTGCTGTCACCTCTCATCCCGTGATACCACCTCCCTTCCCCCTCTGCTGTCACCTCTCATCCCGTGCTACCACCTCCCTTCCCCCTCTGCTGTCACCTCTCATCCCGTGCTACCACCTCCCTTCCCCCTCTGCTGTCACCTCTCATCCCGTGCTACCACCTCCCTTCCCCCTCTGCTGTCACCTCTCATCCCGTGATACCACCTCCCTTCCCCCTCTGCTGTCACCTCTCATCCCGTGCTACCACCTCCCTTCCCCCTCTGCTGTCACCTCTCATCCCGTGATACCACCTCCCTTCCCCCTCTGCTGTCACCTCTCATCCTGTGCTACCACCTCCCTTCCCCCTCTGCTGTCACCTCTCATCCCGTGCTACCACCTCCCTTCCCCCTCTGCTGTCACCTCTCATCCCGTGCTACCACCTCCCTTCCCCCTCTGCTGTCACCTCTCATCCCGTGCTACCACCTCCCTTCCCCCTCTGCTGTCACCTCTCATCCCGTGCTACCAGCTCCTCCCATGAAGCCAACACTTCGCCAACCCTTTCACCTTTTTCCCCTGCTTTCACACACTATTCCGCCAAGCAATCACTTCCCCAATTCCTCCCTGCCTCCTTTCTTTCCCCATGCCATGCCTCCCCTCGCTTTCCTCCCATGCCTCAGCTCTGTTTTCCCACTTGTCTCCCCTCTGCTTCCCCCCTTTCTCCCCCCTGTTGATGTGCTTGTTCCAGCATGGCGCCACAAAGAACCAGTTCATCCTTAGTTTTGTGACTAATGCGTAGATTCAAAACTCAGTTGTTGGCAAAGTAGGCTTGCCAAACCCGCCTAGTCTCTTGTCTTTCATAGGATATTACACTTGATGCTCAGATGGTTTCAATGCATCCATTTAGTTTGTAGCAATTGAGCACAGCACTGACCTAAAGAACTTATTGAATGTATACACTTGTGCAATATCTTGAAGATACGGGGTACATCTCTCCTCTAGCGCCAATCTCGCCTTCGTGCATCTGGCCGTGCATCTGCTGCTTGCCTGTCCCTTCCGTTCCGCCAGGCTCGCCTGGGACTAGCTTAGTCCTGCTTGTAACTGGAACAAAGGGAGAGGTGACGGGAGGAAGGAAGGCTCCAGGGATGAGAAAAAGGGCAGTTGAGATGTGAAGGAAGAGAAAGGTGGTAAAAAGGGGGAACGGGGAGAGCAAAAGAGGGTAGGGGTGATGCAAGGAAGGGAGGCTGGCACGCAAGATGGGAAGGAAGGGAGGGCAAATGAGAAGAATGGGAGGGGATGAGAAGGGAAGGGACAGGAGATGGGAAGGCATAGTAGGGGAAATGAAAAAAAAGGAGGGCAGATGGAGAAGGAAAGGGCTCTACACACTCATGGCCCTAAACACAGCACTCAACCTCCCCACCTCCTACTCCCACTCCCCCTCCCCTCTCTCACCATCGCCCACACCCACACCCTCCTCACCTTCCCCTGCTTACATACACCTCAGTTCGGGCAGAAAAGCTAGCAGGGTGAGCGCGTGGCGAGGGCTGGCTGGCAAGCAAGCCTTGCTGCAGACATTAGGAAAGTTGGTAGGGGAGGGGGTGAGGGTGAGTTAACAGGGAGAGGAAGGGGAGAGAGGGAAAGGGAGAGGGTGAAGGGGAGAGAGGAAAGGGAGAGAGGGAAGGGGAGAGAGGGAAGGGGAGAGGGTGAAGGGGAGAGAGGAAGGGGAGAGAGGGAAGGGGAGAGAGGGAAGGGGAGAGGGTGAATGGGAGAGAGGAAAGGGAGAGAGGGAAGGGAGAGAGGGAAGGATGTGTGTTGTGTCTCGAGGCGCAGATGGCAGTTGGGGGAAAGGGAGGTGTGAGCACCGGGATGTGAAGGCTGAGGGACGTGTGGCAAAATGACTTGTGCATTTTTATGCACATGCACTGAATGATAAGAATACAAACAGGTGCACACCCGCACGCACGCACGCACGCGCACGCACGCACGCATGCACGCTTGCTCTCACGCACGTGCACGCAAGCACGCACGCACGCACGCGCGCGCACGCACGCATGCACGCACGCACGCGTACGCGCACGCAAACGTGCACGCACACGCGCACACACGCACGCCGCACGCGCACGCGCAAGCGCACGCACGCACGCACGCGCACGCTCGCGCACGCACGCACGCACGTTCGCACGCACACAAGCTTTCACACACACCCCACACACATGCCACTCGCACACAGACCTTTCACGCAATCGCGCTTGTCGTAGATGGACGACCCGAGCGCATTCTGAAATGCGACATCACCTCTCCGGGTTCCACAGCTGTAAATAGAAGAGTAAGAACGCATTTCGGAATGTTACGGACTGGCTACCTCGTAACAAGCGATGGCGTTGCGACCGTTCCCGACATTGGACGATTCCTTGGTCGCCAATTAGTGCGTTATCCGCAACCAGAATTTGTTCGCAAGTCCCCTGTTATCTGGTCCGAAATGGTCTCTAATATCACTGTTTTAGCGACTAAGGCCAGCATCTTGATGTGGAGGTACATACGTAGGAACCATCCTAAGCGGAGGTTGTAAGACTGACAGGTGAGAGTTTTGCTCTGCTTTTCCTGGTGAACATGGGCGAATTGCGTCTTGTCGTTTCAGTTGGTCGCAGGGAACTGCCGGATCTGTTTTTTAGGTGTGGGAGCTTTCCATGCCTGAGGGGCTCGTTTGGTTTTTGCGTAGACGAACTGAGGTGTCGTCTGTGTTTTCCAAACTGCTCGTCACAAATCTCGCCTATCGTTACCCAATCACAGGCGCTTTAGCCCAACCAAGTGTAATACACTAGGAAATATGAGACCCGGGTTTTAAACCTTAAACTTAGACTATCGATTCTCGCCCTTCGCAGTCAGTCCAGTGAATGGGCGAACCACGCAACAAATAACCGATTGGTCGACAGATACGAGCATGACCATTAGCACCGACACAACTAGCAGGAAACCGAAAGCGATTCCTCATCGTGCCCGTTCCCTGGATGGCTGCTGCTTTCTGAGCTGAATCCCTGAGAAGCTGCAGCTTTATGAGGACTGTGCTCACTAGAGTTCCTTCCCGCAAGGGGCCTTCCGCCAACCTCGACAATCATTCGCGCCAGTCAGCCTTCGTCGTGCGTGAGTTGTGTCGTGAAACTCACTCCTCCCCCCGTCCCCGTCACGCGGACGTACTGGAAGGACCAGGAAGGAGCCGTGGCGAACCTGGCGAAGAGTGGGTGGGTGTGACGATTGTGATTGAGAGTGATGTGCTGCCTTTGGCGAAACCGACCCCTTGTTGGCGAATCGCGCATGACCTTTCATTCCCGCTAACCCCGCCCCAAGATTCGTGTGTTCCAGTCTCTGGTCTGGAGGCGCAGGAGAGGCCAGCACTTCCGCCACAAACTCGCTCATCACCGACCCTGGTTTTGTTTGTTACCAGCCTCGAGATTCGAAATGCCGAAAGTCCGATCAGCTCGGCGCGCATTAGGTTTTCCAATGCTTTGCTTGCCAAGCTATGGCACCTCATTTTTTATATGCTTTGCTTTGTTTGCATCCTATTTTGCTTTTCGGCTCCGCCTAGCCCGTCGAATTTGTGCTATTCGAGACTTACGGAATTGCCAGTCCACATTCTTGCGGATTCCTCATATCCTAGGCCCGATGCACAAGCTGCCTGTTTTTCCCGTAGTGGTCAACACTGTTTGTAATGCGCCAGTGACTGTGACAGTGCGACCCACCTACCCTTCGAGCCGCCCACAAAGACTTATTTTCTCCCCCGTCAAGAATTATTAAATCTGCTCGAATCTCCTGTTCCCCCTGTTAGCGTAAACTGGCAGCCGTACCTTTCCCAGCACATTGCGAACGGGATAGCGAACGGAGCTGTAGAGACCTCACCGGATTCGACCTTAATCTTCAATCGAAAAGCGAATCTGAGGGTTCAAAACCCGGCAGTAGCTTTAGGAAGACGACTGGAACTACGGAACCCTAGTTGCGGATCCTGCGACTGAAGAAACATGTTCCCCTCGCAGTAGCTTTAGAAAAGCGATTTTGAGTGTTATGCTACTAGTGGCGGCTCGGCGATTGATGATGAAGCCACCGGTTCTTGCGGAATCCGATCAGCCACGCGATGTTGGCGAGATAATCGAAGCTGTGGAAGCACAACACGAGAAGGATATATATGTTAAAATGACATAGAGAAAGAGAAAATCGAGGGAGAAGAACGGCGAAAGCAGGAAGCGCTGCGGCAGCGACGAGGTGACGGGCGGGGACCCCGTCAAGCAGCGCAAGCGGCGTTGGTGGCGGCAGTGGCGGCAGCGAGCAGGGCGGGGCGGAGGGGGGGGAGGGGGGGGTGCTGATGGGGCGGGGAGGAGGGGGAGAAAGGGCTGATGGGGCTGGCGGAGGCCAAGGAGGACGCGTTTGGCTCTACCAGCGATGGCGGTTGGCAAGCTGGTACTGCCACAGCCACGGTGAGTCGCTGTGGGGTGGGGGCAGGTGGAAAGGTCGATATTGCCGCTGTGGGTCGCTGTAGGTTGGGGGCAGTTGGAGAGGTGAGAGTTAGTGGAGGGAGCTGATGGGCAGGCCAGGTGAGTTGAGAAGGTGAGATTCAATCCCCATCTCCCCTCAATCTCCTCCCCTCCCCTCCCAAACTCTGATTCCCTTTTGCCACCCAGCTCCCGGTCGCATCCCCTCCATCCAGGCTTGGCGTTTGTGTATCCCACATACCAACATATGACCCTTGACATCTGCCCCCCTGCACAAGCACATTACTTACAACGGCACCAACCACCTTTTTCCAATCCTCTTTACCTTCTTCCCCCTTTCTCCCCTTTACCCCCAGCTCCGCACCTGCTTCTCCTACACCCCCACTCGCAGACTCACGCCCCTTCGGCGGTGTCCTCCTCCCCGCATCCCTCTCATCAACGCACTGCTCCCCTCCTGTCGTCCTCAGCTCCGCTCCGCACCTGCTTCTCCTGTAATGGCTTCTGCCCCAACACCTGCCCCGACGGTGGCGGCGCACTGCGCTGCGCTCACCCAAGGAAGGACTGTCTCTTCCTCTCCCCTTCCCACCTCCCGAACCCTTCCCCCATTGTACCTCCAGGTCTGCGCACCTGCTTCTCCCATACCGACTCTGGCCCATGAAATCCCGCCCCCGCAGCCACGGGCGCACTGTTGGCGGGGAACCTGCGAACTGCTGAGTGCAATTCATGCCAAGGCTGCACCTTCGCTTCACCACCCATTACCCTCACCCTCCGCCCCTCCCCCCCTCCACCCCCTCCTCTTCCGTCCCCCTCCACCTCTCCCTCCACCAGCTCCGCCCCTCGCCAACACCAACCTTTGGCTCACCGACTTCGCACTCCTACAACACCGTCTCCCACATCCCTTTCATATTCCACTTTGCTGTCTACCCTTCCCAACTCTTCTCTCCCCCCTTCCCCCCCCCCCCCCCACACACACACCCAACCCCCCCCTTTTACTCCCCTCCAGCTCCGCACCTGCTTCTCCTGCACCAACTGATGCCCCACTGACTCCCACCCCTACAACGAGGGCGCGCTGCTCACCCCCACAGAGGCTGCAGGCGAAGGTGAGCGAGGCTGCGGGGTGCGCCGTGGCGGTTTTCTTTCTCAAGGGCGAGTGGGGGGAGTTGCAGGTGCGAGGTACCAAGGAAGTGGGCAGATTGCGGGTCACCGGCAGGTCACTGGTGTGGCTGCAGGCGCAGCTGGCTGGGGCTGTTGAGTGCTCCGTGGCGGTTTTTGAGGGTTGACGTGCAGAAGGAGAAGGAGGTGCGTTGAGAGTGAGTGAGGGGTAGAGGCTAGACCCATCTGGGCGAGGCTGGACCCATCTGGGCGAGGCTGGACCCATCTGGGCGAGGCTGGACCCATCTGCGCGAGGCTGGACCCATCTGGGCGAGGCTGGACCCATCTGCGCGAGGCTGGACCCATCTGCGCGAGGCTGGACCCATCTGCGCGAGGCTGGACTGCTCGGTGCCCCTTAAGGTTGGATGCGCAGAAGGAGGAGGTGCGTTGTGAGTCAGTGAGGGGTGATGGGCTGGGCTGTTTGAAACTTGTGAGCCACTGGTAGATCACGGGTGACGTGACGCTGAGCGAGGCTTCTGGGTGTCCCGTGGCAGTGTTTTTCCTCTCGGAGGAGCAGAGAGAGAAAGAGGTTCGTGCTGTGAGGAAGAAGGTGGGCTGCAATGGCTCCTTGGTGGGTGAAGAAGGTGCATGGGGCGAGTAAGGAGGTGGATTGTGATGGGTCACTGTTGCTGCTCACTGCAACTAGTCACTGCTGGGTGGAGAAGGGTGCATGTGTGGTACGGAGAACGGGGCCAATCATGGGTCCCCAGCAGGTCACTCTCAGATCACCCTCAGGTTTCCCCCAGGTTTCTATCTGCTCAAGTCAGTCTCGGGTGTCGATCCGCAAGAGGCTGACTGCCCAGATTGCTTTTGAGTCGACTGAGAAGTCACCCTTTTCATCTGCTCTCCTTCGACTCCAAGACCTTCAGGGCTTCATCTATGCCGATCCAGATTGCTTCGCCGATGGAGTAGTGAATCACATAGTGCTGCTGGTGGGGTACAGCACGGTGGGAGTGACGCCCTACTTCATTCTGCAGCTTCATGCAGATGGCCATCGAAGCAGGTACCTTTCTTCACTGCTCCTTCTTCTAAATAGTTCTCACGTACAACAAATAGCTTGAAGTAATACCCTGTCAAACTGGGGGGTTGTCAGTGTTGTGACCGTTGCAAGGCATGATACCAAGATGTCACAGAAAACTAAGCAACCACGTGTCTCTATTGCAGGTCTTTTTTCCTCCCTTTCTCTGTCTATTTGATTCGCAGTTTTTTGCCTGCCCAATTTACGTTCGCCTCTACCACACTATCAACCAACATGACCCCACACAGCACCACTCTACTCTCACTGTCCGTACCATTATCACTATCCATCTCTCCACTACCCCCAATCCCTCCACCATAGGCAACGGCATCTGTGGCGTCAACACCACTCCTGCCTTATACCCAGTGGTGGCAGGTTCGCACCCGTGTCAGCCCATCAACCAGTCAATCGCTATCCATCCCCCCCTTATCCCTATCCATCTCTCCATCTCTCCATCCCCCCAACCCCCCCACAGAACCTACGTCACACCCCTCACCATTTTTGGGATGCGCCTGCAGTCCCTCGAGACTCTGGTGGTCATCAACTGCTCGACCTTAGACGAGCTGCCTGACGACTTCGGCGCCCTCACGGCGCTCAAGAGCCTGTGCGTCGCGGATTGTCGCTCCGTGGTGCTGCCTGACGACGTGGGCCAGCTCACCAACCTGCACACACTCTTCCTCAAATCCTGCACGGAGCCCCGTCTGCTGCCGCCCTCCGTCACGCAGCTGGCTTCACTCGCACGCCTGGAGCTTCATGAGTGCGACCTGGCCGAGCTGCCAGAGGCCATGGGGGGGTTGACACGCCTGCGGAAGCTCTACCTCCTGTCCTGCCCGCGGATTCAGCAGCTCCCAGAGTCCGTGGCAGCGCTGCTGAGGCTGGAAGCCCTCGTGGTGGACGAGTGCAGCAGCCTGTTCTCCGTCCCCACGAGCCTCATCAATCTGACGCGGCTGAAGCAGCTGGATCTGACCGGCTGTGCGCTGGTGAGAAGGGCTCCGGAGTGCCTGCCGGGGTCGCTGGAAACGCTCAGGCTGGGGAGTTACCAGCAGGTCACCCATCTGCCGGGCACCTATGCTCTCCCCCGCCTTAACACTGTGAGCTTCAGCAATGTGATCTTCCCCACTGATCTATCCAGAAGCAGTCTCTCCTCACTGGAGCACCTGAAACTCATGCTGGCATGTGAGGGCGAGTTCCCGTTCCCACTGGCGGACCTGCCTCGCCTGCGCACCCTCACGCTCATCAGCACGGGAGTTGTGAGCCTTCCGGAGTTTTCCAGCTGCACTTTGCAGGAGCTGCGTCAGCTGGAAATTCTCTTGCCTGAATTGACGGAAATCCCAGCAACCATCGGAGCTCTCCGAAAGCTCACCTACCTGGAAATCAAAGCTCCCAAGATGCCTTCCCTTCCCGATTCCATCGGGGCACTGTCCCGACTAGGCAAGCTGATTCTCTCCAACTCCCCCGCGCTCACGCACCTCCCTGCGTCCCTCACGCAGCTGGCCCGCCTGCGAGAGCTGCGAGTGCGCAAGGCCGCCATCACATCCCTTCCTGCCAACTTTGCCTGGCTTAGCCGGCTGCAGGTGCTGGACTTGGAGGGGTGCAAGCAGCTGGAGGCTCTGCCGGAAGACGTGGGCCAGCTGAAGCTGCTGGACCGCTTGATTTCCGAAGGGTGTGACAGATTGTGCGACCGTGAAGGCAGGCTTCGCGTCGCGGGAGCACGGTCTTTGTATCGGTGGTTCTAACGGTAATTACGGTAATAAAGTGACAGCGGCAGTGAATGGATACATCAGATCTGACATCGTGCTTCATTACTGGCAGCACACACATTATAGAGAACTGGTGGTAATTATGGACGTTTTGTGTACGATTGAAAGCTGTAGCTTTGTCCAATGACCAATCATATGAGCAAGAGTGCCCTTTTTTCTCTAACGCAGAACAGATTCTTGCCTCTGAATGCATGTGCATGTACATAGAAGAACACACATGCTACAGGGAAGGTTCAGCTAGATTTAAGAGAGTGTTGCAAGGAGCAGTAAGGCGCAAAGGTATGCGGGCATGGAACATATTTGAGGATGTGAAGGCAAGCATAGTGTGGTGTGGGAAAGGATACAGAGTGGTGCAGGCAGTAGGAAACTTGCTTCTGCACCAGGATGGCCTGCAGAGCAAGGGTGGTTCTCTTGAGCGAGGGCTCTCTTGAGCGAGGGCGCAACTGTCAGAATGTCGATGTTTGTCTAGCCTGCAGTGGGGTACTCTATAGCGAGTACAACCCAATTAGGGTTTCCTATATGTATCTCAACTGCTGCTAGTGAAAACCCTCATTTCCTGTTTCTGATTCCTGCCTAGACTTTCGACATGCTATCAGAGCAGGTCGACCCTCCTGGGTCGATCCTGTGGATGGGCCCGCCACCTAATGCTTCCGCTGCTGTCCTGCCTATCGCGCGCCCCGGGCGCGCGACGTGTTCTGCTTCTCGCGCGCTCGGGGCGCGCGGCGGTTTTCTGCCCGCCGTGCGCCCCGAGGCGCGCGGCGGTTTTCTGCCCCGTCGATCCGCGCGTCGCCCCCCGTCGCCCGTCGCAGCGCCCCCGGGGACCCGCGCGTCGCCCCCCGTCGCCCGTAGCGGCCCGCGCGACCTGCGCCAGGCCCGCGCGCGGCCCGTACGGCCTGCGCCAGGCCCGCGCGCGGCCCGTACGGCCTGCGCCAGGCCCGCGCGCGGCTCGTACGGGCTGCGCCAGGCCCGCGCGCGGCCCGTACGGGCTGCGCCAGGCCCGCGCGCGGCTCGGGCAGCCCGCGCGCGGTTCGTCCGGCCTGCGCCAGGCCCGTGAGCGGCCCGTACCGTCTGCCCCAGTGCCGCACGCCGTCCCCCGAGCTTGTGACCGCACTCCTGTGTTAGGGTTTGGGGGTGGAGAGTATGGGGGTGCCGTGTGTGTGAGCCGTCCCCTGCTCCTCCTCCTCCTCCGTCTCCCACTGCTGCAGCTGCCGCTGAGGGGGGTGGATGTGTTGGAGCCGTCGGAGTGGTACGAGGGGGGTGGCGTGTGAGCGGTGCTAGTGGTTCAGCAGGGGGTGTGTGAAAGGGGTGTGGGACAGTTGGGGGAGGTTGACCGGAGGTAGCCGACTTGTCGTCCGCAGCGTCTGAAGTCCAGAGAGCCACGACCCCCTGTGGCCGTGTAGTCCGGGGCTCTGCGCCCGGTAGCCACAGTGTGAGCACTCCTGGTAGTCCAGAGAGCCACGACCCCCTGTGGCCGTGTAGTCCGGGGCTCTGCGCCCGGTAGCCACAGTGTGAGCACTCCTGGGAGCACAGTGAGCCAGCTGCGCCTGTCGCCGTGTAGCCCGGGTTTAGCCTGGTAGCGTCAGTGCTGCGCACTCCTGTTGCCCGTGTGTCTGCAGCTTCAACCGTCGCCTCTCATCTTCTCGTCCTCCATAGTTTCTCCTCCTCATCACTTGCCCTCTATGATAGCCTCTAGCTTTGCTTATCCTTGTGAACTATTGCACTGCCTGCTTGTTGTGTTGATTGTACCCCACTTTGACTATGGGGGTGTGTCAGAATGTCGATGTTTGTCTAGCCTGTAGTGGGGTACTCTATAGCGAGTACAACCCAATTAGGGTTTCCTATATGTATCTCAACTGCTGCTAGTGAAAACCCTCCTTTCCTGTTTCTGATTCGTGCCTAGACTTTCGACAGCAACAGCACATACAGAGGTCTGCTGCCACGCTGCCATCCTGCCATGCTACCGCTGTGAAAGAGTCATGATGAACAGGACTGACGGTCGGCTGCTAGAGCATGGCAGACAACGGGTAGCCTGACTGATGCATAACAACAAAAAACGAAGCTATGGCATCCCTCTTCTGATTGTGCTGCTGAGACAGCTGAATGCCTCTGATGCACTTCCTTTCCAAACCCGACTACCATGCTCTCCCACTCACCTCTTGGTCATGAATTGCTTCAGGGCAAGTGGGACCTGATGTTATGAGCAGCGAAGTTAGCAGTAGCACGGAGATCTCAAATAGAAAATTTCAATGCACAACCTCACAACCTTAAAGGATGCAGACATTGATAATAGTAGCTGGGAAGGCTTATTTTGGATATTCAGCAATAATGCCTGATAGAAATTTGTTCCACGTGGCATCACTCACCCACTTCAAGCATTGTGGCAATCTCCACTCGAGCCATGCTCTTCCTGCACGCATACCGCCCCCTGCTCGCCTCCCTTCCCTCCATGCCACCACGACCAGCACCACCGCCATCCACCCCGCTGATGCTCTCCCTGCCACCATCCACCCTCACGCTCACAAGCCTGGCGCCACAGCGTCACCAGCGGCACCAGCAGGGGAGAAGGAAAGGGGACCCGGGAGGGACAAGAAGAGGCCTAGGCAGTTGTAGCTTGGCGCCCTGCCAGACAGAGCGCAGGGAGGAGCAATTGTTGTAGGTACAAAGAAGGCGTACTATTTACGGTTGGGGGCGGACGGTTGAGGGGAGGGTGAGAGGCGGGTGGGTGTGTGCGTGTAGCAATCTCAGGGGAGGAAGGTGCATGCGAGGAAGGGGGCTGTGCTCGGAAGTGCTTCTGTCAAGGGAGCTATTGTGGGGTTTCTCAAGGGAGGGAGAGGGTTCGTCAACGGACAGGGTGGAGTCCTAAAAATAGTGAAGAAGGCGCAAAGAGGTGCAGAATATGCGGTACATGCAGAGAGGTGACAGCGGGTGCAGCCCTACCTTGCATTTCTAGTCCAGCAAGTGGGGTCAGGGAAGAAAGGAGGGAAGGCAAACGAGAGGTGACACAGGAAATGAAACACATTTACCTGAAATCAATCGTTACTGGAGATGTTTGCTTTATCTGGAAGTGCTGTAGCAAGGTGAACGAATAAGGAAGGCGAACAAGGAAGTTGAACAAGTCAAAGCCACTGCCGCTGGCACAGATACCTGCAGTAGGAATATGAGGAGCTTTACGTGGTAGTGGAATTCTGTTTGACCTGGAAGAGTTGCTATAGTAAAACAGAAAGAGAATGGCAGATGAGATTGGTTGACATGCTCATGTGTGATCGTGCCCATCATCACCACCTATGCCGCAGCATCATGTCCACAGTTGCTTGCAGCAGCACCATGAGCAGCAGCAGCAGCAGCAGCAGGAGCTGCAGAGCTAGCAGTGGTAGAGTGAAATGGATGACAAGGAGATGGGAAGTGAGAGACAGATGGCACTCCTGTCCCCAGCCCTGCCTCCCCTACCCTCTCATCCCCATCTCCACCCTTCTCCAAGCGAGCAGTAGTAGAGTGAAAAGGATGACAGGGGGATGGGAAATGCCCTGTCCCTCCCTCTCCATCCCTCGTGTTCCAACCTCCCTTCCTCCCCTCCTCCGGCCCCAAGGACCACCACCCAGCCTTCACCAGGTTAGGGACCGGGATGTGGGTGGGAGCATGGCCATGGGTGGAAGTGAGGGATGCATGGTTGTGGGTGGGGTGGAGGTGGAGGCATGGGCGTGGGGGGGAGAGGCGGCGGCACCAGCGATGGCAAATTTGGAGCGAAGGCAGAGAAGACGTCAGCCGAGAAACTTATTGGAGTCCAATAAGTGGGCGAGCTGGGCACCTGTGGCACACATTCCAGGCAGGCCGAGGTGGGCGAGCTGGGCAAGGATAAGGGATGGAGAGGGACGGATAAATCAGGGAAGAGTACACGGAGAGTTCAATGTCGATCCGACCAGAAGGGGTTTCCAGACTCTTTCTGCAGCCTGGTTCTCTCCAACGCGACCCAGATCTTGAAACGAGGACACGCAGATTTCAATGTCGATCTGAGAGAGCTAAGCAACTGCCTTTTTCAAAAAGAGGAATGTAAGGAGACTAAAGTCCTAACGGAGTGCATGGCATTGGGATGTTCCCAGGGCACCCAACGGAGACACTGCCAGCGTGCATTGCAAGGCTTCAAACCCCTCAATATGCACTCCACCGCATCTACAAACGTGCTCCCCCACCCCCTGCATCCTTGGCTCGTTTCATCTCCCCATCCCCCTTCTCCTATTACCGCCCCGACATCATCTGTTCATGAACAACCCTTGCGTGCTCATTTGCTCCTCCGGCTCTTCCCTCCCAACTCCCACCTGCTTCTCCCGCCCTGCTCGCGCCTGCTGCTCCTGCCCTGGAAAGATGAGGGTGAATCCCCCCACTGCCCATTTAACGGCGCTGGCATCAGCCCCGTCACCCGCTGTCCAGCTCATTCTGCTACCAATGTTTTCCTCAGTGGTGCCACTGATGCCACGTGGAAGGCCCGGAGATGCCACGTCAGCTGCTGAAGTTCAGTGTGAAGGGGCGGAGGGAGAAAGAGGTCCAGGCAAGGAGGAAGGGAGAAACGTGGGGTAAAAAGAGGTTCAGAAAGGTTGAAGGTGAAAAGGAATGCGAAGCAATAGTGGACATGGGAAACCAGAAGAGAGGACAGGAGGGGATGGGAGAGAACGAGTGAAGAAAGGAAAGAGAAGATAGAGGGTGGGGTTGGAGGGGGGGCCAAAGAGAAGGGAGAGTAGATAGAGAAAAACTGCATATCTTTCTAGGGTAAAGCTATGGACGATGGAGAAGCGGGGGAAGGAGAAGAGAAGAGAGTAAGGGACCACCAGCATCAGCAGAGGTGGTGGCGATGGTGGCAGCAGCAGCAGCACCACCACCACCACCCCCACCTGCTTCCTCCACCTTCTCGCCCCCTCCTTCCGCCACCCAGCTCGCCTCTGCCAAGAATGCATCCCCCCGTCTCCCCCGTGCGCCACCCGACCTCGCTGCACCATGCTCACGTGCTGAAACCTCACTATGCCCGGCCTCCGCCTGCTTTGTTCCCCTGCCTCCGTTCTCGACCCTCCCCAATCAGCTCGCTTGTCCCTGACTGTTCACCCACTGCCGCCTCCCCTCGTCCCTGCCTGCCCACGTGCTGCAGCACGTAGCTCCGCACACACCACCCGGCTCTCTGCTGCAGCCCACTTCAGCATCCAACTGTAGCTAGTGCTTTGGCTGCTGCTGCTGCTGCTGCTGCTCCCTCGACGAGGCCTTGGATCCCTTCGATCCCTTGGCTTGGCACCACGCCGCCATACATCTGCCACGCCATCGCAGATAGATACCGGCATGGAAAGGCGCGAATCGAATCTAATGCGGAAGGGGGAAAGGAAAAGAGGTGGAGATTGCGCAAGCGCTAGCGGGTGTCGGGTCGGTGTGGCTCTCTGTCGCCGTGGCAGATTTTACATCTGCGGGGAGGCGGCAAGGCGCTGCGCCTTGACCCGGAAGGCGCGGAGGCGCGGGGGGCGGGGAGGGCGTCGGAGGGTGATTAGAAGCATTTGCAAGAGCGGAAAGTGAGAGCCGTTCACAAGTTGTGACATGACGCATGCGCAGAAAGGAGGAACCGAGGAAGGCGAATCGCAGGCGAAAGTGCGAAGTGAAGCGAGAGAAAGGGGCGCGCTGGAGGGGGAAATGGATAAGGGGGAAACGGATCACGTTGACAGGGTTACACTCGGTCGAATCACCATCGCCATCGCCATCGTCATCGCCATCGCCATTGTCATCGCCATCGTCATCGCCATCGCCATCGTCATCGCCAGGGCCATCTGCGAATAACTGGCGCGACATAGGTCGCTTCGGCTTGGAGGCCGCGTTTCCTTTCGTCTGCAAGAAGCTACCGAGAAACTCCGATCCCCCTCTTTCTCTCGCGTTCCGCTCGTCTCTCTCCTGCACCTTCCTGGCGGAGTGTAATGACATGGAGCTGAGTGACTAAGCGATGCTCTAGTACTACAGAAGCGGGAAGGTGATGCCATCTAACTCTTCGAGAATGTAATAGAACAGCGTCGCCGTCACTCTAGCTATGGTTTACGCCTAAAAGAAACTCTCCTCGCACGCGAAACGTTACCGAGACAAATTTAAATTACGCCGTGAGAACGAGTTTCTGCTGATCAGTAGAAGCTCAAAATTCCTATACGATTGATCAAGGTGCTCAGGCAAGGGAAAGATTTGGAACATAACGCAATTCCTGCCAACGCCCCATCAGGAAACGAAGTGCACTGGAGAGCACGACGAGCAGGTTTCCCTTGCACGACCAACGACTACCTACCTTCTCGCATAGGGTTACAGAAGCAGTTCGCACAACAGTGACACGAATAGACTCCCAGTGTGGGGTGTGATACAAGCCAGCGAAGGTTTGCCACCTCGATTTCACTTCGAGCAAGGCTGGCCTGAACTCCCCAATGTACTCGATGCATTTGCTCTTGTACACGCTCTCAGTATCCCGTTCCACCCCACCAGCACCTTGAGGTGCTTCAACCCTCCCCTATCACAAGTTTGACACTTCCCAAACTAGGACGCGGTAAAAGTGCTCGATCGGGGAATCGATCCGGTCACCGCCCTTAAGTCCTGCATTTTGCATACGAAACGTACACAACCGTTTATAGCCGCGCTAAAAAACGATCCTGAGGCGATCGATTCTCCACTTTGACCGCGTCCTAAAATCGACCATCAACTTTTGGGCCGTAGTGAGTGAACGACAAGACAAACAGCACCAAAACAGGTATTGGATGTGTTTATATGGCGGAAAGCCAAGCCCTTCCGAATCCCCTCCAACCTTCGAGCGTCCCGCCATTCTGTACCAAATTCGAATCGTTCAATTTGGAGCGGGGAGACTTCCAAGTTGTCTGACGAGGCGCGTTTTGTCTCGCAAATGCGTGCACGAACGCGAAAACAGCTTCACTACATTGCCTGGCGACAGGTTTCCATCAAAGGGTGCGAAAACAAAATCGCACGACCCTCACAAACCCAACCTTCGTAGCTGAGCCCTTCCCGCGATTTCAAGATGAGCCTCGATCGAACTGGATGGAGTTTTTATGGAGCCCAGTGGAGGCGTTCCTGATGAATACAGATTACAAAGCGATCGCAAGCTTCGTGAGTTTCAAAGCGTGAGAAATAAAGCTTCGGTAAGAGTTAACAGGCGATACGTCATCACAAGAGCATCTTCTTTTCAGTGCAGCAAGTGTGCAGGAGTAGACAGGATTAGAAGGTTCAGCACCAGGTTATGTTTGACAGTGCTTTCACTGGACTGCAATGCCGCATTCGAGCAACATTAACGTTCTGTCAGACGACCTCCTTGTGAGGATCATATTACACTCCCAGCCGGCCGCGTCTCGCAAATCCGCAAGCAGCAAAATATGGGCATCCGTGGAGCCTCGGCCCACATACACCTCCCAACATCCGTACGGTGACGAGCCCCTTCAGCAGCAAACCGACAGCCCGTTAGCGCCTCCTCCGGCTTCCGCAGACGCCGTGTTTAGTCTTCTCATCACATCCGTATGCCGCCGATGGCGCCGCCTCGCTCAGCTCCACGTCGCGACGCTCCTGGTGAACGAGAACCGCGACGTGTCGCGCCAAGATCTGAAAAACGCCATCCGCTGCTTCCCGAACCTCACCCGCCTGCACCTCTCGGACGGCAGCATCGAAAACATCGACGACGCGCTCCTTGTTCATATCGCCTCGTCATGTCCGAAGCTCAAGGCTCTGCATGTGGGGAACGAGATCACGATGATGGACTGGGAGAGGGAGCATCGCGGAAATGACAAGTGCGGAAAGTGACGTCAATGTGACTTTTCCGTCACATTTTTGTACACACTTCCTGGGACAAAAATGTCATGGATGGAAGTGCCAAGAAATGGGGTCACGGAAAAGTCACGGAAATGTCACGGAAAACTTGCGAGATCTCGTACAGAAAGTCACAGGCGAAGTGATGTTCTCGTCACTTTTCTGTTACATGCCACGTGGACAAACCGCGTTTCATCTTTCCAGATATTTTCTCAAGTGTACATGTTGGTGATTGGACGAAAGGGACCAATCAAATGTCAGCGACGGGGGTGCAAAAGCGGGTTCTGATTGGCCAGCGATTCTGAACAGGTACCCCGCGTCGCACGAATTATTGCATTCCGTACTGCATATAAATTTCACCAGTTAAAGCTCGTAAGGCAACTCGAATTTGTTTTATTAGTCACACATGCATACATGGATACAATTGCACATCTACGAACAAGTCTACAACGCCTAGCTAGAAACATCGTCGTTTGTCTAGGCCAATGTCCGACCTATATGTAGGCCATATGTCGTCCGGAACCTGATGACACCTGCTAAATAATAAAAAACATTGAAACCTGCAAAAGTATTTCGATTACATGAGATACACAAGCATGGTTAGGTGAGGTTAACATCAGCAAGTGGAGAAAGCATAGCGAAACAAAGCGCGCACTACTACCGAAATACAACAATCCGCTTCGACTGAATGCACGAATCGGCGAGTGCTGCAATCTGCTCCCGCAGCTCCATGTCGTTGCACATTCGCACACCTGCGATTCACACGATGATTAGAATAACAAGGCCACGGTCAGGCCGATGGTGAAACAACCAAGCCTTGCCTAAAACGCACACATAAACGACTGGCTCCTACGCGGTGATGACTACGATCGCAATGCGCCTTTTCCGCACCACGATCAACGGAGGTCGGTGCGACCGCACCTAAGGCAGATTTGCGAACTGCCACGCAGAGAGAAATGAACACAATATGGGAGAGAGGGAGAACTGAGACGAGGGGAAACAACGGGGAGCGTTGACGAGGGTGCTAGCTAACACATACTGGCTAACACAGCGTTGCAAAAGGGGAAACGAGAGTACTGTCAACGCGCGAGCAACCACTTCACTGCGCACTGACCTCTTCTGTCATCCAAAACGACTGACCGCGCGGTCGATTTTTTACGCTAGGCGTGCGGAGGTTGGTTAAGGTGATGCGAAAATGAACTACCTGGGTGGGAGGTTATGAGGGCAGGGCGGAAGGGGGGGTATGGGGTATATTTAGAGTGAGACGCAAATGGGAGTAACTTCAGAAAACCAGAAACAATAGGGACGGGAAGTGTAGGGACCTGCACTGCGGGGTAGATTCAGAGATTGCTAGCAGCGGGGTTGGACGTAAAATTCCGACAATGGCGACATTTGCTAACACATCGCATGGAAGTCCTAAACCCTAGAGCACGTGAGGATGGCAGAAGCTTCGGGAGACGAGCTAGTGTCTGAACGGGTAAGGTTTGAAGAACAATGACACAGAGAAGGTTTGTACGCTAGAGGGCTGCAAGCAAAGGGGAGGGGGGAGAGTGGAGGGGAAAGGAGGGCGGGGAGGAAAAGGTTGGTTCGACTAGTGAGGTTTGGTTCCGTTTCCTGATGTGTGGATAAGGGAGGCTCGAGTGTGTTGATTCTGATTTTATGCGCCATTGTGATTGGTTGGAATGAATTCGTGAGGTGAGTGGGTTTGAACCTAGCATACGGCTAGGTTTGACAGTTGATAGTCGATGACGTGGTGCGCCTTCGTTGGGAGGTGGTGCTGGGCCGAACGCGGATTGGTAGGTACATCCACGTCAGTTCCTAGAATGACCCGTGGACACAACAGATTCTGTTCGTTTTCGTGTTTGCGAGTTTTGCGACTTCGGTAGCCCCGGTTTGTTGCTATCGTTTTAGTTCGCGAATGCTCGCGTATTCCTGTGAACTGTTTCGTGGCTTGGGTTCGAAAAGTCCTCCTGACGTGGCTCTGGTGCACCGCCTGAAAACGCTTTCAACCGTTTTCGACCCCAAGCTTGCAAGAAATGCGTCTTTCGTGCTCATGTTACACGCGCATTCCCTTCGTGGACGTGAATTCGTGCACCAATTGGAGTCTTTCTGGACGGGGCGCACATTGCGACACGACCAGAATTTTCGATTCGTGATGTGAGCACGTCTTTGAGCGGACCGCGAGACAACCCTGGACTACCGCAACACATGTGACATTTTTGTGACTCAAGTTTGGGACTTTTACGAAGCACTCTGTGACTTATTGTATGAGTTTTGGTAGAAAAACCTAAAGACTTCAAAAACCGCCTCTCGCCTTTTCCGCGATGAGGAAGACCACCCAGTGACCGAAGCCGGCTTGGACCATCTCCTGCGTCGCTGCACGCAGCTGCAGCACCTCTCGCTCTACTGCCTGCACGGAGCCGCCAAGCTACCCGATGCGTTCTTTCACCTCACGAAGCTGCAAGCGCTGGCTCTCGCCGACAGCTCCGTGCTCGAGTCCTCGGAGCTCTCGCGTCTCTCGTCGCTCGCCGCTCTGTCCGTCGACACCAACCCTCAGGACGATCCGACCCCGTGGGGCCTCGCGCATCTCCCGGCGCTCACCACCCTCTCCTGCTGCAACGAAACGCGGCTGTTTATACCGGAGCGGGAAGAGGGCGCCGATGACGCCTTCTCGTTCGCGCAGCTGCGGTGTCTCAAGTCGCTGGAGCTCGATCACATCAGCCCGCGGTTCGACCTCATGTTTCCGCGAGATTCGTCGTGCAGCCGTCTCGAGCGACTGCTTCTCCGCGATTGCAACGGGCTTGAGAGACTTCCGGACGAGATCGGAGACCTGCTGCCGCGCCTGCGGGAGCTTAGCATCCGAAAATGCGAAAACCTATCCGAGTTACCTCACGGGTTCGCCTCCCTGACCTGCCTGCACACGCTGTCCATCGCCCACTGCAACATTGTCAGCCTGCCCGAAAACTTCGGAGAGCTGCCCGCGCTCACGTCACTGTCACTGTTCCTCATGCACCTCACGGATCTCTCCGCTTCTTTCCCCCAGCTCACATCCCTGGAAACCCTAAACCTGGCCTGCTGCAAGGCCCTCCGGGACCTCCCTCCAGGATTCGGAAATCTGACGGCTCTCACGTCCCTCTGCATCGGGAAGAGACATCGGACGGCTGGCCAGCCTCCGCGTGTTCCACCTGAGCGAGAATCGCGCCCAGCAGCGGCTGCCACCGTCGTTCACGTTCCCTGACCAGCCTGAGCGTGCGCCTGTGCGCCATTGCGGAGCTTCCAGAGGGCCTCGGGGAGCTGTCGTCGCTGACAAGCCTTGAAGTCGGTCAATGCGAGATAGAAGTGATTCCAGGGGGGATCGGGAAGCTGAGGAGCCTGCGGGAGTTGTGCATCCACCACTGCCCTAACATCCGGGAAATCCCAGAGTTTGTTACCGACCTTGGGAGGGTAGAGATTCTAGTGGTTAATTTCTGCAGCAGCCTTGCGTCCATTCCCAGGAGCTTGAGCAGCCTTGGGCGGGTGAGAGAGCTTTCACTCGGCAAGTCCCCGCAGCTGATGCAAGTGTGCAGATCCCTCCTACGTTCCCTTGAGGTTCTCACCCTGGGGACCTGGCTTCGCCTCACCCCTCACCTGCAGATCCCTCCTCTGCCCCGGCTCAAGAAGCTGACCCTGATTTGTGTTGGCGTTATCAGTGGCGCTGATTTGCTGGGCAGGGGATCTGGGACGCTGGAGGACGCTGCCGTTTCTTCCATTCTGCCCTCTCTGGAGGATCTGGAGGTGCATCTGGCAGGGGAGGCAGAGGAGCTGCCGCTACCCCTCGCATTCTGCCCCAACCTCCGCACGCTGACCATCCAAAGTGCTGGCCGCATGCAGGCACTTCCGGATGACATGGGATGGACCCTGCAGCAGCTGAGGCAGCTGCACATACAGCAGGCTGAAGAGTTGACGACGCTGCCAGCAACTTTCACCAAGCTCCATTCGCTGACATCTATAGTAGTGCATGCTCCCAACCTCTCGTCCCTCCCTGATCACATCGGTGCCTTATCCAGACTGCGCGAGCTCAACCTCTCCAACTGCTCTGCTCTCACGCACCTCCCTGCGTCTCTCACCCGGCTGTCCTGCCTCCACAAACTGAACCTCAGCAGCACCGCTATCCGCTCCCTACCTCCTGGCTTCGCACACCTGACGAGGCTCAGGAAGCTAGACTTGGATGGCTGTGGGCAGCTGGAAGGCCTTCCGGAAGATCTGACAGAGCTGAAGATGCTTCATTGGTTGGATGTGTCCGGGTGTGACAAAGTGTTGGATGATCAGGGCAGCATCCGAGATGTAGATGTGCATGGCATGTACGGGGTATTTGTTTCCATGAGTTAGCTTTCTGACAAACTTAGTTTTGATGACTTCTGAGGCCTCGGAATGATGCCTCGGAATGCATGTCTGAGAATGCATGTCATACAATGCAGATTCCCGAAAAGGTGTCTCAAAATGCATGTCTACGAAGGCCATTCTCTGAACGGAGACATTAAAAAAAAAAAGGTATAAAAACGCTCAAAAGTAACTCTGGTCCGTAACCCCAAAAAGCCGAGTTGTACGACAACCCCAACCCCATAAGTCACACAGCAACCTAAAATGACTACCGTAGTAAAAAATCAGCTTCTCTTACGAAAGATCGGACCAAGGTCCCTAAAACTTTGAGACCTGCGAGAGATGTGATGAATTTGGGAAGGGTCTTGCAGCCCACAATTGATATAGGACGGTGGGTGAATGCTATGATGAGGGTAGGGCAGGACAGAGGGTACGGTGGAAGATAGAGAGCAGCTTCTTACATGTGTGAAAGGCACAGCCCACCAACCTGGACCGTGTGAATGCAAGAACATTGACTGACATGGCATGCCTAAGACACCTAGCCCGGCACACCTCACAGACCTTCACCATGTAGTGCAAGAAGCTTGACTGGCATGCCTAACACGCCTAGCCCTGCACACCTCACCCACCTGCACCATGTAATGCAAGAACCTAGACTGGCGTGTGTCGGAAAATCACTCATCCACTCCAGCATCTCCCAGCGCCGTCTCACTTCAACTGCTTATGGTGTCTGGGACCTTGCTCCACTTGACTCTCCCGCCTTTCAGACTTCCTTGTCAGCTCATATTGCATCCCCCACCTTCCGATTTGTGCCCTCCAGGTCACCTTCACCTCTGCCCCTACCCGTTCTCCTTCACCTCTGCCCCTACCCGTTCTCCTTCACCTCTGCCCCTACCCGTTCTCCTTCACCTCTGCCCCTACCCGTTTCTCCTTCACCTCTGCCCCTACCCTTTCTCCTTCACCTCTGCCCCTACCCGTTCTCCTTCACCTCTGCCCCTACCCGTTCTCCTTCACCTCTGCCCCTACCCTTTCTCCTTCACCTCTGCCCCTACCCGTTCTCCTTCACCTCTGCCCCTACCCGATCTCCTTCACCTCTGCCCCTACCCGTCCCCTGTCTCACATGCTAGACAGGCATGCTTCGGCCAGGCATGATTCAGCCAGGCTTGATTCAGCCTGGCATGATTCAGCTAGGCATGATTCAGCCAGGAAAATTTCAGCCAGGCATGATTCAGCCAGGCATGATTCAGCCAGGAATGATTCAGCCAGGCATGAATCAGCCAGGCATGATTCAGCCAGGCATGATTCAGCCAGGCATGATTCAGCCAGGCATGAATCAGCCAGGCATGATTCAGCCAGGCATGAATCAGCCAGGCATGATTCAGCCAGGCATGATTCAGCCAGGCATGATTCAGCCAGGCATGAATCAGCGAGGCATGATTCAGCCAGGCATGATTCAGCGAGGCATGATTCAGCCAGGCATGATTCAGGCAGGCATGATTCAGCCATTCATGATTCAGCCAGGCTTGATTCAGCCAGGCAAGATTCAGCCTGGCATGATTCAGCTAGGAAATTTTGAGCCAGGCATGATTCAGCGAGGCATGATTCAGCCAGGCATGATTTAGGCGGGCATGATTCAGCGAGGCATGATTCAGCCATGCATGCATGATTCAGCGAGGCATGATTCAGCCAGGCATGGTTCAGGCAGGCATGATTCAGGCAGGCATGATTCAGGCAGGCATGATTCAGCGAGGTATAATTCAGGCAGGCATGATTCAGCCAGGCATGATTAAGCCAGGCATTAATCAGCCAGGCAGGCGATTCATAGAGGCATGATTCAGCCAGGCATGATTCAGCGAGGTATGTTTCAGCCAGGCATGATTCAGAGAGGCATAATTCAGGCGGGCATGATTCAGCCTGGCATGAATCAGGCAGGCATGATTCAAGTAGGCATGATTCAGCCAGGCATGATTCAGCCAGGCATGAATCAGCCAGGCATGAATCAGCCAGGCAGGCATGATTCAGCGAGGTATGATTCCGAGATGCATAATTCAGGCGGGCATGATTCAGCCTGGCATGATTCAGGCAGGCATGATCCAGCCAGGCATGATTCAGCCAGGAATGATTCAGCCAGACATGAATTAGCCAGGCATGATTCAGCCAGGCATGATTCAGCCAGGCATGATTCAGGCAGGCATGATTCAGCCAGGCATGATTCAGCCAGGCATGATTCAGCGAGGTATGATTCAGGCAGGCATGATTCAGCCAGGCATGATTAAGCCAGGAATGAATCAGCCAGGCATGATTCAGCCAGGCATGATTCAGCCAGGCATGATTCAGCCAGGCTCGATTCAGCCAGGCATGATTCAGCCAGGCATGATTCAGCCAGGCATGATTCAACCAGGCATGATTCAGCCAGGCATGATTCAGCCAGGCATGATTCAGCCAGGCATGATTCAGCCAGGCATGATTCAGCCATGCATGGTTCAGCTAGGCATGATTCAGCCAGGCATGATTCAGCCAGTCACTATTCAGACATGGCATTATTCAGCCAGGCATGAAGTAGCTAGGCATGAATTAGTCAGGCATGATTCAATCAGGCATGATTCAGGCAGGCATGATTCAGAAGGGCATGATTCATCCATGCATGATTCAGCTAGGCATGATTCAGCCAGGCATGATTCAGAATGGCAAGATTCAGCCATGCATGATCCATGCAGGCATGATTCAGCCAGGCATGATTCATAATGGCATGTTTCAGCCAGGCATGATTCAGAATGGCATGTTTCAGCCAGGCATGATTCAGCCAGGCATGATTCAGCCAGGCATGATTCAGCCAGGCATGATTGAGCCAGGCATGATTCAGCCAGGCATGATTGAGCCAGGCATGATTGAGCCATGCATGATTCAGCCAGGCATGATTCAGCCAGGCATGATTCAGCCAGGCATGATTCAGCCAGGCATGATTCAGCCAGGCATGATTCAGAAGGCATGGTACAACCAGGCATGATTCAGCCAGGCATGATTCAGCCAGGCATGATTCAGCCAGGCATGATTCAGCCAGGCATTATTCAGCCATGCATGAATTAGCCAGGCATGATTTAGTCAGGCATGATTCAATCAGGCATGATTCAGGCAGGCATGATTCAGCTAGGCATGATTCAGCCAGCCAGGCATGATTCTGAATGGCATGATTCAGCCAGGCATGATTCACTAGGCTTGATTAAACCAGGCATGATTCAGCTAGGCATGATTCAACCAGGCATGATTCAGCCAGGCATGACTCAACCAAGCATGATTCAACCAAGCATGATTCAGCCAGGCATGATTCAGCCAGTCATGATTCAGAATGGCATGTTTCAGCCAGGCATAATTCAGCCAGTCATGTTTCAGCCAGGCATAATTCAGCCAGGCATGATTAAGCCAAGCATGATTCAGGCTGGCATGATTGAGCGAGGCATGATTCAGCCAGGCATGATTCAGCCAGGCATGATTAAGCCAGGAATGAATCAGCCAGGCATGATTCAGCCAGGCATGATTTAGCCTAGCGTGATTCAGCCAGGCATGATTCAGCCAGGCATGATTCAGCCAGGCATGATTGAGCCAGGCATGATTCAGCCAGGCATGATTGAAAGAGGCATGATTGAGCCAGGCATAATTCAGCCAGGCATGATTAAGCCAAGCATGATTCAGGCTGGCATGATTGAGCCAGGCATGATTCAGCCAGGCATGATTCAGCCAGGCATGATTAAGCCAGGAATGAATCAGCCAGGCATGATTCAGCCAGGCATGATTTAGCCTGGCGTGATTCAGCCAGGCATGATTCAGCCAGGCATGATTCAGCCAGGCATGATTCAGCCAGGCATGATTCAACCAGGCATGATTCAACCAGGCATGATTCAGCCAGGCATGATTCAGCCGGGCATGATTCAGCCTGGCATTATTCAGCTAGGGATGAATTAGCCAGGCATGATTTAGTCAGGCATGATTCAATCAGGCATGATTCAGGAAGGCATGATTCAGCTAGGCATGATTCAGCCAGGCATGATTCAGAATGGCATGATTCAGCCAGGCATGATTCACCAGGCTTGATCAAACCGGGCATGATTCAGCCAGGCATGACTCAACCAAGCATGATTCAACCAGGCATGATTCAACCAGCCTTAATACAGCCAGGAATGATTCAGAATGACATGTTTCAGCCAGGCATGATTCATCCAGGCATGATTCAGCCAGGCACGGTTCAGGCAGGCATGATTCAGCCAGGCATGATTAGCCAAGTATGATTCAGAATGGCAAGTTTCAGACTGGCATGATTCAGCAAGGCATGATTGAGACAGGCATGATTCAACCAGGCTCAATTCAGGCAGGCATGATTCAGCTAAGCATGAATCAGCCAGGCATGACTCATCCAGGCATGATTCAGCAAGGCTTGATTCAGCCAGGCATGATTCAGCCAGGCATGATTCAGAATGGCAAGTTTCAGCCCGGCATGATTCAGCCAGGCATGATTCAGCCAGGCATGGTTCGGCCAGGCATGGTTCAGCCAAGCATGATTCAGCCAGGCATGATTCAGCCAGGAATGATTCAGCCAGGCATGATTCAGCCTGGCATGATTCATCCAGGCATGATTCAGCCAGGCATGATTCAGAATGGCAAGTTTCATCCAGGCATGATTCAGCCAGGAATGATTCAGCCTGGCATGATTCAACCTGGAATGATTCAGCCCGGCATGATTCAGCCTGGCATGATTCAGCCTAGCATGATTCATCCAGGCATGATTCAGCCAGGCATGATTCAGCTTGGCATGATTCAGCCTGGCATGATTCAGCCTAGCATGATTCAGCCTGGCATGATTCAGCCTAGCATGATCCAGCCTGGCATGATCCAGCCTGTTATGATTCATCTTGGCATGATTCAGCCAGGCATGATTCATCCAGGAATGATTCAGCCAGGCATGATTCAGCCAGACATTATTCAGTGAGGCATGATTCAGCCAGGCATGATTCAGCCTGGAATGATTCAGCCTAGCATGATTCAGCCTGGCATGATTCAGCCTGGCATGATTCAGCCTAGCATGATCCAGCCAGGCATGATTCAGCCAGACATAATTCAGCGAGGCATGATTCAGCCAGGCATGATTCAGCCTGGCATGATTCAGCCTGGAATGATTCAGCCTAGCATGATTCAGCCTAGCATGATCCAGCCAGGCATGATTCAGCCTAGCATGATCCAGCCAGGCATGATTCATCCAGGCATGATTCAGTTTTTCAGCCAGGCATGATTCAGACTGGCATGATTCAGCCTGGCATGTTACAGCCTGGTATGATTCAGCCAGGCATATTCAGCCTGGTATGATTCAGCCTGGTATAATTCAGCCTGTCATGATTCAGTCTAGCATGATTCAGCCTGGCATGATTCAGCCTAGCATGATCCAGCCTGGCATAATTCAGCCAGGCATGATTCATCCAGGCATGATTCAGCCTGGAATGATTCAGCCAGGCATGATTCAGCCAGGCATGATTCAGCCTGGCATGATTCAGCCTAGCATGATTCAGCCTGGCATGATTCAGCCTGGCATGATTCATCCAGGCATAATTCAGCCTGGCGTGATTCATCCAGGCATGATTCAGCCAGGCATGATTCAGCCTGGCATGATTCAGCCAGGCATGATTCAGCCTGGCATGATTCAGCCTGGCATGATTCATCCAGGCATGATTCAGCCAGGCATGATTCATCCAGGCATGATTCAGCCATTCAGCCAGGCATGATTCAGTCTAGTATGATTCAGCCTGGCATGATTCAGCCTGGCATGATTCAGCATAGCATGATTCTGCCTGGCATGATTCAGCCAGGCATGATTCAGCCTGGCATGATTCATCCAGGCATGATTCAGCCAGGAATGATTCAGCCTGGCATGATTCAACCTGGAATGATTCAGCCCGGCATGATTCAGCCTGGCATGATTCAGCCTAGCATGATTCATCCAGGCATGATTCAGCCAGGCATGATTCAGCCTGGCATGATTCAGCCTGGCATGATTCAGCCTAGCATGATTCAGCCTGGCATGATTCAGCCTAGCATGATCCAGCCTGGCATGATCCAGCCTGTTATGATTCATCTTGGCATGATTCAGCCAGGCATGATTCATCCAGGAATGATTCAGCCAGGCATGATTCAGCCAGACATAATTCAGTGAGGCATGATTCAGCCAGGCATGATTCAGCCTGGAATGATTCAGCCTAGCATGATTCAGCCTGGCATGATTCAGCCTGGAATGATTCAGCCTAGCATGATTCAGCCTAGCATGATCCAGCCAGGCATGATTCAGCCAGACATAATTCAGCGAGGCATGATTCAGCCAGGCATGATTCAGCCTGGCATGATTCAGCCTGGAATGATTCAGCCTAGCATGATTCAGCCTAGCATGATCCAGCCAGGCATGATTCAGCCTAGCATGATCCAGCCAGGCATGATTCATCCAGGCATGATTCAGTTTTTCAGCCAGGCATGATTCAGACTGGCATGATTCAGCCTGGCATGTTACAGCCTGGTATGATTCAGCCAGGCATAATTCAGCCTGGTATGATTCAGCCTGGTATAATTCAGCCTGTCATGATTCAGTCTAGCATGATTCAGCCTGGCATGATTCAGCCTAGCATGATCCAGCCCGGCATAATTCAGCCAGGCATGATTCAGCCAGGCATGATTCAGCGAGGTATGATTCAGGCAGGCATGATTCAGCCAGGCATGATTAAGCCAGGAATGAATCAGCCTAGCATGATTCAGCCTGGCATGATTCAGCCTGGCATGATTCATCCAGGCATAATTCAGCCTGGCGTGATTCATCCAGGCATGATTCAGCCAGGCATGATTCAGCCTGGCATGATTCAGCCAGGCATGATTCAGCCTGGCATGATTCAGCCTGGCATGATTCATCCAGGCATGATTCAGCCAGGCATGATTCATCCAGGCATGATTCAGCCATTCAGCCAGGCATGATTCAGTCTAGCATGATTCTGCCTGGCATGATTCAGCCTGGCATGATTCAGCATAGCATGATTCTGCCTGGCATGATTCAGCCAGGCATGATTCAGCCTGGCATGATTCATCCAGGCATGATTCAGCCTGGAATGATTCAGCCAGGCATGATTAATCCAGGCATGATTCAGCCAGGCATGATTCAGCCTGGAATGATTCATCAAGGCATGATTCAGCCAGGCATAATTCAGCCAGGAACGAGTCAGCCTGGCATGATTCGGCCTGGCATAATTCAGCGAGGCATGATTCAGAATGGCATGATTCAGCCAGGCATGATTCAGCCAGTCATGATTCAGCCAGGCATGATTCATCCAGGCATGATTCAGCCAGGCATGATTCAGCCAGGCATGATTCAGAATGGCAAGTTTCAGCCAGGCATGATTCAGCCAGGCATGATTGAGACAGGCATGATTCAACCAGGCACGGTTCAGGCATGTTTGGCTCTTGTCCTCCTCTGCCCCTTGTGCTCTTGTCCTCCTTGGCCCCTCCATTTCCTCACACACCTGTGTGCTGTGCTGGGTGGCACATTTGCGCTCACAGCTGGGTGGGACGCACAGGTGGGAAAGGATCAGGTTAAATTTGACTCAAAACCCGTTGTCTTCCTGCCTTGGGGATCTCGCCCCCCCACAGGCATGCTGGATCGCTAAGTGCGTGCACAGCCTGCTGCTGCGCCTCCTGTCTCATGCCCTCCTTCAAGTATTATGCCCTTTCCCTCCCTCTCGCCCTGCACCTCCCTGACCTGGCCACCCTGTCCCCCTCCTATTCCCCCCACCAGGCATGCTGGATCGCTAAGTGGGTGCACAGCCTGCCACACCTTGTCAATCGCCCTCGTCCCTGCCCTCCCATGCTACTCTGCAAAGTACCATGTCGTTCTGTCCCTCTCGCTCACCCGTGTTCTCCCTGCGCTTGCCCATCCCTTCCCTCCCCCAGGCATGCTGGACCGCTGGGTGTACAGCCTACTGCAGCTCATCAATCGCCCTCGCCATGCCTATGGGAAAGCCGCTCGCCTGCACTAGCTGTGGTCATCAGTGACGGTGTACCGGGATGTGTAACACGATGTGTAAACAGGAAGTGGAACCAGAAGATGCGCATCTTAGGAAAATACGCTACATTGGGATCAGTCAGGCCCCTATGGTTCATTTCAGAGTAAAATGGTCTGATACCGTAACAAAATCCCGTGGATATAGTAGGGCCTAGGTCATAGAGAAGTCCCATCCCTGTTGTTCAACCTACGGTACCAAAATGCATTCTCACGATTTCATATACGGTTGTATTACCCCCGGGCAGACAGGCAGGCCCTCAGATTGGCTGTGGATTGGAATGGTAATCTGATCTGAAGCATCATCAATTCCAAAACCAGAAACCTGCCAACCTTCTCTGCTCATGTAGAGCCATCAAACCAGTGCCACCCAGGTAGGATACGGTACTCACTAGGTATTGCCTCCTGCCTTCCATTCCTTCTTATCCTGCTCCTTGGTGTATCCTTTAAATGTGGCAATGAAACTAGCAACTAGAAATACATCTTACTCTCCATAGCAGCAGAGTACAAACAAGCGAAGTGCACACTTACAAACAAAACCAGGACTTCTCATGTGCTTCTCTTGATACCCCAGCCAGCACAGCGACGTATGTTCCATACCTGTTCCAATTCGCCTGTTCCAACAACTCCTGCTCTTGCTTCTTGCCCGAATAAAAATCCCTTTCAAGGGTTCTGCTGCTGATCCGTCTGCGCGGTGTTTTCCTGCGCCACTTTTTCCTGCGCCTCCTTTTCCTGCGCCTCCTTTTCCTGCGCCTCCTTTTCCTGCGCCTCCTTTTCCTGCGCCTCCTTTTCCCGTGCCTGGTCAAACGCCAAATCGTCTAAAATACCCTGCTGAATCGCCGCCTGATCCTGATTCCAAATCATCTGATCATACTCCACTTGGTTCCTCAGCCGCTCCTCATAGTCCGCCTCCAACCGCAGCTGATTCTGCTGATCCAGCCAAACATTATACTCCCAATCCTCTTCTCCCGCATTTCCCGCTTCCCCATTCCCCTGCTCCGCATTCGTGGGTTCCTGATTCGCCGCATTCGCCTGATCCGCCAGCCCATCCTGCCTTTCCTGTTCCTGCCTCTCCTGTTCCTGCCTCGCCTGTTCCTGCCTCTCCTGTTCCTGCTGATCCAACCACAAGCTGTAATACCACGCATCGCGATCCCCCCACTGCTGATACTGCCCCTCCGCGTCAAAATTACTCGTATCCGCCTCGGATTGCCCGTTCGGCTCCGGACTTTCCTTCTTCGAACTCTCCTGCGCTGCATTCTCATTCTTGTTCTCCTGCTTCTCCGGCTCCGGATCCTCGTGTCCCTGCTGCTTATCCTTCAGCCTCTGCATCTTCAGCCGGTTTTTCTCCTTCACCTGTTGCTGCTTCGTCAGATGCTCCTGCCGCTTCTGCTCCGCCTGTTCCTGCCGCTTCTCGATAACTCCCTGCTGCATCGCCAGCCGCTGCTCCTCCGTCATCCCCTGCCACTGCTTCAGCGCCGCCTTCTCCTTCCAGCCGCTTCTTCAGCTTCGCCAGCTGCTGCTTCTTCCGCAGCTTCTGCTCCTCCGTCAGCGCCTCCTGGGGCTTCGCCCCCTGAACCGCCAGCTCTCTCTCCACGAAGTGCCTCGGCGCAAGGTCAGACGCCTCCAGCTGCTCTGCAGGCTGCTCCTCCGTCAGCGCCTCCTGGGGCTTCGCTCCCTGAACCGCCAGCTCTCTCTTCACGAAGTGCCTCGCAAGGCTTGACGCCTCCAGCTGCTCTGCAGGCTGCTCCTCCGTCAGCGCCTCCTGGGGCTTCGCTCCCTGAACCGCCAGCTCTCTCTTCACGAAGTGCCTCGCAAGGCTTGACGCCTCCAGCTGCTCTGCGGCGGGCTTCTCTTCAGAAAGTGCCTCATCTTGTTGCGCCTGCTGGTGCAGTTCTCGCTGCACTGGAGTGTCTTGTCGTACTTGCAAGCGAGAGCGCGGATTGCCAGAGTCACCAGTCGCAGGAACCGAGTGCGGCCCGGTGAATGAAGCTTGGTCTACGAGTCCGCCTGTAAGGGATAAATCGGGGAAAGGATTGGGAGAAGTTTCGAGGCATGAGTTTAAAGATTCAATACCCAAAGAAAAAAAACAGAGCGGAAAGGAGCAAACAGAAGGCGGAGGCGCCGGCGTAATAGGGAGAAATCTAGTAAGCGGAAAGCGGGTGGAATCTGCGTGAGGTTGAGCACTTGGAAGGAGCAACAGAAGAGGGAGGCGTTAGTACTGTACAGCTGGTTCCTGGCCATTATAACAGAGAAAGGAAAGCTAGAGGTGGCGGAAAGGCGATAGCTGGTGATCATCGTGGGAGGAGAAGCGGGACCATCTGCTAGTCCTCATCTCCTCGCACACTCTGAGCGATGATATTCGTACACTTATCTCACTTGTGCCGCATGTGAACGCGGCGTCTTACGTCGATCGCTCTCATGTCGAGGCTGCACGTGCTCGGCTGAAGACAGCCAGTCCCCGGGCCGAGCTCCTTCGCTGCCTCGCAGCCCGCAAGACAAGGCCAGGACAAAGAGGAATCCCAAGAGCGGCATGGTGACGAAATCGACTTCAAGAGGTGGTAGAGAAGGCGGCTGGTAGTCTGTAAAGCTCTGAGTTTGCTCCATGGATGATGCGGAGTTTATGTATACGGGATTTCAAGCATAGTACGAGGATGCGCGACATCCCAAAAATGTTTTCGAGGGGTTGGGTGTTGCGAACCATGCAGTAGGGACTTCATGTCCTCGTCCGTGGTGTGTGTACAGTCCCTGCAACGAAAAGACATGCTATTCGGGGTACCTTGAACGGACCATGCTTGCAGAACCTACCAAATGTGAACTAGGAAGAATGTCTCGCTTTGGTACTGGCTACTGTGTGCGTGCTCTGCTGACGGAGCCAATCGAGAACGTTCTAGAACCCTAAAATGTGGAATCTTGGTTTACAGGGATGGCCTATGCGCTTGTTGCTGCCAGGATCGCTTACCTAGTTGGGCCATACGTATGAAGCGTTTTTAGCTAGTCTTTCCTGGCCTGTTTTGTATTTGTATCATTTTATTATTATATTAAACAAATGAATACAACGTGGATCTGCATATGAATACCTGGTTACTTGTGTAACTTTTACCCAGCTAATCCTACAATGGTTGCGGATACATTCTTGAGATCCGTTAGAATGCAGTATCTACATAGTAATTACATAGGAGCAACATTTTGAGTCGTACAATGAATGTTTATAGGCGTGACCATGGTGTTTGATGTAACAGCGCACTGCAGTACCTACTGTACATGTACACTGTCACAACTCTCGCGAGGTGAGGTGTGAGGCGAGCACCTGCAATGTGGCGACTCTCTTGTTGCAGTGGGAGTACAGGGTTTGTAAAAAAACCTGTACATACATAGGTTACTCCAACTTTGCCCATGCAATAGATGGTGTATGTAGATTTGAAGTGGCTACTTTGTCGAGTCGCCACAATGTTTTGGGATGGAGGAGGAACCGTCCAGTAGATGGATCTCGTCAGCCAATCGTTGACTAGTACGGATAATTCACACCTCGCGCATAGCAATAATTCATTCGCGTTATAGGAGGCAATAATTCAATTACGCGCATAATCCGCTTGAATCTGGAGTTGCGATAATGCAATCCTCCCGCCAATCGCTCCACCCGAGGGTACATATCCATGGTGTGCACAGGGGAATGTCACGCAAAATCGTTTTTATATGTGTACGGGAATTCAAGCCTAACAAGAAGTGCGAGGACGAGCCGACCAGTAAGGTGAATGGCTCGTCGTCAACCAGTCAGGGATGTCTGTACGCGTAATTCGCACCCCTCGCTGACTGGAATGGCAGTGCCTCAACGCTGGCCTAGGAGAAAAGCAATAATCTGGCGTGGGCTTAGGAGATAAGTGTGAAGATAAGCAGTAGAAGAAGGCGCCATAGCTAGGAAAGCCCTAGCTAGGCAAGAAACAGTTTAGGCAAAGAAGGGAGGAGTTGCACTAGCAAGAATGAGGATACAAATAGCAAACCCTAGAAGGGTTGTACTCGCTATAGAGCACCCCACTACAGGCTAGAGCATAATATTCTGACACACCCCCATAGCCAAAGTGGGGTGTAATCAGCAGAGCAAGCAAAGCAGAACAAGCTCAGGGTGGATCACAATGTCACCACACATTCTGAGCACAAGTTCAGGAAGCAATAGTTTAAAGTTCGCAATTATGAGCAAAGCTAGTGGTAGTCACAACGGGCAAGTGAGGAGGAGGAGGGACAGTGAGAGGAGAGGAGATAGGAGGCGACGGCTGAAGCTGCAGACACACGGGCAACAGGAGGCACACTGGCACAGCGGCTACCGGAACAGCGCTCCGGACTACTGGAGTAACTGGCCCCGCGGCTAAAAGTAGCGGCAGACGAGCAACGGACCCACGGGCGACTGGCACAGGTGGCTACGACTGGGCTACCGGAGCAACTCCCCGGACTACAGGTGCTGCTGGCGACACGACGGCAACCTCCGTTCAACCTCCCCCAAACAGTACCACCCCCCCTGACACACACCCCCTGCTTCACCCCTAGCTCCACTCCCCCTTCACCCTCCCTTAGTACCACTCCGACGGCTCCAACAGGTCCACCCCCCCTCAGCGGCAGCTGCAGCACAGGGAGACGGAGGAGGAGGAGGAGCAGGGAACGGCACACAGAAGCTGCACCCCCATACTCCCCACCCCCAAACCCTAATCCAGGAGAACGGGCAGAAGGAGGGGTGGGGCGCCTTCAGAAGCACGGGGGACAGCGGGGAGGACAGGGGCAGCGAAGAACGGGCCGCCCACGGGCCTGGCACAGCCTCCCGAACCGCGCGCAGGCGGCCCGAGCCGCGCGCGGGCCTGGCGCAGCCCGTACGGGCCGCGCGCGGGCCTGGCGCAGCCCGTACGGGCCGCGCGCCGGCTGTACGGGCCGCGCGCAGGCCACGACGGGCGACGGGGGGCGACGCGCGGGTCCCCGTCGCCCGTCGTAGCGCCTCCTGGGGGCGACGCGCCGAGTGACGGGGCAGAAACCCGTCGCGCGCCTCGGGGCGCACGGCGGGCAGAAAACCGCCGCGCGCCTCGGGGCGCACGGCGGGCAGAAAACCGCCGCGCGCCTCGGGGCGCACGGCGGGCTGAAAAACCCTAATTTCGACGCCGCGCACCACGGGGCGCGCGGCGGACAGGGAGTAGCAGTAGCAGCGGAAGCAGTGAGGTGGGGCCCACAGGCCAGGAGCATATCGCTCTAATACCATGTGAAGATAAGCAGTAGAAGAAGGCGCCATAGCTAGGAAAGCCCTAGCTAGGCAAGAAACAGTTTAGGCAAAGAAGGGAGGAGTTGCACTAGCAAGAATGATGATACAAATAGCAAACCCTAGAAGGGTTGTACTCGCTATAGAGCACCCCACTACAGGCTAGAGCATAATATTCTGACAATAAGGGCGTGTAAACTGTAGTTCGGGTTTGCTCCGTGAAGTCAAACTTTAGGTGGTAACTGGTTTCGAATACGTCGTACTAGTCACGGGCGAAATCCCGAACGCGCATGCAGCAAAACACCCTCTTTCGGGCAACACCTGCAGTTCGACTGCTCAAAGTCGAACTTGCAGGACAATTTACGCGTGTGTTCACACAATCAGTGACAGATTCGGGTTTGGCTCGAACCACTCGATAGAAGCCAGCTCGAACCACGTTCGAATGAACAGTTCAAACCAGGGGTCTATTTCGGACAAATACACCAAAAATTCACGCGCCCTAAGCAACTCCTCACACGGGAATTTGGAGACGTAATAATGCAATCTCCCACTCCCTCCACCAATGACAGTCATTATCCATCGATGTTGAGTGAACAGCGAAATGTCATGCGAATTCGTTTGTTACATGAGACGGTTATGTTCGGTGAGTTGTTTCGAACCGTATATAACCAAACCAAACCGAGTCTCGGACTTGTGTGTTGAAGATTCGTTTAGGGAGCAATCATGGCTTCGTGTCATCCGCACTTCGTGTCATCCGATTTCTTTTTTTTGGACAAGCCGCGGGTTTTTCGATTCGGCTTCGTGTCATCTGACGCGTTACATTTGGGTGGTCGTATGGCAACTGAGCGAGGGCTGTTCGAAATCACGCTGTCCCTACGATCGAGACGTGCAGTGGACGTGCGAAATTGTCAAACCGCGTGACATTGGGCCATCAATCGTGCACAGATACTGGGCCGTCAGCGCCCAACCCAATTTGCACGGGGAAAATATCTTATTGGGGCGGAACAGTGCCAGAGGGGTGACCAACCAGGGGTGGAGAAGCCCGGAACTAACCAAACCGCTGCGCGAGGAGGGATTAACAAAGGTCATCATTTATTGCACGTATTTCTGTTACTAGTGGCTTGTAACGGCTCGCGTTTTCGCTCACGCGTCATTTTCCTGAAAATCGTTAATGATTCATGACTTTCCACCCGGTAGCGTCGTGTAGCGAGCCGACCCTACCGGGAACTCTTGGGCTGCCAGAAAAAAACAAACTAAAACCCCTAGGGAACCTGGATGCGTTTGCACGAATGGATCAACCCTAAAAACGGGAACCTTCCTGGTGTTTAAGGTTGATGCCTCCCGAGTCGCATCCGTTTCCGAACGGGTTATATTTTTTTTTCTGCGCGTTTCCGATCGGGTGGGTGATATATAACAAGTTGTTTTTTACTCACGATTTAAGACGGCGAATTGTACTTCCAGACGAACGTGACGCGCGCGTTGGAGTAGACGGCGGGCAGAACCCGTAATAAAAGACGTTGAACAATAAATTCGATGCTTTTAGCTCTTCTCTTTCACTCACGGTTCGGCTTGTTCGCTTAGCCGCTTGGGCAGCTCCGGGTTTAAATCCTACGGTCGACTGTTCCGCCCCAATTTGAAGCCCAAGCCCAAGCCCAAGCCCTGTAAGCGTCCACCAACTCGATAACAACAGGTCATACAAACTGAGACTGGAAGACTTTCCCCAGTGTTTCCAGAACACAAAACGTATAAAACATAGCCCACTAGAGACACAATGTATTACCAAATGTTCTAGATATTTCGTAAATATGCCCACTCCTCAGCAACTCATAGTCCTTGAGTGTCTGATCCAGCTATGGCATACATTATACCAAGACAGTCTCCTACCAGCAGCAGCAACTGCAGCTCAGTCATGGCTCGATCTGTTGGATCTGGAACGAGCAGAGAGTGCGGGAATCGATGCACGTCGTAAGGAGAGGACAGATAGTCGAAAAAGGACAGCTAGTCGAAAAAAGAGAGCGTACGGACGAATGGATTTCCGAGATTACTCTAGTGTCGGACCATGAGTTTCAGAACATCTTTCGCATCAACAAGGCTATCATGGTTCTGATGGAAGGAGGCATGGAAAGTGCTTTCACCCCTTCAATGCTCAATCACAAAATCCCTCTATGCCTATGTATTATAATCCCTGTCAAGTAATTTGCAACAGCTATGTCATACGTTGACATGTCCAATTCTTTGGTGTTTCTAAAACCCTTTGCCACAAACTCGTTGACACGCTCCTGGTGCATTTTTCGAGGGAGTTTAAAGTCGAGCGGGTGTGGTTTCCTACACCTCAGGACCTTCCTCGCAAGGCTGCTGAGTTCCAGACTATCAATGGACTGCCAGACGTTGTTGGCGCTGTGGATGGGACCCATATTCATGTTAGGGGGGTGGAGAACCATCGCACAGAGTACTACAACCGCAAACCCCATGCGGAGAGTCACTACATAACGGGAGTGGACTACGGTGTAGGGCACGGGGTTGTGCGAGTGATCGTAGCTTGCACTAACGTTCTTACTTCTTGCTTGTGTTCACAGAGAAATTTGGCAAGAGTTTCCACTAAGGAAGTTGAAAGAACAATTTGCATTGAAAAGTTGATAGTACAATTGAGGCATGCAGAACAAAAAGGACTAGAATGGCAAGCAACACCTAACAAGGGCGAAATCTGCCAGCGCAGCAGAGGATCGGCTTGCCAACGCAGCAGCAGAGTTGTCTGCCAGCGTTCCACTGCGCGCGGTCTGCCAGCACTGCAGTCGCAGGTGACTATCTGCAGTCGCAGGTAACTATCTGCAGTCGCAGGTTGTCTATTTGCGCAGATGTGCGCACCTACCAAGTAGGTGCAGGTTGACGGTTTCACCGCCAGGCACATTGCGCAGGTGCCAGGTAGAAAACTCGTCGTCGGTTTCGCCAGGTGTGCACCGTCGACCACGTGATGTCGTTCTGCAAGTAGAACTTCGCCAAAACCTCCTGGGCGAAAGTTTGCACGCCTCCGCAGAGTTTCGCACACCTGCGAGTTCGGTCGATCAGTTCGACATCGCTTGGTCGAACAGCGTTCGCCGAGCAGAGCTCCTCGACCCGAACTCTTCGACCAGAGTTCCTCGACCAGGATCGTCGACCAGCGCTCTTCGACGGGAGCTCGTCGCGCAGAGATCGTCGACCAGACCTCGTCGCGCAGAGCTCGTCGACCAGATTCTGCCGAGCAGAGCCTGCTCAACCGCAACTTCCGTCGAACTGCAGAAGCCCATTTCGTCGACCAATCCGTCTCGAACTTCTCGTCGACGACGAGATCGGCTGTGCCCAAGCGAGGGCGGGGCCTTTCTCTTCGACACTCCCCTGCCCAGCTCACGCTTGGGCAACCACACACAAGGTCCACCCAGAACCCAGAAGGATAGAATACAAGGAGAAACTTCGTCTGCGTGCACCCAACACATAGCACGCAGATCACCGCACCAGCCGTGCAGAAGGGCACGGCACCTACTGCTGCACCTCGTCATCCCCGTCGCCAATGTCGGCCAGGCGCACTTGGCCGATTGCGACGGAGCACCGGTTGAAAGCCGGAAAATGCAGCGCCTTCATCAGAAAGTCCGCCGGTACTTTAGCTTCGGGACGACATCACGTGCCCCTGGCGGGAATCTGAAACATTCGCTGGTACTTTAGCTTCGGCCCCGAACCGGTTTCCGTGCCTAGATGGTTCGGAAACAACCTGCGACTTGTTTTTTCCTCGCACCCCTCGCTTCACTCCTCGTCAACTTCTGTACCTCGCCATCCAATCCCAGCCTAGCACTATTCACCAACTGCAAAACAAATGAAGTACTTGAGATCCTGGCTTTAAAGCATTGAGCAGACGTCTCGTAGGAGTGAGCAGGTACCTCTCTAGATTGGACTGGCTCTCATGAACTAGGCACACCTGTTGAAACTATAGGCAAGGATCAGAAACAGGAAAGAGGCTTTTCACTAGCAGGCAGTTGAGTACATATAGCAAACCCTAATTTGGGTTGTACTCGCTATAGAGTACCCCACTGCAGGCTAGACAAACATCACATTCTGACACACCCCCATAGTCAAAGTGGGGTACAATCAACATAACAAGCAGGCAGAGCAATAGTTCACAAGGATAAGCAAAACTAGAGGCTATCACAGAGGGCAAGTGAGGAGGAGGAGAAACTGTGGGGGGCGAGAAGATGGGAGGCGACGGCTGAAGCTGCAGACACACGGGCAACAGGAGTGCGCAGCACTGACGCTACCAGGCGCAGAGCCCCGGACTACACGGCGACAGGCGCAACTGGCTCTCTGTGCTCCCAGGAGTGCTCACACTGTGGCTACCGGGCGCAGAGCCCCGGACTACACGGCCACAGGGGGTCGTGGCTCTCTGGACTACCAGGAGTGCTCACACTGTGGCTACCGGGCGCAGAGCCCCGGACTACACGGCCACAGGGGGTCGTGGCTCTCTGGACTTCAGGCGCTGCGGACGACAAGTCGGCTACCTCCGGTCAACCAACCCCAACTGTCCCACACCCCTTTCACACACTCCCTGCTGTACCCCTAGCACTGCTCACACGCCACCCCCCTCGTATCACTCCGACGGCTCCAACACATCCACCCCCCTCAGCGGCAGCTGCAGCAGCGGGAGACGGAGGAGGAGGAGGAGCAGGGGACGGCGCACACACCTGTCACCCCCAAACTCGCCACCCCCACACTCGCCATCCCCAAACCCTAACACAGGCAGCAGCGGGGGGCGGTGCGCGGGCAGCAGCTGGGGGGACGGCGCGCGGCTCGGGCAGCAGCTGGACGGGCCGCGCACGGGCCTGGCGCGGGCCGTACGAACCGCGCGCGGGCTGTACGGCGCGGGCCTGGCGCAGACCGTACGAGCCGCGCGCAGGCCTGGCGCAGGCCGTACGGGCCGCGCGCGGGCCTGGCGCAGCCCGTACGGGCCGCGCGCGGGCCTGGCGCAGGTCGCGCGAGCCGCGTCGGGCGACGGGGGGGCGACGCGCGGGTCTCCAGGGGCGCGGCGACGGGCGACGGGGGGCGACGCGCGGGTCGACGGGGCAGGAAACCGCCGCGCGCTCCCGGGGCGCGCGGCGGGCAGGGCAGAAAACGCGCGCGGCGGGAAGAAAAAACGCCGCGCGCCCCGAGCGCGTGGCAGGCAGAAAACGAAGCGCGCCCGAGGCGCGCGATAGGCAGGACAGCAGCGGAAGCTAACGGTGGGCCCATCCACAGGATCGACCCGGGAGGGTCGACCTGTTCTGATAGCATGTTGAAACTATAGGCAAGGATCAGAAACAGGAAAGAGGCTTTTCACTAGCAGGCAGTTGAGTACATATAGCAAACCCTAATTTTGGCTGTACTCGCTATAGAGTACCCCACTGCAGGCTAGACAAACATCACATTCTGACAACACCCGCAGGCGCTGTGCTCTGCCTCTTCTCATTCTTCATCTTCCCCGCCTTCCCTGCCTTCGTTCCTGCCGTTCCCTGAACTGCCTGCCTGCCTTGCTTTCCATAATCCCTCCCTCTCTGCAGGCCCTATTCAGCAGGCGCAAGGCCAAGGTCACCACGCACATCACCGCCTCTCTCTCGCATGGCATCAGGCAATATCTCCGGCACTGCGCTGTGCCCCTCTTATGGGCGTCTCCTCCTTCAAGATTGCCTACCAAGAGTGGCGCCACGTTCTCTTAGTTCTTATCGATGGATGCATGCATATGTCACTATTTGATATGGCACCATACGTCTGTCCTTACAAGATGCAGCTGCTGGTTGCCGGTTCCAAGACCTGTGATGATTTGTTCCAAGGTGGTCTTATGCACCTCATGTCCTGTCCCAAGGAGCTACCTTTGTCCCTCATGCCCCAACAGCACAGCATCATCATTTGCGCGATGTATTTTTTAGACATTGAAGTGACATACGGTACATGCACGTTCATGAGCTTGTAGCTGTTCATGGCCATGGTACTTGGTATGTCTACCTCACAGCGTATATATGCCGGCTTCATTCACTGTGAATCGAGCTCTGCTGTACTACACAATACCTTGCATAGCATTGTTACATAACATGTCATACAATCACTCTTCTCCATACAGCACACACAAGGATTGGTTATGGCCGAGCCAGCTTTGTGTGTGTTGGAGAGGGGTTGGAGGTGGAGGATCAGACGAAGAGATGTGCCAAAGCACCTCCCCGAACACACTTGACAAAATTCCATCAAGCATAGCACATTTGTACCACAAACGTGGAACTTTCACAACTTCATATGTATGCACGCATTGCACAACCATGTTGCAGCCATTGTACACATTCCTCTCCCTGAACCGAGCCACAGCAGAGGGAGCAGCACAGTAGTTGGCCTGCCAAAGCATATCAGAGGCCTGAGTGGGATGGGAAGGCCTCGGGTGGGTAGAAACGCAAGGGTTGGGATGAAAAGGCATGGGTGGGTGGCGTGAATAGGCAAGGGTGCGATGAAAATGCATGGATGGGTTGATATGGCATGGGTGGGTTGAAAAGGTATGAGTGGGATGAAAAGTTATGGGTGGGTGGGATGAATAGGCATGGGTGGGATGAAAAGACATGGGTGGTTGGGATGAATAGGTATGGATGGGATGTCAAGGCATGGGTGGGTGGCGTGAATAGGCATGGGTGGGATGAAAAGGCATGGGTGGGATGAAAAGGCATCGGTGGGTTGAAACAGCTGGGTGGGTTGAAAAGGTTTGGGTGGGCTAAAAAAGGCCGGGGTGGGATGAAGAGGCCTGGGTGGGTTGACAATGCCTGATTGTTATGAAATGTCAGGGTAGGTTGGGATGAAAAAGGCATGGGTGGGATGGAAAGGCATGGGTGGGATGAAACGGCCAGGGCGAGTAGAAAAATGCAAAAAGCGCAGAGAAGGAGCAGACGAAACAGTGGAAGTTGGAGGCTCTGAGGAGAGGCTTGCCGCTTCTGTTCAAGCGGCAAAAGCAGAAATGGAAGGGCAGAAAGCAGGAGTGCAAGGGCAGGTATGAGAGCAGTGGGGGGTATGAGAGCAGTGGGGGGTATGAGAGCAGTGGGGGGTATGAGAGCAGTGGGGGGTATGAAAGCAGTGGGGGGTATGAGAGGAGTGGGGCGTATGTTAGGAGTGGGGTTATGAGGGGAGTGGAGGTTATGGGGGGGATACAGGGGATGAGAGGAGTGGTGGGTATATGAGGAGTGGGAGATATGAGAGGAGATGTGGTATGTGATGTGGTATGTGATGTGGTATGTGATGTGGTATGTGATGTGGTATGTGATGTGGTATGTGATGTGGTATGTGATGTGGTATGTGATGTGGTATGTGATGTGGTATGTGATGTGGTATGTGATGTGGTATGTGATGTGGTATGTGATGTGGTATGTGATGTGGTATGTGATGTGGTATGTGATGTGGTATGTGATGTGGTATGTGATGTGGTATGTGATGTGGTATGTGATGTGGTATGTGATGTGGTATGTGATGTGGTATGTGATGTGGTATGTGATTGTGGTATGTGATGTGGTATGTGATGTGGTATGTGATGTGGTATGTGATTGTGGTATGTGATGTGGTATGTGATGTGGTATGTGATGTGGTATGTGATGTGGTATGTGATGTGGTATGTGATGTGGTATGTGATGTGGTATGTGATGTGGTATGTGATGTGGTATGTGATGTGGTATGTGATGTGGTATGTGATGTGGTATGTGATGTGGTATGTGATGTGGTATGTGATGTGGTATGTGATGTGGTATGTGATGTGGTATGTGATGTGGTATGTGATGTGGTATGTGATGTGGTATGTGATGTGGTATGTGATGTGGTATGTGATGTGGTATGTGATGTGGTATGTGATGTGGTATGTGATGTGGTATGTGATGTGGTATGTGATGTGGTATGTGATGTGGTATGTGATGTGGTATGTGATGTGGTATGTGATGTGGTATGTGATGTGGTATGTGATGTGACCCATGCGATGCGACCTATGCGATGAGAACCATGTGGCTCTTCCATGAGGCCCACAACTTCCATGATGAGTTCTGCTGAAACGGCAGTGAGTATAGTGGACAAAGTCGGCTGGAAAGGCACATGAAGATGGACGAGTTGGATCTCCTGTCTCCTGTCTTCTGGTTCGTACGTCGTGCCTCGTGCAAGTTGGGCAAGCTCGTAGGGGGCAGGGCAGGCAGTGACCTGCCAAGGCTGTTTCACACCAACCATTGCAGTGCCAATGCACGGGCATGGTGCGGGGATGGTGGGACGATGGGTGATGAGGTAAAGGGTTGATGGGTTGATGGGATGATGGTGTAATGAGATCATGGGTCTGAGATCGGTGGACACAAGAGACAATGGGGGGAAAATGGCAGTGGTGGTGTGCCAGGTGTCAAATGAGAGCACAGACCTGATTCAGTAGAGGTTAAGGACCAGGGTAGATTACAAGGCACTGCTGACCTCTGTGTAGAGATGAGTGATGTGATCCCTGATCGTGTGAGTGCATGCTACTGGCTGGTCTATGCACACCTGGAAGGTTATCGGGGGGGAGGGTGGCCAGAGTGAGAGGGGGGGAGAGAGACAGCGACGTGGGTGCAGGATAGGCGGATTGGGTCATTGTGAAATCAGGCACAGCGTATTCAGGCACAGAAGATTCCGGCACAGTGAACTCAGGACAGAGATTTTTTTTCAGGCTCAGGGAATTCACGCACAGAAATCTCAGAACATAAAAATTTAGGCACAGGGCATTCAAGCACAGGGAATTTAGGCACAGGGAAATTAGGCGCAGGAATTCCAGGCAGAGAGCATTCAGGCATACAGAGAATCTAGGCATAGGGGATTCAAACAAAGATGGGCACAGGAATTCATGAACAGGGAATACAGGCACAGTTGATTCAGGCACAGGGAATTCGGGCACAAAAAATCCGGGCACAAGAATTGAGGCAGGGGGAATTGAGGCACAGGGCATACATGCACTGCACAGGGAGGCAGAGGCAAATCAGGAACAGAGAATGCATGCATTAAAAATCCAGGCACAGCGAATTCAGGCACAGGAGATTCAGGCACAGGGAATTCAGGCACGGGGAATTTCGGCACGGGGAGATAGGGCACGGGAATTTAAAGCACAGAGAATTCAGGCACTCGGATTGAGGTACAGGGAATGAAGGCACCGGGAAATAAGGCACAAGGGCATTCAGGCACAGGGAATTTAGGCACAGGGAATTTAGGCACAACTGTTCAGGCACATAGAATGCATGCACAGATAATTCAGGCACAGAAACTTCAGGCACAGGGAAATCAGGACAGGGAACCCAGCCCAGGCACAGGGATTCAGGCACAGCGTATTTAGGCACAGGAGATTCAGGCACGGGGAATTCAGGCACAGGGCATGCAGGCACAGGGCATGCAGACGCGAGGAACTCAGGCAAATGGCATTCAGGAACAGGGGATACAGGCGCAGATGATCCAGACACAGAGAAATCATGCACAGGGAATTCAGGAACAGGGAATTCAGGAACAGGGAATTCAGGAACAGGGAATTCAGGAACAGGGAATTCAGGCACATGTAATTCATGCAGAGAGAAATAAGGCCCTTCAGGCACGAAGAATTCAAGCACAGCGAATTCAGAAACAGGGAATTCAGAAACAGCGAATTCAGAAACAGGGAATTCAGAAACAGGGAATTCAGAAACAGGGAATTCAGAAACAGGGAATTCAGAAACAGGGAATTCAGAAACAGGGAATTCAGAAACATGGAATTCAGAAACAGGGAATTCAGAAACAGGGAATTCAGAAACAGGGAATTCAGAAACAGAGACTTCAGAAACAGGGAATAGAAACAGAGAATTCAGAAACAGGGAACTCAGAAGGAGGGGATTTTAGAAACAGGGAATTCAGAAACAGGGAATTCAGAAAGAGAGAATTCAGAAACAGGGAATTCAGAAACAGGGAACTCAGAAGCAGGGAACTCAGAAACAGGGAATTCAGAAGCAGGGAATTCAGAAACAGGGAATTCTTAAACAGGGAACTCAGAAGCAGGGAACTCAGAAACAGGGAATTCAGGCAGAGGGCAGAGGCATCCTCATGGCATTCAGGTACAGGAAATTGAGGCACTGATCATCCAAGCACAGGGCATTCAGGCACAGGCGCAGGAATTGAGGCACAGGGAATTGAGGCGCAGGAATTGAGGCACGGGGAATTGAGGCGCAGGAATTGAGGCACGGGGAATTGAGGCGCAGGATTTGAGGCACGGGGAATCGAGGGCGTCTGCTGCATTGAGGGTATACCACAGTTTCACATTGCCAAGCATAGGCGTCTGCTGCATTCACTAACACTCTCCTTCCCTTCCACAAGCCCTCCTTTGCAACCCATTTCCCGCTGCTTCTTCTCGTATCTCAGGAATCAAGACATATCCGGGCTGTGCCGCAGCTGCCATGGGTCATTAGCCTTTCATCCAGCGGTTGACAAAGTCAGTCCGTTAGGAGATTATGACAAAACGAGAATAATGTGGCTTTTCATCACACAAGCGATTTGGTCGGTACATGGTCGGCCATGGCCATGAGGTGCCATGACATTTACTTGTCCTTTTGACAGCATTTGCAGCTTCTCCTGCATGACTACTTGACTTTCAACAGACTTATAATGGTAGGATTGGTCCATTGATGCTGAGAAGCCCGGACTTGACAACGTAGCCTGTAATAGTAGTACTACTTTTCCATACGAACTAGTTTTGACTATGCATACAGCATGCTGCATACAACAGAAATGAAAACACTTATTCCAAGCAACGAACAGGGGTACAAGAGACAACATACTAACGACCACAATACGATTCTATCAACTGTACATTCCATGCATTTCCTTTACCTACCCTGCCCACCTACGAAGACACCTTCTCTAACAAGCATCAGCCAGCACTTGGACAATGCAAGCGAGCCTCCGAGAAACTGAGGAACCTTCAACCCTGTCAAATCCTGTGAGGAACCTTCGTTCCTGCCTAGCTGTCAAGGCTCTTTAGTGAACTGCACGAGATTTGCAGGAAGGGAGCGCATGGAGGTGTCATGGAGAATCAGATGGTGCAGCTGCGTGAGAAACGCTGGGAGCTGCTGCAAGGCGCTGCAGCTAATCAGCTGCATCTTGCGCAGCCGAGATAAGGACCTCATGCGGTGAGGTAGCGACACCAGCCGGGGTGCGTTGATACTCAATGAAGTCAGCGTGCGCAGCTCCAGTACGCTTCCTGGCAGCTTCCCTGGTGACCAAGAAAGAAGCTCCAGCTGCCGCAGTTGCGGAAATGCTGCCACCATGTCTTCCGGGAGGCTGCAGACTCCTGGCGCATCTATCAGCAAGCTGCGCAGGTGAGGGAGAAAGGTCAGCGGGACTGATAGCTCCCGACTGTCACCACCTAAACGCATCTCCAACTGCTCCAGCTGCTGCAGACACGGCAACCTGCCGCTGACTGCACGCCCGCATCGCACCCTGACATTATTCAGCTTCAGCACCTTCAGCTGCGACAGCTGGGAGATGTCCACCACATGAGAGAACAAGGGGCCCAAAACAAGAATCTCAAGAGAGGGGGGCAGACGAGCAGGCGGTCTCCTCATCTGCGTACACCCCGTCAGCTCCAGCCTCTTCAGCCCCACGAGCGTTTCCTTCCTTAAGGGTACATCTAAGAGATACCAGCAATCCCTAACCTCCAAGGTTTGAAGTCTCGGAAGCCGTACCAGAGAGCCAGGAAGCGTCCTGATTGAACACTCTATTATCTTCAGCTCCTGTAGGTTGCTCAGCTCTCCCAGGGCTTCTGGAAGCTCGACTAAGCGGCATACATTCAGCTCAAGGCTCGTGAGGGAAGTCAACTGGGTGAAGGAAGCTGGAAGGGGCTGGTTCTGGCACTTATGCAACCTGAGAGCCTCGAGACTTGCAAGGGTCCCAACGTCCTCTGGCAAGGGAAGGTTCCGGCTTGAGAATCTGAGCACCTTGAGAGCCGTGAGGCGGCAGAAGCCTTCTGGCAGCTGCTGAACATCATAGACAAAACATTTAACTAAAAAAAGTGCCTCGAGAGAGAGGAGATGGCAGAAGGAAGCAGGGAGTTCCCGGAGACACAATCGTTCCAGCACCAGCACTTTAAGGGCAGGGAGGTGACCGAAGTTGCTGGGTAAGGGAAATCGGCACATACAAAAGACGAGGGTTTCCAAACGGCTCAGAGAAACAAAGCTTTCAGGCAGGCAGGCAAGAGACTGGCAGTCGCGAATGGTCAGCTTGCGAAGGCACGGCAGCAAGTCTCCCATTCGGTCGGGAAGGGTCTCCAACCCACTGCAGTTGGTAATCAGCAGCTCCTCAAGCCCGATGAACGGCGATGCTAATGGAAAGATGATGTCCCACTCAGGACAGGAAACGAAAAACTTTAGCGATTTCAGAGGAGACGGCAGCGCCACGCTTGCAGCACCTGCCGGCTGATAATTCTGGTAATGGCCGAGGGTGGAGAAATGGGCGAGTCGTGGGAGGTGAAGGAGGCTGGACAAGTGCCAATGGTTCGTGGGAAAGGTGAGGTACAGGGTGGTAAGAGAAGTGAGGTTTGTAAAACCGGGGTTTCTGATGACTGCAGCGTCGGTGAGAAGAAGGGTGTGCAGACGCGTCAACTGAAAGACGGAATCTGGTAGCTTTGTTTCTTGGTCGAGGCAGAAGAGGGTAACTGCTCCAATTCGGGAAGCCTTTGAAAAAACCCATCCAAGCCCTCCGTAGTTATTGGATGCTCTTTCCTACGATAGTGCTTAACCTGGCTATCAAGGCCGAGGGGCAATTGACGCGCAAACCTCCTTCCCACATGGAGAGTTGTCAGCTTCGGGCATGACGAAGCTAGGTGAGCAAGGAAGGCGTCGTCGACGCACTCGACGCCGTTGCTGCTAAGATGCAGATGGGAGAGGTTGGGGAAGCGCGTGACCGCGACTGAGAGATCCTCTCGGGACACCGGAATGTCTCCTTTGACAGAGAGCGTGGTCTCGTGAAGCTTCATGACATCACGCCAACGATGGCAGACGGTAGCGAAACGGAGTTTCTGAGCGACGTCGGCGGCTGGAGGAGGGGCTGGTACGGGTGCCTTCATTAACATCAGATCTGCTTCGTCTCTAGGTTCATCAAGTGGTAAGAAACGGCGACTGGAGGTCCACAAGGTATTCATGAAGGACTCGCATGAAGCAAGTTGTTCGAAAGACCGCCTCAGGATCGTAAAGAGTAGGTCGTCTGGTAGACTATTGATGTTCGTAGGATCCATCTTAGAAGTTCGAACGATAAAGCTCTGGAATCAGCAGATGATGGGCTATGGAGCTGCAAGCAGTTAAAGAGTGCCTCTAAGAAGCGTAACGAGGAATAGGAAGTAACTCACGGGAAGAGTGGGAGTTAACGGAGTGGGTCCAGATCTGCTAGATAGTGTAGCACGTATGCGATCTGCAATAGAAGGGGAGGACAGACGACGCAAGGAAATGGAAGGATGGACAGCGTGTTCGAGATTAATACTGACGTCCTAAAAACGACACTGGGTTCGACAAGTGACACAGCAACAGCGCAAGAGAGATCTGCATGGAACGGTTGTGGCGTTAAAGTTTCACTCTGGCTGATCCGAGACGCCAGGGTCACTCCCTTGAATATTATCGGATCCAGTTCTGCCATCCCACGACGAGACTGGCTTTTCGATCCCCGTTTGGACGAAACACGGGCTATGATGGTAGCGACGACTACGGCATGAGAGCCAGGACGCAGGAGCTGCAAGCTTGATTCCTATTTCCTAGATTTTGCTTCCAGGCATTTGCTATACCACCAAAGCTCGTTATACCAGCATGGAAGGAAATGGAGGTACCAAGGTTTGAGATCTAACGGAAACTCGCAACCGCCCTAGGAGGACGGGAATCAACCTCGGCTCCCTCGAACTGATGACCGGCTTGTTTTCCATTCGTCCGCGAGGGCTTGCTACGAATTCAATTTCAAGGCCCAGCTCTTTCGCAGTGTACTCGAGCTCAGTGACGAAATCTGGTCTTGTAACCCTCTACACGAACGTGCAGGCACAATTCGTCGGAATTGGAGAGGTTGAATTGGAATTCAATCAGGTGCACGTTTCCCGATGCAGCTTTTCCAAGCATCTAGGTATTGCCATCTCATATTCCCATCCCATGTTCCTTGTTCCATCTTTCTGATTATAAAGACTTGCTCAGCAGTTACGCGATATAACTTAGAACCGTCTCACACGCGACGCGAGTAAGCGAGAGTGAAAAGGCGGCATTGCTCCTTTCCATTGTCCAAGACAAAGGCATCGTCATTTATGGGCTTCAGTAGTACCGCATCTACTCCACCCTTAGTAGCGGCACGGAAACCGCCGGGCGATAACCCTCAAGTACCTTGAGGCGCTTCTCTCGCCGCGCACTGATGCGACGAGCCGCGCACAGCTTCTCACAGGCAGCAGCAGACTTTCGCTCCGAATCCCGAGTTTTAAATAGCGAATCCTGGTTTGCTCTCACACGCCCGTAGTCTCCCCCTTTCGTCCTCTGGTCCTCGACGGTGACTTGATTCAGCGCACTCTGCCGGTCACGATCCACCTTGCTGCGGCTAGGTCAATCCCGGTGAACGGAGATCCGCATTTTCACTCATGTGATTCCTGCCACGAACGCCTTCGGGACGCCAGAATTCTCTTGATGGACGCGCGAAGAGACATTCGCGTCACGCGAGCGGCTGCACACATCCGACGGTCGGTCAGAGGAGATGTGCTGCCGAGCGGCTGCACGCACTGGCATATGCTGTTTAGGGCTTATTCTAGGCGCCTTTCCTCTGAGACGTCGGGAGATGTCTTGGGAGCCATGCTTATGCACTCTGTTCAGACGGTGAGTCAGAGGGTTGCAATGACGCGGGAACGCTGACGGTAAGCTGCAGCTTTTCGTTTCTCGTTGATCCCTGCATGGCGTCACAACAGCAAGCCGTTTTTTTGCCTCTGTTTAGAGGGTCCAGTCTACAACAACGGTCGACAAATTGGCTTTATGGGACACGATGGCATGATGCATGAAACCGAACGTTGCAATATGATGACACTGGACGGATCAGACGGTTATACAGGAAGATGCAGTTATCGCATGGTTCCCCGGACATCCTCGTGTCACCTATTACTCTGGCATGTTGACGTTTCTTGTGCCTCGCTAATTGGCTGCATCACATTTTTTCTCTCAGCGAGTACTGACGTACCTAGTAGCTCCTGTCCTCGTCTTTCCCCACTGATGTTTCCGCCTTCTCTCTCTCATTCCCGCCCCTCCGTCTCCCCTCCCCCCCTCCTTCCCTTTACCCCCCCCTTCCCTTGACCCCCCTTTCTTGCCCTCATCCTGCCTTGAATCGCTGCTTCTCTGGTCGCACCTCCCCACGACTCCAGCCAGAGATGGAGGCCAACAGCGCACATGGGGCGGTGGCAGGCAGGCAGGACGCGCGCTTCAAATGGCTGCTCACAACACAAGTGCCACTTCAGCTCAGCAATCACACGCCTGCTGCTCTTGTGGCTTCGGATGGATTTGCACTACGAATGGGGTGAGTGCAACTGTGTCAGTGGGGATGCGTTCAGGGTTACCGACGATGGGAGTGGTACTGTGGAAAGGATTGGTGTTGCCAAGATGAGGGCGGTGAGGGGTGGGTAAGTGTGTGAGAGAGTCAGTGAGGGGATTTTGTGGGGGTAGGGGTGTGCGTGAGAGAGTCACTCGTGGGAGCAGTGAAGAGGGCGTTGATGGGGGATGAAGGGGCGGTGAAGGGGCGGCTGGTGATGGGGCTGGCGGAGGTCATAGAGGATGCGTTGGGTTGGGTGTAACGGATGGGTGGCATGGGGCAGTTGAGAGTCGGTTGGGGGCGGGGCATATGCGTGTAGGAATTGTGGAGTCACCGCTGACGACGGTGGGAAGGGGGCAGTTGAATAGATAGCTGGATGTCGCTCAGGTGGGAGTTGCTGTGGGCGAGAGTGGCTGCGGGGTGGTTGTGAGAGTGAGTGGAGGGAGCTGATGGGCAGGCCTGGTGAGTTGAGAAGGTGGTTGCAGCCAAGGTGAGACTCATTCTCTCCCCTGCAGTTGCCTCCCCTTTCTTTTCCAAGTTCTGGTTCCCTCTTCCCATTCAGCCCCCATTCGCATCCTCCCCCCATCCCATCCATCCAGCGACGCATGTGTGAATCCCACATCAACGCCATGTGACTCTCTGATATCTACCCCTACCGCAGAAGCACTTTGCTCACCAAGTCACTACCCGTTCTCCTTCCCTTACCCATTTCCTTGACCTCTTACCCCTTTTCTTCCGTTTCCTTCCCCAGCTCTGCACCTGCTTCTCCATCATCAACTTACACACTCACACCCCTATGGCACGATCTCCCACATCCCTCCACCCTGCGTCCTTCTCATCAAGGCACGGCTGCTCTCCTTTCCCCACAACCCCCTTGAGAATATACAGACTTCTTGCCAACAGTTCGCGCCCATACGGCACTACCTCGGTCTCCCACGTCCCTCTCATAAGCCTCTGCTGATTTTCCTCCTTTCCGCTCCCCTCCCCTCCCTCCCCCCGCTCCGCAAAGGCTTCTCTTACACTACACCCACTTCTGGCCCACAGGCTCGGCCCTCCACAGTACTACGCACTGTTCACCAAGGCACCATCCCCATCCCTCCCAGCTCTGAACCTGCGTTTCCTACGCTAACGTCTGCCCTACAAATTTCTGCGTGCTGCTGCGGTGGCGGCGCACTTCTGACCCACGCACTGTCCCCTCCCCTTCCCATGCCCTCTCCTCGCCCCACTGTTCGCCTGCCAACCCCCCCAGCTCTGCACCTGTTGCTCCTAATCTGACGTCTGCTCCAGCGAGTCAACACACCTTACTGCTGATGTTCACAGGTACCGTTCAGTGCTGGCTGGGTGAAGAAGGTGCGTCAGTGGTGCAAGGGGCTAATCGTGGGTCACCAGTAGTTCACTACTGGGTCAGTGGCAGGTCACTCTCAGGTCACTCTCAGGTCACTCTCAGGTCACTCTCGAATCATTATTGTTCCCCCATCCCCTTCCCCTTACACTTTCCCATCCCCGTCCCTTTCTCCACTCCCATCCACTTCTCCATTCCCTCCCCCATCCCCTTCTCCACCAACGTCCCCCTCCCTATCCCCATCCTCATCCTCATTGCCATCCCCCACTTCCCAGGTGTGCATAGTGCAGCATTACCTCGATCGCATCATCCCATCACACTGTCACCCCATTATCCCATTACCCCATTCCGTGTCGACTACACCCCGTTGACCCATTTGCCCAAATCATTCCCACGATCTGGAGAATATCTGCCTAGTGCCAGTGGTCTAGTGGTCTAGTGGTCTAGTGGTCTATGCTGCAGCACTTCGTGACCGTCCAGACGTCAAACTGTTTCCCCTTGTCATCGAAACCTTCGGTTGCTTCGGCTCATCGTTCAACAATTTCCTTCGCCAATGCAGCCGCAAAGGGGCTTCACAACTCCGCGACTTGAGTGGTGCTACAGATTCTCTTCCCCTGCTGTTTGAGACCAACTTCTACAAACGGATTTCTCTGGTCCATCAACGTGAGCAGGCTCGCACTGTTTGTCGTCGTGCACAAATTCGTTTTACCGAGGGCGTCAACCACGCACCACCCGAGGTGACTTCTCTTTTTGCAGCTGACTTTGCCTACTTTGGAGAGGACCACTGAGACATCTTAGAGGCCTATTTGTAGGCCTCACAATAGGATTAGCCTGCATGTCTTTCCATACACTAGGTCTCTGGATTTGTCTTGTATCCATTGTACATTTACTTTAGTGTCAATAAAGAGGTAGAATAGCACCCTGCCAACAGCACGGTGCAGACCCGGGTTCAATTCCCGGCTGGCACACAGTGGTCTTTGTTTTTGCCGCAAACTGGTCCATCCCATCGGACGCCCAACAAAGCTCATGCCATCAACCGCTTGATAGCAGTCCCCCCGTGCATTGGCTTCGGTCCTCACTACAATGGTTGGTGTTAAATAGCTTTGGCAGGTCACTACCTGCCCTGCCCCTGCATGTGCCCACCTCCCGTGGTTGCATGAGGCACAAGCTACAAACCAGGAGCTAGGTAGGGAAAATTAGACTCATATTCGTGCATCTTCATGTTCCTCCCTTTTGAAGGGCCTCAGCGATTGAACCAAAGGTCCAGGAGACCCATACTTATGCACGTTCATGCACCTTGCTCCCTCCACCTACTCCCAACCAACCCCACTGCCCAACCCTCCCCACCTCTTTCACCGCAGCATGGCTGGGCGGTACAGCCTGCAGCTCCCTTCTCCCGCCCTTGCCCATACTCGTTCCGCCCTCCCTCCCCTGCATCACCCCACCCCTCCCACCGACCCACACCTTTCCAGCTCTCCCGCCCGTCATGGCAGGGCGCCACAGCATGCACCTCCCCCCTCCTCGCTTTCCCTCCCTCATTGCGTTCCTCATTGCGTCTTCCTCCTTCCCTACCCTCCATTCCCCTAGGCAAGTTGGGCATATGAAAGTCGTGCAAGTTCATATGGGGCAGGGCAGGCAGTGAGCTGACAAAGCTGTTGTCACCAGCTATTGCAGTGAGGGCCAGAGCCAAAGCACGGGCATGGTGGGGGGATGATGGGACGTTGGGTGATGGTGTGATGAGAACATGGTGTGATGGCGTGATGAGAACATGGTGTGATGGCGTGATGAGAACATGGTGTGATGGTGTGATGAGAACATGGTGGGATGGTGTGATGAGAACATGGTGGGATGGTGTGATGAGAACATGGTGGGATGGTGTGATGAGAACATGGTGGGATGGTGTGATGAGAACATGGTGGGATGGTGTGATGAGAACATGGTGGGATGGTGTGATGAGAACATGGTGGGATGGTGTGATGAGAACATGGTGGGATGGTGTGATGAGAACATGGTGTGATGGTGTGATGGGAACATGGTGTGATGGTGTGATGAGAACATGGTGGGATGGTGTGATGAGAACATGGTGGGATGGTGTGATGAGAACATTGTGGGATGGTGTGATGAGAACATGGTGAGATGGTGTGATGAGAACATGGTGGGATGGTGTGATGAGAACATGGTGGGATGGTGTGATGAGAACATGGTGGGATGGTGTGATGAGAACATGGTGGGATGGTGTGATGAGAACATGGTGGGATGGTGTGATGAGAACATGGTGGGATGGTGTGATGAGAACATGGTGTGATGGTGTGATGGGAACATGGTGTGATGGTGTGATGAGAACATGGTGGGATGGTGTGATGAGAACATGGTGTGATGGTGTGATGAGAACATGGTGGGATGGTGTGATGAGAACATGGTGGGATGGTGTGATGAGAACATGGTGGGATGGTGTGATGAGAACATGGTGGGATGGTGTGATGAGAACATGGTGGGATGGTGTGATGAGAACATGGTGGGATGGTGTGATGAGAACATGGTGGGATGGTGTGATGAAAACATGGTGGGATGGTGTGATGAGAACATGGTGAGATGGTGTGAAGAGAACATGGTGGGATGGTGTGATGAGAACATGGTGGGATGGTGTGATGAGAACATGGTGGGATGGTGTGATGAGAACATGGTGGGATGGTGTGATGAGAACATGGTGTGATGGTGTGATGAGAACATGGTGTGATGGTGTGATGAGAACATGGTGGGATGGTGTGATGAGAACATGGTGGGATGGTGTGATGAGAACATGGTGGGATGGTGTGATGAGAACATGGTGGGATGGTGTGATGAGAACATGGTGGGATGGTGTGATGAGAACATGGTGGGATGGTGTGATGAGAACATGGTGGGATGGTGTGATGAGAACATGGTGGGATGGTGTGATGAGAACATGGTGGGATGGTGTGATGAGAACATGGTGGGATGGTGTGATGAGAACATGGTGGGATGGTGTGATGAGAACATGGTGGGATGGTGTGATGAGAACATGGTGGGATGGTGTGATGAGAACATGGTGGGATGGTGTGATGAGAACATGGTGGGATGGTGTGATGAGAACATGGTGGGATGGTGTGATGAGAACATGGTGGGATGGTGTGATGAGAACATGGTGGGATGGTGTGATGAGAACATGGTGGGATGGTGTGATGAGAACATGGTGGGATGGTGTGATGAGAACATGGTGGGATGGTGTGATGAGAACATGGTGGGATGGTGTGATGAGAACATGGTGGGATGGTGTGATGAGATCATGGGATCGTCTCCTCCACATTGAGAGGGACGCAAGAGACGTTTCAGTGGAAGTGGTGGCGAGACAGGTGGCAAATGAGATCACAGATAGGATGCGGTAGAGGCAGGTTTGTCACAAGGCACTACTCACCTCAGTGCATAGATGAGTGATAATTGATCGTGTGAGTGCAAAAACGGCAAGGGAATGGATTCATGTTACTGGTTGGACTATGCACATCTGAGGGGGGACTGAGGTGGAAGATGGCCAGAGGGAGAGAGATGGAAAGATTCAGTGTCTTGTGTGAGGGATTGGCGGATTGGATCTGAGTGCTGAACGCTACCAGCTGCACTAATGAGTCAACTCAAAAGTCACTAATGAGTCGACTCAATGAGTCGACTCAAAAGTCTATGAGTCGAATCAAAAGAGATGGAAAGATTCAGTGTCTTGTGTGAGGGATTGGCGGATTGGATCTGAGTGCTGAACGCTACCAGCTGCACTACACACACCTGCGGAAGTAGCCAGGGTGGTGGAATCAGACACAGCGTATTCAGGCACATGGACTTTTCTCAGGCCCGGGGGAATTTACGAGCAGAAATTTCAGAACAGGAAATCAAGGCACAGAATTGGCAGGCACAGAGAATGTAGACACCTGCACAAAAATATCAGGCTCAGGAATTTCAGGCACAGGGCATTCAGGCACAGAAAAGCCAGGCACAAGGATTGATGCTCAGGAAGTTGAGTAACAGGGATTCAGAAGGAACAAGGAATACAGGAATCAGGCACATAAACTCCAGGCACGGTGAATTCAGGCACACGGCATTCAGGCACATGGGATTCAGGCACATGGGATTCAAGCACATGGCATTCAGTCACATGGCATTCAGGCACATGGGATTCAGTCACATGGGATTCCGACACATGGCATTCAGGCACATGGGATTCAGGCACATGGCATTCAAGCACATGGGATTCAGACACATGGGATTTAGACACATGGGATTCAGGCACATGGGATTCAGACACATGGGATTCAGGCACATGGATTCAGGCACAAGGCATTCAGGCACATGCGATTTAGGCACATGGGATTCCGGCACATGAGATTCAGACACATGGCATTCAGGCACATGGGATTCAGGCACATGGCATTCAGGCACAGGATATTCAGGCACACCAAGTTGAGGCACAAGGAATTCAGCACAACGAATTCCTGCACAGCATATTCAGGCACACAGATATAGACACAGGGAATTCACGTAAAGGGAATCAATAGATTTTATATTCAGGCACATGCAATACAGGAACGGAAATTTTTAGGCACAAGCAATTTGGGCACAAGGATTTTAGGCTGAGGGAATTCAGGCACAGGGCATTCGGGCACAAGGGATTCAGGTAAAGAGAGATAAGGCACCGAAAATACAGGCACAGAAGCTTCAGGCACAAGGGAATCAGGCACAAGGAAATCAGGCGGGGAATTGAGGTACAGGAAGTTAAACCACAAGGCCTTAAGGAACAGAGAAATTAGGCACAAAACATGCGGCCTCAAGGCATTCAGGTTCAGGGAATTCAGGCACTGATGCTTCAGGCTTAGGGCGTTCTGGCACAAGAAATATGGGGCAGAGGGAGTTCACACACTAGGGATTCAGGCATGGGCTGTTCAGGCGCAGAAAACCCAGACACAGGGCACAGGAGATTCAAGCACAGGCACCACACATTCAGCCTCATGGCATTCAGGCACCACACATTCAGCCTCATGGCATTCAGGCACCACACATTCAGCCTCATAGCATTCAGGCAACACATTCAGCCTCATGGCATTCAGGCACCACATTCAGCCTCATGGCATTTAGGCACCACACATTCAGACTCATGGCATTCAGGAACCACTCATTCAGCCTCGTTGCACACATTCAGCCTCATGGCATTCAGGCACCACACATTCAGCCTCATGGCATTCAGGCACCACACATTCAGACTCATGGCATTTAGGAACCACTCATTCAGCCTCATTGCACACATTCAGCCTCATGGCATTCAGGCACCACACATTCAGCCTCATGGCATTCAGGCACCATACATTCAGCCTCGTGGCATTCAGTTCAGGCACCACACATTCAGCCTCATGGCATTCAGGCACCACACATAATCGTGATCGTGAGGCGCTTGTTCTCATTCTGGCAACATGTTGACAGACTTGCGGAAGTGGGTTGGACCATTTATGCTACCAGTAACAATCCCAGACTTTTGCTGCTTTCCCACTCCAATTAGTTTGACTATGCACAGTGCATACAACGGAAGTGAAGTCACATCTTTAACAAATCAAGACAAGAGAAACTATCAAACAAAGAACACAACAAGATTCGACAAACTGTACTGTCCATGCATCTTCTTCATCTACCCTCGTACCAGCTTCACTGGTGCAGGCCCCCCGTCAACAACCACCATCTCTAACAAGAATCAGTCAGCACTGAGACATTGGATTGGAAGCAACCTTCGAGATCCGGTACGGCAGCGCCTACAACCAGCCCAGCTGTAAAAAGGCAGCCTGACTGTCAAGGCTGCTGCTAACTATGAAGCTGCACAAGATTCGCAGGAAGGGAGTGGATGGAGGTGTCATGGAGTACCAGCTGGTGCAGCTGGGTGAGAAACTCCGGGAGGTGAAGCCAGGCGTTGCAGCGAATCAGCTTTAGTATGCGCAGCCGAACCAAGCTGCTCATGCCCTGAGGCAGCGCCAGAAGCCGAGGTGCTTCTACCGTGAGTGACGCCAGCGTTCGCAGCTCCAGAATGCTTCCTGGCAGCTCCTTCGGTGACCAAGAAAGCAGCTCCAACTGCCGCAGCTGCGGCAACGCTGCAGCCATGTTGAATGGGAGGCTGCAAACTCCAGGCGCCTGTATCAGCAAGCTGCGCAGGCGTGGGAGACACATCAAATTCAGGGGGAGTGGGAGCTCCCGGGTGTCACCTCCCAACCGCATCTCCAGCTGCTGCAGACATGACAACCTGCTGATCTGTGCAGGCCTGCATCGCACCCCAACGCAGTTCAGCTTCAGCACCCTCAGCTGCGACAATTCAGAGATGTCCACTAAATGAGAAGCACCTTTTTTGAAGGGCCCCAAGCAGAGGGTTTCAAGAGAGGGTGGCAAACCAGCAAGAGGTTCACTCAGCTGCTCACAATCCGTCACCTCCAGCCTCTTAAGCCCCACGAACGCATTTAGCGTGGATGGTATTTCATGAAAAAGCATTGAGAGCCAACTGCAACCTCTGATCTCCAACCTTTGAAGTCTTGTAAGCTGTGTCAGCGAGCTAGGCAGCGTGCTCATTGCAAAACTAACAACCTTCAATTCCCGTAGGTTGCTCAGCTTTCCCAAGTCTTCCGGAAGATCGCCTTCATCGTGTGGGTTACCCAGCTCAAGGCTGGTCAAGGAAGACAGCTCAGTGTAGGATTCTGGAAGAAAGAACAGGTACCAGAATCCATCCAGCCTGAGAGCCTCCAGACTTGCAAGGGCCCCAATGTCCTCTGGCAAGGCATGATATTCATGCACTCTTGACAAGCACAGCGTCTGGAGAGCTGTGAGGCGGCAGAAACCTTCTGGAAGCTGCTCAAGATCAGTGCAGTTGATTATAGAGAGTGTCTCGAGAGACGAGAGGTGGCAGAAGGAAGGAGGGAGTTCGGTGATACTCAAACCCTCCAGCACCAACAGTTTGAGGGCAGGCAGGTGGCCGAAGTTGCTGTGTAAGGTAAATGTGCTGCTCGGATTAAAAATGATAAGGCTTTCCAAAAGGATCAGAGACGTGAGGCTTTCAGGCAGGTGAGTGAAATCATTGCACTTGTAAATGGTGATCTTGCGAAGGCACGGCATCAAGTCTCCTATGTGATCAGGAAGGCTCTCCAGCTTGCCACAGTTAGAGATGAACAGCTCCTCTAGCCTGGTGAACGGCGATGCTGATGGGAAGATGGTCTTAAAACCACTATGAGAAATGAAGATTTTGAGCGATTTCAGAAAAGGCGGCAGCGTCACGCGTGCAACCTCCGCTGGTTCATGATATTGGTAAACCAGGATGGAGAGATGGGCGAGTCGTGGGAGGAGGAGGAGGCTGTCCATGCACATAATGTCGTCACTGTCGCAGCTCATGTACAGGGTGGTAAGGGCAGTCAGGTTGGTGAAACAGGGGTTTTCCATGGCTGAAACGTCGGTGAGAAGAAGGGTGTGCAGACGTGTCAACTGAAATAATGAATCCGGTAACTTTGGTTTCTCGAGGCAGTAGAGGGTAAGCTGCTCCAATCCAGGAAGCTTCTGAAAGAACCAATCCAACCCCTCCGTGGTTATCGGATGCTCCTTTCTACCATAATGCTTGACCTCGTAGCCGAAAAATTGCCATGCTAACCTTCCCACGTGGAGGGTCGTCAGCTTCGGGCATGACGACGCGAGGTGAGAGAGGAAGGCGTCGTCAAGCGAGTCGACGCTGTTGTCGCTGAGATGCAGATGGGTGAGGTTGGCGAAGCACGCCACGGCGGCTGAGAGATCTTCAAGGGACATCAGGAGGTCTTGTTTAACGAACAGCGTGGTCACGCGAAGCTTCGCCACACGGCGCCACCGACGGCAGACGGACGCGATGAAGAGATTCCGAGCCATGTCGGCGGCGGGAGGAGGGGCCGGTACCACGTCTGGGAACCAAAATGTCCATTGCGGCGTGACTGTATCAAGGATGACACGTGGCCAGTGTGGCCAAACGTCAGTGTCCAAGTTGTCCAGTTGCGATTCGCGTGAAGCCGGTTGTTTTAAGGAGCGCGTAAGGATCTTAAAGAGAAGATCGTCGGGAAGACTATGGATCGTCCGGAACTCCATGAGGGGAATCCGAGACACTAGGGACGCCGGAAGACGTGCTAGGTTTTGCATGCGCTAGAGAACCTGGCTTAAAAAAAACGTCTCGAGGAAAAACAGCGATTTCGAGAGAATGGTGGTAGTAAACAGTAGCTTACCATGCTCGGCATACCTAGAGAGCATCAACTGGAATGAGCGGGGTGCTGAAAACCAAGCGACCGGCTGCGCGTGGCGTGGACGGACACTGGCGAGAAGGTGAGTGCCTAGAAGCGAAAGATCTGCAGCGACATCGCGCACCGTGGACTGCCATGCACTACTGGTTCCATCGAGATAAGGTTTAGGTTCAAACTGAAGCAGGTTGGAGGGTGGTTGGTGCCTGAAACACGTGAGGGAGGTGGGAGGGATGAAAAGATACGCACATAGGGGGGTAAGATGGAAGGAATGAGGGCGTGTTCGGTGAATAATGAAAACCTGCCAGCCTCTGGGCAACGTATGCGGCTGGCGCGTTTTGGAATCCAAGGCGGGAAAGTTCAGCCTCGGCTCATTCGAACTGATCCACCAGATTCGCTAAGCTTCGCTGGTATTCGATTTCCGGTAACATGTGCATCTGCACTGGTCCCGTGACGAAGTGAAGGTTTTGTAACCGTCTACGAGATCGTCGTCGCTGCTCGTGCAGGCAAACACGTCCTGTCGCGAATGTTGAAATGGAAAGGGTTCGATTGCGAGTGCATTGATTTCATGACTGCCATAGCCATTTTGGATGGAAATATGGGAATTGCGATCACCTGATTCCATCCATGGCGAGGCCTAGATCCACCTGCATCCACCTTATCAAGCTCCAGTTCAGCAGAAACCGTCAATGCGTTCGTAAAGTCTGCGCTCGACGAGAAATACTTCAGCAGTAAATAGAGTGATGGCGGCATTTATTTTTTAACGAGTTTTGAGCCGTTTAAAATGTCAAAGAGCCAGATATCAGCATCTAGGCTTCGTGTGGCGCATCAGACACACTCCGCCACTAGCGCCACGGAAGCCAAGGCGATTACCGTCAGATTGAAGCGCTGTGGGGTACCTTGTGGCGTTTCTTCCGTTGCGCAGCGATGCGTTGCGATGCGATTGGGACGCTCACAGATGTTCGCACACAGCAGCAAAGTCGCTCGCGACTCATGCTGCTATTCTCATGCTGCTATTCTCTCATGCTGCTATTCTCCTCTCCTGCCTCACCACCACGGTCACCATCTCTGCCGCCAACCAAACCTGGCTGCTGCTGCTGAAGATACAGCCCGCGCCCCACACCCACGCCTGTTTGAAGGTAGGGAGTCTGTCACAGAATCTATTGGTAAGAACAATATATTCAGTGACATGCTTGTTTGGTGGAGGCGAATCCATGTCAGGCACTGTAGAGGGAATTATTAGATGTACTGTAGCGAAAGGGAGTTGGGTTCAAGGGAGTGACACGAAGTTGGTAGCAATGGGAATTGCGAAGTACAGTGGGGAGAGCTCAAGGGCCTCGAGGGACAGGGAATCAGCATCGACCAATCCAAGGCCAGGGCAGTTCGAAGCCAACCCAGTCCGTCGAAGACAGGCACAACTCGGGACAGGGCAATAAGTAGCCTAGCCTAGTGCCAACCAAGCTGTTCTTTCGTTTGTTTCCTCACTATAGTGGAATTACTTCACCGATCTAAGGCTACTGCAGCTAGGTGATACGCCACTGAGGGCAGCCATCTTGTGGTAGTGGCTGAGAACGCAGAAGGGAAATAGGAGCAGGGACAAGAGGGAAGTAAGGTTGAGAAGGAAAAAGCAACAGGAGTGAAGGGACAGGAACAGATAACACAGGAGTTCTCCGACAAGTCTCCCCTTTGCCGTTGTAGGGATTGGTAAGTCACCGCTTCTCCCTCTCTTCCCTCTCCTGCTCGCACCACCACTTGCCCTCGGGTTGCTGCTATTGTGGGAGTGCGTGAGGGCAGTATGCCTCCATCCCAACCACACACACCCCCTCAGCTCTTCCAGCGCATCATTCCAGAGCGCTACAGTGTGCAGCATGCCTTCACCGTAACCACAGACGCCCCCTCACCTCTTCCAGCACGTTATGGCAGAGCGCTAAAGTGTGCAGCTCTCCGTGCCCTTTCTTGCTCTCCCATGCTCATTGCTTCTTCTTCGTCCGCCATCCCCCCCACAACTCCCTCGCCTCTTCAAGCCCAGCGTGGCAGAGCGCTACAGTGTGTGCTTCCGTGATTTTTGCTGTATAAATACGACCCGTCGGTTTCACAGCCTTGCCAGGCTGAAGCGCCTACAGGCTCAACCAAACAGGCAGGCGGCGAGCAGCCTTCAGATGCCTGTTCAGAGCCTCAACTTGCCTGCCTGTTTGGTTGAGGCTCTAGTCTATGGAATTAACAGCAGGTGCCGTGGTAGCAGCAGGTGCTGAGACTGTAAAGCTTGAACGTACAAGTTATCGCCTTTCAGGTCATGGGATTGCGGAGTGTCGCGCCAAGTGAGCTTTTCTCACTAGTGATATCAAGTCAGAACGAAATTCCTCTCTTCTCTTTTATTCCCATCTCTTCTCTTCTCCTATCCCTTCTTCGCTTTTTCTTCACTGACCTCCTCCCGCACCCACTGTATACCCCTCCATTCCCCCTCTGTTCTACTTCTGTTTGCCCGTCCTTCCTCCTTCCTCTCCACCTCCTCCTTTCCTCACTCCTCCTTACTCTCCTCTGTCCCCTGTCCCGCACTACCATTGGTCTCTTCAAGAGCAAATGCAGTACAATCAGCATGTGCTATTTCAACGCCACACTGCAAGCCCTCGCCTTAATCCCGCCCTTCCCCATACCACTCCTCTCTTACGCTCCTCCTTCCTCCGCCTAGCCATCACCACTACATTCAGCGGCTGACGTGGCAGCCGCTGGGCCTGCCACGTGGCGTGGCACAGCAATGGGTGACGTGGCTGATACAAGTGCTGTTAAATGGGCAGTGGGGCGAAGTCCTCCCCCTCGCTCATTCAACCATCTCGTCCCTCCCCTCCTCATACCCCCTATCTTGCCTCCCCCCTCCTCAAGCCCCCCATCTCGCCCCTCTCCCCCTCATGCCTCCCATCTCATCCGCCCTTTGATCTGCCCCCATCAGCATACCCACGAATTCCTCTGCACGAGGACTGGGGACGGGAGTGGGCCCGCAGTGGGCAGTTTCCTGACAACAATTGGGGTGGTGAGGTAGTGTGAGGGGTGTGGAGTGAGAGAGACCGGTGAGGAGGAGTTTCTTTGCCTCTCACTCCCCATCCCCTCTTCCTACCCAGCGTGTCGTGTCCTGCACCTCACTCTATCTCTGCTGGACCTGCAGCTCCTCCTGCTCGTGTTGGCACATCTGCTGCTCGTGTTGGCTCATCTCCTGCTCGTGTTGGCACATCTGCTGCTCGTGTTGGCTCATCTCCTGCTCGTGTTGGCCCATCTGCTGCTGCACGCAGTATGACTGAGTCCAATGGTGCTGCGGCTGGCCGTGGTGCTGGCGCCTATCTGACTCACCATCCGCTCTCAGCCCTGCTGCACCACTTTTTCAGGTACATGCTACTTCCTACCGTGTGCAACCCAGCTGGTTGTATCCACGAGCTTTCTAATACGATACGCACCAGGTAACAATGGTTTCACTTTCTTGAGTTACCTCTGGTTCTATTCCCTTCCCAGTCACCATTCCTTCTCTTATGCCTCTTCCCTTCCTTCGCCTCTGTCTCCTGCATGAGACAGGGCGTGCACCCACTGTCACTGCTCTGCACCGTACCGCATCTCCCGAGCCTTCTCGCATCCTTGGCCTCCACCTCAATCGAACCCATACCACCTTTCGGCTCACTCCATGCCTCGAGAACTCTACCCCACGTGCAGCTTACACCCTCCCTTGCACAACGCACAACGCTCAACGCTGAACGCGCAGCATTACTATACCGCCGTCTCTGTCGTGTGAACCACCTCACCACCCAGCCAGCCCCCTTCCCTGCTGCTCCGCCTCTGCCGCTCCGTTTTTTTATTGTTTGGTTGGACGCAGCCCGATGATGGTGCTGTGGTCAGAAGCATGAGCTGCTCTGCTAATGTTGCCTGCACCACGCCATAATTCCTCACTATTTCTTGCATGCACTTCTGAGTCCTAACAACCATTCCATTCACATCACACTACATGCCTCTTCATGAACGGAACTTCTCTCTCTCCAGATGCGCAGGTACCAGAGGCTGCTGTTTTAGCTTCTCAATCCCAGGAAGAAGCTTACATACATTACATGCACACAGCATGACCAGATACAAAATTGTGCAATTCTGTACACTGTACAAAAATCTTATGTATACCATAGCCTCTGTATTCAAAAGCCCAAGCTTTGTCATACAGCTATCCAGTGATTTGGACTAGGGTTGCAGGTGTATCTTCTGAAGTATACCAAAGTCCAGTGAACCACACGAGAGCCATTTGTGCATGGTTCTCCCATATGAAAATAATGATACCGTATGTAGTTCCTCTCTTGCTGAATCAGTTCAAGCGTTGCAAACGAAACCAGCTTCTGAACTGTAGTCCCGTATAGCGAAGTTTGGAGCTCAAATACTTCTTCGGTCAGTCGGAATGTTCTGAGAATTGTACAGAAAATGGACATTCATTTCCGCTACCCGGGACTGGAAGTTACAATCTAGGTTCGGACGCAGGTCCGTTGATTTGTGACGTTCCAAAAGATAATTGAACAATCAAACCCCCCGTAATTGGAAACGAATACTCGATTACCCTCAAATGTTTGAGTCCGTAGGGAATGCAGCAGTCGAATTAACCAGCCATCCCGCCTTCCTGATTCACCCCATGCAAACCAGCGAGAGCAACGGAGGAAATGGCGGGATTGTGTTGTGAGTGATACGATCAGACAGCAAAGCCGAAGAAGTCGGAGAGCAACGGCAAGACCTAATAAGCAGAGAGCACAGAAGAGAGGCATCAAGCGAGAGATTAGAACAACATCAGCAAGATATGGTAGCTGCCACCATCTATTACATTTCGTGGAGTTATTATTCCTACCATCATCGAAGCAAGCGCACTTGCTTTCCTACTCCATTTCCCTGAGGTAGTATTATGGCGCGTTCGCACGTGAATAGCCTTCCTGACGAGCTACTTGTTGCCATCTTCTGGCCCTCAAAGCGATTTTTCTCTCGCCAGCCCTTCGATGAGGTTGTATGGGCCACCGTGCGGCCTCCCCCGAGGTTCATTCGCGAAGATCCAGACGAGGCATGTTACCAGCAGAGCGACACCATGTTTCCAGCTCCTCCTCTTCCTCCAGCATTCGCCGACGCCGCGTACAATCTCCTCCTCGCGTCGATCTGCCGCCGCTGGCGTCGCCTGGCGCAGCGCCACGTGTCCACGCTCCTCGTCAAGAAGGACCGCGCCGTTTCCCGCGACGATCTCGCCGCAGCGGTCGCGTGCTTCCCGCACCTCACGCACCTGCACCTCAGCGACGGCAGCGCACAGCCCATCGACGACGCCTTCCTCGCCCACCTCCCGGCGTGCTGTCCGAAGCTGACGGCGTTCCACCTGGGGAGTTACATCGTGCCGCAGGGGAGCGAGTACGACTCACCTGGAGAGTACGACCCGGCGGGGAAGGCCTTGGTCACGCCGGCCGGCTTCGACGCGTTCTTCCGCGGCTGCACGCAGCTGGAGCACCTCTCGCTGGGCTGCCTGCATGCCAATTTCGGGTTACCACCTTCGCTCTTCCAGCTCGCGCATCTGCGGTCTCTCGCGGTCGCCGATCTGTCGTCGATATTGACAACAGACGTCGAGAAGTTCACCTCTCTCACGGCGCTCGCGATTAACACGGAGGTGTGGGACTTCCACGATCTCGAGAACCTCGCGCTCCTGCCGCGCCTCGCGTCTCTCTCCATAACGGAAGAAATCTCTTCCTCCCAAGCCACCTCGCGCTCTCCTCCCTTCTCCTTCCCACGCCTACCGTCGCTCACGTCGCTGGATCTAGGCTTTAGCCCCTGCCCACCGTTCGATCGGATGTTCCCTGCAGAGTCCCCGTGCAGCATGATCGAGCGGCTGTCGCTGTACCAATGCGGCGAGCTTCACACCCTCCCGGACGACATGGGCGAGCGCCTGCCGCGCCTGCGCGAGCTGAGCATCACCATGTGCAACGCTTTGCTAGAGCAGCCCGATCAGGTCACCTCGCTCACATCCCTGCGCTCCTTAAACCTCGCCGAGTGCGCGTTCCGCGGCCTTCCGGACCGCTTCGGCCACCTGCCTTGTCTCACGTCGCTCGTGCTGCACAAGCTGAACATCCACTTCCCCGCCTCGTTCAGCCTCCTGCACTCCCTCGAGACTCTGGTCATCACCGACTGCGCGACCCTAGCCGAGCTGCCTGCCGGGCTCGGCGCCCTCACAGCGCTCAAGCGCCTGTGCGTGGCGGAGTGCCCCTCCGTGGTTCTGCCAGGCGACGTGGGCCAGCTCACCAGCCTGCACACGCTCTTCCTCAAATCCTGCACGGCGCCCCGTCTGCTGCCGCCCTCCTTCACGCAGCTGGCTTCACTCGCACGCCTGGAGCTCGGCCCTTGTATCGGTGGTTTTAACTTTTTAGGGATAAATGGGAGACCTAGTTATTACGGTAATAGAGTGACAGCAGCAGTGAATGGATACATCAGATCTGACATCCTGCTTCATTACTGGCAGCACACACATTCTTATAGAGTTCTGGTCTGGTGGGGATGTTTTGTGTACGATTGGAAGCTGTAGCTTTATCCAATAACCACTCATACCTACGTAACATGAGCAAGAGTGCCCTTTCGAGTTGTGTGTATTTTTTCTCAGGCACACCAGATTCTAGCATCTGAATGCATGTGCATGTACTGCATTATACAAAGAAGAACATGCATGTTTCTTCATGAAATAGAGAGGTGGTAATGGCAGTTGCTGGCTCCTGCAGGATAGAGGGTTCAGAGGGATTGAAGAGAGTTTTGCGAGGAGTGAAGGGGTAAAGGTATGCGGGCATGGAACAGTTTTCAGGAAGTGAATTCAAGCATGGTGTGGTGTGGGAAAGGATAGAGAGTGGTGCAGACGGCGGCCAACTCAAGAAAAACTTGCTTGTGCACCAGGATGGCCCGCAAAGCGAGGGTTCTCTTGAGCGAGGGTTCTCTTGCACATCCCTCCTCAAACCCCGCCAACCACGGGACACCCAGCAGCCTCGCCATCTTTGCCTGCAGCCTCTCGTGCACCTCCGCCACATCAGCAGCCGCTAGCGGGCTGCTGTAGGGGTGAAGAGAGCGCTCGTGCCGTGGACGTGGGAGTCGGTGGAGCAGGAACTTGGTGTGGGAGGAGGTGCAGAGCTGGGAGCGGGGGAGGGGGGGGGAGAAAAGGGGAGAGGGGGGAAAGGGTAAGCACCACAAGGGCTTATAAGGGGACGTGGGAGACAGTGCCGTAGCAAGCCGAAGTCTGTGGGCCAAAGTTTGGTGTAAGAGAAGCAGGTGCGGGGCGGAGCTGGTGGTATGAGGGGTGGAGGGGGAAGACAAAGGGGGTAATGGGTGTTGAAGGGAAGGTGCGTTGCAGCCTTGGCGAGGGGAGCACACTGCACAGATTCCCCCGCATGCCAACTGAGGCACCAATCCAGGACTTGGGAATAGTGAGCAGCCTCAGCAGCCTGCAGGTTCCCCGTGGTCAGTGCGCCCATGTTGCATGGACGCGAGTCTGCGCAGGAAGACGTGGGAGGGAAGGGTTGGGGGGGAGGTGGGACGGGGAAGGTGCAGGCAGAGCCTGGGTGAGCTGAGCAGTGCAGAGCCACAATAGCGGCAGGGATCCGTGGGGACAAGTAGGCGTGGTGCAGAGCTGAGGGGGTTTGGGAAAGCAGGAGGGGAGGAGGACAAGCGGCAGCGGCTCATGAGAGGGATGGAGACACCATCCCGTGGGGGTGCGAACCTGTGGGCCGGAAGGCGGTATACGAGAAGAACATGCGGAGCTGGGGGTTAAAAGGGGGAAAAGGAGGAGAGCAGAGGCGTAGATGAGATGGATGCGGGGAGGAGGGATGCGGGAGACAAGTGCCGTAGTGGCGCGAGTGTATGAGTTGGTGTGGGAGAAGCAGGTGATTATGGGAGGGGGAAGGGGGGGGGGGAAGGAGGGGAACAGTGCATTGATGAGACGAGTGAATCTGTGGGTCCGTGATGGGGAAGCATCGCAGCTGAAGAGGGGCGAAGGGGGAGACGGGGGTAAAGAGGTCAAGGGGATGGGAAGAGGATACCAGGAATGAATTCAATGAATCTCAACTTGGCTGCAACCACCTTCTCAACTCACCTGGCTTGCCTGTCACGTCCCTACACTCACTCACAGCCATCCCCCAGCCACTTGCAGCGACTCCGCACCAACTCCCCAGCCGATCGGCAGCACATCATCATCCGACCGACGCAAAACGTGATTCGCCAGAACAGGCCGTCACGAACACTTCTCATGACGTCCCATATGAAGGCCTGCGGCCGACCCGCTGGTAAGCGAAATAGTACAGGCCGTAACCCATGGGTGCAACTGCGGATCCAACGTTCATCGGGATGAATCTCAACCGCAGTTCCACCCATGGGTTACGGAAGAAGCGGAAAGCGGGAGACTGGGGCGTGTGAAAAGAAACCTTATTTTCGGGATTCGGAATTTGAAGATCGGGAAAAGCTCTGCTGCTTTTGTCTGCGGAAAGTTCTCCGCGGCCCGTCGCAGCGCTGCGCGGCGACATCGCCGGTTCACGCTGCTCGAGGGTAATCGTCCCCGGAGCTTCCATGCCGCTATTAGAACGAGCGGAATGTAGCCGATGCGCTACTGCAGAAGCCCATCGATGACATTCTCTTGAGAGAATGGCAGTATCACTCGCGTCGCGAGCGAATGAATGTTACTGAGATGGTTCTCAAGTTTGTCGCACGGACGAGTCCCTCAGCGTGAAATGACCTGCAGAATGTCTTTTCGTAACCACCCTAATTAACCTCTCTCAACCCAACCCAACCGTTGCTCAACAAGAAAAGAGTTTTGAACATCCAACTTTCGAACCTCCCCCCATTCCGTCCCTACCGTCCCTACCCTTCCCTGCTCCTCTCATTCATTCCTTCATCAGGAACCGTTGTGCTTCTATCAGAACCGTTCCGAACCGTTGCGCTACCCACCAACCAACCTCCAGCTTCCCCAATTCGGGCAATTGCTGCTGGGGGTGCTCAATTCAACAAGTCTCAGATTCAAATTCACGAGCACATTAGAGCCATGGAAACAGGCCATTTCTGTACCATGGTATTTGTGTCCTAAGTATTCCTTGTTTAGTATTTCCTTCTCTCAAGTGACATACCAGCGTAGCCGCAGCAATGGAGTCGGTGGCGCACATTCACGATCTCCCTGATGATGTCCTTGTTAGGATCCTCTGGCGTTCCCAGCCGCCTAAATCTCACATATACGACAGCGATGTTTTGTGGAAAAACTTATGGCTTCATCCAGAGTACCTCCGTGCGGATATGGTTCCAAAAGAGATCCTTGACCAGAGAATGACCAAGCTGCCGACTCCCCCTACCTCCTCAGACGCCGCTTATAATCTCCTCGTTGCGTCGATCTGCCGTCGCTGGCGACGCCTCGCTCAAACTCATGTCTCATCGCTCTGCGTCAAGTGGGGCCGCGTCGTTTCTCGCGAGGATGTGCTCAACGCGGTCGCGTGCTTCCCAAAGCTGACGTGTCTTTATCTGAGCGATGACAGCGTGGACACTCTCGACGACCTCTTCCTTGCCTGGCTCGCCGCCTCTTGCCGGCATCTTACAGGATTCCACGTGGGGGAGTCGATATCACAGGATAAGGATCCAAATTGGAGGGAGGCTGGTGAGCGTCTGTTAACCGAAGCAGGCCTGAATCGTTTCTTCCGTCTCTGCACTGGGTTGGAGGAGCTGTCGCTATGTTGTTTCCGTGAAGCTGACAAACTACCAGCCTCTCTGTTCAAGTTACCACACCTGCGCGTCCTTCTCCTCAACACTGCAGTCGTTCTACAGCATCCGGATCTGAAGAGATTGTCGTCACTTACCGCTCTCTCTATCGAAACCCATTGCGTACTAGATTATCAACTGCTCTCCAGCCTCGTTCACCTTACGCGCCTCACGAAGCTCTCCTTGCCGAGTAAAGTTCGCATAGCCTCTGCAGGCCGGCAGGCCTTCACGTTCTCGCTGCTGCCTTCTCTTGAGTCGCTGAGTTTCGGATTCCACAATGCTCCGTTCGACGTGTTATTTTCTTCAGCGTCGCCGTGTTTGCGCTTGAAACGGCTGCACCTTACCAACTGCACCAAGCAGGAACGGCTTCCGGACAACATCGGAGAGGTGTTCCCCTGCCTTGAAGAGCTCACCTTGACTTTCTGTGAACGTCTTTCCGATCTGACGGAGGGCTTCGCTGCTTTAACCAGCCTCACAAGCTTGACAATCTGCCGCTCCTCCATCTACTACCTACCCGAAAATTTTGGAAACCTTCCAGCGTTGAAGACATTGGTGCTGCATTCGCTGCCGCTGTACGGTCTTCCTGCCTCCTTCTGCCAGCTGTCCTCGCTGGAGACACTTTTCCTCATTAAATGCGGGCAGTTGTTTTGCTCACCAGAGGGTTTCGGCTGCCTCACATCACTCAAGTACCTGAGCTTGGTGGATTGTCCGCAGCTGAAGCTTTCTAAAGACATCTG